>OX424576.1:97603936-98971656 GCA_949152435.1 Gastracanthus pulcherrimus | reverse complement strand
ATTTTGAAAATGAATGAAAATTTTGGAAATTTATGAAAATTTTGGAAATTTATTAAAATTTTGGAAATTTATGAAAATTTTGAAAATTTATAAAAATTTTGGAAATTTATGAAGATTTTGGAAATATATGACAATTTTGGAAATTTATGAAAATTATGAAAATTTATGAAAATTATGAAAATTATGAAAATTTTGGAAATTTATGAAAATTTTGGAAATTTATAAAAATTATAAAAGTTTATAAAAATTTTGAAAATTTATGAAAATTTTGGATATTTATGAAATTTTGGAAAATTATGAAAATTTTGGAAATTTATGAAAATTATGAAATTTATGAAAATTATGAAAATTTATAAAAATTTTGGAAATTTATGAAAATTTTGGAAATTTATGAAAATTTTGGAAATTTATGAAAATTATAAAAATTTATGAAAATTATGAAAATTTATGAAATTATGAAAATGTATGATAATTATGAAATTTTGGAAATTTATGAAAATTTTTAAAATGTATAAAAATTTTGAAAATTATGACAATTTTGGAAATTTATGAAAATTTTTGAAACTTATGAAAATTTTTGGAAATTTATAAAGTTTTGGAAATTTATGAAAATTTTGGAAATTTATGAAAATTTTGGAAATTTATGAAAATTTTGGAACTTTATAAAAATTTTGAAAATGTATGACAATTTTGGAAATTTACGAAAATTTTTATAAATTTTCTAAATATTGAAAATTTTTGGAAATTTTTAAATATTTTGAAAATTTTTGGATATTTTTAAATATTTTGAAAATTTTTGGAAATTTTTAAATATGTTGAAAATTTTTGGAAATTTTTAATACGAAAATTTATGAAAATTTTGAAAATTTATGAAAACTGAAAATTTATGAAAATTTTGAAAATTTATGAAAATTTTGAAAATTTATGAAAATTTTGAAAGTTTATGAAAATTTTGAAAATTTATGAAAATTTTGGATATTTATGAAAATTTTGGGCAATTATGAAACTTTTGGAAATTTATAAAAATTTTGGAAATTTATAAAAATTTTGAAAATTTATGACAATTTTGGAAATTTATGAAAACTTTGAATATTTATGAAAATTTTGGATATTTATGAAAATTTTGAAAATTTATGAAAATTTTGGAAATTTATGAAAACTTTGGAAATTTATGAAAATTATGAAAATTTATGAAAATTATGAAAATTTATGAAAATTATGAAAATTTATGAAAATTTTGAAAATTTATGAAAACTTTGAAAACTTATAAAAATTTTGAAAATGTATGAAAATTTTGGAAATTTATGAATATTTTGGAAATTTATGAAAACTTTGGAAATTTATAAAAATTTTGGAAATGTATGAAAATTTTGGAAATTTATTAAAATTTTGGAAATTTATTAAAATTTTGGAAATTTATTAAAATTTTGGAAATTTATGAAAATTTTGGAAATTTATGAAAATTTTGGAAATTTATGAAAATTTTGGAAATTTATGAAAATTATAAAAATTTATGAAAATTATGATAATTTATGAAAATTATGAAAATGTATGATAATTATGAAAATTTTAGAAATTTATGAAAATTTTTGAAATGTATAAAAATTTTGAAAATTTATGAAAATTTTGGAAATTTATGAAAATTTTTGAAATTTATGAAAATTTTGGAAATTTATAAAGTTTTGGAAATTTATGAAAATTTTGGAAATTTATGAAAATTTTGGAAATTTATGAAAATTTTGGAAATTTATGAAAATTTTGGATATTTATGAAAATTTTGGAAAATTATGAAAATTTTGGATATTTATGAAAATTTTGGAAAATTATGAAACTTTTGGAAATTTATGAAAATTTTTGAAATTTATAATAATTTTGAAAATGAATGAAAATTTTGGAAATTTATGAAAATTTTGGAAATTTATTAAAATTTTGGAAATTTATGAAAATTTTGAAAATTTATGAAAATTTTGGAAATTTATGAAGATTTTGGAAATATATGAAAATTTTGGAAATTTATGAAAATTTTGGAACTTTATAAAAATTTTGAAAATGTATGACAATTTTGGAAATTTACGAAAATTTTTATAAATTTTCTAAATATTGAAAATTTTTGGAAATTTTTAAATATTTTGAAAATTTTTGGATATTTTTAAATATTTTGAAAATTTTTGGAAATTTTTAAATATGTTGAAAATTTTTGGAAATTTTTAATACGAAAATTTATGAAAATTTTGATAATTTATGAAAACTGAAAATTTATGAAAATTTTGGAAATTTATGAAAATTTTGAAAATTTATGAAAATTTTGAAAGTTTATGAAAATTTGGAAAATTTATGAAAATTTTGGATATTTATGAAAATTTTGGAAAATTATGAAACTTTTGGAAATTTATGAAAATTTTTGAATTTTATAATAATTTTGAAAATGAATGAAAATTTTGGAAATTTATGAAAATTTTGGACATTTATTAAAATTTTGGAAATTTATGAAAATTTTGAAAATTTATGAAAATTTTGGAAATTTATGAAGATTTTGGAAATATATGAAAATATTGGAAATTTATGAAAATTTTGGAAATTTATAGAAATTTTGGAAATTTATAAAAATTTTGAAAATTTATGACAATTTTGGAAATTTATGAAAACTTTGAATATTTATGAAAAGTTTGAAAATTTATGAAAATTTTTTTTAAATATTTTGAAAATTTTTGAAAATTTATAAATTTTTGAAAATTTATAAATTTTTGAAAATTTATGAAGATTTTGGAAATTTATAAAGTTTTAGAAATTTATGAAAATTTTGGAAATTTATGAAAATTTTGGAAATTTATGAAAATTATGAAAATTTATGAAAATTATGAAAATTTATGAAAATTTTGAAAATTTCTGACAATTTTGGAAATTTATGAAAACTTTAGAAATTTATGAAAATTATGAAAATTTATGAAAATTATGAAAATTTATGAAAATTATGAAAATTTATGAAAATTTTGAAAATTTATGAAAACTTTGAAAATTTATGAAAATTTTGGAACTTTATAAAAATTTTGAAAATGTATGACAATTTTGGAAATTTACGAAAATTTTCATAAATTTTCTAAATATTGAAAATTTTTGGAAATTTTTAAATATTTTGAAAATTTTTGGATATTTTTAAATATTTTGAAAATTTTTGGAAATTTTTAAATATGTTGAAAATTTTTGGAAATTTTTAAATAATTTGAAAATTTTTGGAAATTTTTAAATATTTTGATAATTTTTTGAAATTTTTAAATATTTTGACAAGTATTAAAATTTTTTTTTTTTTTTTTTTTAATTTTAAAATTTTTTAAAATTTTGTTGATTATTTTGCATTGCAAATTATTGTAACTTTTGGAACAAATTTTATTGATATTTTATTTTCGTTTTATAAATATATGTTTATATCGATTCGAAAAATAGCCACTATTACACCTTTATACTCTAGAGGCATAAAAAATCGCAAAATCAAGAGATATATGACAAAAAGTGAGGTGTGTACTGTAGGTGAAAAGTCTTTTTTGCCCTTGTGTGATTGCAGTACTCGTCAAACGACTCGTCTTTTGCTTGTAATACGCGCTCGCCTTCGGCTCATGCTTGCTCACCTCGACTCGTACTACAAACTACACGTGGGAAGAAAAAGGCTACTTTTCACAATATACTATTACATATCAATAACTCTTAGAATACATCTGATTAGTATGATACAGTATTTAACCTCCAAAACTTGAGACATAAATTATTATTCATTTCCGAAAAAGCAATAAATTACATTAGGTTTAGAAAAAATGACGTTAAATGACAAAAGATATTTTTGTAAAGCGTTTGTTTTTCATTGAAAAATTTAATACTATTATAAAAATATGTACACTTGATGAGTTACTAAGTTCAACTGGCTTAATAACAAAATAATTTTTTACGAATTTGTGGTAAAGAAATACTACAGAGCCACCATAATGCCAGACTGAGAATGTGAATCAAAATAAAGAAAAATATTTTCTTATTTTCTTTTTTTTATTTTTTTTTCACACATAATTTTTCGTGCAAAATTGAAGCAACTGTACCTTGCGATATGCCTGTGACCTCAACTATTTAGCGAACTTTCATTGGGTGGATCACTTAAAATCATATCGTGGATTTTGTCAATCATATCGGGGGTACTCACTTCCACTGGGCATCCCGAACGATGTTCATCTTTTGTGGATGTACGGTCACGTTTAAACTCATTCACCCAATTGTAAACAGTTGCAAACACTGGAGATGTTTAATCACCGCTCGAAACTCACCTTTTTCCACTGTTATGAATAAACAAAAGTTGTTTACTTCAATCAATAATAAAAATGAAACTATGTGATGGATATAGCTGAAACTTTAACAACTGTCTAGTTAATAGTGCTGCTCACTAAGAAAAATTCATTTTCGATACTACGAGTGCCATCTCTTGGATTTTCTAAGGACTTATTGAAGGACCCTTGCATTTCAGGATACCTTACGGTTACATGTAAAAAGGCACCTTATAAGTCTTTATTTTAAGATGCCTTACAACTATCTATAAAAAGGCAGCTTATTGGTACCTATTTCAAAACACTTTACAATTGCCTGTAAAACGGTAACTTCCCGGTACCTTTATAAAGATATCTTAGTCAGTGTACTTAAATTATTAGATATTAATAAGGAGACTACATTTTCAAAGGTGCACATTGATTTTGGATGTCTAAAATCTAGAATGAAGTTTACAGCCGCTGCACTTGTAGAACACAAAAACTTTAAACGCGTTTTTCTCGAAACGACTTTTTTGTGTGGCGAACGTGATAAAAAAACTATTTGACGAATCAGTCTAAAATTGTATAATGTTATTCAACACATTAGTGGATATCGCACGAACTAGGATTGTAATAATTGACCATTATAATTAAATTTTTTAAAATCAATTAAATTAAAAAAAAGATCTATTTTCGGTACTTTTGACTTTCAAAGGCCGTCAAAACCATTTTTAGAATTATTGCCCGAATTTCATCTATAGTTTATGCGATACCTATACTCGTAAAATATAAGAATCTTTTTGTTTTATTTATTTTAGTTAATCCAGTTGACTCGGATCACGTCAGCCATTAAGAACGTTCACCTGTTGACAGTAAGGTTAGAAAGTTAATTTTCCAAAAAATCACCCTTAAATGGCAATATTTATATTGAAAACAATTTAATTTAAAATGTGAAGCATTATTATGTTAATAAACTATATAAAAGTTATACAATAGTATGCCTAAGTCTGCGTAAGTCTGCCAATCACTCTTTATCTCTGCCTCTTTCTGCTAAACACTGCACAAGTCTGCTAATTTCTGGATGTAAAACATTTGGCACAGCTTAATAGAGTTTGGCAGAGTTTAGCAGAGTTAGGCAGAAATAAGTTTTTCTGTAAAATCAGATTTTTTAAAAAATAATTCGCAGTGTTTGGCAGGCTTTGGCAGACTTTTACAGAGTTGAGCAGAGTTTGACAGATTTACGCAAAGTCTGACAGACTTACGCAGAGTTATGCAGAGAATATTTTGCTTGGTATTGGATTTTGTGCCAAACTCTGCAAAAATCTGTAAAACTCTTCATAACTCTGATAAACTATGCTAAATCCTACAAAATCCTGCTAAACTCTGCTGATGATTACAAAAACATTTGACTTGACAGAAAAATTATTTCTGCATAACGGTATCTAAATCTACCAAACTCTGATAAACTCTAATAAACTTTGCAAAATGTCTGAAAACCATGAATTTACCAGAGATTAGCAGAGTTTTGCAGAGTTTGGCAGAGTTTGGCAGAGTTTGGCAGAGTTTGGCAGAGTTAGACAGAGTCAGGCAGAGAACCCATTCCCAGACGGCATATACGTTCGTGATGTATTCATAAAGAATTGGTTGAATTAATTCTAAATGTAATCATTTGCGACAGTTCATAAAGAATCCTTAATGAATTAGAAGTATTCAAAATTAATTCATAAAGTATTATTTCTACAATTCATAATTAATTTCTGAATAGTTCTGAAATAATTCATAAAGACTTCGTGGTATGCCCGGTAACATGAAATGTCCATATATTGTTAAAGAATTCAACGTTCATAATGAATTAAAAGAAAGGTTTATTTATAATTTATAATAAATGTTTTTAGTTTTGTAAAAAGTATAGGTGTATAATTCACATAAGTCCATAAAGAATAATTTTAATTAATTCTGTTGAATTTCATAATTAGTTTTAAACTAGTGCATTTATAATTCGCAGCGCCGTAGCGAAAAGAGAATGCGATCTGCGTTGAGCTCTACTATTCGCTGTGAGCATGCGGTATAGTACATGTTATCTTATTTTCAAGAATAGAGCCACCTTACGGTCGAATGCCGTGATCGGCGTAGTACAAACTGCACCAAAAAAAGCCACTGATTCGAGCACCGCGCCGCGGGTTAGCGTCGAAGCTGGCGCACAATTCAGTAGAGCTATGGAGGGGGTATATACCAAACGTGCGCCTGCTGTAAGAAGAGGGGGAACGTGCGCCTGGCTGGTGGGCCGAACGAACGGCAGCATATTTTCTCTGCGCGCCGCGAAAGCAATTCGGGAGTCGCGTAGTTTGTCCTCGTGGCGCTACAATTGAAATTTTATTTTATGCACATTACACGTTTACCTCAAGTACAATAGCAAGTACCTATAACTTAAGCTTCGATAATTAAATGTAAGTCCCAGAGCTTCTCTATGAACATATGCGACATACAAGCTATAGATGTTCAGTGCACCGACAGCCGAGGTGGCTAATGCGCGTGTCTGTCGTCTTTGCTTTTGCTGTCTCGGGTTCGAGTCCCGCTTGCTCGATATTTTTTTTCGTTTTAATTCTTCATATGCTAATTAAATATTCTTTTTTTTTAAACATTCGTTAACGTTTATAGATACATATTTCAGCTTAGAAAAAATATCCTTACGGCAATAAAAAAATATTAATCTATACATTATTTTTATAATTGTACAAACCAATTTTAGTTTATTTAATGCAGTTTATTCATTACAAAAATTGAAAATTCCCTCTTAAATTTAACCAACACATTCAATGTCTTTCGAATAAATACTGCACTGAATAAGTTGCAATTGATTAATAGTACTTACATTAAAATAATGAACCGATTCATATTATTTCGTTGGCATTGGACAAATTTATCAAAATAAATGAGCAAGCACATTAATAATTTTTTAAAACTGAATTCTTGAGTAATTATACAACTAATTTTTATTCGTGTGCACGTTTTTAAAAGTTGCCATTTATGATATTTTAATTGCTTACAAAGATTAAAAGTAAGAGGTGGGGGCCTGCGGCGGCTCAGTCGGTAGAGTGTCGGATTCCCACGCCGGTGACCCGGGTTCGAATCCTAGTCTCTGCCGATTGATACAAGCACCACTGTAAAAATTACATGTGCTTTGTTTACAAACACACCGCAGACCCCCGTCGTCGATTAGCACCACATGGAAGCACAAACATGGCGACGTAAAAAAAAAAAAAAAAAGTAAGAGGTTAAGGAATATCGTAGTCATATCATTTTTCTATAGTTTTATTAACTATAAAGATATAAAATAGATACCTACATTGATTATATTGCTTTTTATTTATTGTTACATACTTTTTACTTGATTCAAAAAGCTAGAAAATTCTCTGTATTAACTTTTTTATAAAATCTTAAATAGAATTTATTTAAATAATAACAATTACGGTTTTAAAAAAATGCAAATGTGAGTACAGTGAGCATGGTTTTCCGCTCGAAAAAAGTTTTAAATAGCATGCTATATGGCTTAAATGGTTTGTATTGCGTGCAGTAAGAACTATGTTAAAGGCCAGGACCGATAAGTTACTCCAAGACTCTAAACCAGTACAAAAACATAGATATCACGGTACTCACATTTACTCGGGAACACGTTTTTTATGCAATTTTCCACGTTTTTTCACCTAATTCCATCCACAGATTTTTTTTTATCGTCGTTAAAAAAAATTTCTTTTGATCTATATTTTCGTTAACTTAGAAAACTATAAAAAAATTATTTGCATGTCTCAAAATAAAGTTTAAGTATTGATTTAAGCTAAGGACACGTAAATTTTCACTTTTTTGCAAATGACTCATAACTGAAATTAAATTTTAGAAATTTTACATGATTTTGCGGTATTAGTAAGTTCTTTGTATACTGTTTCGATGAATGTAAAAGTAAGTTTTTGATTCTGTTTAATTTGGCTACATTTACGTGGAGCTTCAATTGTACATAAAACTTGCGTTGGTAAGACGGTTTGAATATCATAAGGCTCTGGCCACGTAAAATTTTTGTTTTTTTTGAGCCATAAATTTCGTGATTAATTCATTATTTTTAGTTTCTAAAACGCGATCTAGATACCATATCTTATTATAAATTACTATACAAACCAATCGTCTTTGATGAAGCTGTTTAAATTATACATTGCAGTTTCCTGTTTTGTTGTATTACGCCAATTTAAGTATTATCGCGAGCACTACTTTTATGGATATTTTTTCTCTGTAAACCATAAGCAGTCATATTATAAAAATTAAATATTTTTCATGGAATTTGAAACGAAAAAAAAACTACAAATGAACTTCTAAAAAGTGAACTGAATAATTTAAAAAAAGTAGATACAATATGTCGTAGAATATTAACAGTAAATAGCGAAGAAATGCAAAATTTAGAAAATTTTATTTGATGTGCTAAAATTATTCTTTGAACAACTAACTTAAAACCAGCGTTGCTGAATTGTTAATTAGCCAATTAATAATTATAATTTAAAATTTAATTTTCAATTAAAACTTTTTTAATTGACAATTAAAATTTAGTTGTCAATTACATTTTTTTTAATTAACAATTGTAATTTAGCTGTCAATTAAATTCTTTTTAATTAACAACTAAATATTAATTGTCAATTTAATTTTTTTTTAATTGACAACTAAATATAATTGTTAATTAAAGTTTTTGTTAATTGACAACTAAAATTTAACTTTGAATTGAACATTTTGCAATTATAATTGAAAAAAATATTTCTAGATGAACCTCCCAAATTAAACGATTTTGAAAGTTTTTTTCCAAAGTTGATACACAAATTAAGTTTTTGGGTTCACTGTATATGATCATATATGATCATCCCAAAGTAAACCATTTTGAATGTTTTTTTCCCCAAAGTTAATACACAATAGAGTTTTTGGATTCGCTGTATATGATCATAGAAGAATTATAACTCAACATTTTTATACGTGATATTTGCAGGTAAAGTAGCTCATACAAAAATAACAACTACGAGTACTAGCAAAGCATACCTCGCTCCTAACGTCGCTCGGTTGAATGTATAAGTTATAGCAAAGTTTTCATTAAATTCAAAGTTGTTAATTATAACATAAATTAATAATTATAGGTTATTACTATATAAAAATACAAAAGATTTACAAATTATGTTCTCAAATTTAAATATACGCTTAATTTTTTTTTGTATATTATTTTCTCGTTAATATTTCTTTAAAAAATGAATATTTGTACATCGTAATTATTTACTAATTTTTTAAATAATTTTTTTATTTTTTTAAGACTATAGGTATTTTGTGTAATAAAAATGCTTTATGTTTTGAATTTTAAAGATGAATGGTTATTTGTGTAAAGGGTGCTGAAACGATTAAATATAAAAGTTTCAAAAAATTTTCTAATAAACTTCTAATTTAAAAATTTATATTTAGATAATAATACTCATCAAGTGCGTAAAGTACAAGTGTAAAAGTACCTACCCTGACATAAATATTTTTCACTATTGTTCATATGCGTAGTATACGCATAAATTTACAAAAACTTCAATTAACTGCTAAATTATAATTAATGATTGAAAATTATTCAATTAAATTTATAACAATTAAATTTAACTGTCAATTAAAAAAATTTGAATTGACAATTAACATTTAATAGTCAATTCATTTTTTTATTCATTCACAATTAAAATTTAATTGTCTATTAAAAAAAAATTTAATTGTCAATTCATTTTTTATTAATTCACAATTAAAATTTAATTGTCTATTAAAAAAAATTTAATTGACAAATAATACTTAGTTGTGAATTAAAAAGAATTTAATTGACAGCTAAATTATAATTGTTAATTAAAAATAATTTAATTGACAACTAAATTTTAATTGTCAATTAAAAAAGTTTTAATTGAAAATTAAATTTTAAATTATAATTATTAATTGGCTAATTAACAATTCAGCAACGCTGGTTTTAAGTTAGTTGTTCAAAGAATAATTTTAGCACATCAAATAAAATTTTCTAAATTTTGCATTTCTTCGCTATTTACTGTTAATATTCTACGACATATTGTATCTACTTTTTTTAAATTATTCAGTTCACTTTTTAGAAGTTCATTTGTAGGTTTTTTTTCCTTTCAAATTCCATGAAAATTATTTAATTTTTATAATATGACTGCTTATGGTTTACAGAGAAAAAATATCCATAAAAGTAGTGCTCACGATAATACTTAAATTGGCGTAATACAACAAAACAGGAAACTGCAATGTATAATTTAAACAGCTTCATCAAAGACGATTGGTTTGTATAGTAATTTATAATAAGATATGGTATCTAGATCGCGTTTTAGAAACTAAAAATAATGAATTAATCACGAAATTTATGGCTCAAAAAAAACAAAAATTTTACGTGGCCAGAGCCTTATGATATTCAAACCGTCTTACCAACGCAAGTTTTATGTACAATTGAAGCTCCACGTAAATGTAGCCAAATTAAACAGAATCAAAAACTTACTTTTACATTCATCGAAACAGTATACAAAGAACTTACTAATACCGCAAAATCATGTAAAATTTCTAAAATTTAATTTCAGTTATGAGTCATTTGCAAAAAAGTGAAAATTTACGTGTCCTTAGCTTAAATCAATACTTAAACTTTATTTTGAGACATGCAAATAATTTTTTTATAGTTTTCTAAGTTAACGAAAATATAGATCAAAAGAAATTTTTTTGAACGACGATAAAAAAAAATCTGTGGATGGAATTAGGTGAAAAAACGTGGAAAATTGCATAAAAAACGTGTTCCCGAGTAAATATGAGTACCGTGATATCTATGTTTTTGTACTGGTTTAGGGTCTTGGAGTAACTTATCGGTCCTGGCCTTTAACATAGTTCTTACTGCACGCAATACAAACCATTTAAACCATATAGCATGCTATTTAAAACTTTTTTCGAGCGGAAAACCATGCTCACTGTACTCACATTTGCATTTTTTTAAAACCGTAATTGTTATTATTTAAATAAATTCTATTTAAGATTTTATAAATAAGTTAATACAGAGAATTTTCTAGCGTTTTGAATCAAGTAAAAAGTATGTAACAATAAATAAAAAGCAATATAATCAATGTAGGTATCTATTTTATATCTTTATAGTTAATAAAACTATAGAAAAATGATATGACTACGATATTCCTTAACCTCTTACTTTTAATCTTTGTAAGCAATTAAAATATCATAAAGGGCAACTTTTAAAAACGTGTACACGAATAAAAATTAGTTGTATAATTACTCAAGAATACAGTTTTAAAAAATTATAAATGTGCTGCTCATTTATTTTGATAAATTTGTCCAATGCCAATGAAATAATATGAATCGGTTTATTATTTTAATGAAAGTACTATTAATCAATTGCAACTTATTCAGTGCAGTATTTATTCGAAAGATATTGAATGTGTTGGTTAAATTTAAGAGGGAATTTTCAATTTTTGTAACGAATAAACTGCATTGAATAAACTGAAATTGGTTTGTACAATTATTAAAATAATGTATAGATTAATATTTTTTTCCCCACACCTGCACCGAAAGTACCACTTTTCCTCCCGGACGCCTGGAGAGAAATGTGTATTTTCGGTGCTGGTGTGAGGAAAAATAGTACACGCACCATGGGAGGTAAAATGGTGACCCCATAGCACGTGTTTGCCACCCTCGCCTTTGGCTCGGGTGGCATTTTACACGTGCTATGAACTCGCCAATTCTTTACCTCCCTAGATGCGTAATATACTATTTCTTGCCGTAAGGATATTTTTTCTAAGCTGAAATGTGTATCTATAAACGTTAACGAATGTTTAAAAAAAAGAATATTTAATTAGCATATGAAGAATTAAAACGAAAAAAAATATCGATCAAGCGGGACTCGAACCGAGACAGCAAAAGCAAAGACGACGGGCACGCGCGTTAGCCACCTCGGCTGTCGGTGCACTGAACATCTATAGCTTGTATGTCGCATATGTTCATAGAGAAGCTCTGGGACTTACATTTAATTATCGAAGCTTAAGTTATAGGTACTTGCTATTGTACTTGAGGTAAACGTGTAATGTGCATAAAATAAAATTTCAATTGTAGCGCCACGAGGACAAACTATGCGACTCCCGAATTGCTTTCGCGGCGCGCAGAGAAAATATGCTGCCGTTCGTTCGGCCCACCAGCCAGGCGCACGTTCCCCCTCTTCTTACAGCAGGCGCACGTTTGGTATATACCCCCTCCATAGCTCTACTGAATTGTGCGCCAGCTTCGACGCTAACCCGCGGCGCGGCGCTCGAATCAGTGGCTTTTTTGGGCACGCACCGTAGCATTGACGTTAGCTATCTCTCTACTCATCTCTGACTGCACATGCTCTTATGGGCATTCAACGAAAATAATATATTTTTAATTAGTAATGAATCTCAGAATATCCTTATAATGTTTTTTAATAATAAATAAATATGTCATTTCAAGAAAAAAATTTGAGATCAAACAAATTATCAGAAACTTATAAAAAATTATTTTCATTGAATGTCCATAACTAGAGCCTATTTATTTTGTACTACCCAGATCACGTCACTCGACCGCAAGTTCAAGCTCACAGCTCATGTAGGTACACTCGATGTGATAAATAACTTTGAATTTCGCGTCAAAATTTTTTGGTATTTCAATAAATAGAAATCCAAAACAAATTTGACGCAAAGTCTTTTTTCACGTCGAGTTTACTCGCGTAAAGTTAACAACTACATAGTGAGGCAGTTGCCGCTGATCGCGGTGTGCTTTAACAACGGTATGCACACACGACGCTTGTGGTGGCTGATCGGCGCGGAACTCGGAGCACATCGTACCGCATATGGCGAATTCTTCTCTGCGTTAGTCTTCTTTTCCCCGTGGATTATTAAATCTTATCATTATTAAATATATATTACATTTATCGAGTTTGATCGTCACAAATCAGTATTTGGTTAGTACAGTGGGAATGAGACAAAAGACCACCATCTGAATTCAGCACCAAATAAAAGATAATACTTGAAAATTTTAATATTTTTATATATAAATTATTGTAATTATATCAATAATTTTGTACAACAAAATTCTCTTATTTATTCTTTTAATTTTTTTATTCCTTAACGAAATTTGGTAAAATGAAAATGATTTACATTTTTGTTATGCATGTTGTATACCTATGATAAAACGAGGTTATTATTTTTTAGGCGCAATGATAATGTTTATAATTTATAAACTAAATCACATATATTAATAGTATATCAAGGAACGTGCATCCTTTAAATAAAAAATTAGTTATTGATGTATTCTATGAAAAAATTAAGCTCTATATACATATCGTATCTGTGGCTTTCTGTCATAAGCAAGTAAGTCAATTATTTTGAAAATGGAGTTTTGCGCAATTTTGGTTTCTTTGCATAGTATATTATCAGATAAAAATGCAAAACATCAAAAAGTATAAAAAAGTGATCATATCTATTAATTATGAATTATTTAACATTAGTCTCTAAAACAAAACAAGTAAATTTTAGTTATAATAGGAAAACACAAATATGACTTGTTTTTAAAATAAATAGAGAATGTAATTTGTGATTTATGTACCAGGAATTTATCAACGTAAAACTGATTAGATTTTCAAGTCAAGCAGTTAATATTTTGTACTTAAATATTTTAAAAAGTTAATTTTAAAAACTGTAGGCCAAGTAAAAGGCTCGATAAAATTTCTATGAGACATAAATTAATAATTTTTAAAAAGTGAAGATACTTTTAGCATTTATTTTAGTTTAATTTAAATAAAATTTGTAATATTTATTTTAATTTGTAATATTTTTATTAATAGTATCGTGGGAAGCAAAACGATTCATCGTGCTTCATAGGTTAAGAGTTTTTCGTTTAATTTGAAACATTAAGTGAGTCTTGAATTCCCCTATTTGATGATATGTGCTGAGACGTTCCGATGTAATTGTAGAATTAAATATCATCAACCCCCTGAGCTTTACCGACTAGATGTATCCTTCCGTATAAAAATGAGCAGAGCCTGTTTTTATGTGAATGGCATGACTGTGTATGAGCGTGTCTGTACGCGTTTGTCTTTGTGAGTGCGTGTGAGTGTATAAATGTCTGTGTGTTTATGTGTACACGGTAAGTGAGGGAGATCACATTCACAGTGTTCTAAAAAAATTTATTGCAAATGAAGTAACAGAGCAATATTCATGGTCTGGCCAACACAGAAATGGTTACGTAAAAATAAAATTTAAAACTAAAAAGATTAGCAAGATTTTGGTTGTTATGTAATCGTACTCTAATACCCTATTATTAATTGGGGAATTTCAGATTATATATATATATATGTAACACCCTGTTATTAATCGTGTAATTGCAGATTTTTAATATATATATATATATATATATATATATATATATATATATATATATATATATATATGTAATACCCTGTTATTATTCGTGTAATTGCAGGTTTTTAATATTAATATAGGTGTATATATATATATATTATTTATATATATATATTTAATATAGGTGTATATATATATATATATATATATATATATATATATATATATATATATATATATATATATATATATATATACACACCTATATTAAATATATATATATAAATAATATATATATATATAGATATATATATATATATATATATATATATATATATATATATATATGTATATATGTGTATATATATATATATATATATATATATATATTAAAAATCTCCAATTACACGATTAATAACAGGGTATTACATATTTATATATATATATATATATATATATATATATATATATATATATATATATATATATATATATATATATTTATATATATATATATATATATATATATATATATATATATATATATATATATATATATATATATATATATATATATATATATATATATATATATATATATTTATATATATATATTACTTAAGATATCAACGATTAGCTAATCTCGTTAGCTAATCTTAACTAATATTAAGGATAAAATCAAGCTTAGGATTCGCTAAGAGATCTAAATTATACAGATTAAAAAATTGCAGTATATAATGAAAAATATTTTTTATTTATCACGTACATCAAATCAAAAGCGCATGCTCTAATTTAATTCGCAGCAAAATACAGCAGACCGTTACACCGCGTCGCATATTTAAATCGAAGTTGCAATTTATTTCGGAGTCTCATCATTGGATTACACGTGATTGTTTTTTGTGTTAAAAACCCTAATTTATTTATATTGTTAATTTTTTAAAGCAATTGAGTAATTTATTAACTATAATTGTTAGCAAACGCAATATTTTCAAAAAATATAAATCATTTAATAACCTAAAAATGATGTAACGATCAACGGACTATAACTATTAATAGTGTCATATACGAGGGTAGTTCAATAAGTCTTTAGACTGACCAACAGATGGCGCGCGAATCGCTCCAAACCATCTGTTTTCAGTCAGCACCACTCCCGACTAGATATATGGTGCAGTCACAGTCCACATCTTCTGAGTTTACGTGTTTTTATAACCAATTGAAAAAAAAAATTGCTTGTTAAGAAAAATGAAAAAAAACGAGTTCAGAGCGGTAATTAAACATTTTCATTTAGAGGGTTTAACTCCATATGAGATAAAAAATGAATTGGACTCAGTTCATGGCACATCTGCCCCTGCCTTAGCAACGGTTTATAACTGGGTAAATGAATTTAAGCGTGGTCGTACATCAATAAGCGACGAACCACGTTCAGGAAGGCCCGTAGAAGCAACTACTCCCGAAATCATCAATAAAATCCACGATATGGTGTTGAAGGATAGAAGATTAAAAGTGCATGAGTTAGCTGAGGCCACAAGGATATCTATAGGTGCAGTTGTTTCAATTCTACATAAAAAATTAGGCGTGAAAAAGCTATCGGCAAGATGGGTGCCGCGTTTGCTCTCAGCTGAGAATAAACGCAATAGAGTGGTCGCCTCTGAGGCTCTTTTGGCGCGCATAAGTCGGAATCCTGAGGAATTTTTTCGTATATATATATATATATTTATATTTATATTTATACTCGATTGTTTCAGATACAGTTTCAGAGATATCGGATAAATACGATAAAAAGCCATGTGAAAAATACACAAGATGATATTTGCAGCATGTTGGAGAAAAAAAGAGGAGAAAATCACGATCAATAATATTGATCATAATGTTCCCTGGTAGAAACGTTAAGGAGTTCTTAGCTATTGTTTAAGTAATTTTATACGGATTAGTTAATATATCCTTAAGAAATTCGCTAAAAACCCCGGTACCTGGCGACGTTTTTTCGTTACGGACTAGTTAAAAACTCGTTAATTTAAAAAATATATTCAGATGTAATTTAATAATGAATCGATTAAGTTTAGTTATCAGAGTAACTATTTGATAATAAGTGTTTAATTATATATGATTAAAATGTATGTACATTCAGCTTTCAAATCTATCCCCACTTTGTAAATAAATATCCCGGGTTATGGTGAAGTAAAACGTTTTCGCGCTTTTGCGAACAACAATTCTACACAAAATATATATAAGTTTGTTCGTTTCGTCTGAAGAACGTTTACTTTGAAACGTTCAATTCTAAATCACGCAAGGGGTTTTTGGGACAATTTTTTTTAGTTTCATGTTTTTTTGTACTCTTAACATCTATATTAGTTAGATACGAGGGTAGTTCAATAAGTCTTTAGAATAAAGTATAAAAACAATTTTTTTTGGGTAAATTTTTTTTTATTTTTCAACATAATCTCCTTGGAGCTCTATACACTTGGTCAATCGCTTTTTAAGTTTTTTTAATCCTTCAGAAAAGTGCGTTTTCAGAAGTTCCTCAAAATAAGCACTTACAGAGGCAATGACGTCTTCGTTGTCCGTAAATCTCTGTCCACCGAGCCATTCTTTCAAGTTTGGAAATAAGAAAAAGTCACTGGGGGCTAAATCTGGTGAATACGGTGGGTGTTCGACCAATTCGAATTTTAGTTCTTCAATTTTAGCCATTGAAACGAAGCATGTGTGAACTCGGGCGTTGTCGTGATGAAAGAGAATTTTTTTTCTCGCCAAATGTGGTCGTTTTTTTTTAATTTCTTCTTTCAGCTGCTCTAATAATGATGCATAATACTCACCAGTAATTGTTTTACCCTTTTCCAAGTAGTCAATAAGTATAATTCCACGTGCATCCCAAAAAACTGTAGCCATAACCTTACCAGCTGACTTTACGGTCTTTGCCTTCTTTAGAGCTGGTTCGCCTGTGGAAATCCACTGTTTGGATTGTTCCTTTGTCTCAGGAGTGTAGTGGTGTATCCATGTTTCATCCACAGTCACAAATCGACGAAAAAATTCCTCAGGATTCCGACTTATGCGCGCCAAAAGAGCCTCAGAGGCGACCACTCTATTGCGTTTATTCTCAGCTGAGAGCAAACGCGGCACCCATCTTGCCGATAGCTTTTTCACGCCTAATTTTTTATGTAGAATTGAAACAACTGCACCTATAGATATCCTTGTGGCCTCAGCTAACTCATGCACTTTTAATCTTCTATCCTTCAACACCATATCGTGGATTTTATTGATGATTTCGGGAGTAGTTGCTTCTACGGGCCTTCCTGAACGTGGTTCGTCGCTTATTGATGTACGACCACGCTTAAATTCATTTACCCAGTTATAAACCGTTGCTAAGGCAGGGGCAGATGTGCCATGAACTGAGTCCAATATATATATATATATATATATATATATATATATATATATAAGTAATTTTATACGGATTAGTTAATATATCCTTAAGAAATTCGCTAAAAACCCCGGTACCTGGCGACGTTTTTTCGTTACGGACTAGTTAAAAACTCGTTAATTTAAAAAATATATTCAGATGTAATTTAATAATGAATCGATTAAGTTTAGTTATCAGAGTAACTATTTGATAATAAGTGTTTAATTATAAATGATTAAAATGTATGTACATTCAGCTTTCAAATCTATCCCCACTTTGTAAATAAATATCCCGGGTTATGGTGAAGTAAAACGTTTTCGCGCTTTTGCGAACAACAATTCTACACAAAATATATATAAGTTTGTTCGTTTCGTCTGAAGAACGTTTACTTTGAAACGTTCAATTCTAAATCACGCAAGGGGTTTTTGGGACAATTTTTTTTAGTTTCATGTTTTTTTGTACTCTTAACATCTATATTAGTTAGATATATGACACTATTAATAGTTATAGTCCGTTGATCGTTACATCATTTTTAGGTTATTAAATGATTTATTTTTTGAAAATATTGCGTTTGCTAACAATTATAGTTAATAAATTACTCAATTGCTTTAAAAAATTAACAATATAAATAAATTAGGGTTTTTAACACAAAAAACAATCACGTGTAATCCAATGATGAGACTCCGAAATAAATTGCAACTTCGATTTAAATATGCGACGCGGTGTAACGGTCTGCTGTATTTTGCTGCGAATTAAATTGGAGCATGCGCTTTTGATTTGATGTACGTGATAAATAATAAATATTTTTCATTATATACTGCAATTTTTTAATCTGTATAATTTAGATCTCTTAGCGAATCCTAAGCTTGATTTTATCCTTAATATTAGTTAAGATTAGCTAACGAGATTAGCTAATCGTTGATATCTTAAGTAATTCGACTCGTTAATTTTCTACCAGGGTTGTAATGTTGCTCTCAGAATTTTAGTTACACTTTAGAATTCAGCATTATCGACGTTCTTTAATTTCTGCAAAACAAGCCTTATTAAAGAAGATTATTTAAAACAATGTTATGTTCAATTGTGGTATATTAAATAAAATAAAATTTGTACCAAATATAAAAAAATATTCATTTTTAATTATCTATAAATTTCTAAGAATAATGCGATGAATGGTAAATGGGCTGTTTTTATTAATACATATACGGACATGACTGCCCTTACTCAGGTTGAGAGTTTTAGACCTAACTTCTAATTATCTAACTTCGTGCTCATAAAATACTCCGCTTTTTTATAGTAGTATTATACAAGTTCTATATAGAAATGTTTAAAGTTACAATAAAATCTGATAATGCAACATTTAAAATAATCTCAATTGAAATAAATTCATAAAGGTTAAAAGAAACTACATGTTAAACATTCATAAAGATTTCTCGAAGACCTCAAGAATCTGTACTACGTTAATGTCATTTAGAATTTAATTTAAAATAAATTCATATTGAATTTATAAAGTATTTATTTAAATGCAGATTTTAAGTTAATTTTGAATTCGGAATGAAGTCATAAGAATTCATAATGAATAATTTTGTAGTTAATATCAACTATTCCAGAAACCTAAATTTCAAATAATGAATTTTTCATATATTTGATAAGAACTCTACACGTGCTTTTTACGAGTTTTTTAAGAATTCAAAATTAAACCTTTATGAACTATTTATGAATTATTTATGAATATTCTTTATGAATATTCAAGAAAAAAACGAACTCTTTAAGAACTTCCCTGATAAGACAAAACGTTATTAAGACGTTATTAAGACGTCTTAAAAAAGACGACATAACGTATTTTTTCAATGTCCAAAAGGACGTTATAAAAACGGCTTTTAAACGTCATTTTGGCCGCGGAATTTTTCCAAAAAATCTTTTATAGAAGCCTTTAAAGACGTTCTTTAAACGTTTTTAAGACGTCTTTAAGACATTTTTATATCTGAAAGTAACGTTCCAGAAACGTCTTATTAACGTCATTTAAAAGTATTTTATTAATAGAAGCTCTAGGAAACGAATAACTGTAGACGTTATAAAGACGTTTTTCCAACCTAGTATATACGTCCATAAAACGTTATAATGACGACAAAAGGACGTTTTTATGACGTCTATATATATATATGAAAAAAAAATTTTTTAATCAACCATTATACTTTTATTTATTGAATGACTTGGTACACAAGATAAATGATCATTTTTTCAAATATGTAAGAGGATATTTATTAATTTTTAAAGCGATTATACAATAAATCACCTAAAGAATCTTAATCATTAATGCTTAAACTTAAGTTACATTCAATGTTACAAAATATCTGCTTAATAGCTTGCTATTATAATTGAAGGCTCGATAATCAGGACTTGTTCCGGTTTGTTCGACATCCTGATGCCGTCGACTGTTGAGCAGCTTATCTCCGTAGACTGTTCGACGTAACCGTCGCCGTATACGCAGACGTCGCGCGCTCCAACGTCCTCGTCGTCGTCGCTGCTACACTGCTGCCGCTCGCTTCAGTTTTCACACACCGCTTACTTATCTCTCTCTTTCTCACTCTCTCTTACTCTCTGTCTCTTTCTCGCATACCTGACTCGACTCTCTGCGACTCGGGCTCGCGCGAGCACTTTCGGTGGTTCGTGCGTGACAGCGCGCGCGCTCCTTTTTTCCTTCTCTTTCTTTCTCTCTGCTCTTAACTTTTTTGCCCACACAAACACACACACTCTGTTGCTCTTTTTTCTCTTCTGACAATCAGTCGTCTCGTCTTTGAACAGCTTTTCATATACCTATACTTACATGCTCGGCTTTTGATATACTTTCCATAAATCCACTAAACGATCGGTAGGTTTCGACCGCTTGCTCTCGCTCCGCGGTTATCTTTAGGATGTAGAAGGAGATCGTCGCGCTGCCGTGGACCAGTTGTGTACTAGCGTTTATTGTGCATAAGTTTTAAGTTCGTTGACTGGGAAGCGATCGGCTGCACCGAAACACACATCGAAATCTCGCGCGCTGTCACGCACGAACCACCGGAAGTGCTCGCGCGAGCCCGAGTCGCAGAGAGTCGAGTCAGGTATGCGAGAAAGAGACAGAGAGCAAGAGAGAGTGAGAAAGAGAGAGATAAGTAAGCGGTGTGTGAAAACTGAAGCGAGCGGCAGCAGTGTAGCAGCGACGGCGACGAGGACGTTGGAGCGCGCGACGTCTGCGGATACGGCGACGGTTACGTCGAACAGTCTACGGAGATAAGATGCTCAACAGTCGACGGCATCAGGATGTCGAACAAACCGGAACAAGTCCTGATTCTCGAGCCTTCAATTATAATAGCAAGCTATTAAGCAGATATTTTGTAACATTGAATGTAACTTAAGTTTAAGCATTAATGATTAAGATTCTTTAGGTGATATATTGTATAATCGCTTTAAAAATTAATAAATATCCTCTTACATATTTGAAAAAATGATCATTTATCTTGTGTACCAAGTCATTCAATAAATAAAAGTATAATGATTGATTAAAAAAATTTTTTTTCATATATATATATAGACGTCATAAAAACGTCATTTTGTCGTCATTATAACGTTTTATGGACGTATATACTAGGTTGGAAAAACGTCTTTAAGACGTCTTTATAACGTCTACAGTTATTCGTTTCCTAGAGCTTCTATTAATAAAATACTTTTAAATGACGTTAATAAGACGTTTCTGGAACGTTACTTTCAGATATAAAAATGTCTTAAAGACGTCTTAAAAACGTTATTCACTGTTACGGAGACGTATTAAAGACGTTTTTTAACGTTTAAAGAACGTCTTTAAAGGCTTCTATAAGAGATTTTTTGGAAAAATTCCGCGGCCAAAATGACGTTTAAAAGACGTTTTTATAACGTCCTTTTGGACATTGAAAAAAGACGTTATGTCGTCTTTTTTAAGACGTCTTAATGACGTCTTAATAACGTTTTGTCTTATCAGGGTTCGTATGAATTACTTTCACCGGACATAACATGTGGTCTTAAAGAACTCTAGAAGAACATTTACTGAATTACTTGTAGACAAATTCTGAATAAACGATTTTTTCATACGAACTCTTACGCACTCATTAAGAACTATTTAAGAATCGTCTTTACATATGCTATATCTTTAAGAAAAGTATCGCTTGCTATGCCTCCCAGATTTCTTTGTATCACTTTTATACTTATTATACACTATTGGGTAAACCAGACAGTAATTGATTGCATACCAGTGAATGACCGTTAGACAAACAAATGTAAA
This sequence comes from Gastracanthus pulcherrimus, assembly GCA_949152435.1. Classification (NCBI taxonomy): domain Eukaryota; kingdom Metazoa; phylum Arthropoda; class Insecta; order Hymenoptera; family Pteromalidae; genus Gastracanthus; species Gastracanthus pulcherrimus. The sequence continues at coordinate 98,949,270 of OX424576.1, read as the reverse complement.
TTATACGCTTAAAAATTATTGAATGATTATATATAGATTTTATTTATACTTTTATTATTCCATATTTTGATTAGAGAGTAGTTAGAGAGTATTACAGCATTTTATTCATACTTAAAATAATCCAGATATGTAGCTTGTCACTCATTCATTACGAAATTGTTTTTAGGAATCAGGCACTAAAAAGGCAGTTTTTAAATTTGTGTATTACAACAATAATATGTATTATTTTTATGTATAGCCAAATAAAATGTATTTTATATACAGTAAAAATAACTTTACGTATTAATTTTTTTCAGTATTGTGTAGGTCATTCATTGGTGTTGAAACTAAGACTGCTTGCCAGTAAATGAACCGAATAATCTAACTGCAGAAAGATAGAAAATCACTACAATAAAATAAAATAAAGACTATAATGACACATTAAATTGAATACTTAATAAATAAAATTAATTTTAGATAAAGAAAAGTAATTATAAGTAGGCATTTAAATAAATACTCAGTCGGTCATTATTTGGCGAAAAACGAAAGCGTTTTGCCAGTAAATGACCCACTGATCAAATTATTTTAGGTTATGAAACCTCCACAACAAACTAAAATAAAAATTTTAATCAATTAGAAGATCTTTTATCGTACCGATTTTCTAAATTATATATCTTTTACTTGAATATGATTTGTAATCATTTAATTTATATATGACTTTGGCTTTAGTGTCTTATTTAACCGGTCAGTCACTAGCTTGTTTATATGGTCATTCAATGGGTGTGTTCGGTCATTTACAAGGCTTTCTTGCATTTTAAACTTTATAATTAATTTAAAAATAATAACATTAACAAAAAGCATTTATTATTATTACTTAAAGAAAAATAAATAACAAAAGTAGTTTTAATGGTTATTTTGTTCATATATATGTGTGTGTGTGTGTGTGTGTGTGTGTGTGTACACACACACACACACGCACACACACACACACACACACACACACACGCACACGCACACGCACACGCACACGCACACGCACACGCACACGCACACGCACACGCACACGCACACGCGCACACACACACACACACACACACACACACATATGAACAAAATAACCATTAAAAGTACTTTTGTTATTTATTTTTCTTTAAGTAATAATAATAAATGCTTTTTGTTAATGTTATTATATATATACACACATATATTATAATATTATGTTATATTATAATATTAACTACTACAATCCAGGCTTTAACAATTCGATCATTCACTGTCTGGTTTACCCTATACTAGTTTTTAAGAAAGATTTAAAGATAATTTAGCTTTACAATAAATAAAAATGTCCTTTTTGTGAGCCCTCAAGAGAAGGCTCACATGTTAAAGATTGAAACTTTGAAGCTACGTATCTAAATGTTTGATACCTCAAGGGGGGTCAAAACTTCAACCACGTATAAAATGTACTTAAATTGACAAAGAATAAAAGTTTCATGACACTTTAAAGAAATTCAATTATTCGGTGAACGTCATCGAGTCATCACTCTATATTAGAAGGCGACATTTTAATGTGCAAATACTAGTTTAATAGTATGAAAAAATTATTTTTTTAATTTTTTCTTGTTTTTTAAGAGTACTGAAGTATATTATAAAAAATTTGAAAAAACCTATATATATTGTTTTATCATAACAAAAATTCTCTGAGCATTGATTAAATTGTCGGCCGAGAAAATAGGCATAGTGCGTTTCATGCACAATACATATATATATATATATAAATATATAATCACAGTATAAGGTCGTATTACAAATTATGTACTATAGAGAAAACATTGGAAATTATAAAATATTACTTTAGTATCGCAAGGAAGGGGGGGGGAGGGCAATTTCTATCGAGGGTACGGTACTGAATATCCGTAGTAGAAATAAGGAATATATATTTGAAATTAGTCCAATGTTTAATTTGGAATAGACTAGATTCTTTTTAACGTAATGTTGTCAAATTGTTTCAATTTCAGTATTCAAATATTCTTACCCGATTGAATATTAAAATATATGAATTTTATATATATTTGACCAATGCTAAATTGTGCGCAATTTCATACATTTAAAAATTCATATATTTTAATATTCAATCGGGTAAGAATATTTGAATACTGAAATTGAAACAAATACGACCTTATACTGTGATTATTAAAATAACTGTAATTTGGTTTTAATTCCCTTTACTATTTATTCACGTATACTAACGGAATTAAGATCGAAGATCGTGTATTTTTTTCAAATGGAACAAGGGACAATGCTTGTAATTTTAACCTCGTAGTTTTGCAGCTCTGAGGTAAGTCGGCCTTATATCATTAGGAAAAACAAAACAATAAATGCGCATCGATGAACTCATGGAAACACTTGCGAGATTGCAGCACAGTAACCTTCACGAATCCTTTGCGCATTGTTTTGCTCTATATGACATATAGCTATGTACCCTTCTGCACTTTTGCAGTCTCAGCACAAACAACCTATTACATAAAAAATGACCAAAATTTATTTTTTATATTAAAAATTAAAAAAAAATAAACGCTGTAATGTTTAGCGCATCATTTATAATCTTTTAAATATTTAGTACTTTACAAACTATATAATAAATAAAGGTAGCAAATATGCTATTCTGTAAATTTTTCTTTTAAGGCTAAGTAGCGTCACTTTATTATTTTTTTACTCCTTAATAAGGGATTATGAAGAAATTTGAATATTACCAAAAGATTGGGCAGGTTTCACTCATATCAATGAAATTTTTATATCATTTTGGACAAAAATGGAATTTTGGTATTTTATGCTGTGCACGGAAATATACACATCAATGGGCTTGAGACTTGTATAGAATTCGATTCTTATGGTGAAGTATCTGCATAGGTCATATTTGATAAATATTGAGCAAATATGCCCTAAGCAGATACTTCACCATAAGAATCGAATTCTATACAAGTGAAAAAATGATGACGCATACTGCTTGACAACGGTCATTAAGCTTTACTTTACATCGGAATACGTATCCTGCGTTACTTCCGTACTAGTTGAATCAGCTCGGCTTCTATTTCCTGACTTATGTGATTCATGCTACAAATCTCAACCAACACCTTTCTTTCTAAATACTACTGAAAAAAGTGTACATTATAATACAAAATTATGCGGAAAAATTAGTTGAAAAAGTATATTGCTTAGCACTTTACTTTCTCAGATAAGCATCTGAATTTTGGGGCCAGTGCACTAGCAAGACAAGAAAAGTAATTCTTTAACTGTGACCTTGAACAGGTCTTCATAATGCTGGCTGATTGGTATTCTACGCCCTCGCAACTCTTGTCAGACACGATCTGAATGTAAAGACATTTTGTTAGCTCTTTGCCAAGGCTTTGTACCATCTTTCTATACTTATTCTACCATATTATTTCTAAACTTGAATGTATATCTTTACTACAATGTAACTTAAGAAACATTAAAATTTCATCGTATTATATTTGATATGAAAAGATTATGATGTACGTAAAAGTGTATTTTGAATGGACTTTAGTCGTTATTCTGGGAAAATTATTAATGCCTTTGTCTGAGCATAGTCGTGTTAGAATACCTTAATGTGAAATTTTATATGGCAAAAAGAATATTTTATTAAAAAAATAATTAAAAAACCGCTTTTTTATGTTTAGGCAAGTTCTAAAACCGTTACTGGTTTCCTGGAAGTAACATGTACCAAAACAAGACTTGAATTGTTGTCTGGAAATACAGTAATTTCATATTTCTAAATGTATTGGAGTTTGAATTAAAATTGACTGTTAAAATAAATATTTATTATTTATTACTCGGGTAGATTTTCTTGTTTTTATTATCTAAATACTTATTTACAGCTTCGAATCATTAATAAAACCAAAATTTGTAATTATAACTAATATTGATTTTTGGCATAGCGCGTTTCTTACACATAAGAATTATACACGTAATTATTGTACACAATTTAGCATTGGTCAAATTATATATAGATATATTTGACTAATGCTAAATTGTGCACAATAATTACGTGTACAATTCTTATGTGTAAGAAACGCACTATGCCTGATTTTTGAGGTTAAAAATATAAAAATAATAAAGTACACTTAATTCTATTAAAAATAGACCAAATCATAAAAGATCAAATATATTTTTAAAAATAATGGCAATAATAGTACTATAATTTACAAATAATCAGAAAACTAATTTATCAAAGATTTATTTAAATATAAATATATGTAATCATTTTGTAAATTTAAATAAGGGTCATTTTCGCGTCTTATCAAACAGCCACTCATTTTTCTTTGGCAAGATTTTGAGATTACGTAGTGCGTGGTTCTTTATTAACTTTGGATATTATTAAGACCTCAGAATAACAGGGTCACACCATCATCAGCTGCAGCCATTTAATCACGTCCTAGCTCTTATGTCCCGAATAAAGATAATTTTATATATAACTAGAACTCAACACGCACGCTGCGCGCGCTAATATTCGAGTTTTACTCAACGAAAATATAGGAAATTTCTTGCGAATGTCATTGAAGAATTGAATGCATTTTTATCATTATTTTCATAATTACAAACTTTGATGTATTCTTAACTCGTTCCTTCAATTTCATCCTCAATTTTTTTCAACTATAATTTTGAAAAACAATTTTAAATGGTCAGCAATAACAGAATCTAATTATTGGAATATGAGAGAGGTCCAAATGGTCAGCCATAACAGAATCTAATTATGGGAATCTGAGGTAGTTATGACGACGTCGTCATAGGGACAGCATGTTTTTTAACCTAATTAGAAAATTTAAAAAAAAAATAAAATTTTTCTACTCACAAGAACTTTTACGTACATTTAAAATCTACAAATCCATAATGTTATGGGTTTATGTTATATTATAGTGCCATATGGATTTGTACAAACCTATTTTACAGTGTCATGACTTTTTTAGAAGCTGATCCAAAACCTACGTATAAAAAGTCATAATGTAACGGTAACTATTCTTACATTCGCACAAAAAGATGTCGTACTTTTACTAACCAATACAAATAGTTGAAATAAAGAAATGAAAGTCTGAAAAAAATCTGAGAATAATTTAGCGTCATTTCATTAAATCTTTCACAATCATATGAAAATGCAATAACTCATTTATTATTTTGAATTAATATCATTTTAAAAAATGCGCTCTCACGTTCACCTTTCCATACCGTCACTGCGCGTGCGCACACCAGGCTCGTTTTCACGACAGCCAATGTTACAGTGATACCGGGCCCTTTTCTCCTTCGACCAAGCTTTTCTCTCGCTCTTGGTCACAGGAACCTACTCATGCGTACTTATTTTCGAGTTTTCGAGCGCATTTATTTTCTTTCGAGTTTTCGAGTTTTCAAGCGCATTTATTTTCTTTCGAGTTTTTGACTTATCGATATTAGATTATGTATTTTTATATAGGGGATTGTATATATATATATATATATATATATATATATATATATATATATATATATATATATATATATATATATAACCATAGGTAATTATATCAAAAAACATATATGATTATATATAATTATATATTGCTGTAGATAATTGTATATGATTTTACATATAATCATATATGATTATATATAGTTATATTTGGGTCTTGAATATATATATATAATTGCAAATGTTCGAATATAACCATATATAAATATACCCAATAAGCACACTTTAACAAAAAAGAATTCTTTATAAATCCTCGAATGTCCGCATATACGAATACTTGAAATAATCAAAAAGTATTAATAAAGTATTCTTTGTAACATTAAATTGATGAAGGATCTTTATATGTTTTAATAAAAAGAATTTCAGAAGTATTCTTTAAATAGTCATAAAGAGTTAAAAGAGTTATCTTTTAAATAATTTTAGTTTAATCCTAATAAACATAATGAATTCACGAATGGCATCTCTAAAGTATACTTATATTTTTTACCTGAATGGTAATAAAGAAGAGATTAATGTAAATATTTATTTGTTCAATTTGATTACTTATTATAAATATATTTGTGTGGCACAGTTAAACACATTATGGCATATATATATATGGGTCAATCCATGCCAAAACGCACACGGCTGTGCCCAAAAATGGTAAAGACTTAGAAAAACTTGTATAGGGTCAAAATTTAGGTTTTTTTTATGTAGAATCAATAGCTATGTGGCGCTTTTCAAAATTTTCAAAATGGCGGTCCCAAAAACCCGATTTTCTGACCAGTTTTCCGAAAATTTTCCGATTAATCGTTCATAAAAATATAGATAAAAGACGAAAATTGTGAGTAAAGGTCATTTTATATGTTTTCGGGTACGCTGAATCCGAATCCGCTGACCGTTTAACCTTATCACTCCAGGATTTGCTCTTACCTAAAAAAATACCTCAAAAACGCTCAAACATTTGATCGTTTCAAGGGTCGCGTATTTCAAATCCAAGGTCCGTTCAGCTCGTTCAGTCCAAAATTTGCCCCTAGCCTCAAAATATTTTTCAAAAACGCTCAAATAGGCATGATTACGGCCAGATTAAGGATCGTGACCATAAATTTATACGTTTTCGAGATCGCTGATTTTAAGTCTAAGGTCCGTTTAGCCCGACAAGCCTAAAATTTGTCACTAACCTCAAAAAGTACTTAAAAAATGCTCAGCGGGCATGATGACGGCCAGATGAAGAATCGTGACCATATATTTATACGTTTTTGGGGTCACTGATTTCAAATCCGAAGTCCGTTTAGTTCCATCAGCTAAAAATTTGTTTTTAACCTAAAAAAATACCTGACAAACGCTCAAATGGGCAGGTTCATGGCCAGAAATGGACTATTATACTTTAAATCTCTACAACAACTTCCTTTTTATCACTTGAAAATTTTCTGATAATAATAAATAATACTCTTGTTTCGTAGTGGAATAAAAACGTGATTGATTGATATTTGTGGGACAGAAGGAGCCTCGTCAAATCGTCTTTTTAATCTTCTTTGAGTGTTGCTATGTGTTACTTTTGAATAATAAAAGAACTTTATATTTTTTATTGAATGGCATGCCCACTCATAAAGCTGCTTAGCTGTTAAAATGCTGTTGATTGCTGATGCTTGGAGACTTGCGTTCCTAGCTCCTATTTTAAGTTGCATCAAAGCCATCATGTGGGCCTTTTCCGTGAGCCGTCGCGCAAAAATGACATTCTGCTTTGATACCAAAATCATTTTCATGATTACATAAATTTTGGATATTAAATCGATTTTTAAAATGTTGTTTTGCTCCATCAGAAAAGTAGATAATCTTTGTAACTTTGTGTTGTTTCTTTAGGTAATCAATTATCATCGAATTACACACATACACCGCTGCAGAGTCATGAGTATTTGATTCAGAAATCACGATTATATTTCCATGTTTTAATTCACCTTCATCTCGATAATAATAAACTACAGTATATACTGTGGCTTGATTATTACTATAGTGAAAAGCTTGAGCTGCTTTTTGAACAACGAAAGCAAAATTCTCTGAATAATCTGGTAGCACAAGAATTTCTCCTGGCTTTAAGCTTCCCTTCAATTACTTAAAATATTCTGATTGTTGTTTGTTAATATAATCATGAGGTTTTAATGATTTTAACCGATGACCAAGAAGTTCGAGGAAATTTTCAGTAGTTGTGTTTGATGTAATCATAGTTGTTCTATCTGTCGAATACCAAGAGCTAAAAGTTATATCCTTTACGTCTGCTTTTTCCAAACCTAATTCAAGCTGGGATCTGAGCTTATCGTAATTAGGGCAGTTTTTGCATTCGTTAAGAAAACATTCTCTATTTGAGTTACGACATACCATGAGATTAAGACAATCGGTATAGTTTTTTAATGGGAATTCCGATTTAGCCACCAGGTCAGATAAATTGATGGCATCGAGCAAAAGCTTGACATTCTCATGAATCACACGTACGCAAACAATATGAGTACTATTACTTCCGGGTAAAACACAATTTTGAGGTCGTAATTGGCAAAACTTTGAAAGACCTATAGTAGTATCTGGATGCTCTCCACAGAATTTGAAATATAATTCTTTTAAGCTAAACAATGTCAGTCTCTTCTGTTTGAGGACTTTTTCTCCATCAATCTCAACAGATTTTTTATTTCTATATCCTGGGAGAATTTTGCTGTTAGAATCACATTCATAGAATTGTTTCACTCTATTAACCGTAGTTTGTGGCACTGATTTACCTATTATTGTGGGTGGTCTAGAAAAAGAGCCATTCGTGGCTTTTAATTCTTAAGCTTTTCTAATGGAGTAATTCGTAGTATTGAATAGAGAAGAAATCTTCTCTATTGACCATTTTGATGGCAGTATGGTTAGAATAGCTATCCTGTCGGGATCGTGCTCTGACAACGATGAAAATTTTTCTCTTAAACCTTCGATGATTTCATGGAGGTTTTCCTCAGCATTTGAAGAAGTCGAACTGTCAAGATCTAATTGCACATTCTTCTATAGGCTATCTTCATTGCACTGTTAGATACAGAAGTATTGTTCAAATTGTCATTCACGTTTTGATCATGAGTATCATCATTGTTGGAATTGTGGTTCACGTCTTCATTATGAGTATCATTACTAGTATATGATATTTTCCTACATCCACTGCAAATCATATTCTCTGCAGAAGCAAGCCCGAAATGTCTGCAAAGCCTAGCTGGTAGTGGTCGTAATGATTTTCCTATGTGAGCTACCAATTTGAACGGATTGCAACAGCGATCTGTTCGAAAAGAAACGGACCTTAGACTTAAAATCAGCGATTTCGAAAACGTATAAAATATGGTCACGATCCTTAATCTGGCCGTAATCATGCCTATTTGAGCGTTTTTGAAAAATATTTTGAGGCTAGGGGCAAATTTTGGACTGAACGAGCTGAACGGACCTTGGATTTGAAATACGCGACCCTTGAAACGAACAAATGCATCGTCACGAACCTTTATCTAGCCATAATCATGCCTGTTTGAGCGTTTTTGAGGTATTTTTTGAGGTTAGAGCAAATCCTGGAGTGATAAGTACCCGACAAAATATAAAATGACCTTTACTCACAATTTTCGTCTTTTATCTATATTTTTATGAACGATTAATCGGAAAATTTTCAGAAAATTGGTCAGAAAATCGGGTTTTTGGGACCGCCATTTTGAAAATTTTGAAAAGCGCCACATAGCTATTGATTCTACATAAAAAACCCTAAATTTTGACCCTATACAAGTTTTTCTAAGTCTTTACCATTTTTGGGCAGAGCCGTGTGCGTTTTGGCATGGATTGACCCATATATATATATATATATATATATATATATATATATATGTGTAGGACTAATATTAGGGTTACATACAATATTTTCACTTGAACATATAAGAAACAAAATGACTCAACGGTGAAAGACTGATAATCTGAAAGTCGAAATTTCGATTCCTAGTATAATTTTTTTTCTTTTTTTTTTAAGTCCAGAACACTTTTAATGTCCAGAAGCAGTCAGATTGAAAATTTGTATGCTATCAATGCTTAATAATATCTTAAATTTTACCGTTGTAAAACTACAAAATCTTGATCCTACACGTCACAATAAATCACTATTTTCAATACCTTATTTATTAAAAGAACATTGTTCCGCACACGATTCTAAGTTACATGAACGAAAAATTTTTGTTTAACGGTTATTCGACTACTTTTTACATGTATTACAAAATAAGCGGAATGCCTTATCGTTAAATTATTTTTTATTATACCTTTTCGTATATCCAATCAATTTTTTTTCTAAAATATTAAAAATATTTTTTTAAATAATCGTTTGAATCTCCGAAAGAAAATAATAAAAAAAATTTTAACGAAAAAGTGCTTTGCTCATTTTGTAATACATGTCAAAGGGAGTAGAATAACCGCCAACAAAAATTCGTTCATCATGTCACCTAGAATCGCGTGAGGAACAAAGTTCCTTTAATGAATATGGTATTGAAAATAATGATTTATTGTGACATGTAGGATCAAGAGTTGGAGCTATTAAACATAAAAGGTTTTCTGGACTCATAAAAAAAATCTTTTCATGGGTTTAACCCAATCCTGCCCCCCTAAGAACGCTTTAAAAATTAAATAGGCCGGATATTCGTGACTCTTAAAAGTAATCTCAAAGAATTATTTTTCAGACGCTTTTCTGAAAAAAGAGTACATAAAGAATTCTTTAAGTATTACCAAACATTTCTTTTTGCTTATTGGATATATTACTTTTATATATCGGTATGTACAATTAAACATTCGCAAATTAATAATAAAGTCACAATAAACTATTAAAGGTGCACCAATGACATGTCTAGAAATCATCAATTAGTCTCACAAAAAACATAAAAGGTCATTTTTATCAACGTCTTTAAATCCCAATACCCCACTTTTCAGAGTTAAATAAATAAATAAAGTAAACCGTAAATATTTGAAACTAAATCGCTAAATACCAGAATTTTAAACTATAATAAATTAAAAATAATAATAATTATCAATACAAAAAATCTAATATAAATAATAATGTACACAATACAAATTTATTTAAATCCCTACGCGCATGTTTACTCCAAAAGTAAGGTATGTAATAAAGAAATTACTATATTTAAAAAAATGTTAATATATTTTTATAAGTTGCTTGTAAACGAGCGTTTTCTGGCTTTCGTCCTAGCAAAATCTTTTATAATAGAGTCGAAATCGAGCTTTCTTAATATTTCGGATTCGATGGACAGTATTGCTAATGCAGATAGTCGTTCTTGCATCACTGAAGATCTGTACATATTTTTTATGCGCTTTATTACAGAAAATGATCTTTCCGACTCACAGTTAGCAATTGGCGCAGTTACAAACAAACGATATGCTATAAAAACATTTGGAAAAATGTCTATTAAGTTTTTATCAGCCATCCAATTTAAAACCTTCAAAGGACATAATGAATCATCCTTGTCCTTTTCGCATATAGATTTATTTGCAATGCGATTTGACAGTAACCCTCTAGGATGTTGTTTTAATACTATTACAAATTGTTGCAATTCTAATACTAAATTATTTTCTAAATCTTTTTCATACGCTTTGACTAAATTTTCTGCACTCTTTTGCAAATCATTCGTTTCCAAGTCTTTAAGATTAGCTAGAAAACCGAATGATTTAATAAAATAGTCATAAGCGGAACTTCGTTTTTTTAATTCAGTAATTAATTTATCTATAATTACATAGTAAGTGCAAGTACGAAATTTATCAGTGCCTTCCAAATGTTGCGTTTCTGTTTGAGAATCCTCGCTCCGCAATAAATTTAATGACTGCTACTACTCTTTTTAAGACTTCAGTCCAGTGTTTTATTTCGGTTTCTAAAACATTTGTCAAATTAAGATCTATTTGCTCTTTTATTTGAGTGCGCTGAATCCACGTTATCATATATTTTTTATGTTCGCTACTATTTTCGTGAATACCAATTAAATTTGTTTTTTTCCAATTTGAAAAACCAGTCACAAATAAATTATCACGATTTGTCCCAAAAAGCTTACAAGTATAGCAAAAAACATTTCCAGTTGATTTAGAGTAAAGGAGCCATTATTAGGATCTTTATATTTTCTCTAATATGAAATATAGCACCTGTCGTTGGACCTTCATCCAATATTACGGATTGTTCTATGTGTATAGTACAATTTTTTGTTGTACCTTGCAATGAGTCACCTTTTTTTGCATCTTTTCCTTCCGAAGTTATTACAGTACTAGGCACAAAACTATTTTCATACTGCTGAGAGGAACTTAAATCAGCGTCTATAATAACATTTTTTTAATTTTAACATTATAACTAGAATTATAGTTTCTAGCAGTAAAATTTAATGAAGTAAATGATAACGTCATCAATATTAAATATCTTATCCATCGTGAAATTACTGCAACATTTTTTATATTTGAAATCATAACATCAATAATTAAATGATATTCAATGTATGAATTATCAATGAGACTGCGAAGTATAAATTGATTGAAGGTGGAGCTGTACCAATTTTTGACAAAAAAATTTATTTTTTTATTGACTTTTCTTGAAGTTTGCAATGAGAGGAATATTTTAAGACTAAGTTGATGTCACAAGACAAAAAATTACCGAATAATAGTTTAAATTAATTAATTAACATTGAGTAATATGTAAAATAAAAACTTTAAATGCATTTTTCTCGAATTACAGTTTATAGATTTAAAATGTTCCAAGTGTCATCCCTCTCAATTTGAAGTCTTCAAACAAATTTTTTTGCTTACCTTGTACCCTAAACATAAGAAATTCGTTTGAGTTTCAATTATTTAAAAAAAATATGTCAATATATAATTTTCTTAATTAGATTAAGGGTAAGTAAAATAAAATACCAAAAGAATTTTTATAATGTAGGGTATAGAGAAATGAAAAAATTTTTTGAAAAGTTTAAGTTGGAAGGACTAATCCTGGAATATTTTTAAAATATACTATTTTTAAGAAGAATAAAGTGTATTTTCGTATGTAACACAATAATTACTACACTAGAGGGACTCTTTTTTGGATACAAAATTTAACTGAAAGATTTACAAAAATCGAGTACTCGAAAAATCAGTAAAGCTCCACCTTTAGTGACAAACAGCTTATGTTTATGCTTAAATGCAAACCGCGATAAGTCACTAATAGTTTCAAATATTATAGTATTTTTAATTTATAACTAAACTTGGTAGAAACGTTAAGGATTTGTTAGCTAGTTATTGGTTGATTTTGAAGTTAAAAACGTCACACTAATATTATCACGTTATTATGAATAAAAATCTAATATATTCGCATGAAGCATTTTCGGCTAATATATATATATAAAAATATTAACCGAAAATGCTTCCATTTGATTAATACGTTACCCAATAAAACGATTAATTTTCTACCAGGAAAATACATAACGTATAAATATATACAGTACGTAAATTTTCTTTTATTAGATCGGATAAGTAGCTACTCTTTTGATTGTAATGATTTACATACCTGATTTTCTTTGATTCTTATAAAAATTATAAGGTGTTCTTGATTGCACTATGATTTCATTTCTTTGTTCGTTCGTTTCACTTTTCTTGTAAATATCTTCATCCCTTTGTAACAATGAATCACATACGGAAAAATCAAGAGCATCGTCGGTGCATTGTTCAATATTTGAATGAGAACTCTTTGTAGTACTCGTAGAAGGAAAAAAATTCCATAATTTAGGTAGCTTCTTTTCAAAATTGTCTCTATCTGCTTTCAATTTTCTTTTATCACTACCACTAAGATATTTTCTAGACATTTTGAAACATCCGTAAATGAAGTATATCCCGAAAAAATTTAAAAGTATTGGTACATACTGCTAATTCACAGCGAACAAAACAACCGAAGCTACGCCACGTCTTGAGCTTGTTTTGACAGGAGTAATCACGTGTGCGAAATGCCGCTATAGAGTGCATTCACAGTGGAACATTTCACGAGTGAAATGCTCGCATATATGTTGGCCCCTGAGCAACGCGAGTATATCGTGGAGATGAACGTAGCCTTGCCAGGGGCGCACGTGTATTTCATGCTCTACAAGGTGTTACGTGCATACACTATACCTTCCTTGCAGCATACAGGGTTGTCCATTATCTTAAGTTTCATGCGAGTAGCGCTTTCGGGCTATCGCGGGAGTACACGAGAAGGCCGCGTTTCCAATGAAGCCGCGCTGACGATCTGTTTTACCGACGAGCGCCATGGCGGCAATAGCACAACTCTTGCGCTCGGAACTCTAGCCCAAGGGTCGCCCGCGGGCTCACCGAGTATACACGGGAAGCCCGCGCGTAGCCCGTGTATACAGGGGAAGCCCGCGCGTAACCCGTGTATACGCGGGCACACCGCGCATTACTCGAGTATACACGGGAAGCCCGAGAGTTGCCTCGGATATACCGCGCGTTAGCCATGTATACGCGGGCACACCGCGCATTACCCGAGTATACGCGGGCACACCGCGCATTACCCGAGTATATACGGGAAGCCCGAGGGTTGCCTCGGTCACACCGCGCGTTACCCATGTATACACGGTAAGCCCGAGGTCTGCCTCGGCCCGACCAAGTGTTGCTCGCGTATACATGGCAAATATGGCATATATATATATATATATATACACAACATTTAGTAATAATCATTGTGGCAATGTAATTTGGAAATAATAAGTATTTCCTTATTGTATACTTATATGATATATATATATATATATATATATATATATATATATATATATATATATATATATATATATATATACCTCGGACCCTAGGTGTCCTTGCAGCTAAAGCACGTATACGAGGGGACAGCGAGTTGTCACCGCGGCCACAGCACGTATACGAGGTAACTGCGAGGAATTGCCATGTATACGCGAGCAACACTTGGTCGGGCCGAGGCAGACCTCGGGCTTACCGTGTATACATGGGTAACGCGCGGTGTGACCGAGGCAACCCTCGGGCTTCCCGTATATACTCGGGTAATGCGCGGTGTGCCCACGTATACTCGGGTAATGCGCGGTGTGCCCGCGTATACATGGCTAACGCGCGGTGTGCCCGAGGCAACCCTCGGGCTTCCCGTGTATACTCGAGTAATGCGCGGTGTGCCCGCGTATACACGGGTTACGCGCGGGCTTCCCCTGTATACACGGGCTACGCGCGGGCTTCCCGTGTATACTCGGTGAGCCCGCGGGCGACCCTTGGGCTAGAGTTCCGAGCGCAAGAGTTGTGCTATTGCCGCCATGGCGCTCGTCGGTAAAACAGATCGTCAGCGCGGCTTCATTGGAAACGCGGCCTTCTCGTGTACTCCCGCGATAGCCCGAAAGCGCTACTCGCATGAAACTTAAGATAATGGACAACCCTGTATGCTGCAAGGAAGGTATAGTGTATGCACGTAACACCTTGTTGAGCATGAAGTACACGTGCGCCCCTGGCAAGGCTACGTTCATCTCCACGATATACTCGCGTTGCTCAGGTTCCAACGTATATGCGAGCATTTCACTCGTGAAATGTTCCACTGTGAATGCACTCTGATAGCGCGCGAGTGTGGCACGTATACATGTAAGAGAGAAAGAGATAGAGCGAGGGGAGATGAAAAGAGAAAGAAATAGAGATTCATTTGTTTTATCACCTGTATATGTACGCTTAAAGGAGTTATAGCAAAATTCTGCGTTGTTAACATGTCTATTTCCATTTATTGAAATTTGTATTTTTACATTATTATCTAGATATAGATTTTTTATCTTGATTTCTACTTAAATAAAAGTCCGACACTTAGATTTATTATCGAACTGTGATACGTGACCCAATAAGCACACTTAAAAAAATAATACTTTATGAATTCACGAATGTCCGGATATATTAATACTCAAAAGAAGTCTTTTGCCAAATGAAAACCAATGATTTTACATGAAATTGAAATATGTTGTAGATGATATTTCTACCGACAAGTACGGGCTGTTGTGGCAGCTCGTCGATTTTTTTATTTTTTTTTTATTGTATTTTCCCAACCTGTATACCACCTTTCGGGGTTTTTACAGGATACCCCCACCACCTCTGTGTGGGAGTATTTGGTCCTAATCCCAACGTAACCCCACTGCTCCCGCATTTACCCAGAGACTTGCCCTGTGACGTAGGGAAAACTTGCAGGACAAGAAAACCTACGCCAGGAGTCAGCCGATAGGAAATTCAAACTTAGGCAACTCTAACTTCCACGAGAAGTACTTAAATTATCGTTTCCCATCTGCCAGAATCATTAAAAAGGCGGGCGTCACCCATCCAAGTAGTAGCCTTTTCCCAACTCTGCTTAATTTGGATGTTCGCCCGTTCATGCAACCACTGACCCCTCCAATGATGCCGGTCTCGTCGATTTCTTTTATTATATTAACAAAAAGAGCATAGTTCTGCCCAATATTTTTCAATGAAAAAATAAATGTATATTGTATATGTTCTTAAAATCAAAAAGAAAGAAAATACGTTTTAAATGAATATGATCAACGAAGGTTTACAAAAGTTATTTCCTGTTTCCGTAAAAAAACAAGCGTATAACCGATCAATTAGAAAGAAAATGATTAATATATGTAACTAATAGTATAAATATCGAAATTTTAGTGATTCTATTACTAAAATGATAACATTACGTTCTCGTGAGTAATTTTATACTCTTTAACATAATAGGGGCCACCTTTGGTAACCTACATTTTCGGCCCTTTTCGATCCTCAGCAAAAGACCCTTCTTAAACTATTCAAAAAGTATTAATAAAGTATTCTTTTTAACATTAAATTAATGAAGAATCTTCAAATGTTTTGATACAATAAAAATCCAGAAGTATTATTTAAGTAGCCATAGAGTTTAAAGAGTTATCTTTTAAATAATTTTTGTTTAACGGGACATAACCACCTGCAACTTATTGTTTTCGGTAAATATGAACATTTTATCAAAATATAACGGAAAATTTTTTTATTTATTTTTAAGGTTGTTAGATGCCTTTAAATGGCCATACTATATAGGATTGAGCCGCTAAAATAAATTTAAAAATATTCTTAATGTTATATTCATCAAAAAAAGTTTAATTAAGAATCTTTATGCTTTTACATCAATAAAATGAATAAAAAAATATGTTTTACCTAAAACGTAATAAAGAAGTCATTAACATAAATATTTATTTATTCAATTTAATTACTTACTATACATATGTATTTGTGCCACAGTTAAACATATATGTATATAGGCATAATTAAGTTTAATATCAGGGTTGACGTCCGCAGGCCGTCGTCGCCTATCTTCTCTCCCTCCCTCTCTCTCTTTAACGTCTTTTGCGACGCGCGCAGCCAGGTATACATACTTGGGAGGGACGGAATTAATCCAGGCCCACGCACACGGCGACTTGGAAGCGCGCGCTCGGCGAGCCAGATAAAAAGGGTCGCCGAGCGTGCCGAGCGAGCACCGCGGGCCCATGCCCCGCGCACATGGCCAGACCATAAAGATGTTTGGGCCGAGCAGCGGCTTCGGCTCGGGACTTTTCCGAGCCCACTTTTCCACTGACAAAAAAACCCAGTTTGAAGGAAAGGAGTGAGGCAGCTGGTCAACATTATACGTACGTCTCCGGCGACGCGTCACGTCACGTCGCCCGTGAGTCATCCCCTCCGTGCCTACCCCCGATACGCTACCTGGCCTGCATATAAATATAGGGACCCATCCACCCTGACGGCAGTCCGCCTCGAGCCTCGGTCCGCCACGGACGGCACTCTGCTTCAGACATCTTCCTAGAGAGACATCGTCGATTCACTCTGCAGTTTTGCTGCGAGTACTCAACATTCCTACGACTCACCAACACTCCTTCCTCCAGGGACTTCGCCAATTTTCTCTGCAGGTTTCAGTGCGAGAAATCGACGCTCACTTTCGAACGCTCTCCCTTTCGGAAGACCGCCGACTCGCTCTGCAGTTTTGCTGCGAGCATTCGACGCTCCTTCGAATCCCACTCCAGGGACTTTGCCGATTCCCTCTGTAGGTTTCACTGCAAGAAATTGACGCGCCCTTTAGAACGCTCTCCCTTTCGGAAGACCGCCGACTCTCTCTGCAGTTCTGCTGCGAGCACTCGACGATCCTACGAATCCTACAACACTCCTTCCTCCAGGGACTTTGCCGATTTCCCCGAGAAATCGATGCGTCCTACCTCATCTTGCCTAAACGCGCCTTATTGAGTCCCTTTTTCTCTTCTACACTATATCATAACCTCTTACCATATATTGTAAAGCCTTCTAATCACTGCCGATCAACAACTTAAACATAAAATATTATTATTTCACTACTTTTTTCACCCCTCGTCCCTCCTACAATCCTGCCAAAACCCGACGACGACGTCAGGGTTATATGTAATATTTGAACGTATGATAAATAAAATGGCTCATCAGTAAAGGATTGATAATCGAGAGTTCAATACCTTTAGTATAATATTTTTTAGTAATACTTATCTGATAAATTCAGTATATAAGTATAAAAAAATGTTCTTTTTGATTATTGAGAAAGCATTAAATTTCAAAAGATTATAGTTTAGTTTGACTTATTTATTTTTTTAATTTTTGTACGTGGGGTATGAAGGATAAAGAGTTTTCAGTTTATTTTATTTGGGGTTTTAAGTATTAAAAATTCAGTTGGGGTAATTAAATATTGATATGCGACTACGAGTTCGCGGGGCCCCTCGAAGACTGGGGCCCGGGGCTATAGCCCCAAAAGCCCCCCCCCCCCTTAATCCAGCCCTGGGTCTGCTGTATACACGTCCCCGTCTCCGTGCGCTGGACTGAGTCATAAATCTCGACAGTAGGTCAGTGACTTGCTCTAAGAGTACCATGTTTTTATTAATAAAATATTCTTCACACTAATTTTTTGATAATGAAAATAGTATTCCGATCGGGATAATCTCTATTTGGATATTCTTCTTCGTACATTCTGGCTCCAGCGGCTGCATTTTCTCCATGTTGATAGTACAATTGCACCATATTGCAGTAATCTCTAGTATCCTACACCACTATAGCACTAATACTTTTTTAAATTTATAAATTTCACAAATTTGATAAGTTTATAAATTAAACAAATTTGATAAATTCGTAAACTAAACAATTTTTATACATTTTTAAACTTAACAATTTTTTTTTAATCTGTAAATCTAACAACGAAAAACTTGAAATTTGCAATTTAATATAATTTTTTTGTTTCCAAATATGTAATCTATAATATGAGCTAGACAATTTTGCTGTGTGAAAGACGAATGTAACTGACGCGAAGAGCCATGTCCGAAGAAGAGGAAAGCATTTCTTTTATTGTTTTTGAAAATTGGTAACAGAAGGGGTAAAAGGTATGAAAGACTAAGAAGAAGCGGGTCGAGACATAAAGAAGTTGAACATAAGTTGCATAAAAAATCAGCCGCAGTCGGCACGTGTATTTTCCCCAAACGTGCCACCGCAGAGGAAAAACACTCTATACCTACCTTTCGACTGCCACATGTTTGAGGTAATTATAAGAAATACCGCTCACAAAATAATAAAATCAGTTTCAAAAAAAGATTGGTAGATGTTCGGTAGCGGTCTCTAACGGATAGAACTATTCGCTCCGTGTATGCCGTTGGAGGGGATACAAGAAACGATTCGTGCGCCCATATCGGGGAAACTTGGAGTTAATTTGGAGAAGATTACAAATGTTAGCATTTGATTAATGTTACAAAATGAGGAAAAGTTATTGCTGTGTTGTAGGATGTAAAAATTCCGACACTAATAGTACGTGTAAGTTTTATAGATTTCCAACATCAAAATATAAGGTAGAACAAAGACGAAAATGGATAGCTGCAGTGAAAAGAAAAAAGTGAGTCACATAACCTTGTTTTTTATGTGTCAAAATAATGGTGTAAAGTATAAATGTACGTATAATAATTAAATGTATTAATCTTAGTCCGAATGGATGGGCATGGTCTCCAAAACCAAATCATTTAATATGCAGTGAGCACTTTATTGGAAACTAGAAATCTGAAGTAGAATGTTCACCAAGTTCTGTTCCAAGTTTATTTACAAGTTTATATAAAACAAAAACGATAAACCAAGTAACAGCAAAAAACAGGTATGAATAAAATTGTGTTCAATAATAACTTTTAATAATATTTTTACTAATCAAATGAATATGTTTATTATAGACATGACCGCTTCATGAAAAGAAGAATTACTGCGGAAGAGCAATTAAAAAAACAAAACTATCTGTCAATGATGAAGAGCAGGAACCTTTTAAAAATGAAATTAAACAAAATGAAGTGCAAATTAATATATCAGATGATTGTGAAAAAATGTACAAGGATGAAGAGTGTCAAGTACATATTATACTTTCAGATTATGTTGAACCAACTAAAACATTTGTATGCTTCAGATATATTTATAATAATAAAATTCATTGTGATGCGGAAATCCAAACAGATATAATTAAAAATACTAGTAGAATAGTGGTTCCTGTTGTAAAAAAATGAAAAATAAATATTGCGGTACGCCGGAGAAGGAATATACAGATAAATCTGTTAGACCTGATGAGAATAGTGATGAACTGAATGCCAAAATAAATTTTAGTGGTATTACAACAGTGAAGAGTGATGAACAATTGTCAGATCTACCTGGTGTGACATTTCAAAATTTTAGATTTTTATCAAAAAGGCTCAACAATAAAGAATCAGATAATTATAAAGTATCCATAAAAAATAGATTACCTATATTTTTAATTAAAATGAAGACTGGTTTAACCTTCTCAGCGATAAGTATTCTATCTAATGTGCATAAAACAACAATTTCCAAAATATTTTTTTCAGTACTACGATACTTAGCATGTATCACAGCGAATATGTTTTCTTGGCCTAATAAGGATATCGTGCAAGGAACAATGCCAGAATGTTTTAAACCTATATATGCAAATAATCGAGTGATTATTGATTGCATCGAATTTAGAATTGAAATACGAGCTAGTGTTGATAACCGTGTACTGACCTACTCACATTATAAAAAAGGGTTTAATTTTGGTATGTGGCTGGTGGAAGAAAAAGTGATTCACAAATGACCATTGAATCAGGTTTGATAGATTTGTTAGAGGATGAAGATGTTTTTCTGGCTGACAAAGGCTTCCCAGATATTCGAAGAGTGATTGACGAACAAGGTAAAAAAGTAATGTTTGTAATGCCACCATTTTTTGAAAGAACAAGTTTGTTTACGAAAGAAAAAACAGAAGAAACTTATAATATATCTAAGGTACGGATTCATGTAGAAAGAATTATGTACTGATTGAGAACCTACCAAATTTTAAATAAATTACCTGAAAATTTATTTAGTTCAATCGATGACATAGTACATATATGTTGTGTATTATGTTGTTGTAAATCTGCAGCCACCAATAATATCCGAAGAAAAATGTTAATGAAACATTTTCAATGGGATATTTTAAATAAATAAAACTCATATATGCACATTATTTAAATTATTAATGTATTTTTCTTTTGAACTGTTCGTCAATAAAATATTTTACTTACAAACATTTATTAATTGTTTGATTTTGTAACAACAATAATATAATTATTACATAAAAACTAAATAAAATATATGGTAAGTACGTAAGTGTTGCAAATTGTATGAAATATTATTTAACATTTAGTCTTTGATTGCAAATGTTTTGTCCAGTGAAACTTCGTTTTTGCTTCTGTTTTAATTTTTTCAATGATGTTACATTTTGCTTATCATTCTCTATTACAAATTTTGCATGTAAAGCAGGTACATAGGGTTTAAAACAGAAGTCTTCACATTTTACAATAGTTCCTTTTAAAAATATCTCATCTCGATGAACTTGTACGCAATAACTTCTATCTTTTACTGGCGAATACATAAATAAATAACAGGCTGTTAGTCCGCATACGTACATCTGTACTTGGCACTGTGTGTAATACTGATTACTTTTTTTAACTGTAAGTTTCTACCTTCAAACTGTAAATAATTAACATTGCATTTCTTTATTTTTAAATCTACTAAAGGTACTTTTTGGCAGCTACTTGGACACTTAAATTCTACTAATTTAATGATACATATGTTTTCTAAGACCACACCATCAATACTCGCACACAACCATGGTTGACTTTGTTTTACGATGACTCCAACTTTTTCTACATTAAAATTATACATATTTTCATATTTTTTTTTGGCATCTGATTCATGACTAATTCCATAATACAAAGAGTCACTAACTATATTCTTAGGGTTTAGCATCTCTGAGACCAGTAATTCTACTGTCTTCTTAACTCTAATCTTAATATCATATATTTTTTTCCTTGCGCTGATTCTCAAACGTCTTGCTTTGAACCACTTATCACAGTTGGATTATTCTATTGTATCACAACATAAATGAACTACCTCTGCTTCAAGCATCACAATAAATTTTAAATAAAAATCTTGTAAATCTTCTTGTGTACAATAATTTTTACTGTTTACTGGATGTTCCGTTGACAATATAAAGAAGTTAAGTAAACAAACTTTACATTTTTCTATATCTAAATTAACTTCAACTCTTTTTAATAGTGATTCTGCTAGATTTTTTATTTCATAAATACTTTTATCTTTCTTTGCTTCCATTATAACTGATTTTAAAGCTGATAATTTTTCTAAATCTAAAACATCGTCCAAAGTAAGTGGTATAATATATAATATATTCCTTTTGAGTATTTTTCTTGTGCAAATTGACGAACAATTGGTTTTCCCCATTCTTGCTCTACGCTTGTTTTAGACAAGCTTTCTTTATTATTGATATACTCGATAAGGGATACCACGTGCTTACACTTACCACTTTTGTTATAAATTACATGAGACACTGATTACATTTCTGGCAGCATTAATCTATAAAAGTTTTTGATATTCTTATGTATTATTCAATGCTGCAGTGTAAACACTAATTTAAAAAATATATGTCAAACTTACATTTAAGTTTGTGGTGTACGGTGCAGATGTGACAGATGCTTGTATTATAACTGAAGCCTGTGTACGAGTACTAAGTCCATTTTCTCTGTGTTCCTCTACATTATGTACATGGTTTGCAGCGACAAGTTTCTTTCCATTTGGTACGGTTTCAGGTTGAAAAGGTATGTTGTGAGTGATTTTTTTAAACCCCGTCTTTATTACTATATCCATAATCTTCTTTAAAATGTTGAATTATCCATAAACAAAATCCAAATTTCCTTTTCTCACTAAAAATCACTTATCACAATACCTTTATTTACTAAAAAAGAAATAAAGTGAATAAAGTATATTGACCTAAGTAAATATTTTTAATTAAATCAATTTTAATATTTCCAATACCTACTTTTTAATATTTACACTTGCATAAGCTGTTTTTTTAGTTGTTGTTGTTTGTTTTTATTGTTTAAACTGTTAAGCACATACACCTGTAATATTTACTTTTCTATAACCTCAAACGGCACAATAAAAGTAATGAGCAAAGATATATTTAGCAATATTTTCTTCCATGCTTTGTACAGGTTAAATAAGTATAATTTTTACGTTATGCTATTGGAAAAAAGCACCAAACACATGCAAAAATTGTCTCTTATAACTAATTAAACTACTATCTCGTATAAATTTACTGTTAAAAACCCTACATTATCTCTCACATTGACCCAATATAAGGCGATACGTGACTTGCACGGAGCGAATAAGAGACACACGGTACTCACACCTGAACAACACATGCTGCACATGAAGCATGAGTTCACGCAGTGTCAGCGCGCTCGATCCATTTTCCTATTCTCATTCGCACTGCGTGTTTACTTACGTACCTCCTAAGTCAGACCGCTCATCCCTTTTATTACGGTCACTTTTCACGATAGAACAATCTGTTATTGTTTATAAATACATAAATATTACTTTTAAATAATAGATTAAGATTCAGTATTTAGAATGAACGAAAATAAATTTTGAACGAGAAAAACCAGACGATTTTTAGATTCTAAATTTATTAATAAAAAATTAAATTAAATTCGTTTGCTATTAAAGGTAACTTAAAAGCATCATTCCAATGTTTACTCTATTAAGTTTGCTATAAATACATTTAAGAAGTGTACACATTTTAATTAAATACCAAGGTACGAGGGTAGTTCAATAAGTCTTTAGAATAAAGTATAAAAACAATTTTTTTGGGTAAATTTTTTTTTATTTTTCAACATAATCTCCTTGGAGCTCTATACACTTGGTCAATCGCTTTTTAAGTTTTTTTAATCCTTCAGAAAAGTGCGTTTTCGGAAGTTCCTCAAAATAAGCACTTACAGAGGCAATGACGTCTTCGTTGTCCGTAAATCTCTGTCCACCGAGCCATTTTTTCAAGTTTAGAAATAAGAAAAAGTCACTGGGGGCTAAATCTTGTGAATACGGTGGTTGTTCGACCAATTCGAATTTTAGTTCTTCAATTTTAGCCATTGAAACGAAGCATGTGTGAACTCGGGCGTTGTCGTGATGAAAGAGAATTTTTTTTCTCGCCAAATGTGGTCGTTTTTTTTTAATTTCTTCTTTCAGCTGCTCTAATAATGATGCATAATACTCACCAGTAATTGTTTTACCCTTTTCCAAGTAGTCAATAAGTATAATTCCACGTGCATCCCAAAAAACTGTAGCCATAACCTTACCAGCTGACTTCACGGTCTTTGCCTTCTTTGGAGCTGGTTCGCCTGTGGAAATCCACTGTTTGGATTGTTCCTTTGTCTCAGGAGTGTAGTGGTGTATCCATGTTTCATCTACAGTCACAAATCGACGAAAAAATTCCTCAGGATTCCGACTTATGCGCGCCAAAAGAGCCTCAGAGGCGACCACTCTATTGCGTTTATTCTCAGCTAAGAGCAAACGCGGCACCCATCTTGCCGATAGCTTTTTCATGCCTAATTTTTCATGTAGAATTGAAACAACTGCACCTATAGATATCCTTGTGGCCTCAGCTAACTCACGCACTTTTAATCTTCTATCCTTCAACACCATATCGTGGATTTTATTGATGATTTCGGGAGTAGTTGCTTCTACGGGCCTTCCTGAACGTGGTTCGTCACTTATTGATGTACGACCACGCTTAAATTCATTTACCCAGTTATAAACCGTTGCTAAGGCAGGGGCAGATGTGCCATGAACTGAGTCCAATTCATTTTTTATCTCATATGGAGTTAAACCCTTTAAATGAAAATGTTTAATTACCGCTCTGAACTCGTTTTTTTTTCATTTTTCTTAACAAGCAATTTTTTTTTTTTCAATTGGTTATAAAAACACGTAAATTCAGAAGATGTGGACTGTGACTGCACCATATATCTAGTCGGGAGTGGTGCTGACTGAAAACAGATGATTTGGAGCGATTCGCGCGCCATCTGTTGGTCATTCTAAAGACTTATTGAACTACCCTCGTATTTAGGAACATAAAATTGGAATATTTGTGCTGTAATCTTAGATATTTAAACGTTTAAATGGCTTAAATAATTTACCAAAAATAATAAACTTTACATGAAGCAAACTTTAGATTAAAAATCTTGAAAATTATCAGATTTTTTTATTCAAAATTTATATTAAATCCTCTGTGTCAACCACTGACCTATTATCGAGATTTATGACTCAGTCTAGAGTACGGAGTCGGGAACGCGTAGGAATACAGCAGAGTCCACTTGAAGGCTTAGACTATGCAAGAAAAAGTGACCGAAAAAGAGGAAGGAAGACACTCTTATGCGCTTTTCCACAAAGCAAACCTCTCTCTTGCACTCATAGAAATTCATATCTTGTTACTCCTACTGCTGAAATTCCGCCTTCAAGGGCCGAACTATTGATTTCTAGATATGTCATTGGTGCTCCTTCATTGATTAATTGTGACTTTATTATTAATTTACGATAATTAATTTACTATAAC
Source organism: Gastracanthus pulcherrimus (assembly GCA_949152435.1). Lineage (NCBI taxonomy): Eukaryota > Metazoa > Arthropoda > Insecta > Hymenoptera > Pteromalidae > Gastracanthus > Gastracanthus pulcherrimus. Next base: position 98,923,780 of record OX424576.1, on the reverse strand, counting down.
GTAGTATATATCAAATGAGTTAAGTCAGATAGACCCTGTATATAAATTTTTTATTATATTTTAATTTTATTATTCAATAATGATAATAATAGATATTGTAATTAAAAATGACATCATACAACTCTAATAATTTAGAAGATACTTATATCCAAAATTAATTCTTTCAACTTAAAATATTATCCGCAAATTGGCTGTCTTATAGTCGCTGGAAAAGCCAAGAGGGGCAAAAGAGCGCACACATGTGCGAAAGAGAATGGAGGGATTTTATGGGCCTTTTTATTTTTGTTTTGCTGCCGCGCGCGAACGACGAAGTATTTCGCGACTTTCTATTTCACTGCTGATATTCGTCCTGACCAGTCGTAGAGTGTTAGTCCGTGTAGCAGGTCGTTCGGCTCAGAAAATCTAAAATTTTACAAAAATCTCCTCTCGATTTGACAGTTTGTCTTTCTTTTGAAGTCAAATTTAATAATTTGGTTTTTAAATTTTGTAGAAGAAAAATGTCGTGTTTGTGTTACATTGTTTCTACAAAACGTTACAGGTATGTAAAAAGTAATTAAATTTGTTTTTTTTCTTTGATATACTGATAAAAAAAAATTTTATTTTTTTTTAAATATACGTGCGTCTATGATAGAGACTGCCTGATCATACTGATGAGGCCTACATACAGTCTTGAGGCCGAAACCTTTTAGTCTTTACATTTATAATATTAAAGGACCTATATATTTCTTGCTTTGAAGATGTAGACTCTTCTCTGTAAGAATGAGCCTTACATAGAAATACAGTGAAAAACTAATAATACGATGTAATAGGTTTAGCAGAAACCTACTTTAAAATGGTTTTCCCTTTATAACTAAAAAGAAATTTCAATTTGCAGGATAAATACAAAAAATGTTTTGGTTTTTAATGTTAAATTAAATTTACATATTTTATGAATTAACAATATAATTCAAAGCTGAGAGGGGTATTTGCCCGCGGAGTAGTTGTTTCTGTTTGTAAAAAATTTGTTTAATTATTCATTTGTTAACGTTCAAAAATGTAACTGATCTCAGCGCTCGCGTCGGTAAAGAGGATAACTCCTGTATTCACGGCGTGATCGTTCCCCACTTTGTCTGTACACGGCAGTTGCCGTCTGACTCCCGACGAGTAAGCATCGTTTGTGTGAATAAAGCTTGCCTTATACATATTTTCAGTGTTCTTGGTTTTATTTATTGCACATTTCCTGATATTTTGATCCGAAAAGCAACATTCTGGCGACCGTGACAGGACTCGTTGGTAATTGTTGCTCGTATACGAGACTGTGCAAAAAGGTATAGTGAGTAGAAAAACGCAAGAATCATGGACAAGCTAAAGAAATTGAGAGCTGCTCTAAGAACAGCGTTTACAAAGACTCACACAAACTTCAAAGCTGAAACAGAGAAGCAAGAATCAGACAAAGCGGTTGTTCAAGCCATGTTTGCTCTCTTGGAAGAGAAGTCGAAGGAGTTGGATGATGCACATGAAAAGATAATCTCAGCGCTCATAGATGCCGAAAAAGAGGAAACTGAGCTTGTAAAAGAAATGGAGGGCGCTGACGAATACAAATCTAAGGTCATATTGGCAAGAATTACCGTCCATCAACTTATACAAGACACGTCACTGATTGATACAGGAAATGGCGGGCGGTCGTCTACAACGGTCGACAATTCCCGGAACTACAAGCTTCCGAAAATTGAATTGAGAATGTTCGGCGGCGATCCAAAGGATTGGTTGAAGTTTTGGAGCGCATTTCGTAAGATTCACGAAGACAAGATTATGGCCAAGGAGGACAAATTTCAATACCTCACCCAAGCTATGGTCAAAGGTTCAAGAGCTAGTGAAGTTGTTAATAGCTATCCCCCAACCAAAGAAAATTACGACAAGGTCATAGAGAGTTTAAAAAGTCGTTTTGGCCGCAATGTATTGTCTTGGCTACGTCGTGGGCAACAGTGGACTAGATTTGTCTGGAACAGGGTTGAAGAGATAAAAAGTCTCACCGAAGTTCACGATTGGAGGAACGTTCCTAGTGTGCTGAACCCAGCAGATCTTCCGTCACGCGGGTGCACAATCGCACAGCTTATTGCGTCGAAACGGTGGGAGGGACCACCGTGGCTAAGTCAGAATGAAGCGGAATGGCCTCAAGAAAAATTTGACGTTAACGAGGATCTTGTAAACTCGGAACTTAGTAAAAGTAGTCTTAAGTCGCTAAAGAAATGTTCCCCAATTGCGACACGTTTCACAATAGCAGCTTGTACGAACGTGACTCCTGAAGAAGACGTAGTCCCATGGTACCTGGTTAGATTCTCAGACTATAACAAAGTTGTGAAGATGGTTGCCTGGGTCCTACGTTTCATAGGAAATATCCGAATGAAGAAGAATAAACGCAACCTTCAATGACAAATCAGTGTTGAAGAGTTTGAGTTTGCCGAGAAGTCAATTATGAAAATTGCGCAAAAGGAGTCATTTAACGGATTGAGCGATTCACGTTTAAAGGAATTATACGTTTTTTCGGATAACTTTGGATTAATTCGCACAAAAACAGTAATCTCTAACAGAATTGATGACTTTGGTTTCAGATATCCAGTAGTCTTGGATCAGAAACACGAATTTTCTAAGCGATTGATTCGGCATATGCATACCACGTTGAATCACGCCGGCATCAACACTACTAGGGGAGGTTTTAGAGAGAAAGTGTAGATACTCTCCTGTCGACGAGCAGTACGTTCTATGATAAATAAATGCGTGACCTGCCGCAGATATACAGCAAAAACCCTGGAGACTCCAGCGGCAAGCTTGCCCCTAAATCGAGTCAGAGAGGCCCAAGTTTTCGAAGTGGTTGGCATTGACTACGTTGGTCCACTGTTCCTCAAGGAGGGACAGAAAGCTTGGGTTTGCATCTACACATGTGCTGTATACCGTGCTATACATTTTGAATTGGTAACCACGTTCTCGACTAACGGATTTTTGAACACGTTGAGAAGATTCATCGCGCGTCGAGGAAGACCAACTACGATATATAGCGACAACGGAACCAATTTCGTCGGAGCGAACCGCATGCTAAAAGCAGTGGATTGGAAGAGCATCGCTTCGTATTGTACTACTAAGAAGATCGAGTGGCGATTCAATCCACCTTCCGCGGCATGGTGGGGTGAATGTTGGCAGAGGATCGTACGTATTCTCAAAGACCTTTTGAAGAGAAGTCTCGGGAAAGCATTGTTGAACTATGAAGAATTGAATACTGTCTTACATGATTGTGAGTCGGTTGTAAACGCTCGCCCTATAGCTTGTATGTCAAATGACAAAGAAGGTTTGATAGCACTTACGCCGGAGATGTTTTTGAAGGAAATTCATGAAGAGGGCGTTCCAGAAATAGATTTTATCGAAGGAAAGTTGCTCAATAGACGATTAAAATACCAACAGAGGGTACGTCAGGAGTTAAGAGTACGTTTTCGTTCAGAATATTTGGGTCAACTTAGAAGACGAGCTCGATCTAACCGTCTTTTTACCACCAGCAAGAGTGGCGATATTGTGCTAATAGCTAGCGACAATCAGAAGCATTTAGATTGGCCATTAGCTCATGTGATAGAGCTTATACCCGGCAATGACGGTGTTTCGCGCATAGCTTGACTGAAAACAGCGACAGGAGAACTCGTGCGCCCTTTGCAGCGGCTGATCGTATTGGAGAGTAATGCCCAAGCTGTCGAGACGAACGTGATCCGTGAAACGTCGCCTATACCTGAGGTTGAAAAAGGACCTGCGCCTTTAACTTCAGCTGAAGACAACCAGGAATCTAAGGATATTGGTAATGGTGAGGAAGAACAATCAAAGTTCCTCAATAGGAAGAACCACCCCGTTCAACAAGGATTGCGCACTAGATGTGGACGGAAGATTAAGAAACCAATCAGATATGATTAGATATTAGTTCTTTTGATTGCCATTATGTCTCTAGTTTGTAATTATCTTATTTTATGTATTTTTTGAGGTTTTGAATAACGTGTTCGAAATGTCAGTTATTCAAGGTGGGAGAATGTAAAAAATTCGTTTAATTATTCATTTGTTAACGTTAAAAAATGTAACTGATCTCAGCGCTCGCGTCGGTAAAGAGGATAACTCCTGTATTCACGGCGTGATCGTTCCCCACTTTTTCTGTACACGGCAGTTGCCGTCTGACTCCCGACGAGTAAGCATCGTTTGTGTGAATAAAGCTTGCCTTACACATATTTTCAGTGTTCTTGGTTTTATTTATTGCACGTCTCCCTATATTTTGATCCGAAAAGCAACACTGTTGTTCAAATGAATATAATAGATTTTTTATTAAAGAGTGTATGAAACACTCAAAATAAGTATCATTTTTTATCCGTTTAACAAGTTTACGAGAAACTTGCAGGATAAATACGAAAAATGTTTGAATTTTCAATGCTAATTACATTTACATATTTTATGAATTAACAGTGTAATCCAATGCTGGGAGGGGTATTTGCCCGCAGAGTAGTTGTTTCTATTGTTCTAATAAATATAGTAGATTTTTTGTTAGAGTGTAGGAGACACTCTAAAAATCTCGTCTACAATTTGCTGTTAGAAGCAATAATCATAATTATCATATCTTTAGTAAGTAAAAAAGGTCAAAGAAATACAGTTATTATTATTTAAAAATTTTAAATTCTATTTGTCACCTGAAATATGTGCATTTAAACAGAATTGAGGGGCCAACTACATACAAAATAATAAATAAATAATCGGTTGGCATACAAAACCTAAGATATTCTATTGTTCCTTAATTTTTCTATATATAGTACTCGATTTACTCTTAAAAATGCTATGTCGAGCGTGTCAATTGGTTAACATATATTGCCATGAAATTTCCCTGAAAATAGCAGGTTTTTTAGTGAAAAATGAGCAAATTACAATTTTATTTTGAAGGAAATAATGTTGTTGGCTACCTAATGCGGTGTAGTTGTTAATAGATTTATAATAAACGGAAAAAATATTGGTAGTTGGATAAATTAATACAATTATTTTAAGTTCATCTAACGTAATAAAAGTGCTTAAAATTAAATGCTAAAACCTGTTTGCGATGATAGAGATCTCTTAATGTTAACTTCAATTTAAGATTTGGACATTTTGGACCACCCTAATGTACATATACATATGCATATAATGCACATACACATTTTGTATACATACGACTTTATTCGTTTCGCCAACATAGAGAAACATATTTAGTAATATATTTATGCGATCGAAACCGCCGGGTATAGCTAGTTTACATATAAAATTGTCACTGTATTACGAAATTTACAGAAAGCACATGTCACGGAGATGACATTTTAGTCACATTTGATTAATTTACTAACAAGAATAGTACACACCTTTTTGGTACCTAAAAATGAAACATAGTAGCACCCCTAATTTTTTCCAATGGGCTCTGGTTTTCGAGATATAAGGTATTTACTTCAAGTATACGTTATTTTAATGAACAATGTACATTTTACTTTGACAACAACTCCGCAAACCTTCATACTAGAAAAATTTACTCAAGAGATAATCAAAGAAGGTAGAAAGAGCTGTAATTTAAACTATGTTTTGAATAATAAATATTATTCTTATGCAAAGTTATAAAATTTAAAGATGATTAAAAATGCATGAATATTCGATGAAATTTAAATCTTAAGTTCAATGACTTGTCATATACATTTTTATCATCATTTTCAATTGTTAATTAAATTAAGTTAAGTAAGTTAAGTTAACCTTGCACCCAAATAATAGTTTAATACGAAGCAAAGCTTAAATGGCTGCTTGTTTCACCCACTTTAATTATATTCTGAGTCCATTTTTCTAGCATAAAAACTTTCCGGATAACATATAACGTTTTTCGAACGTTTTAGAAACGTTAGAGTTCAAACCTTAAAACATTGCAAAGCAAAGTTGTAAATTCATCTTAAAAACTTTGGTAAATCATCTCAATGTCCGCAGATTTGTTCCACATAAGACGTTGTAAAACCGTTTCTGAAACGTTTGAAACAGGTTTAAAAATGGTTTTAAAAAATACTAGCATATAATATATCGAATAAATAGTTTAAATAGAATTTTATGCTACAAATGTTACCAATTTTGCAAGTACCATCTGGATGATACTTCTAAATTTGGTAATATTTGTAGCATAAAATCTATTTAAACAATCTTTTTGATATATTCTATGTTAGTTTTTTTTTTTCAATCCATTTTCAAAGCATTTACAACGCATTTTCAAAGCATTTTCAAACCCTTTTTAAACGGTTTAATCCAAAAATTTTAAAAACGTTTTTAAACCGTTTAAATGTTTACCATTTGACAGACCTTGGATTTTTTCAAACGTTTTAAAAGCGGGTTTACAATGTCTTACGTGGAATGAATCTCCTGATATTGAGACGTTTTACCTACATCTTTCAGACGTATTTATAACTTTTCTTTTTATCGTTTGAAGGTTTTAATTTAATTCTAACGTTTTAAAATCGTTCGAAAAACGTTATGTGTTATCAGGATTACCGAGTTGCTGTCAAAGGAAGAGGTACATTTTGACATTAAAATAACGCATATTTAAAGTAAAATACTTAATCTCTCGAGAACAAGGACCCATTAGAAAATATTAAGGGTGTTAGACTTCATTTTTAGGTGCCAGAAACCACCACCTTTAATATGATAAAAAATCATTCTCCACATGGTGTGCACTCTCCATGTGAGTGTTATGATGCTCACTAGGTGTTAGGCCGAGAAGAAAAGAATTTCCCTGATGTCCGCCCTATTCCCACTTGAGAATCGTCAATTTTTGCTCGGATTATGAAATTTGGTAAAATTCCGTTATTTTTAACAGCGACCGATAATGTTCCCAATTCACCCGATGTTAGACGGATATTAGGCTATAGGACCCCGAGGGCAGTGGTCACTTACCTTTCAGTTGTTATACAGATGCTCCGCTGAGTCCCAGGAATGAAAAACGTTAGCAGCGTCTCGTGGCTCGGCGATAAAAAAAGTCGTCGGATCGATACGACTGGCTCTCCCAGCTGAATACTCCCCAAAATGATCAACAAATATAGGCCCACTGGCCCTTTTATGAATGATGGAAAAAGAATATTGGCTTTGCTTGGCTCGGCTGCACTGCTCTGCAACCCTGTCGTACTGACCTGTCACCTCACTGGTGATGTGTGTAACCAGATCTGGCTAGACTTTCCCAAATTTAATGGCACCCCGACACATTTATGGAGGCGAGCTAGGAATTACTCCACTCCGGACACCGTTTCGCCTTCCACCATAAGAGCAACTTCCTCGTCGACCACGTTCACTTATATATATATTCCAAGGCGTGATTATACGAAATAGGCGGATTATAAATTGCCTCACTAGCACCTTTTATTTATTTTTAAAACGAACGCACTTTTCGACGACGCGGTTACAAGCAATCGATGGAGAAGCCGGCTTCTTATTTGTTACCAATTTATGGAGACAAGTTACTAAACTCATTTACAGGTATATTACGGATTCTCTCGCAAGCTATACGTGTGAAGGCTTCGACGATGGGACGGCAACTGTCTCCGGGGTGAACCGCTGGACACCTAGAGGACTATCGGCATAGTCTCTCCTCCGTTGCCCTGATCGTGGTGGCGGTTCGTGATTGGCTAAGCCGATCGTCAGGAGGTTGGAAGTCATGAGGCAACTGTCAGCTCCCAGACGCATCGTCAGCAGAGTCAGCGCTAACGGCCTTCCGCTCGCAGAATCTTATCTATGATTTACATGGGCTGCTTATAGCAGCTCCCAAAAATAGTTAATTATACTTCTTGGAACTAGTTACAATGTGTTCGCATAGGTTTTAAACTTAGGTAGCCGGAGGGCCAACCTCGTATATTTTTCGTTTTAGTTTCGGCTGAAATTTAGGAAGGTTTCTGATTTCTCGAAACATTCACGCGATATTATTAAATTCGATAATTCCCAAAGATTTTGATTTTCATAAAGTGTACTAAATAGAGACTATCTGGTGGTCCAAGTTAAATTTTGAAATTCGGAGATTTTTCCCTGAATTACGAAAAGGATCAGGTTACAAGAAATAATCACGACTAACTTTATAAATTAATTATGCATAAACTACTGGGCGGGGGGTTCTTAATATAAATAGACTGCAGAAATTATTTCCCATCCGGGGGTACGACTCAATTTCCGAAAGTCGGATATTTATTTTGGGGTAAAAATTGTGTTTTTGAAAATTATTTAAATATACGAATTTCGCTTACCTTTTACAACCCAAGGTTTATTCCTACGATATACATTCGCCTAGTTTTGCATTGCAGGTTCTGATAAAAGTAAAAAATCTGAAATTCCAGATTATACAAAATTCTAAAAGGTTTTTAATCCGAGAATTCTTTTATATCAGCTATCTCTACATTAAAAAAGAAAAGGAACATTCCCCCTTTTTGCTTTTATAACATTTTATATAACTATATATTTGTCAAGATGAGAGACGAGTGAATATGTTACAATAACCGTGCATTAAGTCTGCAAATGCACGTGCACTTGCAGCTAAGGAGGTTCTACCCAGCAACCAGCGCAGTCGCTGCTCACTTCGTCAGCTCGCGGCTTCTGTTGTATTTTATTCCGTAGATGTTACATTTACTAGTACTGCTTTTACGCGCATTTTGGCAATACCACCAAGGCCATCCAATTTGGCTTACGGCAGTGGTAGAGGAGATAGTTTGTGGACACAGACTCATCAAGACCGAGCAGGCCAATTTATTTATCTTGGAAGGGCCACCATCTAAATCCTTCGTAACGAGGACCCACCCAGAGGCAGACGAAGTATCTCTGCCAATGTATTTCAACACCAAGGTCGGCTACCTTCAGCAGCACATAGCTGGCCAAATCGCCGAGATGTATACCAACCTCGTGCAGCACACCTGCCAACTAGAACGTCAAGTTATCCTGAACGTCTCGCCCTTGACCCATATCCAGCCCGATGTGTTCGCGCTAAAGATCAATGCGGACGTTGGGCTATACAGCCATTGCAGCGGGCGAAGTGGCCCACATTATACAGTGTCAGGCCGTCCAATGAAAACTAAGGGCTACCGAAACCTGTCAGTTGGAAATTCCCGTCAACTGTGAGGGGGAAGAGGTATTCTTGAGACCAGAAACGAGAATCATCGCTCGTGCCGGCACTACGGTACCGTGCAGCCGCTGGTCCCTGCCCTCTTCTCCATTAACGGGAGATGGAGGCAACTGGAAGATAAGACCATCAACTTCGAAGAACCCAAAACTATTCAGCCATTCGAACGACCTACCTGGGTCTACAAGGACATTAGCGACTTCCTGGAGAGCGGTACCTACAGCCCCGCGGGCTTAGAGCGCTTCCACGATCGCTAGGAAGTTCACCGGGGACAGTGTCTCAACAGCGAGTATCAAGAACTTGTTGAATGACGACACCATCCGGGACTTCGCTACCAGACACTTCAACCGGCTCTGGAGCAGTTTCGTTAAGTTCGGCTCTATATCGGCGGGCGTCATTATGATTATAATCATATTTCAGATCCTGAAGGCAATTGTAGATGCCACCCTATCGCCACCCTTATGCTGTACCGAGGGTAGACCAGACAACCATCGTCAGCCGCAGAAGCAGGGGCCTATGACCTTACGCAACCGACATCAGCCGAGTCTCAGCAGCTACTAGCCAGGCCGACGCTCATCGTAAGACGTTCAGTGACCCATGCTTCTCTGCCTGTCACCCTGAGTGAGCAAAATTCTCGTCTCTCGGGCAACGAGTAATTTTGGTCCTGAAGAAGGGGATGTGACATCCTGGGTCTCCAGCCACTGAAGTATTTTTCAAAATTTCCAATAATATTTCTTTTTTCTCCTTACCACCGAAGATTATCGTCGTCAACGCCACCCCGAAGATAATTTCTTTATATATATTTATATATATATATATATGTTTTTTTATCTTGCTTTTACGAATGTATATATATATATATATATATATATATATATATATATATATATATATATATATATATTAACAGTGTTGAATGGTAAATGGTCGAAAATAATAAAATTACAAAAAAAGTGTGGCAATTTGTTTTTGGCAATTTTATCAAATAGCCCGTACCCCATTTAGCTTAGAGCAGCAATAAAGTTAATTTATTTTTGTCAAATTTATTTATAATAATTTTTGAAGATTGTTAAAATCGTCAGAATGTGGTGTGCAATGGAAGTTAGCCGCGTTCGCCTCGCGGAATAGGACAGGGTCTAATGGAATTGCTGGACTGGTGTAGTTGTGTTTATAAGTATAGCGGAGGTTAGTGGTTACTATCAGTCTCGTGGCGGGAAATATAAACATGTGCACAGCCCCGCGATCTACAAGGGTATCAACAGTTTCAACTGCTCCTCGGCCTTCGAGCCGTACAAGTCGTCCTGCGGCGCCGTCGATAGCATTAACATCCAGAGCCCCTCTGTCCAGAAACCTCTTCCTAAATCGCCTGCATGTTGCCCCCGTCCAAGTCCAAGGATACGTTTCACGTAGGTAAGCAAAAAAGCTAATCAAGATGTTTTTAAAATTATTTCTACGTTTATATTTCATAATATAACCTCCAGAATTTCACCAAGTAGATATATTAGTTCTTAGATGTTAAAGAATTTTGTTTATAATTTTTAATGTATAATGTAACTATTTAATAAATTTCAATACAGATGCCTCTACATGATTGAGCAGATTCAAGGTTCATGTGGAATTCATATTTTCGTCAAGGCCTTGCAGCACAACTCGAACATTATTGAAGTTAATGCAAGTAAAAGTTCATTTGTTCAAATTCCTGGCTCCATTCCATTATTTTGGCAACAAGCTCCAAAATTAAAATACAAACCAAAATCACGGCTAGGTCTACATGAAAATCATTTGGTATAATTTTAGTTGATATTAGTATGAAAAATAAAATATTCTTTGTTTACAATAAAAATTAATCACTTTGTACTCAATAGATTAACCAGAAGGAAATAGAAGTAACATTAGAATATGCATATAAGGACATAGTGCAAGAGTTAAAGAACTAGAATATAAAGCTTTTATCTTTCATGCTTTGTGTTGCAAAATGCAGTGTTATTACAAATTAGATATTCTGATGGCTCGTCTCGATCAAGAACAGATGGCTTCAGAATAAATTGCATTGATTGTTTAAATAGAACAAACGTTGTAAACAGGTATTTTAAAAGAACATTTTTTGCATAGTGAATTATATTAATTATAACACTATTTCATATAAGTATGTATACATAAATATATTTATTTTTGAAAGGTTTGGGCTGATAATGCTGATATAGTAAGTACTAATACTCAGGAACTAGTGCATTGAAAACAGATTTTACTAGAACAGGTTAACGAATTAAAATAGGAGCTATGAGAGATAATGATAATTTCTTAACAAGATATTATGAAAATAATTTCGCTGATAATTTTCGACGGGTAAACAAGAATATTAATAATTAAATAATATTTTAAATTCTTTAATACAATTGAATATAAAAATTAATTTTAGGATTCTATATATCTACTTTTGGGACGATATATGGTTCAAGATGGTGCCTGCTTAACGGTTTTATGTCCACTAAAGTCTGAAAGAAATTGGCGATGTGCTACGTTCCTATTAGGTTTTATTGGCATCAGCAATATTGGTTGCTCATATGATCATGCCTTCAACATATACTACAGAAATTCTACTTTACATGCTCTTATGTGCAACAATGGTGGCTGGTATATTTGCGACAATTGTTCATCATGGCAAGCAATACGTTGACAAGTCTAAGCTATTGTAATTTTAGTCATAATAAATACTATATATTTTATTTAATACCTTAAAAAAATATTGTATTATTATTGTAAAAATGTGCTAGTCAATCTCGATTAATTAATTAATAATAATTAATTAATTAATAATAATTAATTAATTAATAATAATTAATTAATTAATTATAATTAATTAATTAATAATAATTAATTAATTAATAATAATTAATTAATAATAATTAATTAATTAATAATAATTAATTAATTAATAATAATTAATTAATTTATAAAGTTAAATAAATATGTGAAGAAGCTTCTTATTTACAAGTGAATATTTAAATATAATATTGCAATTAATGGAAGATTGTTGTATATGATAATTAGAAAAATTAAAATTTTCATACAATTTTTTATAAAAAACAGTTGCATTAAAAATAGTAAAATAAAAATACTTGTGCATTAAGAAAAGTTATAAATATTATTAATTAAGTTTACGTTAATCATGTACGTAAATCTTTTATGCAATTGATTTGCGTGAAAAAGTACCTAATTTTGCACGTAATCATTTATGTAAATCATTTACGTACATTATTTACCTACATGATATACGTAAGTATTTCCAACAGGACTAATCCATTTATCAAAGAACCATGGCGGTTTTAACATTAACGTGGTGGCCTAAAGTATTGTTAGACTTATTTCACGGCTTGCTATTGGCGTAGAATCGGAGGTGTATTTATGAAAAAAGTATTGTTGAACTTACTATAGTCGGCCTGCCATTATATGACAAGCGGAGCTGTATTCGCTATGTTAAAATATAACAGAGCGACTTTCAATATTTGATTTTAACCTTACATATTAATTTATATTTTTATGTCATTTGAGATTCGGAAGTTAAATTGTTATTTAGAACTTTAGACTTTAGAAAGCGCTTGGTCCAAAAGCGAGAGTGGCAAACACGTGCTATGAAAAAAAAAAAAAGGTTATTTGGATTTAAAAATAGTATATTGTGTATTAAGGATACAGGTTCGTCGCATTTTATGTCCGCGACTGTACATGCAGAGCACGAGCCGAGTGCGACTCGGACAACATCGGATATATCCGTGCGCACCGAAGCGAGCCCTAGCGGCAATCCAGTTGCCTCACCAGTCGTCTCGAAAACATAGTCGAGAATAGAGCACGCTCGCGGCGATTTATCTTTTTGTAATAAAGTGAATACTTGAAAATATCACGCTTCTTTCTAATTTAATTATTCCTCAGCCCGTTCACACACTCCTGATACAACAGGTTATGGGCCCAGTTAACGATTAACTGTGAAAATTGTGTGAACGCTGTGTGAATTTTCTCGGTGAGTCTCACGTGCCGCGGACCGGAAGTCAGCCATTGTTCGAGTGTCGGGAGTTAACGTGTTGGAAGCGTGCAAGACAATAAATCGAATCCGCGATGTCTGTCGGCATCTCAGTGAAGGGCGTAAAGCCTTTCGATGGAACGAATTTCCAAGGCTGGAAAGCTCAAATAAACGCGTTATTTGTAATGAACGACGTTCTCGATGTCGTCGATGGCACGAGAGCAGTACCCGCGACGGGTGTTGGCCATGTGGCCGCGGTAAAGAAAAACGTGAAACATAATCTTGTCAAATCTCGACGAGGCGCAACAAGTGTGTGTGCTTTTGTGCGTTTCTGCGAAAAAAATGTGGGACAAGCTGGGTCTGATTCATGAACAAAAGACTGCAACGAACAAGCTGGGTATGCTACAAAGGTTTCACGCTTATCGAATAAGCGAAGCGGATACGGCGGTTCAGCACGTGGCCAGAGTAACAAATATGGCGAGTCAACTCAAGGACATTGGTGAAAACGTGTCGGATGACATGATAATGGCGAAGATTCTCGCAAGTCTGACCGGAAGGTTCAGCACGCTGCAAGTCGCATGGGATAGTGTCGAACCTGCACGACAAACTCTTGATAATCTACAGAAAAGATTGATCAGAGAGGACACGAGGCTCAACGGTGACGAAGAAAAATCGGAAGCTTTGGCTGCGACATCTAAAAGACGTGCAAAAGGAACGAAAAGTGCTGAAAATAAAAAGACTGAAAATAAAAGAGACATGAAGGACGTGCAGTGCTATAAGTGTCAAGAGATGGGATATATCGCGAGTCGCTGTCGAAATAAGCTGAAGCCACGGGAAGGCGCGGAAAAATCTCGTGATTGTGCTTTTGTAGGAGAGACAAGTAAAATGTCGGTCGCGTCGGGTTCGAACAGTGCCGGAAACTCGCGTGTGCTATGGACGCAAAGTCACGTAATGGCGGCCGATCAAAGTGAAGTATGGTTGATCGACAGTGGTGCATCAAGGCACCTAACATACCGACGTGACTGGTTAACTGACTACAAAACGGATAACACTCGCGCTGCGATATCACTCGGTGATAATCAGACCTGTAATGTCGCTGGTGAAGGCACGGTGAGAATTAAGAAGTTAATCAACGGAATGTGGCAAGACGCGAAAATCGAAAAAGTGCTGCACGTTCCGAAACTGCAAAAGAATTTATTTTTCGTCGGAGTGGTTACGAAAAAGGGACTTTGAGTAAAATTCAAGAACAATCGGGTCAAAGTGGTGCGCGATGGTGAAGTGCTCGCGACGGGCATGAAGCAAGAAAACGACGTGTATCGCATGTTCTTCAAGGTCGCGCGACAAGGAAGCGCGGAAAAAGGACTCGTAAGTGGAGTGACAATCTCGGACAAAAGTGACGTTTTCTGTGAACCATGCCAAATGGGGAAATCGCACAGATTGCCGTTCAATAAGAAAATCGAGCGTGATAAAAATATAAAGCCAGGCGAAAAAATGCATTCGGATGTCTGTGGGCCGATGTCGACGAACTCGGTCGGAGGATCGAGGTACTTCCTAACCTTCAAGGACGAAGCGACTGGTTACAGACACGTGTACTTCATGAAGAAGAAATCCGAGGTTTACGAGAAGTTCAAGGTCTTCGAGAAGATGATCGAAAATAAGTTCGACCGAAAAATGAAAGTTCTACGCTCCGATAATGGTCGAGAATTCTGCAACAAGGAAATGGACGAATATCTTGAAAAGTGCGGAATACAGTGAGAAACGACTGCACCGTACAATCCGGAGCAAAACGGCAAAGCCGAACGTGACAATCGGACGATTGTTGAAAGTGCTCGCACGATGATAATCGCGAAGAACTTACCGTTAAGTCTATGGGCGGAAGCAGTGAACTGTGCGGTATATGTTCTAAACCGAACCGTTTGGACGAGTGGTGCAGAATCGACGTATTACCGAGTGTACGACCCTGAAAAGAAAAACATCTGTGTAGCTCGAAATATCGTGTTCAACGAGAAAATCGGAGCGCCGTCAGCGGAAGCAGACAAAGAAGAAGAAAACGAAATAATTCTTTCACGGCTGGAAGCCGAAAACGAAGAACGTGAGAACGCGATTCGAGAGAACGAGGTACGAGAGGTTGAAGAACGAGAGAATGAGATTGACGTCGCGGGACCAGAAGAAGAAGGCCACAACGAAGACAACAGACGAGAGAACGAGCCAGACCGTGAAGGTCGAAGAGTCCTACGTGATCGCTCAGCAATTCAGACTCCAACCAGGTACCGGCACAGTGCTAATGTGGCCGAATATGTCGTACCTATGACGTTCGAAGAAGCGACGAATAGCCCCGAAGCCGCGCAGTAGGCGGTAGCTATTGAAAACAAATATAGAGCTCACGAAGAAAACTGCACATGGAAACTTGTAAGAAGAACACCGGAGATGCGACTAATCGATTCGAAATGGGTATTTCGAATAAAGCAAGATGTTGACGGGAAGCCACACCGATTCAAAGCTCGATTGTGTGCGAGAGGGTTCCTGCAACGAGAGGGGATCGACTTCAAGGAAACGTTCTCTCCAGTAGTGAGGTATGACTCATTAAGAATATTGCTGGCGACGATTGCAGCAAAAGATCTTGAGGTTGCAGTTCAAACGGCATTCCTTTACGGAAAGCTGGAAGAGACGATTTACATGAGAACTCCGGATGGACTAATACTGAAAGAAGATCGAACAAATGTCGCGTGCAAGCTTGAGAGGTCTCTTTATGGGCTCAAGCAGTCTCCAAGATGCTGGAATCAAAGATTCATCAAGTTTTTGAAGGAATTCAACCTCGAAGAGTGCGACGCAGATAAGTGCGTGTTCACGGGTAAATTCAAAAATGACGAAGTGTATTTGGCGTTGTTCGTCGATGATGGGCTGGCAGCCTCAAAGAATGTAGAGACACTAAGGAAAATCAAGCAACGACTAAGTGAAATGTTTATAATAACGGTCGAGGATTCGAATATTTTTGTCGGGTTGCAAATTGAACGGGATCGAGAAAGCGGAAAACTAAAGATTCATCAGAGCGCGTACACGCGAAAAATAATCGAAAAGTTCGGAATGGCCGACGCGAAAACGGTGAGCGTGCCGGCAGATCCGCATGCAGCACTGGCTCCAGTAGGAGAGTACCAAGGAAGTACGCGAATTGTACCGTACCGCGAAGCGATCGGATCATTAGTATTTTTGGCTGCCGTATCGAGGCCAGACATCGCGTACGCGGTAAATTCTGTAAGCAAGTATGTGAATGGATACGACGATACACATTGGCGGGCAGTAAAGCGTATATTCGCGTATCTCAAGGGTACGATCAATTACGGTATTGAGTATAAAAGCGGCGGTAGCGAAGCAAAATTAATAGGGTTCTCGGACGCTGACTACGCCGGAGATATCGAAACGCGAAGGTCCACAACAGGATATGTTTTCTGTCTCGCGAACGGGGCCGTCACATGGTCGTCGCAGCGGCAACGGCTAGTGACGTTAAGTACGACGGAAGCCGAGTACGTAGCTGCATCGACAGCAGCTCGCGAACTCATCTGGATAAGAAAGTTGTTGTCGGACATCGGATGTCTCTGTATCAAAGAAACAACTCTGTGCGTTGATAATCAGAGCGCGATACAATTAGTCAGAAATCCAGTATTTCATAAAAGAACAAAACATATCGATGTTCACTATCATTTTGTTCGCGAAAAAGTAAATGATAAAGAGATTGTAGTCGAGTATATTCCGTCTGAAAACCAACGAGCGGATATATTTACAAAGACGTTGCCACGAGACCGTTTCAGAGATCTATGTTATAAGCTGAACATGGTAATGCTACATTGAGAAAACGCTCGAACGGCGGTAGTATTAAGGATACGGGTTCGTCGCATTTTATGTCCGCGACTGTACATGCAGAGCACGAGCCGAGTGCGACTCGGACAACATCGGATATATCCGTGCGCACCGAAGCGAGCCCTAGCGGCAATCCAGTTGCCTCACCAGTCGTCTCGAAAACATAGTCGAGAATAGAGCACGCTCGCGGCGATTTATCTTTTTGTAATAAAGTGAATACTTGAAAATATCACGCTTCTTTCTAATTTAATTATCCCTCAGCCCGTTAACACACTCCTGCTACAACATTGTGTACTAAGGGCGGTAAGTAGGCTTTTATACACCCAGTCCTGCAACCACACCAGATCAAAAAACCCACGTAGCTCTTGGTGCACACCATATTTGATGTGACGCATGTATGGATTTTTTTTTTCATACAAGACGAATGTGACCGTTTTTTACTCGGCAACCACCCGTTTATTAGAATCTTCTACAAATCTTGAAAATTCTAAAAATTCTAAAGCTTCCAAAATTTTGAAAATTAAAAATTTGAAAATTTTGATTGCTCGTTGATGGTTTCTATTACCCGCCGGTCTATAAACGGTCACTTAGGACCCGCTTAATAGGTAAAAAACGCGAAAATCGTGCCTGAGTTACATATAATATTTTTTATTGTACATTTTTCTTTAAATTGTGTTGATTTATTTATAGATATAGTTATTTTTACAAACATTTCAGTTAAAATGATTTTATTTAAATCAGAGAAATATGTTTCATCCCGCCCTAGGGCTTTTTTGTAATATTTCTGTAAGACTTCATTTTAATTCAATACAATTTTTTGGGTATAAAAAAACTTTTTTTTCTGCTTTAAGAGTGACAATTGCTCAACTATATCACAAAGTATGAGATTAAACTGCTAGAGCAGTTACTTTATCGATTATAGATTTTTTATGGAGCTTGAAAGTGGGCGGTCGTGGGCGACCGGCTTGGCATTAAACGGTTAATGTTTGTTTTAACTTGTGTTTGCTTTTCGGATTTAAATTTGAAGTGCATTAAATTTTATAAGTACAGACCTTGAAAAGTATTTAATATAGTACAAATCCCAAAGTATTCATTGATGGATCATTTCAAAACCTTCATGTTTAGATAATGTAGTTGTTTATATACAATTTTGAAGAATTTTATTAGAAGCGGGTTCAAAGGTTCATCTTAACACAAAATTTATATTCTTTAATAAGAATAAATCTTCGAATTTACTTTTAATAAGTTTCGTCAATATAGTATGCGGAGAACTGTGTGTAACTTGTACCATGTGAAATACTTTTTGAAATGTATAAACAATTAAAAACTAATTTAATTTTTAATAATATTAGGATGTATCTTTAAATTCACTTTCAATAAGTTACATCAATATTATATGCGG
The DNA here is from genome assembly GCA_949152435.1 of Gastracanthus pulcherrimus. NCBI lineage: Eukaryota > Metazoa > Arthropoda > Insecta > Hymenoptera > Pteromalidae > Gastracanthus > Gastracanthus pulcherrimus. The sequence goes on along the minus strand of OX424576.1, from coordinate 98,905,366 downwards.
AGAACTACTTTTACTTTTTAAAAATCATTTTGAAAGCATCCATCGCTAAACAGTTTGAAACTTGTTGCACTTTTTAATTACTGATCTCTATATATAACTCGCTTTTCCGTAATAAACTTTTATATAGTACGTACTAATACTTTTTTGACACCATTCTTAATTATATTTTTAACATTACAGAACATACCTTAATGATATACACATAATTAACAATTCTTAAATAGAGGGGTTATGTTCAACAAAAATCCGCAGTAATATACTTACATAGAGGAAACTACTGTGCCAAATACTGCTTCTTTCGCTTAAAAATCATCAATTATTATTTTGAAATTATGTGTGGAAAACTTATTCTTTAATAAAGTATATAACAGCAGCTACCCTGTAGATGCGGTGAAAGTTTTCTTTGCCAATTTCGTCGCTCGGTGCGATTCCGCACGAATTTTAATTACAGTACTAGAAAGTATTACAAAATATATCCCTAGAACATACTGTAAAGTATCCAGAAATGTATCCCTAAAAGTATCCAAAAATGTATACTTAAAAGTAACCTGTAAAATATCCAGAAGTATATCCCTAAAAGTATCCTGTAAAGTATCCAGAAATGTATCCCTAAAAGTATCCAAAAATGTATCCTAAAAAGTAACCTGCAAAATATTCAGAAATGTATCCCTAAAAGTATCCTGTATGGTATCCAGAAATGTATCCCTAAAAGTATCCAGAAATGTATCCCTAAAAGTATCCAGAAATGTATCCCTAAAAGTATCCAGAAATGTATCCCTAAAAGTATCCAAAAATGTATCCTTAAAAGTATCCTGTAAAGTATCCAGAAATGTATCCCTAAACATATCCAAAAATGTATCCTTAAAAGTAATCTGTAAAAGATCCAGAAATATATCCCTAAAAGTTCCCTGAAAATTTTCAAAAATAGCTCTGGGGCGGGATGAAACGTTTTTCTTCGATTCAAATAACATCATTTTGACTGAAATGTTTGTAAAAATAACTATAGCTATTAGTACATCAACACATTTTAAAGAAAAATGTACAAAAAAATATTTTATGTAACACAGGCACGATTTTCGCGATTTTTTAACCTACTACGCGGGTCGTATAATTTTTGGAATTTAAAATTTTTGGAATTTTTGGAATTTTTAGAATTTTTAAGATTTGTAGAAGATTCTAATAAACGGGTGGTTGCCGAGTAAAAAACGGTCAGATTCGTCTCGCATGAAAAAAAAAATCCATACATGCGTCACATAAAATATGGTGTGCACCAAGAGCTACGTGGGTTTTTTGACCTGGTGTGGTTGCAGGACTCGGTGTATAAAAGCCTACTTACCGCCCTTGGTACACAATATACTATTTTTAAATCCAAATAACCTTTTTTTTTTTTTCATAGCACGTGTTTGCCACTCTCGCTTTTGGACCAAGCGCTTTCTAAAGTCTAAAGTTCTAAATAACAATTTAACTTCCGAATCTCAAATGACATAAAAATATAAATTAATATGTAAGGCTAAAATCAAATATTGAAAGTCGCTCTGTTAGATTTTAACATAGCGAATACAGCTCCGCTTGTCATATAATGGCAGGCCGAGTATAGTACGTTCAACAATACTTTATTCGTAAATACACCTCCGATTCTACGCCAATAGCAATCCGTGAAATAAGTCTAACAATACTTTAGACCACCACGTTAATGTTAAAACCGCCATGGTTCTTTGATAAATGGATTAGTCCTGTTGGAAATACTTACGTATATCATGTAGGTAAATAATGTACGTAAATGATTTACATAAATGATTACGTGCAAAATTAGGAACTTTTTCACGCAAATCAATTGCATAAAAGATTAATAATAATAATTAATAATATTTATAACTTTTCTTAATGCACAAGTAGATTTATTTTACTATTTTTAATGCAACTTATTTTTTATAAAAAATTGTATGAAAATTTTAATTTTTCTAATTATCATATACAACAATCTTTCATTAATTGCAATATTATATTTAAATATTCACTTGTAAATAAGAAGCTTCTTCACATATTTATTTAATTATTATTAATTAATTAATTATTCTTAATTAACTAATTATTATCAATTAATTAATTATTATTAATAATTAATTATTATTAATTAATTAATTATTATTAATAATTAATTATTATTAATTAATTAATTATTATTAATAATTAATTATTATTAATTAATTAATTAATCGAGATTGACTTGCACATTTTTACAATAATCAAGGGGCGCGGTAGCGCCCGCTTGCACGTATAAGTACCCACGGTACGATACGAAGCTGAAGGTCGCACCGTCTCCTTTTATACGTCTAATTGTGCCTTTTTAACCTCTTCAAAATTTTTAAATATCAATATCTAAACACTGATTGACTTATGTGAAGTCTATTGACACTGTTTTAAGAGATAATAATTTAGTCTATCACGTAATAAAAGTTTCTGTTAAAAAAGATTCATCTAATTAAAAATATAAAGCATAATATATTTGCTCAAATTTTTTCTTCTCATTTTGTTCTCCGCATTTCCGTTTTCTCTAATCATATGTATATTTGTATATATATATAGTGACTTCCGTTTTCTCTACTCATATGTATAATACATATATCATATGTATAATACATATATCATATGTATAATACACATATCATATGTATAATACACATATACATATGTATAATACACATATACACACATACAGACCATATATATATATACATATATATATATATATATATATATATATATATATATATATATATATATATATATATATATATATATATATATAGTGCCTGCAGACAGTGCAGACGACAACCAAAAAATCTAACCTATTATTTAAATCAAATGTTGAAGGATGAAAAATGCGTTTGTGTCATTTGTATTATTAAAATAAAACGGGTTGTTTTTACGTGATTTGTTTTTATTACGTGATGAAATCTCTGTACGACGATTTCGAAAAATATCGTACGTCCGAAAAAGTGGCAAGACGGTCATCTGCAATAAAATTATTGCAATCCCAAGTGTAGTTGAAAAAAGCTGCTGTTTTACACGGTAAGAGAGATAAAGAAAAAGACTATCAATGAATTCTGTCGAAAGAGATGAAGAACGCACAACATTCAGGAGTACTGGACAAGGTGTTACCATCGCTCCATTGCCTTTCTGTCGGAGGCTACACCAGAAGTTGTACCGAGACTACTTCTTTGACAGAATCTAAATCATCAAGGATACACAACGTCTTCTGTTGCAGCAAAAATCGTGGCAAAGTATGGATTTTAAGAGGGTCAGGAACTTGGAAAGAAAGGGCAGGGAATGTCTAGCATTGTAAGTAAAGAAGACTAGTAAAAGAAGAGGTAGAATAGTATAGTACACAAAAAGGAACAATTAAGGACGTCTTCTCTGCCTTTGAGTACGTTGCCCCCTTGAAACTCGCAAGGAATAAACAAGATGAAATGAGCATTATTGAAATCATGAAGTCATCACGTAAAATTGTTTTGCTCAGAAATATGGTTGGAATTTCTTTGGTGCCACGCTTATAGGTAAAGTCATTGTTAAAATGCATATACAGCAATTAGCTGTGATAATTGCATTCAACGAAGAATTATTAGATAAAACAATAAAACAATTAGTTTTTTTCTAGGTATATCGACAACGATTTCTTAGTTGTTCAATAAATTTGTTATACTTGTGGTGTGCTACTTCTTAGTAACAAGTATTTATGTGCTCGTGCATAATCATCATCGGGGATATACAAAGTCATCTGCTGATTGACCATAAGCATACAGGGCATAAGCCACTATGCACCAGAAAAATACCACATAATCATGGGGATGCAGTAATTGAATATCCGCTCTGATGTTGTCATGATGTAAATATAATACAAATCAAGTTCTCCAATCAAGTTGCTGCGTCGCAGAAGCACCTGTTAAATATTTAATACTCCAATAGATGTACTGTTTTTTAACCCAAATTTTTGTTATTGACGAGGGTCTTTGTAAATCTTTGTACTCGTGTAAGTGCTTCTTGTGTATAAAGGATTATTTAAAAGTAACACATAATATACTCATGTTCTATCCAGATATAAAGTCAATGCTGGCTCAGAAGGGTCATGTTAATGAAATTACAAAACTATAATTAATCAAATGTTTGCAAGCTCAGGTTTATAATTACATTAAAAAGACTCTTTTCACCCAGCGTTAACTTGATATCTGAATAAAACATGAGAATACTATAAGGTTCTTTCGGAGGAATTTAATTTAAATTTATTTTAAGTGAATTTTCATAATCAAATAGGGCTACGTAATGTTTTAGGTAAAATTGCAAAAGATTACTTCAAGTAGTTTAAAAGAAAATGGAGTCAATCAAACTTTCAAGTTACCCATACACAAATATTTATTTATTTGAAAGTAACACATAATATACTCATGTTCTATCCAGATATAAAGTCAATGCTGGCTCAGAAGGGTCATGTTAATGAAATTACAAAACTATAATTAATCAAATGTTTGCAAGCTCAGGTTTATAATTACATTAAAAATACTCTTTTCACCCAGCGTTAACTTGATATCTGAATAAAACATGAGAATACTATAAGGTTCTTTCGAAGGAATTTAATTTAAATTTATTTTAAGTGAATTTTCATAATCAAATAGGGCTACGTAATGTTTTAGGTAAAATTGCAAAAGATTACTTCAAGTAGTTTAAAAGAAAATGGAGTCAATCAAACTTTCAAGTTACCCATACACAAATATTTATTTATTTGAAAGTAACACATAATATACTCATGTTCTATCCAGTTATAAAGTCAACGCTGGCTCAGAAGGGTCATTTTAATGAAATTATAAAACTATAATTAATCAAATATGTGCAAGCTCAGGTTTATAATTACATTAAAAAGACTCTGAACACTCAGCGTTGACTTGATATCTGAATAAAACATGAGAATATTATAAGGTTCTTTCGAAGGAATTTTTTTAAAATTTATTTTAAGTGAATTTTTATAATCAAATAGTGCTACGTAATGGTTTAGGTAAAATTGCAAAAGATTACTTCAAGTAGTTTAAAAGAAAATGGAGTCAATGAAACTTTCAAGTTACCCATACACAAACATTTATTTATTTGAAAGTAACACATAACTTTCTAAAAAGTAAAATCTTGGCAAGTATAAGTTTCGTTATTACCCACAATATAAATTAAAAGAAATACGCTACAATTAAAATAGTAAACATAAACTAATATTCTATTTTTAAAATATTTCTATTTTTTCGAGAATAGTAAGAATAAATGTCCGTCTCTGGAAAAGTTGTAAAATCTATAAAAAATACCTTTCTAAAAAGTAAAATCTTGGCAAGTATAAGTTTCATTATTACCCACAATATAAATTAAAAGAAATATATTATTACCAAAATAAGACGTTCAATTATGAATTTTATTCATAAACTCAAATTAAAATAGTAAAATTAAACTAATATAATATTTAAAATATAATATCGTTCAAAATATTTCCATTTTTTAGTAATTCTTATAATTTCCAATGAACGCTAAAGAAATTAATGAATTCGATTAATATATTGGCAAGTATTGTATTTTTATTTGTATATCAATTTCCTTCTTTTATTAATTAGTATGAAGTATACAAACTTGTGCGGGCTAAGTTGCGGGTTGCCAGGGCGCATTGGGAATCGTCCCAGCAGGTGCAGCGCTGTTTGCGCCGAGGACAGGAGCGAGGCGGACGATGGCAGGAGAGAGAAAAGGGGTTTTTCACACACCTTGATTTTTGTAGCGTACGCACTTGTCGTGGCGGCAACTCCGAGGGTGCCACAGCCATTCCCCCCCTAGTGGCTGACGATTGAGGAGGGCACGATGAAGATGATGATGGTGGCACCTGTGGAGGGCACGATGATGGTGCTGGTGGTGGCGCCTGTGTAGGGCACGATGATGGCGCTGGTGGCGCTTGTGGAAGTGTAGCGCTGAGTGGCACCTGGAACGTGACGGTGCGGCGAGGCTGTCGCTGAGGGCGCTGGTCCATTGGGACCGAGGTCTCGTCCCCAGCGATGTACGCTGGCTTGAGGTCGCCGGTGGAGACCGTCTTGGGCTCTCCGTCGACGTCGATAACGAAACGCTTCTGGTCAAGGCGGCGCATGACACGGTGCGGCCCTGTGTAGGGCGGTGTCAAGGGCGGCTTGACAGCGTTGATTTTCCGGAACACATGCGTGCTGGTGGCCAAGTCCTTGCGGAAAAAGGGCTTGGTAGTGACGTGGTGGTCGGTCTGCAGTGGCTTCAGAGTACGGAAGTGGTGCTGCAACTTCCCTACAAAAGAAAAAACATCTGCAGTGCACTCCTGCGTGGTGAAAAAATCACCTGGTATGCGCAGAGAGGTGCCGAACATCAGCTGTGCCGGTGAAGCCTTGAGGTCCTCCTTGTAGGCCGTCCTGAGTCCAAGGAGGACGGTTGGTAGCCGGTCGAGCCAAGGCACGTCGGGATGGCACATGAGCGCGGCCTTTAGCGTCCTATGCCACCTCTCCAAAATGCCGTTGGATTGCGGGTGGTAGGGCGTTTTCCGGATCTTACTCGCTCCAATCAGCCGGGAGAGGGCAGCGAAAAGCGCAGACTCGAATTGAGCTCCCTGGTCCGTCGTGATGGTGAGCGGTGTGCCGAAGGTGGCGATCCAGCCACTGTAGAAAACGGCTGCAATCGTCTCGGCCTGTATATCCTTGAGCGGGATCGCATGAGGCCACCTGGAGAACCGATCGATCATCGTCAGGCAGTACCTGTACCCGTCGAGATGCGGCATGATGATGATGTCCAGGTGAACATGGCTGAAGCGCTGGTCAGGCACATCGATATTGGTGGGCGGCACTCTGGCGTACCGGTGGATCTTGGCGTGCTGACAGAGAAGGCATTCGCGCGCCCATTTGAGTGCATGCTTCCTGATCTCGGGCCACAAGAACTTCTCCTTCAGCATACGGGAGGTGGTGCGACCGCTGGGATGCGCCGGCGAGTGAACAACATCAAACGCCGTCCTTCGCAGCTCCTGGGGGATGTAGGGCCGAACGACTCCTGTGGACGTCTCACACAGGAGCCTATGGCCGTCGATCATCAGGGGCTGGAGATTCAGCGAAGAGTTTGATAGCTCGTGATCGGCGTCGATGTCCTCGCGCTGCTGGGCCTCGTGGATGGCTGCGGGGCTCAGCGTTGTTGGCATGTCGATGGCTTCCACTCGTGAGAGAGCGTCTGCCACGACATTGTCTTCTCCGGAGATGTGCTCGATGGTGACGCTGAATTGGCTGATAAAATCCAGCTGCCTCACCTGACGAGGAGATGCTTTGTCCGGTCGTTGGTCAAGAGCCTTCGTGCAACTCGTGAGCCTCTGTAGCCGAGTATAGAGAGAGACAGCGATAGGAGGCCGAGGCTAGAAGAACGCTTTCGGCTCCAGTCGCTGCTTGCGCCGATTGTGCTGCCGCTCGCCTGTCGGCAGGAGCATGCGCACTTGTCGTGGCGGCAACTCCGAGGGTGCCACAAACTATTTAAAAAATATTATAGTTTAAAATATTTCTATTTTTTACTAATTCAGATAATCTGAAATAAACGCTAAAGAAATTAATTAAATCGATTAATAAATTGGCAAGTATTATATTTTTATTTGTAAATCAATGTCATTTTTTTATGAGTTAGTATGAAGTATAAAAATTAATAATACCTTTCAAATTTAATATTGTAAGACATTAAATTTGACATAAATACATGTTGATAAGAAATAGGTAAAAAAGTCGAACCTCAAACACTGATCTATAATACTCTCGCTACATTACACTCGCGTTATATGTAGTACTCATATGGCAATTCATGTCTATTATAGGTAAGCTAACTGATACTTTTTGAAAACAAGCCAATATAATATTCCGGACAAACAGTTTATACCTTATCTAGGGCTCTCACTAGCTGCCGTCGTTAATTGCTACGAACCTTAGGTAACTCCGGCACTGTTCGAGGTTATTTTTCCTAAACTCGAGCAATGTTCCAGGTTTAACTGTAGTTCAATATAAAATATAGTGTATTGACGGTCTCTTTAATTTCGACATATAACTATGTCCGTATAACTGTTTGTCCGGAATATTATATTGGCTTGTTTTCAAAAAGTATCAGTTAGCTCACCTATAATAGACATGAATTGCCATATGAGTACTACATATAACGCGAGTGTAATGTAGCGAGAGTATTATAGATCAGTGTTTGAGGTTCGACTTTTTTACCTATTTCTTATCAACATGTATTTATGTCAAATTTAATGTCTTACAATATTAAATTTGAAAGGTATTATTAATTTTGATACTTCATACTAACTCATAAAAAAATGACATTGATTTACAAATAAAAATATAATACTTGCCAATTTATTAATCGATTTAATTAATTTCTTTAGCGTTTATTTCAGATTATCTGAATTAGTAAAAAATAGAAATATTTTAAACTATAATATTTTTTAAATAGTTTGTATACTTCATACTAATTAATAAAAGAAGGAAATTGATATACAAATAAAAATACAATACTTGCCAATATATTAATCGAATTCATTAATTTCTTTAGCGTTCATTTGAGACTATAAGAATTAGTAAAAAATGGAAATATTTTGAACTATATTATATTTTAAATATAATATTAGTTTAATTTTACGATTTTAATTTGAGTTTAAGAATAAAATTCATAATTGAACGTCTTATTTTGGTAATAATATATTTCTTTTAATTTATATTGTGGGTAATAATGAAACATATACTTGCCAAGATTTTATTTTTTAAAAAGGTATTTTTTATAGATAATAATACAATATTTTTTTAAGGTATTAAATAAAATATATAGTATTTATTATGACTAAAATTACAATAGCTTGGGCTTGTCAACGTCTTGGAACGTCAGCCGATGCGAAATTTGTTAGACGGTTGGCTGATGATCTTAACCTTCAAATAATTGATCATGGTGCGACTCATCATCTCACGGATTCTCACACGTGGATTGATGTGATCTTGACAGATAATAATGACGTTGTACTGAGCAGGGACAATCGGCCGGCGCCTTTTCCCAGTCATCATAACATCATAGAGGTCGAGATTGGGGTCGAAACTGCTGCATCCCCTGTGGTTGAATCATTCAGCTACAGGGATTTTAAGTCGATCCAGCAACACGACCTCCTGTCTCGCCTAGCTGACTGTGATTGGTCGCGGATCGATGGTCCCGCGGCGAGTGTTGACAGTCAATTAGAGTGCCTCAGTGTCAACCTCATGGCTGTGATAGATAAAATTGCACCGTTAAAAGAATTCATACCGAAAAAGAAAACAAATCCACCATTGGTTGATGCTGAACTAATACATCTTTACAAAAAACGTGACTCCGTACGAAGACGCTATTCGAGGACCAATGACGACAGACTGTGGCGGGAGTATCAGGGCCTTGCAGCTGAAGCTGAATTACGAACGAAGGAAACAAGGGAAAGATTTTTACAAAATAAAATTTCTGAAGCGATTAATAATAAGAAAGATATCTGGAAAGAGCTCAAGGCTCTGGGCCTTCTGCCAAAGACAAGAGAGGAGCTTCATGGTTTCTCACCGGAAGAGCTCAATGCCCACTTTGCAGGGGTGTCGATCTCCCAAAATGAGGGTGATGAAGAACTTGACAGCGTCCTGACCACTGCCAGTGATGACGGTTTTGTTTTCCGAGAAGTCAGCTTCTCGGACGTGGTTCTGGCTGTTGCCCACTTCTCATCACAAGCCAGAGGGGAAGACGACATTCCCCAAAGTATAGTGGCTAAGGCTCTTCCGTTTGTGGGAGATCATATTGTTAAGATCTTTAACTCCTCTCTGTCCAGTGGCATTTTTCCGGGAGCTTGGAGGGGAGCTCGGTTGGTGCCTTTGAAGAAGAAGCCTGTCCCATCTACGGTGTCAGATTTCCGACCAATTGCCCTACTGAGTTTCCTTTCTAAGGTCCTTGAAAAAATCGTACACGACCAAATAACTAACTTCTTACGAGAAAATAATACTTTGGACCCGATGCAGACTGGTTTTCGACAGAATCACAGTACACAGACAGCACTACTGAAACTGACGGAGGACATAAGATCAGGCATTGACAACAACAAAAAACTATTGACTATTTTGTTAATGTTTGATTTTAGCAAAGCATTCGACACCATCTCACACACTAAACTGCTGCGTAAGCTGATGCGCATGGGATTCTCCAGGAGTGTTCTCCTGTGGCTTAAGTCATATATCATGGGGAGACGACAGAAAGTCGTCACAATCACAAACGGGGATTCAGGTTGGCTAACCACCAATCTTGGCGTTCCACAGGGCTCAGTCCTGGGACCCCTGCTTTTCAGCCTGTACATAAACGACTTACAAGACGCACTCGACTTAGATGGTGTCGAACACATACTTTACGCTGACGACTTGCAAACCTACACACAAGTGACCCTGAAAGGTCTTCGTGATGGTATCGGTCGCATGTCGGCTGTAGCACAAGCAGTGTCGAACTGGGCAACGTCAGCTGGCCTGCGCCTCAATGTCGGCAAGACAAAGGCGATCATTTTTGGATCTGATCACAATATCAAACAGGTTCAGAGCCTCGACTTGCAAGGCATTGAGATACAGACCGGCGTACACGTTCCCTTTGTCGATACAGTCACCAACCTCGGCGTGGTGATGGACGGAGGGTTGACATGGAAGCCGCAACTGAATGCGGTCAGTAGAAAGGTAAATAGGGCTCTGTATAGCTTAAAACTTTTCCGTTCAAGCACCACAGAGATACTGAGGAAGCAGCTGGCATGTGCACTGGTACTACCTCACTTAGATTATTGCTCAGTGGTTCTTCTTGATGTGTCAGGGGAGCTCCAGACACGACTACAACGTCTACAGAATGCATGTGTGAGATACATATGTGGTGTTAGGCGGGATGAGCATATCACCGCCTACAGGAAAAAACTGGACTGGTTAGATTTGAAGGTGAGGAAGGAGTATTTTATGGGGCTGCTGCTTTACAAAGCGGTTGTCATGCGGCAGCCACCGTATCTTACTGCCCTCTTTGAAAAAAACCAGGCCAGGACTTCAAGTAGGGGTGGTATGAAAGAGCTCTCGGTTCCGGGGTCGCGCACCGATAAGGGCCTTTTTTCATTCAGAGTTCAAGGTGCGCACCTCTGGAATTCGCTCCCGAGCAGTGTGAGGTGCCTTCCATCTTTTTGTAAATTTAAAACGGCGTTTAGCAGGCACCTTAAGCAATTACATGGTGAAGAGTATGTTCAGAGATAAAAAATGAGTCGAGTATTTATTTAGGCTTTTTATTTATTTAAATTATTTATTTATTTAATTTATTTATTTATTAAAACTTATTTATTTAATTTATTTATTTATTAAAACTTATTTATTTAATTTATTTATTTATTAAAACTTATTTATTTAATTTATTTATTTATTAAAACTTATTTATTTATTTATTTAACTTATTTATTTATTTAACTTATTTATTTATTTAAATTTATTTATTTAATTTAATTATTTATCTTGTTTATTTATTTATTCGACGTATTTATTTATTAATTTATTTATTTATTTATTAAATATGTTTAGTGTTAATTAGGTGTGAATGTATTTATTAGCGTGATTGTTAAAGTGTTATGAATGAGTGTGTTTTAAGTTTGGACGTGATAGTGTACGCAAAGATTTAGCAAAGTATGTGTATGTATTCTTATATTTATATGTTATCTCTATTGTATTTATTTTTTATTCTATGTATTATTATTTTTTTTTTGACGAAGCGTTTTATGTGATATTTGACTGTGACTAGTTCATTGCATTTAGATTTTATAAACTGACGAACTGATAAAGTGAATTATTATTTTAATAAGAAATATGCAATAAGTGAAAGTAAGATAACAATTATATTAAACCGACTGATATTTTTTAATTATAAATACAACTACATGTACATGAAATTGTAAGATTTTGTCTTCTGACGAATAAAAAGTATATCTATCTATCTATCTATCTTGCTTGCCATGATGAACAATTGTCGCAAATATACCAGCCACCATTGTTGCACTTAAGAGCATGTAAAGTAGAATTTCTGTAGTATATGTTGAAGGCCTGATCATATGAGCAACCAATATTGCTGATGCCAACAAAAGCACTAATAGGAACGTAGCATATCGCCAATTTCTTTCAGACTTTAGTGGACATAAAACCGTTAAGCAGGCACCATCTTCAACCATATATCGTCCCAAAAGTAGATATATAGAATCCTAAAATTAATTTTTGATATTCAATTGTTTGAAAGAATTTAAAATATCATTTAATTATTAATATTCTTGTTTACCCGTCGAAAATTATCAGCGAATTTATTTTTATAATATCTTGTTAAGAAATTATCATTATCTCTCATAGCTCCTATTTTAATTCGTTAACCTGTTCTAGTAAAATCTGTTTTCAATGCACTAGTTCCTGAGTATTAGTACTTACTATATCAGCATTATCAGCCCAAACCTTTCAAAAATAAATATATTTATGTATACATACTTATATAAAATAGTGTTATAATTAACATAATTCACTATGCAAAAAATGTTCTTTTAAAATTCCTGTTTACAACGTTTGTTCTATTTAAACAATCAATGCAATTTATTCTGAAGCCATCTGTTCTTGATCGAGACGAGCCATCAGAATATCTAATTTGTAATAACACTGCATTTTGCAACATAAAGCATGAAAGATAAAAGCTTTATATTCTAGTTCTTTAACTCTTGCACTATGTCCTTATATGCATATTCTAATGTTACTTCTACTTCCTTCTGGTCAATCTATTAAGTACAAAATGATTAATTTTTATTGTAAACAAAGAATATTTTATTTTTCATACTAATATCAACTAAAATTATACCAAATGATTTTCATGTGGACCTGTGATTTTGGTTTGTAGTTTAATTTTGGAGCTTGTTGCCAAAATAATGGAATGGAGCCACGAATTTGAACAAATGAACTTTTACTTGCATTAACTTCAATGATTTGTTCTGTTTCAACAATGTTTGGGACATTGCAATTCGCACCTATGCCACGATGATGTTCGAGTTGTGCTGCAAGGCCTTGACGAAAATATGAATTCCATATGAACCTTGAATCTGCTCAATCATGTAGAGGCATCTGTATTGCAATTTATTAAATAGTTACATTATACATTAAAAATTATAAACAAAATTCTTTAGCATCTAAGAACTAATATATCTACTTGGTGAAATTCTGGAGGTTATATTATGGAATATAAACGTAGAAATAATTTTAAAAACATCTTGATTAGCTATTTTGCTTACCTACGTGAAACGTATCCTTGGACTTGGACGGGGGCAGCATGCAGGCGATTTAGGAAGAGGTTTCTGGACAGAGGGGCTCTGGATGTTACTACTACCGACGGCGCCGCAGGACGACTTGTACGGCTCAAAGGCCGAGGAGCAGTTAAAACTGTTGATACCCTTGTAGATCGCGGGGCTGTGCACATGTTTATATTTCCCGCCACGAGACTGATAGTAACCACTAACCTCCGCTATACTTATAAACACAACTACACCAGTCCAGCAATTCCATTAGACCCTGTCCTATTGCGCGAGGCGAACGCGGCCAACTTCCATTGCACAGCACATTCTGACAATTTTAACAATCTTCAAAAATCATTTAAAAATAAATTTGACAATAATAAATTAACTTTATTGCTGCTCTAATTTAAATGGGGTACGGGCTATTTGATAAAATTGCAAAAAACAAATTGCCACACTTTTTTTGTAATTTTATTATTTTCGACTATTTACCATTCAACACTGTGAAGCCCTATGAAATAATGTAATCGACCAATAACAAGGGCTTAATTTACTCTTTCGATCCCACCCACAACTTTTTCTTTTCCATGCGCAATTTTCGGGGAAAAATTTAACAAAAAAATTTGTCCGCTTTATCTGCGACATAATGTATATAAATATATATAAAGAAATTATCTTCAGGGTGGCGTTGACGACGATAATCTTCGGTGGTAAGGAGAAAAAAGAAATATTATTGGAAATTTTGAAAAACACTTCAGTGGCTGGAGACCCAGGATGTTACATCCCTTCTTCAGGACCAAAATTACTCGTTGCCCAAGAGACGAGAATTTTGCTCACTCAGGGTGACAGGCAGAGAAGCATGGGTCACTGAACGTCTTACGATGATCGTCGGCCTGGCTAGTAGCTGCTGAGACTCGGCTGATGTCGGTTGCGTAAGGTCATAGGCCCCTGCTTCTGCGGCTGACGATGGTTGTCTGGTCTACCCTCGGTACAGCATAAGGGTGGCGATAGGGTGGCATCTACAATTGCCTTCAGGATCTGAAATATGATTATAATCATAATGACGCCCGCTGATATAGAGCCGAACTTAGCGAAACTGCTTCGGAGCCGGTTGAAGTGTCTGGTAGCGAAGTCCCGGATGGTGTCGTCATCCAACAAGTTCTTGATACTCGCTGTTGAGACACTGTCCCCGGTGAACTTCCTAGCGATCGTGGAAGCGCTCTAAGCCCGCGGGGCTGTAGGTACCGCTCTCCAGGCAGTCGCTAATGTCCTTGTAGACCCAGGTGGGTCGTTCGAATGGCTGAATAGTTTTGGGTTCTTCGAAGTTGATGGTCTTACCTTCCAGTTGCCTCCATCTCCCGTCAATGGAGAAGAGGGCAGGGACCAGCGGCTGCACGGTACCGTAGTGCCGGTACGAGCGATGATTCTCGTTTCTGGTCTCAAGAATACCCCTTCCCCCTCACAGTTGACGGGAATTTCCAACTGACAGGTTTCGGTAGCCCTTAGTTTGTATTGGACGGCCTGACACTGTATAATGTGGGCTACTTCGCCCGCTGCAATGGCTGTGTAGCCCAACGTCCGCATTGATCTTTAGCGCGAACACATCGGGCTGGATATGGGTCAAGGGCGAGACGTTCAGGATAACTTGACGTTCTAGTTGGTAGGTGTGCTGCACGAAGTTGGTATACATCTCGGCGATTTGGCCAGCTATGTGCTGCTGGAGGTAGCCGACCTTGGTGTTGAAATACATTGGCAGAGATACTTCGTCTGCCTCTGGGTGGGTCCTCGTTACGAAGGATTTAGATGGTGGCCCTTCCAAGATAAATAAATTGGCCTGCTCGGTCTTGATGAGTCTGTGTCCACAAACTATCTCCTCTACCACTGCCGTTAAGCCAAATTGGATGGCCTTGGTGGTATTGCCAAAATAGGCCAGAGAGTGAGACGAGTTTTGAATCGAAACTTGAATACCAATTCCTTCGAACAACACTATTAAACAGGTCAAAATTGCTTGTATTGATGTTAACAGTGGACCAGTGATATTCAAACCAGTCGTTTCCCATGCATTCTAGATTCGTATATGCGCACTTGACACCCGTCGCGGTAATCAGTTCATTGTTCTTTGCATTGTATCGTCCGATCTGTTCACTGAATGTGAGTTTCAAATTTACACTGACTACAAAATTTTCAAATTCCTGCTCTCGGAAGAAAATCGTTTTGCCCTTATACGCCCCATTTTTGCTGGTTGACCCCGCGCGAGAGATTTTTTAAAAACTTGTGACATTCGGTATTAGTTCAGTGATTAATACGCGACCGTAATTCGCTTGTCAACATTCTAGAAGGTCTTTAATTCAAGAATTCCTTTCTATCAGCTATCTCTACATTAAAAAAGAAACGAAACATTCCCCCTTTTTCCTTTTATAACATTTTTATATAACTATATATTTGCCAAGATGAGAGACGAGTGAATATTTTATAATAACCGTGCATTAAGTCTGCGAGTGCATGTGCACTTGCAGCTAAGGCGGTCCAACCCAGCAACAAGTGCAGTCGCTGCTCACTTCGTCAGCACGCGGCTTCTGTTTTATTTTATTCCGTAGATGCTAGCGCTGCTTTTACGCGCATATATATGTATACGTATATACATTCATTAAAGCAAGATAAAAAGAACATATATATATATATATATATATATATATATATATATATATATATATATATGCTCATATAACTAAGCGAACTACTATAAAGTGGTGATTTTAGGGCGGGAAAACACATTGCTATATATATAAAATTATCTTCGGGGTGGCGTTGACGACGATGATCTTTGGTGGTAAGTAGGAAAAAAAAATATTATTGGAAATTTTGAAAAATACTTCATTAGCTAGAGACCCAGGATGTTACAGAGACATATTAATGTTTTTGTGCTCAACTTACAATTTAAAATAATAGATACGTAAAATATTAAATATATTTTATGCCCATCTGAACGAATATGGCCACTTTTTTCCCTGAAAAGCGAGACCAAAATTACTCTTTTTGCCCGCAAAAATGATTAGCGGGAAAAAAGTAATTTTTTCCCGTAAATGCAGGAAATAGTGACTTCACTAGAAACTAGTCCAAATTCCTTTATTTCATCAAGTTCTACCAATAACCCCGATTTTCAATTGTCTTTTAACAATATTGTCTTTAACAGTCCATTAGTCGCGCCTTCCAAGTCAAAAAGTGACCACAGTTGAGATGGGCATAATGTACTCGAAAGAAAAGTCGAGAAAATAATAGATACGTAAAATATTAAATATATTTTATGCCCATCTGAATGAAAATGGCTACTTTTTTCCCTGAAAAGAGAATCCAAAATTACGATTATATCACTAGAAAATAGTAAAAATTCCTTTATTTCATTAAGTTTTACCAATAACCCTGATTTTCGATTGTCTATTAACAGTCCATTAGTCCCGATTTCCAAGTCAAAAAGTGGTAATAGTTGAGATAGGCATAAAGTACTATATGTAACTCGAGAAAAAAGTCGACTACTATTTTATTACACATCACAAATGTATTACAGTACTTTTTATGTTTACTTACATGTTCTTATTTTATAATTACACCAAGTACTTTTGTTAACCCTTATTGGAAATAGGTGTTAAATAAATGATAAAACACAATGTATATTTCAAATATAATAACTTTCGTTTATTCAAACTCGCACAAGCAAGGAATAACGTCAGTTATGTGCGAGTGCTCTAGCTAGATGCTCTAGTACGACTAAAACACTTGACAAAAAGGGCATAAGAGAATTTTGGGGCTGACGCGTACAGTTCCCCGCTCTTTTCTATACTCGCATATCAGTTTATGTATTTGGGACATTTCTTAGTAAGTGGATTCATTTTTTCATAAGCATGTAGTAGTGTAGAACTACAGATACGCACATAAGATATGCTAAAGCATAGCGATATTTCAACACGCCCTCTAAAAAATTAATCGAATAACAATTAAACTGAAAAACTAACAATGTGCCTTTGTATCTGTTTGTATACACATACGATTTATATACAGATTTTAAATAACAATTACATTCGATCAATATCAAGTTATATATTATAGACTATCATCCTTCCTTGTACTTTCTCTGGGGAATTAATTACATATGATCCAACATTTGTTGTATAGATTAGGGAATACCTAGAAAAACCTAATCAGACCATTTATGATGCTTATAATACAATCATCCTTTATATAATTAACACGTATCCATATCACAGAATTATTTTTCTACTTTTATATAAAGTAGTTTATTACAATATATTATCTGTACATATGAATACATATACCACGAGAAACGTTATTAACAAAACCAAATTAAAATTCTTAGTTTTATAAACATAACTGTTAATAATAGTTTTATCAATACATATTCGAATGTATTACTTATTGAAATTTATTCTTTTTAATCTGTTTCTCATATAGATTATAGAAAAATATACATTATATCAGTCATAATACAGTTTGATATTTTATGATTAGTTTGGCTGTTTGCAGTTTTAATACAATCATTATTATTTCCATAAATTATAATTATTGTTAATCTTTTATTTACATATTCATAGTTACTTTTGTTATACTAATGAATTTTAATACAATGCTTTTCTAATTTCTTAAACAAAAATTTATATATTCTGTATCAGTTTTTCAACCTACTATAGAATTCAATTCAACAGATTTTATACTGCTTATATTATTTAAACAAGTAATCTGTGGTACTTTTTATTATTATTAATTTTCTAATCAAAATCAACTTAATCAATTCAGTTATAGCTAGTACTTCATACAGATATCAAAGTACTTCTTTATTTTCAGATCATAGCTTAAAATATTTACTGCTGTATTTTCAATTCAAATCACGTGCATATTAATTACATGGAATAACCAATTTGATTTTGCAAAGGGGCATCATACTTTTACTTGGAAATAAAACTGTATAATAACTTTAATAAATAATCTTTGCGTATACACTTTCATTTAAGAGCATACTGCTTTCATTGCTTATCACCTTCTTTTTTTATTCCAATGAAGTTTAATATAGATATTACGATATTATTTGAATACGGTATTTAACAGCTATATTTTGAAAACTTTTTTCTCTTATATAATAGCTTTTACGAATGTTTTTTAAATTAATATTTTATACATTTAGAAATTTAACTATCACATACCATTTTATTAGTACCTGTCATTAAATCGTTTTTTTTTTAATTCAATTTACAAAAATCAATACAGTTTGCATTTGTATATGATATAGTTATATACTGAATTAATTTATGCATATCCATTATAAATCACATACCTGAGATTTTTACTACTAAAGCAAACATTTCAGTACTCACTAAATATTTTATATACGAGTAACATTCTTAGCATAAACCTTGAATAACATTTCAAGCTTTATATGTTATGGATTTACAAACAATTCATTATTTGTAATATCAAGTATTCATTTACAATCACATATATTTTTAATTATATATTTTCATACTAAACCTTAAATAGCAAATACGTTTTACTATTGATAGCTTATTCTTATTAAATGCTACCTTACTCTTATTCCAGAAGGTTATATAGTCCGTGTGTAATTTTATTATCATAAAAGTTTTATAATAGATGTTGTATACTAGTACTCTATTTAGGCTCTGTTACCAATTCATATTTTTCGTAGACTCAAGCTTCGACTATTTTATCATTATAGGCCTACTTATAGATATTCGTTTTTGTAACAAATTTATTTCCTTTTATTCAGTTTTAGACTTATTATGGCAAATTAAGACTATTTTGCACGTCAGTTTCCTTTTTTTTTTTAATTTTTTTAAAATATCGAATTCACTATGATAGTTTTCTGAAAAACAAATTCCGATTTATTTTTAATGAAGAACACGAAACTATCTAACTGTTCAATGCACTAGATTTTATAACATCTAATTGTCTGATTAAGCTACACCAGATTTAATATACCAAATTATCTGATTTATCAATATCAGATTTATACAATAACTATCTGATTTCTCAGTATCTGATTTATTTGACTATAATCATCTGATTTATTATTATCAGATTTATTTGATTATAATCATCCGATTTCTTACTATGAGATTTATTTGATTGTATCATCTGATTTCTTATTATCAGATTTCTTTAACCGTATCATCTGATTTCGTATTATCAGATTTCTTTGATTATAATCATAATCATCTGATTACTTACTATCCAATTTATTTTATTAAAGTTATCTCATTTCTGACTATCTGATTTATTTGATTAAAATCATCCGATTTCTTACTATCAGATTTATTTCATTATATCATCAGATTTCTTAGATTATAAGCATAATCATCTGATTTCTTACTATCAGATTTATTTCATTATATCATCAGATTTCTTAGATTATAATCATAATCATCTGATTTCTTACTATCAGATTTATTTCATTATATCATCTGATTTCTTACCATCAGATTTATTTCATTATATCATCTGATTTCTTATTAACTGTTAAGTGACGAAAATTGTGTGTTTAATTAAATAAATTAACTAATTGAATTCGTAAAAAGTGAATTACTCTTACACACACAATTTTCGGCACTTAATTTCAATGTATAAGTCGAGGTCACAATAATATCCTGTGACACCCGACTGAGCATTCAAGCTCTACCTTCCCTTAACGCGCGATCGGCACGCGTGCGTTGTCCCGTAGATCTACTGCAGTTACTAAGCCATAAGAAACCGTAGGAGCGACACGAGACAACAATCGTCGTGACGTCACGGTGTAGAGGAGAGGCCTTGAGCGGGGGTGGACGCTGCAATGTGGACGCTGCAGCTAAGTCACGTTTTACGGTCAGTCGTGTTTAGGCCAATATTAGAGTAGCCACGCATCTCAGAAAGAGCCTCAGATATAGCTACAAATAATAAGGACCATTAGATACAATACTAATACAATTATATACTATATCTATCCACATCGAGATAAGAGCGGATAAACCAACTTATTGATATATTGCTAACAAAAGGAATTTCGCTTATTCACTTTAATTTTCAACCTCTAAAAATCTCCAGCGTCATCTAACAAAAACAAAAGGTAAGAATTTTAATTAGTTAATAATATCACAAATAAGAGTAAACTAATAACAAAAGAAAAGGAATTCAGAGGTTTGTTTGGGTCTTGCAGCTCTCTCAAGCAAGATCCCCAAGCCTGCATAGGGTGGCCGAGACGGATCCCCCCCCCCCCGGCATTATTTTAATAAAATTGTTCCGTTAAGAAACAATACATTTCTTAACATTAACTATCGCTTTTAAACTTTTAATTAATTACTTTCATAAAACAATAAATTTAAATTTGTATTCATCTTAATTTTAGGCTTTTTATAGTACTGAGATTCATATGTTGTTTTACAATGATTATTGCATAAGTTTTTATTTAATAATCAATTTAATCTCTACTTTTGTAAACATGAATAAACTATAATGTATCAAATTTGTGCAATAGTAAATCTTTGCCTTTAAGTCTTTTATTTATTACCAAAAACATTCTTTTATGTTTTAGTTTAATTTAACAACTTTAGATTTCAAATGAGTCTGATCTTTATTTCATTGCTATATTAGTTTAAATTAAAACTATTTTTTATTATACGAGTTTATAGTTTATAATATAATTATATGAGCAAATTCATTGTAATACGAAATATTTTCATTTATAGATTATAGAATGATTAGATTATAAACATCTTTTATAAACTATAAACAACTGACTTTAATCAAACTTATACCTTTATACATTATCGTAATATAACTTTTAAATGTAGCTAATGTAATTAATAATTTATTTATATTCTAGAAATTGTATTTTGTTTTATAAACTTTACATTTGTGCCACAATATATATAAAAAGTTGTTTTAATAATCTTATGTGTTTAAATACATATTTTCCATTCATCTACTTTAAAATTTATAGATATTGCATTATTTAACTGCTTACAATTTTCAACTATTTTTACCATCTTATTTTCAACTGTATACAACATCTTAATTTTGATTAAAACAGTCTTATTTTTCTATTGTTGTATTTTTCATTCAGACCATAGACCATAAGGATTAAGCGATAAATATGACTCTAGTTCGACTTGCGATGCGGCACGCTGCAACACGTCACCTAAGACTTCATGGAGGGCCTGCCTCGCTCGACTAGAATCTCGACTAGAACAATGAAATACTCATGCCTTCCACATATAGTCGACAATTTCTACTTTTCTTATCTGGGTCGTAGTAACGGAAATTCCATTCTTTATCGCAGATTTTTACAGACCATTGATTGGAACTTAACAAAACTCTGAAACAAATCATTTTGTTAATGCCAACAATTTTATAAAGAAAAAAAACTTCACTGTTAAGGAAAAAAATTATTTTCTTATCTTAGAACTTTCACAGAATGAATATTTTATCATAAAGGCTTTGCTATATGATACCCAATACTCCAATTTGTACTTCTTCAATAACTATTTTGTTATACTTGAAGTTTTCTTTGTACTAAAATCTTCAATTTAACAGATTCATCATTCATAGTGATAATCCATTGTTTCCTTCTTTATCTTTCTGTTATTTAATCCTTTTTAAAATGTATTCAGCATGTTGAGAATACTTGTCGACAATTCGATGACAGATCAGTATTTCTCTTAAAATTTCACGCGTCTGCAGGCTTAGACATGCAATAGTACTGGAGTCACTACTCTCACTTTGGTGTAGTAGCTTCGTATATAATAATTATATTCTATTAAACATCTATTTGTCTTAATTCACACATTTTTCACTTGTTCTTCTCGATTAAAGTTTTATTTCTTTGTGCACTAAAATGCACTTTCACAATGAACACAACGATCGAGATTTTCAATATAAACAGTTATCTTTACACAGTAGAAATCACAATTATTTAACCACGTATCTGGGCCCATATCCTATTGAAAATGGGTGTTAAATAAATGATAAAACACGATGTATATTTCAAATATAATAACTTTCGTTTATTGAAACTCGCACAAGGAATGAATAACGTAAGTTATGTACGACTGTGCTCTAGCTAGATGCTCTAGTTCGACTAAAACACTTGACAAAAAGGGCATAAGAGAATTTCGGGACTGACGCATACAGTTCCCCACTTTTTTCTATACTCGCATTTCAGTTTAAATCTTTGGGACATTTCTTAGTAAGTCGATTCATTTTTGTACAAGCATGTAGCAGTGTAGAACTACACTTACACACATGAGGTATGCTAAATCATAGCGATATTCCAACAACCCTAAATTCATACATATTAATAATATATAAGATAAATGTAGGGTTGTTTTTTCATAATAATTAAAATATTGCAATTACTTTTTGTAATTACAAGGAAAATATAGTCCATAATAATATAACTTATTCAAACATACCATTTTATGATTGAGTATAGTCATATACACAGATGTAGAAATAACTTTTGATCTACAATACAAGTTATTCCCAGATTTACATCTATAACTATCCAATTCGTACCCAAATCTCACATCTGAGAAAAAGAAAGATGTATGGTCCTAAAATTTGTTGTGAAAAGTTTGTTTCTAAGCCTTCAGCAGGTCTTCTTTGATTTAGAGTGTAAAAGCTTACAATGACATATTACCATAGCTATAGTATATCGGGTAGTGTTATTCAATGTAAAAATTGTTATAAATTGTCTCTATTACTCAAATAAGTCATATTGTACTCAATCGTATTCATTTAAAACTTTAAAAATCACTTTTAGTTTGTAATATCAGCTTTTTCAAAATTTTATGTATTTCATGTCTTAGATAAGCAAGAAAAAGTTGGTTTGTAAAGCCTTCGACAGGCACTTTCTTTGATTTATAGAGTGGAGGCTTACAATGACATATTACCATAGCTATAGTGTATCAGGTTGCATTATTCATTATAATAATTGTTATAAATTGTCTATGTTACTCAAATATGTCATATTATACTTGAGCGTACTCATTTAAAACCCTGAAAATCGCTTTTAGCTTATAATATCAGATGTTTCAAATTCAGGGTATTGATCAATTTGTACCTGAATCTGAGCTTTTTCTTTGATCTGGCGAGGAAAGGTTTTCAGTGAAATGTTATGCATAGTTATTGTATATCAGGTTGTGGGTATGTATGTGCCTGTATTTGTTTGCGAATCTATGTATGTACCTGTATTTGTTTGCGTAACTGCGTGCGTGTGTGAGTGTATATGCGTGTCTGTGCGTGTGTGCTGCGTGCGTGCCTGTGTGTATGCATATCTGTGTGTCTGTGAGGGAGTGCGTATGTGCGTGCGTGTGTACGTGCCCGTGTGTGTGTGCGTGCGTGCGTGCGTGTGTGTGTGCGTGCGTGCGTGCGTGCGTGTGTGTGTGTGTTATACACTGTAGTAATTGTTATCAATTGTTTATATCGCTCAATTTTTGATGCTCTCATTGAAACCTGTAAAATAAATTGCAGCATACAATATAAATATTTCCAGTTCGTTCGGTATTGCGAATGTGCCGTATCAAATCTTACAGCTTTACAAGTAAAATATCACATTTGATTCTTGAGTGCACTGATATATAAAACCTAATCTATAATTGAGCGTAAAAGTTAAATAACTCTATAGTATATCAGAGTATGTTATAGATTTTTCCACTTAACTTAAATATATAATCTTTTATACGTGAGAGTACTGATTAAAAGCATTTTTGGTCTATTGCAGTTTCTTTATGATTATTAATGTATGAAATGAAATATTAATGCTTTAAGTCGTCGGATTTATTTCTTTGACCAAGAGCACATTTGTTTCCACTGACGATTATATATATATGTATAGTTTACCAGCTTGTAATGAATCTATTTATTTTACTTAAATCTCTTATAAGAGAAATTCAAACTTTTTTTATACTTAGAGTGAATAACTCGATTTTACCGATCAACAAGGACACAAATATTGATATGAAATTATAGGTTTCTTTTTCAAAGTAAGAAAATAAAAAAAAGATAATTGCTAAGCTTGAATCCCTTATTTACAATTTAACAGAAATATATTATCTTTACAACTATTCAAAGTTATATAGAAAGAATATTACTGACCCCATAGTTATAATGCACCTAACCCCACCCTCCCTCCTCCCCCTCCCCTTATTTAAAAATGCATCACAACTGGCCCTACAGTTTTAGATGGAGCCCGAACCATTAGAACCACGGTACTTTACTACTGGGATTCGAAACCACAGTTTTGTGTGGAGAAGGTTGAGTGCTAATCTACTGAGCTACCGTGGCTTCGATAAGCTTCTCGTATTACTGACGTAATAAAGCATACACTAGTGTGTGAATTTTTTGCACGCACTCGACCTTTGAACCGAAGTTGTCTGAATCGCACGTGCACGAAATTCTAGCTCCGGATCGTTGGCCACAGGTGGCTGGGAATCTTATCGCTGATACCTGGGTACCAGGTCGCTGCTACCTTGGCATCTTGTCGCTGGTATCTGATTGTGAATATCTGGTCATGTGTATTTGGGTATCTCGTAGTGGATCTTGGTACCTGGTGGACTTTCCCGTGCACTCGTTCTTTTTCTACGATATTCTAAAGTGATGGTAGTGAGGAAATTAATACAAGCGTGTCTTTCTAATATGTGACAGAGGGCACTGAGTTAAGTAGAAAAGTTGAACTTTACTTCTGCGTAAATATGGTTCTGATTTAACTTCAGGTCCCAGAGGCAAGAAATTTAAATTATTAACAGAGACACATAGCAGTAAGTTTGAATTTGTATATCAACTGCAGACACGAATTTTAGAATGTGCTCTATCGCTTCGTCTAATCACAGGAAGCTAATATCTGGCAGTGGATTTCCTGGTACAAAAGAACACTCTGATATACTAGTATACACTTTCTTATCTTGTTAGTGTTTAAACTAGAACTTGAATCCAGAATACTGGATAATTTCCTTCGTAAGTATCTTTGAGTATTGGCGACGACACGATCTATAGTAACGTTATATTGAATGTCGTCAACGTAATCTAAATACATCAGTATATGTGACTTGCTCGGCGTAACTTCATTGAGGATAAAGTGAATCTCGTTATTGTGTATCCCGAATGGATTCATAGCCGTAGTTACTCGGAGGCGATCGATTAATATTTTAGGATCATCCCACTCGTCAAATAGATAATTATGATCTCTTCTTACCCATTTCTCATATGAATCTTCCATATTTGATTGTCCATTAGAACCAAAATTCGATTGTAGATTTGGTGAACTAGTATCAATCATATGATTACTATCATAAATGGATAGAATAGATTCTCCTACACTACTGTTAGTGGCTCGTAGAGAATTGCCAGTCAGAGATTCTTCATACTCATCGCTAGTCAGAGATTTATCATCCTCGTTACTAGTCATGTAGGAAGTCTTACAAGTTTTATTAAAATTGTAAGCTTTAGCTTTTAAAATCCCAGGAGATATTATTGACTCGCTTGACGTAAAATCCAACATCATATGATTAGGTCCATAATTCTGATTTTTACTTCAATTTTCAAATAGTTCTTTCTTATTAGTTTTACAACGATAACCATATATTCGCTGTGATTTTGGTGATTAACTAATTGTATAATTGTTTACATTTCTGGATAAAAAAGATTCTAGAGAAGCTTTCACTAGAGATTCCTCAAATTTCACGGATTGATCGGGAAGATCAGACCTAGATTTTCGATTGGATTTCCGAATTTTAACTTCTGAAGTCTCAATGTTTATTCTTGCATTGGTCAATAAATTTCTCTTGTGAATCAACATAATTGAGTGCTGGTTCTTCCTAATTTTGAACCAACAGTTTACGTTTTTGTTCAATCGCTTCCGTTAAACTGAGCTCTTTGTTATAAACATGTTCCTGCTGTTGATAATCGAACGCAGAATCTGGTGATACAAACTCGAGCTCTTGACTGATAACTTATATAGGTTCTGTAGCAGAGGCATGATTATGTGGAGTACAACTGATCAGTTCGATACTTTTTGTAACAGCACAACTCGAACATCGATGCGATTTAAAAACTTGCATTTATTTATTTATTTATTATTTATTTATTCATTCCAGAGTTACATATAACATTTGCTAAATTCGATACAGAGTAAAAATTATTTACACTATAACACCGCAAATCCTGCAGAGGAAATTGGTATTCCCTGTTCGCAGGTCCGGATTAACAACAAAAATAAAAAGTGTTAATTAGATTTACTGTATTCATAACAGCAGAAACCTCCAGCCATACTATACCGTACAATGCAAGTACCATTCATTCATAAGGATATAATGTATCCACCTCGGACTTCCAGACATGGACCATTCCATCCTTCACCATTCATACATACATACTTTGGTTAGGTTATGAAGGTCTTCTGAATCTTCGTCCCAACTCTATATAACATTATTAATAATTTATTAAAAATTTAACAGTGATATATAATCTCTCTTTAACATTTCCATATAAATCTTTATTAATTAATATTATCATTATAAATTGTGTTAAAGATTCTATATTTTTATACAGTTAGTAATAATGTGACGACTACATTATATTAATTCGCATTAATTAAGATTACATTGCACATGCTTAAGATTCTATATTTTTGTACATTTTTCTTCGATATTATAAATATTTTTATTCTTATAATTTATTCATTGTGACCTAGCACTACAATATACCTCAGTAACATGGATCTTGCTGTCGTAAACTTTTCTGTTGTCGCGTGTTTATCTCTTGCATATAATATTCTTTCTATGGTGTTGAGCCTAGCCGGGCAAGTAAGTCCAACAGCACTGGTAACTCTGTAATGTGGGAACATCTCTCTGTGTTGGTTAGCTGAATCACATTTGCAGTTTGATGTAAAGTCTATATCGTCAATAACTACAATATCATTATAAGATGATTGTTGTTTAAGTGGATACATTGAGCTAGTGAAAATTTGTTTTCCTTTTATTCCTCTGTCAAAGTAAAAAATCGCCTTGTTAGATCCTAGGTAGTTGATATCTCCGTATGTCATTCTGTGACTTGCTGATTTGTTAATCTTCTGTCCAGGTGCAGCCGTTGCTTCCATTTTTCTAGCTTTCTTGTTGTTCTTTTCAGGCATTTCATCAATCTTGGTGAGGACCGTTTCTACTGATTTATATTGTTGTATATTTGGATCTTTATTAACATCTAAATCATTAATTGCTCCTTTAACAAATTTTATGTATTTGATACTCACTTTTCCGTTTTCTGTTTTGTGTGTCCATATATTTATTATTTCGTTTGTTATATTATATAGACTATTGCCATTTTTTGGATAGGAGTTTATCATTTTATTGTAATTGTAGTTGGAGATACGCCGATGTTTGCGATTATTGTATGATTTACATTTGTCCTTAGCACAAATGTATGTTCTAATATTCGGCATTATACTATTAGCCAATACTGAGTCTTCTCAGGATCCATACATACTAACGTCAAGTTTGTTTTCAATGAGAGCTGCTTTTCTCTTGGTAAGATTGTTATAAATAAACAAAACTTATCTTTCATCCTTGATATATTAGATTATATGGGTATAAGGCTATATATGGGTATGGCTACAAATATGTATTAGTTTAAATAATTACGTAGTAGCAGGCTTTTATTATCGTTACCATTATTCGAACGCAGATTATCTTTGCCGCCCGAATAAGCCACGCCGTCGCGTCGCCCGTGGGTATAATAAAGTAATTAAGTATTCTAAGGAATCATATAGTTCTAAGAAATGTCTGTACACTGACGCCAGTTATGTCATTGTTTCTTGACCGGGGGCGTCGCCGTATTCCTTCCTGTCTAGACTGCACATTGCCAGCAGTCAGAATGAACTTGAAGAACTCCACCCCTTATTTTGACTAGCAAAATGTGAACCCTTACGGAACCTTTGTAGAGTACCGCAGGTATACGACTTGGATACAAAAAGGGTCCGAAGTTAGGAAAGATAGTCAGTTGTGAGAGCGTTCTCATCGATACAACTTCGTGTTGAGTGACGACGTTTGGAGCCGAAAAGTGTGGAAAATATTATTCAGTGCATAGCTTGTAGTTAAGAAATCCATAGAAATCGTCCCGTTTTGAAGATTTGGAGCATCAGTAGAAGACCTTCAATTTCTGTGATAACTGTAAGTACTACATATTATAATTTAAATTTTATACATATTTATACTTACATATTATTCAACTTAACGTTAAAATCTAGTTTTTGATCATTTCATTAAATTTATTTTTATGAAATATATAATTATAAATATATACATTATACGCAAAGATATTAATTGCACATATTAGAACTGTGTAAAGAATAATTGATTTGTATGATTTATAAATAATAATTTTAATTTCATGCTTAATTAGTTACAATAATTTGTCAAAGCTCAGTGTGCGAAATAAAATTTATCTCGAGACCAGATAGAGGCATAAAAACTTTTTTTTTACATTGAAAATAAGTAAATGAAAATATGCATGCGCGCAAGTAAGATTTGATTAACAGTGCTGTCTATTGACATTAATAATTATATAATATAATAAATATAATATGAAATAACTTGTTTGAATTGCAGGTTGCGATGGCTGGAGAGGGCGAACCCTGCATTATTTGTAACAAAGTTTTGAGCAGTGGCGACATACGGGTAATCCAACAAGAAGGTATCAAACGATGTATACAAGCAAGTCTCAGGAGACAGGATAATAAGCATTTGCAATTTAGAAAATACGATTCTATTAATGTTCACGACAACTGTTCTAAAGCATATACAAACGAGACAAGAATTTTACGTCATTTAAAAACATTAGAACCTGCAACTGCACATGAAACGCGTTCCGTGGAAAAATTTTATTTTGAAAAACTATATTTTATATGCGGAGAAGATAAATCAGATAATTTTATTGAAAAACAGAAAAAGTACCCTGTTCATAGGCGAAAAGTCGTTCGATTCATTAATAACAACTGTACCAGACAAACTCTTATAGATAAATTTAAGGATTCAGCGGATAGGTTATGCTTAGAGGCTATTAGGCGAATAAGTAGTGTACATGATTTAACAGTTGTAGGCGCGAGATATCATGATAAGTGTAATAAAGAATTGTTTATAAAATCAAAAGCGCCTTCAGAAGCGGCAGATACAATTACTGCAAAAGCTACTAAATTTGTAAGTGACTATATTCTTGCAAATAAGGAAGAATGTCAGTTTAGTCTTAAGTCAATACTGAAAAACTTTGAGAGTGATGAATGGCCTGACATGAGATATTTGAAAGCAAAATTGTTCAAGACTTTTGGAAATGATATAATTATACACTCTTCTAAAAGTGGGCCTCTTTTAACATTTACTAATATGGGTGGGAAAGTTTTAACAGAAAATTGGTATAAAACAAGAAATCTTGACGAAAAAAAAGAGCGCGTTAGAATAGTTCAAACTGCTTCAAAAATAATTTTAGAGGATATTCGATCACAAATTTATGATACAGCTCAGTATCCTGCGCCAGATTGCTTTCTTGAAAATGCGAATTCCGATATACCGGAAACTTTAAAAGTTTTATTAAGTGAAATCATATTAAAGAACAAGTTTTCTGAAAAAAAGTATGAAACAAAAGTAACGTCCATAGCTCACTGTATAATAGCAGCTACTCGTCCAAGATCTTTTATCTCTTCTCTTCAAATTGGTTTAGGTGCTATGCTTAATAAGAAATATGGCTCTAAAGATCTTGTACGAATTTTGAATTCTTTAGGATTTTGTTGTTCTTACGAAGAAACGCAATTATTTGAAAGTTCTCTATTAGCTCATCCGCAACAGACCGCGTATAATAATGCATACACTCAATTTGTTTTCGATAACGCAGACCATAATATCAATACTATCGATGGGCGCAATACGTTTCATGCCATGGGTGGCATTCAAATCGTTACTCCGCATAGTTCAGTTTCTTCAGATAGATGTATTGATAAATTATCCGCACGAACATCTTCTGCAATTATTGGAACGTTTGGTAGAATTGATTTAGAAATCTTTCATAAACCTACTCGTTCAGGGATGGAAAATATTGTTGTTCAAGATCTAAATAAAATATGTCCTTTATCTCTAGACATAAAATTATCTCATACCGATTTTATATGGCTTTATGGCAAGCAAAGATACTCATCTGATTTCCCAGGTTGGAACGGTTACATGGAGTCTATCACAAACAATTTAAGTTATGAAAAAAGCAAAATTCTTTTTTTGCCCTTTGTCAATGCGCAACCGAGCAATTATGACGCGATCTATACTGTCTTGCATCAAGCTCGTATAAAAAGTCACGAAGTAGCCCAAAAACATTGCTTTATTACTTTCGATCAGCCCTTATACTACAAAGCTCGAGAAATATTAGAATGCTGTAAGAGTGCGTTATCATAAGTGATTATTAGACTAGGTGAATTTCACCTTTTAATGTCGTTCATGGGCGCTATTGGATTTATAATGGACGGAAGCGGTCTTAAAGAACTGTTTTGTAAGATTTTTGCAGAAAATTCTGTTGACAAAATTTTAAGTGGTCATGCTTATTCTAGAGCTGTTAGAGGCCATACTCTTGCTCACTTAGCTTTGGGAAAAATAATGTTATCTTCTTTTAATTTAACAGATGATGAAAATATATTTTTAGATGACAAACTGACTTTAGAGGATAGTACTTTAGATGGCATTAATGAAGAACGGTTTCTTCATATTTATAATAAATTTTTGCTTCACATTAAACAGCTGAAACAGCAAGGGCCAACCTCTAAATTATGGTTGCAATATTTTGACATGGTCACTATAATGAAGCAATTTATCGAGTCTGAGAGAATGGGTAATTGGAATTTACACCTTGAAAGCGTGCGAAAAATGTTTTTATTATCAGAAGGTCTGACAAATTTTGGAGTGGCATTTGGTCTGATATGTCTATCGAACAAGTTCTTATGCGTTCCATGAAAAGCAGTGGTGGGCTCACGCATGGTAGAGGGATCACAGATTCTGTGTTAGCGAAGTGGATTTTGACAATGCCTTTTCTTATTGATGTCAGTAATTCAATGCAATCATATTGTAACGTATCATTTGCTACCTCAGAACAACACGTTGATGCTCGACCTTCGCGAATTAAGCAAGACACTGCCGATTTAGCGTTGTTATTCGATTTTTTTTCTTTTCATGAGCCATTTGCAGTTTCTGATGCAATTATTTCGCTAAGCTCGGGAGTCAAAGGTAATGAAAATATTAACTGTCATAATGCTCTAGAAGTTGGCTTGAAAAAGATGAATAATATTTTTGGGAATAATTTTAATGCGCTTAAATTTCAAAGAAAAAATCGAGCCATGCCTCTTCAAGCCGTTCATTCTATCAAATTGAAAAATGAAAATATCATCATTAATCCTACATTAATATTTCAAAGGATCGCTATAGCAATGGAGGGTAAAACAGAATTAAAAGATTGTTTTGAATGTGAACTGGCACCGTATCCACTTTCTATTTTTGATAATGGTATAATGCGTAAAACTGAAAAGTCAAAATTGTATGATCATCTTCAACCTATGTGTGAAGAGCCATTAATGCAGGACTGCTGTCATGTTATAGATGGAGGATTTTTATTGCACAAAGTTGTATGGCCACAAAAGGAAATTTTTTATGTGATTCTTGATCGTTATGTAGCTTACGTTACGAAATACTATGCTGCGAATAGCTTTATTATATTCGACGGATATCCTGAAAACTTAAAAAATAGTACAAATGGCGCAGAAAGACAGCGTAGACAAGCTAGGCAATTGTGTACAGAAATTCAATTTGATTTGTCGATGACAGCAACAGTAGCTCAGGAGAAATTTTTATCAAACGAACGTAATAAAAATCGGTTTATTTCATGTTTGCGTGAAAAATTGCAAGGCTGGTTTCCGCACTGAACAAGCTTACAAAGATACTGATACTCTTATTGTTGAAATAGCTATAAAAGTATCCACTGATGAGAAGCCAGCCGTGATCGTAGCAGAAGATATAGATGTATTAGTAATTTTAGCACAAAGAGCGACTATAGATAAAAAAGTATATTTTTTAAAACCAAGTAAAGGAAAAACAGCTGAAAGATTGTATGAATCTACAGCTTTCATCAACTCATCTTTGAGAAATTTGATTGGTTTTATTCATGCTTTTACTGGATGTGACACGACCTCGGCTTTTTATAAATAGGGAAAAGGTAAAATTATAAAATTATTAGAAAATAATGTAAGTTTAATTGATCAAGCTTTAGTTTTTAATACTCCGAATGAAAACAAGGAAGAAATTGAGAGTGCAGGGCAGAAAATAATTGCAGCTATGTATGGCGGAAAAAAATGTAGTAATTTAAAATTAAATGAATTAAGATATTTATGTTTTAAAAATAGTTCTACAAAAAAAACGTTCAATTTAGCGATGCTGCCACCCACCGAATTGACGGCAACGCAGCACTCATTTACAGCATATTTTCAAGTACAGCAGTGGCTCGGCAATTCTTTAGATGCAGCGCAGTGGAGTTGGACCGTTAAAGATGATAAGCTACAGCCAATATTTACAAATGATTTACTAGTACCTGAAAATATTTTAAGAGATATTAGTTGTAAGTGTACAAAGGGCTGTACCAAATCTTGTAGTTGCGTCAAACATGGATTAAAATGTTCTGATTATTGCGCAGGGTGTCACGGGCAGTCTTGCAGAAATAGCGAACAAAATGTTACCAATTCTGATATAGATTTAGCTGAAACTGAAAGCGAAACTGCCACCGATAATGATGTAGAATTAAATATAAATAACGAGCTATTAACGACGATTTTAGATGATTTAATTTCCGAAAGCGAAAACAGTGACGATGACATTGAACAAATTCCATGTAAAAAAGCGAAATATGTTGATTAATGTAAAAAATATAGATATATATTAAATACATATTATAACATTAAAATATTCATTGTTTTTATTCTTTTTCAAGACCTTATACCCATATAATCTAATATATCAAGGATGAAAGATAAGTTTTGTTTATTTATAACAATCTTACTACGTAATTATTTAAACTAGTACATATTTGTAGTGAACACTAGGTACCTAGTATGGAAATTATTATTAGCATAAATTATTAGCAACATATAAAAACGTCAAATTACGAGTACTTGCAAAAGATTGGTAGGGATCCAAAATTAATCAACGAGACCCGGAAAATTAAGTTCCTCTCGATTCGGTATATCGATTTAAAAAAAGAATCATCAAAATAAATGCCATAGAAGCCGAGATATTGCTAGCTGAAGCGCGCTCGCTCGTTTTGAACGCTCGATTTCAAGTTCCGCAGTTCATCCCCTCCCCTCCTGTTTTGCCGCTCAGATGGTCGGCTTGGTGATATTCATTGAATTTTCCTAAAAAGAGCACCCGTGCGATAATATTTATAAAAACGCCTTCGAAAAGTTCTTGAAAAAACCTACCAAAATCAATTTTTTTTATTGTTACGTTGTACATAGTTTTGCAGCTAACGCTTACCGTCTTTGGCAGTTGATATCTCAGAACTTATATGTTCGATTTCAACGTTTTTTTCTTTGAAATTAAGCGTCTTTCCGAGTACTTTTTTTAGGTGCTTTCATTATATTTTTCGACGGGAAATACCGCTTCGAAAAATAATTTATTTATAAAGTCAAAATTTTACCAACTGTTAAAATCGCTCCAGAAGTCGTTAAAAAAAAGAAAATTGGTATTATAACGATTCTACGTGATAGTTAAGAGGTCCAAGTATGTGTAAAAAAATTAGCGCTAATCAGAGGGCCAAACTTTAACCCCAGAATTGACGCAAACAAATTATGATATTTTACACGATAATTACTTAACAAATGTCTCATGTTAAAACTATCAGACCGATTTGGATCGGGTTTCGGGATTTCATTTTGTACTATTTTAAAGTACTAAAATCTGCAATGACAGTAGATTTGGATAATTTCTTAGCTGTGAGACGAACGCTTGAAAATGACCTTGCTTTTTACCTATTTTTTTCGACTTTGATGACTATTTTGCAACGAAAATTTCATATGTACGCATTTTAAACCACTTCTATATTATATAGAATTTTATAACAAACAAATTTATTAGTATTATTTTTTTCCCTAAATTGCATATTTACAAAGTTATATAGGAAAATATGCAAAAATAAGTGCGATTTTTGCGTATTTTTTCACTTCTCGATTTTTCCTGTAGCTAGCACACCTTTTTAAGCCGGAGGAACATTTTATTTTCATTATATATATTATTTGTGAGCGAATTCCACTAATAACTAATTTCCTGTACGTTACAGTCATATTTGCTAGGTTTCGGGCTTAATTCTCCTGGCCTATAGGGATATCAAAAGAAAAAGAAAAAGATCTAAAACACCTTTTACAGTTTTGTACTAATGAAGGGCAACAGTTTGGTGAGAGTTTTTTAAACGCAACGTTTATAAAATCTGAAAAAAACGTAAAAAAAGAAAAATTAGACGTCGAATTACCAAAAAGAATTAAAGTTGCCAAGGTACAAAATGCAAAAGAAAAAAGTAGTAAAAAAGAAGCCAAAACAAAAGTAATAAAATTCAGCATGAAGAAGGCAAAAGCGATAAAAAGTAATAAGGTGAAAAATTCGAAGAAATAAAAGGAAAATAAAAAATAAATAATTTAATTTAGTGTATTAATAAAAATATTTATTGTATAAACTTGCTGTTGTAACTATTATTAAACTGATATTTTCTACAGAAATCATATTTTCAAATGTTATATTTATCACTTAATAAGTTGCTGATGAACTTCTATACTAAAATCAATTTCACGGAAGAAAAAGACTTAAGAAATATTTCACTTTAAAAACTTTTGATTTAGTCAATGTTTAATACAAAGAAAACAACAGCGAAACATGTGTAGCACCCTGCCTAACGCAACCATCGTTCAGCCTTCAAGCGTGAAGCGACCACGCAGAACGATTGCTTTTGGAAAAATCGCTATATCTCTGCCAATTCTCATTCAATTGGTCTGTAAATTTCTGGAAAACTTCTTTTAGTGTAGACGAACAAATCTCTCGCTGAAAATTTTCTGAGACTTAAACTTCCTCACACACTTTTTTCCGTCGAACATACATAACGCTATAAAAAGTTGTTTGCTTGTTTACAACTAAATTATTAATGAAAAATATATAATTATTAACTTTTATCGATATTATCTGCAGCGGTAGGGAATTTTACGATGTCGTACCAAAAATCAGAAATATCCGTTGATATTTTTCGAAGCTAGAGCGATTTAAGTTTGAAAAACGTGCTTCAAAGGCGCTTCGCAATTTTCCGGTTTTCGTTGATTTTCTCGGAAAATGTTGATTGTACAAGAAAAGTGTAAAGAGAAAAAAATTGCCTCTTTTCATCCTCTACACGATGGCATTGTTTAAACATCATTTTGGTAACTTTTGAAAATCGGTCACGTTGACGTCCATTTTTCGCTGCAAAAAGTCCAGCTGAGCGCTCAGGACCTTTTAGCATCGAACTCTTCAATTATAGTGTTTGATATTTTTAGTTTGCCTATTTCTATCGTTTCATTAGTGTGTATAATATTTTTTTTACGTATACCACTACACCATCAATACAATAGTAGTACAAGTACAAACAATAACATATGGTTTTATCTTAAGGCTTTTAATAAAGATTTGAAGCTTTTCAAAATTAGCATTTAGGCTTCTAATATTTAAGTATAAAATCAAACTATTGTTACTATTTCTTTCTTGGTTAAAAGTCTCAAGATCCCTGTATAATCTCTCTTGTTTATGAATGCTATTTTGTATTTCTTCAATTATGTTTATTTGTGCTTCCGTTATGTAGTTGCTGTTGATTCTGGTGTAAGTTCTGGACTTGTTGATAATGTTAGTTGTTCTTTGTTTTGTTGTTGTGTAGGGGAATTGGCTGCGGTTAGTTTATTTACTATACTCTTCACTGATTTTATCTGCCTTTGGTAAAGTAGTTGATTAGTTTGTATATTACGTATTTGTTTTGGTACACTAGATTCATCCCATGCCGATAATGTAGGCGCGACCGGGTAATCAATAGAGTTAATATATTTTTTATTTAATTTTAAGTATACTACACATGAGTCTGTCTGTTGGTAAGTGATCCGTTGGTAAGCTTGTTCTGTATTTAGAATTGTTATAATTACAGTTAACACATTCCGTTTTGGTAATTTTACATTGACTCACATTGTATGTGTCAGAGCACTTAATGCATGCAGAATCATTTCTACATTTGGATGCATTATGACCATATCTTCCACAGTTAAAGCAAGGGGTGACGTTTATCAGATCATAAGCTTTGCACAATTGATGACCTACAAATTTATTTACTTTTACTACATTTCCAGTAAACTTTTTCAGGTCGAGATCTATCTTAGACGAAAGTATTACCATCGAATAGAAGTTGATCCACTCCATTCGAATTTTTCTTAATTTTGACAAGCATTTTGTTGAAATTGAAATTTATTTGTCGTATCAGTGTTCTATGTATATAGATCTAGAAAGTCAAAATAACTTACGAGAAACGATTAATACACTTGAAAGAAAATACAATATATATTGTATATTAGGATCTGAGGACATTCTCGTAATGATTTGTATAAGACTGGACACGTGATTTACGTCACCGTGACGGATTTCAATAGCTATGATATAATGAGTCGGTCAAGTGTTGACTCTGTGACATAAAGTGCGACTTTGTGTCGAAACGAATTGACTCTATAACAAAAGTATCTCGACCAAGGGACGATATCAGTAGGACAAGTGTCGAAAAATGTCGGACAAGTGTCAAAAACTGTCGAAAAAATGTCATAACCTGTCGATCAAGTGTTGAAATCTGTCGAACAAGTATCTAATAACTGTTGAAGTCTGTTCAACAAGTGTAAAAATTGTCGAACCCGTCGAACAAGAGTCGAAATCTGTCGAACAAGTGTCGAAAGGTGTCGAACAAGTGTTGAAATCCATCGAACAAGTGTCCAAATGTGTCGAAAAAGTGTTAAAATCTGTCGAACAAATTTCGAAATGTGGCGAAAAAGTGTCGAAATTGTCAATAAATTACGAAATGTTTCGTAATTTGTCGAAATGTGTCGTAATTTGTCGAAATGTGTCGTAATTTGTCGAAATGTGTCGTAATTTGTCGAAAGGTGTCGTAATTTCTCGAAATGTGTCGTAATTTGCCGAAATGTGTCGAGAAAATGTCGATAAAATGTTGAAATGTGTCGAAAAAGTATGGAAATCTGTCGAACATGTTTCGAAATCTGCCAATCACTCATCGAAATCTGTCGAAAACGTGTCGAAATATGGCGAGCAAGTGTCGAAATCTGTCGATCTCGTGGCACAAACAGTCGAACAAGTGTTGAAATCTATCGAACAAGTGTCGAAATCTATCGAATAAGTGTTGAAATTTATCGAACAAGTGTCGAAATTCGCCGAACCAGTGTCGAAATCTGCCGTAAATGTGTCGAAATCTTTCGAAGAATTGTCAAAATATGTCGAACATATGTCAACCGCTGCCGAACAAGTGTCGAAATCCATCATGCAGGTGTTGAAATCTTTCGAATAAGTGTCGAAATATGTCGAACAAGTGTCGATATTCGTCGATCAAGGCTCTAAATCTGCCGAAAGTGTATCGTAATCTTTCGAACAAGTGTCACAATATGTCGAACAGGTTTCGAATTGTGTCGAAAAAGTGTCAAAAAGTGTCGAAATGTGTAAAAAAAAGTGCCGAAATTGTCAATATCGTCGAAATGTGTCGAATAAGAGTTGAAATCTGTTGACAATGTTTCGAAATCTGTCGACCGCGTGTCGAAATCCGTCGAACAAGCGTCAAACTCGGTGGAACAAGTTACCATAATATGCGGATCAGTTTTCGACATCGTTCGAACAAACTTCGAAATCTGTCGAATAGTGTCGAAATCAGTCGAACAAGTGTCGAAATCGTTCGACAAAGTTTCGAGATCTGTCAAACTAGTGTCGAAATCTGTCGATCTCGTGGCACAAACAGTCGAACAAGTGTTGAAATCTATCGAACAAGTGTCGAAATCTATCGAATAAGTGTTGAAATCTATCGAACAAGTGTCGAAATTCGCCGAACCAGTGTGGAAATATGTCAAACAAGTGTCGAAATCTATCGGACGAGTGTCGAAATTTGTCGAATAAGTGTTGAATTCTATCAAACAAGTCTCGAAATTTGCCGAACCAGTGAGGAAATCTGTTAAATAAGTGTCGAAATCGGTCGAACAAGTATTGAAATCCGTCGAAGAAGCGTCGAAATTTGTCGACTACGGTTCGAAATCTGTCGAACAGATGTCGAAATCTTCTGATGAAGCTCGAAATTTTTCGAACAAGGGTCGAAATGTGTCGTTAAACTGTCGACATTGTCGATAAATGTCGAAAGGTGTAGAAAGTGTCGAAATGTGTAGAAAGTGTCGAAATCTGTCGAATAAGTGTCGAAATCTGTCTAACAAGTGTCGAAATCTGTTTAATTAGTGTCGAAAATGAGTCGAAATCTGTCGATCAACTTTCGAGATCTATCAATTAAATTTCAAGATAAACCTACTGCTTATTTGAGACATACAAATCAAGAGTACTTAAGGTTAAATACCGGTGATCTTGACACACCTATTATTGTGTGAGAAACTTAAGAAATGTTCTATTGAATAAAAAATTGTAATTTGATTGGTAAAAGAAAAACAATGTGCAATAAATATGCGATATAATCACGAAAAATGTGCTGAATAAATCATAGAAATACAAGAATATTCACACTGGAAAAAAAGTATTGTATAATAATACGATCTACTTTTTCTATTTAACTAAGTGCCCTCTACCACTTATTAAGAAGACACGTTCGTATGCACTTTTTCACTATAATCACTATAGAATATCGTAGAAAAAGAGCGAGTCGGGAGTAGAGGCAAGTCCACCAGGTACCAAGATATCCACTATGAGATACCCAAATTCACGCGACCAGGTACCTATAATCAGATACCAAGGATAAGATACCCAGTTAGCAGCGATCAGATACTCAGATACTAGCGACAAGATTCCCAGCTATCTGTGGCCAGTGATCCGGAGCCAAAATTTCGCGCGCGCGATTAGGACAACTGCGGTTCAAAGGTCGAATGCGTGCGAAAAATTCACACACGAGTGTATGGTTTATTAGGTCAGTAATACGAGAAGCTGATCGGAGCCACGGTAGCTCAATAGCTTAGGGCTAAGCCTTCTACACAGAAGCCTCCGGGTTCGAATCCCAATAGTAATGGACCGTGGTTCTGATGGTTTGGACTCCATCTATAACTGTAGGGCCAGCTGTGATGCATCTTAAAATAGGGGGAGGGGGGAGGGAGGGTTGGGTTAGGTGCATCACAACTATGGGGACAGTAATATTATTTCTACATAGCTTTGAATAATTGTAAATATAATATATTTCTGTTAAATTGTAAATAAGGAATTCAAGCATTTCAATTATTTCTTTTGATTTTCTTACTTTGAAAAGGAACCTATAATTTCATACCAATAACTATGTCCTTGTCAGTCAGTAAAGTCGACTTATTCGCTCTAAGTGTAAAAAAGTTGGAATTTCTCTTATAAGAAATTTAAGTAATATAAATAGATTCATTACAAGCTTGTATACTATATATATTTATCAGTGAAAACAAATGTTCTTTCGGCCAAAGAAGTAAATGCGACTTAAAGCATTAATATTTTATTTCATACATAACTAATGAAAAATAAACTACAACAGACTAAAAGTGATTTTAATGAGTACTCTCAAGTATAAAAAATAATATATTTGAATTAAATGGAAAAATCTATAACATACTCTGACATACTATACAACTATGTAACTTTTACACTCAATTGTAGATTAGGTTTTATATATCAGTGCAGTGAAAAAATGCTTACATTGCTTGAAATTTTTAGATCGACTTAAGTTAATGATTTTTTATGTTGTAAAAAATTGTGGTTTCTTTCATGAAATTTTTTTTATTTTGTGCATAAAAATACAATTTTTCCTTTAGACTAGGATATATTTACGAAAATCTTCATAAATTATTTGAAATTTTGAGAGTAAGCTTAAAATACATTTCTTTATGTAATAACATATTTTAAAAATGTTCTCTCTAATTTTACAAAAATTATTTTTGTTGTGTTAATAATGAGTCAAAAAATTATTATTTTTTTTATAAATATGTTTACAATACTTCCTCAGCTACTTCTTTACTATAATGTTATTTTTTATAGGTCCATGCCGTTCGAACCTCCTTAAACGTTACAATCTACTGAGAAGTAAATAGTTTTGAGAAGTGTTAGTAAGTAGTTATGTGACTTTTCTTTAATGAGGATTATTTACGCCTGCAACCTTAGAATTTTTATTTAAAAATTTTTTTTTTCATTACACGAAATACTTACTTTATATAACAATGTAATTTTAACTATGAGGAATTTGTAACTATTACATACATTTTAATACATAGAGTCGATTTAAAGTTGGAGAACTACCTTAAAATATCAAAATTCATTCACGAATGCTGCCAACTCAAAATCAAAACGGAAAATAGAGCTCCCGAGGTAGAACCTTTTGTATTCAAGCAGTATTTACTTGGCTCTCCAAACCAAGCGCACAACGACAAAACATGCGCAGTTAGCACACACAATGCTGCGCGGCAGTGCGCGGTTGAGGAAGGGGAAAAGTATCGGGAAATAGACTTATTTTCAATCTTCTGCGCATCTATTCGCGCGTATTGTTGCCTTGTCACGCTTGCTTGCGAGAGCCAAGCAGATACTCCTTGGGTCTCGGGTAGTGTCGCTGCTTATTTCTATCAGTATACGATAAGTAATTTGAATCTAATAGAATGTCAATTTCAATCTAATAGAATTGTAGTCTTATGTGGCTGACTGTCTACGAACGTGCATAATTCGATTTTCAATTTCGTTAAAAAAAAGTAAATAAAATTTTAACTAATATATAAATATGTTTTGTTCTGCCTCTTAATAAAGATCTTGCCATAAAAATACATAACTATGCTCTATAAAAAAGTTATCAAATTTTTCATTTTTAAAGTCTGCGGAGATTAACCAATACCACGCAGATTATGCAAATGATTTTAAACGTTTCAGTTAACATTTTGGTAAGTTAAAAACATAATTTAAACATTAAAAATATATACAAATAGTATAAGTCAAGATGTTTTATGGATATAACTAGGTATTTAGTACTTACCCTGGTAACAAAACCATCGCAATTTCGCCGCAATTCTACTGCAATCGTGCGTGCAATCATAAAAATAGCAGCAGCCGACGTGCGGTCTCCTTCACAATTCGACTAGGTTTCTGCTGCACGGCAATTACGGCAGATGCAGGATTGCAGCAGCCGTGCAACCGACAAGTGCGACTAAGGGGGATAAAATAATGCACTCGTGAGTGCAGCAGAATTGCACCCGAATTGTGTACGACGATTGCAGCAGACGAGTGCGGTCGGATTGCAGCAGACGTGCAGTCCACAGAGCCGGTGGAAGCAAAGCATATAGGTCATACGTCGCCGCCGCTAGGCGGCGAGCGCATCAGTTTTGGGCTCACTCAACTAGTTTGGCGTTGTAGATACTATAAGAGATCGCGCACATGCCGTCTGGGAGATAAAACTCTTTGGAGCTCTTTTTTTTTGTTACTTTTCTCGGTGTTCCGAGTATTTCCACTACGAGGTGTGTCTCTCGTGTTTGTAGTATATCTTAACGCACTCGCAAATGAGTTACATCATCCCTCTTAATCACACTTGTCAGCTGCACGTCTTCTGCAATCTTGCCGCACTCTTCTACCGCAATCGTCGTACGTAATTCGGGGGCAATCCTGCTGCACTCGCGAGTGCATTATTTCATCCCCCTTAGTCGCACTTGTCGACTGCACTTCTGCTGCAATCCTGTCGCACTTGTCTGCCGCAATCGTCGTGTAGCAGAAACCTAGTCGAAGTGTGAAGCAGACCGTGCACTTTCGGCGGAACCGCGAGTGCGTCAGACTGTGTTACCAGGGTTATTTTATAGTTTTTTTAAAAAATAACACTTTTTCTATCATTAAATGAATTTATTCAGAATAATGAATAAAATAATAAAATAATGCAATAAAATAAAATAAAATAAAATAATGAACTTTGAATTCTATACTGTTAAATTTATTCATAAAATAAATTAAACTTGAGAAGAAACTGATTATTCATCATGAACTGTTTATAAAATATGAATAAACAAAAACGATTGGAATAACTTTACAATCCTATTAACTTCATGTCATTTATTAAAATTATTTCTTCTTCTGATTCATTAATTATTTTACACGATTTTACTTCTTACATTGGCGCAATTACCATGACTATATTTATTAACCCCCGATTTACTGTAAAGTGGGGTATTTTGGGCCACTATATTAATTAATTAAAATGAATTTCTATGAGCCTAGTATACAATTAAGGATAAGATATACCGTTTAAATAGTTCGAAGTAAAATTTATTTTAATGAAAACAAATTAGCTTATCCTCAGTGGCTTGCTGTGGTTATTGAAATTTATTTTCAGGACATCGCCCAAGACACACCACCGGCCCAAGAGACCTCACTTTACGGTACCAAGGTAAAACCCGAAGCATGCGATATGATTTATACAGGTACATACCGGAAGATGAAGTAGTTGGTGTAAACAGGAGAAAAAAAGAAAGACAACTTATTTTAAAATTTTTATTACATAAAATGCATATTCCTAACCTTATGTTTCATGTGTTAAGGTTGATCGATAATTGGTTATTGTATGCATATCGACAACTGGTCTCGAGTGTCAAATAGTGATCGAGAATTGGTTCTATGGAGTTTTTATAATTTAAGTAGAAATTTAAATAAATACATTAAAAAATATTTTCAAAATCATCGTTTAATAACTTATTATAACTAAATAGTAAATTAACTGATAAAATCACATTCAAACTAATTTTATCTTTATAAACATGTCATTTGAGAAAGGAATATCGGTCTTACGTTAAAAGATTGAATATTGACCGATGTTTAAATTTTGAAGTGCTAATGTTAATAATAGTACTTATAATATATATTCATTTCATATAAAATGTTGCATAAGACGATCCATTTTTAGACGATACTATTTAAATATATTTTAATAGTCATACAAAAATAAAATATTTTTAATTGGATTGTTATAATATATATAATAATAATATTATTATATATTTATTTTATTATGATAACCGTGTATTTACTGTAAAACATTTAAGTAAGGCACGTTGCAATTGCAAATGTCAATGTTATTATACATAAGAAGTAAAGTATATACCAAGGGGATTACAAACTCAAGTTAATTAATAATATTTTGGTAATGAATAATAATTTTAAGAAATGTATTTACATACGAATAGATAGAGCCTAAACTCATAATTTAAGCCCATCTAGCAAGTACTAACATTACACGATCAAAAGACAAATGCTCGCGCACCGATCTATTCTAGATGCAAGCTAGTTGCGCAAAGTTTAAACTTTCGTTGCAGTTGTATATTGTAAATGAAGTGTTTATTAATCATAAACGCAGTCGCAAAACCTTCGGAGATTTATATAACCGATGGAAAACGGTCATATTTATTTACTTATTCAATTTCTCAAAAATTAAGGGACAAACTTTGATATATTTGTACAATGTACCTCCTGAAAAAATAACCCTTTATCTATGGAAAAGTACTTGATAAAATACATAAAATGATGACCTACATACAGCACTT
The DNA here is from genome assembly GCA_949152435.1 of Gastracanthus pulcherrimus. Taxonomy (NCBI): domain Eukaryota; kingdom Metazoa; phylum Arthropoda; class Insecta; order Hymenoptera; family Pteromalidae; genus Gastracanthus; species Gastracanthus pulcherrimus. The sequence goes on along the minus strand of OX424576.1, from coordinate 98,861,108 downwards.
CATAATTTTAACGCACATTATTAAAAAAAAAATTCTAAGAAGCTTGAATATTTACAACTGGGACAGCAATGGAGATTACATTTCAAGGTTTAATCTGTACTCATATACTTACGGTATGAATTTTTTGAGTCTTTTACAATTGCCTTATGTTAAATAAAGTATTATTATTTTGATAAACGTAAAGTGAATGTATAATTCTGCAAAATATAAAAGTTATTTAGCCGGGACACAAATATGCACATTCGTAGATAATCACCCATGTACCTTTCAACAATATTGGATATATGACCAATTTTCACTTCATGAATCTCCTTTTTTCCTTTTTGTTTCTTCAAAGAAGAAGCTTTGTGATAGTAAAAAAAAAGTTGTTCTAAAAACATGTTCGAAACATCTTTTGAGACATAAGGACTCAAAATACGCTATTTTTAGAAAAAGTCCGTATGGATGAATGCGTGCGTGTGTGTGTGTATGTGTGTGCGTGGGTGTATACCCTGGTAACACAGTCTGACGCACTCGCGATTGCTCCGAAAGTGCACGGTCTGCTTCACTCTTCAACAAGTGCAGCCGACAAGTGCGACTAAGGGGGATGAAATAATGCACTCTCGAGTGCAGCAGAATTGCACACGAATAGCGTACGACGATTGTGGCAGACGAGTGCGGCAGGATTGCAATAGACGTGCAGCCGACAAGTGCGACTAAGGGAGATGAAATAACGCACTCGCAAGTGCAGTAGAATTGCACCCGAATTGCGTACGACGATTGCGGCAGACGAGTGCAGCAGGATTGCAGTAGTCGTGTAGTCGACAAGTGCGACTAAGGGGCGTAAAACAATGCTCTCGCGAGTGCATCTGAATTGCACCCGATTTGCGTGCGACGATTGCGACAGACGAGTGCGGCAGGATTGCAGCAGACGTGCAACCGACAAGTGCGATTAAGGAGGATGAAATAATGCACTCGCGAGTGCAGCAGGATTGCACGCGAATTGCGTACGACGATTGTGGCAGACGAGTGCGTCAGGATTGCAGCAGACGTGCAACCGACAAGTGCGATTAAGGAGGATGAAATAATGCACTCGCGAGTGCAGCAGGATTGCACGCGAATTGCGTACGACGATTGTGGCAGACGAGTGCGGTAGGATTGCAGAAGACGTGCAGCTGACAAGTGTGATTAAGGGGGATGTTGTAACGCATTTGCGAGTGCGTTAAGATATACTTAAAAAACGGGACACACACCTCGTAGCGGAAATTATCGGAACATTGAGAATGGTAACAAAAAAAAAGAGCTCCAGAGAGTTTTATATCCCAGACGGCTTGTGCGCGGTCTCTTATAGTATCTAGCACGCCAAAATAGTCGAGTAGCCCAAAACTGATGCACTAGCCACCTGGCAGCAGCGACGTATGAACTATAGGCTTTACTTCCACCGGCTTTGTGGACTGCACGTCTGTTGCAATCCTGCCGTACTCGTCTGTCGCAATCGTCGTACGCAATTCGGGTGCAACTCTGCTGCACTCGCGAGTGCATTATTTCATTCCCCTTAGTTGCACTTGTCGGCTGCACGTTGCTTCAATCCTGCTGCAATCGTCTGCCGCAATCGTCGTACGCAATTCGGGTGCAATTCTGCTGCACTCGCGAGTGCGTTATTTCATCCCCCTTAGTCGCACTTGTTGGCCGCACGTTTGCTGCAATGCTGCCGCAATCGTCTGCAGCTATCGTCGTACGCTATTGGGGTGCAATTCTGCTGCACTCGCGAGTGCATTATTTCATCCCTCTTAGTCGCACTTGTCGGTTGCACGGCTGCTGTAATCTTTCTGCACGCATCTGCCGCAATTGTCATGCAGCAGAAACATAGTGGAATTGTGAAGCAGACCCCATGTCGACTGCTGCAATTTTTATGATTGCACGCACGATAATGCAGAATTGCGGCGAAATTGAGATGGTTTTGTTACCAAGGTATGTATGTATGCATCGATATCTTAAGTAATCAATGCTAAAATTTAATTTTCCAAGGCTCATTTTGTTTGTTTTTTTACACAAAAGGGGATTAATAATAATAATCTTGTTAGTTTTTCGTATTAGTTTTTGTTTTCAGCTATTTTTCGATTTTTTGGATTTAGTTTTTCGGGTTTTATCGTACGTTACAAGTACTATCATTGACCCAGTGAAAATGCATTTGAAAGAGCATAAAATTTCCTATCTTCTACCACCTACAAAATTATGGATAAGGTTATTATTTGAACGGCCATTGCACTGAAATATCAGATGGAAAATTTTTGAAAATATTCAGGTGAGTAGGACAACGAAGAAGATTATTTTGTAAAATTTTTGCGTCATTTTACTTTTTTTATACTCGAGAAAAAAATCATTTTGTAAAAAGAAACGATTCTCTACGGCAAACGATAACCTGAGTAAAACGACATTACTCTTTCTGAAATGGTCCAGAAAGGTAGTTTTTTGCTATGACTTTTATTTTTTAAGATATTCGAGGTTATAATTACTTAAAAAAAATTGATTGCTTTTTTCTTGGGTATAATACGGCAATTTGTATCTAATGAATGCTTATTTTTTTCATCTTTTGACGAAGAATTAGAATCAAAAAGAATTTTCAAGATTCATCAAATCGATTCGTTTTATAACGTTTTTTAATTTGTTATGACATTTTATTTTTCAACAAATTTGTGATCATTAATTTCTTGTGTATTACGCGATAATTCTTTTTTATTAATTACAGCTCATATTTTACGTTTTTCAACGAAGATTTAAAATCAAGAAGCATTCTTAAGATTTATCGATTTGTTTTGGTTTCATAAAGTTTTTTAATTTATATGATATTCATATTTAAAGAAAGAAAATGTAATCACTCTTTCTTTGCGTATTATGCGGCATTTTTTGGCCATTGAAAGCTCATATTTTATTTTTTGATAAAGTTTGAAATAAAAAGAAAATTAAGAATCATCGATTATTTTCGGTTGTTTACCATTTTTTCATTTCTATGATAGTTTCGTTTCTATTGAATAAATCCGTTCTTCATAAACTCGAACAAAGTTACAAAAATACAAAAAAAAATTATTTCTATAAGTAGTATATATTATATTCATACATAAAATTTAAAAACAGTTATACTGTTGCAAAATTTATTATTAACAATTGAAAAAAATGTAACTTGATATGAAATAACTTTTTAAGATTTACACAATTTAAATATTTTTTCATAATTTATGCTATACTTTTGCATAAATTCAAAAAATGTTTTATTTATTTTAGACTATAAATTCAATTTAAACATAGTGAAAAATATTAACTTTCACTCATTTATAGTTAAAAATTTTCTTGTTTTATTTAAAATAATAGATCTTGTCTAATATGTGTGCGTATAGAACATTTTTTAAAAACCCCTGATTTTATCACAAAAATAAGCGTTTCCTCCAATACCTTGTAGAAAAAAAATTGTATTTAACAGATTCATAATAAGAGAAGCCTGTAGAGCATTTTTTAGTTAATCAATCTATTTTTTATGTTTTCGTTTCCAATCCAATTTGTCAGGAATAATATTTAATTGAGTTAAAAATGTTGTTTACAGTTAAAATGAGTTTGAATACATTATTTTAAATAACTAACTCGAATTATTACACTTAATGAACATTTTTTAAATTTCTTATGTGTTGTCATCTTATCTTAAATTTATTCGTAAAAATAGTATTCATTGTATACATTAAAAAATATTTTAATCAACAATATTGTTTCATAATTTATGCTATGCTTTCGCATAAGTTTAAATTACAAAATTTAAATATGTACATATACCTCGACATCTTAAAAAGCATTAGACTTGTTATATTTATTTTCCCCCCGAGTATTAAATAGAATAAATAATTTCATATGGAACAATTTATAAAGTTTGAAGAAGTTGAGTGCCAATGAATTGACAGTGGTTTTTTAATTGCCCGTGAACAATCTCATCTGAAGAATATCTTTTATTATTCACCATTTTTACAATTTATTGTATACTTTACCCAATTAAATATTTAACCAAACTAATAACTAAACTAATACTTTGAAAAGACAATTTAATGTTCAACAGTAATTAAGTATTACTCAATTGCTAACTTATTATTTCAATAAACATTCAATTCAATTTCATTAATCTAATTAGTAACACGAATTTGGTAGTTCACTAGAAGAAATCTGATACACGACTAGAACCAAAGTACGCGCGCTAAAGTCTCTTATATAAACAAACAAACATACATACCCTACCCTATACCTTCATTTCCTCTCTCACTCAATTCTATTATTCGCTGGAAAATTCGAAAACTGATGAGGACTAAATTTCTCGAATTTGTATGAATACTGTCACAATCGGCCGTTGTAATATACGAGTACAATATTATATATTCAATGGTTTAAGTTTTACATTAAGTCGCAGAATTATTCTATTTAGCGTAGTAAAATGCTTTTGATTTAGTAATAATTAATGTTATTATTTTACTTTATGATATAGTATGATCTTTTATAACATTAATTAATTGAATAGAATCTTTTGAGAAAAATTAACAGTTCAATTTAACTGTTATATCTATAATATATATAGTAAATAGAGAAAATAAACAGAATCACTTTACTTTAATAATTTACAAAAACTATCGTGTATAGTATTGTAACGAGCCGTGGATAACTCGCGAACGAGGAGGCGCGAAAGGGTTATGAGACGCCATCTCATGCCCGCGCTCCTTAACAGGTAAGAAGACGAAAGAGAGAAGGAGCGTGGAAAGCCATTTACGACTGTCACTCTCGCACCACGCACCACGCTTCTAGCACTCTCGCGGTCATCTTAAGTCATTCTCGCTCGACAGGTACCCGTGCCTTCTTTGTTCGTGCGTGGGAGAGGAGGAAGCGATTGGAGGAAGCATCCCGACTAACCGTAGCACAAACGAGAAGAAGCGAAAATCCTCGAGGAGTGAGAAAGAGAGAGAAGAGAGTAGCCGAGAAGAGGAGAGACATCGGCGACAGAAAGAGAGAAAGAAATGCTTGGCACGGTGCTAGTTAGGTTGAAAAGCGGAGCTAAATTGCTACTCGCGTTGCGAGAGAATTTGTTTTCGCGTTTTCGCGCTTCTCTCAGGTCGCGAAAACTAGTGCGTTGAGGAAACTCCGCACCAAGTTGTAATTTTCGTGGATTCGACGTATACGTGGGAAAAACCTGTACAGGGGCACCGGGATAAGGCTACAGCGGCGAATCACCGCGGGCCGACGCAAAGGTAAGCGCTGCGGTTAGTCGCGCACACGTGTTGCATGTGGCGCCCACAGCAAGATATTGACTCGGTTGTTTAATAACTATTATTAACAGATTGAGCACGCCGTTATAGTATTTTATACACATATAGAACTCATATAAGATTCACACTTCAATGATTATCCATTAATCGTGAATTAACATTGTAAATGATACGGCGGATAAACTATTTTTGAGCAAAATTTAAGTATTAATGAACTATGTAAGATTACGTAAGATTCCGTGTAACTTCTGTGAGATTCCCTGTGGTGTCCGATACATTCCGCGTAGCGACCATGAAAGTCCGTGTGGTTTTTGTGAGGTTTCGTGTGGTGTCCGTGATATTCCGCGTAGAATCCCTGTGATTCCGTGTAGCATCCGTGGGATTCCGTGTGGTATTTGTGAGATTCCGTGTTGCGTCTGTGAATGTCCGTGAAGCTTCCGTTAGATGTCGTGTAGATTCCGTGAGATTCTGTGTGACTTTCGTAGGTTTCCGTGTGGCTTCCGTAAATGTCCGTGAAACTTCCGTAAGCTTCCCCGAGAGTTCATATCTTTATTATCATGGTTGAAAGAAGAACATAAAAAAGGTTGAGCTGTTTCCACTTAAATAACTGATCCGGGCTAGCTCGACATCCTAAAATACTAAGATTCTCAACATTTTCCGACGAGGCGATACTATTATATAACTACTTGTAAGTGTCGGTTAAGCTAGATCTTTATATGGGCAATTATCATGAAACTGTTAATTTTTGGCGAGCTCCGTGGTACCATACTTCATTAATTACGAACCTATGTATCCATTTAAGGGCGTATGTTATAGGTTTTGTAAGTATATGTAGGTGTCATACGTCGAATTCATGTACAAAACAAAAATTTATGGACAGATATACATGGATATTTGATACCACGGAGCTGAAATTTTATGCATAGGACATTTTTAAATCATTTTTTAAATAGATTACATTAAATATTTAATAATTCTGATTTTCTACAAAATATTGGCATTCACATATATTTTGAGAAGCATAATTTTCTAATTACTTAAACCTTACATATAGGTATGTATATATTAAATTCATTGCAATTTTTAAAAATAATTATTCCACGGAGCTGACATTTTAGACATATTTGATCTATTTATTGAATGAATTCTGCTGATTTTCATAACTAATGTCGTTTGATATTATGTAAAAGTATTATGTTTGTCGTATACAATCGCAAGATTTCTGTTATTTTAATTAGTAAGAGCAGTTATACATGACGCCGTCAAAACTAACAGTTTTGTGATAATCGCCCATATTAAAATATGGCGTTCGACAGAAGACAATGAAACCAAGCGCTTGCTAAACTCTTGTAAGGCATAGAACCAGAGATGAAAGGAATAGAACTCAGAAAAGCCTTTTTACATCCCCACTTATTGGATTGCACTCGTTCAATGCCTCGTTTCGCTTAGAGCAATCGATGACGATGAGTGGAGTGTACGTCACGTAATCACATTTTTTAGCATAGGCTCTATCTCTTTGCCATAGTAAGCATTATAAAAGTTGGCATACTCATTACTATTGATATCTACTATTGATAGCCAGCCCACTACCAACACTTGTATACCTTTATGATTGACCTGCTTGCACAAGAATTTCAAATAAAGGTGACAACAGTCATATGTACTGTATACTTGGTAATTCTGGTGATTATACTTGAAACAATCCACATTAAAGTATTCCATAAGATCTAAGGGTGGCTGTATATCTCCAAAACTGTTGAATCACACAACGACTTAGCCTCGGGTTCTATAGGCTACCCAATGCGTGCCAGGTCCACTTTTATCGTCCAGATTGATAATGGACGATTCTCAATGATGTGGTCGACTCATGGACATTGCGTTTTGCATAAAAATACCGCGAAAATTTGAAATTTTCAAGCTATGAGAATATTTAAGGACGTTTACCTGCTTCAAATCGACCCTATATATTAACATTTATATAATTATTACAAAGCCCGAATAGTTAAAATGACATTGTTATATAAAATAAGTGTATTTCGTTTAATGGAAAGAATTTCTTTCAAACAAATATCGAATTTTTTTGGCATAAATATTGCTCACTAAGGAAAAGTCACGTAAAGTTCTTAAAACAATTTTATTTTTATGTTGATTTTAACTTTTGAGGGCTCATTTTGTTTCTTGCACGATATCAGCTAGGGTATCAAGGAAAATTTTGGTAATTATGGATAAGTCTAGCCATAAAGTACAATTGTTTATACTAGTTCTTTTATCAAGTTATAAATAATCGCACTTTATCGCTAAAATCATCATAAAAGGATTAAATTCAATACTGTAGATCAGCGAATTTTCAGGGGACTATACCGCTTAGAGGGGTCAAATTCTTGGCAAAATTACATATAATATACGTATTTATGATATAAAAACTTGCATCAACTTATATTGCATCGAAATATTTTTGAGAGAGAAAGATAGAGAAAGTGATATAGATAGATAGATAGATGTAATATTCATTAGTAAATATTTACAAAAAATGTTTAAGTTTTAAGTTACATCAGTCTCTTAAAATTTCATATGACGTCGTTAACTTAACTAAAATAAATTGCACATGTGTGAAGCCAAGTACATAAAGTATTGCACTTTGTTGTCAGATATAAAATTCCTAAATGATTTGTATTATACCTATCAGTCATTTAAATAAAATTACATACATACATTAGCAATCGCTTTCAATCGTACCAATAAACATATGCATACTATTTAAAATTATTTTTGCCAATTACAATACAACAATAAATTAAAACAAAAAAAGACTTAAACAGATATAATCAATCGACGATAACAATTAATCCAACCATGCAAAGCATTTCTTGACCGCCACCTTGAGGGCTATTAATGACGGTAGAGTCCGTATCTGAAAAGGGAGTGAGTTTCATAAACCCGCACCTTGTACTTTATTTTTCTTAGCCCGGTTTCAGTACGTATCTGCGGAATAGAGAGTTCTTCTACCTCACCGTTTCGTACAGGGCATTTTGATTCGTTCTTTTTGAACAGTGGCCCGAGATAGGCTGGCTCTTTTGTCCGATGAATCTTATAAATTGTAATCGCCATAAAAACGATGGTGTAGTACACTAGCCCAGCGGCACTACTTGTGCTTTCTTCCATAGGTCCGGGAATACACCCTTCTCCAGAGAAGAATTGAATAAGTTCACCACATGTTGTCCAATGACCGCAATGACTTTGCCACCACACTCTGCGGGATGTCAACCTCGCCCCTCGGTTGCGAAAAACCCTCGTCACTGTCAGATGTTACTAAGTTCTCAATTGAGACAGGATCCTCGTCTGTTAAGATTGAAACTCCAGCAAAATGGGTATTAAGTTCCTCCGCCGTGAACCCGTGCAATCCCTCTCCGGCTTTGGGTAGGAGTTCTAGACTTCTTTCCAGACATCACTCTGCTGTTTACGCAGCAGCTTTCCTTGATAATATGATATCCGAGCTTCCGCGGTTTTCAATAAAGATTTATTGCACAATTTTACGAACTCACTATGAAATTGCCCATCGCGGGTCCTTTTATACCGTTTATACGTTGCATCACATTTTTTGCTTAATTGATGAATTTCATCATCGATCCACGGTGGACTGCCTTTGCGAGGGTTAACTCGCTTCAATGGAGCTAAGTTGTCAATCGCGTTTAATAAGTTGGAATTAAGGCAGTCCAGCGCTGTATTTAAATCAATGTGTTGTTCATGAAAAACTGACCAATCATAACTAAATAAGAGATACACTGCAATTCCTGTGGATCAATATTTTTGTAGTTCCTATACGTGAAGGGACTATCACACAGAGTAGGAGCTCGGACATTTATAGCCAAATCTATGATGTGATGTTTGCTTGGCCAGGGCGGATCAAAGTTGTTGCTGTCTACTACTGTCTCGTTGCTGGCCGCTAGTATAGTGTCTAAATATGTTTGCGAGGTGTCGGTATGGTGACTCGCTCCGTGTTGGACGATCTGAAGTGACAGTTCAGCTGCAAGTTTGCGAACAAACTTCGCATCATCACTGTCAACCAATAAATCCGCATTCAAATAACCCATTATGATTTTGTGACTGTAAGCATCACATTACTCTCTTAACTTGTCGACAAGATCCGAGTACTTAAGAAAAGCAATCGTGGGGGCCTGGTAAATGACCGTGACAAAAACAGGCTCTTCGCTCCTATGCTGTATTTTACACATGATGTACTCAGACTGTTTAGGTTTGTCAGGTCCATCTGCTTTGACACACCAATAACTTTGACCCTGTATCTATCACTCACATAAAACGCCATTCCCCCACCATGGACGTTTCTATCCTGCCGCACAAGCGAGTAACCATTGATTCGAATGGACTTATCGGACTTTCTACCATTCAGCCACGTTTCGACTACTCCGAATAGATGATAGGATTGGTCTCTGCTTAGAAGGTCGCGGATTATCTCAATACAATGCCTAATGTAATTGGTATTGAAAAAATCTGCTCTCAAATTCACTCCCTTGTCTTCTGTCTCACGAGCGTTATTTAAGCCTAGTCAATCCGATTTATTTGTAGATGTTAAACACTGATTATCGCTAGTGTGACAATTATTATTTCTATGTGTGGATGGTGTGTGACTGGATGTTACTGTTGGGTTTTTTCCTGTGTTATTGTGTTTACTATTGCTATTGTTATTATTATTGATATTACTATTAACATTACTACCTAAGTTTGTAGCGTGTGATTTAATTTGATTACAATTATTATTAGTGTTATATAATTTTTCTATTATCGATAAATCGAATGCAGTAGTGAACGTATGAGCTCGTAGTTCCTCCCTCCATCGAACAAGAAACTTGCCATGTCTGGACACACGAATTTAAAGCCAAGGTCCTTGGCTATTTCTTTGAGACCTTTAAACTCCGAGTAAACTTGAGTACTCAAGGATTCATTAATGAAAATGTTCGTGTGGAACAGACTATCTGCCAGCCTTCCGCCCAGGCGAAAGGGATCTATATCAGCTGTGTTAAAGCGCGTTAACAAAGCTTTAGCACGTATGATCTCATTAACTAATCTGGTGCTCCTGAGACGGACAAGCAAAGGTGGTGGTCGTATGGACGATTTATCATTCACACTTGCAACAACATTCGTTCCATGTTCGGCATTCACTCTGAAGGTGCAACCCCTCATCGTAGGGGGAGCTAGTGGCCTAACATTAATAATATCATCTTTTGGAAGAGAAGGCAGAACAGTGCTGAGAACAACATGAGTCACGTTAACAGGATCAATTTAAGCTCTAGAGCAGTCGATTATTCCTGAGACTATGAGCTGAGTACTCCCCGGACTGCTGCTGCTTCCCCTTCTCTCTTGGTTATCACTGCTTCCTCCAAAGGCAGACGCAGGCCAATGATTCGACGCAGGCTCATCAGCCGAATCTATATTTGATTAAATTTTGTTATCGTCTTTATCACCCCGAAGGTTGTGCGTTCGACGCCAATGAACCTGTGTGCAAATCCTTCCTGAGACAGAATCCTGTGGTTCTTCCGAACAACGGGAAGCTGAGTCAGTGGTCGCGGTAGAATTATTTATTTCTATCTTATTTTCTATAACCAACAATTTCTCGGTTAATTTTGAATTTTTATTTTCTAAGAAGGACTGCCTGATCTTGAACTCTTCAAGCAGGGAGTTCTGAACAGCAAATATTTTTTCCATAACGCCTAAGCTCAATTTTAACACTCAAACATCTTTTATCAGCCCTAGAACTGATCGTAGTAAAGTCAGGTGTTCCTTGATCTCAGACTTTATGGGCACAACCTTCTCCATAATAACTGAGATATTCCTGGTGCAGTGTTCAATTGCCGAAAGGCTTATTCTACTCTCTTCAGTGGTAGTATCTACATACGCATCTTCTGCATTATTGTTGCAAGAGATTTCTTCGTGCTGGGTCTGACTAATGAAGACGGTGCCTGCGTGGCTGCAACCCGCTCCTTCGCATTCGCTCCTGCTGGTTTCGATGCGTGTAGTGGCCCATGCGCCTGCGTGGCTACAACCCACTCCTTCGCAGTCATTCCTGCTGGTGACGACACGTGCAGTGTCCCGAGCGCCTGCGTGGCTGAAACCTGTACCTTCGCACTCACTTTTGCTGGTGACGACGCGTGCAGTGGCCCGAGCGCCTGCGATTCTGCAACTCGCTTCTTCGCACTCGCTCCTGCTGGTGTCGACGCATGCAGTGGTCCGTGCGCGCTGCTGCTCTCTTCGGTGCTCGACGGGTCCCCCTTAGCTATTCAGAGTTGGAGAGAGAGAAAGAGAGAGGGAAGACAGCGATAGAGCAGTGGGGAGCCTGGCGTCATCATTAGAGTGGGGAGCACTCAAGATCTGAGTCTGCGCCTTTGAGTGTCGCAGCAGCAGCCAGCGAGCTCGTTCTCTCTCTCTCTCTCTTTCGCTGTTGTCTTTCTTATCTTGTGCGTCATATTTCTGCTGTTTCGTCGTAGCAAGAGTAGGACACTCGGCCATACTACGACGCTGTGTGCGCACAAGTCTGGTCACACATTGCTTGCGTCCGATGCACTTTGTGCATATGTTTTTCTTCACTCCATCTTTTGTGATGGCCCGCAAGCATGCCACATCACACTTACACTTGCATTTAGTGCAAGGCAAGAGAGCTCTAATGCTGCACGGGACTCGCTTGCAGATACTACATGCAAGGAGCTCCATCACGTGTTGCCCTCTTGCAGCGAAAACCAAAATCTAAGACGCACGTCAAACCACCTCCTGTTCTTCTGAGCATGATTAAAATAAAGGAGCAGCACTAACCTCAAAAATTGGACGGAGTGAGAGGACATATATAAAGAGCCGATATTCGTTGCAAGTACAACATCTCCGGCACAAAAAATACTTGAGACGCTGACTTGCATTAGTGTGCATGCAAGCAACCTGCAACAAAATCGCCCGAAGGTAGGGTGCGGCAGAAAATTGGTTCGAAAGTACAAGCGAAGCACAGCGTATGAAGAGAGAGAGAGAGAGAGAGAGATTTGGTTGATTGATTTTCATTTATTTGCCATGGTCTGATTTTGACCATATGGCATGAATTCATACATTTGTTAACAATATAATCATTGTATTAAGAGTAACAATAATAATAATAATAATAACTATAATAATAATAATAATAATTTAACATAATAATGTTAATTAATTTGTACTGTTGTGATACAATAATAATACTCGCACAATTTTCGTACAGTAAATAACAAAATATGACTCAAAATATGTAAAAAGTAAAAATAAAATAATAGTAAAGTAATAGTAACAATATAAAGTTGGTAGATAAAGCTATGCGATTTCAAGTAAATATTCGCTAAGAGCAACTTTGACACTGGCCCATATTTTCAGTAGTCTTATGGTAACTGGTAACGATTACCATAATTTAGCTGCGAATATATTGAAGGAATTTTCACAAGTCGCGGTATCACATTTAGATAGTATAAAACAAGATAAGTTTATATGCTCGGACCAGCGAATTTCCTCTTCGACTTCTTTAAAATTGTCATATAGATAATTTGGTTTGTGCGTCGCCATTAACTGATACATTAGAGAGCCTACAAAATAGGTACGCGTTTTGACCGCTGTAAGCCACTGTAATTTACAACGATATGTCTCGATGTTTGCATCACGTTTCAATTTAAAGACAAAGCGAATGACTGAAATTTGAATACGCTGAAGTTTAGTATTTAAGTAACCGGTAACCTCGTTATAAACAATACATGCGTAATCAAAATGAGGCATAACGAGTGAGGAAACTAACAATTTCTTGGTGGGCGAGGACAAGAATTGACTTCTTTGGCGAAGCCTATGTAAGGTTCCATGAACTTTGCTCGAAATATGCGAGACATGACTTTTCCATGTTAAGTCTTCGCTCAGAAAAACACCTAAATTCATTGCAGTTTCTTCTAAAGGAATTACAGTGCCGTCAACGATTATTGGATCAAGGTCACTCTTGTTTATACTCACATGATTTTGTACCGAACCCAACAGAATGGCTTTAGTCTTGCGTACATTTAGGGTTAAACCAAATTGGTAAGTCCAATTTACTACTTTAAATATATCACAATTTAGTAAATAAATAGCTCGATTTAAATCATTTGGCTTACAGCGAATATAAATTTGTAGGTCATCAGCAAATAGTAACCCTATAGTGTGACGAAGGCGACTTAATACGGGATTCATAAAAATCAGGAATATTATTGGTTCTGATATGGACCCTTGAGGTACGTCAGAGGTATTTGGTAAAAATTCTGAAAATTTTCCATCAAGATCAAGAACGGTTTACGATTTAGATCTTAAATATGAATGTATCCATTTTATAGTATTATTTGAAAAATTTAAGTCTTTTAGCATTAATAATAATATTTCATGAACTAAAGAGTCAAAAGCAGTTTTGAAATCGAACAATAATAAAATGATGACTAAGCGTTCTTCAATTCCTTGACGTGTATCTTCAGTTACTTTGAGCAACGTTGTTTGTGTACTGAAATGCTTCCTAAAGCCAGACTGGTATGGAGATAATAAATTCTGTGTCTCAAGATAAGAGGTCAATTGCTCAGTTATTATAGAGTGAAAAACTTTCGCTAAGTGTGCCAAATTTATAACAGGACTCGTCTCTGCAGGGGAATTTGGATTAGACACTTTACTTGAATTATGAATGATTTTTTCCAGAGGTTTGGATAAATGCATGTCCTAATAGATAAATTAAACAACTTAGTGAAAAATGGCGTGATGTTTTGTAAAAGATTCCTGAAATAAATTAATGAGAGGCCATCCGAGCTACTACCCTTAGCTTTAGATAAACAGTCAAGTAATGCATTGTAAACTTCTGTCTCGTTGACTTCTTTAAAGCAAAACGTTTGAAAATTTGGATTGTGTGACGACTCAGTAATGCGTTGCAAGGAAAGTTGGGATTAGGGTGGATGACGGCAAGTCACGGCTGAGTAATGCTTGATTAATTCAGAACTAAAAAATAAATGTAATGGTGATTTATTAGTATCTTTAACCATATTAGCTTATTTAAAATTGCCCAGATTTTATATCTATCTTGTGTGGCACTTAATGTATCAAAAAAATATTTATCTCTTGCTTTCTTAAGATCTATTTTAATTTCTTTGCGCATACTTTTATATTTTTCAAGTAATTGAAAATGCGAATTCCGTTTTGCTCGCTTGTAGAATTGATCATGCGTTTTACATTTTTGTTTGAGCTCTTTCGGGAGCCACGGAGCCATTTGTTTCCTAATAATCCGCGTACGAAGAGGCGCATGAACATCAAGAGCGGAATTGACTAGAAGACGAAATTTTCATAACATTTCATCTATATCTTTACATAATTCCGTTGATGCTAAAATGCTATTAGTGATATTTAATATATCATCTGAGAATTGCTTAGTATTATATTTTCTAAAATCGCGGGACGTAATAGTCTTGGGCTGTGTCTTAAAGTTTTGCACGTTGTAGTCGGTTTGTAATTTATAAGTGGTGAAGAGAGTGATAGATAGATATGTATTTATTTGTTTATAGAAACAAAACAATGTACAATCATTTACATAAAAGTATATCACATAGTTCCATGTTTTCAAAATATGTTCGTCAGGTACAAATTATCACAGATTAAAGTACATAATTGCGTCGTATAAAATACATATCACGTCATTTCAGTTAAAACATCATTTTTATCATCATGATTCACATGAGCGCGCGTGTACTGTCTCTCACGCAGGCCTATATATAATAAAACAAAATGAAAAACTTAAAAAAACTTATAAAAAACTTACACTTCTATTTTTATTTACTTATTTATTTATTTATTTATTTTTATTTACTTATTTATTTATTTATTTATTTTTATTTACTTATTTATTTATTTATTTATTATTATTTACTTATTTATTTATTTATTTATTTTTATTTACTTATTTATTTATTTATTTATTTTTATTTACTTATTTATTTATTTATTTATTATTATTTACTTATTTATTTATTTATTTACTTATTTATTTATTTATTTTTATTTACTTATTTATTTATTTATTTTTTTTTTATTTTTTTTTATTTATTTATTTAATTATTTATTTTTATTTTTTTTTTTTTATTTATTTAATTTATTGATTTATTTTTATTAATTTGTATTCATTTATTTATCAGTGTGTGTGCGTGACAATCTACATGTGAGTGTTCAAACTTTTAAAAAACTGACATAATGAACATTCTATTACTGTGATACTAAGTACCTGACGAGCAAGTTTTTCTTGAAATTACCTGATATTTGCAATATTCTAGAAGTGTAAGTTTTTTATAAGTTTTTTTAAGTTTTTCATTTTGTTTTATTATATATAGGCCTGCGTGAGAGACAGTACATGCGCGCTCATGTGAATCATGATGATAAAAATGATGTTTTAACCGAAATGACGTGATATGTATTTTATACGACGCAATTATGTACTTTAATCTATGATAATTTGTACCTGACGAACATATTTTTAAAACATGGAACTATGTGATATACTTTAATGTAAATGATTGTACATTGTTTTGTTTCTATAAACAAATAAATACATATCTATCTATCACTCTCTTCACCACTTATAAATTACAAACAGACTACAACATGCAAAACTTTAAGACACAGCCCAAGACTATTACGTCCCGCGATTTTAGAAAATATAATACTAAGCAATTCTCAGATGATATATTAAATATCACTAATAGCATTTTAGCATCAACGGAATTATGTAAAGATATAGATGAAATGTTATGAAAATTGCGTCTTCTAGTCAATTCCGCTCTTGATGTTCATGCGCCTCTTCGTACGCGGATTATTAGGCAACAAATGGCACCGTGGCTCCCGAAAGAGCTCAAACAAAAATATAAAACGCGTGATCAATTGTACAAGCGAGCAAAACGGAATTCGCATTTTCAATTACTTGAAAAATATAAAAGTATGCGCAAAGAAATTAAAATAGACCTTAAGAAAGCAAGAGATAAATATTTTTTTGATACATTAAGTGCCACACAAGATAGAAATAAAATCTGGGCAATTTTAAATAAGCTAATATGGTTAGAGATACTAATAAATCACCATTACATTTATTTTTTAGTTCTGAATTAATCAAGCATTACTCATCTGTGACTTGCCGTCATCCACCCTACTCCCAACTTTCCTTGCAACGCATTACTGAGTCATCACACAATTAAAATTTTCAAACGTTTTGCTTTAAAGAAGTCAACAAGACAGAAGTTTACAATGCATTACTTGATTGTTTACCTAAAGCTAAGGGTAGTAGCTCGGATGGCCTCTCATTAATTTATTTCAGGAATATTTTACAAAACATCACGCCATTTTTCACTAAGTTGTTTAATTTATCTATTAGGACATGCATTTATCCAAACCTCTGGAAAAAATCATTCATAATTCAAGTAAAGTGTCTAATCCAAATTCCCCTGCAGAGACGAGTCCTGTTGCAAATTTGGCACACTTAGCGAAAGTTTTTGACTCTATAATAACTGAGCAATTGGCCTGTTATCTTGAGACACAGAATTTATTATCTCCATACCAGTCTGGCTTTAGAAAGCATTTCAGTACGCAAACAACGTTGCTCAAAGTAACTGAAGATACACGTCAAGAAATTGAAGAACGCTTAGTCATCATTTTATTATTGTTCGATTTCAAAACTGCTTTTGACTCTTTAGTTCATGAATTATTATTATTAATGCTAAAAGACTTAAATTTTTCAAATAATACTATAAAATGGATATATTCATATTTAAGATCTAAATCGCAAACCGTTCTTGATCTTGATGGAAAATTTTCAGAATTTTTACCAATACCTCTGGCGTACCTCAAGGGTCCATATCAGAACCAATAATATTCCTGATTTTTATGGATCCCGTATTAAGTCGCCTTCGTCACACTATAGGGTTACTATTTGCTGATGACCTACAAATTTATATTCGCTGTAAGCCAAATGATTTAAATCGAGCTATTTATTTACTAAATTGTGATATATTAAAAGTAGTAAATTGGACTTACCAATTTGGTTTAACCCTAAATGTACGCAAGACTAAAGCCATTCTGTTGGGTTCGGTACAAAATCATGTGAGTATAAACAAGAGTGACCTTGATCCAATAATCGTTGACGGCACTGTAATTCCTTTAGAAGAAACTGCAATGAATTTAGGTGTTTTTCTGAGCGAAGACTTAACATGGAAAAGTCATGTCTCGCATATTTCGAGCAAAGTTCATGGAACCTTACATAGGCTTCGCCAAAGAAGTCAATTCTTGTCCTCGCCCACCAAGAAATTGTTAGTTTCCTCACTCGTTATGCCTCATTTTGATTACGCATGTATTGTTTATAACGAGGTTACCGGTTACTTAAATACTAAACTTCAGCGTATTCAAATTTCAGTCATTCGCTTTGTCTTTAAATTGAAACGTGATGCAAACATCGAGACATATCGTTGTAAATTACAGTGGCTTACAGCGGCCAAAACGCGTACCTATTTTGTAGGCTCTCTAATGTATCAGTTAATGGCGACGCACAAACCAAATTATCTATATGACAATTTTAAAGAAGTCGAAGAGGAAATTCGCTGGTCCGAGCATATAAACTTATCTTGTTTTATACTATCTAAATGTGATACCGCGACTTGTGAAAATTCCTTCAATATATTCGCAGCTAAATTATGGTAATCGTTACCAGTTACCATAAGACTACTGAAAATATGGGCCAGTGTCAAAGTTGCTCTTAGCGAATATTTACTTGAAATCGCATAGCTTTATCTACCAACTTTATATTGTTACTATTACTTTACTATTATTTTATTTTTACTTTTTACATATTTTGAGTCATATTTTGTTATTTACTGTACGAAAATTGTGCGAGTATTATTATTGTATCACAACAGTACAAATTAATTAACATTATTATGTTAAATTATTATTATTATTATTATTGTTATTATTATTATTGTTATTATTATTATTATTATTATTATTACTCTTAATACAATGATTATATTGTTAACAAATGTATGAATTCATGCCATATGGTCAAAATCAGACCATGGCAAATAAATGAAAATCAATCAACCAAATCTCTCTCTCTCTCTCTCTTCATACGCTGTGCTTCGCTTGTACTTTCGAACCAATTTTCTGCCGCACCCTGCCTTCGGGCGATTTTGTTGCAGGTTGCTTGCATGCACACTAATGCAAGCCAGCGTCTCAAGTGTTTTTTGTGCCGGAGATGTTGTACTTGCAACGAATATCGGCTCTTTATATATGTCCTCTCACTCCGTCCAATTTTTGAGGTTAGTGCTGCTCCTTTATTTTAATCATGCTCAGAAGAACAGGAGGTGGTCTGCCGTGCGTCTTAGATTTTGGTTTTCGCTGCAAGAGGGCAACACGTGATGGAGCTCCTTGCATGTAGTATCTGCAAGCGAGTCCCGTGCAGCATTAGAGCTCTCTTGCCTTGCACTAAATGCAAGTGTAAGTGTGATGTGGCATGCTTGCGGGCCATCACAAAAGATGGAGTGAAGAAAAACATATGCACAAAGTGCATCGGACGCAAGCAATGTGTGACCAGACTTGTGCGCACACAGCGTCGTAGTATGGCCGAGTGTCTTACTCTTGCTACGACGAAACAGCAGAAATATGACGCACAAGATAAGAAAGACAACAGCAAAAGAGAGAGAGAGAGAGAGAGAACGAGCTCGCTGGCTGCTGCTGCGACACTCAAAGGCGCAGACTTGAGTGCTCCCCACTCTAATGATGACGCCAGGCTCCCCACTGCTCTATCGCTGTCTTCCCTCTCCCTTTCTCTCTCTCCAACTCTGAATAGCTAAGGGGGACCCGTCGAGCACCGAAGAGAGCAGCAGCGCGCACGGACCACTGCATGCGTCGACACCAGCAGGAGCGAGTGCGAAGAAGCGAGTTGAAGAATCGCAGGCGCTCGGGCCACTGCACGCGTCGTCACCAGCAAAAGTGAGTGCGAAGGTACAGGTTTCAGCCACGCAGGCGCTCGGGACACTGCACGTGTCGTCACCAGCAGGAATGACTGCGAAGGAGTGGGTTGTAGCCACGCAGGCGCATGGGCCACTACACGCATCGAAACCAGCAGGAGCGAATGCGAAGGAGCGGGTTGCAGCCACGCAGGCACCGTCTTCATTAGTCAGACCCAGCACGAAGAAATCTCTTGCAACAATAATGCAGAAGATGCGTATGTAGATACTACCACTGAAGAGAGTAGAATAAGCCTTTCGGAGAAAGAGTACAGGCCTACGGCCGTGCGCGACTTTGGAACCGAGATATCGCTAATCGTTTCACCCCTACAGGACGTCCTGGCCTGACATGGCTTAAAAAGCAAAATTAAGTAGGATGGTTGACCGATCCTAATTATTTTGTATAGTAGCAAGGAAGTAAAATAAGTTCTTCGTTGTTCAATATTTAGCCATTCCAGTTTCATCCTGTAAGGGGTGATGTATTCATCCCTCTTGACGCCGCAAATGTATCTTACACAGGAGTTCTGTAGCCTCTGTAATTTAGTTTGCAGTTCGTTAGATACGTCAAGATAGACAACCGTGCAGTAGTCAAGGTGGGGGATAATCAGAGCGCTTGCGAGCTGCTTGCGTAGGGACTCAGTGGTACAAGATCTACAAAATTTTAGCCCATAGAGCGCACAATTTACGCGCTTGGTGACATGATCTATGTACGGCTTCCAATTAAGTTTTGAGTCCATGAACACACCGAGGTTCTTAACCATGTCGACAAAAGGTACGAATGCACCAACTTCCACCTCAATGCCAGGCAACTGCAAGTCCTTGAGAGCGTTTATATTAAATACCGAACCGAAAATTATAGCCTTAGTTTTGCTGACATTGAGGCACAAGCCCGCAGCAGCTGTTAAGCGCTCGATGCCCGTTTGTAAGTCAGTCAGTTCAATTTGCGTGTACATTTGTAGATCGTAAAGTAGGTGCTTGATGTGCTCAGGGACCAGAACGTCCACAACGCTGCAGAGAAGAGGTCCCAGGACCGAGCCCTGTGGAACTCCAAGATTGGTTGTGAGCCAATCAGACCGACCATGAGATCTGGTGATAACTTTTTGTTGCAGCCCCGTGATGTAGGATTTGATCCACAGAAGCGCGCCCCTGGAGAAGCCCATTCTAATCAGTTTGCGAAGCAGTTTTGTCGGTGAGATGGTATCGAAGGCTTCACTAAAGTCAAATAAAAGGAGAATTGTTACCAATTTTTTAATTTTTTTCTTATTATTATCATCCTGAATACCATCGATACCACCTCTGATGTCCTCTGTTAACATCAATAAGGCGGTCTGAGTGCTGTTGTACTGTCTAAATCCAGTCTGGAGAGGATTGAGGATATTTTTAGATGTAATATACTCAGTAATCTGGGTATTCACAATCTTCTCAAGGATCTTGGAGAGAAAACTTAAGAGGGCTATAGGACGGAAGTCCGTGACTGAAGATAGTATAGAAGTCTTTTTTAGAGGCACCAAATGAGCCTTCTTCCAATACCCAGGAGATACTATTTGATAGTGATGAATTAAATATTTTGGCAAGATGAGAGCCAATAGCCAGAAGAGCTTTAGCTACTACTATTTGCGGGATGCCGTCTTCCCCGACAGCCTGCGAGGAGAAATGTGAGACAGCTAGAACAACGTTCTCAGGAGTGATTTTCTTAAAAACGAAACCCTCCTCCTGAGAGAGTGACACCCCAGCAAATTGAGCATTAAGCTCTTCCGGCGTAAAACCGTGCAGACCATCGTTAGCAGCGGGCAGCAGTCCAAGATCACGCAGCTCCTTCCAAATATCTCAATTGTCATTTAATGCTTCGAAAATTTTATTTTGAATGTAGGAGATGCGTGCTTGCTCCACTCTATCCTCCGCTTCTTAAGCAAGTTGTAGATATTCTTGCCAGAGTTTATTATCTCTCGTTCTTTTAGGTAAAAGTGGATGGATTTTGAGGTTTGATAGTGTGTATTTTTAATGTAGCATCAAGAATATTATGACGACTTGGGAAGGTCGCCACTCGATTGTCAGCACTCAGTACCTCGTCATTATCGTCAACCGGTATGACGTCAATCCATATGTAAGATTCATCAGTGTGGTGGTGAGTCGCGCCGTGATCGATTATTTTTAGTGAGAGATCCTTAGATAACTGTCTCACAAATTGAGCGTCCGCCGACGTTGGAAGCAGATTTGCATTGAGGTCCCCCATTATAATCTTATGACTGAAATCATTCATGCATGATGTTAGTTTTTCTACGAGATCTGTACCCTTAATAAAAGGAATATGTGGGGGCCTATATATTACCGCAATAATAACAGGAGCAGAGCAACCCTGCTGTACACTACAAATCAGATACTCCGGAATATCAGAAGTACCCAGCTGATTTGTATTAGATTTCGCAATAACCTTAGCTTTAAGAGAGTTATGTACATACAGAGCTACCCCACCACCACTCATGTTGCGGTCCTGTCGAAGTATCAAAAACCCATCAATGGGTACCTGCTCATCTGTGTATTCCGTTTTTATGCGCGACTCAGCAACTGCAAAGAGACGGTAGGAGGGATCTTCACAAAGATATTGCTGGATTTGTAGAAGGTGTGTTCGCAACGAAGTAACGTTGACAAATCCAGCTCTCAATCCCCCATAGACTGCCTCTGCAGCAGACGAACCTAGTCATTCGTTGCGAGGCATTTCAGTATTACAAAGTAGAGCTTATGATATAAATAGAAGAATTATATTTGCCTTTATACAGATGGGACTCAGCATGTACAGTCTGAAAAAGTTTTGCGCTATAATGGAATTACCACGGCCGGTGTTTCAATCTTTTTATTCAAAAATCCAGACTGGCATAGCAGATGCATGTAACATGGTATCAGATAAATCGATGAGTCAAGCAGCAAAACAAGAGATCGAAGAAATGAAAGAAAGAAAAGAAAAAGGTTTAACAGTATCGGGCGACGGTAGTTGGCAGAAAAAAGGCTTTACATCTTTGTTTGGTTTCGTTTCTTTGATTGGATGGTATACTGGTAAAGTAATCGACATTTTAGTGAAATCAAAATCTTGTTTATCATGCTCACTTTGGGAGAAGAAAAAAGGCACTGAAGAGTATGACAATTGGCTTGAGGAGTACGAAGATGAATGCATGAAAAATCACGAAGGATCGTCCGGCAAAATGGAAGTTGATTCTGTAGTCGAAATGTTCGAGCGTTCTGAAGAACTGCATGGAGTCAAGTACGAATTTTACATTGGGGATGGTGACACAAAAACAAATAAGGTATTGCTGACAGTAATCCTTACCCAGATCTCAAAGTGAAAAAAAAGGAATGCGTCGATCATGTGCAAAAGCGTGTAGGCACACGACTACGCGACAAGAAAAAAAAAGAAAGGACTTGGAGGACGAGGTAAGCCGACGAACAAACTGATTGATGAACTGGCCATAAATTTTGGTTTAGCAATAAGAAGAAATTGCGACTCAGATAAAGCCATGAAAAAAGAGATTTGGGCTGGTCTAAAACATAAAATGTCGACCGACAATAAACTACAGCCCGAAGATTGCCCGCCTGGTCCTGATTGGTGGTGCAAGTGGCAAAAGGCTAAAGCAGCTGGAGAACTAAAAGATTTTACTCATAAACCACCGATGAAAGATGAAGTTTTTCAAGCAGTCAAAGAAGTTTATGAAGATCTTTTGAAAGGAGATTTACTCGAGCGCTGCTTGGGCGGCTACACGCAGAACAGTGACGAGTCGTTCAACGGCGTAGTTTGGAACTTTGCGCCGAAGCATCACTCCAACGGCAAAACTGTTATTGATATTGCAACTAGTATTGCAGTTTGCACCTTTAATGATGGTTTCAAAAGTATCTTGTACATAATGGAGGCATTGGGACTTGAAATTGGCGAAAATTGTTACAATTACTGCTTCGAGATTAACAGCGAGAGAATCGAGTGCGCCGAAAAGAGTATAAGCGATGAAGCCAAAGATGCTCGCAGAAGATCAAAAAATGAACAAAAAAAGTCTGAAGCATCATTTGTTGAAGAGGAAGGCGTACAGTATGGAGCTGGAATAGATGATTAGAGGTAAAATATTTTTTTCCTACTTTGATTTAACAAAAAGTAAAAAAAAAACTTCAAATGCGTTTTTCTCAAAACCACGTTTTTAAAACGGTGGAAAGCCCTACTTCTACAATTTTTGACCGATTTTCCTAAACTCAAGTTCATTTGATTTGTAATATAATTATCTCGTAGTTGTCATGGGGGTTTTTTGATATCTTGCTCGAAAACATTTTTATGCTTGTTTAAAAGCGATTTTTTTTGCGATAAAAAAAATTTTACTTTGAAGTCTTATAATTAAAAAAAATATAAATCGCAAAACCCCTATGACAGCTATGAGATAAACCAATTATAAGCACAATTTCATAAAATTTTTTGTTCTAGGTCATCTGGCATCACTTGCACATTTTCCACCCGATTTCATCTTTTTTTTAAGGCGCTTCGAAAGATAAACCGCCACGCCGCCATTTTGTATTAAAATGTCATAAAAAAATTATCAAATCTTCTTCAAAGCTTGTATAATAAATATCTGAAAACAAAATTGCTCTATCTATATTCATTTTCTCAAAAAAAATCGTAAAAATAGGCATGATTTTGACGTTTCCAGGGTGTACCCCCCCCCCCCTCCTTAAGACAGTTTAAAGAATATATAGGTTGCGTTTTAAATGATCCGTTCTGAATGGGTTTGAAATACTTTACATTAGATTGAAAGTTGCTGTTAAATAGAGATAGGGAGTTAATCAGCTGGGAGGACAAGATCCGGAACGAGTTAAGGTATATAGCCGTTCTAGGGACTGCGTAAAGTAGCCTGTCAGAACGACGTCTTGCAAAATGACGAGCGTCACCATCGTTGAATACCGAGAATTTGTCTGCTAGGTAGGCTGGGTTTTCGCAACTAATAATGTTGTGCGCGAGTAAGCCAACAAAGACTGTGGTTTCATTCGCTGCACTATCTTTTCCGTGCTCGGTAACTTACCCTCCGGAGAAGGAAAGAGGCAAAGAACGTCCTGTTGCACTCCCAGGTTCTCCGACGAGAGAGCTGCCTGGATCTCGGCAGAGGAGGGTAGTGGCGTTGCAGGTTGTGACACCACGAACACACCACTATGTACTTGAGGCGCAGGGAAACCGTCGCTTGACGAAGGTGAAGGCAGAGTTGCAGGAATAGCCGGAGGAATGCCTTTCTCTTTTCGTGGCCGGATCCTGAAGCGGCGCTGATTGCGTCGCTGCTGCTGTCGCGGTTCCTTTGCAGTGGTTTCTGGCATGCGCACAAAGGAGGCAACTAGGTGACTCCGATTCTGGGAGTCGAAGGCGTTTAATTTCTGTCTTACCGTTTCTTTTATAGACGATTTAACAATTGCTCTGATTGCTCTTTGGTGAGTGCGGCGGCTCGACTCGAGTAGTCGGAACGTACGAGGTGTGCTAGCGAGATGCGTAAACGAGTAGTACGTGGCGTGCTCTCTTTAGGAGTCACCTTGTGTGTATTATCAATCGATCTTCCGAAGAAATTGATCTAATAATTGCTGGAGCGGTCCGTATTTCTAGGCACGGGAAGATTAGTGCTGCTTGAAAGCGCTTGCGGCTCTCTTTAAGAGAACAACGTCCTCGAGCAGTTCTACCTTCAGGGTCTGCGTTCGAATCCCCGTGTTCTTAACGCGCGTTAGTTAAGAACCGTGATTGGTGGAGGATATCGCCTTCCTAATAATGTGATCTCGGAAGTAGCTCACCGGAAGGTCTGTTCGACGCGACGATACCCAGGTCGATCAAAGCGGGTTTGAGATCTTACCCACTTACCCGAGATCGGCGACTTCGGGAGCATGTCTCGACCAAAGAGCTCCGACCGACAGGGTGTGCCAGTGCCGACTGACTCCGGAGACGCGCGCTCCTCTTACTTATAGCCGGCGCGAGAGCTGCTCCGCACGCTCTGTAGTCAGCGCGGCGGCTCGGCGCGAGCGGCGTGCGCGTGCTTTGTGTGCCGTCGTGTAGCTGTCACTTCCCCTTATCTCTCTGTCTCTCCTCTGCTTCAGCTGCTTCCTTGCTCTTTGGGTCTTTGGGTTTGGAGGTTTTTAGAAATAATAAGACGTTGAATTATAGTTTTAATAAGGTCGTATATTATTCTTTGACCCTGCACCGGTCGAGGTCTTGTCTCTTGAATCTTGAAATTCGCTCTCCTATATACTACTCGGCTGAGCCGTGAATGGATGCAACTCGCGTAGAAGGAGAAAGACACTGTGCGCAATACGCTATAGATATACTAGCGTATAACAATTCACCTCGTTATTGCAGAGCTTTGCGTGCGGTTTTGTCCTTTTTATTTTCCTGTACCCCGGAGATACATAAGGGTTTACAAGAAAAATTATGTTGATAGCATGTAATGCTTTAAAATAAGAAATTCAAAGAGATAAATAAAGTTTTTCATTATATAAATTGCATATAAAAGAAGAAAAAAAATTTTAAAACGCATTTTAAAGTAATGATAATTATTATGATATATATATATATATATATATATATATATATATATATATATATATATATATATAAGAAAATTTTCCTATTGAAATTTAAATAAAAATATAAAAATTGAGACTTAAATCTTTAATACTTAAATCTACGTGCACGATATATATATAACGTGCACGTAGATTTAAGTATTAAAGATTTAAGTATCAATTTCTATATTTTTATTTAAATTTCAATAGGAAAATTTTCTTTTTATCATTACTTTTAAATGCGCAGACGACAAGGAAGCAGAGAGCTTCTCCGTCGAGAGACAAGACCAGGAGCTTGGCAGTCCGGAGGTCGCCATTTTGGATTCTAGCGATGGACAGACCATCGCACAAGAAAAGCCCAGATATAATTTGCAGCCAAGAAGTTAAAAATAATGTGTATATATTCCTTGTCGTCTGCTGGTTCCTCGACGATGACTGCGCATCCATCATCGTGAGGAGGGGTTCGGTCCTCGACGGCGGCTGCACGTCCGTTGTTGTGAGGAAAATTAGGAGCTGCACATCTGCAATTGTGTGGACATGGTTTCAATTGTTTGAAGTAGTATTTTACCACGTCTCCGTGTCAGTTTACGAGGTATACCTCGTTACTCATAGCCTCTTCTCCGGCGATGGCGTTTGTTTTCCGGTAGTCTATGCAGAAACGAAAATGACCATCACGTTTATTTGCCATAACTATAGACGAACTGTAAGGCGAAGTACACGGCTCGATGATACCGGCAGAGAGCATATTCTGGATCTGCTTATCTATCTCCCGCTGTTTCTCTTCGGAGTAGCGATAGAGAGGTAGTCGAAAAGTCTGTCACGAGGTCAGTTTAATGGAGTGCCTAACAGAACGTGTCTGTGGTAAACTCCCGCTTATAGGGACACATACCCTAGCGTGCGCTTGCGTGACCTCTAAACTCGACTTTTGTATGGCTCAGGTAACTGACTCTTAAGCGGCTGTATTGTTTTAAGTGATACGTCTGCTTCGCTTGGTGATTGATTCATGAATGGAACTGTGACTCGTTCGCAGCTTCCTCTATAGAGTACGTTCCTGGCTAAGTCTAAGATTTCCCCTTCTTTTCTCAACCAATAGCAGTCATAGGAGAAGAAGGTCATGTAGCTTAGGTGCCACCAGAACTGATGATCTAAATTTTTTCCCTTGTATAAAAAACTCGATTTCTGTCTGACCGGTAACATTCATGAATGTCCACAGGTCTGCTAGATTTGTTAAAATAGATAGTGGAATAATTTTTGCGGTTGGCGAAATAGCCTCTAGTTTTTCGATTCTGTGTGTAGCGGCTGCATCGATAACGACCGACATGTTTTCTCCCCGGAAGTTGGTAAGTATCCTGGAGAGAGTGCTTATGTCCATGGCCACGCTTCTTCATTCCGGTTAGGTGTATAGTCGGCGGTGGCGACCGAGATGTCCGCCGCCTGCCTCCAGTTTTCCGCACCTCGTTGTTTGTCCCTGAGCACGGCGAAATAACGATGGAAGTTTGTTGTGGGTTTATTCCTCTTCGTCGCTTTTCTTTCGGCTTCAAGAGCTTTAGATAGTAGCTCAGAAAAATCTCCAAAATTGTGAGCTCATATAGCCTTTTTCAGGTTAGGTGACAATAAGTTCACAAGTGTAGTTATTCTAGCCACCTCAGGGTCGTTCGGTCGTACCCGTTTATACAGCATGTATTTTTACTGCAAAAAAGGTCCAACGTTATTCTTTCTAAAGAACCTCAAATTATATAATACTCTATTAACCTTCTTTGTACTCATGTCCATGTGGCGCTGTCACATGAGTTTAGAATCAAGTATAACACCTAGGTTTGTGACAGTCTGCAAGAAAGGTACGGAGACGTCGTCTCCCAAACTTATTTCCTGCATGCCTTGTGACTCAAGACTATTTATGTATTTACAAGATCCAAAAACAATAGCTTTAGTCTTGGCTTTATTTAGTTTGAGAGTAACACTCCCTGTCCCATCATCGACGACCCTGGCAATTCTGACTAAGATCTCAACACCTTCGGCAAGGTTTATGGTTCGATCTGTAAGTAAGTCATCAGCATAAAGCAAGTGTCTGACGCGTCTCGGGACTTTTTCTTTCAGATGTTTATTAAGATCAGCAAATAGCTCTTTGATCTTATTTATGTAAAGGCAGATCAGTAAGGGTTCTAATATCGAACCCTGAGATACTCAAGATTGGTGGACAACCAAGATCACTTGGTGCCGGTGCGTGTGACTACGGCTTGTTTTCTACCTAATATATATGTTTTATCCAGATTAGAGCGTGTCTGGAGAACCCTCGAGCTAGTAGCTTTGCCAGAAGCTTGGATGGTGATATTGTACCAAAAATCTTGCTGTAGTCGAGCAGTAATAGTAGAGTAACGAGTCTTTTGTCAATCCCTGTTCGTATTTCTTCAGTTAGTCCTAGCAAAGCAGTTTGCGTCGAGTTATTCTGTTTGTACCCAGAGTGAATAGGGTCAAGTTATTTCTGTGCGTTTCATGTGTTCTACTATCTGATCACGTAGAATTTTTTACAAAACCCTAAAAAGAAATCATAGTAGTGCGATCGGGCCGAAGTCCGACCCTGACGATGGTGTACTACACTTATGAAGCGGCACGACTTGTAATTTCGTTCAAAGGTAATTATTGTCCAGTACAGAGGGAGAGAGAGAGAGAGAGAGAGAGAGAGAGAGAGAGAGAGAGAGAGAGAGAGAGAGAGAGAGAGAGAGAGAGAGAGAGAGATAGAGAGATATTTGATTTGATTTGCTTCATTTAGCCCGGGGACTGACTAGTCCCATTGGGCATAACAGAAATACATTGATGGTTTACGTATAAATAAAATATATACATGTAATATAATATAATATAATATAATATAATATAATATAATATAATATAATATAATATAATATAATATAATATAATATAATATAATATAATATAATATAATGAAATACAATACAATACAATACAATACAATAGAATACAATACAATACAATACAACACAACACAACACAACACAACACAACACAACACAATACAATACAATACAATACAATACAATATAATATAATATAATATGATGCACATGTTTTCGCAGTAAAGTGTAGAAAGTACAAGTACAATAACGTAATTAAAAATTAAATATTGAGTATCAACAACACAATAAAAATAAACTCCCTTAATTAATAAACGAAATTTCAGTCTTCATGTACTCACTCTTCGTGTATACATAGATAACGCAGTAAGTAGGAAAACAAGAAGGAATTACATTTTGATTAATACTTCGTTTGCTCGCAGTCACATCGTAGTTGGGTGAAAGTTTAGAGATCGTAAGCAGGGTCCGAGTCGGCTTCACGACTTAGGAGATGTTGAAGGAGTTTGGGTTTAAAGGTATGGTATGAGGTACTGTTGTAGGGTAGTGAAGTGAGAAAGTTGGGTAGGTTATTCCAGAAGTAAGAGACAGCTATATTGAAAGAGTTGGCGAAAAGTTCTGTGGTGTGGGATGTTATATGTAGGGGATACGTGTAAAGTCGCTCAGACCAACGCACACCTAATTCGGCTGTCCTGGATAAACGAGTGTCGAGGTATTCTGGCTTACGGAATTTAAGTAGTGAGAAGTTACAGCATCTAGGAAATACTCTCGACGGGTCTCAACTGTGAGCCACCCTAAACGCTTACGGAAGGGGGTAACATGACTTTGCCAGATAGATAGATAGATAGATATACTTTTTATTTATCACTTATGACAAAAATTAAGGGAGAGAGAGAGAGAGAGAGAGATTTAGATTTAGATTTATTTGTTTATTTCCACCCTGGGACTGAAATTGTCCCATAGGGCATATAGAACAATATATACATTAGGAATATACAATATGTAGTAATATAATAATATAATATGTAACGTGATCGGTACGTTCGCAATAATAGTGTTTAACAATAGTATGTACAGGTTCGAACAATATTCGCTGTAAAAAATAAAATATAAATAAAAAATATAAATAAAATAAGACATAAAGTAATCTGAATGGCTCTTTGGTCGCAAAATATGACGCAATAACAATATAAAAATATAGAGATATATAAGTAAAATTAAAGCTAAAATTAAAATTAAAATTAAAGCAGCAATATGTACGTAGCATTAAAGCTACTAGGAACCTTTTGTATTTAGAATTTTTGAGTTTACTTGTGTGCGAGATCAGACTGAACATCACAACTGTTGAGGTAACTTAGTAATAAGGATTTGATGGTTTAGAGAGAGGTAGTTTTAGGAGGCAGGGAGGTAATGTGTTCTGGTAGGCTGTTCCAAAAATATGAGGCGGCTATTACGAAGGAATTGGCATATAAGGAAGTTTTGAAGTTACGGATGAGGAGGGGTTCAGTGCGGAGTCGAGCTGATCTACGCACATCACTATCTGCCGTGAGTATGAAGTTAGACTTCAAATAATCTGGACAACCAGTCTTAAGTACAGTAAACGTCAGCGCACCCATGAAGTACTCTCTTCGGGCCTTCACCGTGAGCCACCCTAGCCGTTTGCGATAGGGGGTAACATGAGCCATCCAGGGAATGGTACCAAAAACAAAGCGGGTGCATGCATTCTGCGCCCGCTGAAGCTTCAGGTTCTGTTCACCAGTTAGGTCATGGTAGACAAGGCAGGCATAATCAAAGTGAGGGAGGATAAGTGAGTGCACAAGTGATTTACGGACACCAAATGAAAGAGCACGTTGATGAGGGCGTAGCTGTCTGAGGGTGCGAAACACTTGCTGACAGATGTGTGACACTTGCCTTCCCCAATTAAGATCAGGAGTCAACCAGACACCCAAATTTTTGACTTCATTGACAAAAGAGATGGGAGTGCCATTGACTATAACCTTAGGTAAGAGTTCTAAATCGATCAATGAGATGTTTAATGTGCTACCAAAGAGCATTGCTTTGGTTTTGGACAGATTTAGAGTAAGTCCATTGCAAGAGGCCCATTTGGCAATCGCAGCACAATCCTCAGATACCTTGTTAATGGTGTCAATGAGATCATGGCGTTTGCAGCTTCTGTAAATTTGAGTGTCATCAGCGTAGATCATATGTCTGGTGAATTTCAGTACCATGGGGAGATCATTGATGTAGATGGCGAACAATAGTGGGCCTAGGACGGAGCCCTGGGGAACGCCAGCCCAAGTATCAATCCAGTCCGATATGCGGCCACCTTCATCAATAACAGCCTGGCATCTATCAGCAAGATAAGAAATGTACCACTGTATGGAGTGATCACTGATTCTAAATGATCGAAGTTTATGAATTAATATGTGATGGGGAATCGTATCAAACGCATTGGAAAAATCAAATAAGACTAAGATTGTGAAACCAGAGCTATCCATTTCGAATCTTATGTCATCAAGAACGCCGAGCAGAGCCGTCTGAGTACTGTGACCTGCTCTAAAGCCAGCTTGCCGTGGGATGAAAAGGTTGTGTTTCTCAATGTGACACAGAAGTTACTCTGATAGAATCTTCTCTAACAACTTAGAGCACTCAGACAACCTAGCAATGGGTCGTAGCTCAGATATGTCGGATGGAGCTGGTACTTTGGGAATAGGAGTAACAAGAGTCTGTTTCCAAAGCGCTGGATAAGATGCATTGGTGACTGATAAATTGAAAATTGTGGTGAGTGTTTCGAGAATGGTGGGACATGATAGTGAAAGATGTTTAATAGTGATTGCATCAAGCCCGTAAGTCTTGGACTTGGCTGAGGCAAGTGCTTCAGAGATATTACTGGGGGTAATGTTAGAGAAAGTTAGTAAATGTATATGAGACGGAGCTGAGGGGAGGGGTGGTAGTGGGAGTGCAGGAGATGATCTAGATGCGTTGGTGACGGATGCAAAATGATTATTGATATCATTGTGTGAAAAGAGCGAAAAAGGCGAGGTTGATCGAGAGGATGTTAAGCCTAGCCTGTTGAGAGAACTCCATAGACGATTTGAGCGTTGGGCTCTGGCTATTTCATTAGCATAATAAGTGTTTTTTGAATTTCGAAGCTTTTGTAGGACCCTTGAACGCAGAGCTCGATATTCAGTAAGTTGCTGTCCCCTGTCACGTGCTCTCTTATAAGCTCTATCGCGTTCTTTCATGGCGGAGCGGATGTCAGATCAGACCCATGGTTTTCAGCGATTACATATATTAACAGAACGAAAAGGTGCAAATTTATTAAGGGAGCAAGTGACAGCATTGTTAAATCGAGTGATTAATCGATTAATATTATTGAGTTGTTTACCATCATTCAAATTATTGGATAAATCAGCGAGATACTGAGCTCTGTTGAGACCACGGAGATCACGAGTTTTAATTTGACGAGAAATATTGCGCATAATACTAAAAGGTATAGTCAATTCTATACTGTTGTGCCCATAGGTAAACGGAGCATCTGATTTGCTATATCTTATAACTGCTGAAGGCGAATGTACAATAAATAGGTCGAGCCATGTGTGAGATTGAAGACGTAGTGCGTTGATCGTATGGTGAGTTGGCCCAGAAGGAACAAGGTACAGAGCATTCGATCGAATGATGTCATACATGTATTTGGCTTCGTATGACGCAGTAGATAACATGTTCACATTGAAATCACCCGTGATAACTATACTGTCGTAATGTGTGAAAAAAGCTAAGAGTTTGTGAAAAAATTCGTGCGGCATTGCTGTTTTTGGTGGCCTATAAACTACTGAAAATAAGAGTGATTTGCAATCATGGGTGATTTTCATTATAATATACTCAGGGACGCTGTCATCACGGACATCGGACGTCGCAAGAGTCTTAAACTTAAAGTTATTGTTAATGTATATAGCGATTCCTCCACCTGCATGTCTTACGCGGTCGTGCCGAATCAGGGCATACCCGTCAATGGCCACAGATAAGTCTTTGTCCTCACTAGACAGTTTTGATTCTGTGATGCCTACTATATGTTTGGGGTGAATGTCAAGATATGCTTCTACTTCCTCGAAGTGGGTTGTAAGACCATTGACGTTAGCACGCATGATTTCGACACAACCGAGGAGGACAGGGGGTGGGGAGTGTACCGTATTCGTATTAACCGATCTTAATTCTAAGAATTGTCGCTCGCGTTGGCATCTGTCGGAAAATGCGGTGAGACATTAGTACCTGACAGATCAGACGTCTCAATAAGATCGCCGGACAAATTATTTGAGACCTGAGGGGCCCGTTTGCTAGCTTCTATTATCGGCTGGCAAGCTAGTAAGTCATAATCACTATTAATCGGAATAAGAGGAGATGCATTATCTTTGCACATGTGTACCACCAAGTTGATAACTCTGGGTCGTTTGTACCCTAGTTTACTAGATTGCGATCTGGCTTTTAATAAAAGATTATATACATGCCTAGGGTACAAAGTTCGCAGAAATATCAACGAGGTGGAAGCGTGACCGAACACCATTGCTGCTGTGAATGATTTTAAATTAAGCCGCGTGAAAACTGCGTGGTCACGAATATGAGCAGATTTAAATTTTACTACTACGCTACGAAAATTTCTAGAACGTGATGATAATGAATTACCATTATGCGGGTGCGCATTGGACTCTTGAG
The DNA here is from genome assembly GCA_949152435.1 of Gastracanthus pulcherrimus. Classification (NCBI taxonomy): domain Eukaryota; kingdom Metazoa; phylum Arthropoda; class Insecta; order Hymenoptera; family Pteromalidae; genus Gastracanthus; species Gastracanthus pulcherrimus. The sequence goes on along the minus strand of OX424576.1, from coordinate 98,827,640 downwards.
ACCGAAAAACAGGAGCTGGTTGTTGTCGAGTGTCCGATGATGTGGTCGAAGTCCGCGGAAAATCCTCCGCTGACAAAATATCCCCAACAAGATTGGGCAAATTCAAGGCTCCCAAAACCTTTATGACAATCTGGTGCGGGATCAGCAAAATGTCAAGTGGGATACCGGAGATGATAAGTTCCGCAGAATAAAAAGTAGCTGTGGGGCCGCCGGCCGCATAGCTGTGTGTTATTATTGTTGTGTCTGTATGCTCTACTGAGGAGACACCGGCTGCTATATTACCAGCTGATAGCGACAAATGATGCTGCATAGAGCGATGCGGATTCGCATTATTATTAGCCAAGAGCGAATCCAAAAGTGCCCAGGTGTTTGTGCACTTGTTTAGGCGGAGATTTCTGAGGTCGTCCGTAACATAAGAATTAGTAGTAGATAGTTTGCTTGGCGAAAGAGAAGTGTCTGCTATACGCTTTCGGCTATCAGCACAACACGTCAGAGAACCATCTCCGTTAAACCACACTTCGCGTACACAGTTTCTGTGATAAAGAACTGCACATTTGTTGCACTGGGATGCTTCCAGATCGCCACGAGTTACGTAGGAAGAGCAGAAACCACATTTTTGAAGCCGAGCAGACATGTTAGAGACCGGTTGAAAACAAAACGAAATGTAAGGCGCAGCAGTCAAATGTATGTGAAGACCAGTCCTTGCGCGTGCGCAGAAAAGTACAGAGGCAAGACGACAAACAGCCTGATAAATAGACAAACCTCAAATTTCTTGTGTTAAAGAATGGATAATCTTTGAGTATGACAAAGATGTTGATGCCTTCGAACACACGAAATGAAAGCCAGCAAAGTGAGCATTCATGTGACCGATTTATGTGTTTATGCCGTGTTTGAAATAAAACTTAATACAGTTTAAAGACGGAGCACTATTAGAAGCGACTTCTCAACTCAAAAGGCAGAGAGAGAGAGAGATAGAGAGAGAGAGAGAGAGAGAGGGAGAGAAGGATAGATAGATAGATAGATATACTGTTTATTCATCAAATGAAATTCTTACAATTGCATGTACATGTATAGTTATAATAATTAAAATATCAGTCAGTATTATATATTTGTTATCTTACATTTAACATTCACTTATTACACTTCTTATGTATTAAATAACATTATTTGCTGTAACAATTCGTCAGTTTATAAAATCTAAATATAATGAACTAGTCATAGTCAGATGGCACGTCACAGAACACGCTTCGTCAAAATCCGAGTACATAGAATAAAATAAATAAAATAGAGATAACATAATACGATAAAAATAAAAAGAATACATACACACACTTTACTAAATTTTTACGTATAACTATCACGTCGAAAATTTAAAAACACACACTTATTCATATGACACTTTTACAATTCACGCCAATAAATACATTCACACTTAATTTATTTAATACATTAACACTTAATATATTTAATAAATAAGTAAATTAATAAATAACTAAATCAAATAAATAAATAAATAAGTTAGATAAATAATTAAATTATATAATTAAATTAAATAAATAAATAAATAAATAAATTAAATAAATAAATAAATAAATTAAATAAATAAATAATTAAAATAAATAAATAACCCAAATAAACATCCGAGTCAGATTGGGAATATTCAGAGATGAACAAAATAATGTATAAGCCGATTCTCGAAAAGTTCACTTCTATGTATTCCCGTCACCATGTAATTGTTTAAGGTGCCTGCTAAACGCCGTTTTAATTTTACAAAAAGATAGCAGGCACCTCACACTGCTTGGGAGCGAATTCCAGAGGTGCGCACCTTAAACTCTAAACGAGAATAGGCCCTTATCGGTGCGCGACCCCGGAACCGAGAGCTCTTTCGTACCACCCCTACTTGAACTCCTGGCCTGGTTTTTTTCAAAGAGGGCAGTAAGATATGGTGGCTGCCTCATGACAACCGCTTTGCAAAGCAGCAGCCCCATAAAATACTCCCTCCTCACCTTCAGATCTAACCAGTCCAGTTTTTCCCTGTAGGCGGTGATATTCTCATCACGCCTAACACCACATATGTATCTCACACATGAATTCTGTAACCGTTGTAGTCGTGTCTGAAGCTCCCCTGACACGTCAAGAAGAACCACTGAGCAGTAGTCTAAGTGAGGTAGTACCAGTGCTCATGCCAGCTGCTTCCTTAGTATCTCTGTGGTGCTTGAACGGAATAATTTTAAGCTATACAGAGCTCTATTTACTTTCCTGCTGACCGCATTCAGTTGCGGCTTCCACGTTAACCTTCCGTCCATCACCACGAGGTTGGTGACTGTATCCACAAAGGGAACGTGTACGCCGGTCTGTATCTCAATGCCTTGGAAGTCAAGGTTCTGAACCTGTGTGATGTTATGATCAGATCCGAAAATAATCGCTTTTGTCTTACCGACATTGAGGCGCAGGCCAGCTGACGTTGCCCAGTTCGACACTGCTCGTGCTACAGCCGACATGCGAGCAATACCATCCCAAAGACCCTTCAGGGTCACTTGAGTGTAGGTTTGCAGGTCGTCAGCGTAAAGTATATGTTCTACACCATCTACGTCTAGTGCGTCTTGTAAGTCGTTTATGTACAGGCTGAATAGCAGGGGTCCCAGGATTGAGCCCTGTGGAACGCCAAGATTGGTGGTTAGCCAACCTGAATCCCCTTTAGTGTTTGTAACGACTTTCTGTCGTCTCCCCATCATATATGACTTAAGCCACAGGAGAACACTCCCGGAGAATCCCATGCGCATCAGCTTACGCAGCAGTTTAGTGTGTGAGATGGTGTCGAATGCCTTGCTAAAATCAAAGATCAACAAAATAGTCAATAGTTTTTTGTTGTTGTTAATGCCTGATCTTATGTCTTCCGTCAGTTTTAGTAGTGCTGTCTGTGTACTGTGATTCTGTCGAAAACCAGTCTGCATCGGGTCCTAAGTGTTGTTTTCTCGTAAAAAGTCAGTTATTTGGTCGTGTACTATTTTTTCCAGGACCTTAGAAAGGAAACTCAGTAGGGCAATTGGTCGGAAATCTGATACCGTAGATGGGACAGGCTTCTTCTTCAAAGGCACCAATTGAGCTCCCTTCCAAGATCCCGCAAAAATGCCACTGGACAGAGAGGAGTTAAAGATCTTAACAATATGATCTCCCACAAACGGAAGAGCCTTAGCCACTATACTTTGGGGAATGCCGTCTTCCCGTCTGGCCTGTGATGAAAAATGGGCAACAGCCAGAACCACGTCCGAGAAGCTGACTTCTCGGAAAACAAAGCCGTCATCACTGGCAGTGGTCAAGATGTTGTCAAGTTCTTCATCACTTTCACTTTGGGAGATCGACACCCCTGCAAAGTCGGCATTGAGCTCTTCCGGCGAGAAACCATGAAGCTCCTCTCTTGTCTTTGGCAGAAGGCCCAGAGCCTTGAGCTCTTTCCAGATATCTTTCTTATTATCAATTGCTTCACAAATTCTATTTTGTAAAAATCTTTCCCTTATTTCCTTCGTTCGTAATTCAGCTTCAGCTGCAAGGCTCTGATACTCGCGCCACAGTCTGTCGTCATTGGTCCGCGCATAGCGTCGTCGTACAGAGTCCATGGTGGATTCGTTTTCTTTTTCGGTGTAAATTCTTTTAACGACGCAATTTTATCTATCACAGCCATGAGGTTGACACTGAGGCACTCTAGTTGACTGTCTACGCCCGCCGCGGGACCATCGATCTGCGACCAATCACAGTCAGCTAGGTGAGACAGGAGGTCGTCTTGCTGGATCGATTTAAAATCCATGTAGCAGAAAGATTCAGCCGCAGGGGATGCAGCAGTTTCGACCCCAATCTCGACCTCTATGATGTTATGATGACTGGGAAAAGGAGCCGGCCGATTGTCCCTACTCAGTACAACGTCATTATTATCTGTCAAGATCACAGCAATCCACATGTGAGAATCTATGAGATGATGAGTCGCACCATGATCAACTGTTTGAAGGTTATGATCATCAGCCAACCTCCTAACAAATCTTGCATCGGCTGACGTTCCGAGTAGGTTCGCATTCAGATCTCCCATAATAATTTTATGACTAAAGTCTTGCGTATGTGTCATTAGTTTGTCTGTTAAGTCAGAGCCCTGTAAAAACAGTACGTGTGGTGCTCTGTATATTAAAGCAACAAAGACGGGGGGAAGGTTGCCCTGCTGAATACTGCACATTAAATATTCAGGTATAAATGGCCTGCCCTCCTGTGTTGTTGGAGAGCTGCATAGTAAATTGGCCTTGAAAGTGTTATGAATGTACAGGACCAGCCCGCCCCCTAGTTTGTTGCGATCAAGTCTAAATAGTGAATAGTCGTCGATCTGAATGAGATCACTCCCAATATCAGGGTCAAGGTGCGACTCAGCAAATCCAAAGAGATGGTAAGGAGGACGAGCTGAAAGGTGTTGTTTAATCATGCCAATGTGCCCCATTAGAGAGGTAACATTGACAAAACCTGCTCTTAAGGGCCTTGAGACTTCTATATTTAATAAAACATCATTTGTTAATAATTCATTTATAAAAATTTTCCCATTGATAATCCCATCCCTTGTGTCCTGGTCAAGAGCTGCAATATCGACATCTTTAGCATGAAAGCCAGTGATTAGCTTTTTGGCTCGCATAATTTTCTCGCCTAACGCACTGCTGGAAAGGGTAACAACCCATGGTGACCGTCTACGTTCGCCATTTATATCTGCTGATGCCGCAGCTGTCGGTTCCTCTGACCGAAGCAGGCGTGTGCTTATTATTTCTGATTTTCGTGTTGATGGAAGGACACGGCACAGTATCGCGTGTGCAACGTCCACACGCTTAGAGACATCACCGTCAAAAATGTTAGAAATAATTAGCTCCGTGTTACCATTTTTAATGTTTTTACTGTGCATTGTCCCTCCATCAATCGTTTGCACCCGCGTGCTTCGTGCAGGTGATGCTGCAGCATTATCATTGTCAATATTGTTCTTATTCAATCGACTAGATAATTTTTTTCTGTTCTTTACAACTTGGATGAATCCGTCATTATTGTTATTACAATTGTCATTTGTGTCGCTTATATTTCTATAATTGTCGAGTAAATTACTATTTGTAGTAGACGCATTATTATTTTTACATTTGTTTGTACTTGTCAGAGAAACGGTATTGTTTTGTGTACTGGGGAGCAGTAGCTGCAATTTGTTGATATTCAATTTTGTTAAGTATGAGTTGGTTATTTTTTTTTTATGTTTCCTACGTTACTTTCAATTTTATTGATATTAGTTGTATATGCAGAGGTAAAGTTTTCTTTTGTTATTATTTTTCCTATATTCTTTATTATTTCTTTGTTGTCACTTTCAACTCTATTGATTTTATTGGTTAGGTTTTGGAAATCAGTTTCAAAAGTATTTATTATAAAATTATCAATTTTTGTTTGTGACTCAAAATTAGTCTGCTTTAAATTATCAATTTTTTCAAGTAACGTATTATAAGTTACCTCAATTTTGTTCAACAAATTGTTTGTGTCGACGTTACTATCGTGTAATTTTTTATTTTTGATTTTTAAGATGTCTATTTCTTGGCAAAGCACTTGCTTTTCTTTTTTCATCTCCTCCAGCAGGGAGTGTTGTTTCGACAGTTTTTTCTCAATTTTTTGCAGCTTGGATTCAATTGAAAGTGCCAAAGTATGTACTGCTGGTAACGTATTTAGCCTATTTACAATTGCCTCCAATCTGCCGTCAATAGAGGTGCAATGTCTAGCAAGTTCATTGTCAATGTTTTTTGAAGTTGAATTCGCGTACTCCACCAGGCAGGAGACCGTTGTTCCCTTTTTTAAAGCAGTGCTGTCTAACATTCGAATGACGAACGCATTCACGTCATTAACGCTGCTGTTGTTCTTGGAAATGAAAGACTGCGATGTATCATAAGCACGGTTTGAATCCGTAGTCTTGGCCGTGACGTCACTCGGGGATTCCCCGCTGTGCTCTGCTCCCGTGCTAGAAGTGGGCGGGCCTAGTGACGTCATAGGAGACTGCGCGGCCAACCGGAGTAGGCTGCTGGTGGGGGGCGGGGCCTAGCCCCTGCAACGGAGAGAGTGAGGAGTTGGTGGACGCGGCCTTGCTCGCTTGATTGGTACGCGCAGCTATTGCAGGCTTTTTATTGGCCGGAGTGGACGCGGCTAGCTCTTTCTCTTTCCCACTCATGTTGTTAGCGTTCGTCGCGTGCGTGACGCGAACATCGACCTCTTCGAGTCGATGCATGCCTGGCACGCTACAGCTTTGGTTTGAAGCTGTAGTGCACTTCGTTGCACGCGGGTAAGCACTGCAAGAGGCTTGCGCGCCGGATGATAGGTTATATTGTATATGCAGCACTTACGTAGCGAGTTGCTGCTTCTAGGAACCTCCCCGCAGATGGCGCAGTTGTCGACCATGATGTTGGTGGCGACAAAGATGAGTCGTGGAAGGTAATGGTGGTGTGTCTAGGATTCAGCAGGTGTCGCCTCAGTAGTCACGTAGTTGCAGTTCGAGTCGGCAGGTGGCGCCTTGGTAGTATAGGCGCTGCGTGCTGTGTGTCCAGATTGAAGTGGCACCTCTGCGTTTATTATGCTTCGTGCTTGGCTCCCGCCACTCTGCCGTATTCACCTCACTTAACCTCAAAACACCTGGCCAGGTGTTGTTGCTTGGATGTTGAAAAGCCGTGCCGATAGACCAGTGGAAGCTGTGATTTATTATCACAGCTATAGTTTGTATGCTCCACTGTGCAGGCACGACGACAGACCGGTTCACGGACACAGGAGGCAGCAGAGTGGGGCGTAAATGCAGGAGCCAAAACACGAGCAGGTGCATCTAGCAGACGCGCGACGAACGAGAGAGAGAGAGGAGAGAGAAAGAGAGATAGAGAGAGAGAGAGACTTTGAATACGAGAAAACACTGATTTTGCTAACCTTGCTGACTCGAATGCCGCTAGTTCGTGTTTGTAGTCGTGCTCGATTTGGTCAATATCTTCAGGCAAACTGTATTTGCATAATGTATTCTTTTCGTGAAATCTATCAGCTACTTGAAAATTTGATTAATACAATATTTATTTATGACTTTTTATTCCAACTGAGTTTTTATATTCTTCTCAATTTTCAAAATTTTCTATGACTCGATAATTTTTAATTAAATAATAATTCTCGAATCAATTAAATAATTACCAACAAATCAATTACATATTATTAAATTTTAAACTAATTATATATATTATTAAAGTATATAATATTTTCAGTATAAAATTAAATCATATCGTTGGACTTGAATTAAGTCATTCTCTGTAATATTATATATAAATTGATTTTTGTGTAAAAATTGTCATTTTACGCATCTTTCCTCAGTTGAACGTCATGAGGAAAAACCGTATATGTTCATTTATTCTTTATTATTTTACATAAATATTGAACAGAGAAACGTAAAACGATAATGATTCTTTATACAAAACATATAATCCATGTGTTAGTGTAATATTTCTTAAATGTTTAATTTTTTTAAATTATCATATTTTAAACTACTTTATATATGACAATTTACGCTTGCGTTAATACACAAATTAATTTTGATAGTACCTAAGATATATAATTACAATATTTTTAAAAGATCACACAAATGTCAAAGGTTTTACTAATAATGCAATCGTCTGCTTTTAGTTAATCTTTAGCTGCCACACTTCTCTGGAATCTCATAGCTGCCACACTGGGGTCAGATTCACCACATCCAGAAAAACTGTTATTGTAAAAAAACTATTGTATATTTTTACTTAAAATTTTTTTTGGATCATCTTCAGACGCTATTTTATTAAGTTATTTATGTTATTTAACTAAGAATAAGAATTAGGTATGAAAAACAGAATAAAATAACGAAATACAGAGAAAAATCTCTGTCTGTAATCGAGTTGAACGCGTTCCAAAGTATTGTCAGATGCAATGTCTAGTTTCCCTGCGATGCCGTACCTTATGTCAGTTCGCAGAGTTTGCGTGGCGTATCTCTCCAGCAAAGACGGTTTCACTAGATAAAGATATAAACTTTCGAGACAAGCGATCACACTTGCTTTTTCATTGCTGTTAATTATTTTACATTTGCATTTCAGCAAAACTCTTGAATTTACAGAAGCCTGATCCATCATCCCATAAAAATATCTCATCGGCCATCTGTTTGTCCTTCCGCTCACAATGTAAGAATGGCAAAGCTTGTCATAGTAATCCGTATCTCCTTTCGTCCCTTTGTAATGCCTCACAATATTAGGTTTGCCATCAGTTATTTCTTTCGTATGCAAAAAAGAAGAAATAACTAGTACAATCTTATTGGATGGCAGAACTTTATGTTCAGTGGTGTTTTTGAAGTGACTTTCAGCTCAGCAGGAATGTTCTCGAGAACTAACATTTACTTCGATGTCATCGTCTGAATTATTTCTGTTGACGGCATCATTGCGCTCTTCCTCGAATAATTCCTCACGTATACGCCGAGACCGTAAATTATACGTCATCTAATTTATTAAATAAAATATTATATATCGTTAAAAAAATTGGTAAGTGGAAAGTGGTAACCCCTAACTACCGACAGATGTCGCTATAGGTACAAATTTCTCGCATTTCGGTACTTTAAATTACAGGTAAAGTAGGCTACGGTTAGCTGGACCACAGTGTGGCAACTAATGGTTAATAAACAGTAGAAATAAGTACTTATATGTGTATATAATTTATGGTTATATATACACATACATGTATATATATGTGTATATTTTTTTTAAATATATAGGTTTTTTTTAAATATATATAGAAATAAGAACAAAAATTTTTGTTCTTATTTCTTTGATATAAATGTTCCTCTTGGTAAGTAGAATGTATGTGAATTTTTCAGATTTTTTCAAAACCCTTAGGTTCAAAGTTCATTAATGCTAAATATTAGCCTGTAGTCATATTTACAATTTATAGCAAATTTCAACCTCTATTTCTTTAACAACGTGAAATCTCTTTAAAAAATAGCAACAAAGGATTTTTTAGCCCATTTTCTGAATTTTTCATAAAAAATAGTTCCAAAACCTTTTAATGTTCCCCTTTCGCGAATCATTACACCAAAAATCATGAAGATAGTTTTTCGCTCAGGCGACAAACTCTCACTCGTGCATGAATCATTTTTATCACACTAGTATCAACCATATTTCCATATATATATATATATATATATATATATATATATATATATATATATATATATATATATATATATATGCATGATTCTCTGGGAAATGGAGAATAAAAAGAGAAGAAAAATTTATTACGGCAAAAATGTTCCTTTTAATATGTAAAATAGTCGTTAATTCTTTTAGATTCTTTTAAACCCATATATTTAAAGTTGTTTGAAGCTAAATATGACTTTATTGCTAAAATGTGCATTTTAATAATTTTTTTAACAATATTTCATGATATTTTGATTTTCTTTATATAAATATTGCACTTCTGCCATTTTGTGAGTATGGCAGTCACTTTTTAACTGAAAAAAGCTATCTTCATGATTTTTGGTGTAATAGTTCTAGTGATCATGCCACCTATTACATGATTTTAAGTTTTAATATGAGTTTAATTGATTGAGAAAAAAAATTGAGAAAAAAGGTTTTGTAACCATTTTCTATGAAAAGTTCAGAATATTTGTTAAAAAATCCCTTGTTGCTATTTTTTAAAGAGATTTATTTTTTTAAAGAAATGGAGGTTGAAATTTGCTTAAAATGTTAAAAATGACTACATGCTCATATTTAGCTTTTATGAACTTTCAAACTAAGGGTTTAATCTTGCTTACGTGGTATCGTTCGATTAACATTCGAAAACTAGTGTATTTTTATTGCACATGTTTATATATATATATATAATAGCTTCTCTAGCGGTTAGTTTTCCTTTGCGTTCCCATAGCAACTAGCATGGCGACTGTAACAGCTGCGGATAAAAATATTGATTTTGCTTTTAGCAATAAAATAACTTTTTTTAGATATATCAAAAAAATTCAGTCGTCCACCCTTGCATAGGTAGGAATAATGCGATCTCTAAAGGAAAAATGCATTTCAATCAGCGGTATATTAATTTAATAATTTCTGCTTCCTAAAATTTAAATTACATAAATCGAAACATATGCAATAAAAATACACTAGTTTTCGAATGTTGGTGGAACGTTACCACTTAAGCAAGATTTTATTGTATTCTATTGATAAAAAAATGTGTCTAAAAATTCTTGTCTTAGAAAAATGTAAAAAAAATGGTCAATTAATTCACAATAATTTTTATTTTTTAGAAAAATATTATGTTTTTTCACGCTGATTCAGAGATCCCCGCACCGCCGATTGCGGAGCTATTAAACAATGACTTTCAGTTATATACCTGTAACACCGCTATTTTATTAAAATAAAATAAATAAAAAATTGTTTTTGTCATACATACACGATTTTTACGCTTTTTAACCTAACAAGTGGATGCAAAGCGACGGTTTCCGACCGGGAGCAAAAATAGTTGAGTCCGGAACAATAGTACATTATATAACAGGGGAATAAAGTCAAAGATTATTCCCGAGGGTGAGCAATCGCCCGAGTACTCGACTTTATTCCCTCGTTACATATAGAACTTTATTCCCGACTTAACTGTGCCCACTTTATTGACTTAAAAAGAGGGACTTACGATAAGAATTAGAATTTATTGAAAATATATCATTTTATTCCCGCAAAAGCATTTTTTTAAATGATTTTTCTCTATATTATTATACATTTTCAGTAAATTCTAGTTCTTACCGGTAGTCCTTATTTTTAAGTCAATAAAGTGGCTACAATTAAGTCGGGAATTTTTAATATAATCCTATATGCAACACGGGAATAAAGACGAGTATTCCCTCGGGCGATTATTGCCCTCGCTTCTCTCGGGTAGTAAATGCGGCTTCGCGCCCTACTGGATAACGTGTATATGTATATAATATAATCTATATATATATATATATATAAATAACTCAAATTAAAATTACCACAAAGAGCGCTTACAGTTGTTGACTTGTTAAAGTATGCCAAAATTTTGAAAATTTCAAATTTTCGAGGGGTATTCATGCGAATTACATTACCGGTCAGTGGACCATATTACCGTGAATCTGGTATTGTAAATCTAGATGATGTAAGTGGGTCTGGGACACATTGGGTAGCATACCGCAAACACTGTAGTAATATTGTATATTTCGATAGTTTCGGTGATCTTCAAGCATTTCTAGACTTGATGCTATATCTCAAAGTTGACCATGTTAAATACAATCACGAGCGATATCAAGAATTTGATACTTTTAATTGCGGACATCTCTGTGTAAAGTTCTTATGTAAGAAGTTGGATCAGCTTATATAAAACGGTATACGTCTGATGCCGTTTTTCTTTGTACAAAGACATTAGGAATTCAACCTTTCTTTTATTTTTGCATAGATATATACTCTATTTTAATCGAAAGCATATAAATAAATCTTTATGTTTATATGCAATAACTTTAAGGTTTTCTTTCAGGATGAATGTATAAGGGAGAAAAAGTACATGAGTAAGCAGATGTCAATTCCAATCGGTTTTATTGTTTCTCGCAATTTTATTTACAGAATAAGTAATTTACAAAAATTTTATTCAATAAATTTTCGTCTTTTGGGTTGTGTAACCGCTTCGTCAGATTCTTTTTCACACTCGGGATCACCCTCAGATGAATCATCACTCTCTCCCTCACTCTCATAATCATTCTCACACTCACTCTGAAAATTACAGGCACACTCATCATTTTCAAATAAATTTATGTTATTTACAGGTAAATCTATCAGTTCATCAATTAATTCATTTTCTTCGATATTTTCGATTGATTCTAATGATTCGGTAGATACATGTTCAATATTTTCGCAGCTATCGCCATGACAACCTGAACAAAGTATTGTACAATACAAACCATGCTTTTTGCATCCACAAGTAGTAGTTTTACAACCTTTCTTACAATTACAACTTATTTTTTTAATAATTTCATCGGGTATAAGAGGTGTTTCAGAATAAATAGGTAGAAACATGCCATTGCTTTTTTTCCAACCCCATTTTGTAACATCTAAACCTTTATTACCAAGCCACTCTTGTAATTGATAATAAACTCTGAATGATGTAATTTTCCAGATTCTTTTGTCGGTGGAAGAGATTCTAATTTAAACACTTTTTTATTAGTTGATTTTTGAAAATGTAAAAAACGTAATTCATTCAAATCTCCTTTTTCGTGTTTAGCTAGGTATATAGCGCGAATCAATTCGTTACCGCTCTCAGCAATTGATTTGGGAGTAGCTTTATCATCATAAAATACTTGTGCGTGTTTCTTGAAATCCGGATTCGATAAAATAGCTTTAAGAAGACTTAAGAAGACTATGTTTTCCTTTATTATAGAAAGAAAAGGTAGTATCACAACCCGTAAAAATATGTAAAAGAGCAACAATATCTTGCAATGATTCGTGTTTGAAACTTTTACATGTAAATTTCTGGTCCGGCGTTTTCCCTGCACAAGGTTTGTAAAAGAAAATATTTGCATCTTTAGGAGCTAGCTGATTCAATAATACTAATAAATCAATATCTTCGCCGACTATAACAACATTTTGAATACGTGAAATATTCTCAATTGCTGTTCGTACAATCAAAGTATCTGCATCTTCCTCCGCGATTTTAGTTCGAAATCCTTTTGCATTTAGTTCTTCGCAAAGTACGAGTATGTCAATGAATCTGGATTTATTACTACCGTTAATCAAAAATTTATCTTGTTGTAAAGTTATTGTTGTATGTTTTTCAAGTTGTTTTTATTGGCCAAGAAGTTTCTGTTTTCTACGTAATCGCTCTACACTTTTTGTACTAGTTACCGTATCAGAATTTGGATATCCGTCAAAAACAATGAAACAATCTTTCGAGTGGTGATTTGTTACGTATTGTACATATTCTTGCAAAATATCAATTACGTTTTTTTGATTCCAATGAACTCGATGCAAAAGGAATCCGCCATCAACAACGTATAGTAAGCCCTCTGAAGTCGGAAATTCTTCGATAGATTGAAAGTTAATATAAAATGTTGATTTTGCAGTCTTACGTAGAAGTCCTTTATCAAATATAGATAAAGGAAAAGGAGCAAGTTCAAATTCTAGATATTTTTTCATATCATTCTTCGAGTTTACATTTAATGAAATCCTTTGAAAAATCAATCAGGCATCAATAACGATAACGTCATCATTAACTTTCAAAGAACTAGTCACTGATTTCAAGGAGAGAACTTTCTTCTTTCTTTGGAATTTAAGCCTTCCAAAATATCCTCCAATCATAATTTTCTGTAATTCCACACCGACTTCAAATGCTTTATAACAATTAATCGAGCTATTCCCAACTAGGCCAGTAGTCAATTACATGATCTTATTTGTTTTTGGAAATGGATTATATAAATCAAAAAATGACGTTAATTTCTCCAGATCTTTTGTATCTCTGGACGTTCGTGAAAATCGCGTATCTACGTGTTGTTCTGAAGTGGAGTAACTAACGTTACAAAAGCTTTCCATTTCGTAACATAAATCTACAAGCACGATTGTTGAAAGTATCCATTTCGCTAAAACGCTTTCTGTTAAACCACGCCCATGTGTCAAACTTCCTTGACATTTCATGGATTTCATTAAAACCTGCTCGATCGTCATATCGCTCCAAACGCCGGACCAGAATTAATCAGTTCGCCTTATTGTAAAAAGACCGTTTTTGAATGCACTATATTCATATGGATCCATTATTTTTGGCAAATCTAGCATGTCTTGGATATATAAATGCCCGCATTTCGCATATAGAAAATGACCACTTGAATGGAAGTATGGTAACATCATTCGCATTCAATCTAAATGTAAATTCCAATTACCGGACCGTTCTGCTTCAATAAATTTTTTGACAATCGTAATCATATTAAAATATTGTAACCATAATTGAGAAGTTGGGCCAATTTCTTTCAAAGTATTGAAATAAGAAACGAATTTATCTTTAATTTCAGAAAATAGTGGCTCAGTAATTATTTGATGATAATCCTCACTTCCAACTTTGGTTAATAAATTGTTCATAAATTCAGAATTTTCTATTAATAAATCTATGGACTTGAAAATTTAGCTTGGACTAGAAAATGTCCTCTAATTGCTCTAGAATATGCGTGTCCGACAAGTGCCTTTTCGGCTGAATTCTCAGCGTAAATCTGCGAAAAAGCTTCTTTTAAGCCACTACCGCCCATTATATTGCCTATTGCTCCAAGAAATGACATAAGAGTATGGAATCCGCCAAGGCTAACAATTACGCGTTTTAAATTATGTGGATCATTGTTTGAATCGATTGACGCTAAAATTTCTCTTGCTTTTATGTACAAAGGTAAATCAAAAGTCACAAAACAATGTTTTTGCAATTGTATTCCACATTCATACGCTGCTTTTATGAGAACAGTAAAAGTTGTATCAATATGACTCGGTAGCTCTTTAACAAATTGTAAAGGAATGACTCGACTAATAGTGTATGATTTTCCTTTGTAAACATCTTCCATAAACCCATTCCAACCTTGAGTTGCATTTGGATTAGAATTTTTCCCGAAAAACCACAAAATCTCGGATGATGAAGTTTCAACATCTGGTCAGAAAGATTGCGTTACATTAATATCTTTTACTTGTACTTTTTTTAAACCTTCGGAAGAAAATCGTTCAAATTTTTTTAGTGGCAGAAAACCAAACTTTCCAATTTCTGTTGACTTGGGCATTTTCGATACTCTTACGATTTTTTTATCGGATGAAACACCAGATGCCGGATTAACGCACATGATTCCTTCCATGCAATGAAAAGTATTAGAACCATCGATTGTATTTGTATTATGATCGGCGTTGTCAAATACAAATTGTACATAGCATTCAGGAGAAAGTTTATAATTATCTGGCTCATTAACTATCACAGCTTCAAATAAAAGAGCTTCATTGTACGATGCGTATAATCCTAAATGAGCTAAGCTATCAATTAAATCTTTCGACGCGTGTTTTTTGTGCATCATTGAACATAATCCTAATAAAATCGGAGACAAGAAAGATCGCGGACGTGCAGAGTTTATCAAACAGTGACTTAAAGTTGCAATTCTTTTATCCCATTTTTGAACAGCAGTTTCTCGTGATAAATCTTTATCTTATTTAATGATGATATCAACGAATGTTTCCAAAGTTAAAGGTATATCGTCAAAAATATTGCCAATAAAAAAATCTGGAGTTTTATAATTTTGTGTGTCATAATAATGACTTTTAATATCTTGTAAAATTATGTGTGCAGCTAACTCGACCATTTTAATGTGATCTTCTTTTTTAATTTTATTATTAATACTTTCCCAATGTTTCTTTAAAACTTTCTCTTGTGAATTCAGAATAATAATTAGATCATCTTTTCTATTCATAAAACAAACTTTGTTCCCGAAATGCTCTTCTAGTTTCTGTTTGATTGAATCGATTCCTGGTACTTCGCCATTGTATTCTTGTATGATTTCTTTGAGAGATATTTGGCATTGTTCCTTATTCACTCGAATATAATTTATGATATATTCATAAACGTCTGAAGTATCTAATTGACTGTTAGACAAATTTGGTTCACAATTCAGATAGAATTTAGAGAGACAATTTTTATGATAACGAGGTTTAGTTTCGCTGATATCTTCGATACTTTGCAAAAAAATTTTGATTTTAGCATTGTAATCATTTTCGGGTCTGTTTGAGATAACTTCAAGGATTTTATCTATTGTTATTTGTGAATTAATTAAACTGATTGGATTTTTCTGATTATTTTATGATTGACTTTACCGCATAAAAAGCAGTTGTTCCAATCAAAACTCCGTGCTTCTTTGAAAAGCTGTCTATTTTTGGCACAGTCCATTGTAGCTTTCTTTTGGGCAGCCTGGATTGAAGAAGGACGTCTATAGATGGTACTGCATGTTGAATGAACCACTATAGATGAAAGATTTTGGAACAGCAAACATTTCTTATCTCGTCGCTGACGACTGACATCGCAAAGAGTTTGAAGAGCTTGTTAGCCAAGAGACTTGCTTGTTTTGTCAGCAATAGGTTCATCGCATATAACACACATCTGTCCTTGCTATACATTTCCAACCTCTGCTTCATCCTCGCGTTCATATAATACTTAAATAAGTGATTCATTTCTTACCTGAAGTACGCCTACCACGGTGACTCACAATTTGTACTTAAAATCAGTTCCAACAATTACTCCTCCCACATTATTTCCAAGAAACCAACTAATAAATCCACAAACTAATAAATCGAAGAGACTAAACCTTACAGAGAAAAATGAAACAAGATGTGTACCTGTAAATCCTAGCATTCTATTCTTGAACGCTCATAATACTTTAATGTCGAGCGCCTGAGCGCGGCAAACTTTCATACACACTCGCTCCGCCGAGTGAAACTGCCGCTGCGCGTCTCGCGCGTGCCTTATGTTTGAACATCAAAATAATCAATTTAGTCTCGTGAAACATTATGCAATAATTTTTTCTATAAACTTTAGATAAATATATAACGAATGACATTTGAAAAATCTGTTTATAATGAAATGTCAGTGCACAGTGATTATTCGAAAAAAAAACCTTATCTCGGCTCCTATTCGTCGTAGAATATTCATTTTTTTTTCAAAATTTAGGTAAAAATTCCAGCTTTTCAGCTATATAATTTTCGATTATCTGACACATCATGATCTATTAAAAAAATAGGTTTGAAAATTGTCATTTTTTTGCCGCCATTTTTTGGGGGGTTAAAATTGAAAAATCGATATTTTTATTTTCTCAAGTTATAAAACTAATCTTTACAAAACTATAACCGTCAAAAACGTTATTCTACGACCAATAGAAATCTCACAATCGTACTTTCCGAGAAACGCCTAATTTAGGGAAACTAGCTATAACTTCCAAACAAATTAAAATTTTCTTACCAAAATTGGCACGCTGTTTCTACGTAACATAGAGCATGTTTCCACAAAATTACAGATTTCTAGCTGTATTCGTTGTGGAGTTATAAAAAGTCACTTTTTACGCCTTATTTCTACGTTATCGGTGAAATATGACACCTAGCCTTGAGCGGACTTACTCAACCCGATAGGTTTTTTCCCGATCTACAACTTTCATGTTTAAATTTATTTGATCCGACTTATAATTTCAAAGATATAAGCGAAAACCCGTTTTTGGGGAGTTTCCCCAATTTTTTTAAAGCAAACGGATCAAAATCTGGTTGTTTCGTCAACAGATTCAGAATCAGAGCACTCGTTTACATAAACATGAATTTTTTCAGCCGGTGAGGTCACATCAAGCATTTTTCATCGATTTTCACTACATGTGTGTGGTAAATTGACCAAGATCGATACTTCGATGTATCTATACCTCTGAGTATGATTCTCGGCTTTGCTGAAGACTATCGAAAAATCTTAGTCAATGTAAAACATTAACTCATACTCACAAGATCGAGAAACGATTTGAATGCGGTTATGTAAACAGCAACACAAGTAGCTGAACGTGATGTTTACGTAGATTTTAAAATTGAATTGACGAGAATTGAGTGGTTAATGCCATATATATCGGTATCTGACAGTCGTATAATTCATTTGTTCAATTATATCGGGAAGGATAGACCAATAGCTATGAGTTATCGTACTTGGGAGTTATACGAGTATACTATACTCCCTTCCTCTTTAAAACATGTTTGGACTGTCAAAACATCAAATCAGTTGGAAAAGTCGCGCTTTGTTATTCTAGCATTTCAAACAAATAGAAAAGATCGAAGAAATATCAATGCTAGTTACTTCGATCACTGCAACATAAGTAATGTAAAACTTTTCCTTAATTCACAATATTATCCGTATGGTAATTTAAATCTAGATGTAACTTGTAATCAGTATGCTATACTGTACGATACGTACGCAAATTTTCAAAATGTTTTCTAAGTCAAAAATGCTTAACCTATGTTAAAAAAATTACATTACATCACATACTTACCTCTCATTGTAATTGATTGTTCAAAACAAAATTAATCTTTGAAAAGCACGCCAGTGGATGTTCGTCTAGAATTCGAAGCAAGAGATAATTTTCCAGCTGGAACATCTGCTTACTGCTTAATCTTGCACGATCGTGTAGTTCAATATAACCTTTTGAGCGGTGATATAAAGAAATTTGTATAGACTTATTGATACAGAAACGGTGGGGAAAGGGGGGGAGGGGGGGGGGTATAAAGCAAGTTGTTTGAGATTAGAAAGATTATTCTTTAGTGAGATGGAATACATCGTAGAAGGCTGAAAAAATTCATGTTTATGTAAACGAGTGCTCTGATTCTGAATCTGTTGACGAAACAACCAGATTTTGATCCGTTTGCTTTAAAAAAATTGGGGAAACTCCCCAAAAACGGGTTTTCGCTTATATCTTTGAAATTATAAGTCGGATCAAATAAATTTAAACATGAAAGTTGTAAATCGGGAAAAAACCTATCGGATTGAGTAAGTCCGCTCAAGGCTAGGTGTCATATTTCACCGATAACGTAGAAATAAGGCGTAAAAAGTGACTTTTTATAACTCCACAACGAATACAGCTAGAAATCTGTAATTTTGTGGAAACATGCTCTATGTTACGTAGAAACAGCGTGCCAATTTTGGTAAGAAAATTTTCATTTGTTTGGAAGTTATAGCTAGTTTCCCTAAATTAGGCGTTTCTCGGAAAGTACGATTGTGAGATTTCTATTGGTCGTAGAATAACGTTTTTGACGGTTATAGTTTTGTAAAGATTAGTTTTATAACTTGAGAAAATAAAAATATCGATTTTTCAATTTTAACCCCCCAAAAAATGGCGGCAAAAAAATGACAATTTTCAAACCTATTTTTTTAATAGATCATGATGTGTCAGATAATCGAAAATTATATAGCTGAAAAGCTGGAATTTTTACCTAAATTTTGAAAAAAAAATGAATATTCTACGACGAATAGGAGCCGAGATAAGGTTTTTTTTTCGAATAATCACTGTGCACTGACATTTCATTATAAACAGATTTTTCAAATGTCATTCGTTATATATTTATCTAAAGTTTATAGAAAAAATTATTGCATAATGTTTCACGAGACTAAATTGATTATTTTGATGTTCAAACATAAGGCACGCGCGAGACGCGCAGCGGCAGTTTCACTCGGCGGAGCGAGTGTGTATGAAAGTTTGCCGCGCTCAGGCGCTCGACATTAAAGTATTATGAGCGTTCAAGAATAGAATGCTAGGATTTACAGGTACACATCTTGTTTCATTTTTCTCTGTAAGGTTTAGTCTTTTCGATTTATTAGTATGTGGATTTATTAGTTGGTTTCTTGGAAATAATGTGGGAGGAGTAATTGTTGTAACTGATTTTAAGTACAAATTGTGAGTCACCGTGGTAGGCGTACTTCAGGTAAGAAATGAATCACCAAAATAATCCATAATCCATTTCCAAAAACTGATAAGATCATGTCATTGACTACTGGCCTAGTTGGGAATAGCTCGATTAATTGTTATAAAGCATTTGAAGTCGGTGTGGAATTACAGAAAATTATGATTGGAGGATATTTTGGAAGGCTTAAATTCCAAAGAAAGAAGAAAGTTCTCTCCTTGAAATCAGTGACCAGTTCTTTGAAAGTTAATGATGACGTTATCGTTATTGATGCCTGATTGGTTTTTCAAAGGATTTCATTAAATGTAAACTCGAAGAACGATATGAAAAAATATCTAGAATTTGAACTTGCTCCTTTTCCTTTATCTATATTTGATAAAGGACTTCTACGTAAGACTGCAAAATCAACATTTTATATTAACTTTCAATCTATCGAAGAATTTCCGACTTCAGAGGGCTTACTATACGTTGTTGATGGCGGATTCCTTTTGCATCGAGTTCATTGGAATCAAAAAAACGTAATTGATATTTTGCAAGAATATGTACAATACGTAACAAATCACCACTCGAAAGATTGTTTCATTGTTTTTGACGGATATCCAAATTCTGATACGGTAACTAGTACAAAAAGTGTAGAGCGATTACGTAGAAAACAGAAACTTCTTGGCCAATAAAAACAACTTGAAAAACATACAACAATAACTTTACAACAAGATAAATTTTTGATTAACGGTAGTAATAAATCCAGATTCATTGACATACTCGTACTTTGCGAAGAACTAAATGCAAAAGGATTTCGAACTAAAATCGCGGAGGAAGATGCAGATACTTTGATTGTACGAACAGCAATTGAGAATATTTCACGTATTCAAAATGTTGTTATAGTCGGCGAAGATATTAATTGATTAGTATTATTGAATCAGCTAGCTCCTAAAGATGCAAATATTTTCTTTTACAAACCTTGTGCAGGGAAAACGCCAGACCAGAAATTTACATGTAAAAGTTTCAAACACGAATCATTGCAAGATATTGTTGCTCTTTTACATATTTTTACGGGTTGTGATACTACCTTTTCTTTCTATAATAAAGGAAAACATAGTCTTCTTAAGTCTTCTTAAAGCTATTTTATCGAATCCGGATTTCAAGAAACACGCACAAGTATTTTATGATGATAAAGCTACTCCCAAATCAATTGCTGAGAGCGGTAACGAATTGATTCGCGCTATATACCTAGCTAAACACGAAAAAGGAGATTTGAATGAATTACGTTTTTTACATTTTCAAAAATCAACTAATAAAAAAGTGTTTAAATTAGAATCTCTTCCACCGACAAAAGAATCTGGAAAATTACATCATTCAGAGTTTATTATCAATTACAAGAGTGGCTTGGTAATAAAGGTTTAGATGTTACAAAATGGGGTTGGAAAAAAAGCAATGGCATGTTTCTACCTATTTATTCTGAAACACCTCTTATACCCGATGAAATTATTAAAAAAATAAGTTGTAATTGTAAGAAAGGTTGTAAAACTACTACTTGTGGATGCAAAAAGCATGGTTTGTATTGTACAATACTTTGTTCAGGTTGTCATGGCGATAGCTGCGAAAATATTGAACATGTATCTACCGAATCATTAGAATCAATCGAAAATATCGAAGAAAATGAATTAATTGATGAACTGATAGATTTACCTGTAAATAACATAAATTTATTTGAAAATGATGAGTGTGCCTGTAATTTTCAGAGTGAGTGTGAGAATGATTATGAGAGTGAGGGAGCGAGTGATGATTCATCTGAGTGTGATCCCGAGTGTGAAAAAGAATCTGACAAAGCGGTTACACAACCCAAAAGACGAAAATTTGTTGAATAAAATTTTTGTAAATTACTTATTCTGTAAATAAAATTGCGAGAAACAATAAAACCGATTGGAATTGACATCTGCTTACTCATGTACTTTTTCTCCCTTATACATTCATCCTGAAAGAAAACCTTAAAGTTATTGCATATAAACATAAAGATTTATTTATATGCTTTCGATTAGAATAGAGTATATATCTATGCAAAAATAAAAGAAAGGTTGAATTCCTAATGTCTTTGTACAAAGAAAAACGGCATCAGACGTATACCGTTTTATATAAGCTGATCCAACTTCTTACATAAGAACTTTACACAGAGATGTCCGCAATTAAAAGTATCAAATTCTTGATATCGCTCGTGATTGTATTTAACATGGTCAACTTTGAGATATAGCATCAAGTCTAGAAATGCTTGAAGATCACCGAAACTATCGAAATATACAATATTACTACAGTGTTTGCGGTATGCTACCCAATGTGTCCCAGACCCACTTACATAATCTAGATTTACAATACCAGATTCACGGTAATATGGTCCACTGACTGGTAATGTAATTCGCATGAATACCCCTCGAAAATTTGAAATTTTCAAAATTTTGGCATACTTTAACAAGTCAACAACTGTAAGCGCTCTTTGTGGTAATTTTAATTTGAGAATTTTTTTCTTTTTTTAAATTCTTTTTCACCGACAGACTTTACATGAAGACCAAATCCAGTTTTCTGTGGTTTCAGAAAAAGACCTTTACCGACAGCTATATTCTCAATTTTCTTGTTATGCCTTCCACTTTCTTCCAACTGTAGTTTGGCTGCATTTGCATCGTTTACAGCTTTCGATATTCCGGCAGCGCCACCTGCTACTGCACCAAACCACGCTGTACTCAAACCAGCAAATATAGGTATGAGGAATGGTAAGAATTCTCCTACGTTTGATGGAACAGGTAGGATACGTGGAATAATTACATTACGTTTACCGCCAGCTTTTTTAACTGCACTGCGAGCTCCTTTCAGAGCAGAAAGAATTACCTTACGAGCGCTCTTACTTGAAATAATTGACTTAGAAGCAGTCTTCATTACTTTTCTTAATGTAATTAATTGCCTCCTCTTCTTCATTTTCATACCCATTCCTAACTTAAAATTCAATTTCATGGCGTTTGTTGTAGCATAAGCAGCTGCTTTTTCACCAATATCAGTGTCTTTGGACAAAACTCTCTGCCAAAGTTTATTAACTAAAACTCTGTCAGCAACGTTTCTAACTCCAATATTCTCACGATTCTGTGAATATGCTATATCATGTTCCTTACACGCTACGTCAAAAAGGTTAATACCTGGATCACCACGAGCAAGTCGCTTTGTAAATTTAGTAACAGGACCACAGTACTGATATCCAGGCAAGTGAAATTCTAAAGGAAGTTTGTTAATGAATCTATTTAGCAAACCACGTCCTTGTCGACGATATTTGTGTACGATCATGACACTACGAAGGTTAATTCACAACTGATGTTGAGAGTATATAATTGCTCTATTTATAGTTAAATTATCAGTCGTAATTAAAATCTCATACTGGATACATGAATTTCAAGGAGCAGTCTGTCAAGCTCCCGATAGCGAACTCTGACATCGTGGAGCAGGATAAAAAAGAATAAAGCGACATGGTGACTTACTTCCAGACAGTATACGAGCCGTATTTTGCGGTCCATCAAACTGTGGAAAAACAAACAGTCTGCTAGCTCTTATAACACATCCTAATGGTCTAAGGTTTGAAAACGTATATGTCTACTCTAAATCATTAAATCAATCAAAGTATAAATTCCTTAAAGAACTTTTGGAACCTGTGGATGGGGTGCAGTATTTTGTCTTCAGCGATCATGCTGAAGTGGTATCTCCTGATAATGCACTTACAAACTCTATCATGATATTTGATGACGTAGTCTGTTAAAAACTAAATAACATTAGAGCATATTTCTGTATGGGGAGACACAAGAACGTTGACTGCTTTTATCTTTGTCAATCTTATGCCCACGTTTCGAAACATCTCGTTAGAGACAATCTCAATCTTTTGGTAATCTTTCGACAGGATGATGCAAATCTGAAACATTTGTACGAGGATCACGTCAATTCCGACATGACCTTTGGACAATTCAAGGATTTGTGTTCAAAGTGTTGGAGAGATGATAAGTAAGGGTTTCTAATAATCTATAAGGATAATACAATTAATAATGGTAGATACAGAAAAGGTTTCGACTGTTTTGCTATAAATATAGTACATATATAACACCAATTAGCAGTCTGTTATTGAATGTTGAAGCGTCAACATGGCTGCATTGGCATCATAGGAAACTCAATGTCTTTGAAATCCAACTCATTCTGAAATTGTTTATACTTCGAAACAAGATCGAAATTTTTTTCAACGGGATGTAATGCAGATAATACGGCCCATTTGAAACATTCATTGTCTTTATTGCGCACGTTGATGCAGGTTTGTTTCTTTTTTATTATATAAATCCATCCAACGTATTACATCGTCTGATTCTGCAATTTCATTTATAGCATAATTGAAAGGCATCTGATTCAGGGGCATCCATATGTGAAAGACTCTCGATGTTTTCTCTCTCGAAAAATATTAAAGAATGAGAACATTAGACTGATGAACTTATATTAGTACCTCTTGAATCAGAGACAGGAAGGGAGTTATTATAAATTCACATTAAAGAAGGATGTGAGGGAAGCAATCGTTTTTTTTTATATTTAGATATTAATTTTTCGTAGACTCTCAGCTATCATAGACCTTCTGGTGAATCTAGGAGATTTGTAAACCATTTTTCTTCGCTTTACTGGCTAGCTAGAGTAATTTCTAAAGACCATCCTCTGGAACAGCTACGTCAGAAACTTTCAACCCGATGTTACCTCTCGAAGAATAATGTGAATAATGAAGATATCAGTTAATCTACGGTTCTTTTTGTACTCTACAGATAATCGATGGTGGGGATGCGCAAGAGGATGCGTAGTAGTTAAAGAGTGGAAGGGTGACTGAAAATTGAGTATATAGGAATGTTGAATAACCATAAGGATTCACTTTCATTCGAATCGAAATACAAGTCGGATCAGTCCAGAGCTCCTGCAAGACGTTGAGTGTCAGCTTCATCATCACAGTTAGCCGAATATAAGGGAGAGCCAAGCAGCAGGAATATTCATTTTAATCGAGCAGTCTTAAAAGAAAGATTGTCAAAGATGGACTATATTGTGGACGTGCAGGGATTCAAAATGCCTCAAAATCAATTTGTTTTTAAAGAGGTAGCTATGATCATCCTCCAGGAAAATGCGCAGCCAACTGTATACCATTTCTTACCACCTTACAACTGGAATTACCTTCCGAAACATAACATGAGTGAAAATCGCTGGCTGGAATGAGGATAACTTTGTACAATACCTTAGCGGGCGCAAATAGTATATTACGCAACTAGGGGTGAAAATGGGTATTTCCAAGCGAGGATGATGATTGAGTACGAGTGGAAGTCGAAGGCGCCTGAGACGTATACGAGACGTACACGAGTGCTCAAAATCATCATCCGAGTCTCGAAATACCCTTTTGCCCCAAGTTGCGTACCGTATTCTTTATAAAAAAGTGTATAAAGAAGGCCATTCTTTGTCGTCTACAAAGTGGATTGAGAATAGAGTTTTTCGAGTCGTGCACTTAAGTCTATGATATATTATATATATGTATATGTATGCATGTATATATATAGAATTTTCAAAATTTACCAGTATTTTCCAAAATTTTCCAGAATTTTCTAAAATTTGTCAACGGTTTCCAAATTTTCTAAAAGCTTGATTAAGGAAATGGAGCAAAAATAAATAAAGGGTACCGAAAATACTCATTTTTGCTATCGAAAATAAAAGGTAGCGAAAATGAGTATTTTCGCTACCCTTTCTTTGACGCTCAGAAGACTATTTTCGCTGCACATAGTAGGCGCCGAAAATGGTCCTCTTTATTCACGTGTTATAAAAAAGAATTTATGTTAAGGGTCTCGAAAAGAGAAAATGGTTATATCGAGGACATTGTACCAAACGTGTACAACATCGAAGACTTGGGCTGTCCCGCACTTAAAAATCTTAAACTGACAAAAGTCACTTGCTCTCATCATTCTCTCTCCATAAATGTAGTTTGCGCAGTTGACAAAGTGTTCATATTAAAAACATGGATGTGCAGTCAAATGCGTATGCCTACATTTCCTGAAGATGATGATGAAGGACAGGATATCCTAGACGCTCCTACTCGCGTCATCGTTTCATTATCACCATTACATTATTCTATGTATAATTAAAACTTATAAAATATTATAATTTTTATATATTTATTCATTTAAATACTTAAAGAAAAAAGTAATATTTAAACAATAAAAACAATCCTTTTCCTATCCTATAGAGGGTATATGAGTTATGGGTATGCTTCTTACTTTGAATTCGTTCGAAGTGGGACTCTCTCCTTCCGTATAAAAATAAATTTTTATATTCTATGTTTACAAAATTTAAAAGTTAAAAAAATATAGTAATACTTATATATGTACATATATACATACATATACGTATATATTAACACTCATATAAAAAAAAATTTACTTGATATTGAGTAGTTAAAAATAAAAATATATATGGGACGTTTCACGTCAACTGGATCATCAGTGCACCCAAAATTTGGGTTAACCTATCTAGAGGTTTGAGGTCTCAAAATGTTCGTCTGGTCAAGAGTTTCGAAAAAGTTCTGGCCTTTTCAAAAATACAATATGGCGCATAAAATATGGCGCCTGAAAGCCACGTTTTCATGGCACATTCAACAAAAACGATAGTAAAAATGTTCTGATTTGCGAAATATACCTCAAAAAAGCATATAAATTCATTCTGGGATTTTTTATTGAGAATGCTGAAGGAACTCCAAATTAAAAAATGGCGGATCCAAAATGACGGACAATATATCACCACCAAACCCATTGTACCGCAATAAATGATTTTAGATCAGTTTAAAGTATCGATATGGGGGTTTTCGGGGTCACTGAATCTTATTTTAGCCTCGAAATTTCTAACTTTAAAGTGGCGGATTCAATATGGCAAACATTGCCCCCACTTAACTCATTTTACCGCAACAAATGATTTAAGATCAGTTTAAAATATCGATATGGGGGTTTTCGGGGCCGCTGATTCTTATTTATTATATATATATATATTAAAGTATCTTATAGAAATATAGAAATATCATTAAAATATTTTCATTCAACTTATAAAAGGAATAAATGTGTATATATATAAATATATACATATAGATATATGTATATATTCATTATATTCTCATAATAATTTTGTCTAAAAGTTTCAAAGACTTTGAGAACCTTTTTCTTAGATTCAAAAAAAACTTTGAATATCAACTTTCCCATACCAATAATGTTTCAGATTGATTTATACAATATAAAAATTAAAAATAAAATTGATTGTTTTACTCAGTTACAACATTGTATGCCTCAATACACTTATTAAAACTTGTAGAATTCATTATAACTGAAAAATCTCACTTTCCAGTGATTTGGCCACTCGGTCTAAATGTACTAAAAACTCAGATGTTGAAAACTAGAATAGCTAGACATCTGAAATTTGGTTTGTAAGTCTAAAGTGTATAAAGAAGTAAGAAAAAAATAGTTTTAAAGTCATTTCATTAAAATTTTATCCTATCGAGTCTAAATACTTTGAATATTGAATTCTTCATACTTATAATGCTTTAGATTGAAATAAATTTAATGTTTTACTCAATTATACATTATATACCTCAAAACTCTTATTAAAACTGACAAAATTCATTAAAACTTAGAAATTTAATTTCAACTGAAAAAAATACTCAGATTTCAAAAACAAAAACTTTATTTAAAAATTTCTTTTTACAATTTATACATCAACACTCTTACTTTCATTATTAATTACATACTACTTAGTTTTAAATCTTTTTACACATTCATACAAAAACATTCATCCACAATCTTGCTGCATTAATTTATATTTTATTTATACACAGACATTCCCTTTCATTCTCAATCACATACACTACTTTATTTAAAATTTTTTTTTACACATTCATATGCATATATTAACATTCATCTACAATCATACTCCTTTCATTTATATTATATTTTACTAATTTATACACAGACATTCCCTTTCATTCTCAAATCAAACTACTTTATTTTAAAATTTATTTTTTACATATTTATTCACATTCATTCACAATCGTACTTTGCAAAATTTATTATATGATATAGATGTATATAAGCAAAATATTAAAACAAAAGTCTATTCAAATGATGCGATGGAAGAATTACGATCACACGAATGTTACTAGAAAGGATTTTCGCAATAATACATTATTCACGTTTTTCTTTGATATTATTTATTTATTTTATTCACGTGACTGAAAATGACACTATAATATAAATCACTTAAAGTCTCCGCACACTTATCTATATTTCGAATATAATCTGTTGAAAACGCATCACACAGTTTGCATTTAGCTAAATATGCACGATATAATCGAAGTGATATTTTTATAAAAGTCTACGTCGAAAATGCCGCTTTTGTAAACGCTCAAATTACTCTATTTTATATATACCTTCGCCAAATCATCATCATCATCACATCTAATCGCGTCGCCTTTATCTAGTTATCTCTAATAAAAATCAATTGAATATAATTTAAATACGCGAAATCGTGGGTCACGCGGTTGCTACTATTACAATATGTCTAACCCACGCGGTCTTAATCTATTTCGATCGAAAGCTATTCTCTCGTACGTTCGAACGTCTATTTAAATTTTCGCGATGTCTATTTTGAGAAACTTATCTCGCTTTGAAGGTGATGCGTTGCGTTAGCTCATCTCACTCGGGGTCGAAGTACTCCTCTCTCTGCGATGACTGCCTTCGGGCAGGAAGTAGTTGATATGTTGGCTCGTCGACGGATCCCGATTGAGAGAGAGAGAACGGAGCGTGCCCGTCGTATTTACGCAGGACGCGTCGCCAGTTTCGGCTCTCTTATCGCCGCTCGATCTCTATCGATCATGAACTGGTAGTCGATTCAGCGGTGTCTCTATTATCTTGTGAGACGCGGGTGTATTTTAAATAAATACACCATTACAACTTACTAAATTTCAACTTTATTTACTCCTTCATACACAGACATTCATTTTCATTCTAAATCAAACTACTTTATTTTAAAATGTTTTTTTACACAATAATACGCATTCATTAATTATCATTTATCTACAATCATACTCCTTTAATTTAAATTTTATTTTACTCATTTATACACAGACATTCACTTTCATTCTCAATCAAACTACTTTATTTTAAAATATTTTTTTTACACAGTCATACAGAAACACTCACTTTCATTCCATTCATTCAACACTCACACATCTCTTTTATTTTACTTTATTTCTAAGACTACCATCGTGAAAAGTCCCACATGGTTACCACATGGAAATTATATGGATTCCACAAGATTCCCACATGGTTTCCATATGGTATCTTATGGGAACCACGAAGGAACCACGTGGGCTTTTGGAAAGTTTTCCCAGTGGGATCCCAGTTAAAAATACATGGCTTCCATATATATTTTACATGGTTCCCACATGATACCCATATAGTCTACTAAAGCTAATATTCTTTTTGTTTTTAAATAGAAATTTTTAAAAATAGGAATTATTTAGCTTAGTCCCCCAGTTTTGGTATTATCATCCGCATGGTAACACCTATATAGACACCCATTTCATGAATTTTACAGCTTTTAAGAACTTTCTGGAACTTAAAGTTTTTTTCATAAGTGCATATTTATAATATCTGTAGATCTATGTGAGACTCATATGGGAACCTCGTGGAACACTCACAGGGACCATGTGGTTACCAGATGATCTCCACGTAAATATCATCTAGCTTACTTGATTTAATATTTATATTTTTTAGTTGATCATGTAGGAACTATGTAAAATTCATATGGGAACCGTGTGTTTTCAACTGTGATCCCCCCCACTGGGAAATCTTTCCAAAAGCCCACGTAGTTCCTACGTGGTTCCCATAAGATACCATATGGGAACCATATGGGAATCATGTGGAATCCATGTGATTTCCATGTCGTAACCATGTGGGACTTTTCACGTGGGTAATACATTATTTTATACATTATAAATTATAAATTAAATGTTTAATGCAAAAAAATTACATAGTAAACTATACATAATATAAAAATTAGATGCGTAGCATCCACCTAAGTTTTTGGGCATTGTACGCTTCCTTATGTATGGATCGTCTTCTTCATCTTCTTCTTCTTCTTTCTTCTCCGCGTATAGCTTGTGCCTCACCGGCTTCTTTGTCTCGAGTTGACTTTGTCGTGCTTCTTCGTCAATCTACCCCTCTCGATAAATGTCGAGCACTGCCTCCATAATTGTCGTACAGGTTGGTGATTGTGGTGGTAGTCGAATTGTCATCGGTCGGACACACATGATTTCCAGCAGGTTTTCTGGCCAGATCGTCGGGCTTCCCATGCAATGCATTCGCTGGTCTCTTTTCTTCTTCTGATAAGCTGTTGGTGGAAGAGCCTCCGATGTTGGTGAAGGTGTCACTGGAGGCGGTGGCTGAGGAGCTAATGGTTGCGGTGCTGCACGCTTCATAGGTCGCACTGCATGTGCAGCAGAGGCTGTTGACGGTTGCGGCAGTGGCAGAGAAACTAATGTTGGTGGCGACGGCAGAGACGCTGCTGGTGGCTGTGACATTAACGAAGTTGCTGACATCTTACTGTGAAAAATATAATGTTTTTCTTTCATTTTAAGGTTATAATTTTAATATTTTTCAAAGTTTTTTTCTTTTCGATTGCTTACTGTGTATACTTACTGTGAGTCCATCAACCGCCGAGCTGGTGAAGACGGGTGAGGAGAGAACGTTTTACTGTCACTGCAGTGTAACATGGCAACGATTTCTTCCTCGTTCAGGATTCTGTCCTTCAAATCTTTCAAATGTCGAGGAATTTGCGAGTCTGGCTGCTTCTCGGTGGATGATGGTGATGAGTGCGGTGCAATATAATCACCATGTAAGAGAGCGAGAATTTCACCTTCGCTGAGAACTCTCTCTTCCCATACTCGTACCATCTTGAGAGGGAAAAAGAAATGTATCGATTCAGCAAAATACTGCTTTACTTATACTTTCGAATGCGATAAGAGAATTGAAGAGCTCATTGGCTCGTGGCGGCGCGGAGGGGGAATATATATCCGAGCATGCGTAAAAAGCAAGCGGTGGAGCCGACGTCGCGAAAAAGCCAGTTCCGTGTTGCTCGCGCAAGGAAACACATGTGCCGACAGCATCGCAGTTTTCTCTCTCGCAAATAGACGTGTTGACAGCAGTCGTTCCCGTTCATGCAGAGAAAGATCGTCACCACGAGGACGAGCTATGAGGATGAACTACGAGTCTGCAGAGAGCGACAGTCTCGTGTACGCGCGCCAAGTCGGAGAGAGGTTAGAACGCCGCTTTCATCCTCAGCCCGCGCGATGGGTTGTTATAGAGGTTTTTTTATTCTCGCATACCTCGTGCAATGGGGTATGCGAGTCTTCGTCGAGATGCATCGTCGTCGTTGTCCGCCACGTCTCTCTACATCATCGCTGCCACCGCCGTCGTCATCGACTTTTAATTATTTCATTTTGCATTATTTTCGATTGCAAACTATTCGTTTGAGAAGCTGTTTTTACAGCTATCATAATATTTATTCATAATTATATTTGTATATCTGTGTGTGTGTGTGTGTGTGTGTGTGTGTGTGTGTGTGTGTGTGTGTGTGTATGTGTGTGTGTGTGTGTGTGTGTGTGTGTGTGTGTGTGTGCGTGCGTGCGTGCGTGCGTGCGTGCATGCGTGTGTATAAATATGTGTTAGGAGGATTGTTTCGTCACAACGAGGACGAGCTACGATGATGAGCCACAAGTCTGCAGAGCGTGACAGCCCGTGCAATGGGTTGTCATACAGGTTTTTTTATCTTGCATACCTCGTGCAATGGTGTATGCGAGTCGTCGCCGAAACCGTTTCTCTACACCATCGCTGCCGTCGCCACCGTTTTTTATACCCGCTGTTTGAACATCCAATATTTTTTTTATTATTTACTTGAGTGTGTATGTATGTACGTGTGTATCCATTTATAAGAATTAATCTTTAAACTTTTTTATTTCAAATCAGCTATTATCACAGCTCTTAAAAAATCTAACGTTGTATGCGGACTCAAAACCAATGACTTCAATTTACTAGTTCAAGGCGAAACCACTGAGAGACGGAATCCAATGAGCTCGAATGATCTCGTAATCATCTTGACTAGGCGGGTACCGAATGACACGGCGCCCGCTACGAAACGTCGAGTCTCAGGGGACATCGCTCGACTCTTCGATCCAGTTGGATGGTTGAGCCCAATCATCGTAACCGCCAAAGTCTTTTTGCAGGACCTTTGGCGTCTGAAGGTCGACTGGGACGACGAGCTTCCCGCACCGACATCTCATCGATGGACCACCTGCCAAAGGAGCCTCAGCGACCTATCGGGGATCAGGCTGCCTCGTTGGATTCAATGTCATTCGTCGAGCGAAGTCCAATCCAGTCGTCGTGCCCTCGCCGCAGCGGTCTATATCAGGGTCATCCCCTCGACTGGACCCGCACGGATTAGTCTACTCTCGGCCAGAACCAAGCTGACTCCGATCAAGGGTTTGGTCCCCACTGCGAAACCCACCCCCAGATCAACCATCCCACGGCTGGAGCTCCGCGCTGCATTGCTTGCTGCTCGCCTGCTCCAGTCCGCGATTGAGAGTCTAGACATCCCCCTCGCCAGCTGCTATGTATGGAGCGACTCGCAGGTGGTCCTCCATTGGCTTCGCACCGACGACCCGATCGGCAATCTGGCTAACGAGGGCATCACATGGCGCTTCATCCCCCATCCGCTCCCCATTTTGGAGGCATTTGGGAAGCCGGCGTGAAATTGGCGAAGACACACCTCAGGCGAGTCGCAGGCCCAAAGAAGATGACCTACGAGGAATTTGCAACCCTGCTCGCTGAGGTCGAGATGGTATTGAATTGTCGCCCGATCTCCCCGTTTTCAGGTGATGTGGACGACCTGGAGGTCCTGACACCCGCCCATTTCCTCATCGGGGGTCCGCTGAACTCCATCCCGCAGCCGAGCGTCGCCTAAGCCGATCTCCTGAGATTGACGCACTGGCAATTGATCCGAGGACTTCGAGACAGCTTTTGGTCACGCTGGAGCCGAGAGTACCTTAACACCTTTCAGCAACGAGCGAAATGGACCAGACCTCGAAAGAACTTGGCCATCGGAGATCTCGTCGTGATCATCGATCCCCCCCTCCTTCGATCGAGCGGCAAGTGGCCCCTTGCTCGCGTCACCGAGGTCCATCCCGGGTGAGATGATCTCGTCCGGGTCGTCACGGTCAAAACGGCCGACAGTAGCTACACCAGACCAATCTCTTACAATAAAATTGAAGTACCACAGTATCTTTGGTGATCTTGGATTGTCTCCCTCACCCCCTTCCCTCCGAAACACTCGGTTAGTATTAAACTCCAACCTATAGTTGATATCTTGAACTTGACATAACATTGTGATATAGTTTTTAACTTGAAATTTCTTTCAGATTCTCCTTGCTTATACAAGAGATTTTGTTTTTTTGGCTCAGTTTTACATACAGCGCATTTAAATATTTTATTACTGTATCTGTATTTTTCAGTATTTTGAATCGCGTCGCCGATACCAAGTGAACAAGACAAAATATTAAAACAGCTGAAACTTTATATGATTGTTATAAATGATGATCATAACATAAAAAAATGTTTAGTCTTTGAAATCAAGAACGTCTGATACCGAAATGGGTGGCGTCGCCCATCCCAAGTGAGCAAGTCAAAAAATTAAAAATGCTGGAATTTTATAAATTTTGTTATAAATGATAATCAAAACATAAAAAAAAGTTTTTTAGTCTTTGAAATCAAGATCGTCTAATACATAAATGGGTTTGATTCCTAGTTATCCTAATAAAATTCATAATATGATTAAAATGTTACAGTGTAGTTTAAGAAAATCTGTAATAATTATTTCAAATTTTGTATCATATTCTATATGATCTAGATTGAAATATGTGATCGAAAGGCATCTTTTAAGAGATATAAAGTTAAAAAATATTAGAAAATTTATGAGATCATTTTTTTTAATTCTTGACAATATTTAAAAATAAAAGTGCCTTCATAATTTTTTCTCTAAACTTCAGTGTATTATAATGAAAAATGCTCTAATATTTAAGAAATGCTAAATATGTAAAAAAGGAACCTTAAGCTTGGACCTTGAGTAATTTTTTCCCTTCTGGACCTTAAGGTTTAAACATTTTTTTATTGCATTGATCATCATTGAGAAGAGAATCGCCTACTATGGGATACTGAAGGATTTGTGTGCATAAATTATTGGTACGTTGATCAAATTTAACTTTACAAGTCTGTATATAGATAACTTTTAGTACTGAAAAATATTTTGATTAAGGTTAAGTAATCAATAAGACAGAAGGACCTACTATCCATCTTAGAGGAATAACCTCATGGAGGCAATTAATCATCTTGCCCCATTTAAAGAATTAAGACGAAAGAAAAAAGGGCTGCCTCCGTAGGTAGGTATTGACGTCAAACATTTATAAGCGTGACGCGACAGTCAGGCAATATAAAAGGACGAAATACAATAAACTGAGGCAGGAGTATCAGCATCTCTCTTCACTTGCTGAACAACCAGAACCGCATTTTTGAGGCTCTCGATAACAAAAAAGATATTTGGAAGGAAGTAAGAGGCCGTGTGTTCTTGCCAAAATCACGCGAAGATTTGCACGGCTTAACGCCA
Organism: Gastracanthus pulcherrimus; assembly: GCA_949152435.1. NCBI lineage: Eukaryota > Metazoa > Arthropoda > Insecta > Hymenoptera > Pteromalidae > Gastracanthus > Gastracanthus pulcherrimus. Next base: position 98,793,354 of record OX424576.1, on the reverse strand, counting down.
GATGAGATTAACAACCACTTTGCAGGGGTTTCTTTAGCTTGCAAAGAAACTAAGGAGGATTTGAGTGTCATTTCTTCATCAGCCAGTGACAATGGTTTAGTTTCTAAAGAAGTAACTTTTTCTGACGTGGTCCTGGCAGTTGCTCATTTTAACTCCCAGGAGAACGGTGAAATGGAATCCTCCAAAATGTTGTTGCTAAAGCGGATCCTGTAAATTGTCACCATCTTGTAACTATTTTCAACTCCTCCTTATCTAGTGGGATCTTTTCTGAAACTTGGAAGAAAGCTCATTTAGTGCCTCTTAAAAAAGCAACTACTCTATTTTCTGTTTCGGATTTCCGGTTGATTGCCTTCCTGAGCTCTCTTTAGTTCCGAGAACCTTGTTCATGAGCTGAAAATTTTTTATAAGATCTTATGTAAAATCTTATGTAAGAGCGTATCTGCGAAATTCAACGCAGAACTGGCATAAAATCTTACGTAAGATCTTATGTAAGACACATTGAGTAAATTTCTGATAATTATTCACATTTTGCAAATATTCGTTATTCGTAAAAATAATGCCATTATTGGAAATATCATCTGGATGATACCCCAAGTTTAGGGATATCTAGGCATGTTTTAAGCCGTTTTAACAGTAAAAAATATCACTTACATATAGTAAGACCTCATTCAAGAATTTACATAAAAATTTGCATGTTAAACTTCGCTGATACAATCTAAAATAAGATCTTACATTAGATCTTATATAATATCTTACATAAGATCTTATATAAAATCTTGCATAAAATCATATAAACGGTGTTATGAAAGATTTTATGACAAATTTTCAGTATGGTTGTCATCGGAAATTCATGACACATTACAGACAGGCTTTAGAAAGTATAACAGTACAGAAACTGCACTTCGTAAATTAACTGAAGACATCCGATTTGGTATTGACGCTAACAATAAAAGTAAGAAACAACTGCTAACCATTCTTCTTATGTTTGACTTCAGCAAGGCTTTTGATATAATTTCTCCATATAAATTATTAAGGAAGCCAATTAAGATGAGTTTTCCAGGAACGCGATTGGTTAACAACTAATCTTGGTGTGCTACAGAGCTTAGTCCTGGGTCCCCATTCTATTCAGTCTTTAGAACAATGACTTACGTGAAGTACTTACAGATAAAAGTGTCAAGCACTTACTGTATGATGACGATTTACAAACCTATACTCAAGCGACCAGAATGCAGCTCAATGTCAGTAAGACTAAAGCAATTATTTTTGGCTCCGACCATAATGTTAATAAATAATTCGTGATTTGCAGCTTCCTGGCATTCAGGTGCAAGACAACATTATTTTTTCCTTCGTCGATACCGATACTAACCTCGGTGTTGTTATGGATTCTAAGTTGACGTGAAAACCTCAAGTAGACGCGGTTACTAAGAAGGTAAGTCATGCCTTATACGGTTTAAGATCCTTTCGATCCTGCAATACTGAGGCGTTACGTGTTCTGCTTGCTGGCGCTCTTGTGATCTCTCACCTAGACTACTGTTTTTTGGTGTATCTTGATGTATGAGGTGAGCTTCAGGCTAAACTGCAAAGATTGCAGAATTTGTGTATGAGATATATTTGCGGTGTTAGAAGGAACGAGCACACCACTCCCTATAGAAATAGACTAGGCTGGCTAAAAGTGGAGGTGAGGAGGGCGTACTTTGCGGCGGTTCTATTAGACGCGCACCTTGGGCCTGAACAGATTTCAGACTAGTGTCGGAGCTCGACCTTGGTTTTTCGGAAAAGGGGGCGCAAGGTACGGGGGTTGCTTCATGTTTATTACTATTTACTATTGTATATATATATATATATATATATATATATATATATATATATATATATATATATATATATATATATATATATATATTGTCGAGCTTCCCTCGGTATTTATAGAGAGAGTTGGTAAATATAAAGTTATCCATTTATACATATATGTATATTGTCGAGCATCCCTCGGTATTTACCAACTCTCTTTATAAATACCGAGGGATGCTCGACAATTACAGTCCACTCACCGTTACTTAACTGTAGTCGTCTTGCTAGAAGTCTCGAGGCCGCTGCCTCGTGGTCGCTATTAGCTCGCGAACCCCGCGTGGACCGAGAATTCCCTCTGATCTGCCTTTAGCGCGCGTCTCATATCTCCTACGCGACCAATAAATCTTGCCGATTTTCTCGTAGCGTTCCTCGTTCCTACTATTGCCAAACTACCACTACTAATTTTCTACTCGCCGATTATGTCCTCGTTGTCTTATAAAAACGTGAGAGGTGCGCGCGACGTGCGTCTGAAAGCTACGACGAGCGGGCAGTCAATGCCCAAGATCGGAGAGGGCGGAAATCTCTTCCAAATTTCGGCTCTTCTTTTTTCCCATCTTCAGCCCACACACTTGTTGCTTCCGCCCTTATCTTCTCGGTGATTGGCCTTGAGTTTTCTTAAATGCGAAAATCAAGGCTAAGTCTGCGGCAATTTGAGTGGCTAATGGTCATTGGTCCGCTCCGATTGCCGCCCTGCCCACGAAGCGCGGGCAATATGAATTACTAAATATACACGCGTGGCAACCCGACGTGTATATCTATATCTGGCACTTTCGGTTTTGTCGCCGCAGGACCATCACAGTTGGCAGCGGCGACGTGCGCGCGCCGGCCTACGCTACGGTACACTGGCAGCTTCAGGCGGCTTGCGGCGCGGCGGCTGCCAGCTCTCCTATGCTGTCGCCAACCGCGACGGTATCTCTCTCTCTCTCTCTCTCTCTCTCTCTCTCTCTCTCTCTCTCTCTCTCTCCCGCGACTACAGCCGAAGTGCTGTTCCTCGAGGAAGCTGCCGCTGCTGCTGTGAATCCTCTCTCCTCCCGCGTCTGCGTGCATCGGAAGAGGGCACGGTTCGCGTGCGAGTGTGTGTGTGCGGGCAGTGGTTTCGTGCTTGAGAGGCGAGGGAGAAGAGCAAGCGAGAGAGAGAGAGGGTCGTGCGTGCAGCGTGCGATGGTGTAGATGCCGGGTGTGTGTGTATAGGCTCGTCGTCGTTGCTCGCTCCGATCAGTTGTCTCTGCGGCGCGATCAGCTGGTGCCGTTGGTATGGATGTGTGCGTGTGTGTGCCGGTCTGTGACTTTCCTCGGTCGCGACTCTCCTTATCCTCATTCCCTCGACAAATAAAAATAACAATTTCCCCCCATTAATAACAATAATCATTTAATAGAAAACGCTCGGTTCTGGTGACGGGTGATATGGTCGCGATTGACTGCCCGTGTTTTAATAATATTGGGATGTGAAATACACGTCACAAACTGTAATATAATATGTTAATATGTTTGATATTTGCACTGTAACCAATGTACCTGTATTTTTATATAATCAATCTATAAAGCATCAATCTATCTTTCTATCTATTTCTACTTTAAATACGTGTGTCAAATGAGTCAATGTAAGCTTTACTTTATTAAATGCAAATTTCCATTATAAAATTCTCAATCTCGATTTTTTAGGATCTCTCTTTGAGAAAGAATTCTGCTAAAGCATTTAACAGCGGTTTTTTACAGATGAGTATGCATTGGTAAAGTTGTATTTATTGTTTGTCTTGTTATGTTGCGCAAGTTCTCTAAACTTACTAGTATCTCGGAGTAGTCCAATTAAAAAAGACGAATCTCGCGCATAACGAGTATAAACAGCGTATCTGAGTTAATGTAAACTTTACTTTATTAAATGCAAATTTCCATTATAAAATTCTCAATCTCAATTTTTTAGAATCTCTCGTTGAGAAAGAATTCTGCTAAAGCATTTAACAGTGGTTTTTTACAGATGAATATGCATTGGTAAAGGTGAATTTCTTGTTTGTCTTGTTATGTTGCACAAGTTCTCTAAACTTACTAGGGAAGTACATGGTGTCCGGGTCACGGATTTTGATAAAACTTTGGCGATCGTTTTCTGGTTCCTAAAAATGAAGAGTAATGTCCGTAGATTTATCCAATCGGTCCTGAAAATCTGAGACAGAGCTAAAAATATTAGTATTGCTCATATACGCAATGATAAAAATAAGATATATAAATAGATATACTATCAATGTTAATAAAATAAGTTGTATCTGCTATACAAAGGCCAATTTGATAAAACTACAGGCGTTTGGCTTCATTTTTAGGTACCAGAAGACAATACCCAAAGTTTTATCAAAATACGTGACCCGGACTACGTGTACTCTCTTTGTTAGTGCCAAGCAACAACTAATTTGAATTTAATATAAGAAGTCGAATAATTTGTTGAACTAACGACCTAAGATTCTAAAATTTTATAAATAGACCTCTTTTATAATGAAGTTCAAGCTCATCAACCGCCACTGCTACTAATACTTGGAAAGTATCGAAAATAATTGTGTCCCAAAATAGGCGCTGTCTCAAATTGGGTCACTGACCCCTATAACAGTTTCCTACAGTTTCAGCTAATTTAATTTTTGGACTTGCTCACTTGACATGGAATCACCCAGGTTTATCTTAAACGGAAATCAACGACGTGATTCAAAATACTGAAAAATACCTTGTTCAAATAGTTAAGATAAACAATACATCATCTTATTTTGGTGAACACTTACACGTGCTTCCGGTCGACTATATATTTTCAGACCTTTCCACGTGATACTTTTATCCAAGTAAATAATAACAATAATGACTATTGTCTAAATAGATTAAATTAGAGAAGATGAATTTATTGATCGGCACGAGCCAAATCATGCTCTTGCAGACTATAGAATGATTCAATCTCCTGAACCGGTTAGGTATACTGTTATACTGTATACTGTATACTGTATACTTATGTTTACTGTAAACCTATCCGTTTCAGGAGATTGAATCATTCTATAGTCTGTAAGAGCATGATTTGGCTCGTGGCGATTAATAAATCTATATTTCCTAATTAAAAAAAATATAACGAACGACTATTTCGCACTTCATGTGATGTCGTCATTATTTTGACGGTATAATGTGAAGTGTGAAAATATTTCGTAAACTAAATAGATTAAGTCGTCGATAATCATATTTCCTCAGATAGACGGAATGATAAGTATAAGTCGAAAGTCGCTGAGTTGGCAAGAGTACAGCGGCATGTGCGCATGCACGGTGGGCGGGCGTAGTGTTTTTATCATATCCATTCATTTACGGCGAAAAATCATTATTCCTTCAAATAAATTAAAAAAACACTATCTATGTGCATAAAATTATTAATAACAAAAAATTACACCACTTTTGGGGTTGGTAATCAAAAAATTTGGATTCTCAATGCCAAAATACATAAGAAAAGTATAAGTTACTGAGGGGACCTTCTAAAGAAATTCTCAGACCCGCTGACCGGGTGTACTAATAACACCTTTTTTTAATTTCCTTATCAGTTTCTGGTACTTACAGTACATCATTCCTGCTCATTTTAGTTTTATTTAAAAAGCTTCGGAGTATATAGGTATATGTTTTTCTTCATTATGTGTTGCATGCCATATAATAAAATTCTTTACACTAACAAGGAAAGTGTCACACCTCCGGGTCACGGATTTTATGAAATTTTGGAAGGTGTTTTCTGGTACATAAAAATGAAGCTTAGCACCCATAGTTTTTTCCATTGGGCCCTATTCCTCGAGATATAAGTCATTATATCCCAGCTGCGTCTAATTTTAGTAAAAAGAAACCCCTCTTCTTCTCAACATAACTTTGCATGTTTCTACATTTAAAACGTGAAAAATCAATGAATTTATAATCAATAAATTTCCTCGAATACTGATGTATTTTCGGTCATCACCTACAATTGTTAATAACTTTTACTTTGATAAATATTTTTATACGTAACAAATCTTAAATTGACCTCCTTTTGCCTAGTTTTAGTGTTAGTTTGAGTCATTTGTTTTGTCGTCTACTTTTTTCGCTGCTTACCTCGTCTCCCATTCATCCGTCACAGTAAAAAGATGCAGAGTTATGTTGAGAAGAAGAGATGTTTCCTTTTACTAAAATCATACGCGTTTGGGGTGTAATGACTTACATCTCGAGAAATAGGCTCCACTGGAAAGAAATACGGGCGATAAGCTTCATCTTTATATACCAGAAAAATACCAGAAAACACCTCCCAAAGTTTCATCAAAATCCGTGACCCGGAGGTGTGACACTTCTCCTGTGAGTATCCTTGTATTATTGTATTGAGACTAAAAATAATAATTAAATTAATGACTCCATTGATTACTCAGAACAATCCATATTTTATTAGTTAAAAATTTGCGACGTTTCGGGAGTTTTTTCGAAATACTCCCCTTATCATGGCATAAACTTAAACGTAAAACAACTCATGAACAACGTCGTGACAACTATGGAGCATAGTTGTATGCTTCAAATTAATTTAATTTTTGAAATGTGTAGTCAGAAACACTTACAGAGTCAAAGTATAAACTAGATTTGTATTTACAACTTTTTTACAACTGGTTTCGTACTTGCTCTCGTCGAGCGTGGGAGGAGCCGACCGCTTGGGTTACAGCTGCTCGGGAATTGACTCTTCGATGACGGCGCACGGTGTGAAAAAAATGTTTTCTTTGTGTTAAAACCTAATATCTCACGTTTGAGTGAACCGAATTGGATGAAATTTAGTGGGAATATAGTTTTAGTTATGTGGAATAAGGGAAAATTATTGAAAAGGCCCAAAATAGTTTTCCAAGGCCCCAAAATTCAAGGAAAAAAGGCCCATTTTGCAATTATAGCAATAAATTCGTCGCCATTTTTAATATTCATGATATTTTTTTAAAACTATGTTACTTACAGATTTTAGTCTACTGAACTTAAATCCACCGAGAAAAGTTATCTGAGAATTTTCACTTTCCAAGAGAATTCACTTAAACATGAAAAATCGTGTATTTTTGGTAAAAAGTCGTGTAGATATTTATAAACATTTTTGTTATAATAGAAAACATTTTAAATTTTATAAAATGTTGGTACTGAACATGCCTAAGGCAAAAAACTGAAAAAAGTTTGTAACACGACATGAAGCTTGCTTTTCCGCCCGAAAAATGTGGCGTGCATCACAATTTTCGTCAGATTTTTACATTTTATATGAAATGATCACTTATCTAATGAAAATGAATAAATGAACACCTCAACTCATTTTTAGGAATAAATTGTTTCTTTTCCCCATAACCCTTAAAACCCAACCCTTAAACCCCAAAACCCTTTAACGCCAAAACCTTCAAACCCCAAAACCCTTAAACCCCGAATGTCTCAAATCCCGAAATCAACCCTCAAATCACAGAACTGTCGAACCCCAAAACCCGGGAACCCCAGAACCCCAGATCCGAAGCCGAGAACCCCGAAATCCCAGAACCCAACCCTCAAACCCCAGAATTCTAGAACCCTCAAACTCCAGAACCCTAGAACCCTCAAACCCCAGAGCCATCAAACCCTAAAACCCTCAAACCCAGAACCCCAGAACCCCAGAACCTTCAAACCTCAGAACTCCAAAATCCTCAAACCCCATGACCCTCAAACTCCAGAACCCTCAAACTCCAGAACCCTCAAATACTGAAACGCTCAAACCCCGAAACCCTCAAATCGCAGAACAGAAGCCCAAAACCCCAGATGCCTCAAACTCCAGAACTCTCAGATACTGAAACAATCAAACCCCGAAACCCTCAAATCGCAGAACCTAACCCCAGAACCTCAGAATCATCCAACAAAAGAAACATTAAATTCCAAAACTCTTAAACCGATAAACCCTCAAACCCCGAAACCTTAAAATGCAAGAACCCCAGAACCCTCAAATTTGAAAATCCTTAATCCCTAAAACCTAATCCAACCCCAAAACCCTCAAATCCCAGAACCCTCAAACCCCAGAACCCCAGAACCCTGAAACCCCAATACCCTCAAACTCGAGAACCCCAGATCCCTTAAACCCCAAACCCTTATGAAGAAAATGGCTATATTTAAAATTCTTACTTTTACGAAAAAATAGAGCAGATTTTTCCACCCAACCCAGCCTTGTCACATTATCTAATTGTTTCCGAGTTATGATCAATTTTCGTTGAATATCAAAGCATTTTAATCTCTTTTATTATGCAGGATAAAGATTTAACATTTCAAAACAATTCTTTTATATACATCCATAACTTAGTTACTAGTTTAATTACAAGCCCATTAATAGTTATGTACTCTATACACAAAAAGATTTTTAATTAATTATTTATTCACTATCATTGTCATCGAAATCGTCTTTAGTGTCATCGCTGCTGACAATTTCTTCATATTCCATTTGCTCGCTAAAACACAAATAGTATATTGTGGACTTTAATATGCATTTTAATAAGAGATGTTGAGTATAGTTATCTTTAAATTTTTACTGACATTTTTTTATATTAATACAAATTTTATCTTGTATTAATGATTTTTTTAAAAAGTAATAAAATTGCGAATTTTGCAAATAATTTAGGAATACGGAAAAAACTCTAGTGTCTGTAATAGTCTCTGATATATAAAAAAAGTTTCAAAATTTTCGGCCAATTGGTTATATATCGGGTAGGATTTATATATCAGGTATCTTTTATATATCAGGTAGGAGAAAAAGAAACCCGAAAAATTGCATTTTTATTATTTTTAATTGAGGGTTCTGGGGTTCTGGGGTTCTGGGTTTGAGGTTTCTCGGGTTGGGTTCTGGTACTTGAGGGTTGGGTTCTGGGGTTCTGATATTTGAGGGTTCTGGGGTTTGAGGGTTCTAGGATTCTGGGGTTGGGTTCTGGGATTTGAGGGTTCTCGGCTTGGGTTCTGGGTTTGAGGTTTCCGGGGTTTTGGGTTTGACATTTCTGTGGGTTTATTTAGGGGTTTGAGACTTTCGGAGTTTGAGGGTTTTGGGGTTTAAGGGTTTTAGGGTTTGAAGGTTTTGGCGTTAAAGGGTTTTGGGGTTTGAGGGATGGGTTTAGGTGTTTAAGGGTTATGGGGAAAAGAAGCAATTTATTCCTAAAAATGAGTTGAGGTGTTCATTTATTAATTTTCATTAGATAAGTGATCATTTCATATAAAATGTAAAAATCTGACGAAAATTGTGATGCACGCCACATTTTTCGGGCGGAAAAGCAAGCTTCATGTCGTGTTACAAACTTTTTTCAGTTTTTTGCCTTAGGCATGTTCAGTACCAACATTTTATAAAATTTAAAATGTTTTCTATTATAACAAAAATGTTTATAAATATCTACACGACTTTTTACCAAAAATACACGATTTTTCATGTTTAAGTGAATTCTCTTGGAAAGTGAAAATTCTCAGATAACTTTTCTCGGTGGATTTAAGTTCAGTAGACTAAAATCTGTAAGTAACATAGTTTTAAAAAAATATCATGAATATTAAAAATGGCGACGAATTTATTGCTATAATTGCAAAATGGGCCTTTTTTCCTTGAATTTTGGGGCCTTGGAAAACTATTTTGGGCCTTTTCAATAATTTTCCCTTATTCCACATAACTAAAACTATATTCCCACCAAATTTAATCTAATTCGGTTGACTCAATCGTGAGATATTAGGTTTTAACACAAACAAAACATTTTTTTCACACCGTGCGGCGTAGATGTTGTCTTTGAAGAGCGACTATTTCATTATCTTGCCCAGGCTCGCGTCGGATACGGGATCATGCAGTTGGCGTAGTCGCTATCTGCGACGAGGTATGCTTCAACGCCGCGAACTTTAGCGTGGGGTTCTGGTAGCCCGGGAGGCCGGGGATCTTCTTGGAGTCCTTTGGTGTAGAAGGCTCGACTACCAATACTGTGCCAGTACTGTTGGTTTGAGGTTGGCGGTACCCTGAAATTAATTTTAAATTTTTTGTGATTCATTATTTTTGTAACGCATGTACTTTTTTTGCGATTTTTATACGTATGAATCGGGGCTAGAGTAACCGTTTTTTGACCCAGCATAATCACTCGCTTATTAGAGAATTTTTAAACTTTTTATTACATAATAAATGTAATGTAGAGTTTAATTATTATTTTTCTACAAGAAAAAACACAGCGTAAATATACCTATTATTGAGGTATCATGAATTTCACTCCCTTGATTATACTGTATTTTCAAATTTACAACTATTTACAGAATTTAATATAAAAGTAACAAAATAACTCAAATCCATCGGAGTAACGACTTTAACCGTGATATGTACATTTTACTGCGGATACCAAATAACAGTGTACCTAATATTGTGTACCGATTACTGCGGACATATATTATCTGTGTTATCGGCTTTTAAGAATCGATCAATTTACTTAATGTACGTAAAACAGTGTAAAATTGGTGTATCTTTCGATTATAATGTTGTAAATATAGAAAATTAACCAATTATATATTATTATTCAATTAATGTTAAATGTGAGAATATGTACCTATTACTGCGACCCTACTACTGCGGACTTCGAGCGGATTTTGAGGTTAGCTTTACAAATAATTTAGTTATGAAAGTGTGAACTTGCTTTCGTCGACAAAAGGCGATGTAATAATAAGTAATTAACTTTCATGAACCTAGTCGTACATCTTTATACAGCAATTATTGTTTCTACTTTTTTTATACCTTCTGAGGAAACAGTCACAGTAATAATTACTGCTGCCGTAATACTTCATTCACCTTACTTTTATAACACTTAATTATGATTTTTCTAAAAATCTCCAAAAAGTTTCTAGCTGGCGATAATATTTTAAAAACGTCTACTACTCGAGTAGCGGTCGATAATATTTTGAAAATGCCCACTATGTCGAGCAGCAGGCGTTTTTACCATAACATTTCCCGTTCACGGTTTTTCTTTGCCCACCGGTCAAAAAACTGTCACATTAGTCCCGTTTAATAGGTATGTAAATCACGAAAATCGTACCTATGTTATACAAAAAAGCTATTTCAGACTCGAGCTGAACACCTCACTCCCGTTTGAAATAGCTCATTTTCTAGCCTAGTTGCACAATATACTATTTTGATGGCACCTAATAAAAAACAATTATCTCAGCCGTCACCCAGGTAGAAATTTAAGCTGGGTCTTAGCCAGAAATGAGCTAATATTGACAAAATTAGCTTCTTTCTTTTTAAGAATTTGTAGCTAACATAAATCACTTTTTGTAAACGTTGTAAAATACATATTTACATTATGTTAATTTAAATATAAACAGTGTAGAACTACGTAGAAAAAATAAGAAATATATAATTAACCTATTAGCATAAAAGTATTTTATACGAAGAATATTTCTTTGTATTACTTTATTATTGAAAAGTTAAGATAAAGACTCTCGCTACTAACAATACATAAGGATTTTCTTACCAAAAAAGACGACAAGTGTAACTTTTTCAATATTAAAATTGAATTATAATTATTTGATTTGTGTTTGAGAATAACTAAATATAATTTATTAATACTTATAGTATAAATATTTATCGCAAACGGCATAAACCTATAGGTTTGTTTTAATGCTCTGACACTTTAATTATCTTAACTGTCTTTTAACTGGAAATTAGCTAGAAATAAGATAGAAATTACCTTACTTTTAGGTAAAAAAGTTAGCTATAAATTAATACGCTAACCAGTCGAATTGGCTTATTTTCTACCAGGGTGCACGATCATAAAACGCGTATCTCGGAGTAGTCCAATTAAGAAAGACGAATCTCTCGCATGACGATTATAAACAGCGTATCTGACGGGCGCAGATAAAATCGTATGAATGTAATTTATCAAAAACTGTTTGCTTACCTCTAAATTAGTACAAAATGAATCCGAACAGTTACATATTAGGTTCAGCTTATTGCAAATAGAAATATTTTCATGTTATCTGTGATTAATATACAATACCAGAAATTTATGGTTATGACGATCCCAGCGACATATGTTGTTTATAATCGTTACGCGCGAGATACGTATTTTTTAAGCGGACTACTCCGATATACGCGTTTTATGATCGTGATGGCTGAATTAATTGTTTCTTATTATGAGCCGTCGATTTGTACAATGACGTAACCAGTTACTTTTTAACCGTCTGGTTCACCGTACTCCAGCAATAATATATCGTTGAGATCGTATGGTAGGAAATCCCTTCCATAATTATCACGTACCATCATTCATAGGGAGGTAGAAAATTATTGTCTCTTGACAGCATAGGCAGTTTCTCCGGAATAGCTTGCGAATGCATTCAGAGCAAATCCGGTGATTGCACGGGCGACATTTTTGTAGACATTCGATCATGTATTAAATACCGCACTTTTTAATGTAAATACATTTGTATTAATATGACATATCATATTTGTGGCGAACCGGAAAACAACTTATGTCCATTTTTCGTGTTTTCGAAAAATGAATGTTTTAATATTTGCACTGATATGTCAGATCGAAACATAATAGATATAAAGTAAAAATATACCCATTAAATAAAGCATTCAAATACCATTCTATTCATAGTTCTAAGACTACATAACACGTTATAGTAAAAAGTAACTATTTTCTTTAGTTACTGTAAATAAATAAATGTTATATTTTATACTTTCTTAAATTGGTTCTTAATGTCGTTGTTGGGTTAAGGTTACGTCCTAATTTTTTGTTAATAGTACTTGTTGTCAGTAAACTTATTTATTCTTAATATCTTAGGACATAGTTTGACCCACGGTTCCCAGTGACCTCTAGAGGTCATATAAGGGTCGAAAATATTCTTAAGAACTACTGAATCTAATAGCTTGTCATGGTTTATAAATATCGAGGTAATGACCCACACAAAAGTTATTGGTTACGTATGGAGGGTTTCAAAATATATGCACAGCAAAGCAGGCAAAAAATATAAATACCTCATATAACATTGTGTATAAGGTTTTTAAGTTATGGGGTACTTAGATTTATTCTTATTCTGTCTGTGTATAAAAGTTCAAGGTTATAAGGTATTTAAATTTAACTCTTCTGTCTTTGTAACGATTTTAAGGTTATTTTTTGTTGTTTATTTATACATATAAGGGTTTTGATGTTACGTGAATATTTTGATTTTTTCGCTATATATTCTCTAATGTCCTCTCATGACCTCTCAAACTAAAACATTTTGTTGCATGGTACAGACTTATTTTTGTCTTCTCTTAGTTTGTCATATTACCAAAATTTTTTTTGTGGTGAAATATACATCCGTATATTTTTTGTAATGTAAATATTTAATGTGCAAATATAATACCAGGAATAACATGTTAATAGCATATATATATATATATATATATATATATATATATATATATATATATATGGAACATTCCACGTCAACCAGTGGACAAAAAATGTTTTTTAGCTGAAACTTTTTATGTGGGTTAAGTATGGTGAACAAAGTATACATATGAATGTTTAGACACCAAGACCCAATATATCTATAGTTAGGACCCTATTAAAAATCAGCTGTTTATTATTGTTTACAAAAAAACAAAAAGATAATGATTTTTAACGCAGATAGGGTGCATTTCTGAGAAAAATTTGTAACGACATTCTTTGTAGCAAATTATCTGTTGAATACATATGAATCTTGAGGTAATTCGGCGAGCTTAATTTTTGTCATTTGACAGTACAAAGTCCATGTAGATCTCGTTTTCAAGGATTTCTCCAGCTAGAAGAAATGCCTTTCCCTCATCCTGAGCTAACTGCCTCAAAGTACGACTTGCTAGAAAGGACGAAGAACCACAACCAAACGTAACGGTAGTTAAAAAATACGCAACCAGCACTGCAGTCAGTTCTTCCCTCCAAACTATGGCCTGCAGGTGCTGATCAGCCTCATGAACCTGAATCTGCAAGTACATCTTAGCTATATCTGCTGCAAAAACAAACGGATAACGTCTCCAGCGGGTAAGCAAAACGACCATATCCGGTAGCAAATTTGGACCTACGAATAAAAACTCATTTAAACAAACACCATCCTTGATTTTGGCGGAGGCATTGAAGACTGTCCTCAACCTGGTTGTCGTGCTGCTTTCATTAACTACGCCATCATGTGGCAGGAAGAAACATTTTTCTAAATTGAAATTCTTGCCAGTAACGCGCCTCATTTAACCCGCAGCCTCATATTCCTGCATTGACTCTACATAAGCCCTACGGAGCTCGGCATTCTTAACAAACCCATTCTCAAGATTATACATCATCCGCACGGCTCGCGTATACGAATCTCCCCATTTTATTGGGATATTAGAGTTTTTAGGTAATCTTACCACATATCTTCCCTCACGAGTGCGACTCACGAAATTCAGGTACATCATTCTCATCTCCTCGCATAGTTCTTGTTCTTCAGTATAGAACTTCTTCTGCGGCAATTCCTTGATCTCCCAAAACTTGCGCAGCTATGCGTTGAGATCGGTGCCTGTTGTCTGTATATGAGCGGTAATCGTAGGACCTTGTCGCTCGCCTGATGTCGTCGGGCCTGAGATTATTCATCCCAGCATGGTTTTCACTGCTATCGGTGAGTCAGCATTCTTACCCTTGCGTAGTCCTTCTTCGATGATCTGAGCATGTACTCGACCACCTAGTAACAAGTCGATACGATCCGAGTATTCAAAACGATGATCTGCTAGCGTGAGTCCTTGTAGATGACCCCAGCTGTTCAAGCTACCTGCAAATGTATCATAGACAGTCACTCTGGGGATAACATAGGCGGTGACCCCGCAGCTAAACCTACATACAAAATGGGGTTTTATTGTAAAGTTTACCAAACTTTTACAAAGTACATTCCCATTATTACCTATACCTGAGACCATAACTCTCACAGGCTTCTTTTTGAGCCTTAAGCTCTGACATAATTTTTCAGAAATGAATGATGCTTGTGCACACTGGTCAACCATTGCTCTTACATATCTGTGCCTTTCATCATCAGCGTGTACTTGTACCCATGCAGTTGCTAGTAGGACCGTATCCTTGTCTGAAGCATTAGCACTGCTGTTTACTGACACTGTCCCCAGCGCTGCTGTCATAGCAGAAGTTTTTTTTTCCTGAAGTCCCAGCTGCACTAGACTTGTGGACAGTCTCCTGAATAATTTTAGGTGCCGCACTATTGCTGCCAAAATGCAACATCGAGTGGTGTTTAGACGAGCAATGCTGGCATCGTAATGAACTTTTGCAGTCTTGCACCGTATGATTATGGAGACAATTGAAACACAGGTGCTTTCTCATAACTAACTGCTTTCTTTCAAATGGACTCTTAGACTGGAAAATTTCACAGCTTACGATTGAGTGTGAACCTTTACAAAGCGGACATGAAGACGATTGAGAAGAAGAAGAAGACGAACCTTTACCTTTCTCCTCCTGCACTACATGAACCGACTTAACGTTTTTATTTTTGTAAGCAAAGCTCTTTTCCTTAAATTCAGAACGAAAATCGCGAAGCTTTGCAGTTTCCCTAAAAGAAATGGTTTCCTTGGCGCTTTCCAACTGTACTAGTGCTAACCTTTTGGTTTCTAAAAATGCATCTGACGCGTCAAAGGCCGGTGATTTCTGTGCATGATTGGACCTAGTTACCGATTACTCCCACTTCCTTTGAATGTGCGAGGTTAACCTCCTAACTGTCAGAAACACAGTGAAATGGTCCCAGTGTTCCACTGGACTACCTAAGGCTTTTAATGCCTGCAAGATATGTTTCGTCCCTGTCCGGATCCTACAAACTTCGTGTGCAGCGTCATTGGACATCGATTTTAACGATAATAATTTTGCCAACAGCTTGGTTATTAATAATCTTGAATTATCATAATAATCCTTCACTCCCTTCCATGCACTCAAAAAATTGTCAGATAGTGCATCTTATATACAGTAGGGATGGTGGCATCCTTTACAATCATTTCCGTGAACGAGTCCCTGAATCTAACCCACTCTTGAATCTCAGGCTGATGAAAATCAGCTGCTCTCAACTGAAGCGCATACTCTCTCAATAAACCTAAATTTAGTGCGAAAGCTTCCTTTGCTTTATCGTATATCTCGGTGGTGAAATAATTATCATCCCCTTCGGTTTCCTCGTCATCTAATAGGAGTTCGTGGCTATCATCGAATTTAACCCAAAGACTCTGCAGCAACTCAATTGTAGCCTGATAGGCCCCTTCTGTCATTCGATCGGTACCGAGCTTCTTGAAATTTTCATAAATCATTGATATCCTATGGAATAACCGCAACTGCTTGTCAGTAGTATCCATTATAGTGGAATGCGCCTCAGCCACTTGAGTAGAAATCAGCAAGCTAACCTAAATCTAACTACTCGTGTAGAAATACTAAGCCACCTTTGGTCCACCCGTCACAACTTTGTAAGTTATATGCTACCTGCTAAAACTGATTCTATCGGTTCTGACTTCAATCTACCTAGAATGATATTATTCTATATGAATAACAATCCAATAGCTTGTTAGCGTCACTTAAATGAGTTTAGAACATCAAAAGAATACCAATGCCTAAAGCTTCTTGAATTAGCCTGTAAAATCCTTGCTTGCGCAAAGAACTAATGCTAACAGCTAGCCTCTTATCAGCTAATGTCATGTAAGATGAGCGACAACTGATTTTATCCTCCCTTGACAGGTTGAGATTCAAAAATAAAACCAGCACCGACTTCACAACTAGCTGACTAAATCTATTATTACATATACAAATGCTCAGCAACGCACATGGACCAGTGACGATTAGCCTGGAAAAAAAAGCCTATGCTTTAGCTCCTCATCCTCAGCAATATCCAGTACTCTGAACTACTATATGTATATATCACCAACCCTAGACGCCGTAAACCTGTCTCAGATTGGAAATACAAGCTATAAAAATGTCCGTACCTTGGAAACTGCGATGATATTCTGCACTAATATCCAGCCCCAGCGACATAAGCCCTTACGATTCTACTTCTGTTGACTAAATCAACGTAAACAAACCATCGAGATCAAAACCAACGTAATATATAGTTGAATCCGATGAGAAAACTTCCCAGCATAATGCCAGAGTCACAACGTAGCAGTAGACCTATTATAATAACATTAATAAGCTACAACACGCTTTAGTGCTCCCAATCATCTGGTGGAATGTGCACACACTGGTTTGTATTCGACTATTCCGATGAAAGGACCACTACGTGGGCTGAGAAATCTCTCGCAGCTTCACCTGTGTCCAACTCCGACATGAGAGCAAACAGCCAGCCTCAACTTATGCCTTTTAATATATAGATTCACTACAAGCTTGAAAAGAGATAGAAAAACAACAAAACTGCATCAGCTATCTCTCCTTAGACCGTGCTAAATTTAAGTACATCGACCAGTACATAGTACCACGAACAGGTGCTAAGGTAAACAGCACACAGCCATTTGCCCTTACATGGAGCAACTCAACCTTAGTTTGATGCAGATGAACATTCTTCTCGTCTGCTCTTTTCAGAAGTCGAGGTTATGCATGTGCCGCATCCTCGCTGTTGTACGCTGCGGATATATCGAGCGCCTCGAAGCTCGGCTGCTGCCGTCATCTCCTTGGCCCGCCGCTGCGTCGTCATGCGTGCTGCTTGTGCTGCGGCTCCTGCTTGTGCACCTTGATACGCAGTTGCCGCCAGCGATATCTCGCGCTTAGTCCGCCGTGTTGTCGCTGCCTCGCGCCTCGACTCGTCGCAGCCGCTGCAGCCTTGCGCCTGAATGCGCAGCTGTTGCCACTGTCTCGCGGCTCGACTGCCGCTGCTGTTGCTACAGCCTGGCGCCTTGATGCGTCGCCGTCGCCTACGTTGCCTCGCCTCGACGTGTGGCTTCTGTCGCCTCCACCTTGACTAACCGCTGTTGCTGCAGCCTCGTGCCTCGGCTTGCCGTTGCTGCTGCAACCTCGCGCCTCGTCTCACCGCTGCTGATGCTTTTTCCCAAGCGAACAATACCGTGTTGGGCTGCTTGCGTTCTCCGTGCACGAGAACTCCGAATGCTCCACCATTCAGCACGAGTAAATTTCGGAGCAACAACAATGAATTGTTGTTGTTATTTTAACGTTCCACGCGCAAGCGCTTGAAAAGACAACGAATTTTTGTTAAGCTACAAGCACCTGTTGCGTCGCGTGCCAAATATGGCTGCCGGCCTTCGCGCGCGTGACTCCGAAAAAAAAATCGAGCTGAAACACTTACGTTACTGCGCCGATTCCAATTATCAAAGAATAACTCGAAGGACCAATGTTTTGGGCAAAGGTCGATAAATAATTGAGTGCCATGTAATTAGTAGCAATAATACAGTTACTTTATTGCAGGATATAATTACAGCGAGGTGGGGGGATGAACCTTCTCCTAGCCGATCCGCGGAGCAACTGGACGAGCGAGCGCGCTTTTCGGAGCGTCGCGACGCGCGTTTAAAGAGCGGTATTGTTAAAGGCCCACCCTGATTAGCTAATGATGCGAGAACAAAAAAAAATTCCCTCGTTAACCGACAGAATTTGTATCGTGACTTTAAATATGCCTCGAAACGCAGACATATATGAATATATATATGGATAACTCTCTGGGCAATCACGAACAAAAAAAATTTTATTGCGGCAAAAGTGCACCATCTGGTATGTAAAATGATTGTGAATTTTTTTCCATTTTTTAAAGCCTATATATTTAAAGTTGTTCGAAGCTAAATATGACTTTATTGTCAAAAAGTGCATTTTAATAATTTTATCCACAATATTTCATGTTATTTTGATTTTTTTATATAAATATTGCACTTCTGTCATATTACGACTATGGCAGTATATTTTGTGCTGAAAGAATCTATCTTCGTGATTTTTGGTGTAATGTTTAGAGTGATGATAACCAATTTTTTCTGGATTTAAGTTTTAAAATGAGATTAGTTAAACAAAAGGGACATTAAAAGATTTTGAAACCATTTTTTATGAAAACTTCAGAAAATTTTCTAAAAATTCCTATGTTGCAATTTTTTTAACGGATTTAATTTTGTTGAATAAATGGAGGTTGAAATTTGCTTAAAGATGTAATAAATGACTACATACTCATACAGATATCCATATACACACATGCACATCAGAAAATTCACATACACACACACACACATCAAAATATGTATCTCTACTCATCTACTTACCCGAGTACAAAAACTTATATATAAACTTATAATTTTATATAAGTTTTTGTACTCGGGTACGTAGATAAGTATAGATACATATTTTGATCTGTCTGTGAGTGTGAATTTTCTGATGTGCGTGTGTGTATATGGATATGTGTATGTGTTCAAACGCTTGTTATAGAAAAACTACTAGATGTAGTTATATTATAAGTAGTTATATATATAGGCTTTTTTGCCCTCGTGTGATGCTTATAAGCAGACAAAGGCAAAAATGCCTCTCCCCCATGGTTCACACCATATTTTTTGTAACACTTGTTTCGTTTACGCGCTTTTTGTACTTATGAAGATGAACTAAATAGGGCTGTTCTGTGACATGGTGCAAACATGCTCCTGTTAGATGAAAAATTAAAATATAAGGAGTTTAAATATGTCTAAACTCCCCTAAACACTATGATAGCCTTAATTTTTGTAAAATGGTCCCTAAAAATGTTTAGACCCCCCCCCCTTCCCCCTACACATGTGGTATCACACCAGGGTCGGACTAAGTAATGGGTTAGAAGCAATTCGGTGATTTCTATATCGGACTGGCCCAATTGAAAAATCGGAGTAGGGGTGAAGGAAGGAGTGCAAACATTTTCTATATAACTTGAAGATAACGTTAGTTTTAATTTCATTTTTATTTTTATTAAGTTCTTTAAATTAAAAGCTTTAATGTAAGCATTTCAAAAAAGCTTGAATATTTTAAATGTAAACCCTTATTCTAACTAACTCAAAATAAGAAATTCGCATCACTTAATAAACCTTAGATAATACATCTGTGAACAATAAAACTAATCTAATCTTCGCAATTTGCAATAAACAAAAAAGTACAAAAATTTAATCCGTAAACTCTAAATCTTAAACCAACTACCCCAAACCTAACAATTAACAATTTAAAGAATATATTAATAGAACTATACATTTTGAACTATACACCTAAATAACGTAAGCTAAGCAATATGCAATTTGAAAAGAAAAATAATAAAACCGTAAACCCTAAAACCTTAAGCCAAATAATCCAAGTAAACCAATTTGCAATTAATGGGGCATTCCAATGTGAACGCACAAAAAAAGCATATGTTCAATCATTTTTTTCTCTAAAAATTAAATATTGAAAATAGTGGATATAATATTTTTTATTTTTGAATATTATGTTATCACGATAACATTATTTTCTTGATTATTTACTTATATATAATTTGCTTATACTTTCGGTTCGACATAAATTTTTATTTTTATAACAAGTTTCTTTAGAATATTATTAATTCATTTACAAAATTTTATTCTTTGAAGAATACTTTGATATTCAATTCAATTCTCAATTTCAATTCTGATTTTAAAAATAGTGATTGACTATCATTCGCTCTCCTCCCCGCCAAGATCGTTGCACTTGTGCGGACGGACAACTACTTTTAATTTAGAAAATCTTTTAAATGTATATAAAAATATATGTAACTCACTATTTATTTATCGATTTTAATGACGATGTTTCACTTATTAATCGTCCCCAATTGTTATATCGATCCTCTTTTCTTGACCAGCTGGCCAATGTTCCGCTTCCAAATTTAACAAATACGCTACGGTGACGATTGGAGGAGTATTTAACTTCGAGTTGATGGATTATTGAATTCTTCAGATTAATTACTTTTTTTCCTTCAGTGACTTATTGTTTTTCTTCTCAACTGAATGTAGATTGAAGAATAGTTTCTTTGATGTTCTTGAGATTATTTTAGTTATTTTCTTTTATATTCTGATTTTATAAAATCGGCTATCCGCAGTTTTATAGAATATCTTTAACTTTGTGAATATTTTTGTGCTGATTATATAAACTGGTAAGTGATGTAGTCTCTGCCAAACTGAATAATCCACGATACAGCCTTTTTTTGGCCTTACGAACAGACATTTCGTTAAGTACACATTGTCGACTCGGTATAGACGGAGCTCGATACTGTGTTCGAACTGATTCTTGAGACGTGCAGTCTGAATATTAACGTTTGCCGAATTTCATAAATTTTATAATATTTACCAAATTCTTATAAATATAATTCTTTTAACGCACTTAACAACGTAATTGTGTCAGTTATAAAATCTTACAAAATGCTTTTGCGAACATTTTTTATTCATTCGATTAATAACTGATGCGTAGGTATTTGGCAAGTGCATTCTTCGCTACCGCGGTGTGACTCGAATTTGTTTATGTCTTACGTGTACAATTAAAATATACGTCACACGATGTAACACACATTTTCGTTAAAATATTCTTTATTATTTCTTTTCGGAGACCCAACCGATGCAAAAAAAAAATAATAATTTTTCAAAAAATCGGTTAGGTCTCCAAAAAGATAGTAAAAAAAATTTTAACAAAAAAGTGCTTCGCTCTTTTAGTACTACATGTCAAAAGGAGTCGAATCACCGTGGAAGAAAAAATTTTTGTTTATCATGTCACCTGTAATCGTGTGAGGAACGCAATAACTTTAATAAATATGATATTGAAAATAGTGATTTATTATGACGTATAGGATCAAGATTTTGAAGCTTTTCAACGGTAAAATGTAAGATATTACTAAGTATATATAACACAAATATTTTCAGAATGGTTGCTTTTAAACATAAAGTATTTCCTGACCTTATAAAAAAAATTCTTATTATGGGTTTAACCCAAGCCTGCCCCCTTAAGTCCCATAAGGATTTAATTTCAAAGCTAAAAGTTTCCCTATCATAATTAGATACTTTAAGAATAATCTTTTGCAATGTATATATATATATATATATATATATATATACATATAATTACATTGCAAATGTAATTACATTGCAAATGTAATTACATTGCAAATGTAATTACATTGCAAATGTAATTACATTGCAAAAGATTATTCTTTTGCAATGTAATATAAAACTGCACTCTTTTAACTAAAATTAAAAATTGAGCAATTTTGGATCCCAAATATACACAATTTGATAGTTCATTGAAAAGTAAGCCATATAATTAATTTATATTTTAATTAATAGGTATTTTAATGTATATTTTATATACATATATATATATATATATATATATATATATATATATATATATATATATATATATATATATATGTATATAAAATATACATTAAAATACCTATTAATTAAAATATAAATTAATTATATGGCTTACTTTTAAATGAACTATCAAATTGTGTATATTTGGGATCCAAAATTGCTCAATTTTTAATTTTAGTTAAAAGAGTGCAGTTTTATATTACATTGCAAAAGAATAATCTTTTGCAATGTAATTACATTTGCAATGTAATTATATGTATATATATATATATATATATATATATATATATATATATATATATACATTAAACTACCTATATATATATATATATATATATATATATATATATATATATATAGGTAGATTGAAGAATAGTTAAAATAAGGTGTATATAATATAAAAATATGGTGTGTATATATATATATATATATATATATATACACCATATTTTTTGTAACGCATTTATTGATTTTTGCGTTTTTCTGGCATATTAAGCGGGGCTAATATATATATATATATATATATATATATATATATATATATATATATATATATATATATATATATATATATATATATATAATAGCAATTTTCCGAAAATTAGCGTACGTAAAAGTAACTTTTGTGCCCGCTTATTACTTTTGCGCCCGCTTATTTACATTTGCGCCCGCCGGTCTGAAAAATGGTCCTTTAGGCTCGCTTAATAGGTACAGAAAAACGCGAAAATCGTGCTTGTGTTACAAAAAAGAGTTTTTAAAGCAAAGTTTATATTTTTGATTTAAATTATTCGATGTTTTTATGTCTTTTATTTTTATAGTCAACCTTTTCAATAAAAAAATTTGTTTAATAAACCTTTAGTAAGAATAATATTTGCTTTAATATTATTCTGACTTATTATCTGAATTCATAATATTGAATTTGAAAAAGCATTTAGCTCACTAATTCACACATATGCACTTATACATATATACATACACGTGCGCTTATACACAATTATTTACGCTTACAAACCCACATTGAATGTTGATAGACTCTTACGAATATTTTATGACGTAAATTCTCTAAAACCAAAAAAAAAATTGCTGAGCAAATTATAATGTTACAAAGACTATATTTTCAATAAGAAATAACAGAATAATAAATAATAATAATTAAAATAACAATTTGACAATTATTCTAATTAAATTTTATTTATCATACAATGTTACATTACGTATAATAATGAAAGAATTTTTTACTGTATGTTCCTGAACTATATATATACCCTTCTTGTTTTCGACATTTATTGTTTTGAACTCGAAATGGGTTACACTCTCATCGAGAAACGTGCAATTATTCTGTAGTATTACGACAGCTCTTGTACTAGCAAGATCTATAATTTACAGCTCTCTAAATTATTGTTATAAATCTCCTGAGTTTGTATTGCATTAATTTCAGATCAGATCGTAAGTAAATTTTACTTTTGATCAAAGTTTCTTTTTTTTTGATCAAAGTTTCTTTTTGGAAATTATTTTAGCGAATTACTGCACTGAGCTGTTTTTAACGTAATTATCTTATTTAAAGTGTAAATATAATTATGAGAAAATAATGTTAAAAATCTAACATTGTAATTCATTTTTTCTTTGAAAAATATTATAGTTTTTATATAAGTAGATACGTAGATGTTAGTTTTTGTACGACATATATCAGCGTATTAAAATAAATTTTAGGTAACGTTTGTTTAAAAACTTTTTAAAAAATAATAACAACAAATCAAAAGAATCATTTCCAATTTAGTGCATCAACAAATAATAATGAAGACCTACTTCAATTAATTTTAATTTCAACCGTTGTTATGTAATAAAATTTAAGTCTTAATGTAATAAAAATTGTTTTTAAATTGATTGGACCTACAAAAGAAAAATTAAAACATTTTGTCGAAAAAGTGCCTAACTTACTTTTTAGTATACGTCAAAAAGAGTCGAATAACCAAAGAAAAAAATATTCATCGTGTCACCTAGAATTGCGCACGGTGCAAAGTTCCTCCAATAAATTTGGTGTTGACAATAGTGATTAATCGTGATCTGTAAGATAAAGATGTTCAGGTATTATAATGATAAAATTAAAGATATAATTAAGTATTTATAGGCAAAAAATTTTAAGAATGATTGCTTTTGAATATAAAAAGTTTTATGAACTCATAAAAAAAGTTATTCTTTTGGGTTTAACTCGGGCCTGTCCCCTTAAATAACAAGTCTTTAACTAATTATCAAATGAATTTTATGAATAGATTATTTCCAAATAAAAATAACATTTAAATTTTGTTTGAAGAGGTTCAATTTTAAGAAAATTTTTATGATTGTGGAATTTGTTCAATTGCGTTTACGATTTCTATAATTCTTAACATTTTTCAAAGTTCCATATGGATTGCGTAGGGACCTGGTAAATGCAATATATTTTTAAGTGCCAAATGTGTTATATGGCTACAATGGTAACGAAAGGGATAAAGGAAAATAATCTTTTCTGAAAGACAATGATTATATTAAAGAATTACAAAATTTAGCAACTGAAAATTCTATAACGAGTACAGATTTAAAAAAATGCATTAGATCATATAATAACGGGATTGCATTTGCGAGTTCTGGGGCTACTTTTGACAAACATTGTAGTCTAGGTTCACCTGTAGTACGAATAAACGGACAAGTTTATCATGGTGTTTATGCATTACATCATCAAGAAAAACAAAACCGCTGTCAATGCATTGGTACTTAGCTTCCTCAAACTAAATTAATTGTTCCAATAAGAAATTTTATGCCACACTCAACCGATATGGCCACTTTTTGCCCCTGAAAATCGGGGCGAAAGTAGCATATATTTCCCGTAAACCGATTTGCGGGGCAAAAGTAAAATTTGCAGGGCGAACGTACAATTTGCGGGGTGAAAGTAAAATTAGCGGTGCAAAAATAAAATTTTCGAGGCGAAAGTAAATTTTGCGGGGCAAAAAACGACGTATCCGTGTATAACAGAAAAAAGGAAATACCTTATTTAAAATTTGGGGTCGGAAAAGATGGGTAATTTTATACTCTTTCAAATGCATTTAAAATTAATTGGTAATATTATTTGAAACATACGGGAAAACCCCAAAATAAAAACTCAAAATTCTTATGAGCTAGTCTTAAAAATGTGTTCTTTTTTCTCTTATATTACTTTCTCTGACTGTTCGAGGTCGTTCGGACTGAAACTTCCAGGGTAGCTTCACTTTTTATCACAATTTTTGAGTCAATAAGATACCTTCATAGGAAGAGATATCGATAAACAAAAAAAATATTTTTTAACCCCCCTCCTTTACAAAAACAAAAAAAAACTGAGCTCTGAAACATTAATTTTGACCTTGAATATTCCGAGTAATACTCATCCGCATCCATCCACACATACACACACACGCACACACACATGCGCGCGCACACACACACACACACAGACACAAGTATGTTATTGCTAATGAAGAAGCAAACAAATGATGAATTGATAACGATTTTAAATGTTCTACTGAAATTTTAAACCAATTAGGTACTTTTTTACGAGAATCACATGGGCATGCAGAAGCTTATAAAATGATGCATTAAGTAGAGGTCGAAGAAAACAATCAGTGCACCAAAAGTTAACCCAACACCCAGAAAAGTAAAAATGTTAGTTAAAATAAATAATTTTAATAAAAATAGGTATAATCATACAACGTGTAATGAAGTTGCCATAGTATTTGTAGGGAATGATAGAGAACCACCAATAGAACAAGATTTTTGTATTTATTCTAAAGTATATAGCCTAATAAAAATTCCTAGTATAAGTCAACATGTCGATCCAATGTCGTATCCATTAATATATCCTAGTGGCAATTGTGTATGGATGTCTAATATAAACGCTAATGATAAAAAGAAGAATGTATCTGCATTACAATTTTATAGTTACAAATTATGTATTAGAAATGACTTTAGCTAATATATAAGTTTAGGTAAATTAGGAGCAAATAAAAAATTTAATGAAGATAAACATTATAAAATTGGAAAAATGTTTACTTTACCATCAAGTTTTATAGGAAGTCCTCGAGCTTTACATCAACATTTTATTGATGCTGTGATACTTGTACAAACGTACGATAATCTAGATTTATTTTATGACCTGCGATCCAAACTGGAAAGAAATTGATAACAATATTGGAAAATTGGAGCAATCTATCGACAGATCATATATTGTTGTAAAAGCATTTAATTATAAAGTGATAGAATTGAAAGGAGACATTGTTAAAAAACACATTTTCGGAAAATGTATTGCATTTACTTATATAATTGAATTTCAAATAAGACGTTTACCACACATACATATGTTAACTTTTTTGGATAAAGACGATAATGTATACGATAATGATCAAATAGATCAGCTCATTTCTGCTGAAATACCTGATGAATATAAAAATTCTAGATTATTGATTCACAGTCATTGTGGAGAACAAAACAAAAATTCACCTTGAATGGACATTAAAATAGCAAAATGTACTAAGAATTTTCCAAAAAGTTTTACTGAAAATACCTACTATAACAACTATTGGTTATCCTTTATATCAACGAAGAAACGATCATAAAAAAATTTATTTTTCTTAAAAAAAGTGGGCAGACAATAGATTTGCTGTTCCTTATAATCCATATTTATTATTAAGGTTTAATTGTCACATAAATGTTGAAGTATGTGTAACTGTAATAAGCGTAAAATATTTATTCAAATATATTTGAAATTAAATTAGATAAAAACAATACTAATAATGATGTTGATAAAATTGAATCAAATAATGTTAAACTATAATATGATAAAATTAAACAGTATATTACCACAAGGTACATTTGTGCTACTGAAGCAATGCATCATTTACTAGAATATAAATTGAGTGAATTATCACATATAATTTATTGATTACCAGTTCATCATAAAGATGAACAAAATATTTATTTTAAAGAAGGCTGTAAAGAAGAAGTAATTAATAAAGAAGTAGGTACCACACTTAATGCATGATTTGAACTAAATCAAATAGATTTATAAGTAATTAATACTTGTATCCGGAAATTCCAATTTATTATGTATTTGACAGTAAAACGAAAAGATGGAATAAAATAAAAAAGACAAATAAATCTGTTTTAATCAGAATGTATTTAGTAAATCCCAAACAACAAGAACGTTTCTCTTTAAGATTATTATTATTGCACGTTAAAGGTGCCACCTCATTTGAACATTTAAGACCTTATAATGGTATCACATATTCAAATTTCTATGAAGCTGCTAAAGCAAGAAATTTAATATCAACAGATAAAGAGTGGAATAAATGCTTAGATGATACATATCAATATAAATTTCCACGAAGCATATATGAATTGTTTAGTTAGATATGTGTTTTTCATAATCCAATTAATGCTTGTGAATTATTTAAAAAATATAAAATTCATTCTTATCCGCTAACAATGGATGAAGAAAAAGGCCAATGCATTTAAAAATAATTAATAACATTGTGATAATGCATGGTTCTACTATAAGTAATTTTAAATTACCCGAACTAGATGACACATACAATTTCGATAATGATACTGAAAATAACAGTATAATATCCAATTTGATGAAAATAATAACTTTAACAGATGCAAAAGAATTATTTTTAACGCAGTATTTAATACGGTAAATGAAAAATCAAATGATAAATGTATCTTTATAGATGGCTCAGGTCGAACTGGTAAAAGTTATTTACTAAATAATCTCATTTCTTACTTAGAAATAAATCAAAGTGATACTTTAACAGTGGCTTGCAGTCTCGTTCGAACAGTCGATCAGGTAAGACATGCTCTAATATTATTGATTGTGCCGAATTTCAGTGCCTAAAACAGTTCAGTGAACCTAAATTTCTATAGGAGAGTGATTATGCACTGTCCTAGCTGCATCTAAGATCTCATTCATCATGAGCGCTTCTGATAACAAGGGCGTTCAATCCTCATAAAGTAACAGTAACACAATGAATTTAAATACTGCAAACCGTTTCAAGGTCCTTTTCCGTTCCTACTCCCAAGTTGTTCAGCAAATTCAATTTCCAAAGAAGGATCAAGCAATTATTACTGATGCAATTGATGGCTTACAAATTAAAGACTACGTCATCTCCATAGGAAAAATGATTGAGCCAGGGAACATACGCTTCGCTTCAAGAATATCTCAAGGTATAATTTGTTTATATCTAAGCACACAAGAGCTTGTCGGTAAGATTAACGTTCCTGGATCGGTTGTAAACATTATATCACATATACTCGCACTAAGACCTTTGATATCCAAAGCCAAAAGAATTATAATTTCAAATGTTTGTTCAATAATCCCGCACTCCTTCTTCGAATAGAAACTTTCGGAGTACAACATTCAGCCTGTTTCTCAAATTACTTTTATTCATACTGGAATCAACGTCCCGAATACTTACATATTTAAGTTTTCGCAGGCAAATTTTTATTACTCCCGAAGACTTAACTAAAGTACCAGAAAAACCACAAATCAACTATGAAAAAACAGTATATTGGATATACCTTTCTAGTGAGAAACTTACGTGCTTCCTCTGTAAAGAAGAAGGCCACCTCGACTAATATTGCCAGTCCCTAAACCCAGACCTTTCCTCTCAATTTGATCCTACTTCTGATTGCCCCAATCTTCAACTCGACCAATCTCTGCTCCATTCACCAGTATCTGCATCTCTCACCTCCCTTACCAATGCTTCAATAAAATAAATCCTCCTAAAGTCACTAGTGCACTGTCACACTTGCAAACAAATCACGCCATGCTACCTCCATCTACTAGCGACAATAGAACTGTACTCACTGGCGTCAAACGTCCACTCAGCTTTTTTTCTGGAAGTCACGAAAACTATACTGTTCTTACTCTCAAAAATTCGCCCCCGACGGCCCAGTCCCAAATAAAAATAAAATCACCAACCAGAAGAAAAGACAATGTACTCTCACCAATATAGACACACAACTCAAATCGGCTAAGGACTATATTAATGAGAATTCAGCATCTTATCCGCTCAATTATGAACAGCTCTCACTCTTCCACAAGAATTATATGGGAACATTGACATTCCAGGATTTGCAAGAACATATATCTCCAGCACGCAATCCTTAATTCAAATGCTCAAAGACACTCACAGTCACTTAAGCGACGTTGAAAATTCGTCTTACAAGAATTTCTAAAAGATTAGAATCACCCGAAGATAAACTCTCCAGCTCCACGGACGATCAGGATTTATAACCACTTTTTATCTCAAAAATGGCTACTAGTAATACTACATCACTCTCCAGTTCTAACGTCAGGATCATCTTCTGGAATGCAAAAAGTATTCTGCAATGGAAAGAAGAACTTCATATCATTCTCCAAGACGTCAACATTTTTATTTGCGTTAAAAGTTGACCCAACCAAAAAATTTGCAATTTTTAATTCCCCGGTTTTGTTATTTTTAGAAAAGACATGACTCGATCGAATGTAGGTGGGATTTTGTTATTAATACGCAATAACATTGGTTACAAAGAAATCGTTAACATTAAATCTCCTGACGAATCAGTAGAAATTTGTGATTTGCGTATTACTAACACAAATTCCGAATCTATTAAATCCTATTAATTCCTTTTTCCAAATATGAAATGATCCTATTTGCGAATAGGATGTATATGCAATTTTTGTATTGGTGAATAGGATTTAATAGATTTCTCACACTAGGGACGTTAGACTTACCGCAATGGAATGTAATTTTTTCTAACATCGATCGTAGACAAGATAACATTTTCGTGGGCGATTTTAATTCCCATCATGTCATCTGGAATTGCGGCAAAACTGATGTCAACGGTAAGAATCTATTACATTGCATACAGGATATAGGATATTGATTCCCACATTCATAATACTGACACGTACACGCACATTGATTCTACTAAAAATCTAATATCGATCTTGTTTTGTCAAGCAAAAACTTAGTAGAACGAATTGAAACACAAACTCACTGTGATACCTACGGCTCCATCTACATGCATTAATTGGGAAAAAGTTAACTCTAAACTTGATCAAGCCATCTCACAGTTTTTAATATCAGAATTTGACCTTTTATGTCCCAACGAATAATATGATTTCTTTGTACAAACTATTTCGAATTATGTCAAATCTAACACACCTATTAAAAAACAAGTCGGCAAGCACACTCACAGAAATCCAGTTGCACGGTGGGACTCTGAATGTCATAATATGAGACAACTTCACAATAATGCATTTACAAAAATGGGGAAAATTCAAAGATCCGAATAATTTTATCAAATTTAGAAGGCTGAGAATACTCGCCCGCAATACCTTCAAAATGAAAAAACTAGAAAATTGCAAAGAGTTTACACAGAGCCTTGACAGTCACTTTGACATGAAATATATTTGCAACACTTCTAAGATACTTAAGAATAAATGGATAAAGGTCACTCAATCACACCTATCTGAAAATTTCCAAATAGATAACAAACTTAACGCAATAAATAAAATTTGTCTTCCATGAATACCGTGTAACCCTGATTACATTCCCCTATGTAACAAGAATGAATTCTTGGACTCCGAATTCACATTCGCTGAACTTAATTTAGGTCTAGATTCTCACAACCCCATTTCCTCACCTGGTGTCAACGGGATTGACTATGAAATGTTTAGAACAAGTGTATTCCCTGATGCCTGGAAAAACTCCTACGAATATCTAATATGTAAACCTGATGGATTCAACTTTAGACCAATCTTCCTCACGTCATCTCTGTGCAAACTCTTCGAAACCATAATTAAAAACAAACAACAATGGTGGATAGAAAAACAACATATCTTGCCTAACTCTCAGAGCAGTTTTCGAAAAGGTCAATCGTGCATTGATAATTTGCTAAATTTAGCCATGAATGGTCAACAAATATTTAAACAAAATAAATAATTATACACAGTTTTTCTAGATGTCCGCGGCGCTTTTGACAACGTTAATAGTAACCTCCTAATTAAAAAGCTGGTCGAAATTGGCTGTCCTTATAAGCTTGTTAAATTCATCAAATTCCTTACCTATGAAAGACATGTTTATATAATCATAGTTGACGTAACATTAAACACGCATAAAGGTGTGCCTCAAGGTGGTGTGCTTAGCCCTCTTCTGTAACTATTTACGTTTCAGACGCACGTTTTCTAGGCGTAATCTTTGATTACAGACTAAATTTTACTCAGCAAATAACAGCCTACACAACAGATGTCACAGAGCACTTAATATCATAAAATATCTCCAAGGCACCTGATGGGGTGTTCATCCGAACGTACTCACGAAGTTCTACAATAGTTTTATCCACTCCATAATTGATTACGGCAGTTTCATTTATTTTCCTACATGTAAAGACTTAGTAAATAAGCTCGAGAAAATTCAATATTCTGCCATTCGCTCGATTTTTGGTTACCGTATAATAACTCCTCTTAACGTGCTACTCGTCGAATCGAAACTTCTAACTATAATACAAAGGTCGCGGTATTTATGCAATTCGTATTTACTCAAAATATTTACTAACAATAACCTGCTTGTCCAGAAAACTGTTATTAAATTAAACTGTTATTGAATAAATCAAACAACAAGCATATACGTCTCTTCGAAGATTGTCCGCTCATTGAAGCCAATACCTTCCAAATATACAAAACTCAATGCAATTTACACAGATGGCAGTAAAGATCGCACCTGGAACACCGCTAGTTCAGCATGTATTTGTTCTACCTTAAATATCTCGGTTGTAAGAAAACTCAACGGAAATTCTTCGATCTTTACTGCTGAATCTATCGTGATCGGCGACGCCATGGATGTCGCCTTAAAAAATGTATCTCATAGTTTTGTAATATTCGCTGAGTCTTTGTCTGTGTTGCAATCCTTGAAACGTACCTAAAATTTTAAAATAAAAATAACCAAAAAACCTCGATTCAATTCTCCTGGGTTCCATCGCACTCCGGGATCCACGTCAATGAACATAGCTGACTTTCTTGCTAAAAATGCTAAAAATAACCCAAACGCTTTAGAAGCTCTCAACATTCATTTTACTGACCTAAAAGAAGGTTACAAAAATATCATGACAGAAAGTACAAAAAACATGTTCTACAAATGAGCCCAGCAAATAATCCAGCGAAGCCACTAATCCATGGTTTTACTATAAGAATCTTTCTAGGAAACTTATTGTTACCATTAATCGATGCCGTGCCCACCATTATAACCTTCCGGCGTCGCCTGCGAGAGTCAATATTGTCTCTCACCCTTCCTGCTCCTGTCTTACCAGTCCTCAAAATCTCGACCACATAGTATAGTAATGTTCTATTTTTAACGACCAAAGATCCAAAATGGTTCAGAGACTTCTCAAATTAGGTATACAACTTCCTATGAAAATATCATTTTTGCTAGCTAAACCCAATGTTCCTGCCTGCAAATGTATATGTTCTTTTCTTGAAAAATGCGATTTAAAACTGTAATAAGACATACTAACCACTGACTGTATTTTCATTCTCAATGTTAATATCCTAAGTTTGTAAAATTTTCTAAACCTAAGTTAATCTTTGTAATTATTACTTTCAGATATAGCAAATAAATCTCCATGGAGATTTGACGCTTTAAGAAAAAAACAGTGGTTTGGATAGCAGCTAATTTATTACAAAATGATAAAACTGTATATACAACATTTAAAATACCTTTAAATGTTAATGAACAAATTCCTACCATATAATTCGAAATAGTAAAGATGATCAAAGAATAACACTTGTTAACGTTTTAATTTGGGATGCGATCACAGTGACCTCTAAACATGCTTTGAAGCGATAGACCGTATGTTCAAAGATGCATGTAATAATAGCAATATACTTAGAGGAAAAAGCATAATAGTATCTGGTCATTTTCGACAGAAGTTACCAATTGTGAGACATAACAATAAAACACAAACAATTGAAAATTGTGAAAAAGCCATATATGGAATGATTTCAAAATCATGACAGCGAATTTAAAAAATGGTTTTTGAAGATTGGTGAAGGAATATTCACTACAATATTTGAAATAGAAAATTCCTAAAAAAGAACAAATTCCTGCCATATAATTCCAAATAGTAAAGATGATCAAAGAATAACACTTGTCAAAATTTTAATTTGGGATGCGATCACAGTGACCTCTAAACATGCTTTGAAGCGATAGACCGTATGTTCAAAGATGCATGTAATAATAGCGATATACTTAGAGGAAAAAGCATAATAGTATCTGGTCATTTTCGACAGAAGTTACCTATTGTGAGACATAGCAATAAAACACAAACAATTGAAAATTGTGTAAAAAAGCCATATATGGAATGATTTCAAAATCATGACATCGAATTTAAAAAATGGTTTTTGAAGATTGGTGAAGGAATATTCACTACAATATTTGAAATAGAAAATTCCTAAAAAAGAACAAATTCCTGCCATATAATTCCAAATAGTGAAGATGATCAAAGAATAACACTTGTCAAAATTTTAATTTGGGATGCGATCACAGTGACCTCTAAACATGCTTTGAAGCGATAGACCGTATGTTCAAAGATGCATGTAATAATAGCGATATACTTAGAGGAAAAAGCATAATAGTATCTGGTCATTTTCGACAGAAGTTACCTATTGTGAGACATAGCAATAAAACACAAACAATTGAAAATTGTGTAAAAAAGCCATATATGGAATGATTTCAAAATCATGACATCGAATTTAAAAAATGGTTTTTGAAGATTGGTGAAGGAATATTCACTACAATATTTGAAATAGAAAATTCCTAAAAAAGAACAAATTCCTGCCATATAATTCCAAATAGTAAAGATGATCAAAGAATAACACTTGTCAAAATTTTAATTTGGGATGCGATCACAGTGACCTCTAAACATGCTTTGAAGCGATAGACCGTATGTTCAAAGATGCATGTAATAATAGCGATATACTTAGAGGAAAAAGCATAATAGTATCTGGTCATTTTCGACAGAAGTTACCTATTGTGAGACATAGCAATAAAACACAAACAATTGAAAATTGTGTAAAAAAGCCATATATGGAATGATTTCAAAATCATGACATCGAATTTAAAAAATGGTTTTTGAAGATTGGTGAAGGAATATTCACTACAATATTTGAAATAGAAAATTCCTAAAAAAGAACAAATTCCTGCCATATAATTCCAAATAGTGAAGATGATCAAAGAATAACACTTGTCAAAATTTTAATTTGGGATGCGATCACAGTGACCTCTAAACATGCTTTGAAGCGATAGACCGTATGTTCAAAGATGCATGTAATAATAGCGATATACTTAGAGGAAAAAGCATAATAGTATCTGGTCATTTTCGACAGAAGTTACCTATTGTGAGACATAGCAATAAAACACAAACAATTGAAAATTGTGTAAAAAAGCCATATATGGAATGATTTCAAAATCATGACATCGAATTTAAAAAATGGTTTTTGAAGATTGGTGAAGGAACATTCACTACAATATTATATTCCTAAAGAATTTTTATCAAATGGTAATCTAATTGATGAAATTTATGGAACTGAAATCGATAGAAATAATCATGAATTTTACGAAAGCATTATTTTAGCATCTAAAAATTCAGATGTGCTAGAAATTAATGATAAAATATTATTAAGAATAAATGCACCACAAAGAGAATATTTAAGCATTGATTCTGCAGAAGATGCAAATAATGAAAATTTTAAATTCCTTAACATCTAATGGTTTACCATAACACAAAATACTATTAAAAAATCGCTGCTAACTGATAACAAAAAGCTTTCTCCAAGAGAGGTCCCGATTAATCGATTTAATTAAGGAATCTTATAATGAAAATTCGCAATTAATAAATTAATGCTATAATTAATTCCTTAGATACAACCCTGTAGGTATTGTTAGTAAAATTTAAAGTATTAAAAGACAAAAAGAAGTTTTTTAAACTAATATTTTGTTATTATTTCACAAACATAACTTTAAAGTTACTATAAGATATATCAACCGACAAAAAATTACGTTAACTTCATAAAAACGTACATATTCTTGATAAGTTCAACGTATAAAATAACAACATTTTTTTTCGAGTTTTATTATTTTATTAAACAAATATTTTGCTATTATTTCACGAAAATAAGTTTAAAGTTATTATAGGATATATCAATCGAAAGGAAAGTACGCCAACTTTATAAAAACGTACATATTTTTGACAGGATCAACGTATGAAATAAGATATATTTTTTTAATTTTTATAAGCAAAATCTAATCACTTCTAAGTTCTAACATATGTAATATGCCAGCAAAATTTCAGCGCGTATTATGGTGAATACAAATTCTGGTTTCATACATACGTACACACACAAGAAACTATTGTATATCTATTTTTTGACTCAGGAACCTCGAAAACAACGAGATTCATCGAATCTCAAAAGAAGAGAAAAATTTATCATTGTTACAAAGCTTTCTTTTTGAGAAATCAAGACGGAACTATTGTAATATTATTAAGAAATTTTAATTTAACCGAGAAACTTTGTAATGGTACAAGATTAATTATAAAGGAAATCAAAATTTTTCTATTTTATGTGAAATAATTCGTAGCAATAAAGTTGGTTCTAATGACATATTGCCAGTACAAACAAGGGTAAAGTACAAGCAAAGGTAAATGGACAACCAGGTTAATAGACCAGCTAGCCCCTTGTTTTAACAGAGACCATGGGGAGGTAAATTACTACCTGACCCAATTCTTGAGTGACCATGGGTACTTCTGCTCCTACCTCAAACTTACGGGAAGGTTCGGAGCCCGAGGTGCGTCTTCTGTTCCACTGATTGCGACAATGCGTTCCACACGTTTTTCGTCTGCGAAAACTGGATCGAAGGAAGGACAGCGCTTCTCGACTCGGTCAGGCTATTCACGCCTCAGACCATCGTGGGCGAAATGCTGTCCGCCGAGGATAAGTGGTCAGCCACGGCAAAATTCGCCGAGTCGGTCATATGACAAAGAAAGCGATACCTAGATAGTACAATCGACGAAGGTATAAATGAAGCGCTGGGAGATGCTCCGACACTCCATCATAACCCATGGATGGCGGACGACCACATATAAATGGATGTGGTGGGAGATGGGACGTTTCCTTAACCGGGAGACGTACATTTTCTCTCATTTGACGAATGTCGCGGGGAGGGAGAAGGAAACTTTTCCTTTCCGTACGGAGATGAAATGCGCCAGTTCGAACACGCGTATAAATGTAATGGGTTAGATCTGACGGCCCCAGGGGGGGGATAAAACAATAATTTTATTTTTGTTTCAGGTCAAAGCAGGAGCCGTCTAGGCGACGCAAGTATGGCACCACCCTGAGAAAATGTGATAAACAGTTTCAGGGTGGATTCCGCCAGAAGAAGAAAGAGAGGTTGGTTTCAGTGGGTCGATTGGCGATGCAACGGCCGTCTAGTTTCAAGGACAATCATTCAAAAAATTTGGAATTTATCTCCCGTCTCCTGTATTTAGTCATGGTCAGTTATATGTAGCTCTTTCTAGAGTGGTGCATAAAAAGATTTAAAAATTTTACTGCGTGAAGATGCAATCACCAAATATGAAAAG
The DNA here is from genome assembly GCA_949152435.1 of Gastracanthus pulcherrimus. NCBI lineage: Eukaryota > Metazoa > Arthropoda > Insecta > Hymenoptera > Pteromalidae > Gastracanthus > Gastracanthus pulcherrimus. The sequence goes on along the minus strand of OX424576.1, from coordinate 98,756,546 downwards.
AAACATAAGCAATAATAGAAACGAAGATATTTCAAAAAAAGTGTGCAATTATTTAATAGATGATAAAAATATTCAAACTAAATATGTGAAATCAATTAATGATAATGAATTAATGATTAAAAGCTTGGACGAAAGAAGTGCTAAAACTACTTTTGATCTTTTAACAAAAAGGTTATCTAATAATTATAATGTTGTGTATGAAAAAATTGAATCGCCAAAGATGAAAATAGTTGGAGTGGATTCCACACAAATGAACCAAGATGAACTCGAAAATGATATAAATCGAAGAAATTTTAGTGAATATCAAGACAAATGTAAGATATTACACATAAATGAAATTACGACTACTAACAAGTTAAGCCTAATAATAGAAGTACCAAGAGATTTATACAAACATAAGAGACAACCAAAATAAAATTTTTATTGGTTATCAAAGTTGCAGAGTCTGGGATTTAATAAATATCAAGCCCTGCAATATGTGTGGAAGATTTGGGCCTAATCCTCGTAATTGTGAAAATGAACCTTGTTGCATAAATTGTGCTGGATCACACATATCTTCACAATGTGATAACCTGTCCAATAAAGTATGTATCAATTGTTTTTATAGCAATACTAAATATAAAACAAATTTAGAGGTTAACCATGTAGTTAATGATACGGAAAAATGTACAATATTTAAGAAAAAACTTAATAGATACATAAATATGACAGATTATCCTATGAATCCTACTATACCAAGATACATAGGTAATGTAGAAAATTACAAAAAAAACTCTACGACAACGAACTCAACTAAACCAAGAATGAAGAGTGCAATCCTCAGCAAAAATGCAACGCTCAGCAAGAATGCACCACTCAGCGCTAGTATACTATCATTAACAAGCCCAAGCACAAGCAGAAATAAAAGTAAATAATGGAGCAACATCTAGATCTCATAGAAGAATTCCAAAAAGAAGTAATTCAAGAGGAAATATCATATCTTGATCTAAAAACTCTCAATAAAAATTTGAATATAAAAGACAGCCTTATACTGTATGTTAATATTAGAAGTCTAAATGCTAACTATACAAAATTAGAAATTTTTATTAAGAGCTTGAGGATCAAACCTTATATAATTGTATGCTCAGAAACATGGTTCTTACATAACTGTCAATATTTTGCTATACAAGGTTATAAATTATATTATAATAATAGCAAAATAAATCAAAATGATGGAGTAGTTGTATATATAAAAGATTGCGTAACAGAAATAACCGAAACAATTGAAATTGGTAAATTGAAAATATTAAATTCAAGAATAACACTAAATAGAGGTAATTTTCTTGAAATATCAACATTATATAGATGTCATAATCTATCATGTACTGAACTCATTTCTAACTTAAAATCATATATGAACGGCAAACAACCCATTAAATTTAAAACAAATTTTTGCTTACGAATGCGTATCGTATCATTATAATGAACTCAAGAATTTATACTTAACGTCTAAAAGCAAAACCAGAAATAAACTTATTATACCACCAAAATGTTCAAAAGCTATAAGTGATAAGAGTAATCACTGCTCTAAAGCAATACAAGTTTATAACTGTTTACCAACAATTAATATAAATCTTAAAATACTAGACATATCAAAGATTTATAATAAGAAAAAATTAAAAAAATGGATAAGTACGAATATATTATAAACATCAACAAGTCACTGTTACTTTATCCAAGACAAATATGTACTTGGACACTTAGGTTTTAAGTTAGTTTTTAGTTTTACTTAGATTGTAGGTTAATTATTAAGTTATTATACACACCGGACCTATGTACAGGTAGCTCTGACTACCTCTATAGGATGTGGGTTACTCCAGATATAATTAATATATCTGGAGATTAACTACAACATGTATTACGATGTATTACTCTGGTTAAATAAATAAATAAAAATACTATTCAAATTCGATACTAATTAAAACCGCTGACAATTCATTGGGACTTAACTTCCTCCAACTAAATTAATTGCTTGAATATGAAATTCTTTGCTCTTATAAATTATTTTGAAATTACTATATCTTACCCAAATATAACCGTTTAAATCATTTTATCAATTTGATTATTATCATTATCATTATCATTATCATTATCATTATCATTATCGCTATCATTATCATTATCATCATCATCATCATTATTATCATCATCATCATCATCATCATCATTGTGGACCAAAAAATAACAACGACTCCGAAGTCTCCAGATTAATAAACATCAAGTAAATCCGATTTATATTAAAACTTAAATCCACCATTTTGAATTTAGTATTTTTGTTAGAAAATGCATAATCAATCCAATGTATAGCAACCCAACCCCAAAATACCTAATTATCAACTTGCAATCAAATAAAATTAATTTTAAAATTTTTTTAAAAATTATAAAAATGAAAATAAATAATAAAACAAAAACGAATTGATAAGTCTTAAGAAAATATAATATAGCCAAAAATGTGTCATGTACGCTAGTTTGCGTCCGTGCCGCCGGACATAGGTATCCTATGTCCAGCGGATAGGCGCGCATGCGATGCTGACGCTGCATGCTCGTCTTCGCGCACCGACTTCGCGGTGCACTGCGAGCGCATCTTTCCCCAGTTCGGCCTGAGCTGAGGAGCGACACACACCTCTCTCTAATACATTAATAAACACACTTTTCCCCCGAAATCCTTGCCTCGTATTCTTTCTCGCACCTACCACTCCAACCACCGAAGAACCACGGAGCTTAATTGCGCCCGTGCAAATAACGCGAAATTCGTCGACACTCACACACCCACGCACGGCAACTACCCCGTCCGTAACAACTTGGCATCCCTTGTGGTTTCGAATGTGTGGCACACGAGTGGTTTTGAAACTGTAATTTGTGCAATTAGAAAAGTGAGATATATACGGTGAGCAAGTTCAAAACAATAACTGAAGAGCAAGAAACGACAAGCAGCCTTTCGAGCAGCCCTTTCGTCCGAAACGTTCGACCAGGGACGAGAAGGACGTGCAGGACTCTCTCCATCCAGGAGCATAGGCGAGAAGGACGTGCGGAGGCAGCCTTGACTGAGACGTGTATAGACGGGAAGGACGAACGGACCTATGTTTGTTCAATTACGGCGAATATGTTCGGCCCGCTTTTTGTCAAGTTACTAGGAGTGATGCTCGTGTAAGTACTTGTAAATTAATTAGAATTTTTGTCCTCCGTGGGTATATCGCGTCCGGAAATTTATGCACCAGTGTTGAGGTAATACTCATCGTTGAAATTTATTTACCGTTAATCAGAATCATTATTGAATTATCCGCGAGGCATTTGAGTTAAGAGCAATATGTCGCTGACTAACCTTTTTAGTCCCAAAAGTGGAAAGAATAAACGTCAATCTGGCTCATCCAGCAGAAATGCGAGCGTGTCTAGTTTGAATAGCGATATGGAATTAGTAGAGGTCACAAACCCCGAGATGCAAGCACTTGTTGCATGGCTGACGCCACGGGAGCGGGCCTTAATTGTAGGAGGGTGGCCGCAGCATAGGTACAGTGCGCCGGCGGACATGCAGTCGGTTAGTACGCAGGAGGCAGGAGCGGCTGCCACCGGTCTAAATAATGCCCTTCATGCTCCCAATACCTCTGGTACGCTCAAAAAGACCAACGTGCAAACGTCTATGCAAGCACCTGTAGATACGTTTGCCCGGGATCTCGATAGGGTTAAAGCGCAAGGATTTTCTCTCAATCCCGAGAAAAAGATAAATAACGCGGTTGACGACATCGATATACGCGTCGCCGAGAGCATCTCGCACATACAGCCAGCTACATCCGCGCGTTCCACGCAGATAAAGCCTACCCCTTTTATTGAAATGTTAGAAAGGGATCGTAGTTTAAAGTATGACAGGGGTATAAATTCGCGTAACGAACGGGCCTTTAACACAACGGACCTCGAACCGACACGACTCGCGAACAAGACGGCAGCCATTGCCATTTGGGACGGCAGCCCCAAATTGCACTAGCGAGTACTCAAATTACACCCGCGGCTTCACATCCTATACGTGTCACGTGGGACGACAATGTTACACAATATACATGCCTCCCCCAGCACTCCCCCGTATCGAGTAGTGTGGCACAGGAAGCTAATGCATATTCGCTAGGACGCCGGGATTTTTCGAATGTGGAAATGTCTGTACCTACTCGGAATCTAACAATATCAGATAGCAATTATTGCAATGTGTGCGCGTGGAAATAATCTAACATTTTCGCAGGCGCTAAATTTAATCCCGCAATTTGACGGTAATCCCGACAAACTAAATCTTTTTTGTATAGCAGCGCGTTAGGTTGGGGAAATGTTTGGCTCGCAGCAGGAGAAATGGTTGTTGTTAGCGATTGCGAGTAAATTGATTGGAAGGGCAGCCGATGGCTACGCGGCGCGCGTGATGAATTACGACTCAGTGAAAACGTTGCTCGCGGAATTTGTGTTGCAATATAGCAATGTGGGTTTGGCGGATGATATTTTAATGCAAATGAAAATGATAAACCAGCGGTCGGGCGAGAAAGCTGGTGACTATGGCTTGAGGGCGAGAAAGCTGTTGACTATGGCTTGAGGGCGCAGAAGTTGCTAAACCAGCTCATTACGATTTTTGGTTCGGCGCCAGACCTGGTGGACAGCGACAGGGAATCACGCAAACGAGGGGCTTGCGTCGACGCGTTGCAATACTTCATGTTCGGATTAACACACCCGTTAGATCATCAAGTGCGCAGCGAGCACCCGAAGAACTTGAACGAGGCGATAAGAGTTGCTATCAACTTTGAGTGCAAGCAGAGCGTTCGGCTGGCATGCAACTACATAGCAACGCAGTCCCCGTCTATGAGTGCACAAATTAATTATACGGCTTCACAACCTTTGCCAACACAACAGGTCCCGCAGACCTCAAATGTGGAAAAACAAATCTTAACGCAGACGATGGTAAACAATGTACTTGCGGCTGTTACTGCATGTGACTATTGTGGGTTAACAACACACGCAGAAGATAGATGCAAAAAGAAGCGCTATGAAACCATGAAATGTGAATATTGCAGCAAGCCGGGACACACACATAAGGAATGTTTCAAGTTAGAAGCAGACATAAAAACCGGGCGAGTCAGAGCCGGAGGCGGGAATAACCGGCAATTTAACAACAATAAAGGTCGCTTTAATAATAATTATAATAATGGCCATTTTAATACCAACTATTATTATTATATGAACTGAGTTTGGGCTCAGTAGGAGCCCTAGACGCATGGTTTCCCTTGGCGTCCCTCCTTGTCATGCCAGTTACCGCCTTGATGTTGCCGCCTCCCAGAAAGAAATGATTCCTGAAAAGACTCTTGTCCAGTCTTTTGCTGTTGAGGGAGCGATGAATGCCTTCGCTTGCCTGCAACGTTCCTCTTTATCCCATACCTGCTGATGCTCCGCAGTTACCCACCCAGTAATTGTGTCTTTTACTAGGCTGCTGCTGATGCCTATAGCTGGTTCTGGGCCGATGAAGCTTTCTTTAGCTCCGGTTTTAGCAAGGTCATCTGCTATCATGTTTCCCTTGATACCGCTGTGCCCTGGGATCCATAATAGCGTGACCTTTGAGGTTCCTGCCAGATCATTGAGGGCTTCATAGCATTCCCACACTAATCTGGATTTAGTTGTATAACTGTTGAGTGCCTGTAGGGCGCTCTTGCTGTCCGAGCAGATATACACCCGTCCCTCTGAGACGGCTTCTGCAGCCATCCCAGCACAGCGTGTTATAGCTACCAACTCGGCTTGGAAGACAGTGGCGTACTGGCCAAGGGGTACGATAGTGCCCTTACCGTTCCGCCTACAGTATATGCCCGCTCCAGTACCTGCCATACTCTTGGATCCGTCTGTGTAGTACAGATTTCTCCCGCTTGGTAGGCTACTTTTACCTGTCACCCAGTCTTTCTTGGATGATAGACTGATTCTGTACTTCTTATCGAAGAGGAAGCGCGTGTTCGTGGTGTCCAGGGTCATCCTCAGGACGTCCCTTCCATCCAGTCCCTTGGGATATCTTATGGATTTCCCAATACTCTCCTCTCCGAGTACTCTTCTGACTCTGTGCAGGGCCTTTGCAGCCTCTGCCTCCACCCACGTATCATCAAAAAATTCGTAAAATTCTATTATGGTACAAAAATTATCATAAAATTCTAATTCTGGGGGTTTTCAAGGATACTGAACAAGATGCTGAGGTTAGATATTGCTGTTTCAATGTACGTGGGGGTGATGCAAGGGTGGAGGCGCAACAATTTAGTATTCCGAAGGTTTTGTTGAATTTTCATAAAATTCTATTTCCCGGGGTTGTCGAGGATGCTATACAAGATGCTGAGGTCAGACATCGCCCTTTCAGCGTATGTGGCGGCTATACGAGGGTGGAGAGGCAAAAATTGAATATTGCAGATATTTGTTAAATTCTCATAAAATGTTATCTTTCGGGGTTTTCGAGGATACTGAACAAGATGCTATGGTCAGATGTCGCTGTTTTGGCGTACGTGCATGTGAGGCGAAGGTGGAAGCGACAAAATTGAATATTGCAGGTTTATGTTTGCTTGTCATAAAATTTAATTTTTGGGGGTTTTAGAGGATTCTGAACAAGATGCTGAGATCAGATATCGCTGTTCATCGTATGTGGATATGATGCGTGGGTGGAAGTGCAAAAATTCAATATTGCAGATTTTTGTTTAATTGTCATAAAATGTTATCTCTCGAGGTTTTCGAGGATGCTGAACAAGATGCTAAGGTCACATGTCGCTGTTTCGGCGTACGTCGGGGCTATGCGGCGGTGGAGAGGCAAAACATAAATATTGCAGATTTGTGTTAAATTCTCATAAAATGTTGTCTCTGAGGGTTTTCGAGGATGCTGAATAAGATGCTGAGGTCAGATATCGCAAAAATTGAATATTGCAGGTTATTGTTAAATTATCATAAATTTTATTTCTGAGTGTTTTCAAGGATGCTGAAAAGATGCTGAGGATAAATATTACTGTTTCAATGTACGTCGGGGTGATGCAAGGGTGGAGTCGGAACAATTTAGTATTCCGAATGTTTTGTTGAATTATCATAAAATTCTATTTCCCGGGGTTTTCGAGTATGCTGTACAAGATGCTGAGGTCAGACATCGCTGTTTCAACGTATATGGGGGCTATGCAAGGGTGGAGAGGCAAAAAGTGAATATTGCAGATTTTTGTTAAATTCTCATAAAATGTTATCTCTCGGGGTTTTTGAGGATGCTGAACAAGATGCTGAGGTCAGATATCGCAAAAATGTAATATTGCAGGTTTTTGTTGAATTATCATAAAATTCTATTTCTGGGGGTTTTCAAGGATACTGAACAAGATGCTGAGGTTAGATATTGCTGTTTCAATGTACGTGGGGGTGATGCAAGGGTGGAGGCGCAACAATTTAGTATTCCGAAGTTATTGTTGAATTTTCATAAAATTTTATTTCACGGGGTTTACGAGGATGCTATACAAGATGCTGAGGTCAGACATCGCCCTTTCAGCGTATGTGGCGGCTATACGAGGGTGTCGAGGCAAAAATTGAATATTGCAGATATTTGTTAAATTCTCATAAAATGTTATCTTTCGGGGTTTTCGAGGATGCTGAACGAGATGCTATGGTCAGATGTCGCTGTTTTAGCGTACGTGGATGTGATGCGAGGATGGAAGCGACAAAATTGAATATTGCTAGTTTATGTTTGCTTGTCATAAAATTTAATTTTTGGGGGTTTTTGACGATGCTGAACAAGATGCTGAGATCAGATATCGCTGTTCAGCGTATGTGGATATGATGCGAGGGTGGAAGTGCAAAAATTCAATATTGCAGATTTTTGTTTGATTGTCATAAAATGTTATCTCTCGAGGTTTTCGAGGATGCTGAACAAGATGCTAAGGTCACATATCGCTGTTTCGGCGTACGTCGGGGCTATGCGACGGTGGAGAGGCAAAACGTAAATATTGCAGATTTGTGTTAAATTCTCATAAAATGTTATCTCTGAGGGTTTTCGAGGATGCTGAACAAGATGCTGAGGTCAGATATCGCAAAAATTGAATATTGCAGGTTTTTGTTAAATTATCATAAATTTTATTTCTGAGTGTGTTCAAGGATGCTGAAAAGATGCTGAGGATAAATATTACTGTTTCAATGTACGTTGGGGTGATGCAAGGGTGGAGGCGCAACAATTTAGTATCCCGAAGGTTTTGTTGAATTTTCATAAAATTTTATTTCCCGGGGTTGTCGAGGATGCTATACAAGATGCTCAGGTCAGACATTCGCCTTTTCAGCGTATGTGGCGGCTATACGAGGGTGGAGAGGTAAACATTGAATATAGCAGATGTTTGTTAAATTCTCATAAAATGTTATCTCTCGGGGTTTTCGAGGATACTGTACAAGATGCTAATGTCAGATGTCGCTGTTTCAGCGTACGTGGGGGTGAGGCAAGAGTGGAGGCGCAACAATTTAGTATTCCGAATGTTTTGTTGAATTATAATAAAATTCTATTTCCCGGGGTTTTCGAGTATGCTGAAAAGATGCTGAGGATAAATATTATTGTTTCTATGTACGTTGGGGTGATGCAAGGGTGGAAAGGCCAATTTAAATATTGCAGATTTTTGTTAAATTCTCATAAAATGTCATCTCTCGGGGTTTTCGAGGATGCTGAACAAGATGCTAAGGTCAAATGTCGCTGTTTCAGCGTCCGTGGGGGCTATGCGGCGGTGGAGAGACAAAAAGTGAATATTGCAGATTTTTGTTAAATTCTCATAAAATGTTATCTCTCCGGGTTTTCCAGGATGCTAAACAAGATGCTAAGGTCAGATGTCCCTGTATCAGCGTACGTGGGTGTGATGTGAGGGTGGAAGCGCCAAAATTGAATATTGCAGGTTTTTGTTGAATTGTCATAAAATGTTATTTTTGGGGGTTTTCGAGGATGCTGAACAAGATGCTGAGATCAGATATCGCTGTTTTAGCGTATGAGGGGGCTATGTGAGGGTGAAGAGGTAAAAATTGAATATTGCAGATGTTTGTTAAATTCTCATAAAATATTATCACTCGGGGTTTTCGAGAATGCTACACAAGATGCTAAGGTTAGATATCGCGGTTTCAGCGTATGTGGATGTTATGTGTCGGTGGAAGCGCAAAAATTGAATATTGCAGGCTTTTGTTGAATTATCATAAATTCTATTTCTGAGGGTTTAAATAAATGAATATTCGAGGTTTTTAGACACTCACACCGATACACACGCTCCCCCATACACACCCATATACTCGTTTCTATACATACCCATGCATACCAATCCACAGAAGCTCTCAAACACACACACGAGCACACCAACCCACGTACACGTTCTCACACACACAAACCTTCCATACGCATCTACTTTCCACATACCCACACACACGTACTAACATAAACGCACATACCAACCCACGCACATACCCTCACACACTCGAACACAAACCTAAGGACATACCCTCGCACACGCTCCCACACACATACACACACTTACACACACGATCTTACACACTCGCAATCACGGACACGCTCTTACGCTCTCATACGCACCCACACGATACTACACACACCGTCTCATACGCTAACCCATTCCCTCTCTCTTTAACGAAACTTACTTTAAAGAAAAACAAATATATGTTTTGGGTACCTTAAGCCTTTACTATTGTGTGTGTATATATATATATATATATATATATATATATATATATATATATATATATATATATATATATATATATATATATATATATATATATATATATATATGGGTGGTTCTCTGATAATCGAGATAAAAAATAATATTTTTGTATTTCGGCAGTAAAAATGTTCCTCTTGGTATGTGGAATGTATGTGAATTTTTTGATACTTTTTTAAACCCTTAGGTTTGAAGTTGATCAAGGCTAAACATGAGCATGTAGACATTTTTTACATTTTTTAACAAATTCTAACCTCTATTTATTTATTCAACAAAATTAAATCTCTTTAAAAATAGTTACAAAGAATACTTTAGAAAATTATCTGAATTTTTCATAAAAATGGTTCTAAAACCTATCAATGCGCATTTCGATTATTTAAACTGAATTTAAAACTAAAACTTCTGAAGAAAGTGGGTTGGATCACTCGAACTATCACACCAACAATCGTGAAGATAGCTATTTTCAGTAGATAAGTGACTTCCACAGTCACAAAATGGCAAAAGCGCAATATTTATATAAAAAAATCAAAATATCATCAAGAATTGTTAAAAATATTATTAAAATACCCATTTAAGCAATACAATCATATTTAGTTTCTATCAACTTTAAATATAAGGGTTAAAAAAAATGTAAAAATATTCACGACAATTTTACATGCTAAAAGGAACATTTTTGGCGATAGAATTTTTTTGTGTTTTGCTCTACATTTCCTAGAGAATCATCAATATATATAAATATATATATGAAAATATGGTCATGTTTATCTCCTAACAACTTGAACCCTATGAGCTTAAAAAAATCTGAAATAATTTACTTGCCATCTACATACTAGAAGGAACATTTTTTCAGAAATTAAAGAAAAATGTTCTATTTTTCGATTTCCGAGAGAGTCATCCATTTATATAAAAGTGTAGGTTATTCTCTGGAAAATGGATCGCGGGTGGATTATCACCCGAAACCTACCCTTAATGCGAACGCAGCTACGCGCTTTCTTCGCCGGAGCTCTTCCTCAACTACGGCGATGTGTCCAGCTAGCAAATGGTGGAGTATTCACACGTAACCGGGGGGGGGGGTGGTAAGAGGCAATAAGGATCCGTGCAGACGTGCAGCATGCAAAATAAGTACGAGCGTCTCACATCTAACAAACACGTATAGTATAATGACATTAATCAAATAAACGAATACAAAGCAAGAGGACGCGGCTTCAGGAATCACGGGCGAGAGTAAGAGAAAATAGGAGGGTGCCGCTCTCTCTCTCTCTCTCTCTCTCTCTCTCTCTCTCTCTCTCTCTCTCTCTCTCTCTACAGAGGGATAATTAAGACAGACGCGTTGATTTTGTGTGATCTCTTTATCGCAATTTTCTAATATCGTGTACACATGTTTCGGAAGTGGAGTTTCTTCAGGTGAGCTGGATTCCTGCTGGAACTTTTTCCATTAAGCACAAGCTACCTCGGGAGAGAGTTGGCTTCGTTTCTGTTGATAGTGAACGCGATAAAATAATACAACCTTCTGTTTCACCTCAACCGTGATGTCACAGGAGCCTCGGAATTGGTTTAAAGAGTTCCTCGTGGAATATAGAAATAATGAGTCTAAATGTGACGCCACTTCCGAGCTACAAGAGGCTACCATTAAAGGTCTCATGGAACGGTTCGAATCGCTTGAGAAGTCAAATGAGAAAAAACTTTGTGACCGAATCACGAAATTAGGCAGAACACACCCAAGAACCCTTAGCGAACTCCAACCAGCAGCAACAAGATGTTGGTGTGCCTGCCTTGACTACGCCGCAGTATCAGTCCCTCGTCATAAAAATGAGTTCCACTAACTCGCGCGACAGCATCACGGCGAACAGCAGTATTCTTCGGCCTCTTTGGCCTAAAGCTGTATTTCTGCTTTAGCGCAAGGCCTTTGAAGCTAATAAAGAGCTAAATTATACGAGACCATTTATCCGAATATTTAGGAGAGCGACGCGAGACTCAGAGCCTATCCCAATTCAGAGCGACCGTCCTGCCTCATCGTCCAAAAGGCATAGACACACGCACTTCGTCGTATGTCCCGATGGAGACAAGAAATTAAGCAAATACAGCCGCTCAGGCAAGTAGCTAGACACAACATTGTCGGGCTGTGGGTCGGCCGGTACACGCGGTGTGCTTGGAAACAATAACCGTGGCGCACATGAATGTTAATAGGCTAGAAACGAATTTCAATTTACTTGAGCATCGATGCTCCGAATCCGATTTTGATATTGCTGCAGTCACGGAGACGTTTCTGACGCCGCCTGAAACTGATAATGTAGTCTCGTTCGACGGTTTCTACTTTTTAAGACTTGATAGCGTGGAAGGAAGAGGGTGGTGTCGGTGTATACGTTCTACCGTTTTTTAATAATATTATTGTCAGAGGAGATTTTAATATGAATATGGCTCTTATGAATGATGCTTCGGATTTCTTGAAAACATTGGAAACTCGCGCACTTTTTCTTGTACCGTCAGAACCGACACATCATGCTATTTGGAGGGACCGACCCTCCCACACATGGTTAGATCTGTTCATTATTAATGATGCCTCGGCCCTGCGCGAGAACCATATGTTCGAGGTGCCTTTCATAGCAGGACATGATTTTACTTTAATAAAATACAACTTTCATAAACTGCGTGCAACTAATAAAACTTACTTATCGAGAAATCTCTCTAACGTTTCTACGGAGTACCTTAACTCCAGAATCTCGCAAAATCCGGGCATATTACGGGCATATTCGCTCTTTACAAAAATAGTAATAGTGATAAGTTAGTATGTAATTTAGCAAATAATTTAGTCAGTAGTACAGATAGTAATTTAGTGAATACAGTAGAATTAAGCTCGATTAACAATTATGAACTTAGTAAAACGGTAAGTCCAATTAATATCAACCTTGTTGACCACTCGTCTGTCTCACTCTCGAAAGCATTAATCGATGCTTTTGACCTTGTCGCACCTAAAAAAGTAATCACGATATCTTCGAAATGCAAACCGTGGGTTAAGCCCGAGCTTCGCAAGCTTATGCGCCAGCGTGACTGTGCATACAAAGTCGCCAAATAATCTGGTTTGATTACGGACTTTTAGAATTTCAGAGCTCTCCGTAGTCAAGTTTGCAATTCACTAGATACAGCCAAGAACCACTATTACGCGGCGAAACTAGAGAGCGCACCTGATCCAAAGTCTAAGTGGAAATTTCTGCGAAAACTGGGCGTCACGAGCTCCAGAATGCCATCACCCTTTACATTTTTTACACAGGCTGCTCTAAATGCACATGACGCATCGTTTAGTACTGGCACTCAGCTCCTGCCGATCTACAAGCAGCCCTTGCTGTCCCTACGAGTTTGCTTGCTAGCGAACTTTTCGCACCGCGGCCAGTTACTGAGAAGGAAGTTGAGACAGTTGTGTTAGGTGGCACCTCAAAAGCGACCGGCCAAGACGACATCTCCTAGGAAATGCTCAAGAAAGCACTCCTCTCACTACTAAAACCATTAACCATCATCTTCAATGCGTAAATCGCTAATGCCGTCTTCCCGGCCACTTGGAAAAGTGCTTTACTACAACCCCTCTGTAAGAACAAAATCCCTCGAACTCTCTCTGATACTCATCCGATAGCCATGCTACCAGAGCCATCCAAGATCCTGGAACGACTTATGTATGATCAGTTCACGGCTTTCCTCGAGGAGCGCAATCTTCTAAACCCTAGGTAAGGGGCATAGTACACAATCAGCTCCTCTCGGTGTGCTCGAAGATGTGCGTCTTGCAATTGACGAGCGTAAGGTCACTTACACTCCTCGTACCACTGTCCTCGTGCTATTCGATTTCACGAAGGCCTTTGACACAGTACCACATGCTGTACGTCTAAAAAAACTTCGCACAGCAAGCTGCTCTGACTATACTTTAAAATGGTTCTATTCATATTTGCACGACCGCCTACAAGCCGTAGTTGACGAAGGGGGAACAGTCTCTGATTGGCTGCACTCTACCGCTGGAGTGCCGCAAGGTAGTGTGCTTGTGCCACTACTTTTCTCTATTTTCAGTAACGACTTACCTTCAGTACTTAGAGTATCCAAGCATATCATTTTTGCCGATGATACACAAATTTATCACTCTTTCTTTCCTTCAGAGGTCGATGAAGGCATTCCAGCAATTAGCCGTGATGCTTCCGCGATTGCCGCATGGGCTTCGGCGAACGGTCTGCAACTCAATCTTAAAAAGACGAAGGTTATCCTAATGGGTAGTCACTTCTACACTAATGTGTTGAACCCACAATCTATCCCGAAGGTGCGTGTGAATGAGCAATGTCGACCGTATGAAAGCGAGGTGAAGAATCTAGGCGTATGGATCACACCTACCCTTGATTGGGGCAAACACGTGAAGCACGTATTGCGTGGTGTTCATGGTTGTTTCTATTCACTCAAACACTGTAAGCGGGCCCTTCGCTCGTGATATGAGGAAGATTTTGGTCGAAAGACTTGTCTTCTCTCATTTTGACTATGCTTGTGTAGTCTATAATGATCTCGACCAAACTCGGAATCTAAAACATCTACGTGCTCTTCATGCGTGTGTGCGATTTGTCTGTGGTAACATTCCAAGACGGGGGCATGTTACCCCTCACAGACTTTCGTTAGGTTGGCTCTCCGTATCAAAGAGACGTGATTAATTTATTGCATAGCTTGCGCTTGTTATACTAGCATTCAAAAATCCGTCATATTTATCTACGAAATTTAAAATACTTAACAAAGACGTCGTAACAAGCTGTTCGGCTCGACTCCCTCCCCGTACCCTTCTCTGCGCTACTCCCCGAACCAAGGCTACGAAGTGCTCCTTCTTATTTAAGGCTACGGATCTTATAAACACTCTTCCCCCTCCTATATTCCACCATACTCTCATCCCCCGATTTAAAAATTCCCTTCACGAAATCCTACAGCGCAGAGATGGACTGGAGTGGGAGCGTAGAGTCGTTGAAAAAGAAATAATTCTCGACTAAATGTTCAGGCTGCACTGGCAGCTACAGTGTTCTGGCATTCTCAGTTTATCTTTTGCATAATGCCGCCAGTGCAGCCACTTGCGCAATATGTTTTGACAATTGTTGGTTTTATATTAGTATTAATGTCGATTTATCTATTAGTTAGCTTTAAGTTTGTAAACAAATGCCTTGTAACCACTTAATATTTCACAATGATAATGCGAACGTCACTGATTCCGAATACATACGTCACTCATAGTTATTGTGTATTTTTTGTATTTTTTTGCTTTTTATGTATTGTAAACACTATGTATTTTTTAAAAAAGTGCCGGATGGGGTTATACCCCGCGACCCAAATAAATATATCTAATATCTCTCTCTCTCTCTCTCTCTCTCTCTCTCCCGCACTATAAGCGCTGGCTGCAGAGGCCGGTGTTGACTGTAGAGGCTGGAGTTGGTGGTGTGGCAAGGGCTACCTTGGCTGACCAGCGATGAAGGTGCCGCTCCTCAACTGGAAATCGTCGGTCACAGACACGCTTTCTCTCTCTCTCTCTTTTTCTCCCTCACACTCTCAGCACACGCACGTTGTTGCACGTCTGATTTTCTACCTTTGTATAATAATGTAATCATAACAGGGGATTTTAACATGAATATGGCCGCAGAGGGTGGCGCCTCCGACTATTTAAAATCCTGTATAGATACTCGTTCGTTGTGTCTTGTTCCTTTAGACCCGACACATCATGCTATGCAGAGAGATCACTCGTCTCACACGTGGCTCGACTTATTTATCTTAAGTGATGAATTCGTCACTGAGGAAATACAATAAGTCTGAGGCTCCCTTCATTGCAGGCCATGATTTATTCACATGCTCTTTAATTTTCATAAACCCCCTGTTATGAGTAAAACCTATTCCTGTCGAAAACTCGCAAATGTTTCAAAATAATCACTCAGTGCTGAGATAACGAGAAATCTCGAGCGCCTTTTCCCTATCGATCCCGCTCTTACCGCGCTACTCGCGAACGACTACTCAGATCATGATTTTAACCCAACTAACTCGAATTCGGTCGCAAATCGTCAAACTATAGTTCCTAATTTAACGTGTAGTCTTGCAACAAATATCACCACAGTCATAAACAATTCTTTTGATGTTCTCGCGCCTCTCGAGCTTCGCTGTTTCATGCGCCAGCGTGATAGAGCTTTTAAAAATGCTAAGCAATCCGACCTTGTGGACGACTTCAACAGGTTCAAGCTCCTTCGTAGTCAGGTATCCAATCTTCTTGATACAGAGAAAAATCGATACTATGGGGAAAAAATAAGCAACGCGCCGGATTCAAAGGCAGAATGCAAGGTACTGCGCAAACTTGGAATCGCAAGCTCCAAACCGCCCTCTCCTTTTACATACTTCTCATCAGCTGCCCTCAATGCACACTACGCTTCTATCTCGAACACTGCTCCGCCACTCATCTCAGATCTTCTGGCGTCAAGCACAATGCCTATCAACCCACACACAAATCTGCAGTTTTCACCTCGTCCCGTTACTGAACGTGAAGTGTTAATTGCCATTCAAAATGCGTCGTCCAAAGCTGTTGGCTGTGATGGCATTTCGGTCGAAATGCTAAAACTTGTGCTTCTCACCCTCCTCGGGCCACTCACGTCAGTGTTTAACGCTTCAATTGCAAGCGCTACCTTTCCAGCTACCTGGAAGCGTGACCTACTTCAGCGGCTCTCTAACGTCCGTGCTCCACAAACTTTATCGGACACCAGGCTATCGCAATGCTCCCTGAACTTTCTAAAATACTAGAAAGACTAGTGCACGATCAATTATCATCATATCTCGAGGATAACTCTCTCATCGACTCGTGCCAGGTATGCTTTCGGAAAGAACACAGCACCTAGACGGTGATCCTAAGAGTCGTGGATGAAGCACGCGAAGTAATTGATAAACAAAAAGCGATAGTACTCGTCCTTTTCGACTTTTCCAAAAGTTTCGATACTGTTTCGCATGCACGTCTACTTAGCAAACTTCGAGCTATGGGCTGCTCCAATCATGCACTCAAGTGGTTCTACTCATATCTCCATGACCGCTTACAGGCCGTGATGGACGAGGGCGTTTCCATATCTGATTGGCTCAAGGTGACGAGTGGTGTTCTCCAAGGTAGTGTGCTTGGACCGCTTCTTTTCTCCATCTTTATCAATGACCTACCCTCGGTTTTAAGCATTTCCAAGCACATGATCTTTGCAGACGACACGCAGATTTATCACTCGTTCTTTCCATCTGAACTGTCCGATGGCATTGCAGCGATAAATCGCGATGCTTCTGCTGTCGCCACTTGGGCTGCAGCTAATGGCTTGCAGTTCAATCTAAAGAAAACGAAAGTTCTGCTCCTGGGAAGTAAATTCTTCACCACGCAAATTGATCCCCGCATAATCCCGAAGGTCATCGTTGAAGGCCTGCAGCTCCCATATGAGAGTGAGGTAAAAAGTTTAGGCATATGGATTACTCCAACCCTTAACTGGGGCAAGCACTTGAAGCAAGTTCTACGCAGGGTGCACGGGTCACTATATGTCTTAAGGCATTGCAGGCGTTCGCTATCTTGCGACCTAAAAGATCATTTAGTCGAGTCTCTCGTGCTCCCCCACTTTGACTACGCGTGCGTAGCTTATCACGACCTTGATCAGACACAGAATCTCAAGCTACAGCGCGCCTTAAATGCCTGCGTCAGCTTTGTCATCGGCTGCATCCCCAGTCGAGGTCATGTCACCCCGCACAGAATATCTCTTGGATGGCGCGTGGTGAAATCGAGGCGTGATTACTTCCTTGGTGCCCTAGCATTCAGCATTCTTGCTTTTAAGAATCCGCTGTACCTAGCTAGTAAGTTTAAAGTTTTAAATAAGAATATAGTTACTCGCTGCTCGGCTCGCCTTCCACCCAGAACTCTCCTCTATACTACACCCCGAACTGAGACCATGAACTGTTCCTTTCTCGTCAAGTCATCCAACCTCATTAATTCAATTCCTCCTCTGACCTTTGACCCCTCCCTCATTGGCTCCTTCAAAACCTTTCTTTTTAATTTTCTCCTCATAAAGGACACTCTGGAGTGGAAACGGCGAGTTGAAACAGAGGGTATCATTATCGACTAGGCTGCGCTGGCGGGCTTTTCAACTGTACTATAACTATTTCAAATATAAATGCACCGCCAGTGCTTGCTTAGCATTAATTAGTCAACTTAGTTTAATTAATTAAATTTATTGCGTTGCTCTTTTAGAATATATGTTTAGTATTTAGCATTTAGTCCAGCTTTCTCAAAATACATCGAATAATTATAACTATGCACCTGTAATACCGCTACTATGTATATATCTATATATTTACTTATATCACTATTGTCTCTTCGATACTATTCAATTCATAATTTTGTAATCACAATGTAATATTTTTGTGCCGAATGGGGTAATCCCGCGGCTAACCTAAAGATTCTCTCTCTCTCTCTCTCTCTCTCTCTCTCTCTCTCTCTCTCTCTCTCTCTCTATCTCTCTTTCTCTCTCTCTCGCTCTCTCTCTGTGTAAAGTGTGAGTGTAATTATTAGCATGAATGATTGTATGAACGAGGGAAGAATGTAAGGCGTTTTATTTTTCGATGCGATAGATATATGTGCAATATAAATGTGTATGTGTATATATTACTGTTATCTATTTATTTGTATATTATTAAGTTGACGAAACAATATCTGATAGAACTGACTACATTACGATATGTTAGACTATAAATTGATGACCTGTGATAGCGATCCAAACTTTTAAACTGCAGTGAACGATAATGTGATAACAAATTTTAACCTAATGTACATACAGCTGTAAATTTTACAACGCAGAGATGGACTGGACTGGGAGCATAGAGTCGTTGAAAAAGAAATAATTCTCGACTAAATGTTCAGGCTGCACTGGCGGCTACAGTGTTCTGGCGTTCTCAGTTTATCTTTTACATAATGCCGCCAGTGCAGCCACTTGCGCAATATGTTTTCGACAATTGTTGGTTTTATATTAGTATTAATGTCGATTTATTTATTAGTTAGCTTTAAGTTTGTAAACAAATGCCTTGTAACCGCTTAATATTTCACAATGATAATGCGAACGTCACTGATTCCGAATACATACGTCACTCATCGTTATTGTGTATTTTTTGTATTTTTTTGTTTTTTATGTATTGTAAACACTATGTATTTTTTAAAAAAGTGCCGGATGGGGTTATACCCCGCGGCCCAAATAAATATATCTAATCTCTCTCTCTCTCTCTCTCTCTCTCTCTCTCCTCAGATTACTTTATGTCTTATTTTATTTATATTTTTTATTTATATTTTATTTTATACACCGAATATTGTTCGAACCTGTACATACTATTGTTAAACACTATTATTGCGAGCGTGCCGATCACGTTACATATTATATTATTATGTTACTACATATTGTATATTCCTAATGTATATATTGTTCTTTATGTCCTATGGGACAATTTCAGCCCCAGGGTGGAAATAAACAAATAAATTTAAAAAATCTCCCTCTCTCTCTCTCCCGCACTATCAGCGCTAGCTGCAGAGGCCGGTGTTGACTGTAGAGGCTGGAATTGGTGATGTAGCCAGGGCTACCTTGGCTGGCCAGCGATGAAGGTGCCGCTCCTCAGCTGGCACTCGTCGGTCAGAGACACGCTTTCTATCTCTCTCTTTTTCTCTCCTACACTCTCAGCACACGCACGCTGTCGCACGCAAAACCCCCGAGGCTAGCGCGTCAGCAGCCCGGAGAATTCTGATCTTCTCGCTTCCGGTGTGGGAACATATATGTGCTCGCTGCCCCCCCCCCCCCCACGCGATATCCCCCGCACGGCGCTCTCGATATTTTTCGCCGATGGTGATGCGCACATGCAAGTAGTTCGCGATACCGGCGCGAATATGTGGCGTATTACAATGAATCTACGTATTCGTTACAACATATATATGTATATATATATATATATATATATATATATATATATATATATATATATATATATATATATATATATATATATATATATGGGACATTCTTAGTCAAAAAAGCCACCCCCTCTGTCCAAAAATCAGAGGCTCAAAATAATTCGTGTTCGGGCTTAAAAGTTAGCTTAATATATCTACTTTCCATTACTGAGTGGCCTTTTTGAAAAATTCAAAATGGTGGGCTGGTGCAGCTCTAACAATACACCGATATCACCACGGAATATCAGTTAAATGTTCTTAAAACTTGCAGGGGCAAAGAAAAAATTAGTAAAAAGGTTATTTGCATGTATTTTTTCCCGCTGAACACGAATCCACCGTTAGTTTTGGTCTATGGGGCCACCTTTCGTCCATAAGCTGAACAAACAGTCAAAAAATGCAGTTTACGTGGCTGAGACTCGAAATAGTGGTAAAAAAATTAGGGACAAAGCTTATTCGCATGTACTTTTTTTCGCTGAATGAGAATCCACCGTTAGTTGTTGTCTCTGGGTCCACCTTTCGTCCATAACCTCAAAGAACAGTCAAACAATGCAGTTTTACGTGGCTGAGACTCGAAATAGTGGTAAAAAAATTAGGGACAAAGCTTATTCGCATTTTTTCCCGCTTAATACGAATCCACCGTTAGTTTTGGTTTATGGGGCCACCTTTCGTCTATAACCTTAAAGAACAGTCAAAAAATACCGGTTTACGCGGCTGAGACTGGAAATAGTGTACAAAAAAGCTCATCATCATTCTTCGTTGGTTTTTAACAGAGGAATACAATGCTGTTCTCGGTTTTAACCTTGACTCAAAAGCTAATTTTCAAGGTCATTTCAAGGACAACTGTTCAAAGACAAGGTCAAATTGTTTAAATTTGACACTATTTTAGCTATTATTTTGACAGGAATGTCATGTTTATGATGATATTGCGTACTTCTACAGGAAGCTTTGTAATTGTAAAATTTTCAATTTCATAAAAAAGGCGTTATAATCATGTTTTGAGGTTATGGAGTTTGAAAATCGTGTGTTTATAAAATCTCCATATGAATGTGTGTTTTATTATTTAGTTGAGTATAGCTGAGTAAATCTTACTTATAGTGGAGTAAAACATACAGATTCTATATTTCAAACAATATATTATGCATATTGGAACGATAAACGATTTTAAAGAAGGTACGTGCCAATGCATCGTTAGCGGTATTTTCATTAAGATTATTTCGGATTTAAAAGAGTTATTCTTTTCTTAGGAGATTTTTGGATATTATTAGATTTTTCATATTTTGCACTATTTTGGTAATGGTTCTTAAAAAATCATTTTTTTTGTTGCTTCTGAAGGATTAAATACTAAGCATTTTCTGCATAAAATTCTATTCCTTTGGTAGCATTAGAAAATCATTTAATAACTACCGTTTTTGGTTGTTGAATAGTAACCGAGTGGTTTTTTAAAATTTCGGATAATGCTAATGCCGTTGAGAATCTTTTATTCAAGTGTCGTGTTGATTTATCATGGTCTACCTTACTATAAATAAAAATTTGTATGTTTTCGAAATGTTTGCTTGCCCAATGAAAAAGGGCTTCCGGAGTCAAAATCGCTTCAGATGGTTTAGCTAGAAGACTTGCTCGGTAAGCGTCTCTTTTAAATATAGCTCCTAAACCATCATATCCACTTTTACCGTGTGCTGTTACGCAATAATGCCATTCCGCTTCGATTCCAAAATCTTCTTTATGGTTGATGAGATTAGCGATCTGGAATCGGTTTTTGAAATGTTGCTTTGCACCATCTGTGACATATATCAATTTTTTAACATTTTTAATAGTTTTTCTTTTATTTGTGGAATCAATTGTTTCTGAATTGTAAAGACGGCAGAAGTATCGTGTTTTAAACTATCTGAGAGGAAGATGGAACTTTTATGGTTTAATTTAGAGTTTTCTTTATAATAATAGATAATTGGGAATACTGTGCATTGCTGATTGTTGAAGTGAAATGCTTGCGAAGCATCTTCAACTACATATGAATAATTCTCAGAAAAATCGAACATAACAAGTACTTCTCCTTTATTTAAATTCTGTTTTGTTGACGAAATAAATTGAGACTACTGTTTCGCTATGAATGAATGCGGTTTAAGGGTTTGTAGCTGATCACAAAATTCATTTACAAAGTCAGAAACTTCACTCGTAACTGTTTTCAAAGTCGACATATCAGTTGCTGTCCATACACTATATTGTAGCTGATCGATAAAGGCACTATTTAAAATTTCAAGTAATGTCGTGGAAAAAAATGAAATGTCTGGACATTTATGACATTGATCTAGGTACTAATCGGGCGTAGGTGTCTTGCACACAATTGATTTCAAACAATCATGATAGTCACGAATTGGATTTTCAGTTTCTTTTGTTAAGCTGTTAATTTTAATTGCATCAAGCATCAATTTACAGTTCTGATGAATCGCACATACACATACTGAGTGAGTTCCTCTTGGTCCAGCCAAAATACAATGTTGCGGTCGGAGTTTTGCAAAAACACTGAAACTAACTGGATGATCTGAGTAAGTCTTTTTGAACAATGTATGCAGTTCTTTGAGATCCATTAACAATAACCGTTTTTGCACTTTAATACGCTCACCATCAACTTTAACTGAAAAACGTGTCTTTGACTCCTGGCATCATTCTACCAACAGAATCGTCATTATAGAAATCATTAATTAATATAATTGTAGCATTTGGTATAGTTTTACAAGCTCTTGCTGTAACATCGGCCAGAACACCACTTGCTGATCGTAATTCTTTAGCATTTTTAGCTAAAGTTCGGGAAGTATCAAAATCTTTTGAAAATCGTCTTATACCCCAAAGATCCTGGCGCAATAGTGAGGATTCTGAGCTTCATGGGATCATTACCTTCCAAACTTGTGAATTTATCTTTTAATCCTTGCAGAAGTTCTTCCAATTCAAGTAACCTGGTAGATGAAGCATATTTTTCAGTAGTTAAGGAAGTATTTGGACACTCAGTATCTGGTCTGCCGAGGTATCATCACATTCCATACTACTGATATCATTGGAATCGTCTATATTCATACAGCTATCAGATCGATTCAATGAACGTTTTAATCTACAATCATTACATACCATGGCAGTTACTGGTAAATTAGGCTTCTCCTGCAGTAATGCTTTTGATATTGTTCTTAAATTTGAACCCTTATGATTAGGTACGCCTTCATCGTTATAAGGATTGATGCACCTATCTGTACGGTTTTTTTTGACATGATGTTATAACTGCCCTTAAAAGGACTGTTGCGCAAGACCGGGAAGGAATTCCCTTGAACTGTTCTTAGACGGACTGTTGAAAAGTTGATTACTATAAATGATTCGAGAGCTTGACAACTATCCTGAAAAGGACTGTTGCACAAGTCTGTACCCACCTGGAACAAATTTCCTTCAACTATCCTTAGAAGGACTGTTAAAGAAACAATGAGTTCGCTACTGTAAGAGTTGGCTAACTATCCTGAAAAGGACTGTTACGCAAGTGTGTACCCACCTGGAAGAAATTTCCTTCAACTATCCTTAGAAGTACTGTTGAAGAAACAATGACTTCAAGGAGGAGTTATGCACTACAAAAGAATGTCGTTTAACTACCCTCGGAAGATTATTTGAAAAAATGAAAGCATAAAACGATAGAAGAAAGTACATATTTACTTTTAATGTACAATATTTTATGCCGTAAGATATATTCGATGTTGGTTATGATGAGAAAAAAAAACTCTAATTATATCCAAACTAATGAAATCTAGGAAAAGAACATCTCATTCTATTTCGAAAAACGTGCAATAAAACAAATACGATTGGAACATAGTATTTAATTAAATATTGATTTTTGTGTTCAATTTATTTTTCGAAAAGTAGCCCCTAGATCTAACTGCAAAATTAAAAACACATATGCCCACACAAACATTTTCTAAAAACACGGGATTCGGACTCCATAACCTCCAAACATGGTTATAACGCCTTTTTTATGAAATTGAAAATTTTACAATTACAAAGCTTCCTGTAGAAGGACGCAATACCATCATAAACATGACATTCCTGTCAAAATAATAGCTAAATTAGTGTCAAATTTAAACAATTTGACCTTGTCTTTGAACAGTTGTCCTTGAAATGACCTTGAAAATGAGCTTTTGAGTCAAGGTTAAAACCGAGAACAGCATTGTAATCCTCTGTTAAAAACCAACGAAGAATGATGATGCGCTTTTATTGTACACTATTTCCAGTCTCAGCGACGTTAAACTGCATTATTTGACTGTTCTTTGAGGTTATGGACGAAAGGTGGACCTAGAGACCAAAACTAACGGTGGATTCATATTCAGCGTAAAAAAATACATGCGAATAAGCTTTATCCCTAATTTTTTTACCACTATTTCGAGTCAGCCACATAAACTGCATCTTTTGACTGTTTTCTGAGGTTATGGACGAAAGGTGGCCCCATAGACCAAAACTAACGGTGGATTCGTGTTCAGCGGGAAAAAATACATGCAAATAACCTTTTTACTAATTTTTTCTTTGCCCTTGTAAGTTTTAAGAACATTTAACTGATATTCCGTGGTGATATCGGTGTATTGTTAGAGCTGCACCAGCCCACCATTTTGAATTTTTCAAAAAGGCCACTCAGTAATGGAAAGTAGATATATTAAGCTAAATTTTAAGCCCGGACACGAATTTTTTTGAGCCTCTGATTTTTGGACAGAGGGGGTGGCTTTTTTGACTAAGAATGACCCATATATATATATATATATATATATATATATATATATATAAACCTTTATCACTGACTTGAGGGATGTATGCGTAGTCTATATAGATAGCTTTGCAGACAAAACGGACCTACTGATTTTATAGGAGTGACAATAAGCTCTGCAAGACTTGATCACGGACCTCTATGGCTTTCATTTACGCCTTTCCAGAATTTTATGGCGGATGATCTTTGGGGTTTATTGTTTACGCAGCACGTAAACGTAGTGTAATTCATCGTCAGGAAAAATACAAAAGCGAAATCGACAATTATCGGGTGTATCTGGCTTCAAGTCCAACAAGAGATAACCATAAGGTTTTCCGGTGGCATCCCAGTAAGCTTCTTGTAAAAATTTTGGATCTTCCGGACCCACTTAACGAGAAAGATGTCGTATCTGAGACCTGTCGCGAAAATTTCTAAATACTACCATGTATTGAGCATTCAAGGAGATATCACGCTGTCCTTTTCCTTGATAAAAGATATTTTGGATGATGAACAGCCTAGATAGGTTATGATGATGACTAGCTTTTGAAAATAAATCGATGATTGCACTTCCAGAGGACGATTCACGCTTCGAATTGTCCATAATCACAAGTTTTGATCTTGAATCACCAGCGTAGTGAGTGTTCTGTGGTAAACCTTCACAAAATTCAACGTTTTTGCCGAAATCTCTGTAACCCGTCTGCCACTCTGAATAATAAATAATTATGCGTTATATTCGAGTGTCACACATACGACCGATGGTTGTTAAAATTTTTTTCACAAACACCATTTTCCCACAGCGTGTCGGCCCGCACAATATTGACATAAATGGATGTTTCCAGAGCAAATCCTAGGCTCGTACTGCTCATACACATAATTTAAGAGATAAAATTCCCTCCTCATTTTGCTCCACTAATACCGGCGATCTTGTGCTAGCGGTGGGGGTTCCCCGCGCGCATTCGCTCACGAGTCCCTGAGCGCTCTGGTGGGGCTCACACGAGCACCAATCAGCTTATTAGCACTACCGACACCAGCGAGCTCGTTTACGCCTGCGACCAATCGGCTCGCGGATATCGCGGGGGTCGCCAATGAGCTTCTTCGTCAAACACGGCGCCACGCCGAATCAGCTTGTTGGCGGCTCGACGACTGCTAATGAGATTCCAAACACCCGTGACCATAACTAATTATCTCTTTAACGCTTACACGAAAGATTAGTTGTTGATAGCAGCGCCATCTATATCTCATATTTGCAGATTATTCAGTGAGATTGCATCAGTCGTTGCCGGGCCGCTCTTATTAACCGTACGGGTAACTCTCGTCCGCCGTCACGAATTTCCTCTTTCCGTAGACCGGTTGGCACGTCTTTGTCTCGTTTTGCATAAGCACTTCGTGAAAAACTGTTCGACAAATAGCAGAATTCGCGAATCGTGTCAAAATTTATTTTCTGACTGTTTGTATAATTCAAACGTATAACTTTTATCTTGCATACGTGTATTTGTATGCGTAAAACTTTGGACCGCCTGATAGAAATGTCGTTATGTACGTACCGATACCCTTGTAGACCAACTCATCCGTCAGACTGCCAAGTGTTGTGCCGATTGGGAAATGGTGCTCACCACTCTCGCATTTGATAACGAAGAAAACTGAATCTATGTCATGGGGAAGAGCATGGGGCCCCAAAGCGTGCAGATACTCAAACAGTTTCAATCGAGTCTGTGCGGTTGTAAAGGAATCAATGACAACGTTCGTGGCTGGAGATGGTTTTAGAGCTTCAGTTTTGTAGCACCAGTTTTTGTACAGTGTTTCCTCACTGCCAGTCAAAATCCCATTAACGTCTACTTCAGCACTGGTAAGTAATTCCATAAGTCTTTCGGGTCCTGTAAAAATTTCCGTTTGTGACAGTTTTTCGCGCTGACCAAATTTACCCTACAAGGAATTTAAACATAATTTAGCTACCGATCTTAGACCAGCATTAAAACATATAGCGTTCTTGTCCAATCTTAGACTATCAGCTGCTTCTAGTTCATCTACGTACCGCTCTTGTTCCTCGGCCGTGACACACACTGGTGGATATCCGGATGCCAAAGTTTTTTGCATAAAAAATTCGTTTATGTATTCAGCAAACAGACCACTTTGTCGTGCTCTGGGGTTGTATCGCGTCGTTTTGTACTGCCAAATCTCATAAATATCTTGCACAACGTAACCTAGTTTGACAGCCATCTTGATTTCCTTGGATACCCATGTACCTCGTTAAACTCAATCGTTTGGGTCCTTGTGCGGCCACTCATCTTGTAACATTTGCTCGCAACACGTGCGACACAATGGAAATACCAGTTTCCCGTGTATTTTCACCGATTATACGGGGTAATACAAATTTTGAGGTGGAAGTACGTCACCCATGGTTCCCTATAGTTTGTGCAAACACCCGGTACTGTGATGGGCAGACTCGATGCAGAGATGAACGAAATACTAAACACGCTGATGTGTAAGGATGAGCGAGAAAAGTGGTCATTGTAACGCCAAGTCCTGCAACGTTATTTCAATTTAAGGACGCTGATAGTGCAGAAAAGAGCAAAAAAAGTGCTCAGTGATGCTAATGTCACCGCTCCGGTTAATCAAGAACAGAATGAAGAAGATGCAATGCAGGCAGAGAAGAAGGAGGAGAAGGCGCTAGAGGACCGGATCGATGCCGATATCCTGTAGAGTATCCCTCAAAAGCACCGAAATAAGGCAGGTCAACTCCTCGTATCAGTGGTAACATTGTTTGAGGTGCTAATGAATCTGTAACGATATGCGGTGTGCGGATACGTGGTGGTAACATGGTTGACCTATTGAACGACGCAATGATAGAGAGACGAGACAACCCACCACCGGAATATCTCCAGTTTATTGTTGCACTACGTGAATAATTCATTCTTCGGTGACTCTGTACAATGTTGCCAAAGCTCGCAAAAATTTAGAACGTCGATATGGCCATCATGATTTTCGACAACCTAAATATAGTATTGGTGATTTGGTTCGAGTTAGTCGTGCAAAGAACGTCTTTTCCAAAGGTTACGAAAGTGGTTGGACGATGGAACTATTCAAGATTGCTCGAATCTCTTTGACACGTCAACCATGGTATACTTTTTGAAAGACTTGGCAGACGAAGGCATTGATGGGTTTTTTGGGGAAAAGATTTAAATACAGACATTTTCGAGGTTGAGAAAGTTTAAAGAGTAGAGGTAAACGTCACTCTAAGGAATATTTTGTTAGTTGGAAAGGTTACCCCAATAAGTTTAACTCTTGGGATTAATGTGAATCATTTAATACACTTACATAGCGTACATTGAGACGCTGCTACTATGTACCTGCTGCAAAACAATCTCACTTGACGACTGTCGTATGGTGTGAAGATACTCTTGCGAAAATGGACGATCTGGTAGATGCTAACGAGGGACTTGTACAATGACGAAAATTTCTATCAGCAGGGAGAGCTATTGAATTAAAAGGTAATATTCACAGTAACGTTTTTAACCAAGAAAAGTTGCTAATAAATGGTGTTGAGGTAAGAGTACGTTTAGTAAAAGCTTGCAATAACTTTACCCTCATGGATCCTACATGATATTTTTCTCGGTATTCACGGTGAAACCTTGGATAACGTTATATTAGGCCAGATACCAAAAATAATTATTATTGATTTTGTTAATAATAAAGCTTATAATGGTGATCGAGATCTTAATCCTTTTAACTTTCAACATTTTAATATGAATTTGCTATGCTTATACGTTGACAGTGTACAAATACCTTCAAAATCTTTACAACCCGATTTTAGCATAACAAATACGTTGTACGTTGACGCTTATCATACTTTACTTTCGAGAACAGGTATACATTTTCTCAATGGAAGTAATCAAATCACGCGTGAAGCATATCCTAAAGGTAATTGTCTAAATTTGCGTTTGAATTGACACCTGACTTGTCGGCTAACGATTGTACTTACTAGAATTTGATTAAACACGGTAGTATTAGAATAGACGCGAGGTTCGATAATCCTTTGACTGACACAGTACGTTGTATCGTATAGGCAGAACACGACAATATTTTGGAGATAAATGCGTCACGTCAAGCTATCGTGGACTTTAGCGGCTGAAATTGTGACATGTAGATGTCGCTGTTGTGTATATATAAGTTTGCCTCTCTCTTTCACGCGTCAGTCAGTTTCAAATCTCGATCGCCGACACAAGCTAGAAAAGACAATGGACTTGGTCATAGATATTCAGTGCTTTAAAGGTATTAAAAATACCAATGTATCGAAGGAAGTCGCCGTGGTCGCTGTAAACGGAGATTTTATTGGTCATTGGTTAGTATCACCAAGAACTCCTATACACTATTTAAGTGATATTATTCGAAAATAAAATAACTGGTTAACTCAAAATCATCATGGTTTTGACTATTTTGAAGGTGAAGTATCTTTGAAAGTGCTGTATAAGACTCTGCGAGATAGTGCCAAAAATGCACGATAAATATACGTAAGAGGAAACGAAAAGTGACTAATATTACACAACATTATAGCTCGTGAAATTATTAATTTGTAATACGATGGTTCGAGTTTTAATAATTTATCGTTCGATACGTACTGCATTCATTACGCTGTAAAACATTTTTACTTAAAATATCGTTGCGCCTTAAATAATGTATATCATTTAAAATCTTGGTTGTGTACGCTAGATTCTGAAAATGTGAAAACAAGGTTCAATTTTGTAATGGACAATCTGTAAATCTTAAAGAGCCTTTCGGCAATCCGATCGCATACTGTAGGTGTATCTCCAGCACACCAGATGCCACGTTGGTGGATGAAACCGTCAACGTTTGTGATAAAGACTATCAATCACGGGAGACCTGGTATGGTCTGGATCGCTATATACGTTGATAAACCTTGGAGTGTTTTGTATAGTTTTGGATTACCACCATTTATACCGGACCATATAGATCGCTTACGAAAAAATTGTAAACAATTTCGTTGGAATTTAACGCCATGATAGAGTGAATCGTCCAATGTATGTGGCCAATTTTGTATCATATTCTTGTATTACATGAGCACGCGCTTGGGTTTCCAGAAATTTCTAAATAATGTTTCTACCAACTTGAAGAAAAATAATAGTATAGTCAGACGCTTTGTAAAATATAAAAAAAATGTTGATAGAAATTTCATTGGCAGTGGTGACTAAATTTGTCAGATGTTTACAAAACTGCAGCTCTAAAATTACATTACTGTAACATGATATCATCTGGCTGATGCAACATTCTTTCGTTCGTATCAAGTTTCAAGAAGATTCTCGATAATTTTTCTGCTATCTTTATGAAACATGACACCATCACCAAAACATTGTTGCTTCATCTCGACATGTCGTCTGACGCAGTATTCCTCAGTCTTCTCGGACTGTCAATATTTACTGTTATGTGATACCCCTCCACCTTTTTCAATATTTGCACTTTCCACCTCCACTTCTAATCTAACAGATATATTAATAGCTGGCATGGTAAAACTTTTAAATCAGTCATTTCTAACCATTTGAAGAGAAACGACAGCATGGCTGACCAACCACGAACCACTCGTCATCTACATCAGATATTCATCACGTTATATAAACTAAACAAGTCCTTCACCAAGAAGATTATCGTTGGCTTAGAATACGATAGTTACGAAGACGAATATTACTAACCATATTACCGACTGCTGTCTTCTAAGTTTGAGGGAATAGCGTTTTCAATCAGTGATTAGCAAGAATTTAAAGGTACTTTTGTTGATATTGTAAAGTATTTCCGTGGGGACGCTGATGTATTAAGGGATCAAAGGATTTACGGTAATGGTTGGATTTTAAAATTCACACATAGTCATCAAGATAAAGCTATCGAAATACAGGAGGATCGGAGACCTGGAAAATCAATTTTTTTTTTGTAAATTTTTTTGGTATACCTGTATTATGAAGAAAGTTATTTTTGACTGTCTTATCGAATACGTAGAAAAGTGTATTGTTAAATTTATTGTAAATACAATTAGTCTTATGCATGAAGCGCAATTACAAGTGTTTGCACCTGGTATTGTTAAAGACGTTGTAAATACAGTTGACGATAATGTAATTAACTTTATAACGACCAGCGTACAAACACGTTCAAAGGAATTGAATAAACAAATTCCTCTTTGTAAACATGATGTAACAGATGTATTTTATCAACTCGCATCTCCACATATGTATAATGTAATAGATGTACTAATTAATCGATTATCATCAAATACATAAGAAAATTTAGTTGCACTTACCTTCTTTTTATTAACCTGATTATTTGTCCTTTTTCCTCTTAAAACCATTTATAATTATATATTTTAATGATTAAAGTCTTTTATAAAACATTTTTTTTACACTTTCAGTTAAATATTACAATTTAATTACATTCATTTTCTTTAAATAATAAAATTAATTTAATAGAGAAAAGTTTTATTTAGAAGCATGCATTACTCAGATAATATATGATGAGTCATCAAAGTATCAGATTTCACCCCACTGGCGCTAAGTGTCGCTCACTGGCGCCAGTCGGAGTCATCTGAGGTCATAGTCAAGTTTGTTTTGACGGACGATAGTAAGGTAACAACTACTCATACTCTACAATTAATTTTTAAATTGTAATTATAAAACCAAAAAAATACATTGTACTTACTTCAAAGAGTATAAAAATGCAAGAATTTAAGAGGTTGTAAAGCTAAATTTACCTAGCAAACAGATAGTTACTGTTTCAAGACAATGGCAGTAGATTACTTACTCAGTCAGAATTCACTTAACGCAGGCTTAAAAATAAAATTCTCAACTATTTACCTTGAAACTTTCAGGAAATGCTTAAGATATGTATGAACCTTGATAAAGGAACCTTACCACCTTAAAATTGCAAATAAATTGGTTATATATTTGTAGGTGAGGATAAATTATTCATGATATGTTAACCATTTTTTACTGTAAATTTGAACATTATATGAAAATGTAAAAGAAATTTTTTTAAAACTTTTCTGATGGTCGTTAGGTATCTTTGTTTGACTATAATACAACTTTTAATTTCTTGCTATGCCGCAAGATATCGAGAGTCATACTGATCGGGTTGGAGTTTTTTAAAGTTTTATAGTGTTCGGAATACATATAATTAGGATATGAATGGGGGAATTTAAAAAACAAAATTATTGACCAAAAAGTTACAGTCTATTAAAGCCATATTTAATGATAAAATTAATCATAATTATATTTAATTATATATAATTCTAAAGGGATTTATTTGAGAAAAAAAAATAAAATAAAAAATCCCGACATGGGATCCAGGCGAGGATCTTTGACTTGCCAGGCAGTTACTGTAGCCACTAACCTACATGTCTTGTTTATAAAACTCTTCATAATTGTATAAGTCATACCGTTAATCACGTATAAATAATAATATATAGTTGTATATAATTATATATAGTTGTATATAATTATATATGTTATATATAATTGCATATGGTTGTATATAATTATATATAATTACATATAGTTGTATATAATTACATATGGTTGTATATAATTATATATAATTACATATGGTTGTATATAATTATATATAATTACATATGGTTGTATATAATTATATATAATTACATATGGTTGTATATAATTATATATAACTTTTTCCATGACTTGGAGCTGACTTATATGTAATTATATAGAGACGAAACCTGTATACAATTATATATAATCATATATAATCATATATAATTATATATAATCCTTTTTTTATAATTTTTAGAAATTGAATTATTCAAACAACTTTAAAAAAGTTTAATTCAAAATAATTTCTTAATTTTTCTTTTTATATTTTAGAAAGAGGAAGAAATTTATTTATGAAAAAATTAGTTTTTTTTTTAAATTAGAAAACTTTCGAAAAAGTTAAACTTTTTTCTAAATATCATTTTTAACATGTATATCCCATTTATCTCGAAAATAAATTGAAAAATCGCTTATTTATGAGATCTTAGATTAACGAAACAAAAAATAATTTTACATTATTTTTTGAGAAAATCGAACATTTTCTAAAACTCTTAATTTCTTTTAGAAAATTAATTATTCTGTTTTTTTGAGAATTTATTTTCTTTTAAATAAAGCAATAAGATTTTGAAAAAGTTGCTAATTAAAATATTTTAAACTTTTTTGGAAAAGTGGATCGATTTAATTTTAGAATTATTAGATTTTCTGTTGTAAAAGGCAATTATAACAGAAAAATTAAGAGAATAAAAGACTGAATTTATTTTTCATTTTGGAACAATTTACAAGAAATTTGGACACATTTTTGAATTAGAATCGAGATTCGAACTCAGAAGAGTTACGTTAAGTGAAATTTTGATTTCGTTTTAAAATTCTATCGAAGATATACCCTTGATTGATCTTAGTTGCAAAACATTTAGAAAGCGAAAATTGCGTAAACGAAAATACTAGAATTGGCGAAAATCATGCACTCAGCTCCAACAAGAAAAATTTAATTACAAAATTTTTCTTGTGCCACCGAATTGAAATATACCATCGCACACGCTTAAAAACAGCGAAAACTTGTAGCGAAAAAAAAATAGATATTACTACATCTGAAGATCAGTCATATCTCGAGCAAATTCAGCAAGATGACGTCATCCGCGTCAGAAGCAGTTGAAACCTGAACAATGGAGTTAAACGGTCAAGCACTCGAACAGACTCTGTTACAGCTGAAGCTGACAACAGATGAGAGTTACTTCTCGCGTGACAACTGTTTACAAAATTGACCATGAATCAGATAGCGAAGCAATCAATAGGCGAGCACGACTACGACGTCAGTTCATCGATACTACCATCGCAACAGACATCAACGATGGTACACACACCGGTGAACCAAAAGACCACCGACTGACCACACTGCTTTCAGACACAGAAGTCCACAAAAGCCTGGAACAGTCCCTGTGTGGACCACCCGAAATCGTCGTAAGGGAAAAAGATAGCTCGGTTAATAAAATCTGCAAGAATATACCAGGGGAAACAGGAACGCCGAATGAGGAAACGATAACGCTGGTATCAGCGAGAAGAAATTCTTTCCTGATACCAAAAGACATATCATTCGATCTAGCAGAGTTGATCCTGGATCGCTCAGAAAGAGCAATTGCTGTCCAGCACAAGGCATGATAAAGGCAGACGTTCTGTGAACATCCAGAACACGTATACGTTATACGGCGACACGCAAGTAGACGGACGTGACGGCAGTTAGGTGAACTCACCCCCGGCGAGTGGCGCTTAGGGGAGGAGGGGGGGGGGGAGAAAGTAGTCAAGGGTCAACTACAACAAACAACCAGCACAAAGCCGAGCAACCAACGAAAGGAGAGAAAACCGGCTAACCGACAAGCGGACAAGAGACTGAATGATCTTCAATCGGCAGGCCAACCACTCAGTCGCAAACCCAAAAGACACTAGTCCATCTGGCGAGGAAAGAAGAAATTGTGGTACGTCAAGTCCAAGACCCTGGTCAGAAACCCTCAACCAGACAACACGATCCGGCGGCAACTCACGTGACGTCGTCAAATAGTCAGTTGACGACTGCAATACTCTGGCCAACTTAGTAAACGATGAACTCCTGGCCAAACTATCAGAGCTCTTCACCAATACATCAGCAACCTGGTATCGAAACAATAAAAATACGTGGAAGACTTGGAGAGACTTCACTGCTTCGGCAAGATACTGGTGTGGTACGAGTCGTCAATACCAACAAAGGCTGCTCAGTCAAGCCTATATGCGGACGTAAGGACCAGACGAATTGGTACGAGATTACCTTACATGTCTGATAGGTATTATGAAGAAGCTATATCCACGACTAGAGGAAACTGAAGAACTGGATCTGTTGCATAGGAATATGCGATCGGATCTACAGAAAATGGTCAGGAGGTCCGACAATACCAGCGTAGAAACAATGATCGACGCCATGTCTGACGCTGAGCAAACGTTGGACCACGAGAAGGCGTATCACCCACCACCAGCGCCGGAAGCTTCCCTACTACCTAAGCTGGCTTAAAACCCCACCCAGGAGCAAAAGAAGCAGAAAACGGAGATTTCCGCCATGTCTAAGGAAGAATCGGTGCCATGCATACCAGACTTCACGGCGTTGCTGGCGAAAATGCTAGACGAGAAATTGAAACATCTCCAACAACCGAATAAAAGAGAAAATTTCCAGTCCAGGAAAGGACAATTGGAAGGGGGACAGAGAAGTCGTAAGAGGCCTGACGACACACGAAAGTCGAGCAAGTCGCCCCCCCCTCCCCTCCCCCCCCCCCGGAATGGGCGAGATAACTCCAGGCCGAACCGCCCTGGTGGATCGCTAGGGGGGAATAAGCAAAAGTTCGATCCTACGTAACCTCTGCAATGCTTAGGTTGCGAGGAATTGGGCTTTATGCGCAGATACCGTTCCAAGTGCAGGGTAAACGAAGTGGGGAGTTTCCACTAAGGACTGCAGCCATTCCTGAAGTAAGCACGGTTCCCTCAGAATCTTTCCCCATCGACGCCGATGAATCGACGAGGAAAAGGATGCCCATGCATGCCTAGACGACCCCTCTCTCGAAGGGGAGGTCGGATTTGTCGGGCAATCGAGTTTCACCCCCTCAGAAGAAGGGAAGGAAACCACACAGCCGCAGAGACCGTCGAATCACCCAGAAGGATATACGATCTCTGCAGTGTCCGTCCCTACCGACACTGAAGTGTCAAGGGGGGAAGTGGATGTCCACCCACGTCCAGACGAGCCCTCTCCCGAATGCGAGGCCTAATGGATTAGGTTACTGAATTTGACTCTATCAGAAGAGAGAGTTGAGACCGAATAGCCGCGGAGATCGACGTATAGTCCAGGAGAGTCCGAATTGGCACCGCAGCCGAGCTCAATCTTCTCAGAAGAGAAAGAAGAGCTCATGTGACCACAGAGATCAGCGAATGAACGGGAGTACAGATGTTGGAGTACAGATGAAAGTCGCTAGTTTGGGACGCCGCGATTTCGTCAGCAGGAATCGCTGATGCCAATAATTCGGAACACCAGAAGCTAGAAAGCCTCCTGAACTAATCACTGAAAGACCGAGGGGATACGTGCGGATTCACGTGCGATATTGAACATCACATCGATGTTGGGTCGATGAGGCCCATTAAGCAGAGGTACTTCCCTATTTCTGAAAGAATCGAGCGGGAAATGCATCAGGAAGTGAAGGAAATACTGTAGCAGAATTTCACCGAGCCCGTTCAATTGCTATATTATTGCACGGTTTCGATAGCAGCAATACCGTTTTTCCTTGTGGGTTGGTGGGGGTTTATAACTCTTCTTTTGATCCCTTTGCATTTTTTCGTGTTGACCCAAGACCTGTAATTCTTCAAATGCGTTAAACTGATTTCTATTTATTTTATTGAAGTAATCCTCATGTAAATTGCGATAGGTCCTAGATAGGAGATAGATGACACTCACAGCCCAACTAGATAGTTGGGCTGTGAGTGTCATCGGAGGAATACATTTGTTGATTAATGATCGACTGTTTGCAATAAACGTAGCAATTGATTCTTCGGGTCCTTGCGATCTTGCACTAATATCGTCTTCTAACTGCAATTGGAAATCCGGTCTGCCATATTGTTGTCTTATGGCATTTTTAATTCCTCTAATGTTTGCCAGTTTTGTAGCAAAGGTCGTACCCAATACAAAGCTTGGTCTTTCAAAATAATCGGGATCATTTTTAAAATGTCCCGATTAAACATGTTACAACTTGTCCTGCAATCCTCCATTCGAGAGAGGAATTCCCCTTTGCTTTTGGTTTTCCATTGAAGCTTACATTATAATTCTGTAGGAGAATGGCTACTCTAGTTTCGCGCTGGAATGAAGAATCATTGTTCGAGTTTTGGGAATTTACTCGATCCGTATTTTCAAGAAGCATTTGACTGGATGGTAAAATATTCGATGTATTGTGAGGGTATCCCCTCTGAGGTATACCGTAACAAAGAGGGAACTGTGCGAAGGGATAATAACAATGTGGATTATTAGAAATTGGAATTTGGATGTTAAGGTTCATTAATGGATAACCTGCGGGGTTAGGTGGTTAATGTGGGTTACTTGTAGAATTTACTGCTGCTACTGTGTGCGACGAATTATTGGGGTATATAGTACTGTTTGGTACTATTTTGGACGTGTC
This sequence comes from Gastracanthus pulcherrimus, assembly GCA_949152435.1. Classification (NCBI taxonomy): domain Eukaryota; kingdom Metazoa; phylum Arthropoda; class Insecta; order Hymenoptera; family Pteromalidae; genus Gastracanthus; species Gastracanthus pulcherrimus. The sequence goes on along the minus strand of OX424576.1, from coordinate 98,719,824 downwards.
CGAGAAGTTATTGGAAATATTTTGGTAAGGGGGTGAGGGGTTGGTTGTCTGTAGATTGGGGGCAATGCTTGGTTTCGATAGACAAAAATTTCGTGTGATGGGAAAAAAATTATGGTTTGCGGAGGGGGGGGGGGGGCTATATGGTTTACCACTTATGGGGGCTGATTTAATTGGTCGGCTGGTTACGACGTGTGATACATTAACATTTGTGATTGCAAGGTTTGTGCTGACTGGTTAGTGGATGTTTGCGAAAGTTGGAAAATTTTAACGGCAGACTGAGTCTGTGGGTGTAGAGGATGAGATGATTGAGCGGTATGGGGTGGGTACATTGGCGTGAGTTAGGATGTTTATACAGTAGGGATAGTATTTGTTTGTGGAGAGTGGTGTGCTTGGAAAGTAGGATATGTCGGTGTTCGCGCGAGTGGGATGGGTTGGGCGGTAGAGTAGGTCCTGTATGTGAAGGTTGGAGGGCTTTGGCGGTAAAGTAGATCAGTAATTTTGAAGGTTGGAAGGTTTGGACGGTAGGGTAGTTCGGTTGTGAAGGTTGGGGGGGATTGGATGATAGAGCAGGTCAGTATTTTCGAAGGTGGGGGGGGCTTGGACGGTAAGGTAGGTCGGTATTTGTGAGGGTTGGGAGGTTTGGCCGGTAGGGTAGCTCGGTATTTGTAAGGCTGGGAGACTTGGACGGTAGGGTAGATCGGTATTTGTGAAGATTGGAAGGTTTGAGCGGTAGGATAGTTCGGTATTTGTGAGGGGTGGGGGGCTTGGACAGTAGGGTAGGTCGGTATTTGTGAAGGTTGGGGATTTGGATGGTAGGGTAGTTTACTGTTTGTGGAGGTTGGGAAGTTTGTACGGCAGGGTAGGTCGGTATTTGTGAAGATTGGGAGGTTTGGACGGAAGGGTCGGTCAGTATATGGGAAGGTTGGGAGGTTTTGACGGTAGGGTAGTTCGGTATTTGTGAAGGTTGGGAGGCTTGGACGGTAGGGTAGGTGGGTATTTGTGAAGACTAGGGGATTTCGATGGTAGGGTTGTTCTCTATTTGTGAAGGTTAGGAGGTTTGTATGGTAGGGTAGGTCGGTATTTGTGAAGGTTGGGAGATTATCACAGTAGGGTATGTATCTTATGTTAGGTTAATTGGTGGGTTGTGGGTGTATAGCGCAGAGTTGCTTAATGGTGCTGCTATAGACGGGCAAATTCGGCGAAATGTTTCCTATTGCATCTGTGGTATGTTGTTGCATACCAGTTACCTGTAAGGGTGGAATATGAGTCCCTTCGAGATTTAGATTTAAGTTGTAATTATATTGATTCTATCACTCGATTGAATTACACTGTGTAAGTCAGGAATCTATCGATCACTCCGAGTCAATCTATTTGTTGTTAAAGGGTATTTAAATAAACTTTTCATTAACGTTTCGGTGAACGATGCCACCCTCATCTGAAATCAACTGAAATTTATTATAAAAGAATTTTGTTTAAATGTATACAATTATGATTTTTCACCAATAATTTTTTATATAATCTAATTAGTTACCTTTGGACAAAACGCTTATGTGTGTGTCGAATTTTTTCTTTCGCCGCATGGTAGTGTGGGCGAGAGAACGTCAGTTATAATGTTACTCGGCGATCAATGTTTATGTTTGGGCAGGTTAAGTGCAATCTACTCGTAACAAACGAACAGAATTTATCGAAGAAAAAAAATCTATTCACTAGTTGGAAGAAAATTTTATTCACTTATTTTTTATTTATCCACTTCGCAACGATTAAATCACTGTAACAGTGATCATAGAATTCATGTGAGATAGGTGTAAATTGGAATTAATCGGAAGGTGGGAATTTATAGTAGCTATAGGAGTAAATAATATATATTATATATATATAATTTATATATATATATATATATATATAAATTATTAAGCAAAATAATTATTCTGTGCAACTTACTCTTTTGCTGAAATCCGGTGTGGTCACCTTCGAAAACACAGAGTATAAGTTGCTGGCACATACGAAATACGAGCAGATACAAGTTGGCAAAGTCGTTTGTACAATTACTCGAAGCGCGCCGGAGTATTTCCAGTGATTCGAAAGTAGTAAAAACGAAAAGCGTGTGCAAAAATGCGAAAATGTGATGACCGATATTGGAGTGAGCGAGCACCCGCGCATTATTCTGCAACGCTACTGTTCAGCAGTGCTCGGCTGTGCAGGGACCTGCGATCGGGGGAGGCGTTTGCTCACGGCACGGATAACACTCAGTCGGTAGCTCGCGGCAGTATTACCATGTAGGACCAGAAAGTACGGGAAGCGGCTTACAGAAGGTATACCGGGACAATGACGACGACGACGTAGAGCAGTGACGAGTGTCTGGCATGCCGTTGGGGCGTACTTGCAGCGGAGCAGCAGTGCAGCGTGTAGTCCCAAGGGGTTATATCTGTATTTCAACTTTGAGGTGAGATCAGTTTACTTGTGCCCCGTCTGTCTCTTCACCTTATTAATATCAACATTATCTATAGGTGATTGGCGAGAGTAGCTGAGGCTGCTGCCGCGGTTGTTGAAAAGGAACGGGACAGGCGTTCGCTGCAATGCTGCAATTGCTATAGAGAGGCGGGTCATGAGTTAGCTGCGACACTGCAGTTGAGGGCCCACAGTGCATCTACACACACTTAACATTAGGTAAGAGAGTTCCAATTCGTTCTTCTCGTCTTCTGTAGGCTAATTTAAATGTATATTTTTCAGGTTGTATGCTGCAGGGCTCTGGAGTGTCCAGAGAAGCAGCCGCTCCGCCCCTAGTGGCTCCATATCCACTCTTCAGGACATCAAACCAGGTGAGTAGTATTTCATATGTGGTTAGGTCAGAGGGTAGTGCGAGGCGGCGTAGAACCTTTCTTCTATCTATACTTTGCTATAAATGCTAGGTCTATCTAGAATAAAAACAAGTCGATCAACGGGCGGGCATACAGCAGCTCGCATAGAGTAAGCTCTGCTGACTTCCTCGCTTTTCGCACTACAAGTAATACACAGAATGTGGTGTTACAAAGTTTCTAGAAAAACGCATTTAAATATTCAGTTCTACATAAGAAGCAATGTTAATTAATTTCTTTCAATGATTGTAACTTTGTTCATTATGAATTATTTTTATTCTATCTGGTTCCAAAATGTTCTGACTACTGTAGAGCTTCCAAAAGTGTGATAAAAATTTTTTCAAATTTTTGTTAAAAAGACAATGTAGACCCATCTTAAGACATGTGATAAATCCTTATCACACTGTCGCATCGAAACGACCAACCAATTCACTCTCTGCAAAAGGAATTGCAGGTATAATTTAATTATGCTCAGGCATGAGCATATGTAGGCGCATATATATCAACAATGCCGTGGACATCATGGCAAGTTCATCTTATTTTAGCTATACAATGCAAAAAGAACACGAATTGTGATATCAGCCTGAAAATGATCCGAGTATTATGACAAAGGGAAGAATAAACAACCTATTTAGGGATAATATTGGCCCCCTGTCAAATCAAAATCTTAACTATAAACTGATAAACTTATGCTCGACCTGCAAAAAGCAAGAAAAGTAAACGAAATTTAAACTCATTTGTCAAAATTCAATTAAATAATCTTCGCAATTTTCAAAGAGACCAGTGCGAGTTTAAAATTGAACTTAAAAAAACAAGTAAAACCCAAATTTGTTTGGCAAAAAAGTTCACATTAAAAAACGAGTAGAATTTAAAAATTGGGAAAATTGAACTTCAAGAAAAAAGCAAGTAAAACACAAATCTACTTAGCCAAAAAAGTTCACATTATAAAAAAAGTAGAATTTCAAAATTGGGAAGATTGAACATACAGAAAAACAAGTAAAATACATATTTGTTCGTCGTTTTTTTTTCTCGCAAATAGAATTTTTTTTCTCGCCAAAAAGTTCACATTTAAAAACGAATTAAATTCAAAATAGAATAGTAGAACTTAAAAAAAAAACAAGTAAAATACAAAGGCAATAGCCGATTAACAATGTTAAATTTGCCTTCGCGGTATCGGACTTTTTGAGTACTTTTTCTCGATTTGTATAAACAAAAATATAATTTTTAATATTTTTCTTGCTATTCAATCCCCTCCCCCCACCCATTATAAGCTAGTCTTAAAAAAGACGGAAAATTTTGAAAAATATTCTTCTCCATATTCCTAATCTTCTCAATTTTTTTCAAAAAATTTCCATTCTATATTTCCCAGATATCACCGTTTAAACAAAAATGACGTTTCCGTATATAACAGAAAAAAGCCAATATTTTATTTAAAATTTTGGGTCGGAAAACATAGGTAATTTTATACTCTTTCAAATACATTTAAACTAAATGGATAATATTATTTCAAACATAAAGAATAACCCGAACAACTAAAACTCAAAATTCTTATGAGCTAGTATTAAAAATGTGTTTTTTTTTCTCTTATATTTCTTTCTCTGGCTGTTCAAGGTCGTTTGGGCTGAAACTTCCGGGCTAGCTTCACTTTTTATCACAAATATTGAGAAAATTTTTCTAAGATACCTTCATAGGCAAACATAACCTAAAAATTGTATTTCAATATTTTAAACATATTCCTTACTAATTCGCATGTTTAAAAGATTCAAAAAATTGTTTTTTATCTATAAATGTGTGTACGAGTGTGTGTATGTATCTGTGTGTGTATATGCGTGTGTGTGTGTGTGCGTGTGTGTTGAGTAACTGTCCAATACTCAGTGAGAAGTACTGAATTGCAGGTGTCGCCTTAGTCTATACACAGAGGTAATAAAGCTCGTCTCCTGCTACTGGTTATCTATTCATGAAGTGTTCTTAATATTTGAAATGGAACAAATATTAAGAACACGGCATGAATAGATAGCTAGTAGTAGGAGACAAGCTTTATTACCTATATGTATAGACTACAACAATTCAAAATTTCTCACGGACGATTCGATAGTTACGTGACACACATACACACACACCCATTTATATATGCATATATGCATATATACTTCTCACGGATAATTCGGTAGTTACTCAACACACACACACACACACACACACACACACACACACACACACACACACACACACATACACACACACACACACACACACTAACATATACACACACGTACATTTATGTATGTATATGCAACATAAATGGGTGTGTGTGTATGTGTGTTGAGTAACACCGAATCGCCCATGAGATGTAACGAATTGTAGATGTCGCCTCAATCTATATACGGAGGTAATAAAGCTCGTCTCCTACTACTGGATATCTATTCATGCCGTGCTCTTAATATTTGTTCTATTTCATATTTTCGTGCAAAATCTTCTACTATACCTACACTATATCTATTACTAACAGAAATTTGAATTAGCATGTTACAAATATATGCTTTTGTTTAACTATTTAAATAAACATTATAAGTAGAAACAGTTAAGCTTGGGCTTATACCATTATAGTATATTTTAACCAATATCAGAGCTATAAATAGCTGTACCCACACAGTACACAATCTTACAGCAAGGTTTCAGCAAGATGTCATGCAAGGTTTGAAACCTTTCAGAAATATTTCAATGAAAGCTTTTCGAAATGTTGTTATGTCCATTCCAAGTACTTGCAAAAATATTTCATGAAATATTTTGGGTATGTTTCTCATAAAGTTACTAGTGAAACCATTTTAAAATGTTACAGAAACATTTCATACTGGGTTTCCACGCAGCATAACATATTTCTGGAATGTTTGTTATGCAGATTTAATACTTTTTAAATATTTGAAAGGTTTTTGAAAGATTTCATGAATGTTGCATGAAATATTTCTAGTATACAAAATTTCAGAGTATTCTGAACATTAATTCGAAACCGATAGTACTCCTTTAACTAAATCTTTTCCTTTTGTTCTGGCAATTCAAATTTTTTTGCATAAAATAGGGCATTATTAACATGTTAAGATAGATATACGAGGGTAGTTCAATAAGTCTTTAGAATAAAGTATAAAAACAATTTTTTTTGGGTAAATTTTTTTTTATTTTTCAACATAATCTCCTTGGAGCTCTATACACTTGGTCAATCGCTTTTTAAGTTTTTTTAATCCTTCAGAAAAGTGCGTTTTCGGAAGTTCCTCAAAATAAGCACTTACAGAGGCAATGACGTCTTCGTTGTCCGTAAATCTCTGTCCACCGAGCCATTTTTTCAAGTTTGGAAATAAGAAAAAGTCACTGGAAGCTAAATCTGGTGAATACGGTGGGTGGTCGACCAATTCGAATTTTAGTTCTTCAATTTTAGCCATTGAAACGAAGCATGTATGAACTCGGGCGTTGTCGTGATGAAAGAGAATTTTTTTTCTCGCCAAATGTGGTCGTTTTTTTTTAATTTCTTCTTTCAGCTGCTCTAATAATGATGCATAATACTCACCAGTAATTGTTTTACCCTTTTCCAAGTAGTCAATAAGTATAATTCCACGTGCATCCCAAAAAACTGTAGCCATAACCTTACCAGCTGACTTTACGGTCTTTGCCTTCTTTGGAGCTGGTTCGCCTGTGGAAATCCACTGTTTGGATTGTTCCTTTGTCTCAGGAGTGTAGTGGTGTATCCATGTTTCATCCACTGTCACAAATCGACGAAAAAATTCCTCAGGATTCCGACTTATGCGCGCCAAAAGAGCCTCAGAGGCGACCACTCTATTGCGTTTATTCTCAGCTGAGAGCAAACGCGGCACCCATCTTGCCGATAGCTTTCTCATGCCTAATTTTTCATGTAGAATTGAAACAACTGCACCTATAGATATCCTTGTGGCCTCAGCTAACTCACGCACTTTTAATCTTCTATCCTTCAACACCATATCGTGGATTTTATTCATGATTTCGGGAGTAGTTGCTTCTACGGGCCTTCCTGAACGTGGTTCGTCACTTATTGATGTACGACCACGCTTAAATTCATGTACCCAGTTATAAACCATTGCTAAGGCAGGGGCAGATGTGCCATGAACTGAGTCCAATTCATTTTTTATCTCATATGGAGTTAAACCCTTTAAATGAAAATGTTTAATTACCGCTCTGAACTCGTTTTTTTCCATTTTTCTTAACAAGCAATTTTTTTTCTTTTCAATTGGTTATAAAAACACGTAAACTCAGAAGATGTGGACTGTGACTGCACCATATATCTAGTCGGGAGTGGTGCTGACTGAAAACAGATGATTTCGAGCGATTCGCGCGCCATCTGTTGGTCATTCTAAAGACTTATTGAACTACCCTCGTAGCATTTATTATCTCTATTTGTTATATCCAATAAAAATCCTTGAGGAAGGAAAAATACAGCTCTTAATATTATTGTTTATTTACCATAAATCACAGAAGCAATATTTTATGAATTGAATTCAAACTTTAAGGAGATCTCCAAAACATAGTTTGCCCTGTATCAAAAGTTTAGGTTAATATGTTATTAATACCAATGTTGCCTATAATATCGCTTTTTACAAGATTTTATAAATTCTATAATACTCATACAAAGTATATTTAGTCTTAACTTTTCTATTTTCGGTTGTAAGATACATACAAAATTTCTCTTATAATACGGCAAATGAGCGATAACGGAAAAGTCTTTACTTTTATTCTTTGAATGATATTATGGACCAACAATTCGAAATAAATTAGCCACACACCTCTTAAAAAATTGTTAAGAAAACATATTTAACACAAAATATTATGAACTGGCTATGTTAAGAAACAAAAATGTAGTTACGCTCAAAATGTTTATTGTTGATTTTTTAAATTATCTAAGTATTTGAAAGACCATTATATGCATCTATATTCGTCAGAAATACTTGCAGATTCCTATATTACCAGCTCCACATTTTTATAATTTTTTTCATGCTGTGCGGGCCATTTATCAAACATTATACTCACTTCCAGTAGAACGTTATCAAATGTAATATATATTGATATATTCGTTTTGGTAAAATAAAATTAATATATATTAGCAATTAAATTAATTTAACTATATCCGACATTTTCTATTTGTTCAGTATTAACTTTTATATAACTTTTATATTTATATCTAATTATATATAACTATATATAATTGTATACAAAGTGAAAACATAGCGTGGCCCCGATCTGCACGACACTTATACATATTGCATGATTCTGCAACTTTTTTTAAACTTTTATAGGAACGTATTACAACGTTTCCTGCTATGTGGGCTTGATTATTTTTGCATTTTTTTATTATTTCGCTCAATATAAATGTAGTGTGTTTGGAAAGTGAATTTGATGCAGAATTAATATACGCGGTATTTTGTGCATCATCACCAAATTTGATGATTTTCTGTGGTCAATATTTCTGTTGAGACACCGATGAAATTTTAAGTTGAGCGCCTCAGGCAATTTTGTTAAAAAATTTATCATTATAGTTTTAGATGTATATTTTAAGATAAAATAAGACTGAGATTGGTACCAAAATTTAGTTACGAGAAAACAAAAATAAGAGAAATGGATTATTTTACCAAATTTGAGGCTTTTATGGGAATAAATATGTAATTTTCTATAACTGAGTTATAGTGACATTCTAAAACGTCTTTTATCTTAAAATATACATCCAAAACTTTAGTTGTAAATTTTTTAACAAAATCGTTTGTGGCGCTAGTACCTAATTAAGAACTCACACGGCACGTAATGTTACCGAAAGATATGCGCTCATTGGCAATGTTTCAGTAATATTTCAGGTATCGTTCAATCGAATTGTTTCAACTGATATCTTTCAGAAACCTTTCAAAAAGATTTCATATGAATTTCATCCATAGAAACATTGCAGTAACGTTACAGAAATGTACTAATTGTTATGTATCAATCATGTTGTACGCAAAAATAATTTTGGAGCTGTTATATGTCAGAAATGTTTCAGAAAGGTTTCACGAGTAATAGAAAAATGAACTTTCATCCCTAACATTTCTGTAATATCTCACATTGTTATACACTTAGTATATCTATAGCACCTTGCGCACGGTAATATTCCCCTTCTACCCGAACTGCAGCCAATCACAGCGCAGCCGGATAGTATATAAGAAATCGAGTTTCGAGACTCCGCCTGACTTCTGACTTCTCGGCCGACCAGGCCAGAGACAAGTCCGCGACCCCGGCACCGGACAAAAGAATAAATACAGCTTCCAAAAGTTACCGACGCCCTTATCATTTTCCAACCCGTATCCGTACTTCAAAGGGCGTAGCAGGAGAGAAGAGAGACAGAAAGAGAGACGGGAGCGCGAGTAAAGCAATACGCTGCGCACGCACGCCACAGCTGCCGAACGGCTGCTAGCGCCGAGCCGCTGCTGGCGTCGAGTAAGGGGGGCGCGTGCCTCCTGAATCTGTCGACCTCGGCGCACCGCACCGGCCGGACCTCCTCGGTTGAGAGTAATCCCCCTGAGGGTCAGACTGTGGTGCTCGGTAAACGCCACACTTTCCCCGTGGTGATTAACCCGGGTACTGTCGCGCCAAACAGACTTTCTGGCGGGCTTTGCTCCCACGGAAGTCTTATTAAGAAGGCAGTATCTTTCCGTTAATCACGGCTCTTGAGGAACGCGCGTCAAGAGCACGGGGAAGTCGAACGCAAGTCCTGACGGAACAGCCGTTCTAAGGCGTTGTTCTTTGAACGAGAGCCACAAGCGCCTTTTAACGGCTATAATCTTCCCGTGTCGAACAATTGAACCGCTCCGGGAGTTAATTCTTAATTAACCCTCATGGAAGTTCAAAAGTAAGGCACACAGGCAGAAGCATTCGCAAAGGCTTACACCCTCGCGCCCTCTGCTCGCGTTCCTCCCCTCCTCTCGGGCCACCCGCGTAGTTTATTATAAAAAGAACGCAAGAACGCGATTAAGAGTCATTCGACTCCCAGCAACGGAGCCGACCACTCAGTAAGCACTAGGTGGATGCCAACGCCGAAGACCAGCAGGAAGCCTCGTCGTCGGTCCGAGCGCCAGCAGAAACGGCGAAATACCCGTCGTCCCCGACCCCGACCCCGACGACAGAAGGAGAATCAGCCTCCGACACCACCGCCTCCTTCTTCGCCTCAGTCGAGCAGGGGTTTTCCCTCACCACAAGTGCGCAGTTTGGATAATAATTCAAAACGTACGGACGGATTGAGCCGAGCATCTCCCCTCTCCTCCCCCTTCTCCTTACCCACAACACTCACGTATAACAACATGACATCTTATGTTTGCAAGGTTTCAGAAATGTTTCCCTGACGTATCTGTTGCAACGTTTCCATCCCGTTGTACGTGAAATGTTTCTGAAAAATTACCAATAAAATATTGCATGTGTTAGATATCAGAAATATTCCAGAAAGGTTTCATGAATAATAGAAAAATGAGCTTTCAACACTAACATTTATATGATATACCACATGGGAGGTTACAATAGCAAGGTTTCAGAAATATTTCCCTGACGTATCAGTTATAAAGTTTCAATTCCATTGCACGTAAAATGTTTCCGCAACATTCCTTACGTAATGTTGCAAGTGTTATATGTCAGAAATATTTCAAAAAGGTTTCCTAAATAATAGAAAAGTGAGCTTTCATCCCTAACATTTCTGTAATATCTCACATGAGATCATACGTTTGCAAAGTTTCAGAAATACTTCCCCGACGTATCAGTTATAATGTTTCACTTCCATTGCACGTAATATGTTTTCGAAACATTCCCTACACACACACACACACACACACACATACACACACACACACACACACACACTAACATATACACACACGTACATTTATGTATGTATATGCAACATAAATGGGTGTGTGTGTATGTGTGTTGAGTAACACCGAATCGCCCATGAGATGTAACGAATTGTAGATGTCGCCTCAATCTATATACGGAGGTAATAAAGCTCGTCTCCTACTACTGGATATCTATTCATGCCGTGCTCTTAATATTTGTTCTATTTCATATTTTCGTGCAAAATCTTCTACTATACCTACACTATATCTATTACTAACAGAAATTTGAATTAGCATGTTACAAATATATGCTTTTGTTTAACTATTTAAATAAACATTATAAGTAGAAACAGTTAAGCTTGGGCTTATACCATTATAGTATATTTTAACCAATATCAGAGCTATAAATAGCTGTACCCACACAGTACACAATCTTACAGCAAGGTTTCAGCAAGATGTCATGCAAGGTTTGAAACCTTTCAGAAATATTTCAATGAAAGCTTTTCGAAATGTTGTTATGTCCATTCCAAGTACTTGCAAAAATATTTCATGAAATATTTTGGGTATGTTTCTCATAAAGTTACTAGTGAAACCATTTTAAAATGTTACAGAAACATTTCATACTGGGTTTCCACGCAGCATAACATATTTCTGGAATGTTTGTTATGCAGATTTAATACTTTTTAAATATTTGAAAGGTTTTTGAAAGATTTCATGAATGTTGCATGAAATATTTCTAGTATACAAAATTTCAGAGTATTCTGAACATTAATTCGAAACCGATAGTACTCCTTTAACTAAATCTTTTCCTTTTGTTCTGGCAATTCAAATTTTTTTGCATAAAATAGGGCATTATTAACATGTTAAGATAGATATACGAGGGTAGTTCAATAAGTCTTTAGAATAAAGTATAAAAACAATTTTTTTTGGGTAAATTTTTTTTTATTTTTCAACATAATCTCCTTGGAGCTCTATACACTTGGTCAATCGCTTTTTAAGTTTTTTTAATCCTTCAGAAAAGTGCGTTTTCGGAAGTTCCTCAAAATAAGCACTTACAGAGGCAATGACGTCTTCGTTGTCCGTAAATCTCTGTCCACCGAGCCATTTTTTCAAGTTTGGAAATAAGAAAAAGTCACTGGAAGCTAAATCTGGTGAATACGGTGGGTGGTCGACCAATTCGAATTTTAGTTCTTCAATTTTAGCCATTGAAACGAAGCATGTATGAACTCGGGCGTTGTCGTGATGAAAGAGAATTTTTTTTCTCGCCAAATGTGGTCGTTTTTTTTTAATTTCTTCTTTCAGCTGCTCTAATAATGATGCATAATACTCACCAGTAATTGTTTTACCCTTTTCCAAGTAGTCAATAAGTATAATTCCACGTGCATCCCAAAAAACTGTAGCCATAACCTTACCAGCTGACTTTACGGTCTTTGCCTTCTTTGGAGCTGGTTCGCCTGTGGAAATCCACTGTTTGGATTGTTCCTTTGTCTCAGGAGTGTAGTGGTGTATCCATGTTTCATCCACTGTCACAAATCGACGAAAAAATTCCTCAGGATTCCGACTTATGCGCGCCAAAAGAGCCTCAGAGGCGACCACTCTATTGCGTTTATTCTCAGCTGAGAGCAAACGCGGCACCCATCTTGCCGATAGCTTTCTCATGCCTAATTTTTCATGTAGAATTGAAACAACTGCACCTATAGATATCCTTGTGGCCTCAGCTAACTCACGCACTTTTAATCTTCTATCCTTCAACACCATATCGTGGATTTTATTCATGATTTCGGGAGTAGTTGCTTCTACGGGCCTTCCTGAACGTGGTTCGTCACTTATTGATGTACGACCACGCTTAAATTCATGTACCCAGTTATAAACCATTGCTAAGGCAGGGGCAGATGTGCCATGAACTGAGTCCAATTCATTTTTTATCTCATATGGAGTTAAACCCTTTAAATGAAAATGTTTAATTACCGCTCTGAACTCGTTTTTTTCCATTTTTCTTAACAAGCAATTTTTTTTCTTTTCAATTGGTTATAAAAACACGTAAACTCAGAAGATGTGGACTGTGACTGCACCATATATCTAGTCGGGAGTGGTGCTGACTGAAAACAGATGATTTCGAGCGATTCGCGCGCCATCTGTTGGTCATTCTAAAGACTTATTGAACTACCCTCGTAGCATTTATTATCTCTATTTGTTATATCCAATAAAAATCCTTGAGGAAGGAAAAATACAGCTCTTAATATTATTGTTTATTTACCATAAATCACAGAAGCAATATTTTATGAATTGAATTCAAACTTTAAGGAGATCTCCAAAACATAGTTTGCCCTGTATCAAAAGTTTAGGTTAATATGTTATTAATACCAATGTTGCCTATAATATCGCTTTTTACAAGATTTTATAAATTCTATAATACTCATACAAAGTATATTTAGTCTTAACTTTTCTATTTTCGGTTGTAAGATACATACAAAATTTCTCTTATAATACGGCAAATGAGCGATAACGGAAAAGTCTTTACTTTTATTCTTTGAATAATATTATGGACCAACAATTCGAAATAAATTAGCCACACACCTCTTAAAAAATTGTTAAGAAAACATATTTAACACAAAATATTATGAACTGGCTATGTTAAGAAACAAAAATGTAGTTACGCTCAAAATGTTTATTGTTGATTTTTTAAATTATCTAAGTATTTGAAAGACCATTATATGCATCTATATTCGTCAGAAATACTTGCAGATTCCTATATTACCAGCTCCACATTTTTATAATTTTTTTCATGCTGTGCGGGCCATTTATCAAACATTATACTCACTTCCAGTAGAACGTTATCAAATGTAATATATATTGATATATTCGTTTTGGTAAAATAAAATTAATATATATTAGCAATTAAATTAATTTAACTATATCCGACATTTTCTATTTGTTCAGTATTAACTTTTATATAACTTTTATATTTATATCTAATTATATATAACTATATATAATTGTATACAAAGTGAAAACATAGCGTGGCCCCGATCTGCACGACACTTATACATATTGCATGATTCTGCAACTTTTTTTAAACTTTTATAGGAACGTATTACAACGTTTCCTGCTATGTGGGCTTGATTATTTTTGCATTTTTTTATTATTTCGCTCAATATAAATGTAGTGTGTTTGGAAAGTGAATTTGATGCAGAATTAATATACGCGGTATTTTGTGCATCATCACCAAATTTGATGATTTTCTGTGGTCAATATTTCTGTTGAGACACCGATGAAATTTTAAGTTGAGCGCCTCAGGCAATTTTGTTAAAAAATTTATCATTATAGTTTTAGATGTATATTTTAAGATAAAATAAGACTGAGATTGGTACCAAAATTTAGTTACGAGAAAACAAAAATAAGAGAAATGGATTATTTTACCAAATTTGAGGCTTTTATGGGAATAAATATGTAATTTTCTATAACTGAGTTATAGTGACATTCTAAAACGTCTTTTATCTTAAAATATACATCCAAAACTTTAGTTGTAAATTTTTTAACAAAATCGTTTGTGGCGCTAGTACCTAATTAAGAACTCACACGGCACGTAATGTTACCGAAAGATATGCGCTCATTGGCAATGTTTCAGTAATATTTCAGGTATCGTTCAATCGAATTGTTTCAACTGATATCTTTCAGAAACCTTTCAAAAAGATTTCATATGAATTTCATCCATAGAAACATTGCAGTAACGTTACAGAAATGTACTAATTGTTATGTATCAATCATGTTGTACGCAAAAATAATTTTGGAGCTGTTATATGTCAGAAATGTTTCAGAAAGGTTTCACGAGTAATAGAAAAATGAACTTTCATCCCTAACATTTCTGTAATATCTCACATTGTTATACACTTAGTATATCTATAGCACCTTGCGCACGGTAATATTCCCCTTCTACCCGAACTGCAGCCAATCACAGCGCAGCCGGATAGTATATAAGAAATCGAGTTTCGAGACTCCGCCTGACTTCTGACTTCTCGGCCGACCAGGCCAGAGACAAGTCCGCGACCCCGGCACCGGACAAAAGAATAAATACAGCTTCCAAAAGTTACCGACGCCCTTATCATTTTCCAACCCGTATCCGTACTTCAAAGGGCGTAGCAGGAGAGAAGAGAGACAGAAAGAGAGACGGGAGCGCGAGTAAAGCAATACGCTGCGCACGCACGCCACAGCTGCCGAACGGCTGCTAGCGCCGAGCCGCTGCTGGCGTCGAGTAAGGGGGGCGCGTGCCTCCTGAATCTGTCGACCTCGGCGCACCGCACCGGCCGGACCTCCTCGGTTGAGAGTAATCCCCCTGAGGGTCAGACTGTGGTGCTCGGTAAACGCCACACTTTCCCCGTGGTGATTAACCCGGGTACTGTCGCGCCAAACAGACTTTCTGGCGGGCTTTGCTCCCACGGAAGTCTTATTAAGAAGGCAGTATCTTTCCGTTAATCACGGCTCTTGAGGAACGCGCGTCAAGAGCACGGGGAAGTCGAACGCAAGTCCTGACGGAACAGCCGTTCTAAGGCGTTGTTCTTTGAACGAGAGCCACAAGCGCCTTTTAACGGCTATAATCTTCCCGTGTCGAACAATTGAACCGCTCCGGGAGTTAATTCTTAATTAACCCTCATGGAAGTTCAAAAGTAAGGCACACAGGCAGAAGCATTCGCAAAGGCTTACACCCTCGCGCCCTCTGCTCGCGTTCCTCCCCTCCTCTCGGGCCACCCGCGTAGTTTATTATAAAAAGAACGCAAGAACGCGATTAAGAGTCATTCGACTCCCAGCAACGGAGCCGACCACTCAGTAAGCACTAGGTGGATGCCAACGCCGAAGACCAGCAGGAAGCCTCGTCGTCGGTCCGAGCGCCAGCAGAAACGGCGAAATACCCGTCGTCCCCGACCCCGACCCCGACGACAGAAGGAGAATCAGCCTCCGACACCACCGCCTCCTTCTTCGCCTCAGTCGAGCAGGGGTTTTCCCTCACCACAAGTGCGCAGTTTGGATAATAATTCAAAACGTACGGACGGATTGAGCCGAGCATCTCCCCTCTCCTCCCCCTTCTCCTTACCCACAACACTCACGTATAACAACATGACATCTTATGTTTGCAAGGTTTCAGAAATGTTTCCCTGACGTATCTGTTGCAACGTTTCCATCCCGTTGTACGTGAAATGTTTCTGAAAAATTACCAATAAAATATTGCATGTGTTAGATATCAGAAATATTCCAGAAAGGTTTCATGAATAATAGAAAAATGAGCTTTCAACACTAACATTTATATGATATACCACATGGGAGGTTACAATAGCAAGGTTTCAGAAATATTTCCCTGACGTATCAGTTATAAAGTTTCAATTCCATTGCACGTAAAATGTTTCCGCAACATTCCTTACGTAATGTTGCAAGTGTTATATGTCAGAAATATTTCAAAAAGGTTTCCTAAATAATAGAAAAGTGAGCTTTCATCCCTAACATTTCTGTAATATCTCACATGAGATCATACGTTTGCAAAGTTTCAGAAATACTTCCCCGACGTATCAGTTATAATGTTTCACTTCCATTGCACGTAATATGTTTTCGAAACATTCCCTACGTACTGTTGCAAGTGTTATAAGTCAGAAATGTTTCAGAAAGGTTTCACGAGTAATAGAAAAATGATCAGCTAAATATAGTAAAGAACTATGTTTTACCGACACTCTACTTTGAATTCTAATGTAAAAATATTTTATCGATTTTAGGAAAATGTAATTTTCAGCCATCTTTGTGGATGTTTATTTTTACTAAATATAAAAATATTTTCATGACCAGTAATTGTAGATTATAAGACAGATTTTCTTTATCGAAAAAACTGAAACACATCGAAAAACAAAAAAGAAATGTTTTTTGACCTCCTGCCTTAAAAGAAAACAAAAAAAGATGAGCCCTGAAACATTAATTTTGACCGTGAATATTCAGAGTAATACACACACACATACACATACACACACACACATACACACATGCACACACACACACATACACACATACACACTGTTATGTCCTGAACTCCTAAAATATGAGAATTCAAGACAAATGTGATATGAGTCTAGGTGGCAGGCTCTACCATGAAACCTGGCACTCTCACTGCCAGCAACCTGCTTGATATTTAGTAGATTTATTTGAAATTGTATTGCTTACTTTGAAATCTACGCTTGATCTGTGATCTGCTAGCTGTGGTGTAGACAAATTGAAGGTTGATTGAATAAATTTATGGATTCTTGTATTCACCAATAGAACTTTTTATTTATTTCTTAATTAGCACAATTTATTATAGTTTATAACAATGGAGTCGCGCAGTAGTTGATTGATAGTATACTTTAAGAATTTGTTAATATAAGTTTGTCGGTTTGTAAAATTGATTGACTGTATTTTTATTAGAAGTTGGATAGAGTATGGATAGAAATTTTAATGAATATTTTATAGATTTATAATAGCTTTGTACGTTTTCGTTGTATTTTCGATTGGGCCGCAAGCCGGCCTACTATGGGCCTTACGCACGAACTGCCCGTCTTGCGCTCTCGTTTCTTTTTATATCTTATTCCTTATTGATAGAAAAAGTATAATATTATAAATTTAATAACAACGTTATTACAAAAGGGAGATGCAAAATATCGTAAGTATGTCGATTACAAGACGCTTATTACACAATTTCGGGTCATCCGATTTATGATTGCTGCATGCCTATATTTGAAAATGACATTCCTTTTGCCGATCTTTATGTCAGAATTTTCGAAGTTAGCGCTCATGAATCATACGC
Organism: Gastracanthus pulcherrimus; assembly: GCA_949152435.1. Taxonomy (NCBI): domain Eukaryota; kingdom Metazoa; phylum Arthropoda; class Insecta; order Hymenoptera; family Pteromalidae; genus Gastracanthus; species Gastracanthus pulcherrimus. The sequence goes on along the minus strand of OX424576.1, from coordinate 98,702,290 downwards.
TTAGCTTGACAAGAAGTATGTCATTGTTTGATTAATATAATAATTTTAAAAGTACGTCTACTAGACGTAACACACAAACACACACACACACATACACACACGCGCGCGCATATGCACGCACATACACACGCGCACACTCATCACTCGAAACATGTTTCGTTAAAGTTTTTAGCATAACTTTTTTTTACCATCACAAAACTTCCTCTATGAGGAAGCAAAAGAGTCAAACAAACATATTAAGAACTATAGGAGAAGATAGATTTTCAAAGAACGTTCTAAATACAAAAAACTGAAAATCTATATTCTACAGTTCTTAATATGCTCCGTTGAAACTTTTCTTACATACTTCTGAAATAATTCTAAACAACTTCTCGCGTGGGTTTGGCATAATGTTTTGTATACCCAAAAATAGAACGGAAAAGCCGCTACAACACCAATTTTAAGTAGTGCCTCCCGTTAAACTAAAAATTACGTTTTCGTGTAGAACAAAAGAAACAAAAGAAGGGAAAGAGCCTATCGAAAATTTGCGGTTGTAAAATATAGGTAAGTTTCTGCTCTTTTTAATGCATTTACACTAAATTGATCATAATATTTCTAACATATCAAAAAATCAGAAAAACTAAAACTCAAAAATCCAAAAACCAATAATCCCTATAAAATAAAAACAAGTAGATGTATCTTGAAATTTCTTTTGAATTTTGAATCTTCATTTAAAAACAAAAATAAATAGCCCTGCTTGGAAAAAAATGACCGGGCTGTTTTCGAGATACAAACGATCAGAGAAAAATTTAAAAAAACACGTAACCTCAATCTCTAAGAAAATAAAAGATCTCATAATCAGAAAAAAGATACAGGTCATGAGATAGTAAAAAGCTACCTTTTTGTAAAGTTTCAGACAAAATGCTGCCGATTTACTTCAATTAGCGTCGGAGAAAGTAAATCGATTTTTTTATACTTTTTTTTTCTTTTGACAATAGAAAAAGGTCAAGACTCATAAATTTTACTGAATATTATTCTCCATTCCTAATTATCTCAAATTTTTTCAAGAACTTTCCGTTCTATGTTTCCGATTTATAACCGTTTAAACAAAAAATGATGTTTTCGTATATAATAAAAGAAGGGAATGACTTTGTCCAAACTTTCAGGTCGGAAAAGTTAGGTGATTTTATGCTCTTTCGAATGTCTTTTCGCTGGATCGATGATATTATTGCTAATGAACCAAAAAACTCGGAAAACTAAATCCCAAAAATCGATAAACTGCTATAAAAACAAAAAAACATCGAAAAACAAAAGAAATTGTTTTTCTCTACCCATCCTCTAAAAAAATTTAAAAAAATGAGCCCTGAAACATTAAGTTTCACCGTGTATATGCAGTGTAATGCTGATTCACGTCTATACACGTCTACATACACACACACACACACATACTCACACACACGCTCACATACATACAGACACACATCCATACAGACATTTACTAAAAATAGTGTATTTTGATTTCTTAAGTCTCAAAACATGTTTCTAACATGTTTTTATAAAAACTTTTTTTTACTATCATACAGCTTCCTCTTTAAGGAAACCAAAAATATAATATATATTTACTTGGCCAAAAAGTTCATATCATTACGAGCATAATTCCAAACTTAATATCAAAAACAAGTAAAATACAAATTTACTTGACCTTAAAGTTCATATAAAAAACAAGCATAATTTAAAATTGAATATCGAAAACAAGTGAAATGCAAATTTACTTGGCCAAAAAATTTATATCAAATAACAAGTTAAATTTCAAAATCGAATATTTGAACATCAATAAAATAACTGAAGCCCTCTTCACTTGGAAAAAGTTCATTTTGAGAAAATAGAGGTCAGGATTTCCAAATTAATCCTCTAAGATTAGCTTTCTTCCAAAATGGTAGTCATAACTTTGGAGTATTTTCCTGGAAAGCCCAAATCAGAAGAAACCAGCTTTTACTCTCGGAAAGGCTTTCAGATGTAGGAGATGCAGAATTCAGAGCAAATTGTAAACCCGTTTTATAAACAAGACAAATTTAAGAAAAAGAACAATTCAGAAGTCAGAAATCATAGGTTGTCAAAACAAATTTATCAAAATAATTTGGTTATTTAAAATTAATTAAGTTTAAAAAAAATATAAATAACAAATTTAATTAAAAAACCTATTTAATTATCTAGAATGCATTAAATCTCAAACATACCAAGAAGACAAATCACGTGGCACAAAAGTTTATTTTAAGATCGTAAAAAGAATACAAGTCATTAAGGGGTACGCCACTCTAGAATTTTCAAACCGCTGAATCTTTTTTGTTTAAATGGTGCCTTAGGATCTTAAAAATAAGATACACCTTGTCCCATACCGCGAAAATGTATTTTATTCCCGACTCAACCGTAATGGTCACTTTATTAATCACAATAGCAGGACAAAAGTATCATATGATTCCCGCAAATTTACTTTTTCCCGCAAAATTACTATTTTACCGCAATTTTTTTTTCCGCAAATGAATTTTTTTTTAATTATTTTTCTCTATATTAATATATATTTTCAATAAATTCTAGTTCTTACCGAATAACAATAAAGTTCTTAATAAAAATGCTTTCATTTATTAGAAATACTTAATATTTTGTATATAATATTTAATATCTAACTTATACATAGAATAATTATAATTAGATTTGTACTAAGTATTTATACTTAAATATTGACAAATTAAATTCATATAATTTAAACTATTAAATGTACGTAACAAGTTCATAACAATTTAAGAAATGATATCAAACTTACGTGCGTGGGCCCCGCTTTGTAAGTCAATAAAGTGCCCACAGTTAAGTTGGGAATAAATTTCTATATGTAACACGGGAATAATCTGCGACTTTATTTCCTTGTTGCATAATATACTATAAAACCATTTAAATAAGCCGCGAATATCGCGCAGTGGGGAGTCTTTTCTCAACAGGTATTTTACCTTTGACATATCGACTGGGATAATTGAACATAGGTTTCAAAACTCACCAATAGATGTTGCCATGAACACTTAATAGTGTTGGATCATCTAGAAAAGCCGTTTAGTGTTGAAAAAGACGTTACTTGAAAGAGTCGCCGTTTGAAAGAAACGCCGCGGATTTTTTGTTACCGAAAACTTGAAACGCGTTTTTCTCAAAACGACATGTTTCAAGTTAACCGCAATCATAACTCCGTAATTTTTTTATCGATTTACTTAAAATATTTACAGTCTCTTTGTAATTAGATTATCTAGTGAAGTACGTACGGATTATTTATTAAGTTTTTTTTTTACAAACAATTTATCGCGAAGTTTTCCGCCGAAAAATGAATTTTCTTTTCAAAACAGCGCTATTTTGTAAAAGATGAATATTAGTATTAATATAACATGTGCGTATCTCTATAGCTGTTATCATGCGGATTCAAAAAATTTTTGGTGTTTCGTTCTACGTTGAAAACTGTGTGAGATATCATTCCGGCCGCAGACCGCCTGTAAAAAAAGATGCTTTTGAATTTCATCTCCTGTAACCGACATTTCTTATGAAAATGAAAATAATTTTTTTTATATACTTCAAAGCATGTATCAGTAACTCTCATAATTAGATTTTTTATTCCTCTTCCTGTATCCTTGTAAGAAAATTGTAAAAAGTACCTATTTTCTGCGCTATAGAGTGGCGTTTCCCCTTAAGTCAAATTAACTCTTCAACGTTAACTGATTTTTCAAAAACTGTTTAAATCTAAAAGTAACATTTAAATGCTACAAGATTTAAGGTTATGGTATGGGGTCGGGTGACGCAGAAAATAAATTCACCTCATTCACCTTGCCACCAGGGCACTAATAGCGCCGCTTCTCGATCTGACGCTACATGTAGTCTTCAACTACCACTATAGTGAGCGACCCGTCGGCTCGCCGTGGCGGTGATGCGTCCTCCACCGGGAGAGAGTAGCAGAATCCAAAGACAGTGCGGGACCCAGCTGAAAATAAGCACATTATCGAATGAATTTATGCACCTTTAAGGAGATGACCAAACAAAATATAATAAAAATAAGTTTCGGGATACTCACATATCCATTAGCACCATATTGTCTCCGGCACCCGCGTAGTGTCTTTGTTCAAAATGAAGAAACGCTCGCCCGAAAACCCAGGACGTGCTCTCCAATCGAGCCTGTACAGCGCATCTTCCTCGTAGTGCATCTCAATAGTCTGAAGCAGAGAGAAGCGAAAACCGAAATTAGACTATTATCGTCTCAACGAACGTGCGATATGCAAAAAAATGTGATAACAATAATAATAATAAATGAAAGTAAGGAAAGGAAAAAGAACACGTCCTAGTTAAAATCACCATTTGAGTACTTACTGCGTTGCAGTACTTGCACCACAAATTCTCTAGTCCTCGGCACTCGAGCATCACGATAAAGCGAGTCTGCTCCAAGTTGGCGAATTGGTTTTCCTTTTCGTAAGCCACGTTGCTCCGGCGATGAGGAAGGCACGCTTAATCAGGAATCCGTTCTCATATGACGTGACAAACTCAAAAAACAGAATTTGACGGATAAACAACACGAACACTCTATGATTCACAGTCTGCAGAAAGCAAGCGTGCAAGTGTAGGCTGCTGTCATTCTCGAGCAGTGAGCTGCAACTGCGCTCGTACAAAGGACTAAAGAGAGCTCGCTTGCAAGGAGGCTGACATCACATACTGATAAGAACCGCTCCGCAGGCTCTGTAGCCTGACTCGCTTGCTCGACCGTAGTGCACGTGCACTGAATTATATTTAAAATGTATTTTTTTCAACCCTTCAAGCACAAATTGTAGCTATGAAATAATGCTATATTTATCCGTAATCGCGCGAGAATCTGAAGTAGCAATGCGATGAACAATTATTTCCAAAATAATAAATAAAAAGAAAATCTTATCTCTGCGCCACCCCTCGGGCGGCACGACCCTCCTCCCAAGAGAAAATGAAATCATCACAAATAAATAAAAAAAAAACCTTCCCACCCGTTTAAATAGGCTTCAAGAGAATACCGAAATTTTTAACAAAATACATTATTGTCCGAAATATTTAAGCAACAGCAGTCCTTTAACTTTTACGTGTTCTACGAATTTTGAAATATTACATTTACTCACAAATTCAACAAATCCTTTTCAAATTCCAAAATTATACAATTTTAAAATTTCCAAACTGCCAAATTCAATAAATCCCTTTTCTAATTCAGATATTATGCAACTTTAATTTTTCAAAGCTTCCACATTCAATGAATCTATTCGCTAACTCAAAAATAATGCAATTTTAAAGCATAATTTCAAACCTGAAAAATTCTTATACAATTTTAAAATTTTCAAAACTGCCAAGTTCAATAAATCTTTTTCAAATTTTAGAGCAATACAATATTAAGAGTTTAAAAACTGAAAAAATGAATAAATCCTTTGCCAAATTTTAAATAATGTTATTCTAAAATTCTCCAATCTGACAAATTCAATAGATCCTTTACACATTTCAAAATAATACAAGTTCCAAATTCTATAAGACCTTCGAAAATTGCAAAGTAATAAAATTTAAAACTCTCGAAACTAGTAGATTTAACAGATCTTATCCAAATACCGACTAATAATTTCCAATCTCCTCCAAACGTCAAAACAACGCATTTTTCGATTTCAAAATTTTCAAACCCAATGAGTTTAACGAACTTTTGTCAAGTTTTAAGCAACGTAATTTCAAATTTTAAATTTAACATCAGAGTGTTGCGTCAAAAGTAAAATCAAGAGTACAGATCCGAAAGCGCATAAACCAATTCTGAAGCTGCGAGCAGATAAGTCCAGCAATCCTAGGAAATGCTAGATAAGCAGTAAATGTGCACGGCGACGCGACGCAACGCTGGCCGCAGAGTACCAATCCAAGCGCCGAAGCGATGAAGCCACGCGCACGTACATCGGCTTGGATCGCGTTTCGGCGATAATCGCGAACTCGTAATAAATACTGCAGGCAGCCCGATCAACACTGGCGTGAGCATTACAATAGATTTAATATAATTTATTGACATTATGGCAATTTCACATTGGGGTTCACTTAAATCACTGACGATTCGAGGCAAAATGATTCAAGGCAATTCAGAAAAAATTTCACCCTTATCTGCATCCAGCACAGATTGAAAATTTGTACAAAAAGTTTACTTGAAATCCTACTTTGATACGGGATACAAGCTGCAAGCACACGCCAGAGACATACAGAACCATTGCGCGAGCGATTTATCCACTTACCCGCATGATCAAATACTCCATTAGTCAATGAGTCAAATAGACTCTCTGCAGCAAGCGGGCAGAATAGCTCAATTATTATTTGGCATCGCTAAGCCAATCGAGGCTCGCCAGCGTAGATCGATCCTATCTTTTGTTGACTAAATAAACCGTTTCTTATTTGGTACACTGGAAGAAAATTCTGAAAAAGCGATAAAACATCATTGAGATTTCGGCAAATGATATACGCGAAACTGCTACGCTACTGGCCGAGCACTCGGAGCTCGTAGAAATGCGTTTCACGGGTATTGACAACAGAATCAAGACTTTCAATGACATTCAAAGAAATTTTGGCCTCTCGAGACTATTACTTTGTACCTGCCAAAATAGTTATGGCTTTTGAATTTTTAAACGAAGGAATATTACAGCACAAATTAGATACTGAAATCGTTACAGATAGAGAATTATTTGCCTCAGAGGGTTCTATTCACCCCAGATCAATGCCTCCTAATTTAATTCTCAAATCGGTAGCGTTAGCCAGAGAAACAATCATAGATGTTGCATTTCCTGTTAGTAAGGGACAAGACTCGGCATTAAGAATAACTCAAATTTCTGATTTAACGATCGTTTCTTCCAACCAGCAACTTCTTTATTATTTATCTATTCCATTGCTTGATTTGCAAAATTATTATCTCTAGAAGACACCGGCGGTACCCATAAAACAAAAAAAATTTAATGCTTCGAACACTTTCGCATATATTTGGCCCGAATCGCATTATTTTAAAATTAGTGAAAACAATAAAACATATATGCCATTAACTTTGGATACAATAGTATGCAAATATGTCGAGCCAGTCTTTGAGATAAGAGAAAGTGCAGCGTGTGAAATTAATTCAGCGGATCGCAATATAAAAATTATTCAGTTGTATAATTAATGTAGAACCGGTTTTTGTACAATGCCACAGAGCAGTACAATAGGAATTTTGATGCTGAATCCGGGATGTACCACGCATACGAGTAACGTGAGATTAGCGTCCACAAGAGAGTTAAGACATTTATTTTCTAGTATAGCTTTTATCAAATCGAAATTAAATATAAACTTCATTTTATCGAATTTCTCCGAGTCGCGTAATTTTTCGGAATTAATCAATAATGTCCATAGAACAGGATGTTGTCAAAAACGCAAAAAATGTCCATAAGGAAGGATTATATATATACACATATATAGTTATTTCATTCAAGAAGAAGACGTACGTTCGAAGTTTCTAAGTTTGAACTTACGTTGCCTTCCCGAGTCGGTACTTTAGAACTTATTTAGATTCTCGTCGCTGGGCAGTAGCTGCTTACGTTGCCTTCCCGAGCCGGTACTTTAGAACTTATTTAGATTCTCATCGCTGGGCAGTAGCCGCTAACGCCGGAGACTTGGGTGGGCCGTTGAGGACGGTGCAGAGGCTCCAGGTCTCCTCGTCTCTCGTTGGTTCTAAAGTCTACTTCCTCCAGTCAGAAGGTATGCATGTTCGAGGGTTCTATGTTCGAACTTGGGTTTGCCTACCCGTGGTCAGAATGTGAAAACTCAGAGTCAAGAGGAGCTGACGGCCACCTTCATACTTCCAGTCAACAAAAGGCCTCTAAAAAGTGGTGCGCGAGGTATTTATAACCTCACGTATCGAGCGTGAAGGTGATATACATCAGTACCTCTCGTCCAACGAGAACTCGACAAATTTCGGTGTCTCTGACCTGGCCGAAAATGGGGAGAGTGCTGAGCCCATACTTCCTCCTCGCGCAATATCTCTCGCTAGGCATTGGCGAATATTTCGACATAATTCGGTATTCGCTCGCTTAAGCATGTAAAGTCGTATATCCGTATATGTATACAAGTGGCTATAGATGTAGATATATAGGTCTGTGTTAATATTCTTATTTAATTTTATAATATATGGTGACAAAGGGATGTCACACTTCCACCCCGCTTCCCCCCCCCCCCCAGTCGATTATTGCCCTCGGCAATCTACGACGGGCGCCGGAAGTATACATATGAATATAAATTGGAAACATAATTATAAGTATATCTTATTTTAATAATATCTCGAGTATTTCATTTATTTTGACTCTATCGGTCTCTACGAGCACATTTCTTTTATAATTTTGTACCTATCTCATTCTATCTAATGGAGAGGTGATGAAAATATTATCTCTTCCATCTCCATAGTAGAACTTTTTGAGAAGGCAAATGTAATCAATAAGAGAGAAATACTATAAATTTCAAAGTATATTTAAAATCTACGAAATTTAATTCGCTTAAATAAGGTTTCTTAAAACAAATATAAAATTAAATGTGTTTCGCCGGGTACTACCTATTGGGCTCGTCAGGAAGAGATAATATTTTCATCACCTCTCCATTAGATAGAATGAGATAGGTACAAAATTATAAAAAAAATGTGCTCGTAAAGACCGATAGAGTCAAAATAAATGAAATCTGTACTTAATACGAGAGATAAATTCGTCATTTTATTTAATACAGAATGGCATTGTGGTCTTAATTTACTAATCAATTTGTATGTTTTCTCTCTTTACCGCTAGATGGGAACTAGTATTTTTGTTCCCACTAGTAAATTTTACCATTAACTTCCATATATACCCTTTAAAAAATGTATCATATTGTGTCGAAGATAGTGCTGCCTACATGTCTTCCTGACGAGCCCAGTAGGCAGTACCGGGCGAAACACATTTAATTTTATATTGGTTTTAAGAAACATTATTTTCGCCAATTAAATTTCGTAGATTTTAAATATACTTTGAAATTTAAAGTATTTCCCTCTTATTGATTACATTTGCCTTCTCAAAAAGTTCTACTATGGAGATGGAAGAGATAATATTTTCATCACCTCTCCATTAGATAGAATGAGATAGGTACAAAATTATAAAAGTAATGAGCTCGTAGAAACCGATAGAGTCAAAATAAATGAAATCTATACTTAATACGAGCGATAAATCATTTATTTAATACCTAAGTATGGTGTACCGGTGTTGCTGGGGATGTTTGGCTGTTGGGGCTAGGGGAGGAGGATTGAGGTATTAAATTCTGCAACTGTGATGGAGTAAGTCCAGGATGTGATGTGTGAGAGATTTTCTTGTCGCTCTTTTTGCTTCTCTTTAGCAGTTTTTCGTTGTTTACCTGTTTCTCGGCATTTGTGGGAATGGCGGCCGTGTTTTGTCTTCAAGGTTTTGTCGGACGTTGATTTTGTTGTGTTTCTTGCGTCTCTTCTAGTTCAAGTACTGTGGTTCGTCTACCTCTGTATGTTCGTATTTTCGGTAAGTGGTGTCGTTTTCTCTACGCAACTAACTTCCTTTTCTTTTCTTTCTTGTGTCAGTGGCCCAGGATTATTTCGAGTAACGCTACGAATTTCCGGTGAAATTTTCAGGTGTATGGCCTGTTATATTCTAATACATTCCTTAGGTAGAAACAGCTTGGTGGACGAGAGCTCTTGCGCTCGATCGTCGATTATTAGTTTCGGCGGCGTCAGTGCGCTGGACGAGCGTTCTTGCTTTCTTTCATCTGTCTGTGTCGGCGGCGTCAATTCGCTAGGCGAGCGCGCTTGATAGTTTGCGCTGCAGGCTTCTCATGTGCGTGTAGTTCGTCGAGCAAGGCTGTTAGCATTGATGGGGCAAGCGCTCTTGTGTCGCTTTGCCCCCTTCGCTCGACCGGGCAAGCGAGGCTGCTGGTATGAGGCGGACGAGCGCTTTGCCCCTTCACTTGACCGAGCAAGCGAGGCAACGGCGCAAGCGATACGAGAGCGTTCGCCCACCTCAATGCCAGCAGCCTCGACACACGCCGAGCCAGCAGCGTAAACCATGGAGCGCTTGACCACCTCAGCGCCAGCAGCCTCGTTTGCCCGGCCGAGCGAAGGGGGCAAAGAGACGACGCAAGCGACATAAGAGCCCTCGCCCCCATCAACGCTAACAGGCTCGCTCGACGAGATACACGCACATGCGAAGTCTGCAGCGCAAACCGTCAAGTGCGCTCGCCTAGCGAATTGACGTCGCCGACTCAGGCAGATGAAAGAGAGCACGAACGCTCGTCCAGCGCACTGACGCCATCGAAACTAATAATTCACGATCGAGCGCAAGAGCTCTCGTCCACCAAGCTGTTCCTACCTAAGGAATGTATTAGAATATAACAGGCCATACACCAAAACTCGTCAATACAGTCTGAAAATTTCACCGAAACTCGTAGCGTAACTCAAAATAATCGTGGGCCACTGTCAGGAGAAGTAGAGACTCCAAACAGCTGCTATATTGCCACGCAACCGCAACATGTAATAATAAACTTTTTTAAGTCTTTAGATTTAATATATAATACGATACGCGCAAATGAATGGTTAAAATCCAGAAGCAAGAGTTAATAAATGTAAACTTGAAATTTGTAATCCTGGAATCACGTAAAATAAATCAAAGCTAAAAAGATAAAGATTATACTACATAATAGTAAATTTTCTCCCAATAAACCCATAAAATAATATATATATATATATTGTAACGCGTATTCCGCGTCTCAAAGTTATTTAAAAATACGGACAGTCAATCACGACCGAATCGCCCGTCACCAGAGCCGAGCATTATTATAAATTATTATTGTTATTAATGAGGGGAATTATTATTGTTATTTGTCGAGGAAATGAGGAGAAGGAGAATCGCGACCGATGAAAACTACGGACCATTATACACATATACACACACATCCACACCAACGGCACCAGCTGATCGCGCCGCAGGCACGACTGGTCGGATCGAGCACCGACGAGAAGCCTCATACACACACGGCACCTACACCATCGCACGCTGTACGCGCGACCCTCTATCTCTCGCTTGCTCTTCCTCCCTCGCCTCTCGAGGATGTTAAGCTACTGCTCGCGCACATACACTTACTCACACGCGCGCGACCCGTCCTCTCTCCCGATGCACGCAGACGCGGGAGGAGAGATAATTTACAGCAGCAGCGGCAGCTTCCTCAAGGCACACCACCTCGGCTTTAGCCACGAGAGAGAGAGAGAGTGAGAGAGAGAGAGAGAGAGAGAGAGATACCGACGCGGCTGTCGATAGCATGTCAGAGCGAGCAGCTGCCGCGCCGCGAGCCGCCTGAAGTTGCCGGTCTACCGTAGCGTAGGCCGGTGCGCGCACGTCGCCGTTGCCAACTGTGATGGCCCTGCGGCGACAAAACTGAAAGCGTCCGATATCGATATACACGCCGGGTTGCCGCGCGTGTATATTTAGCAATTCATATTGCCCGCGCTTGACGGGCAGGGCGGCACTCGCGGAGCGGACCAATGAATAAAAGCGACTCAAATTGCCGCAGACTTAGCCTTCATTTTCGCATTTAAGGAAAATCAAGGCCAATCAACGAGAAGATAAGGGCGGAAGCTAAGAAGATTAGAAGAAGAGCCGAATTTAGGAAGAGGTTTCCGCCCTCTCCGATTTTGGGCATTGACTGCCGCCCGTCGTAGCATCGAGACGTAGAATTAGCAAGAGTAAGAATTTGAATTAGCGACATATACATTTGTAGTAGGGCCTTTATAATCGATAGCGTAAATAAGTGTTGAGATTAGTAGTGGAAAAGGGAGTGTCAAAGTAAGGAAAAAAGGGGGACGCATTAAAGTTAAAATCAACGGAGCTTCTTGAGCCACGCGGGATATTCGTGACACGGTAGCGACCACGAGGCAGCGACCTCGAGATTCCCGGTGAGGCGACGACTGTTGGACGATGGTGAGTTGGACTGTAATTTTCGAGCATCCCTCAGCATTTGCAAGAGTCGGTAAACTTAATTTACAAAATAATTTATACATATATATATATATATATATATATATATATATATATATATATATATATATATATGGTTACTCCAGCCTCTGGATGATCGTCCTTCATCTGATTGTTAATTGAGGCTGAGAAACGACGACACTTGATACATCGTCTAATTATAGATTTCACAACTTGGTGTCCCCTCAACAGTCAGTATTATCGGCGGAGGGTTGATAACGTCAACTGTGCTGCACCATGAAGTGTGCGAGAGTGAGATCTCTTATCAAGAGTGTTGAAAAAAAAGGTGTCACCTAGAATTATGAGATGGCGTTTTGTGACATTTTCAAGGAGTGCGTGAGACAAACGACCACCAACTCGTAAGAGAGATTGTTGAATGAAGGGGTTCTAGCTAGACAAGGCACTGTTGCTATTCAACAATTTTCCTGATGCAATAAGCTTCATCTCTTTGAAATAGTAAAGGCGTTGGTAGATAAACCCATAATAGCATAAAATTCTCTATTTCTAAGACTGAAATGTCCGCAGTCATTCGTGAATCAGTAAGGTTTAAAAAACCTAAATCTAATAACATAAATTTGCGACCAAGCATAGATGCAGCTGATTCGCAAATTTCTACTCTCATCAGATTCGCTATTCACCGCGAATTGAACAACTCTTTGAACAGTCGAAAGTTTGACCTTGAGCAATTCAACTCTTAACCTACGTTCGGATTGAATCCTTAACATTAATCTTAGAGTAAATCTTAAACAACAAGAAGTAATCCGAAGTAACTTTGGTAATTCAGAGTACTTATTGGCTAGCTCCCAAAAGACTATATCTGAGTCACGAGTGTGTAGCGTTTCTAATTCTACAAAAGCCTCTTCCGTATAGTCAACGGTAAGAGAGTGAGAACTATCACAATTTTCATGCTTGAGTAGCCAAGGAGTGGCATCAGCGCTTAACCAATTACGACCTTACCACCAAAGATTGAAAGTGGAAAAATCTGAGGGTTCAATCCCTCGCGAGAGAACATCAGCGGGATTGTCTTTACACCACACATGATGTCAGAATGCCTTTGGTACAAACGTATGAATATCAGAGCTTCGATTAGCTATGAAAGTTTGCCATCGAGATGGAATATCACTCAACCAGTGTAAAACATCTGATGAATTTGACCATAAATGTATCCTATCTAAGGTAATAAGGATAATTTCAATAAAGTGGTGTACTAGTTTGGCTAGCAAATGTGCAGCACATAACTCAAGTCTGGGCACGCTCAGAGTTTTGAGTGGAGCGACTCGAGATTTGGCTAACTGTAACGACATTGAAACCTTCTCATTGTGAATGATTCTGAGGTAGATCGCGGCACCATAAGCTTGCTTTGAAGCATCGGTGAAACCGTGAATGTCAACAATTTCAGCGGAGATTAGTAACTCCAGTATGGAATTCGCAAGGCTGACAAGCAAAGTAGTTACTGACGTCAGTGTAACCATCTGCATGATATGTTAATTGGCAACGGATCAGTCCAATCTACTTTTATTAACCAAAGAGATTGTAATAGAATTTTAGTAGTGGTGAGCACAAGACCTAGCCAGCCAATGGGATCAAATAAATGGGCAATATTAGAAAGCACTACTCGCTTTGTAATTAAGTTCTTAGTTGAAGCAGATTCTATACGAAAATCAAATACATTATCATGCGGCTGCCAAGATAGACCTAATATCCACTTTCTTAAAGGAAAACCATCACTCGCAAATAGATCCAAAGTTTCCTTTTGTTTGGCAATTGCTTCATCAATAGAATGCCCACCTGATATTACATAGTCAACATAGATTTCATTCTCTACGAGTTCTATGCCAAGTGGATGAGTAATGTTACCATCATGAGCCAGTTGCTTGATGGAGCGATAAACTAAGAAAGAGGACAACAAGTTTTTTGGGATTAGAACGCCAGAGAATTGACTAAAAATCCTAATCGTCTTTGTAAACGAGTAATTGCCGGTACATTTTTTCGATGTCTGCAGAAAATAAGAATTCATGTCGACGCTATTTGCAGATCAGATAAAAGAGATTTGGAACTAGATTAGGCCACCATTATGAGGAAGAAAGAAACATTCACTGACATCCTTTCGATTAGACTCAGTGAAAGCAGCGATCATATGCCCGATTTGTTCATACTTGTACATGAATTTCTCGAAAGAATTTTTGAATTTTGAGTCTTTTTGAAACTTTGCCTCCATTCGCTTTAACATCTGCAGCGAAGGAGCGAATGAATCATCTAGATTTACATTTTGGAGATTTGCAGAATTTTTAAGCGGCAATCGAACTACGAAACGACCTGATGAGTCTCTATAATGCGAGTTTTTGAAGTGATCTTCGCATGCTTGCTCATGTAGAGTGTACAAGTTCTAATTTGGGATTTCCTCTTGCTTAAAAAAATTCTGTAGAATCTCATCTAACCGAGGCTCTTCTGAGCAATGAAAAGGCGAGAGTGTAGTTAAAGGTGAACAACTATCTGCTGGTAAATCACCTGATATTACTCAGCCTAATAATGTCAAAGTAGCAATAGCCTCATTCTCATTAACTTTGATGCCCGTGTCTTCTACGATCCGAGAGTGGATAGAAGTTCCTAGCAAGACATATATATGAGAATCTTCAATGAATTGAGGATCTGTTAAATCTAGACCTTGTATGTATTCAAAATTCAAGTGATGTTGAGCTGTAGCTTTAGATATAGCTACTGTTTCTTTCCCTACTCCTTTTACAGCGACATGAGTTTTGCTCTGCTTTAATCTTAATCGTTGACAGAGAGATGTCGAGATTAGAGATGGTTAAGAGCAATGATCTACTATAGCACGTGCTGCTATTTCGATTACAGTTGTCCCTATTACCTTTATTATGGCAGTAGAAGTAAGCAGCTTATAGTTGGTGTAACCTAGGTTGTTTGTACCGGAGAATGTTGATTGTTTTAGAGTATTAAACTCATTTTGAGTTTTAAATGACTCTAAAGACCTTCATTCGAAGAAAATGATGATTTTTCAGGATTATGAACAACTCGTGTTCAAGAATCAGATCCATCGTGCTAATTAGCTATGATGTTTACCTTTGCAATAAAAGCATCGTCCATATGAACTACAATACTTATAGAAATGTTTACCTAATCAATTATAGCAGAGATGTTTTGAGGAAATTATATCCTTACGCTCAGGCAATGACTTTGATTTGAACGAATCACAAATTGAAATGTAATGCGATTGATTACAATGAGAGCACTTATGACTCGATTTTTTAGTTAACTTTTTTATGAATTCGAGGTTTGAAGAGAATGAACTGAGGATGCCGATGAAGAGTTATTATTACATGATTTAGAATAAGATGGCTGTTTCTGCTTATTGATATTAGGTAGAATTGATTTACTACCTCCTTCAATGGATTCTAAAGTAATAATCTGAGATTCAAGAAACTTTTTCAACTGATCTGATGTGTCCATCGTCTTCATGGAAATCGCCTTCTTAGCGCTCTTACATTGGCAACGTTGGAGCTAGCAGCAGGACCAAGAACGTGTTACTCTGACTTCCACGAACGCCTAACACACACGAGACTGTCTGTGAGCGACGTCTGCTTCACAGCTGCTAATTACAGACTTAAGTGAGTGTGTAATAAATTTAGCTACGTAGATTAGTTGTATTAGCTAATTTTACGTGCTTTATCACTTCGTGCGATATAAAGTAAAGTGTGAAAATTTTAGATTTAGTATAATTGTATAAATGTTAGGAGTTTTGTCATATGTACTAGTGAGTTGCGATAGTTATATATTTAACTAGCGTTGTTATTTCTAGTGTATGAATACTATTTAAGTGATACATGCTTTTTGCTGAGGCTCATATGTGTACAAATCAGTGGCTAATTTAAGCGTTCGATTGAATTAATCAATCATTTTGTATATTTCCCAATCAATAGTTACATCTGTTTTACCAACTGTCGGAATATTACCATATGACAGTAACTTATGTTAAAATTAATCAATATTGAGTCTTATTGTACATATCATTATCTTTGCGATTAGAGCTGCGTCACACATTACAATAAGCTAGGCCTAGTTATTTTCGTAAAAATTTAGATACTAAAGTACGGTAATTTTAGTTGTATTACACATGCATAAGTGCAAAAAGTGCAAAAGAAAAATTGTTTTCAAACATCGTCAATGTTCTGAATGCCGTAGTACATTTCATTCGGGTTGTATTTTCGATTTTATTGTAAATAAGCCAACTGATCATTGCTGCGTTCGCTCTCTCTGCGATACACTTCGTCGCTATAGTCAACCTTCAGATCCGTGCAATCTTTCTCCCTCTCTGCGAACTGGTTTAAATAATAGCTCCACTGCGCGATCATTAATTTATAATTCTAGTAAGAGTATTAAAGTTGGTAATCTGGACTTATCAAACGTTAGTGACCATATAGCTAGTGTGAGTGAAAACACAACTCCGGAATTTATAGAAGTAAGTTTTTTTTTTTTTTTTTTTTTTATTATTTAACGTCGCCATGTTTGTGCTTCCATGTGGTGCTAATCGACGACGGGGGTCTGCGGTGTGTTTGTAAACAAAGCACATGTAATTTTTACAGAGGTGCTTGTATCAATCGGCAGAGACTAGGATTCGAACCCGGGTCACCGGCGTGGGAATCCGACACTCTACCGACTGAGCCGCCGCAGGCCCCATAGAAGTAAGTTCTTTCACTGAATCATTTTCTAGCGCCGACGATAAAATGTCGGAGGTTTATCGTAAGGGTGGGAGAAATTTACTACGGTACAACAATTTTCTGTGCTTTTTAACGCCATGAGTAGTAATAATGCCAATACGAACGAACGATTTAATGAATTAACTGTAAAAATAAATACTTTCACTATATCTTTGAGTGAACAAAATGTGCGCTTAAAATCTCTTGAAGTAGAAAATGCTACTCTCCATAATGAAATAGACGATTTAAATGACTTGCATGCCAGAGCTAACCCAAGCACGGGAATGAAAATTGCGGGTATCCCTACTACGTCAAAGATACCATTACATGAGCTGACTAGCAAAATTTTACATTATATAGATTTAGGATCATTGACAACTGATATTTTAGAAATGCATCAGTTTAAACAAAAAAAACAAAATTCTTCTAATGAAATGGAAATAAAAAAATGTTCACTCAAGCGGCAATTATAACAATGCAAGAAATAAGGGGAAAAAAAAGGATAAGATACCGACTTTTTCTTATATTGTTAAATTTAAGTCGTCTAGTATACGCGACCACGTATTAAAAGTTAAGCGAGAATTCAGCGAATTGTTATTTTCCGATCTTTACCAGGGCGCTGATAATCTAATTATAAATTTATATGAAATGTTGCCTTCAGTTGTTCACAATCTTTTGCATTTAACTAAAAAGAAAGCTAAACAGTGCAAATAGAACTACGTTTGAACACGTGAAGGCAATATTTATGTTCGGAAAAATGATAATTCTGATAGAATTTGCATAGTAACCGAAAATGATCTTGACAAATTATTGTGACTGCCCATACATTCTACCTCACTAGCGCAATCCTTTTGTAGACATTCATTTTTACGAGTCGCTCAAATTAATGCAAATTCAATAAAAGATCACCGAAACGAAATCGAAATATTTCTTATTAATAAAAATATCGATATACTGTCCATATCCGAGTCCTGGCTTACGCCTAATAAAGAAGATTCTTACTTTACCATATTGAATTTTAATCTAGATCGCAACGATCGAGGCTTCTTAGCGACTAGTGGCAAACGTACTTATATTCAAGCTGGCGGAGTCGCATGCTATATACGGAATAGAATTTCATACAAGATACTTAGTGCTCCACACATAAATAATTTGAATGACACCGAATACCTACTTGTTGATATTAGTTTAAAAAATAATAAGCATGTTCTTTTTGCCTCAATTTATCACCGACCTAAGGGTAATTTTCTAACGAGCTTTTTTGAGTCATTTCAAAAATATGTACATCTACATAACATCTCTACTCGAATGTTATTGTAGCTGGGGACTTGAATTCGGATTTATTAACTAACAATTTCTATGGGCTGCATTTGCATAATCTTATTTCTGAAAACTGTTTATTTCTTGTACCATCTGCTGCGACACATCATAAAGATAATTCGGATACATGGCTCGATGTTATACTTACTGACTCTTCAAGCAAGGTTCATTCGTTCGAAAAATCTGAAGCACCATTTATTAATTGTCACGATTTCATAATAATCGATTATAAATTGGATAATCCTATTAATAAGAACATTACAGTGACGTCGAGAGATTTTAGGAAATTCTCTTCAAATCTATTTTCCAACGATATGTGTGCTTGTTTGGAGGATATGTGTGAAAGATTCTGTAATAATAATGATGTAAACATTCTGTTAGATGAGTTCACATCTAAGGCAGTTGAAACACTAAATGTACATGCACCAATTACAACCCGTCATATTCATAGAAATGCTGCCCCGTAGTTAACTAAAGAAGTCAAGGATAAATGTAAACACCGAAATAGACTATATAAAGTGGCTTAACGTACGAAAAACTCATCCCTTCTCTTAGAGTATAAAACATTACGCAAACAGCTTAACAACGAGATAACTTTAGCTAGAGATACTTATATCACTCGATCATTAGCATCCATTTCGGATAAATCTAAATGTTGGAATCTACTAAGTAAATTTGGCCTAGTGAAGAGTCAGTTATCATCACTTTTGCATATTTTTACTGCCGATGAACTTATTCGATGTTATTCCTCAGTCATGTGTGGTGACATGTTGTCACCCACCTTGTTCAATGACAAAACTTCAGGAAATACTCGCGATACCGTTATGTGACAACGAGCTTAGTTTTTCTTTTAGACCAGTAGACAGAATACAAGTCTACCAAACAATGTTATTATGCCTTCCTAAAGCTAAAGGACGTAGCTGTGATGGACTTTCTCTTTCTTACTTCAAAGAAATGCTACTATTATTAGTCCCTTTTTTTACTGATCTATTTAATATGTCCATATCATCTTGTACATATCCTACGGAGTGGAAAAAGTCACTCATAGTTCCTCTTAGTAAAGTTCCTTCGCCTGGATCCCCAACAAATACAAGACCAGTTGCTAATTTATCGCATTTTGCTAAAGTATTTGACTCTCTCATGACGCAACAGCTTACTGAGTATCTTGAAGTAAATTCACTTCTTTCTCCATACCAGTCAGGGTTTAGAAATAATTTTAGTACGCAAACGGCACTATTGAAACTTACCGAAGATATCCGTCGTGGGATCGAAAAGGGATTGCTTACAGTCCTGCTACCTTTCGATCTCAAAAGGGCCTTTGACTCCATTAATCACGAATTACTTTTGAAGAAGCTTAGAGAACTTAATTTCTCTGATGAAGCTATTAGCTGGTTTCCCTCGTATTTAACAGGTCGATCCCAAGCTGTGATTAATCTTGATGGTAGTTTATCTAATTTTATGGAAAACTCTTCAGGCGTACCACAGGGTTAAGCTCCGCGCCCAATTATTTTTCTAATATTTATCAACATGCTAGTACTAGTCTTAGTTCATTGTAAAGATAATTGCTCACTTTTTGCGGACGATTTCCAATTTTACATACAATGTGAGCCAGCTGAATTGCTAGCTGAATTGCCAGCTGCAATCTCTAAATTAAATGAGGATGCTGCTGCTGTAGTAAATTGGGTTAAATCGAACGGACTAATTCTTAATGTTGATAAAACGAAAGCCTTGTTTTTTGCATCCGCACAATATCACATGCGTATTAATAAGAACAATCTTCCACCCATAGTAGTCGATGGTTCAATCATACCACTCGTAAGCACAGTGAAAAATTTGGGTGTTATTCTCTGTGAAGACCTGTCGTGGAATGCCCATATATCCCAAATTTGCTCTAGGCTTCACAATGTTCTTTATCGACTAAGATTTAGAGGTAGATGTTCATCAAGTCAGATTAAAACACAATTAGTCAATGCACTAATATTTCTTTACTTTGACTACGCCTGTCTAGTATTTAGTGATCTTTTGCAATATCTTGCTGTTAAACTCCAGCGACTACGCAACACTGTCATACGATTTGTATTTATTCTAAAACGCGATGCGTCATTGAAACCGTATTATAAACAGCTAAATTGGCTATCCCTCGCTGAGCGTCGAAAATGTTTTTTAGGAGTCTCTACTTATAAAATATTAACGGTGTCGAGACTGGAATATCTTCTTAAGTTTTTTTCCGGAAATCAAAGATGGCACACGTCGTTCTGAAAGACTGAAATCTTCAAATTTTGTATTCCCCTAGCTACAACGAGAATTTATAGATGTACATTTTCTATTCAAGCTATGGAAATATGGGATACTTTGCCTATCGCTATTAGACTTAAAAAGACTGTTGAATCGTTTAAAATGGCATTATACGAATATCTTATAGGTTTAGAACACCTCTAGGTGTGAATAGAATTTAATCTAATTAATTATAATTGTTAATATTAGTTTTATACTCATGCGTTATACATTGCGAATATATAACTGAGAGGCTATTTTTGTTATTAGTATTAATTTGTAATAATAGCTATTTACTATATATATTTTTATACATGTTACAATCATTAAAATGTATTATATTGTTTGTTTGCCATACTGTTATGATAACCTTGGCATGAATAAATTTGTTATCAATCAATCTATCTCTCTCGTGACTACAGCCGGTGTGGTGTGCCGCGAGGCTGCCGCTGCTGCTGCGAATCCTCTCTCCTCCCGCGTCTGCGTGCATCGGGAGAGAGATCGGGTCGCGCGCGCGCGTGTGAATGTGTGTGTGTGTGTGTGTGTGCGCGCGTGCAGCGGCTCATCATCCTTGAGAGGCGAGACAGAAAGAGCAAACGAAAGAAAGAGTCGCTCGTACAGCGTGCGATGGTGTAGGTGCCGTGTGTGTATGTGTGGGACTTCTCGTCGGTGCTCGCTCTAACCAGTCGCGTCTGCTGCGCGATCAGCTGTTGCGGTCAGTGTGGATGTGTGTGTGTGTGACGGTTCGTACTTTTTCTCAGTCGCAATTCTCCTTCTCCTCATTCCCTCCAACAAACAACATAATAATCCCCGCCCCCCCCCCCCCATTAATAACAATGTAAAATATAATATTTTAATTCTCGGCTCTGGTGACGGGGCGATTCGGTCGTGAATGATATATATATATATATATATATACTAGCGTCCCCCGTCGCGGCTTCGCCCTCGATTTGAGTGTCTGGAATTCATTTGTTAATAGAATTCATTCAATCATATAATTATGATTTTCTGTTTCATTTGTAATAATAAATCAATAAAAAATGTCTTAGTCTAAAACTTCTCTGTAAACTACGTTAGCGACGTTGCCTTTTGGAGCTAATATTACCAGATTACTGGCGGAGCCTACCCTAGAACATCCCACATAAAACTGTCCGTGAGAGAAACAGTTTTCTATCAAGTCGATGCCAGCCATTTTCAATGACTGCCCTTGAGATTTGTTGATGGTCATGGCAAAGCACAACTTGATTGGAAACTGTATTCTCTTAAACTCAAACGGATAGTCTGATGGGATTAGAGGTATTCGCGGAATAAGAACTGATTCCCCGCGAGCACTTCCAGTGATTATTGTAGCTTCTATAACATTTTTACTAACAGTTTTTATTTTTAGTCTAGTTCCGTTACACAATTTAGGAGGACAAAGATTTCTCAGCAACATTATAGGCGCTCCAACTTTGAGGTTCAATCTATAAGGTGGAAACCCGGGTGGAAACAAACTATTTAAAAATTCAACAGGGTAGTGGACAGCATCATCGGTTTCAATAACAGAATCAAATGATTTATATTCAGCAATCTGTTCTTCAAAAGCATTCAAGAGTAGCTCATTAATGGTAGCTGCTTTATCATTTTTTGGCGTTAAAATAGCTCGCTCGCACAACCAATCTATGGGTTTATCTTTTATATTATTCACATCAAGATATATCTTGGAAATAAGTTCTGATAATGTGGTGACTACCGTACATAAATTTGATGGAATAACAATCTCATCTTCTACGGACGGGAAAGTTCCGTTGCCTATTTGAAGTAGTGTTTCTGCGAAAATTCCGGCAGATTCATCATTATTTAAATAAACTCTCATGATTGTGTGCAGAGAAAGTTTTTGAATATGAGGCTATAAATATGACTTCTTTATGCCAGAATTCACTTCATCCGCACGTGTACCTCTAGGTACAACAGGCAATGTTTGCCGGAAATCTCCAGCTAATAGAATAGTGACTCCCCCCATCAATCTAGCATTTCCCCTTATATCTTGCAATGTTCTATTGAGAGCCTCAAATCCACCTTTATGGGCCATTGTGCATTCATCCCAAACTATTAACTTACACTCTTTCAAAACTTGTGCCATATTAGACTGTTTTGAAATGTTACAAATTGGTGTCTGGAGTTTATTTAAGTTCAAAGGTAATTTAAAAGTAGAATGAGCCGTTTTACCTCCTTGCAGCAATGTAGCTGCAATTCCTGAAGAAGCAACAGCTAAGGCTATACGGTTGTGTTTTCTTATTTTCGAAAGTAAAAGATTAATGAGGAATGTTTTACCGGTTCCTCCAGAAGCATCAAGGAAAAACATTTGACCGCTACTTTTCTCGACGCTTTCTAAAATTATTCTGTAAACGTGAGACTGTTCATCATTCAGTAAAATTTCGCTATCAGTTATAATTTGTTCCAGAGCATTCGTATCGTAACTGATTTCTCGAATATAGTCTCTATTTTGTAGAGATAACTCATCTCTAGATGGCTGAGGCAGACCATATTGCTGCAGACATTGACCACCCGTTGACAACAAACTATCTTCCAGACAAACTAAGCATTTATTATAAATTTTACTCAACATTGAGTTGATGATCCCATCTTGTAAGTGAGCTTCCATTTCACGCCGAATATCTTCTGAAAGATGATCTTTGTACTTTTTCCAAAGACTTGAAGCATCAGATAAATGACAAAATAATAACATAACCGCAAACAAATTTCGCAATCTGAGTGGAGAGTCACAAAGTACTGCTTCTTCCAAAGTTGCATCCCAGTGCTTTTCGTCTTCTAATAAACCTAAGGCTTTACACGCTGCCTGAAATGTAGGTTGTACAATGCTATCAACAGTTTTGAATTCCAAAAAAGATTTTGGACCTCGAACTTCGTGAAGCAAAAGGCGTAGATAATAACACTCAGAGTTATTAGGGTGGATGGTATATACTCTACCTAGAGTCGTATCTTTCTTTACTTCAGGTCAGCCACTGACATCATCCCCACGTTTTCTTCTTTCAAATTTATTTTTCTTCCATGTGTAATAAGATGGAACTTCAACGTAAAGAAGCGTTCTTGCAAAACTATCTACCTGGCATAATTAAAGAAATGCAAGAAGTGTAGTTTTAGGAGGATGATTTATGATATTCCTCAAGCGATTAGAATCTTTTTGATCGAAGTAGACGCGTTTATCCATTTTCTAAATGAACAGCGAGGTGAAAGGCTGTTGGAAATCTTTCATGAATAGGGAAACTTAAGATTCTCCATACTTCCTCGGAACTACTGATATATCGACCACTTTCATAAATTTTAACTTCGTCTTTTTTATCTTCTATAGCGAATACAGCCTGATCACTGCCTTTGGTGATATATTTACAAACATACTTTATCGATTTAACAGAGTTGCAGTATTCCACATTGATATGAGCTTCAAAAATCCGCGAAAGAACAGGATTGTATGGTACGACCCAGCGGTTATCAATGGTGATGCCATTGATTTCAACAATAAAACCACCATCTTCCGGTTTTCTACGTCGATATTTTGGGTATCCATTATCTCCTGTTTCAGTTTCTTGCAGAAATTCTTTAGGAAATTTTTTGCTGCAACAACCTTCTTTCATGCAAGGCAACCTGTTATTTAAGCTACCGCAAGGTCCGTGGATCATGTTGGCCTTGACGATTTCATAAAGAAGAGGATCTTCGGCTGGGTCTGGTATTTCTGCGCTAATAACATCATCTATCTGATCTGGAGTGAAACGTAGTTTAAGCCAGAATAAAATATGTATGTGAGGTAAACCTCGCTTCTGCCATTCAACAGAATACATGTAACATTTAATTTCTCCAAATAATTCACCCTTCGTTAATAATGCTATAAGCGATTTGACTTTCAAGTGGAAGACCCTAGCTATGATATCATGCCGGTCGTAAGACTTTTGGCCATGTAGTAATGCTTCTGTAATGTCGCTCCATCGGGGATTACACGTAAATGTTATAAATAAGTCCGGACGACCAAAATTGCGGACGTACGTCATAGCATCCTGGGTCTTTTCATGCATATACCGTGGTGATCCAGTAAAAGACGATGGAAGCACTACCATCTGACCTAGTTCGGCGACATCGGTATCTTGTCTTCCAATAGCATCTTTTAGGTGCATATAATTGTCTACTCTAAGTTACGCCTGGTTGTTCCGAATAAAGTTTAATCGTTCTGTTTCAATTTTCGCGTACATATCTACAAAGAATTGATTAAACAGAGATCGACAGTACAGTAAATGGTTGATCTCTGTTTCTCGGATTATGATGCGGTATGAATAGAAATTCATTGCAGATACTGTTTTTTTAAGAGGTAAATTTGTTTTTGGATCGATCTAATAAAGATCTACAGAGTAACCGTCCTCACCCCGGCAAAACAGTAAAGGATACTGTAAGGCATCATACGAACGATGCACCTCATTTATTTTTTGTAACTTATCATCATGACTTTGTAATACAATATCCCTTTTTTCAAACTGCTGCCCAACTATGACCAATGCAACGTCACTTGCTGCTGGAGCATTAGATCGGCCACGATGAGCATTGGCTGGTTTCCTATCAGCATGAATTACAACTTCGAAGTTTTTACAATTTTGAGGTATTTTTTCGAGAGTAGTCTTCAAATCCTTTATGTAGGAGTTATAACGATGCAACGTCGTCTGCAGTTATTTTACCAGATCCTGGCGTACGTCAGGGATGTGACCAGATCTTATACGTACCTCTCTTTCATCCTCTCCAACAAAATAAATCTGTAGAAATTGAGGATTTTGTTGGGGCAAAGGTTGTAGACCACCAATTAAATGATACACTTGACCTTGTACTTTTAAAGTAGGCATAAATCCATGTTCCTTGATTTGTTTGGCTCCGAAAGATGTCATTTGGAAACAGCTATTATATTTTCTAATCCTGTCCATGAAATGTACATGGTCCGGGTGAGAGCCCATGATCAAACTGAAAAGTGGTTCGGGAAGACACAAAGTAGGTGGCAGTTGCACTTTGCCGGCACTGCAGCACATTCCGGGTGGCTCAGTTTTATACTTTAAAGCGCCACAGTGTTTGCATTTGTGACTCATAGTGCCGATGGATACAGTTTTATCGGTTTCATATGATATCTCTGGATCGTATTTCATTCCGGAAAGAGCTTTAATCTTCCATGGAAGTAAGCGCCTTTCTGAGAGTAATACTGGACGGCTTTGTTCATAAACACTAACAGCGGCTCTATGAACTTCCGGATGATTTTGCTGGTAAGAAGAAGCAGCGGCTCTATGAACTTCCGGATGATTTTGCTGGTAAGAAGAAGCAGCGGCTCTATGAGCTTCCGGATGATTTTGCTGGTAAGAAGAAGCATCGGCTCTATGAGCTTCCGGATGATTTTGCTGATAAGAAGAAGCAGCGACTCTATGAACTTCCGGATGATTCATCTGATATTTTTTAGCGGCTCTTTTGAGTTGATTTTTCCTTACGTTATTTGTGAATCTTGCACGACGTTTCTTATTACGCTTAGCAAAACTGGATATTGGATCAGAAATTTCCATACGCTTTAAATAAACATCAAAATGTCCGTTTGATAAGTCTAATGTGAAAGGAAGTCTCTTAATGGGACTTCCATCTACACCGAATCTTTCATACAGATGTCCATTGTCAAAAGTGAAACCAAATATTTGTGCAGCAGCTACTAACTCGCATAAACTTCCATAAGTGGAATGTTTTAACATATCGATCGAGTATTCCTCAGAATTTCTATAATTATTTCCTATATCATCATGAGACATGATTGAAAAATATTGCCAATTGTTAACAATATGATCAACAATCTGAATACGAATCTCCCGAGACAAAACTTGAGTGTCGTACAGATGAAAAGATATTGCATTGAAGAGGCAAGCACCATCCGCCAACATGGGAACTACTTTATGTGGCGTCATAACGCCATTTATGCTCAATATTTCCACAATCATCGTGACAACGCAGGAAAACCGTGATATTACTCACAATAGGCTAGAGTTCTCAGACTCTTAATGCCTTTTCAAGGCTTCATCGCCTCTATATATAATGAGACTCGGTTATTTCTCTTGTGGTTGAAGCTCAGCGTAGCCATCTAGCGGCTCTTTATCGGTATTACATACTTTAAAATTCATGAGAGATATCAACACTGCACGTTCCCTTCGTATTATCATTTCGAAAGTTACGACACGGAAACAGTCTCGTTCTGTCATACTGAAATTTTTTTCTCTGCGAAAATTTAGTAAGAAATGGAAGAAGCGTTTCAACCGTTTGCACGCACGGAGGGTGTGATTTTTTCGAATTGTTTTTTTCCTAATGTCGTGCCAGATATGATGCCGCAAGAACCATCCTGAAATCTCTTTCCCCCACATAAATATAGTACAGCTGGAAAAAATGCACATTTGACGCATTTCACCCCCTGGGGGTGAAATTTAAAAAGCTAAAAAATTTTTTTCTAAGTAATGATATTCCAGATATAATGCCGCAATAACCATCCTGAAATCTCTTTCCCCGCAGAAATATAGTGAAAAAACGAAAAATGCATATTCGACGCATTTCACCCCCTGGGGGTGAAATTCCGAAAAACCCAGAAATTGCTTTTTTCCTGGTGTTATTCCAGACTTTTTGCCGCGAGAACCGTCTCGAAATCTCCTTTTCCCGCAGAAATATAGTAAAAAATCGAAAAAACACATTTTAACCCTTTCCATCCCCTGGGGGTGGAATTTCAAAAAACCGTTTCTTAGTGAGCACCTATTATGTGGGTAGAAGGTACTCACAAATTTTCAAGTTAATCGGATGAGTGGTTTTGGCTGGGCATTGATGAATCAGTCAGTCAGTCAGTCAGGACAAGTATTTTTGTACGAGTATATATATATATATATAATATATAATATAATATAAATATATATATAATATAATATAAATATATATATATATAATATAATATAAATATATATATAATATAATATAAATATATATATAATATAATATAAATATATATATAATATAATATAAATATATATATAATATAATATAAATATATATATATATAATATAATATAAATATATATATAATATAATATAAATATATATAATATAATATAAATATATATATAATATAATATAAATATATATATAATATAATATAAATATATATATAATATAATATAAATATATATATATAATATATAATATATATACATTTTATTTATTTTAATAAACCGAAATGAGTCAGTATGATTACAATGAGTATCGTTATGTCTATAATGCTTGCGCAAATAATAAATCTATATATTTTTATTTTAAACAAGATAGCAATTCAAGTTTTATTATTCAATCTAAACTGCAGCAATATTATGACAATCTTTTAGAAGACATTCAAAAATACTCCCTATTAGCTTTTACAGTTTAGAAGACCTAATAGGGGAGGTGGGGCAGTACGGGCACCCTAACTTTAAAAGAATCCCGTACTTTCTATTTTGTACCAATACAAATTATTAAAAGTGCTTCTTAAAGTAGAATATCTCAAGATTTAGATATATTATTTTTTATTATAAAATATATATTGCATTGTTTTTTATAATGCAAAGTACAATACCGCTAAAACTGCCCATTTTCCCCACCCGTGGGGCACGATTGGCATGGAGGTGGGGCACGATTGGCACGGTGAATTAATGAAAAATTTATTTAAAAAAAAATATTGGACGTTACTATTAAATTTGCATTTTATAGGATTGAGGATCAAAACTAAAAACCAGACCATTTCATTAACACTGACTCTTTCACCAACATCTAAGACTCCGACTCCGAAATGTTAAGGGCGCAAAAGTAAGGTTAAGAAAATCAGCTGTTAAACTCAGCGGAAATAAATTGACGACTCACGTATGCCAATCGTGCCCCGCTAGTGGTGCCAGTCGTGCCCCATTTTAGAGTATTTTTATATGTAATATTACTTTTTTCCTAAGCATCGGAGATCATTAATCAAAAATACTATTAAAAATTTACGATTTAAACTGTAAAAGTAATTCCCTTTCGAAGCTCGTATGATTTATTTGTTCTTGAGAAATAGATTAGAATTATGGAAAAAACAACGTTTTGAAGTCCTCAATTTCTAATAATTCTCATACGATTTGTATTAATTTTTTTCATTTAGGATTTGCAGAGGGAAAAAGTAAAAGCTATTTACAACATATAAAAAATACTATCATGTTAGAATATTCATTTATTTAGTGAACATTTGAATGCCCAATCCACCCGCCAAACCCATCGTGCCCCACCTTCCCCTATGTGGCCCTTTTATTGATAAACTCATATTAAATCTGCATTATTAAATATTACAAATAGCGAAAAAAATAATAGAATCAATGAACCACATGTAAAATCAAACTCTGCTTCAACCTTACTTCAAAATTCTTATACCGACGTTCTAAAAGATATCGGAACAAAAAATAATAAAAATGCAGGAATTAAACCTATCCAACAGAATAACAAAATTTGAAAAACTCAAAACTCATATAAAACGATAAAGCAATTATCCATGAAAGTTAAAATAATTTTAAATTCTCATAAATAAACTAACGAAAACAGATTTTATAAAAGCTCATATAAATATATAAAAGCAGTAAAATAAATTAAAATAATTATTTTCTTTTGCATGTTCAAATTGTTCAATTTTATTAAAAGTCGCGCATCTTGCGATCTCAGAATCGCCATATAATAATTATTTCTAATTATCTATAAATCTTTTGCTTAAACATTTTTAACTTTTACTAATACACGAATAATTATTATAGCTAATTATTTTAATATAAAAACCAAACCTTATTGTTGCTAAAACTTACATTTAATTACTTTTCCTTCATACAATCAACTAACCAGGTTATAATTATACGTATAAGTGGAATAGTAACAGACTACAATATATAGTTCATATAATTAATAAAAAAGTAATAGTAATAATATTGGTCTTATAATTCAAAGAGATTTTCTAACTGGCAATTATTTTGACACGATCGATTCGCTTTAATTTTTTTTTTGGGAAGCCTGAGCTTACATTGATAGCGCAAGACTCAGCGGCTGTTCTTTCTTCTGTCCTTGTCTAATCACTTTTTTACTATTTATTCAAATTGTAGTTTGTTAATTGAAAAACTAAAATTTGGCCCCAATTGGCATTAAAATAAGAAATATTTTGAGACCTTAAAAAGTATCTAACATTATTTCCTTTTTGAGAAAACTTCGGAACAGAAAAGCTAACCTCAATTTTCGCGTTCCGAAGTTTTCTCGAAAAGGAAATAATGTTAGATACTTTTTAAGGACTCAAAATATTCCTTATTTTAATACCAATTGGGGCCAACTATTAGTTTTTCAATTAACAAAACTACAATTTGAATAAATAGCACAAACGTGATTAGATAAGGACAGTAAATACGGACTCCTCTTAAGAGCCGCATTTCGCGTCATCCTTCCCTTCACCCGCGCACATGTAAATACTAGGATGGAACTGAATCTTATGTCACTCGGAATGGAAAACAACGCGTTTTGGCCGGTACGGGTTATGAAATAATTATCCACGCGATCTCTTTCAATCAAATAAATAAAGTAATTACTTATAAAGTTTTTGTTCGTGCTTACGAAGAGAAATATATATATACAATAAAATATCTTATTTTATTTTATTTGATTAATTAATTAGAATAAAGGAAAAAATATAAAGTTTATAAACAACTAGAAATATAATAATAATTTTGTAATATATAATGTAATATAATAATATTTTGTAAATAGTAAGAATGAATTTGAGATATAACTTATTTTATATATATATATATATATATATATATATATATATATATATATATATATATATATATATATGTGTGTGTGTATATGTATATGCTTTCGATTGTTATTAATTTAAGAGTGATATTCATATAAATAAATTATATTATTTTTCCTTGTTCTATAAACAGCACGTTATCTCTAATAACCTTTCCTTCCCAATACCCTTGTTTACCTATAGGTAAGCGTTGTTACTAAGTTGAATTAAGAGTGCTGCGTATTTAACCAGTATAACGACTATACTAATAAAAACAACATTTTATTATATTTTGTTCTTTAACATTTTATTTTCCTATCCTTGTACCTTTCATAATTTTCTTCCTACACTCATTTGATATATACATTTTAAAAAAAAATTTATTTAAATCGTTGTACTTGTTCAGTCTTTTAAAATCATATTTTTATTTTATTCTTTAATAACATAATAATTCAGGTTTTTAAATAACATTTATAGTAAACTTATTCTTGCAAAATACCACTTCTCTTATAATTTAAAAACTTTAAATATCATTTGATTTCAAATACTTTTATCATCTAAAACCGGCTCGCCACTCAGAATACGATACTTGTACTTGCCACTCTATATATAAAAAAATAAAGAAGCCAACCGTGCGGTTCCTTCAAATCCCGACAGAAATTCCAACTCTCTATCGTAACTCTACATAACCAATCTACAGCCAAAAAAATTGACCAAGCTTGTGTCCATTTGCACAGCCCTTCCAATATACATTTCACCAAAGCCACCTTTACCTAGTCGCAGACGATGCACGCACTTGCCGCTAAAGAGAAAATGGGATAGCTGGTACCTGTTACCCTCCCATAGTCTCCGCGCTGCATTCACAGTACCTGCAATGCCATCCGCACAGCTACACTCACACCTATATAGATATACCGGCGACACTATGATAGTGCAAGCTGTGCGCAATGAAAATAATCCTTGCCAGTCTATGTATATAAAAAAAAGGTCAGTGATTCGGCGTCTACCAAGCCCCAGCATAAATTCGACCTCTCCTATCTTAACACTAGGCACCCAATCTACAACCAAAAAAATTGAACAAGCTTTTGTCCATTTGTACAGCTCTTACAGTGCACATTCCCCGAAGTCACCTTTACTGAGCCATGCACACTGTACAATCCCCGGAGTATCCTTTACATACCCGCGCACGCTACATACCCTTATTGCTAAAAAAAAAAGATTGAGGACCTGTACCATCTCATAGTCTCACAGCCGCTTGCATAATACCTGTAATATCACCCATACAGCTATACTCGTACCTACATACGCTAGCGGAACACCACCAACGCACTCTCACCCCTCCTCTCACTACCTCACGCATGCTGCTACACGGATATCTCTTGTGCGTAATCAAAGAAAGCCGCACACTTTTCCGCTAACCCTTCTAACCTCACCCCAGAACACCTGCACTGTCTCCCTCCCTTATACTCTTCGCGCTGGACCCGTCGACACTCGCTGGCACTGGCGCCAGTCCCCCCTCCCCCTCCGTCTAGCTCACGAGTACCCCTACTACTAGCGAGTTTTAGAAATCGTTGAATCTAAAAACTTCAAACTGGTAGAGAAAAATCAGTATTATAAATACTTAGAACTAAAATATTTACATCGCAAACGGGTATTTATCGCAAAGACGCCAGACAGAAAAACATTAAAACAATACACTTAAATGTTAGACCATATAATATAATTAAATTTTGTTAATAAAGTATACGCTACTTTCTATAAACCTCTTTAATGGTGTGGAGGAAATATTAAATTGATTTTTAATTATACTGTAACATTATTTACGTATTATCCACAACATTGAACAGTAATTAAAATTATATACATTATAACAGGATTGATAATAATAATCCATACTATTTTGATGTATTAATCTAAAGATAATGAAATAATGGGGGTTGGCGAGCGGAGCCAGCAGGGGGGAACCTCGATAGTATATATGGGTGGTACTATGTCAAGTGAGCATGTCCAAAAATAAAAATGTCTACAATTTTGAAAATGTTGGTATGTGTACCCAGAATATGTAAAAATATTTCAGATCCTAAGGTGTTAAATGCCAATGGCAACTAAAGGTTGAAAAAAGCATTTTCTTTAATATTTTGAGATTTTCCCAACATTGTTTGATTTTTAAATCAAAAACTACGGACTTTTGAGAAAAAAGTATAACAACATTTGGGTTCAAAATAAGGTAAGGAATCTAAAAAAAATATTATTAGACCCTATTGTGATACTTTGTGTACCCATGCATTGTGATATTAAGATTCTAAGTTGGTGCCCCCCCCCCCCAGGATTTGCTATAAACTTAAATTGAGTATTGTAACATGCTCCGAAATTTGAATTTCGGGAGAAGGAGGGTCATTACTCATTTTTTAGATGTTTTTTCAAAATATCTTTTAAGATGCCACCAAAAGAATTTATTTTACATTACTATAAGACAAGTTACGAGCAATTAAAACAAAAGTTAAATATTTGAATAAAAATTTACATTAAGTTGAATGGCAAAATTTTAAAACTTTGTTTTAATCACTCGAAACTTTTCTTAATACAATAGAAAATAAAATATTTTGATGGCATCTCAACCCATCTCTTCCCAAGCGGCCATTTTATAGTTGATTGGTTTTTTGCCTAAAAAATGGTCAAAAAAAAAGAATAATAACCAATAGCACTTTTCTGAAGTAAAATTGTCCGCTCTTTACGATTCTGAAGTCAGAATTTTTAATTTTCCGTTGGAAAATTTCAAAATGGCGGTTTTAGGCAAAAAACCAATCGACTATAAAATAGCCACTTGGGAAGAAATGGGTTAAGGAGGCACCTGCATTAGATATATCACACAACATGTTCTTGCACTATCGTTGTTATTTTATTATACACATAAATAATATACATATTTAAATAGTCTATATCTTGGAAACTAATTGTGGAATTTAAATTGTATTGGTATATACTATTTTTCTATAATAATCAGGTTATTAATGAGCAATAGCTGTTTGGATCAATGTATTCCCTGGTGAAAATTATTTCTGTGATTTTGTGTAAATTTATGTAATTCTTTTTAATTTACTATAATGTTTCGCAATTTACTGTAATTTTCTGTAAGATTCTTTAATTTTCTGTAATTTTCTGTAATTTTCTGTAATTTTCTGTAATTTTCTGTAATTTTCTGTAATTTTCTGTAATTTTCTGTAATTTTCTGTAATTTTCTGTAATTTTCTGTCTAAATTCGAACAATTTCACAAAAAATAACAAAAAATTACAGAAAATTACAGTAAGTTACAGAAAATTACAAATAATTACAAATAATTACAAAAGATTACAGAAATTTACAGAAAAATAGAGTAAGTTACAGAAAATTACAAATACATACAAAAAATTACAGAAAATTACTGTAATTTACAGAAAATCTCAGATTTTAAATTATTTTACATTTTAAATATTTTTAAATAAGTAAAAAGTTTTGTATTTTGGAATTATAATGTGACTCACCTAGATGATAATTCATAATGAGACATATGTATTTTGTAATAGTTATTTGTACCTGATTGAAATTAAAAAAGATAAATTGAGTATATTCAATTTATAGTCATGTGAAATAGCGACACGATATCAACCTTACCGGTACTATAGCTTGAATATGTTTTAAATGGATTATAAATATTCTTTTTAAAGCAATTATGGAACTTAGCCTCTTCTCCTTTATAAATAGACAATAAACAAACATTTCAAGTGATTTTATAATTAAAAAACTTAGTGCCGTATAAGGTACAAATTTTTGACATTTCTTCGCGTAATCTTAATAAAAACACATATTTTATAATTTTTAATTTTCATTAATTTATGAATAACTATTAGAAAACACTTATATCTTATAAATTATTATCTAGGCACGTGCGTTATGCGACTTACATTTTCTTAAACATAAAACATACATTGCAAATATGGCGAAGCGATTTGCATCAACAAGTATGGCGAAGGGTTACAATCTATTTAAAAAAAAATGAGTTATCTACTTAAAAAAAAATCGTGTAAAAAAATTAGTCTGGCAGCAGTCTGGCAAAAGTCTGATAAAATAAGTCTCACGCAAGTCTGCCAGAAGTACGTCAATGGTGTAATAATAGTATGGCTAAGGCCACTATGCCAGACTATATATTTTATTATAAAATGTCTGGGAAAATTCCTGGACTAAATTACAGACTTTTTCCTAGACTTCTTTGTTTTCTTAAATAGTCTGATAAAAAGTGCTAGACTAAATGGCTAGACTTTCGCTTAGACATTTTTGTTTCCTTAAATAGTCCGGTAAAAATAGCTAGACTAAACGACAGACTTTTGCGTAGCTATTTTATTTTCTTGAATAGTCTGGAAAAAAGTACTAGACTAAATGACATACTTCTCTCTAGACAATTTTTTTTAGAACACAAGATTTTTATATAAGAAGATAATGCACTTTTATCACGTATCAAATGTGTTTAAAACCTATGATTACCAGAAAAATATGGTCATATACAATGCATATTCGAAATTTGAAATCGTATTTCTTTAACTCAAATAACTTCAAATAATTATAAAAAATAAAAATTTAATGTAAAAAATATTGTTTAATGTTTCATTATTTTTTAATAAGTACTAAATATAAATTAATTGGCTTTAAAATCAGTTTTATGTTGAGCTGTTATGTTATATACCTACAAATTTTACCACCTACATACGTACACTCGACGTGGAAAATTTCTTGTCGAATGCATCGAAAACAATTTTGTTACGAAGGACTGTCAATAGAATCTGTAATCAGTAAAAATATATAACACGAAGAATTAGCCGAAATCGCAACGGTCGACTGTTACGAGGAAATGTTATCGGTCGGTGCTGAGATGCCTCTTTGCGGCAGCTCACCAACCGTATCGATAATATAGGGAGTAGCAGCGATCGCGCGAAGGAACCGCGAGAAATAAAGCACGCATATCGAAGTACTGTGAGTGTCGCCGAAATTACCTCACAGTATAGAAGCGTTGGATTAATGGAAAATCCCCTGTTGACCAGCCGGGAGTATAGTACGTGATCCGCCACCCCCACTCACCCAATGTAACTCTTAAAATATATTTCTTACATAAATGTCTATTTCTTAACTACTTTGCTTGTACGTTTATTTATGCTCCCCAATTTACAGCC
This sequence comes from Gastracanthus pulcherrimus, assembly GCA_949152435.1. Classification (NCBI taxonomy): domain Eukaryota; kingdom Metazoa; phylum Arthropoda; class Insecta; order Hymenoptera; family Pteromalidae; genus Gastracanthus; species Gastracanthus pulcherrimus. The sequence goes on along the minus strand of OX424576.1, from coordinate 98,666,846 downwards.
TAAGTGTGCGGTTGAGCATACGCGATCGTGTAACATCGCGAGGTGGTGGAACAATTTGTAAAGGCTGAACAATTCGGAACGTGCCTTGTTCTGGAATTATTGAGATTTGTGTCTTCGCGTTTGTGTTCGACCGTGTATTAGTATTAGATTAATATTAGAAAACAATTCGGTATTTCTCGGGAAAACGCTTCTAAATTTTGCTAAATTATGGAAAAAGTGTTTATCGTCTTCAGGATTATTTTTTAACTGTTTGTGTGATAAGACAGTTGAATAAAAATGCAGGAATATTTGCCTATTATTATTTAGTCACTCAATTGAAAGAGTTTGCACGTGCAAGAAATCTTGCAATTACCTGAATACGATGAAAACATTTGGCAAACGTTAATTGTAGAACGTAATGCAAGTGCAGAAGAAGAAGCTAGATAAAGGCTGGAGGAAGAACAGTGCCTAAGACTAGAAGAAGACGAACGTCAGAGACTTGAAGCACACCAAGTGGAAATCGAGCGGCGATTGGAAGCCGAGAATAACGAGAACAGGGAAAATCTGCGAGGCAACGGCGCGTGCGCTGGCGGTCCCCAGCCACAAGCAATTGTAGGCATGCAACTCGAGATGGAGCGACTCAGGGGACAGCTGGAGAGGATGCAACGAGATTTGGAGGCAGCACGAGCAACGTAAGCACCGACCCGAGTAAGTGTGGCAAGGTCGACGTCAACAGATTTTCGAAGTGTATCGACGACAACTATGAGTGTAAGAAAACTCGGTGATTTATTAAGTGACTTTGACGGACGCGAGAACACTTTTTGGTATTGGAAACATCAACTTCAACTTTTGAGTCAATCTTATCAATTAAACGATAATATCACGCGCGTACTTATTAGCTCAAAGTTAAAGGGTCGCAGGTCAAGTTGGTTTCACTCAAAAGCGGAATATTTGACTCTTAGTGTGACCGATTTATTAGGACAAATAACAAGAATGGTCGATGACCGGCCGAAAAAGTTAACGTTGCAGAAAGAATTTGAGGCGCGAGTGTGACTTCAAAAAGAGGCATTTATGGGCTACTATCACGATAAAATTATTCTTGGTAATCGCGTACCTATTGCCGAAGAAGAAATAATTGATTATTTGATTAACGGAATCCTCGACGACTGATTACAAGATCAAGCACGTATGATGCGCTTTGAGGAAAAAAATGACGAAGAAAAATCGTTTTCAGTGAGTGCGGCAGAAAATATATCCAAGCAAGTGAAATGTTTTAATTGCCTAGAGTTTGGGCACTTATCTACAAAATGCACGAAGCCGAAACGTCCATTCGGGGCATGCTTCGAGTGCAATGAAACCCGACACCGTTCGAGAAATTGCCCGAAGCGTAGAACAAAGGCGCAGCAGCAAACTTGTAAGTATTCTGTGAATGCAATTTTAGATCCGGGATCGCTTATTAGCTTAATTAAAAATAGTTTCGCGCCTTGTGATATGAGATCACCTGCGGATGAAAATAATGCATTTTGCGGAATTAATGGATCACGTTTAAAAGTTCTTGGTATTTTTGAGCGCGAAATTGAGATAGAAGGCATTTCTATAAAATTGAATTTTCGTATTGTTCTGGACGAAACTATGACTTATAATGTGTTATTAGGGAGAGATTTTTCCACATATCCGTCAATAAAAATCACTCTAACTGATCGTGCAGTAATTTCTAGGAAAAATAAAGTAGATTCTATACATTTAATAGAAAATTAAATTAGTGAAATTATGAATATTGAATACGTTGATGAACCGATGGATTTGTGTTAAAATCTTCAAATAAAGTAGCAGATTGGTTTTGAAATTGTTGAAATAATTACAAAATTGTATGAAAATTACATAAAAGTCAAAGATTCGACGCCGTATGAGCCCGATTTTGAGATGAATATTGCACTAACGCATAATCAGCCGATTTCATTTAGGCCGCTAAGATTATCATTTCAAGATAAGGAAAGGTTGCGCGTCATTTTAGACGACTTATTAGAAAGAAAAATAAACCGGCCGAGTGACTCACCGTATGCGAGCCCAATCGTGCTTACGCGTAAAAAGTCGGGTGAAACGAGACTCTGTGTTGAGTACAGGGAATTAAACAAAATCACGGTGGGAGATAATTTTCGTGTCCTTTGATAGATGAAAACCTTGAACAACTGAAAGATAAAGAATATTTTTTTCAAATAACAAATAACGTTTCCGTGTATAACAAAAGGAAGGACCTTATTTAAAATCTCGAACGGTAAAAGATGGGTAATTTTATTCTCTTTCAAATGCATTTTCACTGGATCGTTGATATTATTTCTAACGTATGAAAAAACTCGAAAAACTAAAACAAAAAAATCGAAAAACCGCTAAAAAACAAAAACAAACTTAATGATATATGGCGCATTATATTTTACCGTGGATTACTCGAGATATGAATGCATACACACACACACACACACACACACACACACACACACACACACACACACACACACACAAACACACACACACACACACACACACACACACACACACATACACACGCACACACACGCACACACACACATACACACATACATCCATACGGACACACATCCATACGGATATTTTCTAAAATTAGTGTATTTCCATTCCTTACATTTCAAAACATGGGAGCAAAAATACACAAAGTATTTGGGTCGAAAAAGAGTTATCACTTATCAGAAGCGTTATTAAAGTTAAATTTGCGATGAATTTAATTATCAAATGGCGATGCATAGAAATGTTAGTGTTGTTTTAAAAAAAATTTCGCATAACGTTCCTGAAAAATGTTCCAACTTTTCAGCGACGTGAAACTATGTGTTTCTATAATGGCGACTTGAATCTAGTGATTGCTAGATTATTATCGACTTCGTATTTGTCAATATTTATGTTTTGTCAGGCTATAAACTAAGTTTCACGTCACTGTGAAGTTCGAAAATTTTTTCTTGGACGTAATGCGAAATTATTTTAAGAACAACGGTAACATTTCTATTCATCGCACATCCATACTCTGCAACTCTTCGCTCAGCGGCCCCTGGCTGATGATGATCGTGTTGAAGAAACCCGTCGTCTCCTCGTAGAAAGAAGCGGGAAATTCCCGCAGATGTTGAGCCAGTTTCTGAAGGAGACTTTACGATTTTCGATCGGCGGTTGATTTGAGAGCGCTGAGAAATAAAGGCGTCAATGGACTCGAAAGAAAATCTTTCGTAGTGAATCAGCGATGTGTCAGTCGAGCGTCCTCGACGTCGATTAGCAAATACGCACACGACACTTATAGTCTAAAGAATGATTTCTAAACTATATTTTGACCGCAGTCTATATAATTAATCTCGCTTAGAGGTGAGAGTTCAACTAACTTACTCTCACGCAACGATAAAGGAAGAGTCTCGCTCTCCTTTCCCACTTCATTCTCTGTCTCTCTTCTCTCTCTCCTTTTCCTCGCAGTCCGGCATGGATCAGCCGATCGATTCGCGCAACTATGCGAATCGTTGCGTAGCGTCACTGGCCCTCTCTCTCTCTCTCTCTCTCTCTCTCTCTCTCTCTCTCTCTCTCTCTCTCTCTCTCTCTCTCTCTCTCTCTCTCACGTAAGTGAGATATAGAAAAGAGACTACTACAAAGGAAATTTGTTATTTACGTCAACGGCTATGCAGATGGACTTACTTGGTAGCAAATGAAATAGTAAGTTTGTAGTAAAAATACAATTTTTTTATTATATTTGTTTCCTGTTTTAATAAGTATTAACGATCATTGCCACATTTGTTATAGTTGATGCATTCTTTAGAATTATTATTTCTTGTAATACAATACTAAACAATATAATTTTACTTATAATACGTTTATAAACAAACTAATTTTACTACATTTAATTAAAAAATATATTTTGCCCGCCACAGTGTTAAACTAAATAAAATCTTAAATTATAGATTTTAGGTGATTCTTTTCATTCAAATAATTATCGTTCCACTTAAGGGTGATTGTCAAAAAGTTGGCTCTTTTTAAAAGTATGATTTTCAAAAAAATAGAGTCTTTGGACCGAAAATAAAAAATATGATGTAATAATATTAATCATATAAATAAAGAAAATTAAAATGGGCGAGATCAAAAAACACTTTTATGTAGCTAATAGAATATTAAAATGTTGAAAGTTTCTTATAACCAATTCTTTTAAATTACGAATTATTAGAGCATAACTTTCATTTAATATTGTTTGATATATATTACCTTACATGAAGTATCTCTTGTTTAGCACAGATTAAAAATTGCATTGCTTATTACAGAATATGAACGATTATGATCTACACTTAAATAGGTTGAAATGTTGTTTATTTACCTATTTGTCGTATTCGATGCTACCGTCTTCGATTGTTTTAGTACATTTAACGTAATCATTAGACGGACAAGACAATTGTGCCGTACATATTTTCTTAGTAGTTTATTTATTTAAATGCACCAGATGCATGTGAGATTAAGAAAAAAGTAATTCCTCTGTCTGTTTAAACGACAAATTCGATTTAAATATTTATTTTTCTAACTGAATGCTCCTTTAAAGAATTTTTCGCTGGACGAACAAGACATATAGTAAAGATACGGTAGTAGAAGTGCAACATTAACTAATTATTTGTCGAAAACTATACTAATAAATAAGTATATGTGAACTTTTTTTGCAAAATGTATATAAGAGGTACAAGTAGAAATCGGTTGCATTTTAATTTGTGAATATTTTAATACAACTTTCTTTGAATAAAGCAGTTAGGACTGACAAGACATCAAAACTAGGGGACACATTTTGAAATAACCATACATAAACAGAATATACGCATTAAAAGGTCGCGCATCATTTTTGGATTAACTAAGACGTAAGTCTTACCCTTTGTGTAATTTTCTTTGGTTAAAATTTAGTGTATTGATAAATTTCTTCGTATATTGGGATAAAATTAAGGCTTTGGACACGGGACGGACAAGACATTTTGCATAGTTTCTTATTTTTTACTCAGAATAGAAAAAACTTAATATTCTGAAAATGTTGCTTACGATAGTGCAGTTATGGTACTATTTTTTTGAGATTCATATAATGCCCTGTTACCTTGTAAAACAGAAGAGACAAGAATTGTTCAACTTTTTGACAAACACTCTTAAACATTTTATAGCACTGTGTGACCTAAACCCGCACTTAGGTCACGCTTATCCGTGACCTAAGTGGCGCTTTATTACACAGTGTAATAATGAATTCACATAGGCCACAGATCCCTACTATCCTATAATAAAAACTAAAAACACGCAAAATAAACGTTTTCGTTCATAATAATAGAAAGAAGAAGTAGTAAACCTGGTAAATACGCATGTCAAGAATCAGAGAATAATTATAAATCCTTAAAATAATGCTTCAAATTTAGAGGTTAGTTCAACTGATTGTATATGACAATTTGGCGCGTATTTTGAATATTCAATCTGAAATTCAATTTAAAATTCAGTATTAATTTTTTTTCATGATTAATATTATAAATTTATTAAAATTTAATTTAAAAAATTTCAAGATAGGGTAAATAAATATATTCTAATTAACTGGTAATAATAAACATTTATTATCTTTTCAAAAAACAAAATATCTTATTTATATAAGGTTCTATTCAAACAATGTATAAAAGTTGACATTGATTATTAATTAACTAATGAATTTTGGTTAAATAATAATTTGTTTATACGATTTATAATTTCTTTAATTTATTTTTTATGTTTTATGTATTATATTTTTATTTTTTTTATGCGGGGGGGCTTCGCCCCCCCGAAACCCCCCCTCCTCCCCCGCCCGGCCCACCCCCGCACCATACACCCTCCCCGATGTCGGTGGCGGGTTTATGTCACTCGTGCTACAAAATAGTATACGATACTCGTGACCTAAGTGGCTCATAATTGCACGGCGCGACGGTATCGCCCTCGCTACGCTCGGGCGCTAACTACGCGCCGTGCAATTATGAGCCACTTAGGTCACATGTATCGTAATATACTATTTCAGATAAATTTAAACAGCTCCAAATTTAAACAAATCCAACAGGGACAATCGCGACTTTCTGGTCGTCGACACTAGAACCATTCTTCTCGCGATGTTTTGCATTCTCAGAGAGAAAGATTTATAATGATAATATTTATAAAATCTAATACTTTTATAAATTTCGATGTTTTTAAAGTTGATGAATCACATTGAATACCTTTTGTTATTATTTCTTTTTTAATCAATGCACGAAAAAGCGCCGAGGTAAAGTATGCCATAGGCACACCTAGCCCTTATTTCTTAAATAATTAAAAACACCTTATACACAACTGTGTATAAATAAGATTTATTCAATATATAATTTTATTATGCATATTAATTTTGAATTTTCGATTCAGTTCGGGTTTGTTCGTCTCGCTTTCTCTTCACCATCGAGACTGCGCATTTCATGAGCTCCGAAACTCCTCGCCAAAGCGTGACTTCCGCCGACCTAACCTACTATTAACCATATTCATGTTAAACGATGGAATTGTCAAATCATTCGAATCAGAATTAATCCACGTCGAGTGTACGTATGTACCTCTATGGAAATAAAAAAGTGTATAAAAATGTACATAAACGTGTATAAGTGTATAAAAATGTATGTAAACGTGTATAAGTGTATAAAAATGTATGAAAATGTACAAAAGTGTATATTTCTGTTATAAATGGAACAAAAAAATGGGATGGTATCGGCCTACTGTGCTACACTTTTGTACACTTTAGTACATTTTCTTACATTTTTGTACGTTTATGTAGATTTTTATACGAAAAATTCCGATCACTAAGAAGCGTTAAAATAGACTCCAATAATATCAAATAATTAAAAATATTTTTTTCCAAGTGTCACTGTTTCTTAAGTAACTGAGTTTCAAATTTTTATATATGTGAATTGATTTATATGTGCCTCGCCACCTATCGGTGGAAAAGACCTGCTGTATTTTTTTTCGAAAATGTACATAAATGTATACAAGTGTACAAAAGTATAACAGAAAAATACATTTATATATTTATATACATTTATATACATTTTCATTTATACTGGGGTAGGTGGTAAAATGTGGTTCCTATAACTCCCGAATTTATATTTCGGGCTGGATTTTTGTATGTTATAGATATGTCAAAAGTACGCACTTATTTATAAAGTAGACATGATTTCTTTACATTTTTTCATATTTTATAATTACTTTGAAGTCATATAAGTTAAAGAAATACGATTTCAAATTTCGAATATATATTCGGTATATGACCATATTTTTCTGGTCATCATACGTTTTAAACGCATTGATACGTGATAAAAAAGCATTATGTTCTTAAAAATCTTGTGTTCTGTAAAAAATTGTCTAGACAGAAGTCTGCCAATTAGTCCAGTACTTTTTGTCAGACTATATTTAAGAAAACAACAAAATTTAGGGAAAGTCAGTAATTTAGTCTAGGAATTTTTCCCAGGCACTTTATAATAAAAATAAATAGTCTGGAATAGTGGACTTAGACAGACTATTACTAGATCTTTCTCGTACTTCTGACAGACTTTTACGATACTTAATTTGCCAGATTTTTGCCAGACTACTACCAGACTAATTTTTTCACACAGATCTTCTTTAAAAATAAAAATCGTAGTGCCGATAAAGTAGGATCCATCAAAATCAATAACTTTCTGTAAATTTCTGTAATTCTTTGTAATTATTTGTAATTTTCTGTAATATTCTGAAATTTCCTTTAATACGATGTAATACTATGTAAAATACTTTGTAATTTTCTGTAAAATTGTCCGAATTCTGACAAAAAATTACATAAAATTACAAAAAATTACAAAAAATTATAAGAAATTACAAAAATTAATAGAAAATTACAGAAAACTACGGAAAATTACGGAAAATTAGAGAACAATACAGAAATAATTTCCACCAGGGTTAGAATAAGTAATTTGATATACAAATGATTGACCAATATTGAAGAAGCTACGTGCCCATGAATTGGCAACGGTTTGTTTATTTTATATTTTGATAAAATATATTCTAATTCATTGAAAAAATATGTAATATATGATGAAAAATCTATTTTTTGCCTTGAAATCTATTAACAATAAATATAGAATTTGATGGTATATCTGCTGTCGTGGTTCTTCCAGGACTCATTACACAAAAGAAGAACTCTTAGAATATTTTTTCATATAGCTAAAAGTATATTAATAAAATTATGGCAGGGCATCGATCACGGTTAATCGATTAAAAATCGTTTAATCCACTAATCGATTTTAAAATTTTACGTAATCGATTAATCGCAGTTTCGATTATTCGATTAACTCTCTAAATTTTTTTAGTCAATTTTTCGTTCTAAATGTAGAGTAAACGAGGTTCCACTCCAAACGACTGAATTTTCACTCTAAAAGAGTGAATTTGTTCACTACAGTCTAATAAATGAATTTTACCACTCTAAATTAGAGAGTGACTAAGGATTCACTCTGACTTTCACACTAGGTTGGAGTGAAATTTATATTATAAAACCTATAAATTAATAAAAGTTTCGAATTACGACTTTTTACTTTTAAAACATTATCTGCACCAGGAATCCTCAATTAAATTTTCAAAAAATTTCATTATTAATTATACAAAAAAATTGGTTAAAAAATATACAACTATGTAGTTAATTAATTAATTAATCTAGAGGTTATAGGTAGCTTTTATTTAAAATCTCTTAAAAATTTAACCAGACATAGTTTTTACAAATTCAAATGAAATATTGAACCACTTAAAAAATAGAATTTATTACAGGAATCTGTGTTACCGACTTTTCTATTTTAAACAGTTATTCGAGATTTTACAAATTTTGTAAATAAAAATGACTACTATGCCTTGCAAATTTGTATATTGTATTAGCAATGTTTGATTTTGGCAGTTTCAACAGATTCCGGTATTATTTCTAACCGGAAAACAGTTTTAAATATTTTCCGTGGTAAGCAATGCGTATGGGGCATTGTTTACCCATATCCTCTTAACATTTTTTACCCCTATTTTAATTAAGTTAATGATACCTCTTGAAGAATCAACTGAACATTTCTGGTAAAGGCATATAATGACGTATTTTATAAATATTTATTTTAAAGAGAAAAAAGTATAAATTATAAGCCGGTATGGTAGGAATCGGTCAGTATTTTACATCCCCTTAAATTGCATAAAATTATATTAATTTTAAAAAATGTAGTATTTATAACATTTTAAACTTTTCTTAAAAATGCATAAATTGAGAAAATGTAGTCAAAAAAATATTAGACTCTTCGGCCAAATATTTAAGTGACCATAATAATACTGAATTTCATTTAAAATATAATTTTTGTATCATTTTATTAAAAATAACTATTTATTAGCTCTGAGTTATTATGTCTTAAACTGATTTTAATATTAAATAAAAGTTCATCTACGAATTCGCAAACATAGGAGAAATCAGTGCACACGAAGTCAGACGCAACAGTGGTCTAGCGCTAGAGTGGCAGCTTCAGAACTTAAAGGATCCGAGTTCAAATCCAACCAACAATATTTCTGAAGTTTTTTAAATTTATTTCTCAATTGCATCCTTCCCAGTAAACTGTATCCATTCATCAAAACATTTCTAAAATGTAAAACAACGAAGTGAGTAATTATTATAAGTGAATAATTATTTTTTCTTTACGCGTATTCTTTTACTCTAAATAGAGTGAAAAAGTCACTTTTACAAAAGAGTGAATTATTCACTCTTTCTAAAAGTGAAGATTCACTCCAAAATAAGTGACTGTGTTTTCATGATCGCTTGGAGTGAAAATGCACTCCAAAAGAGTGATAATCGACTCCAAAAAAATTAGAGAGAATAATCGATCATTAATCGATTAATTACCAGTTAGTATTTCATTAATTATCGTTCGTTCATTAATTGATTCCTACTCGATAATTAATCGATTACTATTCGTTCATTAATTGATTTCTACTCGATAATCAATCGATTACTATTCGTTCATTAATTGATTTCTACTCAATAATTAATCGATTTCTGATAAATTAATAATACATTAAGTAATCGAATTTAATTCGATAATCGATGATTATGGAGAAACCTTACAAATCTTTTTTAGATCTCCTGAAGCTCCCTAGTTGAAATAACAACTGTAAAAAACTATGAAAAGAATGTGTGAAAGTGTGAAAAAATGTAAAAATACAGATACTTTTGGAACATCCGTTTCAAAACAAATATGCACATTTTTGCACAGATTTTCACAGTTTTGTCGTAGATTTTCACAGTTTTGTCGTAGATTTTCACAGTTTTGTCGTAGATTTTCACAGTTTTGTCGTAGATTTTCACAGTTTTGTCGTAGATTTCCACAGTTTTGTCGTAGATTTTCACAGTTTTGTCGTAGATTTTCACAGTTTTGTCGTAGATTTTCACAGTTTTGTCGTAGATTTTCACAGTTTTGTCGTAGATTTTCACAGTTTTGTCGTAGATTTTCACAGTTTCTCACAATTATAAAAAAACACGTATTTTCTATAATAAAACTTGCACAATTATTATTCACATTTTTTCACACTTTTTCATATTTACTTACATTTTTTCCGTTGCATGCATTCTCTTATATAGAGGAAATTACAACTTTGAGAAATTGTGATAAAATGTGAGAAATTGTGAAAAACTGTGAAAAACTATGAGAAGCTGTGCCAAAATTTGTGAAATATTTTATAATTATTTTTTAAAATCCTGTTCCAAATGTAAGCCTAATTTCACAGTTTTTCACGAAATTCTCATGGTTTTGCACACTTTTTCACACTTTTGTCACAGTTTTTCACATTTTGAAATTTACACTAGGGCACCAATCATTTTCAAGTTTTTACATAGGGTGGATGTCCTGACTACTTGCCCCCAAGAATCAACTGTGACATTATTGCATAATTTATAGTATTTACTCGCCCACCGCCAGATATATAATATTTAATAAATAGTTTACGGTAGAAGTTACAAATTACATGTATAAATTACACTTTTGCTGAACTACAAAATGCTTTTTTGTAACACATGCACAATTTTCGCGCTTCTTCGTGCCTATAAAGCGGACAAAAAGTCGTCGTTATCCGATAGGCGACAAAAATGTTTCTACAGCACAAAAGTAACCTTCTCAAAAGCCGTGAGAATGGTTTCAATAATCAATTTTTAACGCTTTTATACATATATTTTACATATGTATGCACGTGCGCGTTCGTGAATGCGTACATTGGAATTTAATTTCTATTTCATATAAAAAATAAATAACATTGATGAAATTATCTTATCTTTCTTTTACTTGAAAAACTTTAATATACAATAATAATTATGCATGAGAGTTGGGTAGATGATTATGCACAAGATCAAAATTTTTATTTAGCTTCCTCCAAAAATAAAATTTTCTTAAAAACATGTTAGAAATATGTTTTGGGCCATTTGGAATAAGAATAGACTATTTTTAGAAAATGTCCGTATGGATGTGTATGTGTGTGTGCGTGCGTGCGCGCGTGCGTGCATGCGTGTGTGTGCCATCATATCTCGAGTAATCCACGGTAAAAATGAATGTTGTAGGACTCATTTTCTTCGTTTTTCTTAAAGAAAGGCGGCTCAAAAATAATTTTTTGTGTTTTCGTATGCGTTTTTATTTTCTTAGCTGTTTTTTGATTTTTGGGTTTTAGTTTTTCGAGTTTTTTAATACCTTAGAAAAAGTATCATCAAATCAGCTAAAGGGCATTAGTAAGAGCATAAAATTACCTAACTTTTCTGACCTGAAAGTTTGGATAAGGTTATTCCTTTTGTTATACATGAAAACGTCATTTTTTGTTTAAATGGCAATACCTCAAAAACATATTACGAAAAGTTGTTAAAAAATCGAGATGATTAGGAATATGGAGAGGAATGTTCAGTAAAATTTTTTAACTATTTTATTTTTCTTTTGACGAGAAGAAAAACATTTTGTAAAAGAAATGAATTTTCTATGTCGTACGATAACTTAAGTAAAACGGCATTATTCTTTTTAAAAAATTTCAGAAAGGTATAAACTTTTAACTATGTCTTGACTGAATTATTTACTCAAATCATGAGGACTTTTATTTTTCAAGATATTTAAGGTTATTTTTTTCAAACTTTTTTTGATCGCTTATATCTCGAGAACGGCGCGGTCATTATTTTCCAACTGGGGTTCATTTTATTCATTGCTTAATGAAGATTCGCAATTAAAAAGAAATTTTAAGATTGATCGACTCGTTTTTATTTTATAACGATTTTTCTATTTTATGTTATTCTGAAATCAATGAGGTATATTATTCTGGTCTGTAGAAATAATATGATCGCTTCAGTGTAAATGCATTTGAAAGAGAATAAGTTATCATTATCCGTTTGTTATACTGGACAACGTCATTTTTTGTTTAAATGGCGATATCTCGGAAACATACGATGGAAAATTTTTAAAATAAATTGAGCTGACAAAGGTAGCTTTCCACTATCTCTTGACTGAGCTCTTTGCCAAGACTGTAAGGTCTCTTATCTTTTAAGATATTTGAGGTTATATACTTTTTAATTTGATTGCTTATATTTCGAAGACGTCGCGGTCATTTTCTATTAAACGAACCAATTTTTAATTGTTATTTTGATATACATACGAAAACAGAAAAAACATTAAAGATTCCTCGATTCGTTTTTGGTTTATAACGATTTTTCTATCTTAATATTTTGAAATCAATAATGCAATCTATGATCACAAACTTATAATTTTTTGAGCAATTAATAAGAAAGAAATATAGCAATATTAGAATAAATAAATTCATATTGGAACAATTTATTTAGTTTGAGGTAGCTAAATGACAATGAATTGGCAGCGGTTTTTTAATTTGTGTACTTAAAAAGACAAAATTCCGTTATTGCAAAAGTAGTTATTGGCAACTAAAGAAATATTCGACGAAACAGTGGAGTCTTGTTTGTTTGTTACCCGATTTGAATGTTGAAGGTCTCATTATGTTCCTTGAAAAATTTCAGAGGGACTTACCCATACACAATTTGATATCATAGAATAACCTGTAAAATTACGTTTAATTGTTTATAACTTCGTACATATATTTTATAAAGAATCAGACGTAACTTTGCAGGTTATCCGATGTTAAACAATTTTTTTAGTTCCACAAAAACTCCTTATTTTATAATATATATTGACTTTTATATCATTATGTGAGTTTAAATATCAGTAAAAAATGTCTGTTTTTTGACATCATATATATGCCAATAGAACCTGCTTAAACGTGTTTTTTTTGAAGGACGATTTGTCAAAAGAAAAGGTTAAAATAGGTTGAAAGTTGGATTTTGAGGTGCGATGTTTACAAAACTTGATGATTACGAAACTATCCGTCGCTAGATAAGACGTATATTTTGCAACAGCGACTTTTTATCTAATTTTTTATACCTTAAAGATGTAATATCTTTTAAAACGTGTGCGTTTCATTTAAGAGTTTTATATTATATTTAGAATCTGCATAAGTTTATAATAAGGTAATGATATTTTTTTTGGTCAAGATCTTAGATTTCTAGGTACTTAAATTATTACTACGTATTGCTCATTGCGGTAATTGAGTCATTTTTAATTAACCATTAGAAAAAAATTATATAAAAAGCTTATAAAGATTTTATAATTTAAATAATATAGCATATTAAAGAAGGTGCTTAAGGGGGCAGGCCTGGATAAACCCAAAAAGAGACTTGTTTTTTATAAGTCCAAAAAACTTTTTATGTTTAAAAGCAATCATTCTAAAACATTTTATTCTATCAATACTTAATAATATCTTAAATTTTACCGCTGTAAAACTGCAAAATCTTGATCTCACACGTCACAATAAATCACTATTTTCAATCCCAATTTATTACAGGAACTTTGTTCTTCACACGATTTTAGATACATGATAATCGAAAAAATGTTGTCGACAGTTCTTCGACTTCTTTTGAAATGTATTACAAAAAAGCGGAGCGCTTTTTCGTTAAATTTTTTTATTCTTTTTCGTAGATCAAATCAGGTTTTTAAAAAATATTTTGTAATACTTGTCAAAGTTAGTCGAATAACCGTCGAAAAAAAAATTTCGTTCATCATGTCACCTAGAATTGTGTGATGAAAAAAGTTCCTTTAATGAATGTGGTACTTAAAATAATGATTTATTGCGACGTGTAGGATCAAGATTTTGAGGTTTTACAACGGTAAAGTTTAATATATTATTATGTCTTGATAGCATACAAATTTTCAGAATGATTTCGTTTAAACATAAAAAGTTTTGTGAAATCGTAAAAAAGTCTTTTTTGGGATTAATCCAGGCCTGTTCCCTTAACGAAATAGAAAAAAATTATTTCAACAAAATCGTGACCACAGAAGCGTAAATATTGTCAATTTAAAAAAACTTTTACTTAAACAATAGAATTTTCTTTATTTTTGAATCAATTTTAATATTTTGGGGCTTATTTTCTTCTTTAAACATTTCTCTACAAATTTATCGTTAAAAATTGTATATTAATTTAACTTTAAGGAGAAAAGACTAATTGTTTATAAGTTTATACATAAAAAACGTTTTTATATATAAACAAATAGTCTTTTCTCCTTAAGAATAAAGAATATATATAATGTTTACACGGTAAATTTGTACATAAATGTTTAAAAAAGAAAATATGCCACGAAATATTAAAATTTTTTGAAAAATAAAGAAAATTCAATTGTATAGGTAAAAGTTTTATTAAATTGACAATATTCACGCAACTGACGTCACGAGTTTGTTGAAATTTCTTTTTTCCATTTAATTAAGCACCCTTCTTTAATATACATTATTATTTAAATTATAGAATCTTTACAAGCTTTTTATATAATTTATTTTCTAATTGTCAATTAAAAGCGGCATAACCACCTTAAGGAGGCTTACTACAATATGTCCAAAAATAATACTAAAAAGCGATACTTTTAAAATAATTATTATGTTTATTTAATACGCAATTGACTCTCAAACTTTGCAAAGAAGTCTAAAAATGTATTATCTTTGACATGTTTTAAATGTCTCGGATATATGCCCTCATGAAAGAACCACCTTAACAATTGGGAAACCGGTCCTACAACATTTGCATTCAGAGAATAGTATCAAGGAATCCATTCTAACATCGGTTACACACGTATTGTTCAAATGTATTACAAAATTATAAATTACAGACAAATAATTTTTGTATTTATTCAATTCAAAGTTAAACATACATTTATCTCTTACTTTCCTAGTGAAAATTTCAAACTGTGAAAAACTGTGATTAATGTATGAAAAAGTGTGTAAACCCATGAAATTTCGTGAAAAACTGTTAAATTAGTCTTACATTTAGAAGAGGATTTTAAAAAATATTATAGAGTATTTCACAAATTTTGTACAGTTTCTACATAGTTTTTCACAGTTTTTCACAGTTTTTCACAGTTTCTCACAGTTGTAATTTTCTTTATATAAAAGAATGCAACGAAACGAAATGTGAAATACTGTGAAAAACTATGAAAAAATATAAACGAATTGTGCTACTTTTATTAGATAAAATAAGTGTTTTTTATAAGTGTGAGAAACTGTGGAAAACTATAAAAAAAAACTATGAGAAACTGTAAAAAAATGTGCTTATTTGTTTGTAACAGATGTTCCAAAAGTATAAACATAAAATAAATATACAGGAAAATATTATTTACTCCTTCATCCGCAAATAAATAAATCAACAATTGTTAAGAATTGAAAATACAAAAAATAAAAATTTGTAACAAATGTATGTTGTACTTGTTATTTGAAAATAGCATTATCAGTTTAGTGCACAAATTGAAAAATTTGCTAGTGAACTTATTATTATGGAAATAAACTCTCAGTGTCCTCTTTGCATCTGACAGAAATGTTTAGAAATGGAAGAAATTGATGTCAACTGTCTAGATGCATCAATGCTACTGAAATATATTTAACAAATTATTAATAATAATAATAATAATAATAATAATGATAATGATGATGATGATGATGATGATGATGATAATGATAATGATAATGATAATGATAATGATAATGATAATGATAATGACAATGATAATTATAATGATGATCATGATGATAATGATGATAATAATGATAATAATAATAATAATAATAATAATAATAATTATAATAATAATAATAATAATAATAATAATAATAATAATAATAATAATAACAATAATAATAATAATAATAATAATAATAATAATAATAATAATAATAATATAAGGGGAATTTTATAATACAAATAATTTATAGAGACTACATAATTTTAGAAGGGAGTATACAACGTAACTTGAGCAAGTACAACATAAAGATCGCGTGTAAATCAGCGAAGCATATCACCGCAAGAGTGCTTGCGTGAGACTTTTACATAAAAACATCAATCTAAAAAGTTATGCTAGAAAATAAAGTAATAGAAAAGTTTTTTATAGCGATACGATAAAAAATCGGAAAAGAGTTAAGTTGATTCACTCACCATGGCTCCGGTTGCAGAGAAATCTGATGAGACAGCCATAATCCTCTCCAAATAAATCACGATAAATACTAGTACCAAAGATTCTTTTACAGTCATATAACAATCCCGCCATTGGGATTTTATTTTTGGAGACATTTTGATTGTACACTCTCAATTCGTCGAAGTTACTTAGATTTTTATAACTGTATAATTTCACCATGTACCTCAACACAAATTTGCCGGGGAATAAGTATACTTGATTCATGTACGTGTATGGAGAAAAGTTATATTACGTAGCACCTTGATTTTAGGTTCAGCTTTGCTTTTTATTTCCTAGTTGAAACAATGTAATTAATACATAAATCAACAAAACAACAAAATAACTTAACGAAGAAAAACATCACTTCACGACATCTCAATTTTCTCTATCACGGCATGTTTAATGATGTTCGTTCGTCTTTGAGTAATTTCGCCGCCAAGACAAGTCAGAAAAAGCGAGAAAGAGGCGTTATATCGCGTACAAGCCCGCAGCCTACTGGCACTCTGACTCACAATCACGTTGCTCCTGACTTTTATTAAAGTCTCCCACCATTGCGGTGACACCGCCTGCGCCACAGTAATGACATCGTTACTCCTACTCTTTTTCTGAAGAAGCAATTGCATAAAAAGTATTTTAGCATATTTTAACACATTTTTGAACGCTTTTTATTTATTTCTTTCAATTCAATTCACAGTTAAAAAAAATTTCATATATAATCTTATATGATGATATATAATTATATATGAAATTTTATTATGATGATGTATAATCATATATAGTTTTATGATCATATATGTTCATATCCGAATTTTGGTTACATAAAATTATATATGAACATATACGATTATTACGGAGTTTTAAAGGTATTTATTTATCATCAATTGCGTGATATTTGAATGATATTTTGCGAGAGATGAAGTAGCTTAAAAAATCAGTAAATAATGTTGTCATTTCTTATGTATTTTCTGGCGTTGAATACAAAAATGTAATTCTAATGCTATATTCCAGGGATTTCAAGTTATAGGCATTTAAAATACACAAAATCAGTAAAAAACGGAGTAATTGATTTTATAATGTAATAAACTGTCTAAATTTTTTTTATATTAAGTCAGTTATTTTTTATGAATTTTTCAATTCTCAGTCGAAAAAAATATAATATGAACCATAGCTTGCAATTAAATGAAGTTATAAGCATTTTTATTAGAATAAACCGATAAAATATAGCTAAATTTATTTTATAATGTAATTAAACAATATGGAATAATTCTTTTTTTTTGTATTAAAATAGTCATTTTTTATGTATTTCTTTTATGCTAAAGCGAGAATAACTTATCATATCAGAACAATATTTTCATTATATGAATTGATATTTTAAATATTATATGGAAATTTAGAAAATAATATTTTAATTACCAATAGTTTTATTTCGTTAATTATTAGTATCAAGTTATGATTATTACTGAGAAAGAGAGGGGAAACGAAATTCGGTCAGACTTTGGGAGGTGTTTTCTGGTACCCAAAAATGAAGCCTAGTACCCGTAATTCATTCATATGGGCCCTTGTTCTCGAGATATGAGGTAATTTACTCGAAATATTCGTTATGCTAATGAAACAAGATACCTCTTCTTCTAACCATAACTCTTCAAGTTTTGCTTTCTCAAAGAGAAATCTTTGTAACGATGAAAATTTTACGATAAGAGATTTTGATAAACCTCGTTGTTTTTGTGGTTCTTGAGTCAGAAAAATATGTTTTTAAAAAGTGTATATCTGTATGTGTGTGTGTGTGTGTGTGTGTGTGTGTGTGTGTGTGTGTGAGTGTGTGCGTGCGTGCGTGCGTGCGTGTGTGTGTATGTATGTTTGAAACTAAAATTTGTGTCCACCATAACTTTTACAGGAAAACATGTTACGAGCCGAAATTTTTCAGACATATTAGGTACGATTGAACTTACATCTGATAGAAATTTGGAGCTAAATGGATAATATTTAAGACGATTTTAGATAAAATAATCACATATTTTAAAATGTTAGAAAAGAAAAAGAAAATTTGTTAGCAGTATTTATTGAAGAAATATAAGAAATATAGACACAAATTATTATAGTTCGCATGATTTCCTTTCGTTTATGTCTTTTAAAACTATTCTAAAGCTACTTTTAAGAAATAAACGTGAATTTATGTATGTGTGTATACGTGAAACCAAAATTTGTATCCACCATAACTTTTACAGGGAAGCATGTTACGAGCTGAAATTTTGCAAACATATTAGGTACGTTTGAACCTAGATCTGATAGAAATTGGGAGCTATATGAATAATATTTAGGACGTTTGTTGATAAAATAATCCCTTTTTAAAGAAATATTAAGAAAGAAAAGAACTTTTTTTGAAAGTTTTTATTTAAAATATATAAAAGATAGACACAAATTCTTAAAGTGCGCGTGATTTCCTTTCGATTTACGTCTTTTAAAACTATTCATAACCTATTTTTAAGAAATAAACGTGAATTTAAAGATGTTTTAAGAGGTAGCTATTTTATCAAATTAAAAATGACCAAAAATATAATAAAAAGTAGGCAAAAATATCTTTAATTTATGTTCTGTTATATATAAAAATATTAATCTGTTCAAAAGTTATTTACAATTGAAAATGGTAACCGAAATTGCATGAATATTCAAAGAAATTTAACTCTTTTCAATTCGTTTATTTTCCATGTATTTTCAGTGATCATCTTCAATTGTTAATAACTTTGGATCAGATTAATATTTTTATACGTTATATAACTTAAATTAAAACTATTATTGCCTACTTTTTATAATCTATTCGGTCATTTTAACATAATAAAAACCGCAGGTAACTGCCGCGGCAGAATGCTTTCTCAAAGAGAGGTCTCGATTAATCAACTTATAGAATCTTATAATGGAAATTCGCATGAAATAATTTAAATAATTATTTTATATATTTTAGTAAGCAGTGCTAAACAATTTTTTGATTTGTTAAAATAGCTAATTTTCGAAAATTCTTTAAATTCTTGTTTTGTCTTATAAATAGATTAAGAACCGTTTCAAAAGACATAAATTAAAAGGAAATTGTGCGCGTTTTCAGAATTGATGTCCATTTACAATATATCTTCAATACAAACTGCTGAAAAAGAATCATTTTAATCTGATAAAATAGCTACCTTTTACAAAATCTTTAATGTAACGTTTATTTCTTAAAAATAGGTTAAGGATAGATTTAAGATACGTAAATCGAAAGGAAACCACGCTAACTTTAAGAGTTTGTGTCTATCTTCTATATATAACGTAAATAAAAACTGCAAAAAAAATTCTTTTCTTTTTTAATATTTTATCAAAAAACGTCCTTAATTCATATAGCTACAAATTTCTATTAGATCTAGGTTCAAACGTACCTAATATGTCTGCAAAATTTCGGCTCGTAACATGCTTCCCTGCAATAGTTATGGTGGACACAAATTTTGGTTTCACACACACATATACGTAACAGTTTTCTGAAACCTTTCTGAAAGCTTTGATTGGAAGGTTTCTGCCACGTTTTTAGTAACGTTTCCACAATATTTCCTGCAAAGTTAGTGCGGAGTTTTCTTCAAGCTTACAGAAATCTTTAATTATTTTCAGAAAAATCCCTTACACAATATTTAATACAATATTTCGGAAATATTTGTTTGTACATATTTATGAATATGTTATTTTAACTGCATAAAGTACTTATATTGTTGGTGGGTACATATTTCCATACATAATAAGGTATTGTTTTGAACACATGTTATATTTTTCAAATTTTAATGTCTGTTAACATTTGTTATATTTTTTTAATTTTGTTGAGCCTGTGCAAAACCGAGGTTTGTGCACGGAGTGTCGAAAAATGTTTTTCAATATTTGATAAATATTTCTAAGATATTTTAACAATATTTTAAAATATATTTATTTTATATTTTAATTTATATCTCGAAAAATGTGCATTAATATTTTAAACGATTTTGTAATACTTTTAAATAATTTCAGTAACATTTCGTGTAGAAATATTTACTGATTCTTAAATTTTGAAATATTTTTCTCATATTGTAAACTCTTTTTTAATTCATTAATAGAGCTAAATTTTTGCTTCCTCCTAGAGGAAGGTTTGTAATACTAAAATTTGGAGTTTCGCTAAAACTTTATAAAAACATATTTGAGGTGTTTGGAGTTCGAATCATGTGTTTTTAGAAAATGTCCGTATGGATATATGTGTGTATGTATGTATGTACGTATACTGTCATATTTCTGGAACTACGTAAAATATAGATATTTTGATTACTTTTTGCAGCTTATGAAACTCATTAGTTTAAAAGATATTAAGGTCCCAATCCTTTTTCTCTCACCCTGTATACCCCGTATAACTAAAATCGTGATTTTTGTTAATCCTTATACACTACAAAAAAAAAATCTTATTTTAAGATTGACCGATCTTAAATTTGTTGCATCTCAAAATTTCAAATGCTTGAAAAACATAAAGATAATATTAATATTAAAATAAAAATAATTAATAATTAATATTAAAATAATTAATATTATTGTTAAAATAATATTAATATTATTTTTATGTTTTTCAAGCATTTGAAATTTTAAGATGCAACAAATTTAAGATCGGTCAATCTTAAAATAAGATTTTCTTTTTGTAGTGTAACTCGCTAACTAAAGCTAAGAATGTTTTGAGAAAATTCATTGTGTTACGAGGTTCATAACCTCATAGGTCTATATGTCATTTAAATTTCAATTCATTTAATTAAGTAGATCCGGAGAAAAAATCGAATACTGGAAATAATTATTTTTTAATGAGACGTGATAACAGAAGTAAAAACGCATAAATCAAGTTGCATTTAGCTTCCTCTTAGAGGAATCTTTGTAATAATAATTTTAGAAAATGTCCGTATGATGTATGTGTGTATACAGATAATTATTCATACGAATGGAGATGAATATACATTTAGCAAACATAAATGAATAGGAAATTGTAATTGTTTTGATCACAAATAGATTTCTCTTAAAAAAAGGAAAATAAATTAACAAATTGTACATTGTAATTTTATAATATAAAAATAGTAACTATGAATCATTTTTGAGGAAGCTACGTGCTAATGCATTGGCAGCGGTTTTTTATTTATTTAATTTTTATATTTTATTCAGTTATAAAAATAAACATTTTCTCTTACATTTTACGTTTTATAAATAATTATTAAATACGGCGCCCCTATACATGAACATTTTAAATTCATCTTCTATTCATCTTCATCTTCTTCATCTAATCTAATTTGGAGTGGCGTAAATTCTTTACGCTTCGTACTTTTGCTGAAAGAAAATAGTATATTACGATACATGTGACCTAAGTGGCCATAATTGCACGGCGCGACGGTATCGCCCTCGCTATAGGGGAGGGTGTAGGGTGCGGGGGTGGGCCGGGCGTGGAGACGGGGGGGGGGGGGGGGTTCGGGGGGGGGGGGTGAACCCCCGGTATGAAAAAAAAATAAAAATATAATCCAAAAAACATAAAAAATAAATTAAGGAGATTACAAATCGTATAAACTAATTATTATTGAACCAAAATTCATTAGTTAATTAATAATCAATGTCAACCTTTATACATTGTTTGAATAGAACCTTATATAAATAAGATATTTTGTTTTTTGAAAAAATAATAAATGTTTATTGATAACAGTTAATTTGAATATATTTATTTACCCTATCTTGAAATTATTTAAATTAAATTTTAATAAATTTATAATATTAATAATGAAAAAAAAATTAATACTGAATTTTAAATTGAATGCCAGATTTAATATTCAAAAAACGCGCCAAATTGTCATATACAATCAGTTAAACTAACCTCTTAATTTGAAGCATTATTTTAAGGATTTATAATTATTGTCTGATACTTGGCATGCGTATTTACCAGGTTTACTACTTCTTCTTTCTATTATTATAAACGAAAACGTTTATTTTGAGTGTTTTTAGTCTTTATTATAGGATACTACGGATCTGTAGCCTATGTGAATTCATTATTACACCGTGTAATAAAGCGCCACTTAGGTCACGGATAAGCGTGGCCTAAGTGCGGATTTAGGCCACACAGTGCTATAAATTGATTAATTGGTTACTTATACCATAGGTACTTTTTTTACAATATATTAAGAGAGACTACATTATTTCAAAGATATATGAAACCCTACGATTAATTAAGATTTTTATAATATAATATTTTTATGTTTATAAAGATTTTAAATATATCCAATTAATATAATTTATACATTAACATGCATTTTACATTGGCTTTGCAGAGCATAATTATTTATAATACCGATCAAATCAAATATTCTAATTTTATAAGTTTGACACTTTATTGGGTTATAATCTAGAAATCATTTCAATTTCTATATAAATTTTAGTTCACGAATCTAGTTCTATGTTATTCTGGCATATTTTCTTCTCATAGGTTATGCAATTCTCACGGGAATTTTAAGTGAAAATCGTATGCATTTTACGTGAAATACAGATAGAATTTACGTAATCATTTCGGATTCTACACTAAAACGTACATATTAAATGAAACGATTACACCTTGACTTAACTTAGATTTTACTTAAGTATAAATACAGGTAAAAACCACGTGAACATTTAGGACCGGGGACCACACGGTTGCTATACAAAAAAATCATAATAAAACTGATATAAACTGAAGACAACATAAATAAACTATTGAAGAATATCGAAATTGAAACGTAAACGACTGTTATTTGATTTTCTTCTACTGTAAGTAGTTATAACTTGTTTTTTACAGTTATCAAACGTTATGTTCATTTAATATACTTTTTTTTAAACGTTTTGATTTTAGTTAATAAATCAGTAGAAAATGTACTTTATTCTGGCTAAAACTGCTGAACAATGTACAAAAAAGTTAACAAAAACTAAAATAAAATTCCAAACATTTTGATGTATGCAATTTAATTTGGGAATTTAACGTAACAGCCTAGTTAATATAAAAAAAAAATAGTTTTATACATCTAGCTGATACCATAAGTATTAATAATCGAACAAAACTGTTTATATATGTTGAGAAAAGTGAAAGAAGGGTAAAAAAAATTTTTATTTTGAACTTTATTTCTAATTTGGAAATTGACAATAGTCAGAAAGTGAAGAAAACTATAATAACTGTTGTAATTCTTGCTAAGGACGATCTTACGATACTCAGACACCCTGTCAATATAAGTTAACGGAGTATTCCATATCGTTATTATTATTAATGTTATTATACAACCAGCCATACCAACGGTAAATAAATTTTCGTTATTTTTCTTTCCAGGAGTTTTTAAATTTTTTAAAGATGTCGATAAAATTTTAGCTTAAAACTTTGCAGAATACAAGACGTGCGAATTCGCATAAGTCGTTAATTGTAATTCCTATGACAAATAAGTAGTGTTCGGACTGTACAATAAGTCGCATAATAATGATCGGTATGCGACATTTATTAAGATAGATAATGTAAAAGTACCTTTGATTACGTTTAATCCGTGTTCTACACAAATCTAGCCAGGACGATATGCTGGTTTTGATGTCTTCGTCAATCACATTCTGATTAAGAGAAATTAACTATTATTTAAATATTTTATTTGTAGTTTCAAAAAGTTGAATTGAAATTAGATTGATGATAATATTGTAATCGTCAATAATGTAATTTTTGTTACTTTAGTAAGTTATACAAATTAATTATTTATTTGTAAAAATTATAATTTAAAAAATCTATAAGTGAGCCACAAGTTGAAACTACATTCAGTTACAAAATTTGTGTTGTTACAAATTTACGTTATAACTTTTAAAATGCAATATAAATACTTGATTAAAAGGGGATATCGGAGCTATAATTATTGATTCATACACAACATTTTACATTATTTAAATTAATTTTCAGCCTTTACTAATATTATCGCTGTGAACAGTTTATAATGACTTGAAGAACAGTGGATAACTTTTGGCATTGTTTAAATGAAAAATAAATAATAACATTTAAAATACTAAAATTTTGGTAACTATATAATTCTACATAAGCGCCGACATCTCCTTATAAAATATTTATATTTCCATCAAAATAGATCTGTCCAATATTCGGTTGATAAATTAATGTATTTTACGTGAAGTACGTAAAGGGTTCAATTAAATTTAAATTGAATTATAAACAAGGGAATTATAATGATATTTTATGCGGTTATATATATATATATATATATATATATATATATATATATATATATATATATATATATATATATATATATATATATATATATATCAAACCCACCAATGTACTCGACGTAAGGACCTATAGGGGGGCGGATTGCGACTTGGATCATTATCTAGTAGTGGCCAAATTAAGAGCCAGATTAGTAGCCGGTCAAAATAGTAAGCGAGCGAACAAAGTAGAAACCTTTGATATTGGAAAACTACGAAGCAAGGTAGAGCGAATCAAGTAACAAGTAGAAGTTAGCAACCGATTTCAGGTGCTCGAGGAAACGGATGCACAGACGGGAGTAGATGACGATCCGAACAGGTTATGGGGGGCTTTCAAAAAAACTATAAAAGGAGCCGCGAACAAAGTACTGGGTAAGAAAAAAAGACCGAAGAGCAAACCATGGTTTGACGAAGAGTGCGAACTTTGGTTTGAAAGGCACAAGAAGGCTAAATTAGATAGCGTACACAATGAAAGCGGTAGGGCCGTAGAAGAATACAATGAAATAAGAAAGCAAGTGGGTGTGATTTACAGAAACAAGAAGCGCGAGTATCAGAAAAATGAAATTAGAAAAATAGAAACTAATAGTAAGGAAAATAATCCGCGTGAGATGTACAAAGGAATAAACGCTATTAGGAAGGGGTTTCAGAGTAGATCGCAGTTAATGAAAGATAAGGACGGGAACCTCGTGACAAGCGAAAATGAACTATTGAAATTATGGAAAGACTATTTCGATAAGTTATTAATCGTGCATGAAAACTCCGAGGAAATGGGAGACGAAATCCACACTGCAGAACTCCATATGGACGAATCGACCTACAAAGAAGTAGAGGCCGCGATCAAAAAGCTAAAAAACAATAAGGCCGCAGGAAACGATTCTATACTAGCTGAACTACTTAAATATGGGGGCACCGCGCTTACATCTAAAATTTTTGATCTAGTATGTGCTATTTGGAGAAATGAAACAATACCAGAAAATTGGAAAGAATCCATCGTCATACCGATCTTTAAAAAGGGAGATAAAACAGACTGCAATAACTACCGGGGAATCTCACTTTTAGCTATCTGCTACGAAGTTCTGTCAAACGTAATACAGGTCAGACTCACACCATTCGCGGAAGATATAATAGGAGATTATCAGTGTGGATTCCGGCGCAACAGGTCGACGAGCGATCAAATGTTTACCATAAGACAATTATTAGAGAAAAAGTGGGAATATTCCGAAACTATACACCAGCTATTTGTGGACTTTAAGAAAGCGGGCGACTCTGTCAAACGAAGCAAAATCTATCAAATCCTGGTGCTCCTTGACGTACCAAAAAAACTCGTAAAATTAATTCAAATATGTCTGAACGGAAGCACTGGAAAGGTTCGAGTAAGCGGTAATATATCCGAATCGTTCATGATACGCGACGGTTTGAAGCAAGGTGACGGGCTTTCAACGGTACTCTTTAACTTGACGCTAGAGTATGTTGTTAGAAAAATGCAGGCTAGCGAGCTAGGCGCAACACTCAACGGAACGACGCAGATTTTAGGCTATGCAGATGACTTGGATATAGTGGGAGATAATGGTGAAACGGTGGCGAGAAACGTGGGAATCCTTATAAATGCGACTAAAGACACGGGGTTAGAAGTGAGCGAATCGAAAACGAAATATATCATCATGGAGAAACTTGGCATTCGCGAAGGAGAGGGGGATCTCAGAGTCGGAAATTTCACTTTTGAAAAGGTTAGCGAATTCAGATATTTAGGTACAACTATAAATGATCGAAACGAAATTAAAGCCGAGATTAATAAGAGACTTCATTCGGGTAATGCCTGCTTCTACGCTGTGAATAGATTACTTAAGTCAAAGCTACTGTCGAAAAATGTCAAAATAAGGATATATAGGACTATAATAATGCCGGTAATCTTGTACGGGTGCGAAACCTGGGCGCTCACTAAAGCGGAAGAAAATCGTTTTAGCCTATTTGAAAATAAGGTTCTGTGGAAAATATACGGGCCAAAGAAAGATGAGGAAACTGGGGAGTGGAGGAAACTGCACAATGACGAGATACATAATTTGTACGCGTCACCAAATATTAACAGAATAATAAAATCACGGAGACTAAGATAGGCAGGGCACGTGGCAAGAATGGGCGATGATCGTACGGCAGCGCGCATAATGAAAGGAAAACCGAAAGTAACGCGATCTCTAGGTAGACCTAGACGCAGATGGGAGGATAACGTAAAAGCAGACGTAACTGAAATTGGGCGGGAGGGTGCGAAATGGATGGGGTTGGCACAAAATAAGGAAACGTGGAAGGCTTGCGTAGATGAGGCGATGAACTTTCGAGTTCGAAATGCCACTTAAAAAAATATATATATCTCAAACCTCCGAGTCTGATGCTGTACGCATATTTGAATTTTATCTCGTGAGCAGCTGCGCTGAGTAAACAGAAGACAAATTAGGTCATTGCACACTCGAGAGTAAAAGGGTTGCCTTTTTTTCGGAAAATCGAGTGGATTTTCGATGATAAATGCCGAGATCGTTAAGACACTGCGCCTAGCTTTTTCGACTTATGACGACGTACATGTATATAATAATATAAAATACAAAAAATTAGTATATAGTAATATAAAATACAAAAAATTTTCATGTCCCTGCGTTGAACTAGTTATGAAAAATTGACATATTTTCTAGTATAAAAATTGAAATTCTCAAAACTGGTTCACCGTAGACACATGAAATTTTCACCCTGCGGTGAACTAGTTATAAGAATTTCAATTTTTAAAACTTAACATTTGTTAATTATGGAAGTTTTCAAAACTGGTTTACTGTACTGACATGAAATTTTATGTACAAGTCCTCTTAGTCTATTCTAGCATGAATCTATTGATTGATCACTTATCACTAAGCCACAGGTATACTTTAGTCGAAAAGCCTTGCGCCAAAACTGAGATTTCAGTGCAAGGTACACCTTTGACTTGGTGATAAGTGACCAGTCAATAGATTCATGCTAGAATAGACTAAGAGCACTTGCACATAAAATTTCATGTGTCTACGGTGAACCAGTTATGAAAAATACCATAATTCACAGATTTTGAGTTTAAAAAATTAAAATTCTCATAACTGGTTCACCGTAGACACATGAAATTTTATGTGCAATTAGTCCTTTCCCTGCTAAAAATTTACATACGATAAATCACGAGTTAAATTACATGTTTTTCACATGTTTTATCACGTGTTTTAGCACGTGTAGAAACATATATTTTATCACACGTTAAAATACACGTAAAATCATATAATAAATAATTTGATTTTTTCGAACCAATTTAACATATAATTTAACACGTGATTTTATATATAATAAAACACGAGATTTTACACATAATAAAACACGTAATAAAACACGTGATTTTAGACATGATAATACATGTAAAAAAACGTAAATTTTTTTTATTATTTATTTATTGTATTATGCAATAAAACTTTAAACTAGCACAGAAAATCATAATTATCTTAATAAGTATTATATTATGTTATTATGAAAAAAGGATACGAATGTAATTGAGATGGTAATAATGAGATAACAATTTTTTTTACATTAAATATTTATTTTACATTACTTTGACGTGTTAACTTTATATACATATATTTACAATATGCTATACTTTCTTAAGAGCATACCAAAATCAAAAATAAACATTTAAGAATGTTGGAGATTTAATAAAAAAAATAAGTTTGGTGTCGATATGATATACATTTTTGTTCGCACTATTATAAAAATGACAATCCTATTAATTTTACTAGTTTCCACTGAAAATATTTCATCATTAATACATAGAATTTCTTTAATAGCATTAGAATTAGCAAAACATGTTACATTAATTAATTGATAAAGAGTTATTTCGCATTTTCTTTCAACGTCGACTAAAAAACTGACAATTTTTATAAACTGCCCATTATCGAGTTGAGCATAATAATTGCACGAGCGAGTATTATTTTTTTCCGATGACATGTATAAAGTACGATTCATGATCATTCTAAAAGATTTTTTCGTTGTTTTTGAAATATTAAATTTTTTATATTTATTTATTTATTTATTTATTTAACCAGAGTAATAATACATCGTAATACATGTTGTAGTTAATCTCCAGATATATTAATTATATCTGGAGTAACCCACATCCTATAGAGGTAGTCAGAGCTACCTGTACATAGGTCCGGTGTGTATAATAACTTAATAATTAACTTACAATCTAAGTAAAACTAAAAACTAACTTAAAACCTAAGTGTCCAAGTACATATTTGTCTTGGATAAAGTAACAGTGACTTGTTGAAGTTTATAATATATTCGTACTTATCCATTTTTTAAATTTTTTCTTATTATAAATCTATGATATGTCTAGTATTTTAAGATTTATATTAATTGTTGGTAAGCAGTTATAAACTTGTATTGCTCTAATGTGATTACTCTTATCACTTACAGCTTTTGAACATTTTGGTGGTATAATAAGTTTATTTCTGGTTTTGCTTTTAGACGTTAAGTATAAATTCTTGAGTTCATTATAATGATACGATACACATTCATAAGCAAAAATTTGTTTTAAATTTAATGGGTTGTCCTGATTGAAACTATTTTTATTAACAATTTTTAGGATTCTATTCTGAGTCTTTTGAAGTAACTCCAGATTGTTTCTGTATGCACCACCCCAAGCTATATTTCCATAAGTAATTATACTATGAAAAAATGCATAGTATATTATCTTAAGTGTATCAGATTGCATGTATTTTGACATTTTGTAAAGTATAAATAATATATATTTTGTTTTCTTTATTATATATTCAATATGTCTGTCCCATTTTAGATTGTAATCAAATACAATACCTAGATATTTACAATATTCTACCCTACAAATTTTAGTACCCTGTATTTTTATGTTCATATCTTTAGGAACACTATCACAGTAATTGCCAAATGTTATGTAGGTTGTTTTATTTATATTTAAAGATAGTTTGTTCAGAGCTAACCAATTAGCTATATCATCCAAGTACTTATTCATTTTATTTTCAACTTTTTCCCAGGTATCATCAGATGCTATAATTGCTGTATCATCAGCATATGAGATAGTGCTGTCAGTTCTATTTATTAATAAATCATTAACGTAAATTATGAATAGAAGTGGTCCTAGTATAGTACCCTGGGGAACACCTGTGTCTATTGTTTCATATTGACTTTCTGTTATTCCAATTCTAACTTTTTGTCTCCTATTGCTTAGATAATTCATTATTAGTTTATGTGCTTTACCTCTTATACCATAATTATATAATTTATCTAATAAGATAGAATGGTTTACAGTATCAAACGCCTTAGCTAAGTCTAGGAATGTAATTGCTATTGGTTTGCTTTTGTCTAAATTGCTATATATTTCTTTCGTTATATAACTAAGAGCATCTTTAGTACCTTTATTTTTTACAAATCCATATTGATTGTGAGTTAATAGTTTAAATTTATCAAAAAATTCTTGTAATCTTACAAAAACAATTTTTTCTAGAACTTTTGCTATATTTGAGATTAAGGATATGGGCCTATAATTTGATATTTCCATTTTGTTTCCAGCTTTAAAGATAGGTACTACCTCAGCTGTTTTCAATGATTCAGGCCATATTGATTTTTCTAGACATATATTAAATATATGAGTTAATGCATTTACGATTAGATTTGATAGTATTTTCAAAGCTTTTGTTGGGATTTTATTAACACCGCCATTTTTTATTTTCATATTTTCAATTATTTGTAAAATTTCAAAATTATTAGTTGGTTTTATAAAAATAGAGTTGCAATTCATGGGTGGTAGTTTTAATATCTT
Organism: Gastracanthus pulcherrimus; assembly: GCA_949152435.1. Taxonomy (NCBI): domain Eukaryota; kingdom Metazoa; phylum Arthropoda; class Insecta; order Hymenoptera; family Pteromalidae; genus Gastracanthus; species Gastracanthus pulcherrimus. The sequence goes on along the minus strand of OX424576.1, from coordinate 98,636,129 downwards.
ACCCTGCGGAATATTAATTTTATTACTTAAATTCATTCCTATTTTGCAAAAATATGAGTTCATTTGATTGGCAATTTTTGTAGGGTCATCTATTATTTCATCGTTATTCATTATTATTTTATTAATTGTATTATTATTTTGCGATTTAGTACCCAGTTTACTTTTTATATGTTTCCATAGTTGTTTGGAATTATTGCTACTTTTTATTATTAAATTTCTTTCATGCTTAGTTTTAGCTTCTTTAATAATTTTATCAAGACTCTTTGTGTAATTCCTATATTCTAATTTTATTCTTTCGTTATTAGGTTCATTACGCATTTTGACATATAATTGTCCTTTTCTTTCACATGAGATCATAATAGCTTTAGTGATCCAATCCTTTCTTGGTTTATTCTTATTATTTTTTCCATTTTTGAACACATATTTAGATTTTTCTAAACAGTCTTGTATTTCAGTTATTAAAGTTGTTGTAGCTTCTTCGGGATCATGCATTGATTCAATTATATTCCAATTTTTCATAGCAGCTACTCTGCGTAGTTTAATTTAATCATACTTATAGCAAATATTTTCTTTATTTAATGTTTGTGAATTGTTTATTTTTATAAATAATGGATAATGATCAGTAAATGGTATTAAAAGTTTGAAGGATTTGGTGTCTAGAGATTTGGTTTTTATATATATGTTATCAATGCATGTGCCTTCTCCACTATTATCATTTGGTCTAGTTGTATATATAAACCCAGGGTAAAAACCTTTTTCAAGCATATTATTTAAAAGTTCCTGACTGTTATGATCTTCTTTCATAATGTCAATGTTAAAATCACCAATAATTAAATGATTTTTTATATTTTTTTTGCCGTTCATATATGATTTTAAGTTGGAAATGAGTTCAGTACATGATAGATTATGACATCTATATAATGTTGATATTTCAAGAGAAATACCTCTATTTAGTGTTATTCTTGTATTTAATATTTTCAATTTACCAATTTCAATTGTTTCGGTTATTTCTGTTACGCAATCTTTTATATATACAACTACTCCATCATTTTGATTTATTTTGCTATTATTATAATATAAATTATAACCTTGTATAGCAAAATATTGACAGTTATGTAAGCACCATGTTTCTGAGCATACAATTATATAAGGTTTGATCCTCAAGCTCTTAATAAAAATTTCTAATTTTGTATAGTTAGCATTTAGACTTCTAATATTAACATACAGTATAAGGCTGTCTTTTATATTCAAATTTTTATTAAGAGTTTTTAGATCAAGATATGATATTTCCTCTTGAATTACTTCTTTTTGAAATTCTTCTATGAGATTTAGATGTTGCTCCATTATTTACTTTTATTTCTGCTTGTGCTTGGGCTTGTTAATGATAGTATACTAGTGCTCAGTGGTGCATTCTTGCTGAGCGTTGCATTTTTGCTGAGTATTGCACTCTTCATTCTTGGTTTAGTTGAGTTCATTGTCGTAGTGTTTTTTTTTGTAATTTTCTACATTACCCATGTATCTTGGTATAGTAGGATTCATAGGATAATCTGTCATACTTATGTATCTATTAAGTTTTTTCTTAAATATTGTACATTTTTCCGTATCATTAACTACATGGTTAACCTCTAAATTTGTTTTATATTTAGTATTGCTATAAAAACAATTGATACATACTTTATTGGACAGGTTATCACATTGTGAAGATATGTGTGTTCCAGCACAATTTATGCAACAAGCTCATTTTCACAGTTACGAGGATTATGCCCAAATCTTCCACACTTATTGCAGGGCTTGATATTTATTAAATCCCAGACTCTGCAACTTTGATAACCAATAAAAATTTTATTTTGGTTGTCTCTTATACGTTTGTATAAATCTCTTGGTACTTCTATTATTAGGCTTAACTTGTTAGTAGTCGTAATTTCATTTATGTGTAATATCTTACATTTGTCTTGATATTCACTAAAATTTCTTCGATTTATATCATTTTCGAGTTCATCTCGGTTCATTTGTGTGGGATCCACTCCAACTATTTTCATCTTTGGCGATTCAATTTTGTCATACACAACATTATAATTATTAGATAACTTTTTTGTTAAAACATCAAAAGTAGTTTTAGCACTTCTTTCGTCCAAGCTTTTAATCAATAATTCATTATCATTAATTGATTTCACATATTTAGTTTGAATATTTTTATCATCTATTAAATAATTGCACACTTTTTTTGAAAAATCTTTAGGATTTTTGTCTTTTTTTTTATTGTCTACAATTATTGCTGGAACTCTTTTCTTTTTATTTACTGATTTATTAATTAATACCTCAGCATATGTTTTTTGGTTTAGTTGCACTTTTTCAAATTCATCTTCATTCTTCTCTTTTTTCAATAATCTTTTTAACAACGTATTCTTGTCCATTAATTCACTATTTAATTGTTTAAGTAATTGATTTTCGATATTAAGATTTTCTAGTTCAGAATTTTCTGACAGTAACGTGGCATCTAGTTTTTCATTCGTTCCAGATTTTTGTGTATTTTCAGATATAACATTTAATTTATTTAAGATTTTGTGCTTTATTTTCTCTTCTTTTGCACTTTTTATCTGAGCAATTAAAATTCTAGCATTTTCATCTAATTTTATTTTATTCTCTTTTAAGGTTAGAACAAGCTCCACGTGTGCAGGACAAACCACAAGTGCTTTCCCTACGTATATTTTGTCTTTATATTTGTCAAAGTCACTTTTATGATAAATATTATCACACACTACACAAATCACTGTTGTAACTTTATTTTTTGGATGGCATGTATATGCTGGTTCTGAGTTTATATCAGGAGGTTCGGGAGGTAGTCCACCTCCTCCCGACGCCATGATGATATTCAAATTGATCTTTTCTCTTTGCCCAAGTAAGTAATATCTGTTAATTTAAAAACTTTTTTAGTCTTCAAAACGTTAATGTCTTTGTAAAAATTTTCTATTTTTGAGGTAGTATCTGGACATACAATTTTTTCCAACATTTGTACACATTGTTCAAGATTAATATATCTTATTATTTGTTGTACAACACCTCTTCCACATTTGATAGCACGAAACAAATAATAGTTTGCAGATTCAAAGCAAAATGATGAATGAGCCCATAGAGGACCCCAATTTGCTATACTTTCAGCTATATGCAATAGCTGATGAGTATTATAAGTCATAGCGTTTAATGTATACAGATTTTCGGCCCCAGATACAAACCTACATAACATACCATTTAAATCGTTTAAATCTGCATAAGTTATTTTAGTTCAAAGAGCAATATGTAAAGATTCTGTTAATAATGCCCAATGTCGCAATCGTTCTTTACATTTTAATACGTGAGTAAATAATGGTAGACTATAAAATAACACCCAATTTTCCCACTCATGTGATTTCCAATGTTGTCGGTCTGATAAGGGTCCCACTAACCCGGCCTAGTTGATGTGGAACTTTTATTTCTAAAAACAGACTATTTATAGTTTCATAGTCGTCGGTTTGTATATAATTTATTATATATTCAGTGTATTGCTTAGCAACACCAACTAAATTGCAATGCATATAATCAGGTTAAAAGCTTGTAATTATATCAAAATTTTTTAAAAGAAGTAATGGTGATGCAGTTTTAATACCAAACATAGGTTTTTTTATACGGAAAGCCTCTTTAGCAAATACAATTACTGTAGCTGCATTTCTATTATCTAATAATTGATCAAGATATGGATATTTCATACTCCCATTATAATATTCTCCGGGGTGCATAGGTGCACGTGCAATAGTATCCACACATGCAAGTATGGCATACAATTTTATATAACGAGTTTTTCCTTTTATATTACATTGTATTCCATCTTCTGACAGTTTATTTATCAAGTCAACAAATATTTTTAAAAAAATAGTCATCTCTGGCTTATTTTTTCCAAACCATAACCCTACTATTATGACACTATCTAATCTAGCTTGAACAGGTATTTCATTAATACATAAATAAATAGGCCAAATAGAAAAATTTGACGATTTAAATGCAGGAGCACCATCGGTATTAAATGTTACACTTATGTAGTTATATCGATCATTATGAGATAAATTTTTAACAAAATTTTTGTACATTTTCCCATCATAAATGTCTTGAATAATACCTTTTTTATGTACTCTTTCTCTAAGAATATGCTCATAATAGTCTTCATGGGTTTGCAAGTAGTCTCTGATACATCAATGTTCGTTTTACAATTATTACAGTTAACAATCTTTTGATTAGTTTGAAATGTGACTAAATAATTAGAGCAAGCATTGCAGACGCTATGTAAAACTGTATTGTCATCGTAATTGCATAGCTTATCAATCATATAATGTGTATCTGGAAGTACATGCTTGCCACATACAGCATTAATGAGTCGACATAAACTAGTTAAAGATGAAAATGAGTGATTATTCATCAATGAAAATTTAAGTGACAATAAAAGTAATTCTTCAGGACTTTTATCAACATATGTACCAATAGATTCTAAAAGACTTTTATTATCTTTAAGTTCTTGTAGACTTTTTGAATTTTTGTTAGTTCTTTGCAAAATTTCTAAGGTTTCATCATCGCTAAACAAATCCTCTTGTAAAATATATTCAAAATCTTGTATTGGTTCCTACAAAAAAGTAGATAAAAAATTAATTTATTTTGTCCATCTAGTACTGATGATTGTTAAGGCGTAGTTCTATCAAAATTGAATTAAAAAACCGAATTTTAATTTTGCTTTTTAAACATTTTCATCCCTGGTAGAAAATAGAGTAGTGAAACTATACTTAACAGACTAGTGACTGAGCAGTACTAACTGCCCAGTTTCAAAGCACTATCACTGGCTAAGCACTGCTTAATATACTACTGTGTATATTATAAAATCTTAAAGTTTAAAAAATGAGTATTAATCGAAACTTTACTTTCATTTAGTATTTATTTACACAATCAATGATTAGTTACAGTATAGTTTTAAAACGTGTACACTAAGATTGGAAACCTAACCCAAACCTATACAAATGAATAAATGATCAAACTCAGGACTCACTGACTTACTATTCTGTCATACCTTTTCTTATCCCAAATATTACAAAGAAACAGGTGGTATCTGTGTGGCCAAAATAGTCAGCGATGAGCTCTGAAAGTGATCTCATAGACATTTTCATCACAGTATGAGTCGCAGGCAATATCTGAATTTATTACTATCATATATTAAATATAATGTATCGAAGTTAGATATCTGATTTTTTGCACAGAAACTTGTAAAATTGTGTAGAAACAGGCTACTATAGCAGTTTTTACTTAACAGTTTTGGTTAGATCTTTCACATTGAACCCTGTAGTTTTTGCGTCCAATTTTTCATATAGGCGTTTCATATGAAAATCAAAATTAAATCAGTTAAGATAAAGATAATTTGATTTATTGCCTTAACAAGTTGAAACAAATTACTATGTATTACTATGTGTTTTGGCTATCATTAAAAACTATCATACCTATAGGGTTGAAATTTTACATTCTAGTTTGTTTCAAGGTGTTAAAATAATAAATCAAGTTGTCGTTATCATAACTGATTTAACTTTGATTTTCATATCAACATCTATATAAAAAATTGAACCCAAAGCTATAGGGGTCGATGCGAAAGATCCAACCAAGACTGCTGCTTATGATATATAGTACGTTTATCATTCTTATTGTTTAAGATTTTAGATTTTATAATATATAGCAGTTCATTAAGCAGTGCATTCCACTGGCCAGTTCATTTCAAACTGTGCAAGGACTGGCAAAAGACTGCGGATCATTTCTACCAGGTATACTTAAAATATATATTATTTTAAAACAAATGATTATATTCAATTGTTAATTTTATTTATTCAGTTCTATATTTTTTTATAAAATTATCAAAATTTAGCACTCATAGTGAGAATGAAAACAAGTTAATTAAAGTTTACGTGTATATGCAGCAACATATCCCATAAGGCAGAGAAAATATATGTATAATAATTTAAAATAATTACTTACACTAAGCGATTGATAGAATGAAGCTTCTAATCAATCATCTTCTAATAAAAGACTTCCAAAATCAGAATTTTCATTAAGTGTTGCATGCATTGTTGGTTCTCGAAAAGTTGTTTTAAATAACCATATTTTATGAATTAAAATGTTAAACCACGATAAAGCCTGCAGTTAATAAAATAATAGACGCATACCTCTGGTAATTCATGAAGTAAAGCAAAATTTGATTGTGGTTCAAATGCAGCTGAATTATCCAGTGTTATTGCACTATTTATTATACTATTACATGATGATTCAAATGAACATATTGACTCTTCTGCGTCATTAATACTTGAACAAGGTTTGTCAACAGATTCCAATATTTTAATAGTTGATAACGATACCTAAATGTATAATAAATAATTTTCATATTAATATTGACAAATAACAACGTTTTGAAACAATATTTGAAATAAACACTTTAAACTAACCGCATTCTCGCTCTCTTTTTTTTCAAATTTTTTAATTTTGTTTTTCATATATTTTGTAATTGGTGCTCTTTCATCATCTAAAAATTTCTTTTTCTTTCTATTCATTGCTTGATATACTGCCGTACTTAAAGCAATTGATTTTTCTGTAAAATCTGTTAAAACATTAAAATTGGCACTCGCGAGTTGCGACTATCAGTAATCGTATGTATACATACAATGTTTGTGCGTATATAGGTATATTATATAAAGCCGTTTGCACACGAAGCTGCCGAAGCCCAAAGGAAGAACCATCAACCAAGCCGAATTGAAACTATGGCATCTTAAAAGACGTCTAATATCCATCCAGAAGACATCTTTAAGATATCTTTTAACAAAAGATGTCTTAAAGATATCTTCTGGATGCGGACATTCGACATCTTTTAAGATGCCGTGTTTATTGGGAAGGTCCGTTAAACGTAAATAACAAGAAAAATAAACGAGAACAGATACTAAGAACAAGACGCAACACAGTTCAGTAAGTCAGTAATGGCCATCTTCTCCTACGTATGTATTTCGTTAAATATTTTGTGATTCTTTTAATATCAGAATACAGGGCCAATTAAACAAGCCTTAGCGCAATTATCCAACGCTATATTTAGCCAAAAAAGTGCATTACTTAAATGATACGACTACATAAAGGTTTCATGAGAAAATTAAAGTGAGCGAATAAAAGTTTGCGTTGACTGCACGTGCTAGTAAAAATTTATTCGTAAGATTTTAGTAAGTTTTATAAAAAATGTTTACATATCCCCTGATAACAGAAAACGTATTTAAAACGTTTATAAACCATTTGGAACCAAACTGAGACGTTTTACTTGAAACGTTTTTAAAACGTTTTAAAGACGTTTCGTGTTATAAGGGTCTAACCTTTACAAAAATTCGATCCCATTTCCTCGCTTTATGTGTGTATGTATATATAACTAACTTTTTTTCATTAATTATTGTTGTAGTCTTCTTATATATTTTTAAGTGTTATTTATACTTACAGTATGTATCAGTTATGGTATGATAGTTTATGATATTATCTGGATGTCAACTGCAAAATTCTCTCAATTTCAACAATAATTAACATCTTCTTAATCGATATACATTTTGTGAATTTTATGAGGATTTAATTATTTTTTGAATCACGTATAATTATATATTTTTTCTAGTTTAATTAATTAACTTGCATAACTCATATATAGATAATGACTGAGGTTACACATGCTCGTGTAAAATACTTAACTGATGATTACATTGAAATCATACCAGTTGGAAACATATTACAATTTCAAAAAACAGACCAAAGCATAGGAATGACTTTGACAGAACTAAAGTTTATAAAGCTGAATACTCTGGCGAGAAGAATCGACAAGTAATAATATTACAAGTTCAAATAGCAGATTTAGCTTGTAAGTTAATTAAAATTTAAACCACTAAAACTCAGACCATGAATTCATACGTATTATAAGATTTACTTCGTTGTATGCTTTACATTTTGATAAAAATATTAGGTGGACTTTCTGAAGCAAATGAATTAGAAACTATGCGAGCAAAATTTGCTCGACTTAATAACAGTGATATTCCCAGTACAAGTTGTGATAATGAACCCAATGAAAAGGAAACAAATGGAGGGGTAATTGATGAACCGGAAAGTCAGCAGCGCCTGACTCAGGTATACATTTTGAAAATTTAATTAAAATTCTTTTCTTATCAAATGATTTTCTTGTATCCTACAATTTGTTATTGCTTAATATGTGGATATATACAGGGTGTTAATTAAGTCCCGGGACGGCTGAATATTTTCTAAAGTACTGCTTTTCTGGAAGACGTCAAGGTCATTCCTTAAGTAACTTTGAACAAGGAACCTAACGGTGACCTTGGATTTGACCTTGAACCTAATTTTCAAGGTTATTTTGAGGTCAACCTCATTTTTTCAAACGGGAACCCCTATTTTTATAGCGGAATCGGAAAGAGCGGAAAATTTTACATCCGGATATGTATTGAGGTATCGGGTTGAGGTAACCCCTAGAGGTCAAATAGAGGTCAAATAATGACTTCTTAAAAATCTCGCGAGTTCAGTGGTAAAACAAAACAAACAAAGGTCATACCCTACGTAAATCTTTACGGGGTACCCGACGGTGACCTTGGATTTGACCTTGTAACGAGCGAAGTTCGTATTACGCGCCATTCGAGTCGTCGTCCTCGAAATCATCCAAAATAGGACGCGCGAAACACATTGCGTTACGAAAACTTATCGGGCGGCTCGAAATGTCGAGCTGCGGGCCGCGCACGCTGGTTCCTTCTCTTTCGCTCGGGATCCCCCGTAGACTTCGCATCTACCGAGAAGTATCGCTGATCGACGCCTCCGACGCACCACGTGCTGGACCTCGCCGGACAACGCCGGCATCCTCACCATCTTCGACAGCAACACCATCACCGAACAAGTGTCCCGAGCGGAATGAGCCAACGAAGCCATCTCGCCGACGTTTCGGATAAGTACCTGCTCTCGTCTAACTTTAGCAGTAGATAAAGGCTCGATCCGGTTAGCCCGCAGCATGTGTTTTGACTCCGCCGTATTCGCAATTATTAGTCTCTCGAATTTCATTTATTATATTGTTAATTTTGTCTGAACTCACATAAATTGCCCTCGACCGTGAATAGCGCGTCAAGTTCTTGAGGCGTAATTCCGTGCTCTGAATTTGAAAATAAATACCTCGCGGAATTTGCGTGTAGGATATTGCGTGTCGTATATAAGATTTATGTTCGTTGATGTTAAATAAATCTTTATCGAAAGTCAAATTGTTGTTATTGCGTATAATTGAGTTTTGTAACCTTCGAATGTTCCATGCCAATCATCCCATAAAGTAGTTAAATATCCTTATATTTAAATATATTCTCAGAGTTTAGAGTCTCGTGTTTATCTGCTGGTATACATCTTCATATAAATTAATATCGTCTTATATATATAGTATTAAATCTTACATTGGCGCCCACATTTCAAGCTTTCGAACCCAATATTTAAAAAAAAAAAAAAAATAGTTAACATCATTTGAAAATTAAGTTATTATAACATTTTGTTTATTCGATAATAAATGTGAAAATAATTTTATGATAAAGTTTCGAGTAAATTTATGATAATATTTTACATTTATATTGTGGAATCTTAAGTATCTTTATTATAAAATAAACAATTCTTGAATATGCATGAAAAATTCGAAGCATAACTCGACATATATTACAAAGTCAGTCAGGGTCTCAAAGCAACGAGTGTGTGATTATAGTTTATATTCAAGGTCAAGACCACGCAAAGAAAGAATGTCGCTCATACCGAGAGATGGCAATTTTGCCAACAACGCAGCGACAGAGCGAGCGAGACAAGCCGCCGAACGCGAGGCAACAGAAAGAGAGAGGGAAGCTGTCGAAAGAGCGAGAGAGGTGACCGATCGGGCCGCGGCAGCGGAACACGAGCAACAAGCAGCTCTCGCAGCAACGAGAGAGAGAGAAGCCGTCTTAAGAGAGCAACTGGAAGCAGACGTAGCCGATGCTGCTGAGAGAGACAGACGCACGCGGGAGGCGAACAACAACCAACAAATCGAACTGGAGCGTCTGCGCGCAGAACTGGAAGCAGCTCGCCGAGAAATTGAGGTAGCGCGTACTTTACACGACGAAGCGCAAAGAGCGCAGAATAATCAACCCCGAATTATTGTTCCAAACCCCGCGATTTCTTCGACAATTAATACAAGCGCATCGGAACATAGCATTTACTCAACTAGAAATTAAAATACCTAAGTTTTGCGATGAAAATGAGAATAACCCGTTAGAATTTTTAGAAGATCTCGAGAAGTTTTTTAGAGTCAAAAACGTAAAAAAGGAAAAAATGATGTCATGTGTAGAGATTGCATTGGAAGGAAAAGCTAAATTTTGGTTTAATTTAAAAAAAAATATTATTACATTTGAACAATTCAAAGAAAATTTTATTAAAGAATTTTATTCAATGCCAATTCAAGTTAAAGTTAAAAGTAAATGGTCTAGCCGTAGATTCCGAGAACAAGACGGGAACTTACAAACTTATTTCTACAAACAATTAAAAGAAGCTAATTATATTTTACCTAAATTATTAGAATATGAGAAACATTATGTAATCATTCAACAGTTTCCTTTTTGGGTAAAAGAGGCTCTTGCCTCAGCTGATTTTGAAAACCCCAATGCTATCGGTCAAACTTTAACTCATTTAGATGCCGTGCATGCTGAAAGACAATCTCAGCGTAATAATAAACCATTCACACAGTCAAACAATCAGTATGCAAATACACCTAGAGTTCAACAAATGAATGTTCAAAGGGGACATTTTAACAATAGATTTAGAGACAACAGAAACTTTAATACTTATAATAATCGTGGACTAGCCTAAACCGCTCGCTTCGCTCGCGATCTACATATATAGTTAACATGATATTTTATCATTGAATAAATTATAAAATAATGAAATATCTTACTAATACTTTATTTTGAAATACACTAACAATAAGATGATAACCATGTTATCCAAAAAGTTGATATAAGTCGATAAAATAAATTATTGATATAAATAGTGCCAATCTTAATTGCATTCTTTACATTATGATTTATTAAAAAGTACGATATAGTTCGGTAAAGATCTATATAAGTTGATATTAATTGACAAATCACCAAAATTAACGTTGAAATAGATAAATTATAAAATAATTTGATTATTGTTTCCAATAGTAATGTATTGTACAACATTTTATTAACATATATTGACCTATTACGATGTATATTCTATTTAATAAAGTTTAATATATTTTATAATATAATTTAATATGATTTTTTTTTTAAATAATAATAATAAATTAATTTTTAGTTTGGATTTAATTGGACATTTTTAGTAAGAAATATACTATAACATTTTATTTTTGTTTGGGGTGTGTGGTTGCATGGATCGCGGAATCATTATTATCATTATTTTCTTTATTTCTCTTTTTTTTTTCTGTTTCCCTCTTTCTCTCCCTCTTGTTTATAAAACAAATTGTTGATATAAATAGTGTAATCTTAATTGGATTCTTTGCATTATGATTTATTAAAAGTATGATATAGTTCGTTAAAGATTTATAAAAGTCGATATTAATTGATAAATCTCCAAAATTAACATTTAAATTAATAAATTGTAAATAATTTGATTATTATTTCCAATAGTAATGTGCTATAAAACATTTTGTTAACACATATTGACTTATACCGAGAAGTATATTTTATTTAATAATGTTTAATATATTTTATAACATAATTTAATATGTTTTTATTAAAAAAATAATAATAATAAATCCAATTTTAAATTGGATTTAATTGTACGTTTATAGTAAGAAATATACTATAACATCTTATTTTCGTTTGGGGTGCGTGGTTACATGGGTTGCGGAATCGTTATTATCATTATTTTCTTTATTTCTCTTTTTTTTCTCTTTTTTCCTCTTTCTCTCCCTCTTGTTTATAAAATAAATTGTTGATATAAATAGTGTCAATCTTAATTGGATTCTTTGAAATATAATTTTTCAAATTATATTATATACGGTGCTCGAACAAAATAACATTGAATTACGCGCCACAATACGATCGTAGGTTAGACGTTAGGATGCCTTTATGTTATCCTTAAAATTACTTGAAGAAACTTTAATGATGAAATCACCACCATATTGTGACGTATGATTCAAAATTATGTTTGTCTGATCACTGTACACTGTGCGACAAAATATATTTTGAATCACGTGCACAATATGCGGAAAACTCATTATTCGAAATCCTTATGGTTGTCAAAAAACCGATATCTGACATGTCATAGGAGCGTTACAATAATAAAAGGAATAGAAACGGATATAAGATTTAATATCGACGCCTGCGTGTAATAAGGTTCTATTTCGCGGCGGCTTGAAGAAGGTTCTATTTCGAGCGCGGTTGAAGAAAGTTCTGTGTATATATAGTATACATGTTAAATTCTTATACTTGTTCCTGTTCTTTTAGTATGTGCAGGTCCTTTATGTAATAGTCCGTTACATAGTAAAAGGAACAGGAATAAGTATAAGAATTTAAACATGGTATACTATTGGCCTACATGTAGTAAAAGGGACGGAACAAGTATAAGAATTTAACATGGTATACTATATCAATATATATGAGAAATAAGAGGTATAGAAGGTCTTCATCCTTTATTCTTCATATATATAGATATAGTATACATGTTAAATTCTTATACTATTTCTATTCCTTTTATTATGTGTAGGTCATGTATGTAAATATATATATATATATATATATGAGGAATAAAGGAACAAGATCTCCTGTTCCTCCTATTCCTCATATATATAGATATAGTAAACTATGTTAAATTGTTTATACTTGTCCTATTCCTTTTATTATATGAAGGCCTTGAGTTGAGGGTCTGCGCATAATAAAAAAGAACAGAAACAAGTATATTACCGTTATATTGTGGCGCGAGATTTAAAGTTATTTTGTCTAGGCAGTGTACTCATTATTAGTGACTTTGGACGTATAGACATCGTTGTATAGTATTTGTACTTTCTAGAAATTACAGTTGTTTCTTTACGTATTTTTATTATCGTACTTTTTCAATTTTTTATTTTTAAGGTTAGTCAAAAAACGAACAGAAATGATAACCATATTTTTTTGAGAGTAGCATATTGTAAATAGAAATAAATACATTACAAGTGTAATATGAACGATACACAAAAAACATTGGAAATAAATATATTATATTTTTTTCAATAATTTATGAATTAATAATGATTATTTTTTTATATCGCAAAGGATTTTTTTATTAATGTATTTATATAAATTGTTGTGTAAAACCTATATAGTCTTAATTAATTATCAATATTGTAAAAGGATGAGTCTAATTATTAAATTGGTCATTAATTTTTGCATGAACTTTAATAATATATATATATTATAGATATATATATATATATATATATATAATATATAGACTCATCTATCCCAATATTTTAAAATAACTGTTATATTAGTAAATGCACACATACATACTTACGAAACCCACAAATAAATAGAAAAACATTAGCGGAAGAGAAGTCTGTTCTTGAGAAATTAGCGAAAAAAATGTGGTGCACACATAATCCATTGCCAATCTCTCCCAGTCCAGCCTAGCCAGTACTAGTGTCAATGTCAAAAACTGTAGCGCTGCGTCGCAACGCCACGCACAGCATTCGCGTAGTGAACCTCGCGTTTCGATACTCGAGATTTCGAACTAAGGTATTTCGCGGGTTCCTTGCTCCCGTGCAATTTGTTTTGCTGACATTGAAAGAATGATACATTCACACATATACACACAAAACTTGAGTGGGAGGAAATATGCCTTGATTCGGACAATGTGTAGAGAGAGAGAGAGAGAGAGAGAGATTGAGAGAGAGAGAGAGAGAGAGATTGAGAGGAGAGAGAGAGAGAGTTACGGCGAATATCAGAGTACACCAGAATTATCATGAAAAAAATCGTATCCTGGAATGCAATAGTATCGACGTCATTATACTGTAGTACCGCATCGCGACACACAAAGTCTTGCTCAGTGAACCTCGATATCGATTTTTGACATTTATGTATTGAACAAAAAGTATAAATTTTTATTGCTGATTATCGAAAATTTCTTTTACCTATAAAATAAATATGTTGTATTAGACTATATGTAACTATATACACATATGTACATATGTATGTATGTCTCTTAGTGAAAATATTAAGGCAATATTGTGATGTATTATTAAATAATTTATTATTTTATACAATTTTTATCAAAGTACTTAGAATTATAAGTATTTACAGCTAAATATTTGTGATTAAATAATATACCAAAATGATGTAAAAATTTTATGGAGCTAAAGGAATTTCAAAGTTTTCATAAGTCAAAAATTACGTAATAACATTTCTAAAATTAGTACATAACAAACTAATATCACAAATCATATATAAAAAATTATGTGAAGAAATGCACAATTTTAATATATCACAAATTTATATCAATATTTTCACTAAGAATATATGTCAAATCATAAAATTATATTATTTCATTACTTTCTTGATTCATTAGAGGTTATGTCCAGTTTGACTAATAGTAGTAGAATTTTTGCAGAGTGTACTTTTGGATAAGAATCGTCCAACCCTACAATTCTTTATTATTAGAATGTCGCCTTTTGAATATCCAAAAATCGGTGTCTTTATTCCATAAAACTAAGTTTATCTAGAACATAATTTTTAAGGTAAAAAAAAATATAAAATGTTTTTGGTAGAAAACTGAGCAGTGAAACTACTGAACAAATTAATATTTAGGTAGTGCAAATTTTTCAGATCCTAAATAGCAATTTATTGAAAGATTGTTCAATGAACTACTGTGTATATCGTATTATTAAAATTTGAAATAATAATAATAATAATTTACGTATTTTATATTATAATTATAATAGTATTAATTGAAAATATACTTTAATTCACTATACGTATACAATTAATTATTAGTTTAAGTGTAGTTTTTAACTTAAGTGTTCATTTAAACTTACGAATAACAATCTAATCTTAAATTACACATGTGCGGGCTATGCCGCGGTTGCAGGGGCGCATTGGGAATCGCCCCAGCAGGTGCAGCCGTGTCTTGCGCCAAGGACAGGAGCGAATTAAATGATTTTGAATTAAATAATCCCATTTTAGAATGTAATGTATCTTAGTAAATTTTATAGTTGAACTTATAGTATTATATAGTATACACGTGGATTCTAACTGAATGAGAATTTCGCGGTATATATAATAATTCGGTCAGTGCTGTCAGCGGTTAGATACTATACATATAACTACATAACTATTTTTAATTTTGTTTTGACCTTTTCTGATGGTTTTGATATCACAAAGTATTGCCCTTCTGGCTTCTGTGCGTTGAATAAAGCTAAAACTTGCCGCGCAGAATTTGAATAATTTTATTTTCGTTTTAAAAAATAGTTATAAATAAATTTTTTTGAATGTTGGATAATTATATATATAAATTAAAAGAAGAAAATTTACTATAACAAAATAATTTTGTCATTGTAATTAGTATTATAAAAAATCAATTGATGACATGTATTGTATATATTGAAATAGTAATACATTGTATAATAATACAATATAATTACGGCACTGTAAGTAGTTAAAAATTCATAAATATTACATAATAAAGTATGTATTAAATTAATAATTTATTAATGGTCACATTTGGATACCTTTTTATCATTAAAATCACAATTATAACTTAATTTTTTTTTTATAATTTTAATTTTAACTTTTTGTGATATATATACCGTGAAATAAAAAATGATCATATAGAATGATTCACTAGTTTTAGCGATTTTACAGTTTTATACTCACATGAAAAATTTTATATAATGTAGATGTAGATATACATAACAAATATTATAAAAGTATCAAATTTGTAGTTTTCATATTTGGTCGTAAAAAGAAATTTAGGTTTATATTGGTCTAATAGTATATGTAAAATTAAGATATTTTATGATGTTCTGCAGAGAACCAATATAATGATATAAAATCACTTCCAGTACTATAATTTTTATTTCAATAGTGCAATACGTATCAAAGTTCAATGAATTTTTACATTGTTATTTACAGTGAAAAATTATTTCGTTTTAGCACATTTTCTTCATTTAATTTATTAATAATAACTAATATTCAAAAAAAATATATTTATAACTATTTTTTAAAATAATATTCCTATCACGTCAAGACCGTCATTATAGGTCATAACCAAAATTGTCATTATACGAGGGTAGTTCAATAAGTCTTTAGAATGACCAACAGATGGCGCGCGAATCGCTCCAATCATCTGTTTTCAGTCAGCACCACTCCCGACTAGATATATGGTGCAGTCACAGTCCATATCTTCTGAGTTTACGTGTTTTTATAACCAATTGAAAAAATAAATTGCTTGTTAAGAAAAATGGAAAAAAACGAGTTCAGAGCGGTAATTAAACATTTTCATTTAAAGGTTTAACTCCATATGAGATAAAAATGAATTGGACTCAGTTCATGGCACATCTGCCCTGCCTTAGCAACGGTTTTAACTGGGTAAATGAATTTAAGCGTGGTCGTACATCAATAAGTGACGAACCACGTTCAGGAAAGCCCGTAGAAGCAACTACTCCCGAAATCATCAATAAAATCCACGATATGGTGTTGAAGGATAGAAGATTAAAAGTGCGTGAGTTAGCTGAGGCCACAAGGAATCTTTAGGTGCAGTTGTTTCAATTCTACATGAAAAATTAGGCATGAAAAAGCTATCGGCAAGATGGGTGCCGCGTTTGCTCTCAGCTGAGAATAAACGCAATAGAGTGGTCGCCTCTGAGGCTCTTTTGGCGCGCATAAGTCGGAATCCTGAGGAATTTTTCGTCGATTTGTTACTGTGGATGAAACATGGATACACCACTACACTCTGAGACAAAGAACAATCAAACAGTGGATTTCCACAGGCGAACCAGCTCCAAAGAAGGCAAAGACCGTAAAGTCAGCTGGTAAGGTTATGGCTACAGTTTTTTGGGATGCACGTGGAATTATACTTATTGACTACTTTGAAGAGGGTAAAACAATTACTGGTGAGTATTATGCATCATTATTAGAGCAGCTGAAAGAAGAAATTAAAAAAAAACGACCACATTTGGCGAGAAAAAAAATTCTCTTTCATCACGACAACGCCCGAGTTCACACATGCTTCGTTTCAATGGCTAAAATTGAAGACTAAAATTCGAATTGGTCGAACACCCACCGTATTCACCAGATTTAGCTCCCAGTGACTTTTTCTTATTTCCAAACTTGAAAAATGGCTCGGTGGACAGAGATTTACGGACAACGAAGACGTCATTGCTCCTGTAAGTGCTTATTTTGAGGAACTTCCGAAAACGCACTTTTCTGAAGGATTAAAAAAACTTAAAAAGCGAGTTGACCAAGTGTATAGAGCTCCAAGGAGATTATGTTGAAAAAATAAAAAAAAATTTACCCAAAAAATTATTTTATACTTTATTCTAAAGACTTATTGAACTACCCTCGTACGTATGCACGCTTCTCCTCCTGTCGCCCTTCCATTTGAAAATATTTTGTATGTGTTGTATTTGTGTATATCCCTATTTATTATATATACCTTTTCAAATGTCTTTCCCACGCCTCAAAAAGTCAAATTATGACGAGATGTGTATACACACTGAAATTTAGAATTCATTCTGTGTTTACAAGTCAATGTGAAAAACATCGTAATACGACAATTAATTACGTGTTTGATTGATAACTGTTAACATACATTCTTATTCGATTTAGAAAATATTGTAATCATTACGATTAATTATAATAACGAATACGAATAACTGTATTCATTAATTTTGTTCTATTTTTTCAATTAGTAATTTTTTATTTACAAATTTTTTTTCATATAAAGTTTTAGCTATATACATATACAATATTACATATTTATATTTAATTACGATAATTGCAAGTGTTTCATCATAGTTAAATTGTATAATGTAAGTATAATAATCACAACAATGTATAATTTTCCTTATATCATAATAAAATTGTTATGAACAAAAGTTAATGTAATTATAATATACCACAAATACATATATATATATATATATATATATATATATATATATATATATGCAGCAGGACGGCCAGAGCAGCGGCAGCAAGGCAGAAGCTCAGCGACGTTGCGCCGCTGGCTTACTCCAGGTAGGAGCAATAGTGGACGCCAGCACGCGTCGCGTGCTGTGCTAGCTAATGCACGATAGCAGCTCGGCCGACGGCTTATTAGCCACGGACAATTATTTATTATTTATTGAAAACCAGAAAGAGATACAGTTTATATACAAACTGCAAAACCCTGCAGAGGTAAACTTAGTTATTTATACGCAGGTCTGGTATTAAGACATAACACAAAAAAAAATATTATACAAAATTTTAAATAAAAAAAAATATATATATATATATATATATATACTTAATACTAACTTAAAACTAAAACTGACTTAAAAACTAAGCATATAAAATTTTAGTTTCTTAACAATTTTCGTATTATTATATAAAGCGATAAATTATATACGAAACAGTAATTTTGTATCACAGCACTTCTTAATTAGATCTTATCCAATCTTTTAGCAACTTTTTATGAGAATTTTTAGTTATGTTTAAAGTTTTAAACTCATTTTGTAAATTGTTAAAAGTTGTAATTGCTTTTTTAAAACTATTTTTGTCGCTAAACCTTTTGCTATTTTTAGGTATAGTTAAGTTTTTTCTCCTAGTTATACTAGTTGATGCAAGATATTGGCTTTTTAGGTCTGTATAATGATATTTTAACGCCTCAAAAGTAAATACAAATTTTCCTACCGAAGTTGAGGAATCGTAAATATATTTATTTTCCGGTGAGTTTCTTTATTTTGATGTTATCTACTTCTGTAATTTTTTTAAGAATAATCCAAACCATTTATAAGTTTTACCATAGGCTTTTGAATATGAATTTTAATTATTTTTAGCATGAATTTATAGTTATCATCATTTTTACCTGATGATGTAGGCTCTTTCCAATTCTAGAACTTATACTGAGACTTATTTATTATAAAAAGGAATTTCTATGAATTTTTTAATGTTTATCCGGGTAATCAAACGGCCTGAATTTTTTATTTTAAGGTTTAAATTGCAAATATAATAGCTAAAACATATATATATGACTATAAAAATATTTTTCTTGAAAAGGTGGGAAAATTTTACAAAAAAAGTATGTATGTGTTTTGTCAAAGTTGCTTCCCTGAGGAGCTGTAAATTAATTAATTCATGCTAAAAACCTAAAAATTGCCAAAATTTACATCTTTCGCTCTATATCATTTTGGAAAAAAAAAATTTAATCTGAAAAAATTCAGATGCATTGAAAACTCTTTCTAGAACATATTTACCGTGGGTTGCAGAAGAAAAAAATTTTTGCCGGTCGATTTCACAGAGAACCACCCATATATATATATATAAATATATATATATATATATATATATATATATATATATATATATATATATATATATATATATATATATATATATATATATATATATATATATATTAACTTTAAAGTCATTTAAATCTTAATATTGGTAAAAGTAAAAGTTTGATCCGGACAACGACCACCAAAAAAAAATTCACGAAGATAATTTTTTAAATTTTTTAATAAAAAAATCTTTTATGTAATATATATATATATATATATATATATATGGGTGGTGTTCTATTAATATATATATATATATATATATATATATATATATATATATATATATATATATATATATATATATTTAATAGAACACCACCCATATATATATATATATATATATATGGGTGGTGTTCTATTAAAGCAAAGTAAGGTTGTTTAATTTGTCTTGAAAATATAGGAATATGATATTAAAGCCCTCAAAAGATCCCATTTTTTCCGATATTTTTTAGCAATATTCTTTTTATTATGGAAAGTCAAAGTGGGTAATTTCAGTATTTTTTGTTTATTTGAATCAATGCATAGCTCCTCAGGGAATTTTTTTTCACTGTAGATATAGATATATTTTTTGTAAAATTTTTTAAACTTTTTAATAGAAAAAATAGTTTATGTCACATATATATATATATATATATATATATATATATATATATATATATATATATATATATATATTACATAAAAGATTTTTTTATTAAAAAATTTAAAAAATTATCTTCGTGAATTTTTTTTTGGTGGTCGTTGTCCGGATCAAACTTTTACTTTTACCAATATTAAGATTAGATTTAAATGACTTTAAAGTTAATATATATATATATATATATATATATATATATATATATATATATATATATATATATATATATATATGGGTGGTTCTCTGTGAAATCGACCGGCAAAAATTTTTTTCTTCTGCAACCCACGGTAAATATGTTCTAGAAAGAGTTTTCAATGCATCTGAATTTTTTCAGATTAAATTTTTTTTTTCCAAAATGATATAGAGCGAAAGATGTAAATTTTGGCAATTTTTAGGTTTTTAGCATGAATTAATTAATTTACAGCTCCTCAGGGAAGCAACTTTGACAAAACACATACATACTTTTTTTGTAAAATTTTCCCACCTTTTCAAGAAAAATATTTTTATAGTCATATATATATGTTTTAGCTATTATATTTGCAATTTAAACCTTAAAATAAAAAATTCAGGCCGTTTGATTACCCGGATTAACATTAAAAAATTCATAGAAATTCCTTTTTATAATAAATAAGTCTCAGTATAAGTTCTAGAATTGGAAAGAGCCTACATCATCAGGTAAAAATGATGATAACTATAAATTCATGCTAAAAATAATTAAAATTCATATTCAAAGCCTATGGTAAAACTTATAAATGGTTTGGATTATTCTTAAAAAAATCACAGAAGTAGATAACATCAAAATAAAGAAACTCACCGGAAAATAAATATATTTACGATTCCTCAACTTCGGTAGGAAAATTTGTATTTACTTTTGAGGCGTTAAAATATCATTATACAGACCTAAAAAGCCAATATCTTGCATCAACTAGTATAACTAGGAGAAAAAACTTAACTATACCTAAAAATAGCAAAAGGTTTAGCGACAAAAATAGTTTTAAAAAAGCAATTACAACTTTTAACAATTTGCAAAATGAGTTTAAAACTTTAAACATAACTAAAAATTCTCATAAAAAGTTGCTAAAAGATTGGATAAGATCTAATTAAGAAGTGCTGTGATACAAAATTACTGTTTCGTATATAATTTATCGCTTTATATAATAATACGAAAATTGTTAAGAAACTAAAATTTTATATGCTTAGTTTTTAAGTCAGTTTTAGTTTTAAGTTAGTATTAAGTATATATATATATATATATATATATATATATATATATATATATATATATTTTTTTATTTAAAATTTTGTATAATATTTTTTTTTGTGTTATGTCTTAATACCAGACCTGCGTATAAATAACTAAGTTTACCTCTGCAGGGTTTTGCAGTTTGTATATAAACTGTATCTCTTTCTGGTTTTCAATAAATAATAAATAATTGTCCGTGGCTAATAAGCCGTCGGCCGAGCTGCTATCGTGCATTAGCTAGCACAGCACGCGACGCGTGCTGGCGTCCACTATTGCTCCTACCTGGAGTAAGCCAGTGGCGCAACGTCGCTGAGCTTCTGCCTTGCTGCCGCTGCTCTGGCCGTCCTGCTGCAAAGTTCACTGAACCCCGGTGGTTCAGCTCCGTGCGGAGTCACCTCGACGCACGGGTTTTCGCGATCTGCAAGGAGCGTGAAAGCGCGGAAAGCTAATTGTCGCAACGCGCCAATGTAACGGCTTTTTGCGTTTGCCTAACTCGGTCGTGGAGCAGGCGGGTCGTGGGGAAAATTGACTCACGCGAGTTTAACTTTGAATAACAAAATAAACTATATTCAACAATAATAAATTAACAATAATGGATTAACAATAATGACAACGAATTTAACAATACGCGCAGACCAACCGACGGTGCGCGCCCAGCTCGTTCGCCGCTGGACGCGTTGCTCTCGCGATGGGCCGTTCGCGCACCTAGTGTCACGGCACCTCGGTGTACTCTAGGGCGCGGTGCCCACGGTGAGCAGCCCTGTACACCGATCGCGGTTTATATCCAAACGCGCGGGCTAGCCTTTACCTTAATTATACGTGCCTCGAGGACGATCACTCTATCTCTGTCTCTCTCTCTCTCTCTCTCTCTCTCTCTCTCTCTCTCTCTCTCTCTCTCTCTCTCTCTCTCTCTATCTCCTTCTCCGCTTCGCTTCTCTTTCTCCTCCACTCTCTTCTGGCTACTCGCGAGACGCGCCTCCACACTCACAGCACAGTAGGGAGATATCTCCTTACGTACTTCACTCCAAATGCGGCGTCGCGGCAACAGGTCGCTCCGCGTGCACTAGCTTCTACGCGGGAAAAATGTCGGCGAGACTCAAACGGCGTTGACGCGTGCGGATCGAACTCCGAATCGATAGTGACGCGCTGGAGGCGTCAGCGCGGCCAGCGCCGCACCCCCAGTCGCGTTCTCTTTGGGTAACTACCCTGTTGCGCGCGCGCGTCGCCTATAGTGCTGACCTACGCCGGCACATGGCACTCATTTCGTTACATAGTATACTTAGATCTGTTTAACAAAATCGGTTTATCGATTAGTTTGTAAAATACATTACTATTGCAAAATAAGATGGTTTAATGTTTAAAACATTTGTCAAGTATACTGTTTAGTGTACCCTTAAGGCCACATTCAACGGGAATTTGTTTTAAGTACGAAATGATTGAATGCCAAAGTATTTACACAGGAAAAGTATTATTATAAATAGTAATAAATATAAGAATTGTGAGTGAAGCAAAATATACCTTTATGATTTTAAAAAAGAAAATCTGTTACGTATATCACACAAAGTAACAAAAGTAATAACAATTATTATAGCAGAATCTTTTAAAGTTGATAAGATCAGTAGATCAAATTACATTTAATTTACTATTCACAGAATAAAAGTTTTACAGATACATATGAACATAGCTTTGTAAAGTCAGTAAGAACATTGAACTTTTTACACGCTGGTTACTAATCAAATGTGTTTTTTAATTTAATACATGGAGTTAAATACACGGAGTTATTACTTAATAAACAATAATATATTTTTCGCATATAATAATTCAGATTAAAAGTTTTATAAAATAAATAAGATTTACTTATCTAGCGGTATATTAACTTAAACAAATTCATAAGTACTTTGAGTTAATCGCAATCAAGTTTTGTGACGTGTATTTTGCGTCCCAATGTTATTAAAACACGGGCAGTTAATCACGACCAAATTACCCGTCACCAGAGCCGAGCAATTTATATTAAATAATTATTGTTATTAATGGGGGAAATTGTTATTTTATTTTGTTGAGGGAATGAGGATAAGGACAGTCGCGACCGAAGAAAGCCGCAGCCCGGAACACACACGCACACATCCACACAACGGCCCCAGATGATCGCGCCGCATCGAAGACTGCTCGGAACGAGCACCGACGTCGAGTCCAATACAGACACACGCATGGCACCAACACCATCACACTGTACGCGCGACCCTCTCTCTCTCTCTCTCGCTTGCTCTTTCTTCCTTGCCTCTCGAGGATGATGAGCTACTGCCCGCCCTCCCTCCCGATGCACGCAGACGCGGGAGGAGAGAGGATTCACAGCAGCAGCGGTGGCTTCCTCGAGGCACGCCATCTCGGCTATAGCCACGAGAGTGAGAGAGAGAGAGAGAGAGAGATACCGACGCGGCTGTCGACAGCCTGGGGAGAGCTAGCAGCCGCCGCGCCGCGAGCCGCTTGAAGCTGCTGGTCTATCATAGCGTAGGCCGACGCGCGCACGTCGCCGCTGCCAACTGTGATGGTCCGGCGGCGACAAAACCGAAAGCGCCCGATATAGATATACACGCCGGGTTGCCTGCGCGTGTATATTTAGCCATTCATATTGCCCGCGCTTCGTGGGCAGGGCGGCAATCGCGGAGCGGACTAATGGAAATTAGCGACTCAAATCGCCGCAGACTTAGCCTTGATTTCGCATTTAGGGAAAATCAAGGCCAATCACCGTGAAGAAAGCGGCGGATGCAACAAGTGTGTGGGCTGAAGGTGGTCGAGAAGAAGAGCTGAAATTTTGGAAGAGATTTCCGCCCTCTCCGATTTTGAGCATTGCCTGCCCGCCCGTTAGAGAATACAGACGTACGTTGCGAGGATTGCCTGCCCGCCCGTTGTAGGATATAGACGCACGTTGCCAGCACCTTTTACGTTTTATAAGACCGCGAGGACATAATCGGCAGAGAGAAAGTTAGCAGTACGAGTTTGGCGAAGAGTAGGAACAAGGAACGCTACGAGAAAATCGGCGAGAGTTATTGGTCGCGTAGGAGATCCGAGACGCGCGCTAAGGGAGATTAGAGGGATTTCCACACGGGTTCGCGAACTAATAGCGACCACGAGGCAGCGACCTTGAGACTTCTAGCGAGGCGACTACAGTCAAGCGACGGTGAGTAGACTATAATTATCGAGCATCCCTCTGCATTTATACAGAGAGTGGTAATTATAGAGTTTTTCTTTATACATAATAAAAATATATATTGTCGCCATGTGCTCGGAGGCAATGGCGTAAATGTATTGGTGGTGTAACACCATCATTTCGAATCAGTGCGCGTCGGGCCAGCTTGAAAATTACGAATAGTAGTGTGGGGGGAATTACGCGATATCTGGGAAAACTCGGGAAGCGTGGTGATTTGGTCGTCGTAGGAGACGCGTGCGAGGGCTAGCGTAGCCATATTGTATAGCGACCGATTAATTGCGCGAAAAATGTAAATTTGGCGACCGTTATATATTGTGGGCATTAATAAAGCCTTAAAGGTACTTAAAGAGTGAGATTTTTGTGTAGTTATTATATAATTATTCATTCCTGATTTTCCACTTCACGGAACTTCCTCTGGGAAAGGGCTCGTGCAGAGCTAGCCGCGCTTTACCTGGCGCCCATTAATATAGATAAATTCGGTAAATTGACGAGCAGAAGTTTAATAAATAACTAGAGTAACGAAATACCACGTTACAGTTTTGTCAACTACACATTATTTGTCTGCATAAATTATTTGTATTTGTTAGCTAACGCATAGAAAACTGTGCTGTATTTTCTTTAAGATTAAAAATAATAGCAGCTTGGGGAAATTCGTGTGATGTCACAATAGTGCACTGTGTTACCGCGTGAAAGAAATGCACCGCGGCGGGGGACAGCTACGCGGCCGAATGCGCTCTGAGACGCTGCAGCCGCGTATCGGCTGTCAATGTGCGGCGTGAATTTTTACGAGTTAATCTATCGAGATTTATTGAAAAGCAATTAAAATAGGTCTGTCAAACTTTCTTATGGCAAGGAAGGTTTGGAGCGCTACAAAATACGCTGTATAATATAATGTAGTACTGTAGTATATTTTTTATAAAGAATTTTGGAACGTCAGTAAATGTTATTGTAGATTAGGGGACTGTGACTGTTGAGTACGTTTTAAATTGGTTAATGGTGTTATGTTCAATCGAGTTAATTTTCAATTTAATTTTATTCAATGCAAAAAATTTGTTGTAGAGAGGATTTATCTGAGACAAAGTTGACATTGCAAATTCGATGACGACCTACAGTGTCAGCGCAAGAAAGAGCACAATTTTGCGCTTGAAGACAAATGCATGATTCTTGTTTCGGCAGCGCAATCACCAAGATTAACAGCATATCAGCGGGGTCAGATGTACTTTAGCCCTTGTACAGAACAGCAGTTTCAACGCGCGTTGTAACAACCTGGCCAATGTATATAATAATAACTACTTTAAATAAAAATTGCGTATCAATTATTTTAACAAAATCCGCCGTATAATTACGTTCTGGACAATATTTTTTTATAACCGATTGCTTATCTTCATTTTTTTACTTCGTTTGTTAAGTCATGCGGTTCAGTTTTATCTTTACCTCTTTTTATAATGTTATTTTGATTGTTATTGATTTTTGGAACAGTTTTAATACAATAAGATTTGAGTTGTTGTAAGGTTTTTTCATAAAAGTCTTTTATAAAAGGTAAGCTTATCGTTGTGAGCCGTCTTTGTGCAGAGTTATTATTAAGGTTGTTGTTTAAGTTATTATTACTGTTATTATCTTATGTTTTGAGATCTATGCGTTGTTGAGTGTGAGCATCAATAAATTTTGAAGGGTAGTTATTGTCAATTAGTATTTGTTTTATAAATTGAATGTTTTTGTTGTGAAACTGTTTATTAGATAATAATAATGCTTTATCAACTAAATTGTACAGCATTGCTCTTTTTTGGCTCATGGGGTGGTTCGATTTGTAATTTAATATTCTTCCTGAGTAGGTTGATTTTTGATACCAATCTGTTATTATAGTGTCATTTTCTGTAATTAAATTTAGTTCTAAGAAATTTAGGGTTTTTTTCTCCTCTAATTCATATATAAACTGTAATCTATTATTGTAATTGTTGAAAGTTTGTAATGTGTATTCTATTTTGTTTATCGGTATTATAGCTAATCCATCATCACATAATCTTTCGTAATATAAGGGTTTGAAATATAATTGTCTAAGGCAATGTTCTTCTAAATCAACCATAACAATATCTGCGAATCTAGTTGAGCTTGGCCCACTCATTGGCACTCCATACGTCTGTAAGTAAAATTCTTGGTTAAATAGAAAGTATGCGTTTCTCATAAGGGGTTTTACTGCTTCTAAAATGTAAAATTCGCCGCTGAATTCATTTCTGGTCTTAAAAAACGTGTAGCACCAAAATTGAATAAGATATCATCGAATTTCGATTTTTTTTAGAAACAATCTAGTCTTGAGCCGCCATATTGAAGCCGCCGTATTAGATTTTTAAAAAGACCACACTGTATCGTAAACTAGAGGTGGAGAGGATAATTTTAAGCCCACTCACGATTTTCTAGGTGACCCACAATTTTGGACAGAGGAGG
Organism: Gastracanthus pulcherrimus; assembly: GCA_949152435.1. NCBI lineage: Eukaryota > Metazoa > Arthropoda > Insecta > Hymenoptera > Pteromalidae > Gastracanthus > Gastracanthus pulcherrimus. The sequence continues at coordinate 98,608,969 of OX424576.1, read as the reverse complement.
GTGTTCGCTTCACAAAGAATAAGCCATATATATATATATATATATATATATATATATGAGTCATTATAGGCATATACGTATATATATCTGTGTACGCATATTCCCTTCATGTATGGCTGATATAAGCAATCTATATAAAGCCAATTTAAAAACGGAATTCGAGACCGCAGAACAAGAAGAGGGTTTTGGTTTAGAAGGTTTTTCAGAGTGGCTTCAAGAGCTCATTCGAAAACTTGAACCGATACTCTTTGAATATTTAGAATTTTAGAAAAAAAAGGAGATAATATTACTTTTCCATCTTTTTAACAAATAAATATATATTTTCCAACCTTATTTAAGTCACACCTAAACAAAAGTAAACCGTAATTACCAAGAAATCTAGAGCACCAGTGTACCTAGTCAGGACAAAATTGCACGGCAAAGAAATAGTGCAGAAAACTATTACCAAGACACAATCTTGAATAGATAGTTGTCGGCCATGATGCCGCAAATGGCGCCAATATAGCAGCCGCAAATGCGACTTGTTCAGGGGAGCTGGTGACCACTATGGTCAATTGTTTCACCTTAGTCAATTCCACAAATGGCATTCCAATATTTGATGGAAATAACATCTCAGTCAAAGGTTATATTGAAGACCTCAAACATGCTGCCGCAAATATAAAACAAAAGCATAACCATAGTAGATGATTTGATAAAACACCTAAAATACAGGTTTGGACTAGGAAAGAATTTCAGCTACAACGACAGTAAAATACACAATGTTCGCATGAAGCAAAGAGACACCGTTGGGGACTTCTATGCTCAAAGAAAATATGATATTAGGCATTGCCAAAAGTGCCTTGAAGGAAGAAAAAGGAGATGATTATGATGATCAGATGATGATATCATTAAACTCCATGGCAGTGGATATATTTCAGAAGTGGATTACCAGGAAACTCACGTGAAAGAGTGGACCTGACTCACCCAAGGAACTTAGAGGAAGCATACGAGGAAGCAATCAAATTGGAAACCAGAATGGAAGCCAGAATTATCCCAGATACCAGGTATAATAGTAACCAACGGAACTCCCGATCTCAGGAATATCAAGAGCATAGGAGAAGTAACAATCATGACAGTCAACCCAGATGTAGAGATAACCACAATAGCTATGAATAATCTCATTGAGCCTTTAAGAACCACTCTACGTTGGATATATGGATAGAGGATCAGATCGAAACTACAATTAATCCAGGAAGCCCCATGAATCACGAAATCAAGGTGAAAATATAGGTTACTAAAGAAACAGAGATTAATATGAACATCGGTCTCAACACGGACCCAGGAACGATTTAATCAAGGACACTTTCAAAAAATGATAATCATGGTCCTAGATCTAATAATCAGTGGCCTAGGAATGACTACCAGCCAATGCTGTTCAATCACCACACTGGAAGGTATCAAAATTATCAGCTCAAGCAACCAGACAAACGTGATTTCACAAACAATTATTATGAAAACAATGAGACTTACAATGGCCAGGAACGTTACAACTTCTCCCAACCTAATACAGGAAATTTAAACTCTGATGTGGCTCGTCAGGAACAGAAAATGGCGAGTCAGAACACAGATTTCTACCAAAACCAAGACATGTGCAGAATGACCAACGAATATGAGGGATAAAACCAAAGTTACAACCAGACCAATCAGTACAACCAGAGAGAGTACCAAAACCAGAGACCCAGACAGGACCAGTATCAGGAGCAGAACAAAATAAACCAACCTGTATGTCACAATCAGAAGGCACAATATCAAAACCATAGCACGGAGCAAGTGAACAAGGTATTGACGATATCGAAGAATCAGGAAAGGTATACAAGATTGCGCCTGGTACGGGGCATAGAGAAGGAAATGGACATGAAGAAAATGATGAGCCATCAGCTATCAGATTACAAGTACCTGGACGAAGAAAACCATGGTTAACATTCATGTAAGACAATGGAGCAACAGACAATTTAATAAAAATTAAGCACTGGACCCATATACAGAAATAGATAGTTACCTGACCTGTCTATTAGGAGGAATTACCCCAGATACTATGGATACCTTATGGTTGGTGTACATGAACATCAGAGGAAAATCATATAGATTCTAGGTAGTACCAGACAATTTCCCAATAGTATGTAACGGTATGCTAAGAAGAAACTTTTTCAAACAAGAAGAAGCTGTTATCCCTTATTACATTAATACACTCATGATCAGTGGATATGTAATGAACGCCATACCATTCTTGACTTCAGAAGAACTAAAACCAGCAGGTTACATGCCAAGATAAGTTTATGAATAAACGAATAATTTCCAAAATGACCCAAAAGCTGCACAAATGCAGCAAAGAATAATACAAGTCAACAAAGAAAATGAACAAAGAATAATGCAAAGGGTTAAATACGTCATACCAAAGAGAACAAGACAAGTGATAAAAATCAACCTAATCAACACCAACCTGAAAGAAGGATATCTACCAAGAATAGAAGTTGGAAATAAGGACGTATTGTTAGGAGAAGGTGTAGTAATCAATCAACACAATGGATGCAAGGTGACGGCAATAAATACCAGTCACGAAGATGTGACAATAGAAGTGAACGCAAAAGAAATACTCGAATTTGAAGCCAATTATGCATTCCTCACGGACATAGAAAGTGAATTTGTTGGTGAAATTATAGTTGACAAAATAAAAAGACTAGAAATAGTAAAAAGCTTAATAAAAAGGGGACACATCGAGAAGAATCGGATATAGTAGACAAGATAGTCGAAAAGTACTATGATCGATTTTTGTTACCAGGAGACAAACTACCTTGCACAGATAAGGTGCATCATTCGAGGTGCGCAGCAAGAAGAGTGACTTACCTATCAACGCAAACATCCGCAGACATGGAAGTGGTGAAAGAAAGGGTTGAAAAGAAGTTAAAGAATAGAATAATACAACCGTCAAACTTACCATATAACTCGCCCAAACGGATTGTCCCAAACAAACCCGATAGCAATGGAAATCCAAGATGGCGTATGGTGATAGATTTTAAAGAATTAAACAAGAAAACAAATGGATATACTTATCCACTTGTATAGTTTATTTATACGTTCGAATAAAAGGAAAGGAAAGAGAGCAGATTTCGTAATTAACAATTATGATCGATCGATCTGGTCTATTTTATTTGATCAAAAACATCACATTCATGCGCATTCACATTCATACATATACATATTATACTCGTCGCCGAGCTTGTCGTGAAGAGATATACTTGAATACCGCGTGGTGGTAGTCACACCTATCGTGCCGAGTTGTTAAAAAAATAATTATTCTCAGCCGATATAAATATAGCGCTCTCACCGTGGCTACCTGCGCGTGGCTAGATGAATATTTTCTGTGTAGAAAATTTGAGGCGGCTGGTTAATGTTATTATCGACTCTGTCGTTATATCATGGCCAGATCGCCACGCACGTATTAAATAAATACAGCAATCATACGGTCGTCTAATACCAACGGCTATTTATTGAAACACATATTTGTTAATAATCGTCGTCATCATATTTTTACATAATTGTATAATAATAAAAGATATTTACCCCAACTGGGCTTATAAGTGAAGTTATCCGCACTCAATGATTGACGTGTCTCTATTTGCGATTCTATAAATAATACCGATAATCTTATTATTTAGTTTTAATTGCACGCGTACGCGAAGAGAAGTAAATTGTCGTATCTTACCTGAAAGTGTGGGTAAGGCGCGACTAGGGGCATCCGACGACGGCTGTCTGGTGTTGACGCCGGCTGGCCTGTTTCTGGTCGCACGACTCACTCACAGCTTTCGAGACACCGAAAATTTCTCGCGTGCGCGATATCACGTGACTACAATATCGTAGTTAGGCCAAGAGCGTAATTAGCCTATTATGGGCCCTTACACACTACCAATTATAGCCGAGATAATGGACCAACTAGGAGGAGCAATGTATGTCTCAGTCTTTGACCTAGTAAGTGGTTTCCAACAAATTTGTATAAAACCTGAATATTGTTACAAAGCAGCCTTCACAACGAGAAATGGACATTTCGAATTCACCAGAATGTCTGAAGGTTTAAAATGGGCAACCGCCACATTCAAGAGATTGATGGACAATATACTGAGGGAACTTCAAAATGTAGAAATAATAGTATATTTAGATGACATAATTGTGTGTTCAAGAGATTTAAAACAACATGATGACCGAATAATGAGATTAATGGAAAGACTCAGAGATGCAAAACTAGTCCTGCAACCAGATAAGGTAGAATTTTTCGCAAACAAGTAGGATTTCTAAGACATGTGATAAGTGCAAAAGGACTAGAACCAGATCCGGAAAAAGTATATGCAGTAAAGAATTTTCCAACACCCAAAAACGCTAAAAACATAAGAGAATTTCTGCGACTGGCAGAGTATTATCGTAAGTTCATCAAAGACTTCGCAAAAATAGCGAAACCCCTATTCCACTTACTAAAAAATGAAAAGAAATTCGAAAAGTGAGATGAACATGAACAAAGTTTCGAAACACTTAAGGAGGAGTTTGCTTTAGGAGCCGAAAAAAAGCGTTTTTTCAGCGATTTTTTTGAAAAGAAAGGACATGATTGCGGTAAACGAAATTTTGAGAACATAATGTACTATATTTTAGCTTTAAAAAACAATTTTTGTTATTAAAAAATATTAAAATTTTTTCAAGTTTAGACCATTTTGCCGGAGCGCCTGGAGTCTGCACTTTCTAATCGGTGCCGGCGTTGGAGGTCGTGCGGTGCGTCTGAAACAGTCAAGACAACATTTTTTTTAATTTTTATAAGTTTCTTTTCTATATGAACTCAAAAAATACCGAAGAAGTTTTCAAATTCCAAATTTTTTCGAAGTTTGAAAAAAAAATTCACTTTAAGTTGCAAAAAAAGTAGTTTAAATAATACTTTTGTTCAACTTATTCAGTTCAAATAGAAGATAATTTAATACTGAAGCTAGATCACATTGATTTTTTTCTATCGGACGTATATTCTTTTTGCTATCACCGGCACCGTTTTCTAAAAATCGTAAAAATGAAAACTGGAGAAAACGCGCTTTAAAGTTTTCGGTCCAAAAAAATATAAGTTTTTGGGTACTTACAGTAATTAGAGGTTAATCAGCTATCCCTGGGCCATACATTACTCCTTCCTCTTCTTCAAAAAACTCGTTTTGGTTGAGGGTTTCCAATCTTCGGGCTGTACGAGCCTTCTTGCTAGCAGATGATGAGCGCCGGTTCTCCCGCGTTATGCGCTCAGCATCGACGGCATCAGCAAAATTTTTGCACTGCTGCCCGATGATGATATTGAGGAGCTGCATGGTGGAAAGTACAGCAGAGTAGCCCTCGTTAAAAATGCCTGCAGCCATATATGCTGCAATTTCGACGATTTTATAACCGGAATTCAAATGTTTCGGACTTAGGCGCGCCACAATCGAATTGAACGATTCGTTGGAATTTTGAGTGTGGCCGCCTAAGCACCGCTTCATTAAATCGTCATTAGAGAGCTCTTCATCAATTGGACGAATGTGCTTCTCCACGGTTTCATCTATTAATCTCGCCGGATGTTTGTAAGATGCAAGATTATTCGCCGCTTGAGCCTTGCGCCATTCGCACCAACTCTCGGCGCTTCTGGACAGTTTTCATGCCGACGATTTTCATCCGTGGAACAGTAGTGGTCTAATGTTGCCTTTCAGGTAGCTTGACATTTCAATGTGTACTCGGCAAAATCAAAAGTGGAACTGAAAGCTGACGCTACAAACACCAGTGTAGAAGCCGATGCCGAGAGCTATAGTATACCGTTATATTATATACCGTTCTCCCTACTACTACTCAGCACAGACCTTCTAGAAACTCCAAATAATGTTTCAAAGGACGGTTGGACCTTTTCAGGTATATACGAGTATAGTCGAATAATAGAATACATCAAGGGGCGGAGCTCGCGCGCTCGGGTCTGCCCGAGCATTCGCACCTGCTCGATGCTCGGCCACTAAAACTGCTCTAGCTTCTGAAATATGTCGAATTGGCCTTTGAAATTTTGAAGACATATTCTTGGATAGTTTTGGAATAGATATAAGACAAAAAAACGCCGGTAAAGCAGACTCCCCCCTTAAGAAACCCCTATGTAAAGCACCAATTCAACAATTCCCCGACTTTAAAAAAGTATTCTCATTAACCATGGATGCTTCACATTTTCCGATTGGGGCTGTACTCAGTCAACAAATAGACAATCACCCAGTGAACTAGGTATTTACGAAAATCGGAAAGATTCAACGTGAATCACAGACATAAAATAAATGTAAAATGTATCTTTTTTCTTGTATTGGAGGTAATAATAATAATAAATTATAACAATTAGTAATAAACGTAAGACTACGTTTGTATTATGCTTTCTATGTTATCTGAGTATTTCGTATATCTAGAAATTTACGAAAATTGGAAAGATTCAATGCGAATTAAAGATATAAAATAAACTTTAAATGTATTTTATTTCTTGCACTACATATAATAATAATCATAAAATATCATGATATATAATAGTAAACATAATATTATGTTTTTAATATGCTTTTTATATTGATTTATCATTTTTAGATATTATGTTTTAATATGCTTTTTATATTGATTTATCATTTTTAGATATTATGTTTTAATATGCTTTTTATATTGATTTATCATTTTTAGATATTATGTTTTAATATGCTTTTATATTGATTTATCATTTTTATATATTGCATTTTAATATGCTTTTTATATTGATTTATCATTTTTATATATTGCATTTTAATATGCTTTTTATATTGATTTATCATTTTTATATATTGCATTTTAATATGCTTTTTATATTGATTTATCATTTTTATATATAATCTTGATATTTACGAAAATCGGAAAGATTCAACGTGAATTACAGACATAAAATAAGTGTAAAATGTATTTTATAACTTGCTGTTAAGTGACGGAAGTCTACATCAATTTAATTTAATTTAAATTAATAACTCTCATACACACAAACTTCCGGTACTTAACTTTTCTATGTCTTGATCAAGGTCACAAAGAGCGCCGGTTCCTTCTTATTGCTCTTCAAGATTTCTTCTTCCCTATCATACGATCGGTGAGTGAATGCTATAATGTGCCAACCCTGCTATCGATAAGCTCATTAAGAAATACAGGAGTGACACGAGACGACAATCACCATGATGTCACGGAAGAGAAGAGAAGTCTTGGCGGGCGTGAACTGAGTGACGTTGCCAAACAAGCGAAGCCACGATTTCCCTCACTCGTGTTTAGGCCAAATTACAGTAGATACGCGCCTCATCCTGCGTTAGTATAGAAGATACTTAATTTTATTTAGGCACATCGGACCATTAGAAAATAGAGAGAAAAACTAGCGAATATTGTACAATATAAGCACACCTGGACCAATGTCAGAAAACAGAAATAAATACAGAAGCTTATTAATAAAAGAAATCTGTTGTGGTTTAATAATTGCCAAACCTGTATAATCCAACTGTTACTCAAGGTAAGAAATTTGACTCAAATATAACTAAAACATTTCTCTCGTGCAAACCAAGAATGAAAAGGAATTCAAATGGTTGTCAGCCTCTCACGCGGTGAGACCAAGGCCAGTATAGGATGGCCAAGTTCGACCCCCCCCCCGGCATTTAATATTAATAATAAAATTCTTCCATTAAGAAACCATTAGTTTCTTAACACTTGCACTACATATAATAATGGTAATATTAAATCATGAAAATTAATATTAAATATTGTGACATGGTGCTTAGGTGAGGAGGGGGAGGGGTATTAATTTATTTCTTTATCAGGCGAATCAAATTCACTAATAGATAAGAATTTATTTACCCGAGTAGAATCCCTCTCCTCCAGCAAAACTTCATGTCACAAACGCAAGATGCGAGATCGCCTTACTTCATTTGAGATACGGGATATTGCCAATTTGTCGTCTCTTTTTCTGCCTTAATAGCCGGCTAACTGCAGTTTTCTCCGATGCGCGCATCAAACCACGGGAGCGGTCGTGGGCTATTCTATGCACTTACTTTCCTCGAGCACGCCTGCAAAATCCAATGACAGGCTGAAACTATTTTTTTTCTAATCTCTATCTAGAAATCTAATTTAATAATAAGGCAATCGTTTATTATTTTTGACATATTATACCAGGCTAATTTCACCTGTCGTCTGCATTTATTATCGACTAAATTCATCACTCTCGGTACAATAAAATTTGATGCGGTGTCGCGCTAAACATCCTCCATTTGTCCATTTCATTACGCATTTATGTGTTTACTAATCTACGCTAACAGTACTTTTAACTACCCTAATGTAACATGGACATCATAACTACGACGCTGCATTTACTTTCCGAAAAACCTGTACCTATAGCAAGTCTGTCATCGAGCAATATTTAACACTACGCCCTTTTCAATGTGCTATCTTATGCTACATATTAAATTGCGCTTGTACTTATAACTATCACTTTACGCGTTGGATGGAGAGAGAGAGAAACCAAACAAACTCACTTGGACAGCTGAGATTCCTATCGCCGGCTTCCTTGCCCTTGTTCCGCAGTCGTGCTACATTCATTCGTCCGCTCCGAATCTCACCGTAGCCGTGCTGCCCTTTCTCCATTCTCACAGTACCGCTGCATGTACATATGCACTCTACTTCACCGGTATTTTGTGCCTCTCACTTTGCTGTGGGGCGCTACGCGCAGATAGTCATGAACGCTGCCGAAGATTTCGTAGATCGGTGTCCGCTATGTGCGTGATATGTTGCTGCCGAGACGTACGGAGAGAGATAGAGCATTCACAGTAACGAGAACGCTGGGTGAGAACACAAGAGCAGTCTCGAGCGTTAGTGTCTACCTTGGCCGCTAGAGCGAACTCTCGAGTCGCAAGAATCAACTCGAGAGAAAAGAATAATGATAAAAGATTAGTACTACTTTGGTTGCTTCTCCTTGCAGTTCTTGGATTAGTATAAATATCTAAAGAATTTTGAGGAGGCAAAGGACTTTCATTTTGTATCTAGCACAAAAGCAAGATTACTTAGTGTTTATATATTTGCAGCATTTATTAAAATTATGTACTAGTAAAAAAATATAGTTTTAAATACCTCATGAACGTTTATTCTGACATCTTTTAAATCTGATACAATAAGGTGCCTTATAATATTTCTTGATAATATTCCTTAATAGCGTTTATATCTTTTAACTTCACAAAATTTAACATAATCATCACTTTCATCTACACGTTGAAGAACAATATGTATTTGCTTTTCAAACCAGGGTAAAGTTTCTGCTTCTTTCCACAAATGAAAGCTGTGTGTAATATATAAAGCTTGCGCCTGCCCATAGTGCAGCAGTAGCATGCCGTACCACAGGACCTTTTCTTGCTTGTGTTCAGACTGGTGCTGCACAAGGATGCAAACAATAGGTCATCGATATTTTGCTATTCGAGTGTAAGGTATATGTAAATGTGTGCTCCAGAGAGAATTGGAATAAGGAGTACATTGAAAATCCGATAGTAGTACCTGGAATGTTTTGAATTGTATGCAGAGAATCAGGATAGTATATACTGTATTATGGTGATTTGTTGTCCAATATGTTAGTACAACATTTCTTCGCCCAAAATATTATAAAAAGAGAAACCGCTGCTCACTAATACTCTTCGCATAAATCTGTAACGTATGAATTTGAAGATACAAAAATTGGTTTAATTTTTAAATTTGTTAAATATTTGTTTATTTTGTTAGAATCAGTATTTGGTATAATCCAATCGACTGCAAAATCGATTCAGTTCCATTGTTAGGGCGCACGTGACGTACCTACAACATTTCAACGAGGAGTATATTGAATGCGTTCGAATGTTCCGATAGCTGCAAAACTCAGCCAGTAATATATAAAGCTTGAAGTTTTCCTAAAACTGCTGAAGTACTACTACTGGTTCTAGTCATAAAAAAGTCGTGACTTTTTACCTGAAACTAAAATATTACGTACAATTTTTATTTAACTTTAGTTTTAGTTAAAATTAAAAATTATAATTTTCACCTTAGAATCTGTATTTATACTACATTTATCTATAATAATGGGATCAATACACTAGGAAACATTACTAGCGCATTTTTCACACGTTCATCTGCACTCTCTTTCTTGCCTAAGTGAAAGTAGGCAAGTGCTAAACTATAGGCAATGTTAGGAAGTTGTTGAAGATTCCTTGAATTTTCCCTTAAATTAAAAAATTCTCAAAACCATTCATACTTCTTTGATCGAATAGCATAAAAATCTATCATTAATACAACGGCCAAATGATCTCCCTCAGGACCCAAAGATAATAATAACTTGCAAAGCTCTAAACTAGTTATATCACAATGAATCGTGAACAAATGTATATGATATAAAATAATAGTAATTATATTAAATGTAAGTATATAATAAATATTTATATTACCTGTATCGTGCTTGACCACCACCTAGAACTAAGTGCTTAAACAGGGTTATAAATAAGGCCCGATTTTGTTATTTTCTGTAATCCAACCTACAATTAGTCGTAGTCATTATAAATAGTGGATGGAAAGCATATTGTACGTAAATAATGCTCGTTCTACAAGTATTGCTGCCATTGCCAAATCCTTATTCAATTTACATAGTTCAGCAAACTGTAAAAGAGCATCCATATTATATGGATGTGCATTTACAATACTCTGAAATTAAATTTGTTATTGTATTACAGAGAAATTAAAGATTATTTACTATTTTCTACTTGGCACTGAGCTGGTGTAATTTTTCTTCTCATATACGACAATGCACTCAACAACTAACTACACGTTCTGCACTATTTTAACATATTAAAAAATTGGTCAAGCAATATACGGTCTATTTGAAATTGGTTAATCTGTGATCTCATAGGGACTCAACGTTGGCAACCAGAGACTTCCAACACCGAACACTCGCTCGCACTCGCTAGCATGGTGGAGCCGCTTTGGTAGTCTTGAGATTTACAATTAGAAAGTCTCCGGTTGCCAAATTTGTATCTTTAAGATACCAAACATTTCGAAGTATTCGTGAGTCGATTTGGACTCTATGTGATACAGTTTTGGAAGTCTTACTAAAAAATTACCTATTAAAAATTTCCAATCTCCTAATGTTTGAAATACGTGGTCGGCTCAGTCGGACAAATTTTTTTTCGTGTATCACAGTGTCAGGACGGATCCTTGGGAGAGGATACGGTTGGAGAACTGCGCGTAGGCACAGGTCTTTCGGTTGCGTCTTGCTTCTTTCGACCGCGTACTCCCGCTTCAGCCCCTCTTTGTGCAAATATGATTAGAATATTTTGTATAATTCAGATGCATTTTGTAATAATGATATTTTGCATTTAAGAATGTACTAAAAGGATGTGTGGGGGTAACAAATTTAAAAAATATTATTTTGAAAAACATAATTTTGAATTTAAATTTATCGAATTGTTAATTTAGGAAATCAAAATCATTGAAAAAATAAAATATTTGAAAAAAGAAATTTTTAAATTTTAATCTATGAAAGTATAAAATTACGAATACAAAATTTTATAAACCATATGTGTTGAAAAAATAAAATTATTATTTAAATAGAAATTGTCAAGAATTCAATGAAAATAAAAAATTCCAATCTTAATTTTTCAAAATTATACTATTTCCATTTAATTATTTTTTAAAATAAGTTACCTTCATACTTTCATTTTTTCTACGTTTTTCCCTGCCGTTAAATCTTAAATTCTAAATTTTCATTTTAGGAATTATTTTATTTCCTAATCTATATTTTCAAAACTTTAACTTTCGTAATTTTACCCATTCCAATTTTTATTTTTCAAAATTTTTACCCCCACTTCTAAAAAAAAATGATAAGTAAAATTGAACCAACGTTTATTGTTATAAATAACTTTTATTGATTTTTTTGTAAACTATGTTACACCCCTGAGTAATGAATATATTTTAATGCACCAATTAATAGTTTTCTTCAAAAATGAATAAAATTCCGATTCCCTCGTCGCGTTCCATGTCTGCGTCCCAAGTGATTACGAGATTATTGAGTTCGGGCGATCCGGTCCAAAAATCGTTACGGACTAATTACTTTTAATTATTGTTTATTATTTTTCATTCATCAATCTTCGAGTAGATATTGGGTAAGTATATTTCCCTCTTCTTGTCCTCTACCAGTGACATCTTCGCATTCAGCCTTATCGGGTATGAATACCATAGCAGTTTCATTAGGATTATATTCAGCTACATCTGTCGACTCAATTTCTTTATCCAGAATTGTATTATATAGAGCGCATGCTGCCTTGACTATTTGTTGAGCTGTTTCCGACAATTGTTCGATGGTAGTGTAAGATATTCTCCATTTTTGGCAAAGCCGACCAAATGCTCACTCGACTGTAGCTTGAGCTCTTAACAAGCGTTTATTGAAATAGGATTTTTCAACCGACAGCTGCTTGCCTCGATAAGGCTTCATTAGATGATCCTGAATGGCATACGCTCCGTCACCTATACACAAATATGGAATAATTGTTCGAGATTTTGGAAGCTCGTCATCATCTGGGATTTTAATCCTCTTGTTTTGTAGTGCTTTATAAAGTCCTGAGTTTTTGAAAGTCGTTGGATCGTGCTGATGTCCATAACAACCAACATCTATAGCAATGAACTTATGTCTAGCATCCACGACAGCTTGCAGCCCACTTGAGTAAAACTTCTTATAATTATAATACAAAGTCCCAGAATTCGGTGGTTTTTTTATTCTTACAATCCGGCCATCAATCGCTCCTATGCAATGCGGGAAATGCCACCGCAAATAATAATCTTGCACGATATCAAACAAATGTTCTTCCGTGGGAATTGGCATATAAATAGGGTACAATTGTTTCCATAAAACGCCCATTACATCTGTTACTAAATCACATATAGTTGATGTGTCCATTCAGAAAGAAAACGATAGGCTATTATATGATTGTCCAGTTACCAAGAATCTGTAAAAATATTTATACTGAGTGTTACATAATTTCGATAAATTATTGCATATAATATGATAATTATTCTTCTTACCTTAGAGTGACCACTAATTTTTCTTCTGATTCAATTGGCTGAGAATGTAAATTACACCAATCTTTAAGTAACGAATCATAGACTTTCGAAAGAATGTAGTCGAATGTGCCAACAGACATTCTAGTGTATGCATTAAATTTATCATCATATTTCCTCAGAATTGGAAATAAATTATGGTATTCGCTGCAACATTTTCTATTTCGATTAAGTTCGTGAGTTTGAAATCTTCTTAGTCGTTCCAACGTAACATCCACTGTCCAATCAGGATTAGCAAAATCTTCAATGACATTGAACTCGTACATATCGATACTTTGTTAAAAAAATATATGTATTTAATAATTTTTACGAAAATTTGCGGTTAAAAATTCTTGAGTAAAAGTCAAATAAGCAAAGGTTTGCTTGTTATATAGAATGAGTTTGTTAAAAAAAATTTTACAAGTACGAGTTAAGCTGACAATGAACTTAAAGAAAATAAAGATCGAAATTCGAAATTAAAATGTGTGTTTGAGAAAAAATTAAGGAAGGCAGACTGAGTATGTAGGCTTTGAAAAAGCGGCGAACACATAACAGGTGTTAAGTGGCGGGAAAGCGACACTTCATTTTTCGCATTCTACATAGCTACATATAATTTGACACATTACGACTTCGAGAGCGACTTTGCAATAGAACTCCTTGACATATCGTCTTTTCGCCAATCTATGAGGGCACGAGGCAGAAAGAAGCTGCCGATACAAGCATCGAGAAGATACATAAGTGATATGCCACCACAGGGAGACAATTTGGTCACGCTACTCTCTTATAGTAGCTCTCTTACTAATTCTCTCTTCTCTTCTCTTTTCACGGACTGTCGGAATAAGGCTTTGGTCCAAACCACAGAGTTGGTACGCTCAACTATGCCGCTATCCCCAATACGAGCCCGCACAGGAACTAAAAGTAAAGACTAGCTCTTTCCTTTTCGCCCGGAAATACTATGCTCCCCTGGACCCCATCAGAGACACTATGTTTAATATTAAGCTGTTCCAATAATAAAAATAACAAACCTACTAACAATAACTAATAACCTTGTGACGATCTGTATTTATTTAATTATAGATTAATAAATTATTATGATAATCCCGGCTTGCCTGTCTCGTGCCGAGCGGTTGCACGGGCAGGCTTTTATTATCTTGTAGCATGACGACTAAAAAGAGTAGGGCGCGTGGATAGGGACTGCTAGAGCTATGCTCTGGCGGAAAAACGTGAATAATATTAGACTTTAGGTATAAAAGTTCTTACCTGGTGGATTGGAGAGCAGCAACGAATTATTGTAGAGCAGTGGCGAAATATGTTATAATAATTATTATACGACATGAACAATTTTTATAGATGGTAAGATTTTATCATACAAAAAATAATGTTTTAGAATACACTTTTTACAAAAATTTATTTTTATAATTGTACACGTTGTGCCCACGATCGCATACAATACTTATAACTTATTATAATGGAAAATTGAGAGAGCTTCCGCGTAGTAAGCGATTGAGAGTAAAACTGAGTCTGATCGCATGGGCCGCTGCCCGGTTTTTATAATTCTTAGCTATCGATGGGAAATTTTCGACGGAGGCTGCATACGCATGACTTGCTTATCGCGCAATTAAGATAGCCTGCTCGGTGAGAAAAGTCGCGTTCTCTCCACTTTTCTGGAAATTGAATTATGTGATCTTAATATCATTTTAACGACATTGTTTTTAAGTAATTCAATTTCCAGAAAAGTAGAGCGCGATATTATTTTAGTATACTATGTCGAAAAAATTATTTCGAAAGGCTTTACTATAATATTGAAAAATTTTGTAATACGAAATATAATTTCGTTACACCTCCCTTGTTAGAGAGTTCATTGGCCTGAATTAATTTAAGTAATGACTTTCCAAAAAACATTTCGATTTACACAAGTTTTTAACAAAATTTCGTATAATAGTCTAGTGCTAAATAAAAAAAAATTTCTTTACATATAATAGTTATATTATTGAACTTAATTTTATTATTGTGTATTTGTTAATAGCATAACAACGCATTTAGTATTATCGTATGTATATATATAGAAAATTTTTTGTAACTTAGATAATTAATATTATACCTAATGTAGCCCTGGTGGAACTGTTTTGTGTTTCGAGTTGTGTGAGTTTATTGATAGGGAGCAAGGAGGGGTAATTGGTGAGGATGTATCCGAGATGATCTTCTTCTGGAACCTCATCTATGCTGTGGTCAGGATCATTTATAAAGTAGTGTCCTTGCAGCATTTCGAACTGTTCGGTATCCAGTTTATCAAGTAGGGATTGTTCATCCCAGGACGTAATGGTCACTGGTATGCGGTTTATGTGTGGTGTGTATGTTAGATTGGGCGTTGAAGCTCGTGGTCATTGTCATATAAATTCAAATCCCACTTCTCGTATTATTGTAGAGAAAGAGCCCAAGTTGTTATCAGGCACATGGTTGAATGGTCTGGTGGATAGCCAATCTTCGTAGTTCAGTTTGGTCATCAGGTCGATTTCTTGTTCTGAAGTTAGTTCGACCTTGGCCTGTCCTACGTGTAGTTTGAAGATTGACTTTGGTTCGGCCTTCCTTGGTATGACAATTTTCGTAACCAGGATTGATTTTGAGTGTTAGCAGGAAATGGATTTTGGATGCTTGGTGCTGCATTATTCTGGAATCATTGAATTTCGTAGAGTTATTACGGTATAGTTGCACTGTAGTCTAAATTTGGTGGTTCGACCTCGTTAACGGTGATAAGGTTAGTCGTGCTTTTGCTGACAGATCTGCGTTTAGTAATTACAGGACTGAGGTTAGGATTTGGAGGTTCGTTAGCTAAGTTGAACCTAAGGGTTTTGTGTACTAAAGGAGTTGTGGGTAAGTGCACTGGAGTAGTGGAATAGTTGGGGGGTGGTTTATACAAGATTTGTTTGGGGCGCAAAGGAGTACATAGGGACATAGTCGGGATCAAGACCACTTGTAGTTTGTGTTGGTCTTGTGATGATTGGTATGGTGATTGTCTGGATTTGTTGTGTATGTGTTGTGCGTCTCGTGGGTTGGTGTTCTATGAGTGGTATGTTATTTGTGTGGTTCGGTTGCGTGTGAGTGTCAAAATATACTAGCGCGCGTTTTCATTGTTTACAATTGTGCACAAATACATAAAATTATAAAAACGTGTTAGAAAGATAACGCTAATGACAATATAATTTAGAATTTGAATTAGGTTTATTCGTTGTTCCTTTTTTGTGGTGAAGTTAGTAGTACTTAGTTTTAGGTTGAGGCTGGAGAAGAAATGTACTCTTGTGAATGGTATGGTTGATGCAGATGGTAGATTTATGTGTGTGTGTGAGCTTCATAGTCGGTTCCCAGATATAAAGTTCCATGTCCTAGAATTTGGATATCTTCCTTAGGGTTGTCATGGCATTGTATTTGTGTCTATCTAGTGGTGTTCGTTTGTTGAGTTTCTATTTTACATGACTCCCATACCATATTTGAGACGTCGCTCAGGATATTTATCTCACAGGATGTTGTTCTTTTTGTAGTGGGTCATACGATGCAGTAGATTTCTTGTCCTTGTTTGAGGCATGTATTAAGTTCTGTACCAGTGATGAAAATATGTTCATCATTATCATTACGCCTGGCAATCAAATGTCCCTTTGGTGTTATTGTGGCTAATACTCCACTTTCTTGTGGTATCGGTATCGGATGGATTCTGGAGAGTTCGTAGGTTGAGTTTGTAAAGACTTGAATGGTGATAAGGATATATATAATACTCCTATTTCTGTGGATGTTTATCTGGGAAATTTTGCTTATTTCTGTTGTGTGTATATCGATGTTTGGAAGCGTAGTGTTTGGTTTTTTATGTGAAATAGTGGTCCTGAGGCTGTGCATTAAATCTGAAGGCAATAATAGAGGACTGATATTACCCTGTTCTGCTGGTTGAAGGGATTGAATTATTTCATTGTAGATTTTAGCATGAAGGTCAAGTGTGGTTTCCAAGGTGGTGAGCCATGCTTGTGCAAAACCGAAGAATTCTAAATGGTGAATTTATGTGTGTTATTCTTGCTTGCGTAGTGGTAGTGAGATAGTGTATCAGTGTATTTCCCTTTAGTCTATCTAGTTTCCTTTGCTGACGAGTTATACCATTTATTATTAGCGCAGCTGATGCATGTGTTCTTTCAGGTCTTGTTGTCACTGCGTGGTTAATAATTTTGAAGTTGTGAAATTGAGGTACTTGCATGTACTTCTTGTTGGTGGCGTTGAACTTTAAATTGTCCAGTTGGTTCCGTAATTCTGCTGTAATAGATAATTTCTCTGCCAAATATTTGGTTCGAGTTGTGTATAATTGACATGCTGTAGGGGATCCAGGACATTCGTGTAATATCTGGTTAATCTGTATTTGTAGCTCAGTTTCATTATGGCTAGCTGAGTTAACATTCATTTCTACCATGAATGTAAATTTGTCGATGAAGTTGTAGAGGCGTCTAAGGAATTCGAAGTATAGGCTAGGATTATTTCAAAAATAGGACAATTTGTATTGATGTGATATTGGGATGATTTGTGAGAGTATAGCAGCTACTACTACGGCGTTCATTATTATACCTGTGTAAAAGAGAAACAAAATAAAGGAGTTAGCAGAAAAAACTTTTTTGACCGTCGCAAGCGGGTGATAAGTACATTAGTTTAATAAATGCGGCATCGAAGCTGAGGCAGGCCATGGTTGGTCATTATGTACAAACATGTCCACACTCTTTTTTTTTTTTTTTTTTTATTATTCGTTACCGTCATCATTGTCAGTGGTGTGAGGTCCGTATTCTATCAGGTACGAAGTTCTGTTTGATGGTACTCGTGATTGAGGATTAAAAATTGCATTGATTGGATGGAATTCACAATCATATCTTTGACTACGAGTGTGAGATAACTCAGGTTGTTCTTTGCGTTGTGTTGGATATTTTATACAAAATGTTAGTATGAGAATTATTATTATAATTATTATAAAAATATTGGATCCAATGGATCCACAGGATATATACGAGTGCAAGGTTTTGTCATCGTATTCGGCTATGAAGGATTCGTATTTATCTTGGATGTTTTCAAGTGATAAGCGAGGATCTAGCTTAGTAGCACAATATTTAGAATTGAATGTGGGAAAATAAATAGAGGTGTTAATGGTTTTTAGTTTATTATAAAAGAGTTGATCGATTTTTGAGATATTGAACGATATTTTGGGTAGATATAAAAATTGTATGTTTGAACCCAGATTTTCCATTCCTACTAGAGTTGTGTGGTCCTGTCGAGCTGTATACCGAGGTTGTATTTTTAATATTCCGACTCCTTTTAGTCGGATCAGCTCGTGTTGTTGTCCAGGACATAGAATTTGTACTGTAGTGGGTTTGGGGAGAGAGTATAACCATGCATCAATGACATCGAGGTGAGTCCAGTGATGCATATGGTTTGGTAGATAACTTATACTACATTTTTTTTTTAGAGTTTCTTCACTTGGTTGATTAAGGAGTAGATACTCACATGCCATGTCTCCGTCAGCTTCATGTATGGGTTGGTGATGTATACATATTCTGTAGTTGTATGTACGTTTGCATTTTGTAAAGCTTTGTTCTGACAGAAAACTGTAGCTAGATATATGGTGCTTGAAGTATTATGAATGCTGATGCTGTATAGTTTTCGTGTGTCTGAGCAATTGGTATGGGATGCATTTTATATAATTCAGTAGCGAATTTATTTAACATAGGTATAAATATTTCTATTAAAAATGTATCTTTCCTAAAACCTAATTTTACAGGTGCTATTTCTATAAGTTTATCGGTTCTAGCATGATTAATGGGAATGGGGAATTCGTATTCTGGGTGGAAGTCGACTATTTGTCGGATTATTTGTTGTAATTTGTCAGTGGATATGAGAGATGGATGTAAATGTCTTATTCTTGCTGCACGTACATCGTCTAAAATGGTTTGAAATGTTTCTTTGTACATATTAAGGGCTGATTCTATTTCATTTGTGATTTGGTCGTATTCTCTAGTAAAATTGTATCTTTGCCATATGTTTTGAAGATCGTCAATTCTTTTTATGGCTTCTCTTAAAATATGTAGAGTGGCATTTATTATCTTTCTTGAGGAACTCAGTTTCTGTTCTATAGAATTTATTTTGTGTTTTACTATATGAGTATCCTAACGAGAGCGAAACGTTGCACGGGTGCGTCTTTTAGACTAAAGGGCATTCTTTTGTATTAAAAATGGCCAATTCCGGTGCTAAAGCATTTTTATGTCATAGCTTCATACCAAGCTATAACAGTCCTAGGTTTTAATGCATTTACATGTACGAGTATTAAGTTTCTTTCTTCTCCAGTGTTAATTAAGAATTGAGTAGGTTGTTTTAGTTCCGGGGCATTTAAGATTACTAGTGGTGCGGTAGTTCGTCCAGGGGAGCCTTCTAGAGTTCCTCTGCCGATATAAATTTGACCACAGGTGGACGCTGTGACGGCTGTTCGCTCGTCTATGCATCTGTTCGACGGGCGGGCAAGGAGTTTAAATTCTCCTGAGATTTCCTTCGAATCATTGGTTATTGAGGTGGGTAATAGCACGGAGGCATATAAGGTGGTGCATTGACATAGGCGAATGGTTGTGGTTGGTCACGGCGCGCTCCGATCAAGTTTAAATAAAAAGATCTTGCACCTCGCGAGTTTTTTTATAAATCATTCCTGGGATATCTTCCGATGATTTTAAGCCTAAAATGAAAATAATCCCTAGAGGGATTTTCAAATAAACTCGATATTTGATCATTTTCGTAGGTTATCGTACCTATTTTCTATATTGCATCTTGTATTTAGATTTCTTAGCATGGACAGATTCCATAGCCTGTTCACTATAAAATCCAAGTCCCGTCTGAACTTCTTCGCAAAAGTCAGGCACATGAAAAAATACTGCATGAATTTTGGGCGTTATTGGTACATTTAAATGTAAATAACTTTGCTTGAAGGCATTAATCTTATCTTTGAAAGATGGGTCAAGATTTTTTCCAAAGCAGGCATGTACAACATTTTTGAAGTGCTCAAAAGCATTTACATATTTCAAACATCCCAAATTGTGATTTCGTGAACGCAGTAAATCAAGTTTGTCTAATAATATCTTGCACGAATTGCCATTAAAACTTGTATTACCCTGACGTATATCACGAGTAACATGGCATGATTGTGCCCATAGAAGAGCGTCTTTCTCGAATTTAGCCAATAAGTGTCAATACAATGTATTTACTACACCTAGCATCAAATGAAGTTCAGGTGGAGGTATTATCTGAAGAAATGTTTTGTCTACATCAGTTGATAAAAGAGGCGGATGAATACAATTTTTATGATTCTTCGCATCTTTTTTGACAGATCCTGCTTGATGCCAGTTTATATAATTTTGAAACGTATTATTTATTGTCCTCGGTATTCCGCAGCTACTTAAATCATTTTTCGGTGCGAAATACCAAGTGCAGGGGTAAAAGCTGCAATGCGACATGATGCCAACCATAATATTAGCAAGTTTTAAATCTGTCGCAATAGTTCCCTGAAAGTTGTTTATTTTTATTGCAGACCACAGCTGCGATACATTTTCATAATTTTCTTGAGTACTGTTTGCTAATACTAGTATCAATAATTTCTTAACACCTGAATCTTTAAACCGTTTAGCAGAAATACCATCTTCGAACTTTTGCCGGTGTCTATTTAGCTTTTCATTTTCTGAAGTAGATTGAATGGATAAACATATCTTCAGAAAACCCCCTCCCCCGTCAATACCAAACTTCAAGTGAAATTCAGACAATGAGCGTTTTTCTTTAATGTGTTCTATTAAAGCATCAAGATTTGTGCAGTAAGCGACTGTTTCGGCTGCAGATGAAACTTTATCAACCTTGACGTGAACAAAGTCAAAGTTTTTAGTACCAAAATAATCATCAACACAGTGACTTTTAATTGATAGTTTTTTTTTTCAAATGCGGTTCCACGACCTTAGCATTTTTCGTAGCTACTCGTAAAGCTGTAGCAATCGCAAGTGTCTTCGTTTGGCTCAAATGTAAACTAGTCTGGATTTTTAAAAAATCGTCTGCAGAAAAAAGCTCAGGTTTGCTTAAAGCTTTGTTATTTTGTGAACCAATAGCAACTTTAAGAGGCTTACCGCGTGTTTGAGAAAGTGATAGAGTTGTAGTATTTTGTGTATTTTCTGTAATCATTTGCGTTTAAGCAAAGACGAAATTACTTGATCTGTAGCTCTTGGGCTTGTTTGCATAATGTTTTCAGTCAAATTCTCCAAGCGTACGGTAAAGTTACATTTATGAGATTTTCCTTTTCCCAACAAAGAAAAGCAGTAACTACACCGACTTTCAACGGAAGGTGATTTTCTTTCATCTAGATTAAAATTGTATTATTATATTGTAGTTATTATAACTAGAAAAAGATATGTTTTAATAGCTTACTTGGAACTTTTATATTTGTCACATCAACAAGTATTCCATGTCGCTCAGGCATAACATTATTCTTTGTAAAGTTTGAAAATTTTCCAGGATGGGGTTTTCTCACAAGCTCACAAATATGACAAGCACATAAAACATCGTCGCTTGATCTAGTAGATTTCTTCAAAGGTTGAAGATCAGAAAATTTTGGTAGATTCACACTTATATCTTCATCGTTTCTAATTCTGTATAAATCTCTTTTGCAACTACTGCATAGAACGAGACGTAATCGGTCATCACTAGTATCGTACTCAAACTGTTTTTCATCAAGCACTTTTAATTCTCCTTTTACAGGAATCATTACTTTAGTTTTTCCAAAGCAAAGTAAACAAATTTGATGACGATTTTCATCGTGTGTTCTTGCCTTCGGCATTTTTACTAACCGTAAAATCAGCATAAGTTTATTTATCGCAGCCATGGCAACGGAATACCAAATTTATCCTCGATGAAAGAAAAAAAAAAGAAACTTCGAGCGCACAGAAAAATATTTGAAATAAGAAGTTAAAAAATTTAATTTTTGAGCAGTATTTAAAAAAATTTATATGAATTTTAAAAGTTTAATGAGTATTAAGAATTTATAAACTTACTTCTAATATTGAAATATATTTTTAAAGCCTAAGAAATCTAAATACAAGATGTAATATAGAAAATAGTCACGAAAACCTACGAAAATGATCAAATATCGAGTTTATTTGAAAATCCCTCTAGGGATTATTTTCATTTTAGGCTTAAAATCATCGGAAGATATCCTAGGAATGATTTATAAAAAAACTCGCGAGGTGCAAGATCTTTTTATTTAAACTTGATCGGAGCGCGCCGTGCATCTTGATGTGGTACCTGTGGAGAGTACCTTGTAGGTGTTAGAGAACGTTGCCTTTGGATCGGTGTGTTTTTATATTTTTTAAATTTTATGTGTTTTCGCGACGATCGTCGTATCTCCTGTCCTGATATTTTCGCTTATTATAACGTGATGGACTTCTGCTTTGCTAGTTAGATCTGAACTTTGAATTTTAAGGATTATTTTTATTTCTTTGATCATATGCTTATCTAGGATTTGGAGTTTGGTTCTCGTTATCTCTATATCGATCCGCTGGAGATTGACTTCTCCAAGGTGTTCTGTTATAAGTTTGATCTTCTTGAAATTGAACATGTCGTTCAGGTGAGTTCATCTTTGCTGTGTTGATAAGTCCCTTTCTATCATTTGAACTGATCATATCTCTCACGATTCTTTGTGCTATTTGAAGTGCATTAGCAAGAGTTCCTGGTTCTTGTACGCTTACAGCATACAGAAGGTTATCTGAGAGTCCTGGTTTAAAAGAGTCTAGTACTCTGCCTTCTAGCATTGTAGTCATGTGGGGGACTTCTTCTTCCGTAAATTTTTCATTTAGGGGTGCTTTGGCGCCACCCATAATTTTTTTTGTGAGGCTGTAATATTCCATTACAGTTTCGCCTCTCCTCATTCTAATTGCTTGAAGTGCAGCGCAATAGTGTGTATAATTCTTCTTGGGAGCAAAGTATACCTTAAGGGCATCTTTTAGATTATCGATCGTATTTATTGCTATATCTCCTACGGCGTCACGGGCTGTGTTGCGGAATTTTGCAATTACTCCTTTGAAGAAGGTATTTCGCATACCTGCTGGACATATGCTAAGTCCATTTTCAACATCCTGAATGAACGTTTTTAGGGGCATGTTTTTGCCATCATAATTGGGTATGCGCAGTAATGATTGTTGCACTGCCATGCATTTACCCATAGTACTAAGCAACTCATCAGTTGTAGTCTGATGGTGCGTGAGGTTGGCAATGGCGTTTTGGTCTGCCATTTTGTTTTAATTCACTGTCTGTGTAACAATTTCATCGATAATAAGAATAGGAGAATTTTTCCTTTTCTACTTTTATTAATCCGATTTAGTTAACTTAATGGCTGGAGTTTTTTAAAATCTTTTAATAAAATTATTGGTTGATGTTGTAGACAATCAAGAATTAACTGTGACTCGTTGTTTCCTGACTTTGACTTACTGTCATTATTGATTTCGTTGACCACTATGCAATCGCTTAAGTCTATATCGAGGTTACTAACTATATTCTTGGGTTTTTCAACATTCGTTTGATCATGAGGTTTGTCTGGAAGATTGCAGTCGAAATATTCGTCGATCGTTCAAAATTCGTTCCAATTTATTTCTATCGGGGTACCAACTGGTTCTAAGTTGTTTGAAACAGAATTTTTTTGTGTTGTATATATACTTTTTAGTTCCGGAATTCAAGAGTCGTTAAAACTCGTTCGACAGTATCTAAAAAATTTTTACGTTTTTTGTAAATATATAACCAATTATTAACTGTCCTACCCATCTAAATTTACCGAGAAAAAAAATTTGAAGTCTGATTTTTGGCTCAAAGCTCAGTTATTGCTTCTTTCATATATCAGAATTATTAGGTAAATACTAAGCTGTAATTCCAAAGACATGTAATTCGGTGTTGTTAAACCATCATTGAGACTGGCACTTATTTAACTAAATTACTAATAGTAAAATATGAGATACAAAATAAATTTTCGAAATATTAAGGTAATAGATTATTAAAGTTAGAAAATAAGAAGGTAAATTAATAAATAATTTTGATTATATTAATTGGAATAATTACCCTATGTTTAATGTAAAAATAAAATAAAATTAACCTTGAAATGTAGAATCGTATATATATATATCGATTGCCGTGCAATTTTGTCCTGACTAGGTACACTGGTGCTCTAAATTTCTTGGTAATTACGGTTTACTTTTGTTTAGGTGTGACTTAAATAAGGTTCGAAAATATATATTTATTTGATAAAAAGATGGAAAATAATATTATCTCTTTTTTTTCTAAAATTCTAAATATTCAAAGAGTATCGGTTCAAGTTCTCGAATGTGCTCTTGAAACCATGCTGAAAAACCTTCTAAACCAAACTCTTCTTGTTCTGTGGTCTCGAATTCCGTTTTTAAATTGGCTTTATATAGATTGCTTATATCAGCCATGCATGAAGGGAATATACGTACACAGATATATATATATATATATATATATATATATATATAATACCCCCCTGCTCGCCAACCCCCAAAGCATCATGAAAATTTTTGTTTTTATGAAGGTTTTCTATTTTTCCACACCACTCGGGAGGTAAATCGATTGGCGCGTTTTTTGTTTTGTTAATTAAGCTTCTTTATACATTCAAATTTATGTTTTATTTAATTCATTTATAAATAAATATATGTAACTCATACTTACATTTATTTATATTTAGTTTTAAGTATTGTATTTTTTAACATACATATTTATTTTAATTTTGTTTTTTATTTGAATGTAATATTGTAAAGCGCTTTTTAATTCGCATGTAATAATCTATATATGTAAATTTAATATTAATGAATATAATTAAAAAAAATAATTCTTTTGAATGTAATAAGAATTTACATTACTTTAATTTTTGTTTTAAATTAACAATATATCTTGTTATATTATATTATGAAAAACTTAAAAATTTCACTCTAATAAATCTAAATTAATTTTCATGTATTTTATTTATGTGTTATACTTTTTACATATTTTTTAGATTTATAATAGTAATAATGAAGATGAATCCAAAAATGTATTTTATAAAATTTAAGTCTTATAAATCTAAATATGGTAGCATGTATTTTATTTGTAATAATGTGCATACTTTTTGCATATTTAGATTTATAAGAATAATTTATATTATATTAATGAAAAATATAACATTTAAAACATAAGTCTTATAAATCTAAACAAATTGCATGTATTTTAGTTATGCATACTTTTTGCAAATTATTTAGATCTGTAAGAGTATATAATAAAATGGAAGAGATTATAATAATTCAATTTCATTAATATCATTAATATAATTTTGTATAATATATTATAAATTTGAATTACATTTTTGTGTATATTTTTAAAATTGATTTTAAAAATATGATAAATTGTTAAAGTATGTAGATTATTTAAATTGATTTTATACATAAAATAGAATAATTTATATTATATTAATGAATCAAAAATATAACAATTAAAACATAAGTCTTATAAATCTAAACAAATTGCATTTTCTAATTTTGGGATCAGAAATATTTCTGATTGAGGTATTATATACCAGTTACTACTTAATAAGCTCAAAAGTTTGGGTCATTGTATAATTGTATATTATATAATTTTTAATCTAGATTTTTAATATGATTATTACTTTCCTATAATTTTATTTTTTATTATATTATACTATTTTCAAATAATATTTACATTAAGTTACCCTTAACCTTCAGCCAATTAAAACAAACTTTTTTTTAATACTGAATATTATTTATAAAGTTATTATATTTTAGAAAAACCAAGAAATTATTGATGAAAAAAAAGAATCAGAAAATCAGTAAAATAGAATAAACTGCACTGATATGTATAATGAATAAAACACTTTATAAATTTATAAACATTCACAATTATTATTATAAACAACTTTTATATGTATAATATGTATATAGAAAAAAAAACAAAAATAAAAAATGATAATAGAAATAAGTAAATGAGGAGGGCATGAGGAGGGCTGGGAGGAGGGCTATGTGGAGGATACAAAGAGGAGGGGCGAGGAGGGCAAAAAATAAGATCAAAATAACGTATTTTTTTAAACGATATTACTTTGTTTTGAGGAGGAGAATGAGGAGGGCAAAATGAGGGGCGAGGAGGGGCCAGGAGGGCGTAAATTTTATTAGATTTACAAACAACTATATAATATAGGAAGATATATAATTTAATTTTGACTATCAAGTATAATTGTATAGGGATGTCTGGTTTTCTGATTTCTGTCCCTTACTACACGTGATATTGTTTCTACGCAGTAGTATGGTCAGTCTCGCATTAGGAACAAGAACGCGTATGCGAAGGGCGCGTACGTTTTTGCGTTTTGTTGTATTTATCGTACAGGGGATGATTGAAGCTAGAACTTCGTTTATTATGGAGTTTTTTTATAAACATGGGTAGTTTGTGGCTAGTTACTTAAAGTGTATTAGAAATGCGATGCGTATGCAATAAGTATTCGATAACTATTTTTAAAGGTACTTGTCATATGTACAACGTCTCAATATGCACGATTGTTTCTACTTATTTTGTGTTACTTATATATCAAATGTTTATTTAAAATTGCGTTCAGGCACATGTATCTTTTTCATAAAAGAAAAAAAGATTTTTTTTTAATATTAACTAATAATTATAGTAAGTGAAATGTTTTAATTTTTATAGTCCCCTTAAATTGGGTTATATATATATATATATATATATATATATATATATATATATATATATATATATATATATATATATATATATATATATTTAAATATTTAAAGCCATTATACCGTTTGTACAAAATGATTAAAATTCTTGATTCAAACAAAAGTAAGATATCGAGTTTCAAATGTTCAGGCTCAAATTCTTAAAATTTGTACCTGATTATTATACGAGCTTACAAATTGCTCAACCTTCCTGAGACTTTAATAATAATTATTTCGTATGTTAAATGTCAAACAATGAGTGCATGATTATTCTAACTAAATTTAATATTAATTCAATTTATATTAATTCAGTTTATGGCGATTATTAAAGCTTTTTCTATGAACCGTTAAATTAGGTAATGTAAATAGAATTTAACAAAGATTAAGAGTGCTAAAAGAGTACTTACTAGTACTAATATGAAGGTATACATAGATTTTAATGATAAACAAATTTTTTATATTTGTTGGTTGTGTACAAAGATAGTGATTATAAATATAACAAATATAAATTCTTAAATTATAATAATTTTAGTTCTATGCAAAAGTTTAAGTTGTTGAATCAGCTTCTCTTATTACGGTTTTGTAAAATAAGATTTCCTTGATTTCTTTATCACTGATTGCTTTCACTTCACGATAAAATTTTTGTTTTTTGTGAGGCGGTATTTCCTTTGATAGCCACCACAAAAAAAAATTTTAAAAAATCGATGCAAGCTGCGGGAAAAGGTCAGCTTCCCAAAAAAAAATAAAAAATTTCAAGCGAATCGATCGTGCCAAAATAATTGCTAGTTAGAAAATCTCTTTAAATTTATGTTTTTGCTAATAATTAATAGAGTAGCTGATTTTTTAACTATACCTTTTAATTAATTATATTGAGATAATAATTATTATCATGTAAAGTTTAAGTGTAGTAATAAAATATAAATATTTATATACGTGTACCAAGTGTAAAATATCAATCAAATTCGAATTTGAATTGTTTATTTTATTTTTTAATTAACGGAGACTAGTTTATTCGTAATTTCCTTGATAATTTATCAAAGCCTTATTTTTACATTTATTTATTAAAATAATTTAATTATTACAATTAAAAATGTAAAAAAAAAATAATAATCAGAATAAGAAGTAATGCATTCAATGCTTTGTAGTATAATGATGATATACAAGTTGGAGCAATTTTTTTCTTGTAAAGATATAACTTATAGCTTTATACTTATTAGTACCTTACTGGTAAAGATCTTCTATGTTTAAAATATTTATCTAAAAGAATGTGTGTTATTATTAAATTTGTTTTCTTAAAGTTTAAGATAAAGTGTTAAATATTTGTAAGCAAATTAATATGATATTTATTAGTAATATATATTTTTTTATACTCAATTTTATAGGTCAATGAAATAATACGATAAGATAATTTGAAAAATGAGAAGTGTGCATCTGTAAGGGGATGAATTTTTTATTTATTAATCAACGTTTTACTGATGTCAATCGGTCGAAGGCTTCGCTTATTGATGGGTCTAAGTATACTTGATCGGCTCTCAACTCTCTAAATATTTCTACTTGGTGGTTATCTAATCGAATTATCACCTCTTTCAATAATAATTGCGTGTGCGTTAAGGTAGCGATTCGTCCTTCTAGAATGTTTGAGTAGGTCCACCTATCTTGGTTGTTCTCGCTTAAAGATTCAACACATCGACGCAATTCGGTGAATGCGAATCTCGAGACTTCGTGGAAGGGCGAGTTGAAAATATTAGGAATCATATGGCTAATATAATTCTTTTTCGGGAATTAGAATACAATTCATTAATAAAATCCTTAATTGATTTAGTAAATCGAGACTAAATCGAGACTCGAATTGAACTAGTTAAGTATTTGAAGGTAAGTTTAAGTTATATGTATGTAGTAATTTACTAAATACACATAATTGATGTAAGTAAACGCATACAATATAATTTATTGATATACGATTAAATAATATAGTTGTATGCATACATAAAATCTTATAT
Organism: Gastracanthus pulcherrimus; assembly: GCA_949152435.1. Lineage (NCBI taxonomy): Eukaryota > Metazoa > Arthropoda > Insecta > Hymenoptera > Pteromalidae > Gastracanthus > Gastracanthus pulcherrimus. Next base: position 98,580,012 of record OX424576.1, on the reverse strand, counting down.
GTTGTAAAGTGGATAATTTGAATACAGAATATTATTGGTTTTAACAATGTAAAAGAGAATTGGATAATTTTATTCGTGTGGTATAATTATGATCTCGTCTTCGTCGGATTTAGCGTCATTTATATCCACGGTAATATCGGCTTGTACGTTGATTCTTTGAGCGTTGTGATGAATGTCAGCGTTAAAAGTCACCATTTGTACATAGTTATTAGTAGGTACGTCGCGGATTATTTGAGGGTCGTTTCGTAACTGTTTGTCAATGATTTGAATGTCGTCGTCTTCGTCGTTTGGGGTTGGCTCAACCGGCTGAGCCCTTGCAATCGCAATCTCTTCCGGGTGTGGCGTATCGGGAAATGTTATATCAAGTTTTATATTTAAGGCGTCGATTTTATTTTGAGTAAACCACGGTATCGTGTATCTCAATTCTTGCGGAAGAGCTAACTCTCTAAGTGCCTCTGGCGGTGTTTCTGGTTCCGGTAGTATTATGTGTGGTACGTGAGCGACTTCTACGTGCATGGCAGCACGACGTTCTTGTAAGTAAGGTTTAAAATATGGTTTGTTATAAACTTCCTCGGGCAAACACTTTAATTTATTTGCTATAGCCGTACAGATTCTTTTACGTTTCTCTGCCAGTGCTCGATCTTCCGCGGCTGTAAGGTTTTGTTCTACAATTCAAATTTTTCAAATTTTCCCATCGATGTTTAATTAAATTTTTTGTTTTTAACCTTCTAATTTTATGTTTATTTGACTTACTAATTATACTTTCAGTTATTTTGTTATCAGAAGTATTATTCATTAAACTGGGTTTCTCACCCTTTTATTATATTCCCCTTTCTCTTTCGCAACACGTTACTCAATAACATGAAATGTGAATTATAGAAGGATAAGTCGGTCAGGTGTACCCGTCTAAATACGAGCGTTAGTCCGACTCGGATAATCTGGTTCAGACGGTCCAGCTGCGCGCCGAGGGCTGCTTTCCCGATCCGAACACGGGTCGTAAGGATTAGGTCTGCTGGGTCCTTATATCCTTACGTTTGCACCTTGTTGAGCTGATAGAGAAAAAGGTCTCAGCGGACGCGAAGGTCGCCGAGTATTCGCAATCCGTGTCAGAAAAACGGAGCCACGCTACTGGTTAAGTGTGGGCTACTCTTAACTCAACTTAGTAACAACGTTTACTTATGGATAACAAAGGTTATTGGGAAGGAAAGGTTATTAGAGGTCACGTGTTGTTTATAAAACAAGGAAAAACAATGTAATGTGTTTATATGCATATTACTATTGTAGTAATATCAATTGAAAACAATAAAATGTCTTATTTTATTCAATTAAACACAAAGGAAAAAAAGTAAGGTTTATAAACAAATAATAATTTCGTAATATATAATGGAAAAATAATATTTTGTGTAGCAAAAATGGTCTTCACTATAACAACCCCTTTTTTTTATTAGAAGAAACGCGTAGTTTTTCGATCTGAATGACATAATATTCCGTGTCATCCTAGAATATGCGCGCGGAATGCAGCCCGTAAATAGTGCGTTAACTGTGTCGTATGTCTTTGTCCGTGTACAAGAGGGTTTTATTTTTGTGTAAATTAGGCAGTAATAATAGTAATATACCTTTATAGGGTTTAGGTTATATATATATATATATATATTTGCTAAAATATTTAGTGAAATTAGATAGTATACACTAAATTCTTTTATTTAATTATAAGAATTATTTGGGAAAATAAGCTAAAAGTCAAAAGTATTAATAAAGTAATTGTAAGTATATTAAGTTTAAAAGTTTTGTAAGAGTGAAACATCTCTAGTCAATATTTCTTATTGGTAATATTTGGCTCCAATACATACTAAGAATTGGGGTATACTTTAATAATCTAAGAAGGTAATGAAAAAATATAATATTTATTAAATAACGTATTGTGTCTTACTAATAATGTTATATTATCCTATTATTGATAATTCATAGTGTATGAGCATAAAACTTAAGAAAACATAAATTTGAAAGAATTTTCATTCAGCTAAATAGTTTTAAATAATTATATACCATAATATATGATGTCAATTAATTAATAACACCAGCACACAATAAAAAACTGGTCTGTACTTTTGACCAGACCCACCTATCTACATGTATTTTTTCGCGCTGCATCCGAATCTGGAGTCCGTTTAAGCCTTACACCTCGAGATTTTTAGTAAATTGCAAAAAACAGATAAAAATTACGAAAAATCGTGAAAAATCGCTTAATTAAAAACAAGAAAATTCTGAAAAAATTTTGTTGACCCGGATTAAGGGTGTTTCTTGTGTATTTATTCTCCCTGAATTAAAATCTGGAGTCCGTTTAAGCCCTGCACTTCGAGAATTTGAATAAATTGCAAAAAAAAACAGCTAAAAATTGCGAAAAATCGTGAAAAAATGCGAAAAGTCGCTTTAATAAGAACAATAAAATTCGGAAAATTTTTTTTTGACCTGGATCAAGGGTGTTTCTTGTGTATTTTTTTGCGCTGAATCCGAATGTGGAATTCGTGGAAACCCTACACCACGAGATTTTGAGTAAATTATAAAAAACAGCTAAAAATTGCGAAAAATCGCGAAACATCGCCTTAAAAAGTACCAGAAAAATCGGAAACAATCTTTTTGACCCGGATTAAGGGTGTTTCTTGTGTATTTCTTTGCGCTGAATCCGAATCTGGAATCCGTATAAGCCCTATATCTCGAGATTTTGAGTAAATTGCAAAAAAAAACAGTTAAAAATTGCGAAAAATCACGAAAAACCGCTTTAAAAAGAACAAGAAAGTTCGAAAAATTTTTTTTGACCCGGATAAAGGATGTTTCTTGGTTATTTTTTTGCGCTGAATCCGAAACTAGAGTTTTTTTGAACCGTATACCCCGAGATTTTGATTAAATTTCAAAAGACAGCTAATAATTGCGAAAAATCACGAAAAGTGGCGAAAAATCACTTTAGGAAGTACGAGAAAATTTGGAAAAAAAATTTCTGACCTGGATTAAAGGTGTTTCTTATGTATTTTGATGCACTGAACTCATTTCTGAAAATTTTTAAAATCTATTACTTACCGATATTGCCAAAACCGTGAAAAATAGCTAAAAATAGCGAAAAATTGAGAAAATTTGAAAAAGTCGGGAATCAAAAAATCTAAAAGTCATGAATAGCACAAAATCTTGAACTCAGTTTGCTCTTATACTTTTTTCTCTGGTAGCGAAATCTTTTCTCTTCAAATGACCTATGTAACGGGTTTATTTTTCTCTTTTTTGTATTCTGATTCGTTTCTCTCATGAGCGTCCAATAGAAATCTGTCATCATGTTAACATCCCATCTTCTTTGGTATCGTTTTTCCATTTCACTTATGTCTTGATGGAATCGTTCTCCTTGTTCTTCGCTAAAGTCTCCGAGGTGTTCAGGAAAGTAGTCGAGATGAAAGTACAGAAAGTGCAGTTTAAGATTCATCAAGCAGCCTAACTCTTTAAAAATTTTCAACGAGTCTTCAACCAAATTCTGGTAGTCATCACTCTTCTCATTTCCAGTAACTTCTGAGAGACATTTTTGAAACTTTGCCATGCCGTGGTTCGCGAAATTTTTGTCTTGAAAAAGAGTGCGAATTTCCGGTCCATCGAAAATACCGTCTTTCAATTTTGCATCACTTATCGCTGGAAACTTCTCTCCTAAATATTCAAAACAATCACCACCTTTGTTCAGAAATTTGACAAATTGCGTCATAAGCCCAAGCTTGATATGAAGTGGTGGTAGCAGAATCTTTGATGGATCAACCAACGGGCTGTGGATGATGTGGCTCGTCCCTGGATGAAACTCTGTCCTGTTTGGCCATTCTTTCTGTTCGTAGTGGTTTTTCCTATCTCTACTATCCCACAGACATAAGAAGCAGGGATTTTTTGTAAAACCTGATTGCTGGTCTAGTATCAGGGTTGAAACTTTTAGATCACCGCAAATTTTGCATTGATGTTTCCGGTAGTTTATTTTCTCCAAAACTTTCTGCAAATTCTTGTAAGTCTCTTTGAATTTCGTTGAGTGAGCTATCGGAATAAGTGCATATGTGTTCCCGTTATGAAGCAGCGCAGCTTTGAGACTTCGTTTTGAAGAATCAATGAATAGTCTCCACTCTTCGTCCTTATAAGTGTTCGGTTTTAATTCATCAACCAACCCTTTTACATCCGAACAAAAAAACTAATGAATTCTCCTCATCTTTCGTGAAAAATTTGCGTAACTCTTTTTCTCTATCACGATAAACGTAAGCTTTGGTTCCTTTTTCCAAAATATTTTTTTTGTTTAGTGCAGCTGCTAGATATTCAGCCCCATCTTTGGGCAGTCCCAAATCTCGTATGAGATCTTTAACTCCTGCTGGTTGAAAGTTTGAGGAACTTTCGCCGCACCTGCTGGTAAGTATTCGTCGTCCTCGCTATCATTTTCACATTCCTCCTCGGAGATCGCGTTAACTTGCATTTCTTCTTCCCCCCGAGAATGGTCTACATCCATATGTTGAGTAGCGATTATTTCATTCACGACTGCTTTTTTTTCCGGTTTTGGGACTGAAGATACATTGGCGTAAGAAATGTTAGCTTTGTTAGTTAAATTGAAACCTTTTATGTCTGTCATACAAAAATAGCAGTTTTCTAGGCACGATGGTGCAGACCATATCATCGGTTCCGTAAATCTCAGCTGCTCGGTTGTTTTAGTCTTATCCCATCGCATTAACATCGTGTAACACGAGCCACAAATTATATGTGGAATCCAATTAACATCCTAGTTGGGAACATCTAAACCAAAGCACTTACTGTAAAGAGATGTTACTTTAGTAGATATAGATCTGCGATATCTAGAAATTTCAAATTCCCCACAAACAAAACAGAACGAATCAAAACTTTTATTGCACTCGTGTGAGTTATTTCTTGTAGTATTATACTCTACAAAGGCCAAGTCACCCACCAATGTAGAGCTGCGCTCACCCTGCCCAGCCGCCGATACTGGGGTTCTGAGTCCCTGCATCGTAAAGCACTGGTTTGTGCCTGTCGTGACGGCAAAAACGCCGTTAATCCAGAGACTCTGTCAGACTCCACGTGGAGGTGCTCTGGTTACAGGCACAAGCCATAAGTGCTTTACAATGCAGGAGCTCGAAATCTCAATTTCGGCGGCTAGTCAGGGTCAGGGTCAAAATCTCGAGGTGTACGGTTAAAAAAAAACTCTAGTTTCGGATTCAGCGCAAAAAAATACCCAAGAAACATCCTTTATCCGTATCAAAAAAATTTTTTCCGTACTTTCTTGTTCTTCTTAAAGCGGTTTTTCGTGATTTTTCGCAATTTTTAGCTGTTTTTTTTTGCAATTTACTAAAAATCTCGAGGTGTAAGGCTTAAACGGACTCCAGATTCGGATGCAGCGCGAAAAAATACATGTAGATAGGTGGGTCTGGTCAAAAGTACAGACCAGTTTTTTTTTGTGTGTCGGTGTAATAAACCATACAGAGATCAATTATGGTAAATAATAAGAACAACAGTTTTTAAAAGTATCTAGTTATAGAAAAATAAAAAGTTCCGTATAATTTTGAATAATAACCATAACAGTAGTACAATTTCTTTTAAAGAGGTATAAACATTAGTATACTAGAATATAGTGTATCCTCGTTGTGTATGCGGTTTTTATGTCTTTGCTATGCAAATCTGTTCCTTTCGTCTAATCGAACGAGAAGTTTCTCGAAAAATGCGGCCTGTATTGTAGCCAACAGCGCGTCGTCTGCCTAAAGGGGGAGGGAAGCTGTCAGGCTGCAGACTGCTATGCTGCAGTGAGTGGTTATGTTTGCAATGAAATAGTTGTTTTAAGCGATGTTTATAATAAAAGGATACGTGGTGAAACACAGTATTTTTGGATTGAAACGGTGAATTTCCTGTCGATATTTTAATCAACAGTATTATATAAGTTATATTATTAATTAAAAAAAATAAGCATAATATTTACTTCAAATAATGTCATTACTTTGTGTGAAATGTAGTTAATTTGTTTACAGGTGGAGTAAATAATGTGTTTTGATATGGAATTGCTGAAAAAGTTTGCTGAGTAAGTTATTAGATTGTTGCAGCTAGTGATAAAATAATTGTAAGTATTAGTTGTCTAAAATATTGCATAAAATTGTTTGGTTTAAGCTTGATTAGGACTGATCGAGCATAAAACATTCAATGTTGCTAATAACAGTTTAAAATGTATGTTAATAATAGTAACAACTTATTTTATAAATAAAAAAAAAGACTATTTGTATAGAGTGTTTTATGTACAAAAGGATGTATAGATGATCTGTGAAAATCAAATTTTGCGAATGTTTAGTATAAAAGAAAGATGCTGTTCGCGTTGTCGCGATCATGGGATATTGTAATCCTATTGATAGTGAAAAAAGGGAGGAGGGGGACCGAGCTCAGGGAAGGGCAGGGCAGAATTAAATTCACGATTTACTTAATTCACGAAACTGGTTTATTTAACACTGGTCATAAAGCACAAAACAGAACTCGGACGAACAATTACGGCGATGTGCAGCGAGCTCCGCACAGCTCGGAGCGCGGATGGATACTGACCCCTCGCTGAGCTGTAGCCGGCGCCCTGCGGCCCGCGCGGCGGCGTGCGCCATTTGGCGACCGTCGGAAGAGACTCCGCCCTTTCGGAGTCGGCGCACAAAGGCGCTTCTCGCACGAACATTCCGCTCGCCCTCGCTTCTCAAGCGAGATTCCTGTTCCGCCCACCCTGGAGAAGTCAAGGGAGGGGCTCTGAATTCAGTCCCCCTGGTTAGTTGGCAGTTGGCAGAGTTTTGTGATGGGAAGAGTGTAGGTCCCCGTGGCAGTCCTGATCGTTGCGACCCTGACTCGCGTCCCATTGGCCACCTTCCGCATCGTAGAAGAGATGGATCCACGATTAAGACAAGATCGTTCACCTGGATGTTCTGAGTAGGTCTCAACCACTTGCTGCGTTGCTGGAGGGTATTAACATACTCAGCAGCTCATTTGCTCCAGAAGTGATCTCTCATGCCTTGTACGAGGCGCCAGTGACTGAGATGTCCCAGATTCACCTGTGGATTGTGTGGTTCAGGAAGCACCTGTGGAGGGAACCCAGTTATTAAGTGCCACGGTGTTATAGTCTGCAGATCGTCGGGGTCCCCAGAGATCGGGGTCAGAGGTCGAGAATTCATACAGAATTCGACCTGAGTCAGGAAGGTACTCAGCTTCTCGTACGTCAAGAGCTTATCCCCGAGGACCCGTTTGAGATGAGATTTCGCCGATTTGACGGCGGCCTCCCACAATCCCCCAAAATGGGGGGCGGCAGGGGGGATAAACCGCCAGGTGATCCCATCGTTGGCAAGTATCTCGGTGACGACGTCCCATTCGATCTCAGTACTCCGCAGTAGCGCTCGCAATTCGAGGTCAGCGCCTCGGAAGGTGGTGGCATTGTCGCTCCAGAGCTCGGCTGGTGATCCTCGCCTGCTGGAGAAGCGTCGGAGGGCGGCAAGGAAACTGCTCGTGGTCAAATCACCGACAACTTCCAAATGGACGGCGTTCGTGCTCAAGCACACGAATACCGCGATGAAGCCCTTGACGGCCCTCTGCCCTCGCCCTTTGTTGGCCTTTACCCGGACCGGTCCGGCATAGTCGACCCCGACTTTCGAGAAGAGTCGTGATCTCTCGACTCGTTGACGTGGAAGGGAGCCCATAAGTTGTGTTGAGGTCTTTCCCCGATTCCGAGCGCAGGTGATGCATTTTTGGATCACTGATCGGATCCTCCGACGCCCTCCAAGGATCCAGGCACGTCAAATCGCGTAGGAGTAACTCAGTGTTACGCCGCCGTAGAGAGCGGTTCTGTGAGCCCATTCAAGTATCAGTGTTGAAAGGTGGCAATCGCGAGGCAAGATTAGAGGGTGACGTTCAGCGAACGGTAGAGGGGCCTCTCGCAATCTCCCTCCCACTCTAAGGGTGCCTTCACCGTGAAGGAAAGGCGCAAGGCTTTCCAGACGGTTTCTCTTGTTTAAAGGCTCTCCCTTTTTTAGCAGCGAGATCTCAACAGCAAATTCTGATTGTTGCGAGAAGCGTGCACATCGATTAAACGCCTCGTCAAGTTCAGAGGGTGTCAAAGAAGAGTCCTCCGATGGCCTTCCATCTTGAAGTGATTTGATAAAACGTTGGCACCGAGCAGTCACTCTCGTAAGTCGGGTCAGTGAGGAGAACCGGGTACATACATGATCTTCAAGTTGCAGCTGAAGACAGGGCAGTTCCTCGTTAGTCTCTGGAATCTGGATCTCGGAGGCGGTAAGATCATCCGAAGAGGGCCATTCAGAAGAGGGTCCGGTCAACCACTGGGGTCCTTGCCACCAGATTTGACTCTTGCTCAGAGTGGAGAGGTTCGTCCCCCGAGATACAAGGTCGGCTGGATTCTCGGATGAGGAGGTGTGTCTCCAGATAACATTCTGGGATCCCGCTTGAATCTCTGTAACTCGATGGCTTACAAACGGTGTCCATTTGGATGGATCAGACGCAAGCCAGGCTAGCACTGTGCGGGAGTCCGACCATGCGTGGATGGACTCGACCTTTTGATTGAGACCACCGATGACTTTTCGAACTAGACGGATAAGAAGCATGGCAGCGCAAAGTTCCAAGCGTGGTATTGTTATCGTTTTTACTGGAGCCACTCGAGTCTTTGAAGCCAGTAGTCGAGAGTGCACTGACCCCTTCGCTGAGGTCACACGGATGTAGATGACTGCAGCGTAAGCGCGCTGGCTGGCATCAGCAAACCCGTGTACCTGTAAGGTGTCAACCTTGCTCCGAGCCAGCGAGGGATTCGGATGGCGGAGACGTTTGGAAGGTCCGCGCGGAACCTGTTCCAACGCGACAGGAGCTCAGTTGGTAGATGCTCATCCCATTGCACCTTTTGCTTCCAGAGATCTTGCATTAACATCTTTGGCGTAACTAGTAGGGGACTGAGCCAACCGATTGGATCAAAAAATCGTGCAATGGTGGAGAGAACCTGTCGCTTTGTCGCCGACACAGTACGAGCGGTCTCAGGTGAAGCGCATTTCATCCTGTACTGGGTGCCATGAGATTCCCAGTGCTTGAACGGGTCCCTTCGTAGAAAAGTCCTTCCACGTCGGACGAAGCCGACTCTCCTCTGGCAATCCCTGGATGATTAAAACCCATTTGCGAAGAGGAAAACCTCCGGCTTGTAGCATCAGAATAAGTTCGTCTCGAAGCTTGATGGCGGTTGACAGATCATCAGCTCCGGTGACGATGTCGTCAACATAGGTGTCCGAACGCAGAGTCTTCTTCGCTAACGGGAACCGGGGTCCTTCATCCTTAGCGAGCTGAAGTAATGTCCTATTGCGAGATCGCAGCGGATCCCGTAAGTTACTGTCAAGAGTTGGTAGTGTCGAGCTGTCTCGTCTTCTTCAGATTGCCAGATCGACGTCTCGCTCGTCGACTCGAATTTGTCGGTACATTTGACTGATATCAGTACAAAAGGCAAGACGGTAGAATATCCAATTGAAAATGATGGCTGGGAGATCCCTTTGTAGGGCGGGACCTGTGTACATGGCATCGTTCAGGGCGAGCCCGGAAGAGGAATGGAATGACGCGTTAAACACAAGCCGGAGCTTTTTGGAGAGTTCATCTACCTTTTGCCAAACTCCGTGGTGTGGGAGGTAGCACAGAGGTTGAGTTGGCCGTTGACGAATCGGTGGGGGCGGCACTTGGCGCATATGTCCTGCCAGCTCGTATTTACAGATGAAGGCAGAATACTCCTTCTGGAGAACATGATCCCCCGAGAGTCGTCTGCGAAGTCGCGACATATGCGAGCAGGCACCTTTCATTGTATCACCGAGTTTGCTCAATGCTGCGGGCTTGAAGGGAAGGCGAACTATATATCGCCCGTCCTCACAGCGTCGACAGCCTTCGAAGAAGAGGCGCTCACACTCTTGGTCATCCTGTGAGAGGAGAGGCTCGGTAGAGATTTCCTCGAGTTCCCAGAATCTTTGGAGCAATTTGATGCAGCGTCGTCGGACCAGGAGGTGTAGGCAGTACTTAGCGCCCCCTCGTGACTTCGATCATATTGTGTTGCCAGTCCCAGAACTGTTCAGCCAAAGCGAGTTCTCTGAGCTGCGGGAGTACCAGAGGTCCTTTCTTTAGGCCTTCGAGAATCAGCGTTCCGTAAGCGTCGGCACCGAGCAACAGATCTACTTCACCAGGTTGGCAAAAGTCGGGATCGGCAAGATCGAGGCTCTGAAGGTACTCCCAGGTTTGATCTTCTAATTTCATGCTCGATGTTTTGATGCCAAGATGGCGGAGAACAAAGGCTGGTTGACTCCAGGTGTGGCTGGAAGTCGTAATGGTGAGGATTGTCTTTTGACGAGTAGCATCCACTCGCCGGCCTCCTATTGCACGGATCCCGAATTCGACTTCTTGCGTGGGGGTACCTAGGCGTTGAGCCAGCTTAGCTGTTATGAAACTGGCCTCTGATCCGGGATCAATGAGTCCCCGAACCTGCAGTTGCCGGTCACCGTATGATATCAAGTTTACCCGCGCGGTGGCCCGCAAGACTAGTCATTTCTCTGCCGATGTATTAGCCCCGGAAGCAATGACCGATTGGGTTTCATGCTCTTCTCTCCCTCGAGCCTGTTTGGCTGGTCTGTGCGCGGGTGCGGCTGCCGGAGGTCTCTTTCTTGATTCATGGAGGAGGGTGTGGTGCGACGCGCTGCATTCCTTGCATACAAAATTTAAGGGGCAATGGGCAGCGGGATGACCTTGCCTCAAGCAGTTGTAACACAACTTCAGTTGTGCCCCTTTAACCCGGCGCTGTCGCACATCGATCCTTAAGAACGTGGGACAACGCATAAACGAATGTCGCTCATCACAGACAGGACACTCAGGCGATGCCTTCACCTTGACGATTGATGCCTCAAGAGACTGCAGCTTGGTTCGTGATCTCGTTGCCGGGAGGAGGCTCTTCGAAGAAGGTCCTTGGCCAGTGGTCTTGATGAGCACACTGGATTGCAGGGCTCTTATCCGATTTTGGAGGAACGTCGTTAGTTCATCTAAAGTGGGCATCTTATCGGTGTTGGAGACGGTTTTCTCCCAGTCCTTCCGGGTTACGACATCCAAGGCTCTTGCGAGGTAGAAGACGAAGAAATCATCCCAGTGCTCGGTTGGACGCCCGAGAGATTTCAACGCATCCTTCCGAGATGTTACAGTGTGCAATAGATTCTGTAGGCTGCTTGGATCTTCCTTTGCAACCATGGTCAGATTCGAGAGTGTATTCATATGCCGAAGGGCAAGCAGGCGCGTATTTTCGTAACGCTTCACCAGTATACTCCAAGCGATCTTGTAATTGGCTTCGGTGATCGGCAATTTCTCCAGAGCGACCTTCGCGGTGCCCTCAACTGGTGTCTTCAGGAAGTGTAATTTTTGGACCTCCGTCAAGGTTGCTTCATGATCGACGAGAGAGAGAAATAAATCCCTGAATGGTTCCCATTCTTCGTCATTTCCAGAAAATCTTGGTAGATTGAACTTAGGGAGGTGAGAGCGAGAGCTTACTCGTGGCTCTCCAGCAGCGCTCGTCCTGCTTGCTATTTTCATCGTACAGATAGCCCAGCTGCGAAGCGTAGCTCCGCTGAGTGATTCCGTAAACGTCGTGTTGGAAATATTCAGTTCCTCTGAGTGTCCTGCTTCTCTGAAGACTCGCGTGGCGCGATTGGAAGGATGACCACATGTCACGCAAAGTCTCGATGTAGGCTTGAAGGATGCCTACGGTAATGATAGGATTGACCCTCATAATATCATCCTTGAAGTTAACGATGCGATCAGTCAGTGATTGCTGCCGTTCCAATCGCTCCATCTTAGTGGCAGCTCACCGAACTATCGGAAATGTCTGGGCGAATCTGCAAAACACCATTTGATTTAAAACTATGCCTTCGGAAAGAGATTGAGGGACAGCATAACGAAGAAAAGAGATTGAGAGAAAGAGGGAGAGAGAGAGAGAGAGAGCGCAAGCCGGCGCACGCGCCGCGTTGCTCGCCCGTCATGGCGGCCCCGTTCTCGTCTCGCTCCCGCGCAGGCATGGCCTCACGAAAGGAGAGAGAGAGAGAGAGGGACAGCATGAAGAAGAAAGGAGATTGAAAGAAAGAGGGAGAGAGAGAGACGGCGCACGCGACGCGCGGCTCGCCCGTCACCATGGCGGCCCCGCTCTCGTCTCGCTCCCGCGCAGGCATGGCCTCGCGAAAGGAAAAAGAGAGAGAGAGAGAGAGAGACAGTGCAAGCCGGCGCACGCGACGCGCGGCTCGACTGTCATCATGGCGGTCCCGCTCTCGTTTCGCTCCCGCACAGACATGGCCTCACGAAAGGAGAGAGAGAGACGGACAGCGCGAGCCGGCACCTTGAATCGCGTGCCCATATCCTGCATCCGAGCTCGGACCCGGCCCGAAGGACCATTTGTTCGCGTTGTCGCGATCATGGGATATTGTAATCCTATTGATAGTGAAAAAAGGGAGGAGGGGGGACCGAGCTCAGGGAAGGGCAGGGCAGAATTAAATTCACTCTTTATTTAATTCACGAAACTGGTTTATTTAACACTGGTCATAAAGCACAAAACAGAACTCGGACGAACAATTACCGCGATGTGCAGCGAGCTCCGCACAGCTCGGAGCGCGGATGGATACTGACCCCTAGCTGAGCTGCAGCCGGCTTCCTGCGGCCCGCGCGGCGGCGTGCGCCATCTGGCGACCGTCGGAAGAGACTCCGCCCTTTCGGAGTCGGCGCACAAAGGCGTTTCTCGCACGAACAGATGCATTTATTTTAATTCAAAGGTAAATCTTAATTTTTAGGTTTAATGTGATAGATGTGCTTTGCCTATTAATTCTAAATATTTTGTTAACAAAAAAAAATTCTTGCGCATGTTATACAAATTTTTTTAAGTATATGTTGTGTAAAGATATAAGGTAAAACAAAGCTATGATTTTTCAAAGTGAAAAATATTGTTAAAAAACGAGTAAAATTTGTTAAATATAGTATATATATATATATATATATATATATATATATATATATATATATATATAGAGCAAATGGTTTATATAGTAAGGGATTTAATTGTAAAGTTATTCTGTAATATAATAGATTTTTACAATTAGTTAATTATGTGTATGTTTTGAATTGTTTAACAGGTTATTGATGGAATAATAGTATAATAATAGGATATATATATATATATATTATTCGAAGAAATTGTTATTGGTATTAAAAAAGGAAATGTAGATTGAGTATTATATATTTATATTTAAACTAACTACAAAAAACACATCTGTTTCATGCATTAAGGATTGGAAAAGGATTCGAAAAATCACTTTTTAGTTTTCTTTTTGGTTTTTCTTGGAGTTAATAAGGTATGATTTTATTTTTAACATAAAACTGAAACAAAAATTTTAATTTCTAAAGAAGCAAAAATCTTATTTACGTATTCAATTATCTACGTATTTTCCACATTTTTACAAATCCCAGCTAGCTGTTACCAGTATTTTAGCTGTAACGATCTGTATTTATTTAATTATAAATTAATAAATTATTATGATAATCACGGCTTGCCTGTCTCGCGCCGAGCGGTTGAACGGGCAGGCTTTTATTATCTTGTAGCGTGGCGACTAAAAAGAGTAGGGCGCGAGGATAGGGACTGCTAGAGCTATGCTCTGACGGAGAAACGTGAATAATATTAGACTTTAGGTATAATAGTTCTTACCTTGTTGATTGGAGAGCAGCAACGAATTATTGAAGAGCAGCGACGAAATATGTTATAATAATTATTATACGATATGAACAATTTTTAAAGATGGTAAGATTTTATCATACAAGAAAATAATGTTTTAGAATACACTTTTTACAAGAATTTATTTTTATAATTATACACGTTGTGCCCACGATGGCATACAATACTTATAACTTATTATAGTGGAAAATTGAGAGAGCTTCCGCGCAGTAAGCGATTGAGAGTAAAACTGAGTCTGATCGCATGGGCCGCTGCCCGGTTTTTATAATTCTTAGCTATCGATAGGAAAATTTCGGCGAAGGCTGCATACTCGTGACTAGCTTATTCTCTCCGCTTTTCTGAAAATTGAATTGCGTGATCTTACTATCAATTTAACGACTTTGTTTTTAAGTAATTCAATTTCCAGAAAAGTAGAGCGCGATATTATTTTAGTATAATATGCCGAAAAAACTATTTTGAAAGGCTTTACCATAATATTGAAAAATTTTGTAAAACGAAAAAATCTCTAAAATCCGCTTAATTCTGATTTTTCCTCTTCTCAATATATCACATAATTATTTATTGTTTATAATAAATTTATATATTTTTTTGTTTATTTCTGGGTCGGCATATTGATTTCCGGCACGTCCCACTCTCTCTACACTAATCAAAGTAAATGAGATTGTCACGAGACGATGAAATTTAGACCAATCAAAATCAAAAAATTTGGTGATGCAAAAAAGACTATAATATTCTGCATCAAATTCTCTTTTCAAAACATACGAACGAAAGTACTTTATATTTTATAGTTCTTGAGACAAAAATACATACATTATAAGAAAAATGACAGAAATGCAAATAGTCATGTTTTTCAGCTTGGTATAAAACTTGCTCACTTGACGTGGAATCACCCATATATATATATATATATATGTAAGGGTCTATATATATTATGATGTTGTATTTTTAACCGATCTGGATTCTGTCTATACAACTCATTAATTATTTTATTATTCGGTCATCTCGAGTTATTTACATAAATAATTATTAACCAATTAAATTGTTATGGCTCATATAGGTGCTAGCTACGTAAATGATCTATAATATATATATATATATATATATATATATATATATATATATAATCTTCCTGACTTTATTTCTCGATAATAATATCTATACATAAAATTACATTTATCGCTAATAACTATTTAAACAATTAGATGTCGGTCCGTTAGCATTCCATATGCCGTCATAACTCTACTTGCTTTCTTAATCGTAACCTATAATTTCTTAAAAATAATAATTAGAAAAACCCCAAATTTACTACTTTAATTCTCTATAATAATTATAAAACCCCAAATTTTAATACTTTAGATTTCTATCCTCACCACGACTTTACTTATTTCCCGCTTTTAACTATTTCGCTAAAGGCCTATGGTTGCACGTGGGCGGTCCAATGGCCGCTTTCGCCGTGACTAGCACGCACCAAGTGCCGACCGCGTTGCCGGTATTTTATACCACCTGTAAATAATAAACTTGTCTCGAACTCGGAAACTCTCGACCTAAAACAACAGAAAAATAATAGGCGGGGAATACACACAATTGTAGCTCCGTCTCCGTTTACTTTTTTTTTTCATTGTGGCATTTTACATGCCACAATATATATATATCGATAAAACTAGATAACTTTCTACCTGGATTCCTATATTTATTTATAATAAATAAGGTCAAATAACCCACTACAGTACCGATGTGGATTAGCATTACTCTGAATATACACGATGAAAATTAATATTTCTGGGCTGATTTCTTTATTTATGGAATGTAATTTTTTTGTTACATTCGATATAATATCATCAATTGAGTGATAATGCATTTGAAAGAGCATAAAATTACCTATCTTCTCCGACCCGAAACTTTGAATAAGCTATTGCTCTTGTATTGTTATTTATTCATGTTTTTCTTTTGAAGGGAGAAAAATCTTTTTGTAAAAAAAAATAGATTTTTACTTATCTGCGAATACTGGAGTAAATCGGCATCATTTAAACTGAAACTTTCCAAAACGATAGCTTTTTACTATCTATTGAACGAATTGTTTATATTGAGATATTTGAGGTTATGTATTATTTAAAAATAAAATTTGATCGCCTATATCTCGAGAATGGCACACAGTCAATTTTTACTTATCAGGGTTCATTTTTTTATTTTTTAATAAAGATTCGAAATTGAAAATAAATTTAAAGATTTATCGACTAGTTTTTGTTTTAAACAATTTTTCGATTTTTGGATATTTGAGTTTTAGTTTTTCGAGTTTCTTGGTATATTAGACATATGACGATCAATTTAGTATAAATACATTAAACAGAGTATAAAATTACCTATCTTTTACAACCACAAGTTTTAGATAAGCTCTTTCTCTTCTTTTGTTATACACGAAAAAAGTCATATGTAGTTTAAACGGTTTTATCTTGGAAATTTATGATAGCAAATCGATCACAAAATTTTACATAATTAGAAAATCAGTGAATATACTTACTAACATCTAATTACAGTTAATTTAAATATTTAAATAATTTTCATAAATTACGTACAGAGAAGAATTTGCTGTGATAAAGATTATTACCTATCGTTCTGCAATTTTAGTAAAAAATTATCTTTTGTCAAACGAGCAATGATAAAAAAGCACACTTTTTGAGGTATTTTTTATCAGAACAAAAAATTTCATATTGGAACAATTAATTTAGTTTGAGGAAGTACCAATAAATTGGCAGCGATTTATCTGTTTTTTTTACTTTTTTTAATTGCTTTGTGTAATTGTTTAGTACTTCATTTTTTAGTAGATTTAACATTTCCAATTGCTTCTCACCCAATACTTTTAGCTTTTTTTCAATATTTGTTTGCCCTTTTCCTTTTAGTACTTCGTTTAGTGGTAGTTTTAACTAAATATTCAGTAACTCCCGCTTTATTATCTTTTGTATTCTTTCGAACATTTTTCCGTATAGTTTCTTGGTTTAAACTGTATTCAGCGTTAGATTTGTATCATTTACAGCGGCTTCTGATTCGATATTCTCATCGCTTTTTAGTTTTTTAAGTTTTGGTCAAAGTTTATACAGGAATTAAAAATATTTCCTGAAACATATGTTTATACCATATCTACGATCCAACATTAACATATATTATTAACGATGCTAACTCTTTATTCTTCTGCTAAAACAGTTAGCGCAATCATTGCAAGATTTTTATTAATCGATGATACATAAAAAATGCCTTTTAGCTAGAAAATGTTTTTTTTTAATTATCCTTTGAAAATCTTCCCTTTTCTTTTCTTGAGTTATACCGTTTTTCCAAATATCCTATTTATTTTTATAGGTAAATAATATCCTTTTTTTTTTTAATAAAATTGAAGTATAATGTGTAATATTCATTTCCTGATCTATTTTATGTAGTCTCTGATAAAACGGTATAACTCAACTTATATCGTTATTCCAACCATCCACTCAACTATTGTTATAATAATTATATAACATTCTTAATTATAATTAGCTGTTAAAATGTCATATATCTTACAGAGACAATTTGGGTATACGTATGTAAAAACAAATATGAGTCAATTGGCAAGTGTCCTGTTTGTCAACTAGAAGGACGGGTGTTTGATCCCCACTGAGATCGTTTTCCTCTACCAAAAAGTGCACTATAGTACTTCTATAGGGTACTGCAATAGTGCGCGAAAATGCTGTACTGCGCATCATAGTGATTTCTCGTACGGATTGGTGGTTATTAACAATTTAGTAACACAAAATGAAAAAATGGACGAAGTAATTTTACTCAAAGGGTTAGTTACTTATCATTTTATTTTCATTTAATTTTATTTATTTCTATATTGGACGAGCCCTTTTTAAATTTTTGTGCACTTCTATTTTTAACTTTTGAATATATTTAGGGCTGCCGACCCCTCAACTTGTCGGAATCAGACTCGAACTCCATCATCGATTAGTCCGGAATGATGAGTCGTAAATTTGTCACCGCAAAAATGGGCCCTACAAGTAAAAGTGCCTTTACTTTTCATTATTTTACGTATATAAGGATATTTATTGATCTTTCATTCATATGCTATGCTTGTGTCATAGATATTTTAACATTACTTTTCTTTGTGTTTCTCAATCACGTTCGTGAATTTTTTTCTATTTCAATAATTTTTTGTATGTTTGCCATTTTAATAATCCTGAATAAAGAAAGCTAACTTTGATCTTAAAAAGCAAACAAATATTCTAGATAATGAAGTGCGTCATCAAATCAGGTGCGCCTATCTAGCGCGCTCCCTTATGCGCACTTTTAGAATGCGCGTATTTTCTAAAACGATTAGCTAGCAAATTTTTATATAAAATATATAGATTACTCAAAATCGCGTTTCTTTTTAAAAATAGCTTTCGAATAATCGTGAAATGAGCTAAACGGAAACCAGGCATGGTTTAAATTACTTGAATAACAAATTCGAATCTCTCTTATTTCAATATATGAGAGTTCTACCAAATATATAAATTTTGGTCTTAAAATTTTTATAATCCGTCAATTGAGGGCCAGCGTGTAAAATCTGTGAAGTTGGCAGGTGCAATTTTAGCAGCTGTTGAACCAATTTATCCGATCAAGGCGTTGTTGCCAGAATTCACTGTCTGCAAATTTGCCTGAAACTTCACGGTAGTCATAATTGCACTGAACATTAACAAACGCTGGTGAAATAATAAACTTCAAATTTGCAATAATTTTTTACTAGTACCTTAAATGTGTTATCTAGATTAATACGCTGTGTATTCAAATTAAAAAAATAAAACTGCATCTTAAGATAATTCTCTGACAACAACACTATTAAAGAAACGTTTTCTTTAAATATATTTATAAATTAGTTGAAATGTAAATATTACCCACACAGCACATAATGTTACAGCAAGGTTTCAGCAAGGGTTCATTCAAGGTTTGAAACATTTCAGAAAAATATAAATGAAAGCTTTTCGAAATTTTGTAATGTTCGTTCCAAGTACTTGCAGAACTATTTCATGAAACATTTTCGATATGTTTCTCATAAAGTTATTAGTAAACTCTTTTTAAAATGTTGTAGAAATATTTCATAATGGGTTAAAAAGTAGTTGAAATGTAGTTGAAATGTAAATATTAGCTTCATCTATAAGCCCCGAAATTTATAAAGGGTCTAAATAATAAGGTTGATCTTTTAGCACAAAACATGAACATATCGATTTTAAACAGTAAGTATCTTGATTTTGGGTACAGTAAGGCTCTCTGAAAATTTTAAAGCTTGTATATGTCACTATTATTTACATTTTGATCAATTGTTAAAGAAACTTTAAGAAAAATCTTTTTTAATACTATTGTAGCTGAAGAACTATCGTAAGTTAAATAATATTTTCTATGGAAAATTATGTTTTGTAAACACAATGATTCTTCCATTATTTCACAGTAGCCTTTATTAAAAAATATTACAATTTTATATATTTAGATAATACATATAGATATTATGATGCTTATATATTTTTTAATTATTGTTGAATTGAAAGTTTTAATATATAAAATACAAAACAAAACGTCTATTTATAATATTATATCAATGTTTAATACAGTACTATCTATCAAGAACAAAATGTCTAGTTAGTAATAACTTGCATGTAACTCGTTAACTGTTCTGAAAAACTTTCATAAGTTTCCACCAGGCGGATGATTACTGTCTTGATGTTGAAGAGTAGAGTAGTCTTCAAATGGATGATGGTGGACTTGCTGCTGACTATATTCACCTATAAAAATATTATATCAGATATGAAACATATGATTTTATATTTACAGCGTATTTTTAACTAATTCGAAATATAAACAAAAAATTAAATTATTATTCAAAATTAAAAACCATTGCCAATTCATTGGCACTTAGCATCCTCAAACTAAATAAATTATTCCAATGTGAATTTCTTTAGTCTCATACATTGTTTTAAGTTGCTATATTTCTTTCTTATTAACCCTTTGCGGCATCGTGGCTACCATAGTAGTCAGCGGGACGTACTTTAAAAATAAAAAATCAAAAACTCACAAATCGATAAATCTAAAAATCATTATAACACAGAAGCAAGTCGATGAATCTTGAAATTTCTTTTAAATAATTCATCTTCATTATAATACAAAAAATGAGCCCTGAATGGTAAAAAGTGACCGCGCCGTTCTCGAGATACGAGGTCTGTCCCAAAAGTATCCGACCTACGTTCATATCTTCGCGCGGAGAGACTCAGGCGACCTCTGGAGGGTACGAACGTCACCAGCAACTCCTAACCTTCTCGTCAGTAGCCTGAGATACCGATGAAACGCCTTAGTTCCCGCGCAGCGTGTATTTGTTTACAACGACTTTTTTGCGTTTGTCGCAATTTGCTTATTGCTAAAAATGGCAGAACGAACCGAACAGCGAATTTGCATAAAATTTTGCTTTAATCTCGGTAAAAGTTGTGCGGAAACTTTGAAATGTTGCAAAAGACCTTTAAAGATGAGTGTATGGGCAAGACACAAATAAAAGAGTGGTATAGGCGGTTCAAAAGTGGCCGCAGATCTGTTAACAGTGATCCTCGTTCATCAAGTCAATGTTAATTGTTTTTTTCGATTATGAGGGCGTTGTGCACCACGAATATGCCCCTACAGGCCAGACAATCAATAAAGAGTACTAAGTTGAAGTTTTGAAAAGATTACATAATGCAATCAGGAGAAAACGACCGCAACTTTGGGAAACCGGTGACTGGCTTCTTCATCACGACAATGTAGTTCCGCCAGCCTCCATACAGTCCTGATATAGCTCCCTGCGACTTTTGGCTGTTTCCTCGATTGAAGGACATCGATTCGACAATAAGCAGACTGTTGAAACTAATGCGACGAATGCACTAAAGGCGATTCCGAAGTCTGACTTTCAAGAGTGCTTTAATAAGTGGAAACATCGATATGAGCGTCTTGTTCAATCAAATGGGGACTACTTTGAAGGATGCCACCCCCCGGATGACGAAGAGTAAATCAAGCGCCGAGAAATCGAGGTAGGTCGGATACTTTTGGGACAGACCTTGTATAAGTGATAAAAAAAATTGAAAATAGAACATATCCTCAATATCGCATATAATGAATTATCTCACGATCTGAAAAAACATACGGGTTATCAGACAGTAAAAAGCTACCTTTCTATAAAATTTCAGATAAAATGCTTTCGATTTACTTCAGTTATAGTCGGAGAAAAAAGAGCGATTTTATTAACAAAATTATTTTTTTCTCGAAAAAAGAAAAATATGAAGCCTTCAAATTTTTGCAGAATATTCTTCTATATATTCCTAATTATCCCAATTTTTAAAAAAATTTTCATGTTATATTTCACACATATAAGTGTTTGAAAAAAATACGATTTCGTGTAATAAAACAAGCTGTCAAATATCTTTTTTAAAATTTCGGGTGGGAAAAGATAGGTAATTTTATGTTTTTTTCAAATACATCTTCGCTGGATCGATGATGTTATTTCTAAGGTATTAAAAAACCCGAAAAACTAAAACTAAAAAATCGAAAAACCACTAAAAAACATAAAAGTATTGAAAATTTTTTTTCTGTTTTTTGTGCCGCCTTTCTTTAATAAAACAAAAAAATAATCCCTAAAACGATTAATTTTACAGAGTTTATGTAGAGTAATTCTGGGAAACATACATACATTCGTACACACACATACGCACGTACGCACGCACACACGCATGTGCGCACACACATACATACATCCATACAGACATTTTCTAAGAAAAGTGTATTTTGAATTCTTAAGTCTCAAAACATGTTTCTAACATGTTTTTAGCATAACCTTTTTTTTCCATCACAAAGCTTCCTCTTTCAGAAAGCAAAAATCATAAATTACATTACACTGCATTGCGATAGTGAAGGAGATATTATAGTCAATAACATGGAATTTTATACATTTGTATTTTGCATTATATAATATATTAGTACTATTATTTATCTTATGATTTTTAATATATGGAAGGAAGTTATTTCAAGTTATTATTACGAAATTCAGTAATGGTACAAAAGATAAGATCGTTTAACAACGAATTGTCATAACAAGGTCATTATTTGTGTCTTAGTATATCCAATCTCCTATATGTTTGTAGTTACATTGTGCCATGGCGTTTTGACTCTTGGGGTTATTTATTTAATTCTTTGTTAATTCGAATTGCCGTTGTTATTAATGTCGACGAAAAACCATTTAAATGTGTTATTACCCGAGCAAACCCTTTGGCAAAACTCCATATCAGAAAATGCAAGATGCGAGTGCATCTTTGCAATACGGATTTATAGATTCTAGTTATTAATTTTCCTGTCTCCGGCTAACTGCTGTGTCTCCGACGCGCACTCGTCGGACCGTGGGAGTGGTCGTGGGCTAATATCTTTTATTTACTTTCTCGGGTAATGTCTGCATTATCCCAGAACCGGCTGGAAATATATAGTTGAGCAAGCATGAAGGCACTAGGGATTTATTCAAATGATTAGAAGATTACTTTTTATTTAGAATTCTTAATGCAGGCTAATTTCGTCTATCATCGTCATTTATTAACTCTTAACTTATCACTAACTCTACAATAAATTGGTGAACACTCTCCTCCTGAACACTCTCCTCCTATTCACTCTACTTCTCATTTATACGTTTAATAATTCTCGCCGTATAATTCATTCACTCCCAAAAACCTGCGCATCCAACGAGCTTGGCAACTAACATATTTTACATATAGGCGCTTCTAATCGCGTTTATCTCATTTACTTTATGCGTGCCCATTCAATGTCGGGCTTTCGTTTCTTACTTTATTTTTGAATTGCGCGGAAGAGAGAGAGAGAGAGAGAGAGAGAGAGAGAGAGAGAGAGAGAGAGAGAGAGAGAGAGAGAGAGATTGATTGATAGATTGGTTTTTTATTTAGCCTTGGGGTACAACCCCATCTGGCATATTGCAAAATAATACATTGATAAATGAACTATATGATATTTGTAGCGAGATACATAAAACATAGTATAAAGTAGCGCATTATATTAAGATTGATTTAACGCTATAACAATTTTAAACGCTAATTAACGATTTAACAACTGATAAAAACACAGAAAATAAACAATTTTAGTTGCAGTGTATAATTGAGAGTAATAAAAATAAAGTGATGTCGAGTAATTAAACTTAACGGTTCACGAGAAAACTTAAAACTAATAGCTACACTAACAACAATAATAGTAACTATACGAATTAAAGATAAAACTAAGAACTAGGGATTAAACGCTTTAAAGAATGGTTCGAGTATGGTTCGAGTATCCAGCCCTCAGGTATAGGTGCGCTCTATGGTTTACACAATCCTGCCAGTCCGATATATCTCTGTTAAGTAGGGTAGAAAAGAGGGATGATTTGAAGGAATCAGATTGTAGGTCAAATGTGAGGAGAGGAAGTGAGTTGAGAAGTTGAGTAGAGAAAATGTGGAAGGAGTTATTTTTTGCTTCAGTGCGGGGTGCCTTACGATAATATAGATTCTCGAGTTGACGTTGACCGGCGCGACGTAAAGAGAGCGTATTTGCGATCGAGAACCAACTAGCAAGGTACTCAGGGTTTTTTCTCGAGATCGTATTGTAACTTTGTGTACCGACAAAAGATTCGCGTCTTCGAGAAACCGAGGGCCATCCGAGAGCTATGCCGTGCGGGGTAACACGATCTATACGTGGAATGTTGCCGCAGACAAAGCGGACACAGGCATTTAGTGCTCTATGAAGTTTGAGATCTTGCGTTGCATTGAGATCGTGGTACACCGCAGACGCATAGTCGAAGTAGGGGAAGATTAGGACTTCTACAACGCCGGTGATGTTTTTGTACATAGAGTGCCCCGTAAATTTTGCGCGAGATGTGTTTAACGTGCCTGCCCCAATCTAATGTCGGAGTAATCCATGCACCGTAGTTAAGTACTTCCGTAATGTAAGGCAGATCGAGGCCATTTATGCTAACTTTTGCACAGTTGTTGATGGCAAACCTGAAAGTATACTGTAGGCTTCCCAATATCACAGCTTTAGTTTTAGATATATTAATCTTCGGGCCATTCTCGTCTGCCCATCTTGCTACGGTTGCTGTATCCCGACTTATGATCGATAGGCCCCCAGCAAACTTTTCAGGCGGAAATGAGTAGTAGATTTGTGTGTCGTCGGCCAAAATCATGTGCTTATGCATAGTTGGCGCGATGGGGGCGGTGGGTGGGATAGGTGGAAGGAGGGAAAGGTTTGCTTCGGAATTTATTATCATAGGTGCGGTTCCGTGGGTTTTAACTATATAAACTACTAAATTTTCGACGTATACCCTAAAGTAGTTTAATTTTTTTTGCCGTATACATTTTCTGCCAGAGGTTAAAAACAGGTTGCGGTCACAGTTCCTTTAGAAAAATAGAAGCATTTCCGCCCGCTCCGAAAATATTTTGCTATTTTTTTGTGCTCAGTGCACCTCGTTTTGAGCATCTGGACAGCTATGGTCCTGTATTTACGCGGGGCGACATATATCTCACTTGTAGGAGCAGCTGAGGGTGGGCCAGTTGATGTGTTTGCGCCAACAATCGGCGTAGTATTGTTTAGCTTTTTAATTTCACGTACATTTAAAACCGCGAGTTTTAAGTTTGGAGCTTGCAAGACATCAAGAAGACAATTTACGATATCCGTACGTGCGAGAGTAACTGAGACCGGTATACCCAGGATAGTTAATTCACTTTTATCACGAGTGAATCACGTGAAGTCTTGTCTAAGAGAGTTTAGTTGGATGTGATGCTGCTGAAGTTGCTGTGTGTTGGCATCTACTTTGGTAATTAATGTTTGAAGATTGCCTACCCGATTTTGAAGGTCAGAAAAGCGTTTTTCTTGGTTCTCTTGGAGCTTGTTGATTGCTTGTAAGAAATCGTGAACCACAGCAGCGGCGTGTTATCATCTTCCCCCATTTATTTGTCGACGACGGTGACGGCGGCGTGATCTGGCGTTTAGCGCTGACGGATGGTTAAGCGGCTTCCGTACTGGTACAGACGATTGCAATAGTACGGACGTGGCGCAGCAGCGTATAGCGCGAGTAGAGATGTACCAATCCTCTTCCCAACAAGATTCGTGGAAGATCGTACTGCAGTGTATGCTTTTGACCGTAGTGCACTTTTTGCGATTAATATGTTGATTGCAAGCCACTCAAACCGGCATGCTGCGCACAAGGACTAATTTTCTTAAATTTTTCTAAAATATATTTAATACTTGGTTCTGTAAGTCGAAGGATACAACACAAATCTATATAACAAACTGTCAAATGCAAATCGTTGAGCAATTAAATATAATAACTCCATTAAAAACTTAATTAAAATAACATAGTATATTACTACCGAATATATGAGTCGCAATTTTTATTTGGTCACGTACTTTGACCTTTAATTAAATGATGGCACTACTACCGTAGTTAATAATAGTAGGTAAGTAAGGGTTTGTTATTAACAACCTTCTGCACTTGTGCGCGGTACTTCGCTGCTATTATCGCTTTTCACAACATTTTATGGCGCTAACTTAATTGTACCGTAGGTATTTAGCGAGTAAGTTTAGGCATAATAATTTGGCATTAGGACACAAATATGTCTTATAATTCCGGGTTTTATCACCAGATGGAAGCAAGTTTTTTGTATCTATATACAAATTTATTATTTCTATTCCGTAAATATGACCAACTCTGGAGTATCACTTAGCGTCTGCAATAGGTACTTGCCAGCATTGTACTGACGATGGCTCACTGGCTAAGTACTGGAGCCGAAACGCTAGTATATAGTTTTATCATTATCTCTTCATTAAAACTTATTTTTAAATTTTATTTACATTCAAAATGTATATATTTTTTTTACTCAAACTCTCCCCTCTTTCCGATGTAATTTTCGCATTAATTCTCTTTCAGAGGCTAAAAGACTGTTATGATACAGTCACCTATCCGAATTGGAGAAAGCGGAATGACAAAAGTCCGTCTGAGTAGTATTAATGTTTATAGCTCGTGGAGACCATTAGATTCTCGTTAAAATAATTTACTACCCAAAGAGCACTCAGTTTGCATTTTATACTTTCTTTCCTATTGTCAAGAA
Source organism: Gastracanthus pulcherrimus (assembly GCA_949152435.1). Lineage (NCBI taxonomy): Eukaryota > Metazoa > Arthropoda > Insecta > Hymenoptera > Pteromalidae > Gastracanthus > Gastracanthus pulcherrimus. Next base: position 98,554,059 of record OX424576.1, on the reverse strand, counting down.
AGTGTAAAATGGAAATTTCTTTTCATAATTTTAATTTATAGCCACATAAATTAATTATATATTATATATATATAATATATATATATATATATATATATATATATATATATATATATATATATATTGATATACAACGAAAAGTTCATGATTTTATTAGTCAAAATGAGGTAGATTTCCTGGTGCAACATTCCTGGTGTATACAGAATTTTTATGCAGCCTAGAAAAAGTTCTGCTCACTTTTTATACCATTCTGAAAATATTTGTGCGTTATCATCAAAATTGAATACATGTAACCGTAATTAAAATTAATTAGCATTTTAGCCTTATTGCCACCAGTGAACGTACCTACCTCAAAATTGTCCTTATTACATTACAAATGGGACGCACCCCACAGGATATATGGGTGAAAGATATTTCATAATGTTTATAGATGATTTTAGTAAAATAGCAAAAGTTTATACGGTAAAGCTAAGAGTGAATTTTATGACTGTTTTGTAGAATATGTTAATTTAGTTGAAAATTTAACTAGTAAGAAAGTAAAAGAATTACGTTATGATAATGCGAAAGCAATGGTATGCAAAGAAGTTTATGAGTTTGCTAAACAAAAGGGAATTTACATTCCACCGTGCCCGCCGTATGTCCATGAATTGAATGAAACTGCCGAACGGTATAATCGATCTGTAATGGATACAGCTAGATGTCTGTTATCCGATGCTAAATTAAGTATACATTTTTGGCCTGAAGTAATTAAAACGGCTATTTATCTTAAAAATAGAACCTTAGCTAATACAATTGAGAAAAGGACTCAGTATGAAATAATGATGGGAAAAAAACCAAATATAAATAATTTAAAATTGTATGGAAGCAAAGTGTTTGTGAGAATTCCAGAAGTGAGAAGAAAAAATAAATGGGTTAGAAAGTCTGATATAGGTATATTAGTTGGCTATGAAAATGTAGGTTACAGAATTCTAATTGGAAACAAAGTTGTAATTGCAAGGCATGTTGATATTATAGAAGAAAATATAAATTTAGTTGGCTTTAGGGGAGATGAAAATAATGAAATTGAAACGGAAAAGCAAATGATTGAAAATGAAAAGGATGAGTCTAATGAAATTGATAATAATAAAATATGGGAGTTAAATGAAAATGAAGAATGCGACAATAATTTAAAAGAGAATCATGAGACCAATTTAAATAAACAAAAATATTCGGAAAATTCTAATGATGTAAATAAAACTAACGAGTTGAGAAGATCGACCAGAAAAAGACAGCAAACCGATTTGTATAAACCCGAAAAATATAGTTATTGCATTTATGTAAATTATGTAAGCGCTGACACTCCAGAAAATTATTGCGATGCGATAAATGGTTGTGAAAATAAAAAATGGCTACAAGATATGAATAGGAAAATCGAATGTATATACAAAAATGAAACTTATGAACTAGTCGCAAAATGAAAAGATAAAAAAATCTTAGACTTAAAATGGATTTTTACTAGAAAGTTAGGAGGGGATTGCAAAGCTAGGATAGTAGTGAGAGGTTATCAACAACAGGAAAAATTAGATGATTTATACTCGCCAGTAGCCAAAACTCAAACTTTAAAATTATTGTTATCCTATTGCTTACAGTATGGCTTTATTGTAAACCAAATGGACGTTGAATCGGCGTTTTTAAACAGAACTGTAATATCAGAAGTTTATGTCAAACAACCTGAAGGTTATGACGATGGATCAGGCAGGGTGTGCAGATTAAAAAAGGCGTTGTATGGTCTGAGTGAAAGCCCAAGAGCTTGGTATGAATGTTTAAATGAATTCTTAATAAGCTTAAAATTTAAACGTAGTAATAATGACTATTGTTTATACTATATGAATGATGATAAAGAACCAATGTATCTCTTGGCATTTGTAGATGATTTTATTATATGCTGTAAACGTCAAAGAAAGTTAAATTACATTAAAAGTTTGTTGACCAAAAGATTTAAAATAAAGGATTTGGGGGAAATCAAAACATATCTAGGAATAAATATTGAATATAATTGTAAGAGAGATACTTTATCTCTAGACCAAACTACGTACATCGAATCACTTGCAAAAAAATATCAAATTGAAAATGCTAAATTGTACAACACTTCACTAGAACAAAATTTAAAATGCGAACAAGCAGAATCAGTAGATGGACGTTTATTGTATCGAAATCTAATAGGAGCACTACTATATTTAAGCTCTGGTACAAGACCAGACATAAGCTACAGTGTAAACTATTTGAGTCAATTTCAGAATTGTTATGATCAGACGCATTATAAATACGCTATGAGAATCTTAAAATATTTATATTTAACTCGAAATAAAAAATTAACCTATGTAAGAAACTGGAAAGCTGATATACTCGATTGTTACGTAGATGCAGATTGGGCCGGTGATAATGTAGACCGAAAATCAACGAGTGGTTATTTAATAAGAATTTTTGGTAATGTTATATATTGGAAGTCCAAAAAGCAAAAAAGTGTAACGAAATCGTCGACAGCAGCTGAATATGTAGCACTTTCCGAATCTGTTAGCGAATTAGAGTTCATAATCGAAATTTTGAAAGATTTAAAAATTTAATAAAATAAACCGATATGTGTTTACGAGGATAATTCGGGCGCGATTTGCAATGCAAAATTCGGAAAGTGCACTAAAAATTCCAAATATATACAAACTCATTACCACTATGTGAATGAGAATTATATTAAGGGTATTATTGATATAAAGAAAGTCAACTCAGATGAAAATATCGCAGATATTTTCACTAAATCACTAGGTAGAATAAAGTTTGAAAAGTTCAGACAATCATTAAATGTAATATAAGAGTAAAAATTTACATTATTAATAAGAGGTTTACTTCATTTTAAATTTAAGGAGGCATGTTAAAATATATGTATTTAAATTTAAATTTATACTGCCATCTATGTATTCTAATTGGTACTCAAAAGCCAAATACTCGGTTGTTGGCGGTTACACACTCCAGCGATAGAACGCTGGTAACCGCATGCAAAATGTAACTAAATATAATCAAAATAAATCTTTAATATAAATAATTAATCCACTCCTCTGTTTTATTCAACATATATTGATATTTATATCAATATTTAAATATCATGATTAATTTAAGATTAGAGAGTGACTTGGTTTATATAACAGAACTGCAATGTATAAATAGTAGCATGCAGGTAGACATCGGCAAGCCTAGAGAGAAAAGGTAGACCTAGAGATATAGCTGTGTTAGGAAAAAGAAACAGGTATGTGAGAGGGTGGGACATATTATGTAAGATATTTTCAAAAGCTCACTATGTTTGTTATTTGTATTATTTGTACATTTTATTGTTTACCATTATCATGGTAGGCAATAGGTAGTACTATACTATATTTATAGTAACATACTGTATACTGTTATTTGACAACAGTAATCGATTTCTAAAATATCATGTATTTTACAACATATATCACAATATAGTATTCACACCCAAAAAAGTAATAGAATTGAGTAATGGATTTTGCTTTGTAATCGAATGCTATTTGGATCGATATACTCTTTATACAAAAAGCCCATATGTATCTATGTGTGTCAGTGTGTTTGCGTGTTTCTGTCTGTATGTGTATGTGTTTTTGTATTGCACAAAAAACCCATATGCACCTATGTGTGTATGTGTACGTGTGTGAGTGTGTTTGCGAGAGGCTGTATATGTATTTGCGTGTGCGTATGTGTGTGCGTTTGCGTGCGTGCGTGCGTGTGTGTGCGTGCACGTGTGCATGCGTGAATGTGTGTGTGTATATATATGAATGTGGATCAGGATTCTCTGCATATACGGTGAAAATAACTGATTCAGGGCTCATTTTTATGCACGACCGCTCCAAGGGAGAGCCTTATATTTTCTTTATCGCAAAAAGTGTAATATATTTAAAACCAACTTTAATTTTAGTTAAAGATATTAAATAATTTTTACCGCGTACATAACAACTGCTATGTTTAATTTGACTTTTTCCAGTGAATTATGAATTAGTGTGTAAGTTCTGAGAACAAGGAACATTGCAAACTCGCTAATCAAGGTTAGAGGAACATTGTCATGACGCCGCTGGAGCGTTGAAATATCTGCTTTCGTTACAAAAAAAAACGTTGAGGGAACATTACCACTTAAATGTAATTACACTGTAAAATTTGATTTATGAGAAAATTGATTTGTGTAAATCTTGAATACGACTACAGATAGAGAAAAGCTGATAAAATATTACATCTTATATAGGTGACAGTATTATGTGTATTTGTTAGTGGATTCCGTTCGTCGCTAGGTCAAAACCAGGCGAGATATGCGTAAGGATGGAGAAATGGTCGACGGCGGATTGAAATGATCGGGTAGGTTTATTGACCAATATATTAACAGAGATTGGTTCGAAAGAGAGAATGCGAGTGTAAGTAAAGTATGAACTCAGAACAGGCTCGCGTCTCGACTAGTGTTGGCCCTCCTCGTGTGTGGTCTCTGAGTCCTGACTACTGGTGGTCATCTCGTGTTCGAGTGAAGAATCGCTCGTGAGTGGGCGTCAGTGCCCCCTTTTATATTGTATGCGCAGGCAGCCCTCTCTCTCCCCCGATATTCGGGGCTCGAGAGTCGCGGACTTCGCCGGCGTGTTGCGATACGCGCGGAAATTGGTGGTCAGCGATTTGGCTGGTGCGAAGCTTCTAAAGCTATGTTCCAGAACATACGTACGAACTATCGTACGTAACGACAGTTATCGACTAAGATATAATAGATTTATTGATTTTCTATTATATACATCGATTTAATTATTTAATATTTTATTTATTTTATTTTTTTAGTAAAGATTCATCAGTAGAATACAAAAGTTTATGCAAAATAATAATTTCAAAGTTAATTAATTCATAATTAATTACTAATAATTCAATTAATAATTATAATTAATCTTTTAACCGCTAAATTTTTTTTGGAATTAATTTTTGTGAACTTCCGCAGTCTATTCATTAGTATAGTAATAATAACGTCCCCGCAATATCAAAGTGGGTAGTCTTTAGTAGCTAATGACTTTGTAGAAACAGTAATCCCTCAACATTAACTTTGCAACACAAGCGAACATATCAACAGTCCACCGACATCGCAACAACGATTCTGGAATCTTTAGTAGCAATGTCCCATGGTTTCAGAAGAAACATTGCTGGAACGTTCTCGGAACGTACTGTGCTATCTGGGTGAGTAACTGTATACGTGTGTATAAGGTAGTTGCGTGAGTATATAGGTATAGATAAATAGGTGGCTTCGTGGGTGAATGAGTGCGGGGGGTGATGGAACGTTCTCAAAACGTATTGTGCTATCTGAGTGAGTAACTGTGTACGTGTGTATAAGGTAGATGCGTGAGTATATAGGTAGATGTATGTCTGACTTTGTGGATGAATGAGTGAGTGGGTGGATGGGTGGACGGATTGATGGGTATGTGCATGAATGGAACGCTGGATAAATGAATCGTATACTGTTCTAAACAGCGTATTGTTACCAACAGAAGTAATGTTAATCATTGTAAAACAACATTGGCGGCGAATATAATGATGTTAAATTGATAATAAATATATATGTAATGTTAAACTGCTGAAAAGCAATAGCTACCTCATTATGAAAGAAAGAGAACCAAATGAAATCGGCTACGCATAAAGGTTGAGCATGTGTTTTTGTCTCAAGTGCATTTTCCCGAAAGAAGGTCGTAAAAAAAGGACCAGTGTTGGCGCTCTCGACAACAACAAGGCAGTGCAGCTTTCACTCTCGATAGGTTCTGACGTGTAACTAGTAGGAAAAGTATCGTCTTTCAGAGTAGATGCGTCACAAGAATATATCGGCTAGGCATTTGAATAAATATAATTTTCGAAGTTTAAACGGTGATCGAATTATTAATATCTCCTCTGGTGAATCCTGCTTTGTTTTGGAACATTTGGTGCCAGAAACCAGGGAAATTGTTACCGTTGATCACGGAGGAGACGTTTATTCGTATCGGTCTTATTCAAAATGATTTTAGTGAAAAGTATTTTTTATTTTCGTGCATACATTGCACGCGATTATGCAGCGGTGGCTGCTGCATCTTCATGACGATGCGTGTACGTGTGCTTGAAAACTGACCGTTATCCGAAGCGCAGCTATATCAATGTTCAACTGGATAAAACGCAAATAACAAAGCGTTAGGCTAAGTACATTCGTATCAATAAAATAAAGTGTTTACATGTTATTTTAAATTTATTTATTTAGTTGCACTGTGCTGTGGTACGGTATATTTATTCTATATTTTGATGAAATATATATTGATATTCTGTCTCATTGTTCATATGTAGTGATATTCAGTCTAATTTTTCATGTTTTTTCTCATGTAAAATTGTTCAGATTATCAAAAGCATAGACGAAAATAACTTAATTTAGAAATTGTGTGTGTAATTTGATACCGATCAAACCTTATTTGAAACATTAGAGTATGTATAAAAGATAAAGGGGTATTTTGTGAGGTCGATTAATATCATTTAAATGATTGTTAATTAAAGTTTAATATTTAAACATAAATCTGTGAATGTTATCAGTAATAAGGCGGAAACTGTGGGTATTCACTTAAAAATTTATAGAATCAATTGTTCAGATAAAACAGTTTGCCAGTTTTGTTAGTAAACTTATATGTGTAATATATAAAGTAAAGGTGGATCCTGCTTTGTGCTGGAACACGTATGTTGTATTTTTGGTTTTACATTATCGATTAAGGGGACGCCGAATATCTCTGTCCTTGTCTAATCAAGTTCTTATACATAGTTTTAAGAGAAATCATTTTTTTTTAATAAGAGTTGTTCCACTTCGTTTTACAGTAATTTAGATATATGTATAAGCTGGTTTTATATGATTGTTTTATTTTCGAGAAATCTATGATACACTACCCTACTGAAAATGATTCGTAAGAACTTACGTCAGAACTTACGTAAGAATTTACGTAAGAACTTACGTACGGATTTCAACGAAGATCTTACGTAAGTATTTAAGTAAGTTCTTACGTAAGCTCTCACTTGCTATTTTAAATTGAATTAGCCAAATAAATAATAAATTAAAAAAATTAATTTAATAACCATTGAAATACCCATTATCGGAAATACCATCCGGATGGTACTTCGGAATTCAGTATTTTTGAGGCATAACAAATTATTTTGAGTAATTTTGCAATTTTTTTAACCTGTCTATGTAAGAACTTGCGTAAGAATTTACGTAAGAACTTAGGTAAGAACTTACTTAAGAACTCATGTATGAACTTACGTAATTTGATACCGAAGTTCTTATGTAAGTTCTTACACAATTTCTTGCATAGGCAGATTAAACAAATGTCAAAATTACTAAAAAGAATATTTTACGCCTCAAAAGTACCAAATTCCAAAGTACCATCTGGATGGTACTTCCCATAGTGGGTATCTCAATAGATGTCAAATTAATTTGTTTAATTTATTGTTTAGTTGGCTAATTCAATTTAAAATCGCAAGTAAGAACTTAAGGAAGAACTTACGTAAGATGTTCGTTGAAATTCGCACGTAAGTTCTTACGTAAGTTCATATGTAAGCTCAGAGGTAAGTTCTTACGTTAGTTCTTACGAACCATTTTCAGTAGGGTATGAGGGACAAATAATTGTAAATTAACCTTTACATATAATGTATCAAAGTTTTCTCGAAAACAAAACAATCATATAAAACCATCTTGGACATATATTTAGATTACTGTAAAATGAATCGAGGCAACTCTTATTTAAAAAAAATTTCTTTTAAAACTACGTATGAAAACTCAGACAAGGACAGAGATATTCGGCGTCCTGTTAACCGTTTCTAAATTCTATACAATAATACCAAATATTCTGTAATACTTAAGATAAATAACAATACAATGAAGCTATAGTAGCAGTTTTTTAATGTTATAATTCATTGTGTTAACATAATTTTCAAACTTCTTTGAATGTTGTCAACAGCAAAAATATCTATTTGAACAGTTTACTTCGTACCATTGAATTACATACCCATTTTAAAAATATATTAATAGTACATTTAGCAGTGTATATTGTTCAAAGTGTAAAATTTTAATACTAAATATATCTGGAAAAAGACAATGGATCTAAAAAAAAACAATTCAATTAAATTAAACTCTAATTAGAAAAACAAACGGCACCTTCCTAATTTATGAAGAACATGTTGAATTTTGTTATATCCCAGAAAACAAATATTTTAACATATTCGTTATTTTAACAATATATGATTTAAATATTTCTCGATAAGAATAGTTTTAAGAAGGTAATTGATAAATAAATGCAACAATTTAATAATGTAACTATTTGTGTCCTAATGTACTGAAATTCATTATATATACAAATTTATATAAATACAATTTATATAAATGTAGTAAATTATTTGTTTTACAATGAACTAAAACAATAACTTGTTCAATATTAGCGTTTACAAACGAATAACTATCCGATGAATTAATAGAAGCTATAGTACAATAATTTAAAGAATTGTTCAATGTAATGAAACGTAAAGAATTTTAGCTTTCATGGATTAAGCGCAAAGAAAGTAAATTTAAATAAAATGTTCTGCCACAGTTGGGTATTCGCATGAAAAAAATGTTCGGTGCGGTATCCATGATTTGGATAAAGAATGTAAACCGATGCTTTATTCATTACGGAATAATTATTTTAGAATAACTATTGTACTGACTAGTTTAACAAACAGAATATCTTTGGGAATAAAATAATTATTTTGGTGCAAAAAAAGGTATCGAATTTTTCTTAAAGAAGTATATTAACGGGTAACACCACTCTAGGATTAAAAAAAAACGTTTTTTTGGCTTAAACAATACTTTAGGATAATGAAAACAATATCCAATTGGTTCTATGGTAAACAAACTTGTAACAGCTTCAATTTTCAATTTTGCTGCCGCGCTTCGGAGTGTGTGTTTAGAGCATATGCGGTACCGCTCCGACGTTTTGCTTTTACCTGGTGAAATATTAAATACCTGCCTTACTTACAAGGTAAAAGGTCATTAAGTTACCTTTCGTAGTCACCAGGGTGCGCTAATACTATAATATACATATATTATATGTACTCTATAATATACGTGTATGTGTGAGTCAGTACAGCTGCGAAATGATGCCGAGTCAGACGCTCCGATTCGTTTTTGCTGTTGATCTTTTTATTTTTTAAATAAATAATCATCAAAATAAAGTTGTTTTATAGTGAATTATCAATAATAATCGTACACTAAACAAAATGAGTGATAAAAAACCTCAATACAGTGGAAAGAAGTCCGGACGGGGAGGTACCTCCAATGCTAAAAACGGAGCATTTCAAACCGCGCTCCGCCACTGAAGGCAAAAGCTATTGGAGATTTATCAAACTACACGCACAAAGCACCGCTATCTCAAGAAGTTTATGAAGCGATTTCTCCTGTTTATGAAGAGTTGAGCAGTGAGGGATCTTCTTACACGTTGCCTTGGCAGATTCACTCAAAATACTAATGAAAGCTTTAACGCAACCATGTGGTCTATGACACCTAAATCTTCCTCCAGTGGCGAACATGTACTTGATATAGCAGTACATATTGCTGTAGGTATCTACAATGGTGGTATGCCAAGTATCATGCGTCTGATACCAAATTTGGGGATGAAAATAGGGCCAAACTGTTACAACTTCTGCGTGGAAGCTGATGAGCGTCGCATCAAATTTTCCGAGCGATCGCTCACTGATGCTCCAAAAAGGCTCTGTTGGGCTTAAAATCAGTCAAGAAGGAGAAAGAAGAAGAGAATATCAATTTAGGTGGCCAAATGTACGGTGCAGGCATCGTAGATTAAAGATAAAACGAAATTTTTTAAGAGTTAAGTACTTGTAAAACTTTAAACGCGTTTTTCTCAAAACTACTTTGTTCAAACTGGGCGTAAACGCTGCTCGAAAACCGCTCGATGAATTGCTATCAAATTTTTACAGTAGCTTTACAATCGCATTATCTAAAGAAGTACATAGCCGTTTTTTGATTAAACTAAATTTTTTTTTATAAACAATTTACTGCGAATGTATACGTCGAAAAAATGAATTTTTTTTAAAACTAATGCCATTTATTTAACAATTGATTAAAAAAAACCCTTGATACTTCTATAGCCAATAACATATACTTTAAGAAAAAATTTATTCTTTTGTCCTAACTCTCATACTTTCGGAGTTACGATTCCGCCCGTGGAGGTATAAAAAAAAGACGTGTTCGGAAAATGACTCTGATGCCGCCATTTTGTTTTGAAAATTCAATAAAAACTTTTTTGTTATACTTCAATATGTGTTTAATTAAACGCTGACAAAAGAAACCCGATCCCTTTACGTATATCATCAAAAAAAAACTTGAAAAAGATGCGGTCAATCGTGGTCAAACGATGCACACATATACTTTATTATATTCTTCACCGACTGAACCTACAAAATGAACAAGCTTTTTGAGTCTTATAACTTTTATGACAGAATTCAAGCGATTTATTTTGGTAAAAATGTAACTCTTTATCAAGTTTCATCATTAGACACATTTTATACTTTTTTTTATAAAAATAGGTTCAGTTGCTGCGTATTATCATAAAATAACAAAATATTTTTGTTTTTTCTATTTTAGACGCCGCAATGGATGCTAAGTGTCCCACCATTTCACACCTTTGACGCCGAAGCCGTTGCAAACGTTTCCAATATATCTATATATATGCTTTCAAACAACCTCAAAAAATAATTTTTTTTTTCAATTATGTATCTTGTACACATAAAAAATGTTAGCGCTTTTTAATATATTGTTTTTGTATTAAAACATCATTTCATGTTATACAATGCCTTCATTTTAAGCGTTTACATGGCGTCTCCCCTTACAAAAGTATGTTGTTTAAATATTGAAATGATTTAAATAACCAGTTTATTTAATAGACAGTTATTCTATTTTCCACCCAAGCAACTGTTATAATATTTTAATGAAACATTTTGTACTCGCGAGTTGATTAAACAAGTATATTTTTTAATCATTGAAATAGTTAAAATAAACTTTTTATTTAATAGACAGTTGTTCCACTGAACTTATTATTTGTTTTAATTTCAAGGTGTAGGATACGATGTTCTTCTTCCATAAATCATATTGGTTTATTTGCCTACATAAAGAAATTGAATTAATCTTATATAACATTATTTATACAGGGAAGGCAAGCGCCAAAATTAGCTGCAAGGCAGCGCTGGTAGCGTATATATCTGCTGCATCCAATGCAGTGCATTCTAGTATATCTGTAAATATATCATTAGATTTAGATATAGCACAATAGATCTGGCGCTGCTGGGGCGCCGCCGCTCGGACGAGTTTGGCGTTCGCGTTTTATACCTATAGGCCTCTTGCACGCTAAAGGAATATGAGACGCGAAATACGAAAAAGTACCGCAGCTATTATAACTATGTATACGGGGAATAAAGGTGAATAAGAACTCTATTCCTCTTTATTCCTCCTTATTCCTCGTACATATAATTATAGTTGCTATATAATTTCGTACTCCCTATCTCATATTCCTTTAGCATGCAAGAGGCCATAGGCGTACAACACGAACTTTTGCATTGGTTTTCCGTTAGAGGGACTTTATTCAATTGAATTCAAATTAATTTAATTAAATAAGCTTTAATTAATAATTATTATACAAATTCTTAATTTAATGATTTTAAAAATTATAGTTTTAATTTTTAATTGTTAATTGACTAATTAAAATGTATGCAAGCTTGGATGTATGTGTGTATATAATCAAGTTTATACAATAACTTAGCGAGGCAGCAGTGAAACTGGCTTAAATTTATAGAGGTGACTTGTCACCTTATGAGAAGCTGACGGATCTATTGTCATCCATAGCCGATGAGTATATTTCCATACAGGAGATTTTTTAAAGATATTAAAAAATCGAATTTTAGCTGTTATCTTGAATAAATTTCATATTTTTATTAAATTTTTCACTGTAAAATATTTTGTATTCAAAATTTGTTACAAAATATCATGTAAACAAAGCTTGTCGAGAAAAACAAGAAATGAAGCGCAATTAAGGCATAAGAAATCTATTTTTAGGCCACAATTGAATTAAAATAAATTTTAAAGTAAGAAAATGAAATTCTTATTTCAAAGGAATGCTGTATATTTTACCAGCTTTTAATCCTTTTAATGATCAAAATAAAATTCATGTAATCTGCGTTCAAAATCCAGAAAAATAAAAAATATTACAAAAATTAGTTATAATGTTATAAAAACGGAAATTGTAGAAAATATGAAATTAATGAGTATTTCGCCTTCAGCTCTGCCTAGTAGACTCGTCAGGGAGACGCTTTTGTTTTATAACGATTTTTCTATTTTACGATTCTCTAAAATCGATAAGGTAAATTATTTCGGTATATTAGAAACAATATGATCACTTCAGTGTAAATGCATTTGAAAGAGCATAAAATTACCTATCTTTTCCGATCGGAAATTTACCATAAGCCTAATACCTCACTTCTTTTGTTATGCACGAAAACGTCATTGTTTATTTAAACAGTGATGTCTCGGAAATATATGATAGAGAATCTTTTTAATAAATTGAGCTAATTAGTGAAAAAGCTAGCTTTTTACGATCTCTTGGCTGAGTTTTTTGTCCAGACTATAAGGACTATTGATTTACAAGATGTTTAAAATTTTTCTTAATTTTTATTGCTCATATCTCGAGAATATTGCAGTCATTCTTTTATCAATCAAAAGAATTTTATTTGATTATTGATGAAGATACGAAATTAGTAATAAAATTAAAGATTCATCTATTCGTTTTTGTTTTATAAAGATTTTTCTACTTTATGACATTTTGAAATCGATAATGCAATAGGGAACTTACATGAAAAATTCTACTAGGTCCGTCAGATAGAATATATTTTTTTAGCTATTCTGATATGACTCTAGTGTTTTAAAAATATCTGCTATTTTTAAAGAATCAACTTGAAATTTTTTTCATCACATTATTGTTACAAAAATTATTATCATATTATTATCAATTGCCAAGCCATTTAATAGCATCCTCTTGATTTTATACCTCAATTAGTCTTAATTTTCACCAATATTAATGATATTTCAGAATGAGGTACGAGCATACAACATTGAGCTTGGGTACTCAAAAAATTCCTATGATACGTATTAAAAAACCGCTGCCAATTCATTGGCACATAGCTTCCTCAAACTAAATAAATTTATCCAATATGAAATTCTTTGTTCTTATAAGTTAATTTTAAATTGCTATATCTTTTAGAAATATAACAGCTGAAATTAAATGAATTGTTTCAATATCAATTTCTTTATTCTAATAAATTGTTTTGTGTAAGGTTATTGACTGAATATTTTTGAGCCGATTTGGTTCATAATCTTCTGAGATATTAGAGATAATTGAATTTAAACAATACTTTTTCATCATGTATATCACACCATCTATAAGTTTTATCGTTGTGCTTTTTCTTGTAGATCTTGTAAGTATTATTATATATGAAATTTACTATTGTATACTTCAAGCTTATACGCCGTTTATTGCACGAAAAAATAAAAAATCTAGAAAGATAATGGCATATTAAAATATTATTTTTTCGCATTGAAAGAATAATAATATCTCAAAAAATATGTTTTTCTTATCATTGATTGTTGTCAAAAGATAAATTACAAAAAATTATAAACTATCACGGCAGAGTTTATTTAATAAATAAATAAATAAATATATATATATATATATATATATATATATATATATATATATATATATATATAAAAATATATGAATATATAAATATATAAATACATTTAGTAACGGCGCACGTCTCTAGTGCACCGCAGGTGGATTTTCATTTGACACCTACCATCAATGCGAGCGTTCTTGCTTACTTTCCGCGCCGGAGATCTTCTTCAGCTAGGGCGGCGTGTCCGACTAACCAGCAGTTAAGTGTTCCGACGCAACTGGGGGGTAAGAAAGAGGAAGTAGGAATCGCGATGGTGAGCAGCATGCAAGAATAACCAGCATGAGCGTGTCAAATCCACAAAACATATATTGAATGAAAGGTGCTAATACAGCGAAGGTATAATGTCAGGACACGTGGTCCTATATCGCGGGAAATACGTTTCATGCGGGAATCTACAGCCGAAGCGCGTGCACACACGAGGCCGTGGAGGTACAAATATTGCACCGTTGTGCAAAGCCTCGGTCGCCCTTACTTTTTAGTGTGTTGCCGCTGCAACCTTCCGGTGGCCACCGTCGCTCGCTCGTCGTATCGTCAACTCTGTCTCTCTGTTAAGTACCACTGCGCGACATGCACAAGCTGTGCTTCACTTGTACTTTTGAACCAATTTTCTGCTGCAGCCTGCCTTCGGGCATTTTTGTTGCAGGTTGCTTGCACGCACACTAATGCAAGTAAGCGTCTCAAGTGTTTTTTGTGCCGGACATGCTGTACTTGCAACGAATATCAGGTCTTTATATGTGTCGTCTCACTCCGTCCTCACTGCACGAGTCGTCACCAACAAGAGCGAGTGCGAACGAGCGGGTTGCAGCCACGTAGGCGCCATCTTCATTACTCAGGCCCAGCAAGAAGAAATCTCTTACAGCTAATAATGCAGAAGATGCGTATGTAGATACTACCACTGAAGAAAGTAGAATAAGCCTTTCGGCAATTAAAGACTGCACCAGCAATATCTCGATTTTTATAGAGAAGGTTGTGCCCATAACGTCTGAGATAAAAGAACACCTGACTTTACTACGATCACTTCCAGAGCTGATAAAAGATGTTGCAGTGTTAAAATTGAGCTTAGGCGTTATGGAAAAAATAATTGCTGATCAGAACTCCCTGCTGGAAGAGTTCAAGATCAGACAGTCCTTCTTAGAAAATTAAAATTCAGAATTAATCGAGAAATTGCTGGTTATAGAAAATAAGCTAAATGTAAATAATTGTACAGCGACCCCTGATTCAGTTTCCCGTGGTTTGGAACAAACACGGAATTCTGTCTCAGGAAGGATTCGCACGCAAGTTCATTGGCATCGAACGCGCAAACTTCGAGGTGATAACGACGATAACAACATTGAATTAAATTTAGATTCGGCTGATCAGCCTGCGTCGAATCATTGCTCTGCGTCTGCCTTTGGAGGAAGCAGTGATAGCAAAGAGAGAAGGGGAGGCAGCAGTAGTGCGGTATATTGTATATTAGTCTCTGGAATAGTCGACTGCTCTAGAGCTAAAGCTGATCATGTTGACGTGGCTCATGTTGTTCTCAGCACTGTTCTGCCTTCTCTCCCAAAAGATGATATTATTAATGTTAGGCCACTAGCTCCCCCTGCGATGAGGGGTTGCACCTCCAGAGCGGAAGCCGAACGTGGAACGAATGTTGTTGCACGTGTGAATGAAAATCATCCATAAGACCGCCACCTTTACTTGTCCGTCTCACGAGCACCAGATTAGATAACGAGATCATACGTGCTAAAGCTTTGTCAACGCGATTCAACATAGCTGATATAGATCCCTCTCGTCTGGGCGGGAGGCTGGCAAATAGTCTGTTCCATACGATCATTTTCATTAATGAAACCTTGAGTACTCAAGTTTACTCGGAGTTCAAAAGTCTCAAAGTAATAGCTATGGACCTTGGCTTTCAATTCGTGTGTCACAGACATGGCAAGTTTCTTGTTCGATGGAGGGAGGGACTACGAGTTCATACGTTCACCACTGCGTCGGATTTATCGATAATAGAAAAATTGTATAACACTAATAATAATTGTAATGAAATTAAACCACACGCTACAAACCTATATAATAATGTTAATAGCAATATCAATAATAATAACAATGGCAATAGTAAACACTATAACACAGGCAAAAACCCAACAGCAGCATCTAGTCACACGCCACCCACGTGTAGTAATAGTAATTGTCACACTAGCGATAATAAATGCTCAACAACTACGAATAAATCGGATTGCCTAGGCTTAAATAACGCTCGTGAGACGGAAGACTGGGGAGTGATTTTGAGAGCGGGTTTTTTCAATGCCAATTCCATTAGGCATTGCATTGAGGAAATCCACGAACTTCTAAGCAGAGACCAATCCTATCATCTATTCGGAGTAGCCGAAACGTGGCTGGATGGTGGGAAGTCCGATAAGTCCATTCGAACAATGGTTACTCACGTGTGCGGCAGGATAGAAACGTTATGGTGGGAGAGTGGCTCTTTATGTCAGTGATAGATACAGGGTCAAAGTTCTTGCTGTCTCAAAAACTGATGGACCTTACAAACCTAAACAGTTTGAGTACATCATGTGTGAAATACAGCGTAGGAGCCAAGAGCCTGTTTTTGTCACGGTCATTTACCGGGCCCCCACGATTGCTCTTCTTAAGTACTCGGATCTTGTCGACAAGTTAAGAGAGTACTGTGATGCTTACAGTTACAAGATCATAATGGGTGATTTGAATGCGGATTTATTGGCTGGCAGTGATGATGCGAAGTTTGTTCCCAAGGGCGTATGCTCGGACCTATGGAAGAAAGCAGGAGTAGTGCCGCTGGGCAAGTATGCTACACCATCGTCGGCATCGAACATTCGTCCTATTGCACTACTGCACTTTCTTTCTAAGATTCTAGAAAAAATTGCTCATGGCCAGATTCTAGAGTACACGACCACAACCAAACAACTTTATTCTATGCAGTCTGGCTACAAGAAGAACAACTCAATACAGACTGCTTTACTTAAACTGACAGAAGATGTAAGGACAGGAATTGACAAGAGACTTGTGACTTTACTGTTACTGTTTGACTACAGCAAGGCTTTTCAGACAATCTCGCCAGCTAAGCTCTTAGCAAAGCTGCTGGCTCTGGGGTTCTCAAGGCATGCATTAATTTGGATTAAATCAAGATTTGTTAACAACCAAGGTGACTTGGAGTGCCCGATGGATCCGTGTTAGGGCCCTTGCTTTTCTGTCTTTACATCAATGACATAAAAGAACTGTTTGTCGAGCTTAATAAAGAATTCAAAAAGGATCACCCGCGACGCGTGAGACATATACTATACGCAGACGACCGTCCGTGCTGCGTAAGCGGTTGCTAATTGGGTAGACGCTGCATTACTCAGACTGAATAAGACTAAGACTAAAGCTATTATTTTCGACTCCTGTAAATATATAAACAGTCTGGAGTCACAAGGTATGCCGGAAATCAGTCTGGGGTATGGAGTCTTCGCCTCTTTATCGCCTACCGTCACAATCCTGGGTGTTATACTCGATTCTAATCTCACGTAGAAGCCACACGTGGACATGGTCGCAAAAAAGGTTAATAGAGTATTATACAATTTGAGAGTTTTTAGAAAGTATACCACTTAGGATTTGCGTAAGCACTTAGCAATGGCCTTTGTTTTCTCACATCTTGACTACTGCTCTCTCGTGCATCTGGATGCTTCACTCGAGCTTCGTAGCCGACTACAAAGACTGCAAAACTCCAGTCTATCTCGGGCCGCTTTTCAAAAATAACGAATCAAAACGCCCTGTAAGGGGTGAGGTTAAAGAACTCTCTATTCCGCATATGAGTATTGAAACAGGGCTAAGATCTTTTCAAGTACAAGGTGCGCATTTGTGGAATTCACTCCCTTTTCAGATACGAACTTTACCATCATTAATAGCCTTCAAGGTGGCGGTCAAGAAATGCTTTGCGTGCTTGGATTAATTGTTATCGTCGATTGATTATATCTATTTTTTTTGTTTTAATTTATTGTTGTATTGTTAAATTCTAATTCATTTAACTTAGTGGTATATTATCTTATTTTTATTTATTTTTTCTTTTTTTTATTATTCTACTCATTAATTGACAAAAACAATTTTAAAAAGTATGCATGTATTTATCGGTATGATTGAAAGCGATTGCTAATGTATGTATGTAATTTTATTTAAATGACTGATAGATATAATACAAACCATTTAAGAATTTTATATCTGACAATAAAGTGCAATAATTTATGTACCTAAATTCACATATGTGCAATTTTTTTTATTTAAGTTAACGACGTAATACAACATCCGTAAGCGCGCATCTCTTAAATTCGCACCGATCGAACCATTCTTGTTCTCACCTGATAAGGCGGCATCAGCCGTTTGGGTGGGCTCGACACTTTGACCCTGCACAACCGCTGGCCATAGCTCTATAGACAGCGGCGAGGTTATCTCGGCCTGCTCTGTCGGTGGCCCAGGCACTATTGTACTGGCCGCCGCTGGGCTCTCTCCCGCATCACACGAAGGATGTGAGTCGAATGATGGTATAGGGGCGACGCTGGCGGCTCTACTCTCCTTGCTCTCGATCAGCTGTTCGCGCACTGCAGCGCAGATTGGCGAATCAGCTTCCACCGATTCTGCTATATGCGGTTCCATCATTCGCGATAATGTCATATTTGCAGGTTGCATCAAAACATTCTCCTCTTGTGGCGATTGTATCACCGTGAGAGGTGCTGCAAGGCTATCTCTTCCTATTAGTACATTTTTAGAGGACAATGGTCGGGTTATAGGGGTAATAGCGACCTCAGCTACTGACCCCCAGCACCGTTCCCCGCTCTTATGCTTACATTATCAAGCCAGGTGTGAGGGATCTCCACACATGAAGCAGCGTGTCGGCCGTATCGGAGCTAGATGCTGTGTGCTTGGTTGTGGCTTGTCAGGAGCCTTTCTCTTAACGAATATTCTCTGTCGTTGAGATTCCGCTCCTCCAGATGGCGCTGCAGCTTTCAATTTCGCATACGATAAACTATCACTGCAATATCGTACGGATCGACCACTGTAGTTGCACTTCAATAGCCGATATGGCTGTATTGGAGCCTCACGCCGTTGGAGCGAGGTATGCTGCCTCCGGCGGAGGAGTCGTTTTTGAAGGTGGGAGTGGTCTGCACGACTTCTTCGAGTGTTGTCCAGACTCAACTTCTGCTGCTAATTCAATTAACCCTTGAATTGAGTTAACATGAGTCCAGCGCACTGCAATCGTCCAAGTTGGCAGCATATTGTGGTGGATCTGATCCAACTGAACACTTACACTGGGAATTAGGTCCTGTTTACGCATGATACCCACGAGCTTCGAAATAAAATCACAAGTAGGCTCAAACTCTCCTTGTGAGCGCGCGTATGCCTCACCAATTAATTCTTGCTGATGCCTCTGCCTCTGCCGTACCAGAAGCGCGCGTCATCGCAAAATTGCGGCCAAGTGACCCACTGTTCTTTATTGTTGCGGTACCTGGTTGCTGCTATCCGTTAAGTAGCTCGGGCAAAGCTGGGAGTAGTTCGTGAAATCGCTAAGCGCATGGCATTTTTCTACTCTTGTTAAAAAGTTATCAATGCTCTGTGTGTGCTCGCTGCTATACTGTACGCTCCACTTTAGTACAAAATTGCCCACGTCGTGCTTGTGACTGCTTGCAAGTACTCTAGCAGTGCTGCTAATAGAGTCAACGTTCAAACCGTTGCTTGGAAGACTCGGAGGGTCTCTTGCCCCCCCCCCCCCCCACCCCAAGCGCTGGTACGTGGCGGTGTAGGCTGTTTCTGTCGCTGCTGCGAGCTCAGTCGATTGCTCGCATGTAAAGCGGCAGGCACTATTGCGAATCTATCCTGAAAAATTGACACGCGGCCCCTGCGTGTTTCCAAGCATGCCATTTGGAGTCGCATCTAAGCGCGAACTAGATACAATGCCTCCGTTCTAGTCAGTCGACTGCAACGCTTGCGTAACCAGTGTTACTAACGCAGTCCTTGGTTTGCAAGCATATCTCCGCGATTCTTCCAAGACAGACATGAAGTCGTATGAGACTTCAAACTATCTGCCAGAACGAGCGTATAGAGTCGTATTATCTCTTTGGTGTACATCGTTCATATTTATCGCGGCGCCTGGCACGGGAGATTGTGTACTCTGCAAGCGTGCTACCGAGCTGTCTGACTCATGTCGCTGGCCGTTGACTGCAGCTGTGGACTTTGCTGCTGTTGCAGTTGCTTACTTGCAGCAATAGGCAACCTTGGTGATGGGTTACGTTGCACCTGCCTATCATCTGGCTCTGGTGCAGGTAGTTGTTCCTTAGCATGTGTAAGATTCTTAACTCTTACCTGCTGATCTGTACGCCACATTGATATAGGATGTGCGCTATTCGGGTCGACATTTTCGTCAGGAATTGTCGACCCCGTTGCCTCCGTATGCACCCTATGAATGTAGGCTGCGACGTGATTGTATATTACACACAAGTACACCCCTTACACAAGCTAATTCTTTATTTAGAAAGAATTTTTACAGCATTAGCAACTGTTCTTGCAAAATCACGCCAATATGACAGAAATTTCATTCACAAGACCAATAATTGCAAGCCAGAAAATTATATTGGACACTAAAAGAAATTTTCACGAAACTTTCTAAATCCGGAACAAATTTTGAATATAAATTTCTTTTTGAAAATTCAACAAAAAAAAAGAAGTTTTCAAGACCCAAGAAAACAATTTATACCAAAGAGAAATTTTTCCATAAATTTTCTAAATCTCACAAAAAACCTTCGAAATTGAAACCATGAATTATCACAATTCAATAAAAAATTAGCAAAAATTTTTCAAAAACCAAGTGCAATTTCTCAAATTAAAAAAAAAAAATTATAAAATAAAAATAATTTCAAAATTTCAAAAAAAAATTATAAATTCTTCAAAATTCAAAAATATTTTTTTTTTAAATTAAAAAAATAACTGAAACTAAAAATAAATTTCTAAAAATCCAAAAATTTTCTATAAACCAATAAAAGAATATCAAAATTCAAAAAAAAAAATTTTTTAGCCGAAAATTAATTTTAGTTTTTAATTTTCAGTTTGCAAATTAATTTTGCAACGCACTGGCATTGATTGTGCTTCAGACGTACATACATGGTTTGGGCGTCACTCAGCATACGTAACACATACTGCTGAAAACTCCCGTAACAAAAACAAAATCCTAGAAGGGGCGTTCAATCACACACGCACACACCAGCGCGTAGTTTATTTGCGAGCGGCTGTTCAATTTATTCGTCACTTGTGAGGCTACTTGCACGCACATAAAGCCGCATATATGTTGCAGCCCTCGCGGTTATACTGATGCTCAGCACGAGCTGCGGCACGCGGGGTTTTTCCTCTGTGCGAATCG
This sequence comes from Gastracanthus pulcherrimus, assembly GCA_949152435.1. Taxonomy (NCBI): domain Eukaryota; kingdom Metazoa; phylum Arthropoda; class Insecta; order Hymenoptera; family Pteromalidae; genus Gastracanthus; species Gastracanthus pulcherrimus. The sequence goes on along the minus strand of OX424576.1, from coordinate 98,532,827 downwards.
ACGTGCTTGCCTATTGCTTTCAATCGGCTAATACTGCGGTTTCGATTCGTTCACTTGCGCGTTCTTATATTTGCGGCTGCTATGAATATTATTTCGTGGTCTCGAAATAATACTCGTGTCGCTTCCACTGCCAACAAATCGAGCATTTCGCTCTTGTTTTCTGTTTCCTGTGCCGTACAGACAGTTAGGAGCCGAGCTTAGCTGCCGTAACTACACGCGAGCAAGGTGATCTTCCTTGCGCAGGTTGCGCACGCGCGCTTCTTGTGCTGCTATAACCTCTAGGTGTTTGCGCTAAACACCGAGCTCGCCTACGAGATTTTAACGCGCGCGAATCGAGAGAGAACTGTCCTTTATTGCTGCTCGCGGTTTCTCCTAAGAACCTAAACACGGAAGGACGCCATATAACGGGATAGATTATTTAATAAATAGGAGTTATTTATTAAATAACGGCGCACGTCTCGCTAGTGCCCCACAGATGGATTTTCACCTGACACCTACCGTCAATGCGAGCGATCTTGTTCGCTTTCCTCGACGGAGATCTTCCTCAGCCAGGGCGGCGTGTCTGGCTAACCAGCGGTGAAGTACTCCCACGCAACTGGGGATAAAAAGGAGGAAGTAGGAATCGAGGGGGTAAGCAAAATGCAAGAATATCGAGTACGAGCATATCAAATCAATAATAGTACATTATGCAATAAGAGGCGAAAGTAGCAGAATTTTCCCGCGGGTGGGTTTACTGCCCGAGCGAGAAGATTTTTCCCGATGATGTATTTACCTCACGAGCGAAGCGAGAGCAGTCATCACCCAAGGGAAAAATCTTCTCGCGAGGGCAGTAATCCCGAGGGAAGAATCTACTTCCGACTACTTTTTTTTTTCTGATATCGTATATTCATTACAACAACAGATAAAGATTCACCAAATTATTATAATTAGTAAAAAAAGTTCATTAATAACATTAATTAATTAATTAGTAACACTTAAGTTTTTGGAAAGTTAATTTATTATATCCATCACAAGAAAAAGTATGGATTATAAAAATCGTTATAAAACAAAGATTAATTGACGAAATTTACAGTCTATTTAATTTTGAATCTTTATCGAAAAACCAAAAAGAAATGAGCTTTCAAAAGACAAAAATTTCCGCTTAATACCCAAAAATGAGCGGACCATTTAAACAAAATAAATCGTAAAAATGAAAAATCATTATAAAACAAAAATGAGTCCATGAATCTAAAAATGAAATATTTCATTTCATAAAACAAAAAAAAAATTAACGATTCGTAAAGAGTTACCGTGTAATATGCAAGTGATAGTAACATGGTATGATGGACTATATCTCTACACAATAGAGCATCAGATGACCAGTAGTCTTGCGGAAATTTCGTTTTGTTGAATAAAGACAGGATACTCCAAGGAAAGTTTCTAGGTCTATTTTTGAGAGTTTATAGTCGTTTTCATTTGTGGCTTCCATAACATAAGACTAGATCCATGAATTTTATTTTCCTGAGCGTTATTCAGTAACAATTGAATTCGAACATCGGTATCATACACTTTCTCTCCGCTTACCCATTTATGTGTATGATTATTCTCTAGTTTACTTTGACCGTATAAGTCTATAAATTTTTCTGTATGAGTATTGCAATAACCGACCTTCCATATCTTCGTAATAGTCGTTATTTTCGACATCAAATTGTTCATCATCAGATCCTGCATCTGAATCTCCAGAATCATCTAGATTTGGTATATCAATGATTTCGTCATAATTATTATCGGAATTATCAAATTCATGACGTACGTGACTACGAACAGAACTTCTTTCTCGTTTTGGAGGCATCTTATAAGTTTTTACTTATAAATAGATAGATATGTAAAAAGATAGGTGTAATATTAGGAAGTAAGAAATATTCTAATTGTAATGCTTATCGAAAAGTTCAATGAGCTCAGATTTTTTCCACTAAAAAATTCTACATTTTTTATATCCCATCCGCCATATTAGATCCGCAATTTTGAAATTTGATAATCCGTTACTAAATTCCGATTCTGTGACCGTAGAATCTCTTTCGATCAGTACATAGTGGGAACATACGTTGAATAACTTTATTTAAGGTGATGTTAAACCCCGTGTTACTGGTAAATACGGGGATCCACTTTTTTCATTCATTTTTAAACTTTAAGAAAATATCTCTCTTAAAAGTTGTTCTTTTTGATTGGAATAACAACTTTTCATAGAGATATTTACTCAAAATTGAAAATGGAATGAGAAAAGTGGATCCTCGTATTTGTCGGTGACAGGTGGTTTAGCATCACCTTAACAAGATATATCGATCGTAAGGCTCTGTTGATCGTAAATCATAAATTCAGGATTTCATGAATTATTTCCTAAGAACCAACGCATTCAATCAAATAAAATTTCTTACACAAATTTCACGTAGAATACGATAAGACTTTTTTCATTCGGAAATAATACAATTTTTAATATCACATCTTCCATATTGGATCAGCCATTTTGAATTTTGAAAATCCATCACGGATTTTGATTCAATGTAATCTGAAACATGGAAAAACGTGATAAAATTAAGGTTTTGAAACTCTTATTGCCGATAATCGCGAGATAACTCGTTATTTTCCCAGTCACCCGACCGCCATATTGAATCTGCAATTACTGAGATCGTAAGATGTACTGGAAAGTGACGGAGAATGTTCAATCAATCGAAATTTTACACTTTGAGGGAAAAAATTTCGTTTAATGTCTATTTATATTAGAATTATTCAGAAAAAACACGTATTTTTCGAAATTTCTATCGTATTCCGCCACTTTGAAAAGAGTAAGATAAATGGAGGTGGGAAAAAAAAAATTCCATTTTATTTTATCTGCCTTTGTCCACAGTTTGGAATGGATCGTCATCCTTTTTCGGCTTGAAAAAAATAGATTTAAAAAGAAATTTCCAATTTTTTGGTACTTTTTCTAATAAAATTCGCTATATTGTTCTTCTAAGGCATGGAAATGCAATTTTGACCCCGCAAATCGACAGAGAATAGCCAAAAATAGTAAAGTAAGTAGGTTTGGTCATGATATTTTTCATTTTTCGATTTAGAAGTGAAGCTCGAAAATGAGCTGATAATTCCGTGATATTGGACGTTAATGGGTGAAAAAAGATATAGCATTTTAAAATAATTTATTAAAACAAAAATTTTATACTTGAACAGTTTATTTAGTTTGAGGAAGCTCAATGAATTAGCAGCGGTGTTTTTATTGAAGACGAATTAGATTTTCGGTTGATCATTTACTATCTATTCTTTTGTCTACATTTTTATTTAAAATGAAAACGACCATTTTATTCTTAATTTTATCGTAATTATACGTCAATGAACTTACTAGAAAAACATTAAAAATTGATCAAATGATTTAACCTTGAAAAAATCGCTGCCAATTCATTGGCAGTTAGCTTCCTCAAACTAAATTAATTGGTTCAATATAAAATTCTTTCTTCTAATACATTCATTTTAAATTGCTATATCTCTTTCTAATTAATAACTCAAAAAAGTTGTGCTTTATTATCATTAATGGTTTGACAAAAGATAATTTTTTACTAAAATTACAGAACGATAGGTAATAATCCTTACAACAGCAATTTTTTCTCGGTACGTAATTTATTAAAATTATTTAAATATTTAAATTAAATGTAATCAGATGTTAGTACGTAGATTTACTTAATTTCTTATCATTTAAAATTTTGTGAACGATTTGCCATCATAGATTCCGGATATATAACAATTTAAACTAAATATGACTTTTTTCGTGTATAACAAAAGAAGGGAAAGAGCATATCGAAAATTTGCGGTTGTAAAAGATAGGTAATTTTATGCTATTTTTAATGTAGTTTCACGAAATTAATCATAATATTTCTAACTTAGATATTATATGTATAATTAAATAAATAAATAAATAAATGAGTAAATAGATAAATAAATAAGTAAATAATTAATTGAATAAATAAATAAATGAAAAAATTTTTTTTAATAAAAAACATGTAAATGGATAGTACATATTATGAAGCAAATAAATATATATGAATATAAATAAATAATTAAATAAATACATTTTTTATATGTAATTTGAAAAAAATTTTATTAGTTATACGCAATTAAAACATTATATTAGATATTTTTTAAATAAATAAAAACAATTACGGTTTAATAAAAAATTTATTTTAAAAACATTTATTTTCTTTATATTATAAAAATACAGTGATATCAATACAGAATACACATTTTTATATTACGCCAGGAAAAACGTGTTTACCATTCCACAATTAATACTCAATGGAAAAAACATAATTTTGATTCAATGCGATTGCACCAAGTTTATCGACAGTCTGAATTATGTTCATATGCGGCTGAATGCATTACCGAAAACATTTAGTCTACCATTGAGTATGAAAAAAGGATATTTTCCACATCTATTTAATATCGCTAAAGAGCAAAATTACGAGGGTCCGCTGTTTGCACCGCATTATTATGCACCAGATTATATATTGACAATAGAGAAAGAGGCTTCTTTTCATGGTACAATAAGACCACTCGTAATTATGTATTCAAGCTTCAGAAAGAGCTTGTAGATTATTGCCGTGCTAATGCACAGGTTTTGAGACTCGCGTGCCTCGCATTTAAAAAAATATTTTTGAACGCCGGTATATTTTCAAACGCGTGTTCTCTCGTATATAGAAAAAAAATTTTAGCCTCGAACACGATAGGTATTACTCCGCCAACAGGTTATCGTCGAGGTGATATGTATTCGCAAAAATCTATAGAGTGGTTGCTCCAGTGTGAGCGCAAATTCGGACGAGCAATCATTACCACTGGTACAGCGCGAGAGTTTAGGAACCCGAAAATTGTCTCGTAGACGGATTCTTACGTTTCTTAAGTTTCTAGCCTACGTCGCCCTTTCGAGGAGGATTACAAAAATACACTCGCAAAACTGCAGTAAATCCAAGAATTCGGTTACCAAGTTCGCGTCAGGTGGAAATGTCAATTTGACGATATAAAAGTAAGAAACCCCGAAATTGCGCAATATGTGAAAAATCATGCCCTAATGAGTTAAATAACGTTAAATCCCCCTGATGCTTTTTTGAAGAGCGTACCGAAAATATTATCCCTTTTTAGAAAATAAAAAAGAATGAAAAAATTAAATACACTGAAATATATTCTATATATCGCTACGTGTGCAAGCGCGGTAAGTTTTCAATAGGACACCAGCATATTTATGAGGGGGGTGAATGTCACGAGTTGACTGACGGCGATAAGAAACTTGATCGTGTCGAGCGTCAAATGAAATGTAAAGTTCTTCCTCCGCGAAACTTATATCTACCGGTTTTACCTGTTAAAATGCTCTTTGCGCTTTGTCGAATTTGCTGCGAGGAAGTACGGGTGAGTTACTGTATTGATGAAAACATTATCGATCCATGGTGTACCGGTACGTGGATGTCCGATGAACTGCGTAAAGCCATTGAACTTGGCTACTGCATAATCGAGATATACTCGTATATCGTTTGGTAGTATGAGACAACGCGCTTCAATTGCTTCAGCAGCGGATTTTCTACTGTATACGGTAACACTTTCCTGAAAATTAAGCAGGAGGATAGTGATTACTCAGACTAGTGCACGGACGAGGCGTCGAAATCCCGGTATTTACTCGAATACCAGCGAGATGAAGGTATCACACTGGATTGCGAAATAATTGAAAAAAATCCAGGTTTGCGCGTGGTTACAAAATTGTGTTTGAACAGTCTTTGGGGTAAGTTTGGTCAGCGTACACATTTAAAACAGACAACGATTGTGAAGACGTGGGAAGCTTTCTTGAAACTTTTAACTTGCCCTTATAATGGTGATTTTAGCGTCTTACCGGTAGGCGAAAAAGTAATGTACGTCAACTAGCACTTTATACAACAAGTTGTGACTCCGACCCCTCACACTTACGTCGTGATAGTCGCTATCCCGAAGACCGTACATTTTTACAACAAGCGAACATCGACACATGTTTCCGTTTCCCGACGATAAAGCGCAATATGCATATGTACCTAAGTCTTGCTAAAGAGAACAGATAAAAGGCTAGAAGAAGCACTCCTGAAAAACAGTCTGTTAACGGCAATGGCTAAAATAACATCGGGACGTTATCCCCCTACCACAACAGCGAAAAAATACCCGTGACTCGAGCTTGCGCTGTGTATCCGGGAAACACTTTTCAAAGAATCACGTGACTTTTTAGACTGCATTCTGTCACGCAGATAGTCAGCAGCGCACAGCCTTGATACGAGCGTCCGATAAAAGTCTCATAAAGTGCATTTGCGAGTGCGCGTTAAATGTACTGCACGGTGTGGTAAAACTTAAAGATTCTGAAAAACATAGATTGAAAAAGCACAAAAAAATTTTGCGAAAATTGGTTAAGAAACCGAAAGGTAACGGGGATTCGATGTGGAAAAGCAGAAAACGTACAATCGTTCAGAGCGGTGGTTTCATTTTACCTCTCTTACTGGAGCCACTCATAAGCACCGTTTTCTCTAAAATTTTTAAAAAGTCTTAATCGAATACGGAATTTTTTGTTTTCCCGAAAAGACGCTCAACAGAATACGGAGTTTCGCATAGCCGGTACCGCAAGAATTTGCGATAGTCCAGCCTCTGTCGTCGGATAATTCTTCCAGCTACGAAAATACCGTACAGACATACGGTGATAATTTATCGCGACTATATTCGGAGATGCACGCGATACTCAATTCGAAAAAGTTTACCAACGATTTATTTTATTTTTTAAAGAGAGTGAACGAGCCGAGGACAGATAATCTGATCGCAGCGTCGACGAGGTCTAGGCTACAAAGACACCGCTCTTGGAAGAGGACATTCTCGAGCGCGAAACCAAGGCATACGTTAAAAATTCCCATTTGCTGCTTAAGCACTGGCGTATGGCCGAGTCCGGTCGCCTTAAATTAGATAATACAGGCAGTGTCATTGTCGATGGTAAGGTAATTCCTCAGTTTAACATAACTGATCTTCTGAACGATGTTTTGAAATAAAGAAAACGGTGAGACGACGACGACTACGATCTGCTGATCGGGAGATTTTAATTTGCAAAATTTATCGGCACCAGCGACACTCCTAGTAGACTGATTGGAAACACCAACGTCGTAAAAATGGCCAAGAGATTGACGTCGCCCCTGAATACGGCAAAGTGAAGAGTGACGGAATCAGTATTTACACCTTCTCAAACGAGATATACCGTAAAAAAAGGTCGTTCAAACTACGCACTTAAAATGTCTAAATACGAAGATCAATATTATGTTGCGGCATATGAGGCTGGTTACGCGGGCGCTCGAAATTTATTACCGTGTCAACATATGTGATAAATCGGTCGTGCACAATAAGAAAGAACAAGAGCAGATCTACGAGTGAATGAGCAATCAAGATTCTTACACACTTCATAGACCTATACCTAAAAAAATTCCGAGACTGCACTACAATGTATCTAACGTGGACGATGTTTGGGGGGCTGATTAGTGCCAACTAACGTCACTCAAGAATGATAACGATGATTTTTGTGACCAACTAGTTGACGTTGACGTGCTCAGCAACTTTGCATTTTTAGAACCATTCCGTGATAAAACTGCCCAAGTTGTGGCTACGGCATTCGAAAAAATTATCTAAAAAGCCAATGGGCGCGTACCCATTTGTTTACAAACAGACAAGGGAAAAGATTTCGTGCGAAATGCCTTCCAGATAGTTCTCAAGAAGCACAATATTTTGTTTCGAGTCGTTCGAAATCCCGACATCAAAGCAGTCATCATCGAACGGCTTAATCGTACGTTAAAGGAGCGCATGTGGCGATATTTCACGCACCACAATACTCATCGATACATCGATGTAGTACAAAAAATTGTTTACGATTACAATATCACCCTGCACAGCTCTATAAATATGAGACCTGCGGACGTAAACTTGTACAACGCTGCGAAAGCTTGGGCGCATCTACAGAGGTGCACTCTTTCGAAAGACAAGAAACAAACATCATCGAAACATGCTAAATACAAGGTCGGCGACTATATGCACATCAGCCGGTCTAACATGACCTTTGTGAAAGGGTTCAAAAAAAATTTCAGTTAAGAGATTTTCAACGTGAGACGCGTTTCTAGAATACAAAACATTTACACGTACGAGCAGCAAGATCTAGATGATGAAATTATCGACGGATGTTATTACAACGAAGAGCTTGTCCGCATGGGATCCGTTCACTTGCTAGCAAATCAGCAATTTAAAATCGAGCGTATCATCAAAACAAAAGGTCATGGGTCTAAAACACAATTGTTCGTAAAGTGGTTCGGCTATCCTAACAAGTTTAACTCTTAGATAAAGGCGTTCGACGTTCAAGAAGCTTAAAACATGGATAACGTGGAGTCTTTTTATTTGGCACTCCCAAGTAGTGGTAGCGTTGTCTACTATCCCGATACCGCGACTACATGCTTTACCATACGCACGTGCCGTGAAATAAGGCTAACGGGTGATTGGCACGTAAGGCTAGCCGAGATTCACGTTCCATGTACGGTTATGTATATTCAAGAATCCGAAACTTCTTACATGTTTAAATTAAGCAGCAAGACATACAAAGTTTTCGAAAACGATGAATTTTACAATTTACCGCATGGTATATACGAGAGTGTCAACCAGCTTGCGGCGGACATAAATAAAGTGCACGATGCACATGAACATCAAATACTCACATCGATAGAGATTCAGAAAGGCTACTATACTTTGAAACGAACTTTCGCGTGCAAAGAGGCTCATTACACGAAATTTAATGAAAAATCCGACGCATTTTTGGCTTCGAAGATTTTACACAGAGACAGACAGGAACTTTTGTCACATCAAACTCAGGCATAAATGTTAACGTGGATAACAGACCGGCTTATCTAGGCCGGGCTATACCAGATCAACTATAAGTTTACACCGATATATGCGCCCCCTACACGGTCGGTGATACACAAGCAGCTCTTTTATGCATAGTAGCTTTCGAAAGTTCAAAGTAAAAATTTGGCACCCACATGGTACAAGAGTTTGACCCGAAACCCTATACATCAAAATATCATTATCGATATAAGTACGGAACTGAAGGTTACGCTTCAATTTAAAAGTAGCCAATAAATCACGTAGACATGAGTTATTACGTTAATTATTACAACGCACAACTAGGTGGTGGCAGTGGTGTAAAAAACGTATTTATATGGTCAGCGTACCAGCAAGGCTCGCGTATCGGGAGTCTCGTAGGTTTGATTTTTCGACAAATCGCCCCTTATCTCGCTAGCGGTGCAAAGGCTATGGGAAAAGAGGTCGTTTGCGCTGGTTTTAACGTATTGGACGACGTCATAAATAACGGCTCTACTTTAAAAGAATCCTTTGGCACGCGTTTCAAAGAGTCCGGTAAGAAATTGAAGAGAAAAGAAGCAAATAAAATATCCGAAATGATGAGCGGCAGTGGATATAAGGCACACGCGACCAAATGTAAACGACAGTCGAGAAAAAGCCGTGTAAATGCACGCAACGTCCTCCGCAAGAAGAAAGCTATCGGAAAAGAACGCAGCAGTATGAAAAAATCGCCCAGGCGTAGGAGGACCAGAAACTATGTCAGAAGTATCGCAGACATTTTTGGACCAAAATAAGTCTGAAAAATGGCTTTTCTACACGCGTGCAGTGGAGAGGAAATGAAGAGCGAGCTCGATCTCTTCACTCTCCCACTTACACAGACATCCATTTAAAGCAGCTCTTTTCTTCACTATAAACCTGTATCATCTCTCAGCGATGGAAGTGACTCACCTTTGGAATTTTTAGTTCCTAGTTCAATGGAACATTACATACATCGCGCGCGCACCATGTTACATTTGACCGTGCAAATTTTACCATCGTAAACAGAATTGAAAAATGCAAAGGTTGCACCCGTCAGTATTTCTATACATTCTTTGTTTGAACAGATTGACATATGTTTTAATCAAAAATTAGATTCTCCGGCAAACAATGCCTATCCTTATAGAGCCTATGTAGAAACACTAATAAATTACCCTTCTCCGGAAATATATTCACATCGTAATTCTGGTTTGTTTGTACGCCGATTCACCAGGATGTATGGACGTGTCGCAAGCCATACCCCGCACCACTGCTGGTGCCAACAATAGTGCTCTCAATCGACAACATTACTCTTTAGGTGACAAATCAGTCGACATTTTGGTTCACCTCCACGCAGACATTTTGAACCAATCAAAATTTCTACTCAACGGTATTGAAATGAAAGTGAGGCTAGTGCGTAGCAACGATGCCTTTTGTCTCACGGATTTTTTCGGCGATGGAAAATTTTCCATACCCATCAAGGAAGCAACACTTATCGTTCGGCATGCCAAAATTAGCCCCGGCGATCTTCTAGCGCATGCCAATGGATTGGCGGATACCACGGCCAAGTACCCAATTACAAGAGTCGACGTAAAGTCGCTTACCCTGCAGAGAGGTGTTCTCGGAGATATGCTCGACAACTTCGTTCTCGAACAAATACCCAAGAGGATCATTTTAGGTTTAGTACAAAACTGGGCCTTCAACGGCAACCGACGGCTAAACCCCTTCAATTTCCAACATTTTTCCATAAATTTTCTTTCGTTATACGTGGATAGTGTATAAATATAATTAACTAGCAAATCCTTGCAGCCACGCTTTACGGGTAACAACCAACTGTACATTGAATCTTTTCATACACCTTTTTCCGATACAGGCATACTCTATCTCAATGAAGGCCTCGACATTGGACACAACAGTTATCCAATGAGCTATTGTCTATTTGCGTTCGATCTGACACCCGATTTATCGGCGCACTTTTCATATCACTAGAGCCACGTGCGGTCGGGTGCGCTGCGCATGGAAGTACGATTTGAAGAAGCTCTTACAGAGACGGTCAATTGTATCGTTTACGCTGAATTTGACAATGTTTTGGAAATCGATTTAAACAGAGGCGCTAGTGAAAGGAGCGTATACTGTAGTGGGGGCAGAAGGTTATAAGCTACGAAACGAGCCCTCCACAAACTAGTCGGCTTACTACCCTCGTATTATCACTATCCAGTGCGTGTAAAATAAACGTTCGCGTTTTAACGTATTCATAGAGCTGCGTCATCATCATGGATTACATAATAAATAACCAAGGTTTCAAATATAAAGACAACAATATTTTACCGAAAAGAAGTGTCTGTTGTTTCTGTACAACATCATATCACCGGTCATTGAATACTCAGACCGCCTCATCCCTATGAATAATTGCCAAACAACATCAACACAACTAACGATTACATTTGATAACGAATGCATTGTATACAATGGTTCGACGGAAATGTCACCATAAGAAAATTACATAATCATTTTTACAATATTGCGAGAAATGCGACTAAAATATACGTTAAAGGAGCAGAAAAGGCACGGTATGTTCAATCGATAATGGCGCGCTCCATCGTAAATATCGAAGAATATACGTCCGAGGGCTTCACCGATTTACAAAGAAAGTTTTCTTGTAAGCAAGTGTGTATTTTCCACGGATGCCAGGGTAATGAGTATAAAAAGTAGTATTATATATTGCTCTCTGCATCGGTCAAATTTGTTACGAGAAAGCAACAAAATATACCGGAAAAAGCAGTGACTTATATTACCACTCCCTTCAAGATCTCATCTGGGGTAGACGATCCTGTCGCGTAAGATTCGGTTCTCGATTTGAGGGGCAGGACGAGATAGACGGCGACAGCTCGGAATACACAAGTATGAACGAAGAATATAGCTTTACGGAAAATAAAAGTCAACATTAACACAAGGGAGATAATGAGAGTCCTTGAGAGTCTGAAAGCGAGGATAATCGGTGTATACATGGCTGATCGAATTCCACATATCATGATGTAACCAGCCGCCATAGTCTGCAATATCGACGATCACACGACGCCTGATACTCATTGGGTAGCTATACATATCGACAAAAATAGAATCGGCACATACTTTGACAGTTATGTCGAAGAATGCCTTCGTAAAAACTATAAAAACTTTCGATAGAACTCCAAAACACTTCAGAGCATTGATTCAATGTGCTGCAGCCAATACATCATAATGTTTCTGCATCATATGTGTCGGAGTACGAACCTCGACAAATTTTGTCGTTTTTTCTCATAAGACACCATAAAAAATGATGCATTAGACATAAAGTTTCATAAAATAATTTGTAATAAGATTAAGTATAAGAACTGTAAAAGAGCCCTTATGTTCGCGAAGGAGCGCTCTTTAGGTTTAGGCCTCTTTAATCCATCTTGTACCATTAGATTAAGATGCTTATATGTTTGTCTTTTGTATTTGTAACCATAAATGGATTAATAGATATACTACACCAATACGAGATTAGTAAATTATTTACATACCTTTCGTTCTACATGTCTTGCTTCCCGTTCCATTAATTATTTAGTCAATTAATTTTTTTAAATTAACGTACGTCGAATACTATGCTCTGTATCTTCTTTGAAAGTTCGTTAGCGGTTTTGTTATAAATTTGTATAGTCTACTTGTCGATTCAGAATTGTACAAGATATGCAAGCATTTATTGATAGAATAACGGTCGTGAAAAATGTGTAGCACCTGGCTTTCTTCACCATACCCCACTCCGATAATTCACGTTGAAAGGGTGGAGAGAAAACCGTTATATACCGTCATGCGGCGACGATCGAGTCTGCTGTCCAGTGATAGTATGCAGGGCAAAGTAACCACATCGTTTCTCGTGGCTGGACTTTACAAGCAGTTTTGTTCGCGTGTCCGATTATGCTCAAATGGTGAAAATTCTCAGTTTTTTTTAAAGAAATAATAACCATGGCTAATTGTCAAGTGCGCGAAAAATGAGAAGTGACGGAAGAAATGCCGTATCTTTTGCTATCAACGACGTCTGCTTTCAACAACAAATTTGATATAACCACGAGTCTTTGGAAGAAGATCGGACAAACGAGTAACGTCTCTGCAAAAAAAGAAAACATTTCAACAATCATCCAGGTATCGTTATACAACAGTCAACGTTCGAAGGGATCCGCGTACATAGCGGCCTGGTAGACTTTCTGATTAATATTTTAAAGGAGTGAGTCGGTAAGGTTAATCACACCGATGACTATGTGCTTGAATACTTGAAAGACAAACTCCAAAAAGAACCAAACGAAAATGTTAATAATATTCTTAATGATCCTACATCATTCAAACAATGATATAAGCAGCGAGTGCCTCCACATAAGCCAGATAAAAAAATTGTTGTAGAAAAAAAATTGCTGCAGTTGTATGTATAATTTGTGATAAGGTATATCATGGACCCTGTTACAGTGCTATAAATGAAAAACGCTTCATCAGTAATTCACTAGTTATATGTCCTGTTCATGAAGACATGAAACTAACCTCAAATTTGAGAACCAATGAAGATTCGCTGAGTGAAAATGCAAGATTTCTGATTGCACAAATCAAAGCAAAAAAATAAGAAGAAGTGAGGCAAGACATACTAAATGGAATTTCAAATGAATCAGTAAAAGACCAAAACACAACAATACACGAAGAAAAAACAGAATCAGAAATGCTAAAAATAGAAAATTCAGTACTGAGACAAGTGAACTATGAACTCCGAGACAAGAATTTATTACTTAAAGAGTTACTGGCTATTGAAAAAAGTATAGAGAAGAAAGTCAACACAACACAGTCTTTTGCGGAAATAGTGACAAGTACAAAACTTCCTCTCAAACGCATACCTAAATTGATTGTAAAAAAGAATAGGAAAAATGACAATCTTAATATAAAAAATTATATTACAGCGTCAATATTACTGAAGAAGTACTCAATGAAAATTTGTCCGAATACTGCATGATTGAAAATGAACAAATGCTCAACCCTACAATTAAAGTGGTTGGCATCGAAAGCATTTTTACCATGAGTTTAACAGAAATCGAACAAGATGTTAATGAAAGAAATTTCAAAAACTACAACACAAAATGTCAAGCTGTGCAGATGTATACAAATAAAAAACAAATTTAAATAGTGTTATTCTTGAAGTACAAGCTGTTATTCTTAAGCAAATAATGGAAAATGTCAAAAGTATTTTCGTAGGTTATCAAAAATGTAGAGTTTTTGACATTATAAACACCAAACCAAGTGAAAAATGTGCTGGTTTCGGTCATAAAAGCAAAAAGTGCATGAATAAAACTACCTGCTTTATATGTGCCGGTGAGCATGGTACAGTGCAATGTGATAGTGTGGATAACCTCAAATGTGCAAACTGTGTATTCAGCAATTTTAAATACAAAACAAAATACAATTGTAATCATACGGCAATAGATAGTGAGAATTGATATTTTTAAAAATAAAATAAAAAAAAATATAGCATGTGTCGATTATTTAATAAAGCCAAAAGTTGATACATATATAAATATAATCGGCAAAGAGAATCACAGTAATCATCAGAAAATAATTGATTATAACATGCACCAGCAACAAATGGTAAAATGTCAATCTAACCTGTCTACAAATTCTGCGAAAACAGTAAACACAAGAACTGCAACTACACTAACAAACATGCCTCAACAAGTCAACTCCAAAACAAATGCGTCTATAGTAAAATATCAGAACAAATCTAAAAGTAAATAATGGCCTGCAATTTTGATTTTTTAGAAACAATAGAAAATATATACAATTAAGCGTGAAAAATCTTTCACAAGTATTGAAACTAAACAAAACTATTAGTAATAAAGAAGATTTAATACTTTTGGTAAATATTAGACGTATGAACGAAAATTTTGATAAATTAAAAATATTAATAGAAAGTGTAACGACTAAACCATCTATAATAATTTGTACTGAAACTTTTAACCAAGTAAATTATAAAGAGTATGATCTAAATGGCTATGAAAGCTACTATAATGAGAGTAGAATAAACAGAAATGATGGGGTAATAGTTTTTGTAAATAAAAATGTTGTTCAAATAACCAAAACTGTTGAATCTGGTACGATTAAAGTAATAAATACACAAGTTACATTAACCAATGGAAATATATTAGATATATCTTCGATATATAGAACACACGCAATACCAAAGACTGAATTTATTTTAGATTTAAATAAATTACTAAACAAACTAAAAACTTCGTTAACAGATCACTATCCATTGTTTATTGCCATAAATAAAATTAAAACTGACAGTAAAGATCTACAAATAACATTAAATTACTACAAATTAAAGAATACGGCTGCCACTAGAAATTGGAATGCAATTATGTCAATACAAGATCCAAATGTAGTAACAGACCAATTAATAAATAAAATAAAACAGTGTATAGAAAAAGTGAGTACAAAAATTATGCGAAAATCTTAGATAAGATAATTTTAGATTCAAAAGTTAAATACGAACGAAATCTAGTCTAAAATAACTTAATCAATCCAAAAAAATTATGGGAAATTATAAACTCAAAAGTAGGAAAAAAAAGTAAAATCAAATGATACCATAGATTATATAAAGGTTGATAATATTAAGATTTTAAATAAAGTGGAGATAGCTAATACTATGAATAAATATTTTTGTGAAATTGGTCAAAAACTTAGTGAAAAGATAGACAAACCAATAGAAACAGAATTATCACTACCAAAGATGAACGAAAATTTGTAAACATATTGTTGAACCATTGTGTCATATAATTAACTCATATATAGAGCAAGCTACTTGGCCAAATGCACTGAAAAAAGCCAATATAGTGCCTGTATACAAATCCGGTGATAAACATAATGCCACTAACTACAGACCGATTTCGTTAATATCTAATATAGCAAAAGTTTTCGAGAGAATAATTTATAATAGAATATACGAATTTATAAAAAAATACACAATATAATTATAGACCAACAATTTGGTTTTATGAAAAAAATAGGTACTTAAGACGCATTAAATTATGTAACTAATGTTTTATATAATAATCTAGATCACAGTAAACCTACTATAATACCTTTTTTGGAATCAGCGAAAGCATTTCATACTGTTGATTATGAAATATTATTAGATTATTGTAAACTTTATTCTATAGGAATTAGAGGTCAGGCGTTGGATTTACTGGCAAGTTATCTTAATGATAGATATCAAAGAGTCAAAATTAACCTTCAGAGGACCGGGATTTGAGGTGGCATATCGCCCGTAGAAAACCGGTAAAAAAGGTATCTTATATCACTGATTGATCATAGGGAAAGTGTCGATCAGGGGGTGCGCCAATATATCGGCGTTGCGGTCCGCTACGGCAAAACATGTATTACAGCCTGTGTTAAAAATTTAAAATTTAAAAACAAATTATTTTAAATAGTATATAACCTTTTTCCAATTCATAAATACATGTTTTCGATGTATTTTTCGATGCTGAATCCAAATCTGACATCAAAATTACTGTAAATCTAAAAACAACCCCTATAACAGGGTGAAAACCACCCCCTTTGCCTCGTAAATTGATTTTTCTTTATTTAGAAGTGCAGATACACGTTTTCTATGTATTTTTCGATGATGAATCCAAATCTGACATCAAAATTACTGTAAATGTAAAAACAACCCCTATAACAGGATGAAAATCACCCCCTTTGCCTCGTAAATTGATTTTTCTTTATTTAGAAGTGCAGATACACGTTTTCTATGTATTTTTCTATGCTGAATCCAAATCTGACATCAAAATTACTGTAAATGTAAAAACAACCCCTGTAACAGGATGAAAACTACCCCTTTGCATTTCGTAAACGGCTTGGGACAATAATTTTTAAAAAATTTTTTTATTTATTATTCAAAAAAATTTTATAAATTACGGTAACGATTTTTTAGTGTGATAGATTTCAAAGCACGGTACAATACATAGAGTTTGTTTACATACTCTACAGTCGTATATAGATCGGATTCTCTTTTTCTGCATAGTGTATAATTTACATTGACGTGATAACTTATTATCACTGTTTTCGGATTGCATTTTACTGGGAAAATAACGACCACTTAGTCGAATATCTGGCGTTAGAGATGTCGATTCTATTTGAGAACCTAAGTTCAAAATGTCTCTTACTATGCTCAATCGAAAATTAGGATACGAAATAGCATCCGTAGTTAGCATCTTGAATAACTTATGGGCATTTGCCAACATCAAGCCTACTAGATGAAAAAATAATTTTCTATACCATTTCATGCATTTTCTAATCGTCTCTGTCATAGATAATTGTCTATCAATATCATCGATTCCGCCCATATGTTTGTTATAATCATAAATACAACTTGGTTTTATAATATCTTCGTTAGTTTTGTAGTGTATTTTACCAGTTGCACAATATTCAAGTTCATGAATACTTGTTAGTACGTAAACTTCCTTCTTATCCATCCATTTGATGACCATCCAAACATCATTATGAGCGACTTCTACTTCACCACGATTCAGCTTTGAACCAAGAGTAGGCATTCCTTTTCGATTTTTTTTTACTGTTCCACAAAGACCAGTGTCTTTATCATGAAGATATTCTGCAAGTTGTGGCGACGTATACCAATTATCAGTAAATAACTCATGACCTACGTTATAGTAAGGTTTCATCAAATGAGCAACAATATCTCCAGAAACGCCTAAATCAGATTTTTCGTAATCGGTATCTGAACCAGTATACATGATAAAATCTAGCAGAAATCCCGTCTCACAGTCAACTAATTCAAACAATTTCATACCAAATCGATTTCTTTTCAATGATAAGTATTGTTTGAATTTTAGTCTTCCTTTCCACAAAACTAAACTTTTGTCAATGCAAAGTTTTTTTACATTATCGGTTTGATTTTTTTTAAAGGATGATTAGAAATTTCTTCATATTAGAAAAATGAAGATATCACAGAATTTGATGGTATTTGTTTCTAGTCAAAATTTGGCTAAAGATTGGAGTATATAGCAGTGGATCCTCACTCCAATAGTTTTTCATTTCTCCTTTTACGACATGACCCATATTTATTGATAAATCAATAAATTTCCATAATTCATCTTCTGTTACAGGAGTCCACGTTTTCATTTTTTTCGAGATGGTTCAGGATTTTGTTCTTGAAAAAGGTTGGTTTGTTCTATAATATGATTTACAAGAAACTGATCAAAAAAATATTTGAAACATTCCAATGGAGTAATTTTTTGTATCGAAACATGAGCACGAATTCGAGCTTTATCAGTAAAATTTTTTACAGTTGGATAAAAATAAGGATTAAAGTTTATTTCAGATAATATTTTATCATGTGTGGTATCATTCAAATCGTCATCACATATATCAGTTCTTTCTGTAACATCTTCTTCAGGTTCTGATTCTCCACTACTTCAAGCTTCATTTTCTGTATTCATTGTATTGCAAAAGTAATATATATATATATATATATATATATATAATCACAGGAGTTGGCCGAAGCCTTAAAGGTTGCTCGACCACCCGAACGCGAGGTATACTTATACTCTCAACGTCACTACTTTTGGGATCGCTTGCTCGACCATCCTACAAACATAAAGGCTCCGGCCAACTCCTCTGCTTATATATATATATATATATATATATATATATATATATATATATATATATATATATATATTCGCTCATACAATTCGCGCGCAGTGTACGTGCATACACATATAATAATTATAATGAAAAAATAATAATAATAATTATAATAATAATAATAATGATGGTACATGAACAGTATCTCGATGATGTATTTATATCTCGAAATCAAAAGTTTCGAAAAATTGAAATCAAGTATACTAAATTTACGTTTAGAAGCCTTTATTTACAAATTTACATTTGAACTAGTGAAAAACTTACTTTTCTCATACGAAATAATGATTCATGAATATATTTCTGAGTCGCTATCTAAAATTTTCAAAAAAATTCGATCAAAAAGTATATGGGGTATAAGTGGAGTAAAAAGGGGTGAAAAGGGGTGAAAAGTGGGTGAGGGGGATAAATTACATTAAAATAGTAATATCAGAAACCTTCTATAAAATATATTTGTTTGTAATTATAGCCTTAAGCAAAGGAAACGACGTACCGCTTTTATAAGGTAGAATTAGGCGATATAGGGTAGTAAAAGGGGTGGAGAGGGATAAATTTATTATAAATTGTATTAAAAATAATAAATAACATTAAAAAAATGAATATTTTAATGTAAAAACAAAAATTAAAGAACATTTTCTGATGCGCCGAAATATTGGGTTTCCGGCCGTCTAAAGGATAATGATAATGAATGTAATTACATGAAAATAAAAACTGGTGTTCCACAAGGATCTATCTTAGGACCATTACTTTTTATTATCTACATTAATGATCTCTTGATACAAATCCCTCCTAATGCAATATTGGCTTATGCAGATGACACTACAATTGAACTAGTGATGATACCTGGGAAAAAGCTCAGGACAGTATGAATAGATATTTATATATAATCGATAAGTATCTAGCTAAGAACAAATTATCTTTAAATGTTAAAAAAACGGTATATAAAACTTTTGGCAACTATAGTGATAGTGTTCCAAATCAAATAGATATTAACATCAAAGATAAAAAAATAAACAGAGTTGAGAGCTGTAAATACCTAGGAATTATATTTGATTACAACCTCAGATGGGATAAGCATATACAATATATCATCAAGAAAACTAGATATTTGATATATATTTTTTATAAAATTTCCAAGACAATATCAGCCGAAACATTGTGGACGATATACTATGCTTATTTCCACAGTATCATAAGTCATGGTATAATAGCGTGAGGTGGAGCGTACAATAACAATTAAACTTACAAAAAGAATTTTAAGAATTGTCAGGATTATCCCATGAATCTAGAACAATTATTTTCTTATGAAGTACTAAGATATCATTACACAAACCTCTAAAATCAATTCATTAAACCTAGCAGTATAACACGAAAAAAACATTTAATAATACCTAAACATACAAAAAGAATTAACACTAAAAATAGTTATATAAAAGCCTTAGCAGCATACAAGAAGCTACCGAGTGATCAAGAAACATTAGATATGAATAAATATTCACATAAGAATAAGCTAAAAAATTGGATAAAAACAGATATATAATATCAATTGTTATAATGTGAATAAGTCAGTTAAATATTGATATAAGCACTGTTAAAAAATAAAAAAAAAATTATTACGATAGTAATTTTTAGTATTAAGTTAGTTAATTTCAGTATTTTAGTATTTAAGTTTTATTTTATATTTTAATTTTGTATATGCCGAATCGCGTACAGATACCTAGTATCTAGCGATATACAGAATGTAATATATACATTACTGTATTTCTTTTACTTACTATTTTTGCTATTATGTTATTGTAAACTTATGTAAGGTAAACTGGTTTTGAATAGAATAAATAACTAAAAAAAAAAATTTATAGAAAGAATCGTCGACAACACTAATCTGTACAAAGATGTATATCCAAAAACTGTACTTTACAAAATTCTTGTATTTCATTTGCCTTTTATGGCGAATGACTTGAAATATTATATGAAGACTGTATAAAAAAATATTAATAATAAATGACAATCATAAGTTATATATTGTTTAATAATTTATTTACACTCACTACTTATAAATGTAACTGTAATTTGATGACTGTGGTTATTCATATACGAGACAAAGTACAAGATAGTCATGGGGACGTGCGCTAGCAAACTCGCTTCTGCTCGCTCTACTGACAACGGCGTAAAAAGAGGTAGCTACAAGGAAAGTTTAAAAAAAAGCAAAATAAGTTTCAACGGTTTCAAAGATCCAATGACAAAGACGATTTACGAGAGAGATTTACGAAGTTATCTTTGGTAATAATTATTTACCAAACAATCCTAATGTACTGTAAAGATTAATTGAAAAAATTCTAATGCTCTATATATAACAAGCGGTTACCACTTTTCCTCTATTCGCATACGAAAGCCCGGTCAAGATGGGCCAATAGCAGATCAGCAGCATAAGCGAGAATTCTTCTCTCGTTCAGAATAAAAATAAAAAAGGAGATAAGAAGTCAACAGACACTTCACAATGGAAAAAATACACTGAAAAATATTCCACCAATAGTAATTCTTTATCCGAAAAAAACAGTTACAAAAGATTATAATTTAATCGTAAACGGCCCTCTTCGTGGCCACAATAACACATTACGCAAAACATATTTCTGTTTCATATATGGAACGATCTACGTCAACCGAATCAGGGCTGAAGCTGGCTAAAGTCTTCGGATAGATGCTGGCGTTTTTCCCAAACTCAAAATGGCAGCATAAATATGGCGCCCTGAAGTGACAGATTTGGCTTATATTCTGGAATGCCGTTGAATAAAATTGTGAAATCACCTCGAAAAGATTGACTCAAAGGCGTAGGAAGATGCTTGAACTATCCGTAATCAATAGCCTAATTGATTTTTTAAAATCAAAATTGCGTCTCCAATAAGGCGGTAAAAACATAGAAAACTCATAAAAATTGAAATTTAAGTCAAAATTATCTCCGCAGATAGCGTGTATTACGTTAATATGAGCGATCTTTGGTGACCAAGATCGGTCATTACTAATCTGATGAAGTTTGTCCAGATTCGAGATCGTGCATCCAAGATGACTGCCGAAAACATTAGATTCAGCTTTATCCTAAAGTATCATTGAATTTAATAGCGATAAGTCTGTGAATAAAGCCTAAATAAAGTAGAATGATTGGTTAGCTAATTGCAAGGAGAAGCCTTCTTGATGATTTGATAAATCTAAATGTCGTTTCCAATATGGCGGTCGAAACACAGGAAACTTATGAAAATTAAATTGGATGTAAACTATATTTCATAACATTGACAAATAAATAGTGTATCTATCTATCTATCTATGTTGAAATTAGTAATCTTTGAATTTAGAAAGCTCTCTGCGTTATACCGGGTTGAGACTGTCTTCGGATAGTTAGTTTGAAGCCCGCATTACTTTTTTCTTCTTTTTTTTCTTTTTTTTTGTCATTTTTAATTTTTTTCATGCTTATTTAATATTTTAAAACTTTTTAAAGTTTTTTTTTCTTTATAGCTTTTTTATAAGGTAATGAAATGATAATAAATATATAAATAAATAAATAATAGTAAGATAATAAACTAAGTGCAACAATTTACTGTTGTATCTAATATTTTGTGATTGCCAAAGCGTCTGGTGCATTTGAGTATCTCATGACTTTAAGTTGTTATCTGGTATAACAATAAAAGCATGACCTTCTGAAATTTTTGTTACGCTTCGCGCTACAGAAAATCTTTTTGCGAGAAATCTCTAAGTTCTTGCATAATTTGTTTTGCTGCAATAAAAAAATGTGATTGAGTTGAATTTATTCTGTGCTCATTTAAAAAGATCTTCTGAAATCAAAATAGCTTCTGTTGCTTTAGCTTGTAGACTAGCACGTGTAGCCTCCCTTTTCAAAATAACTCCAATTCCGTCACAAGCTCCTTTGCCATAAGCAGTGGCGTGGAAGTGCCATTCTGCCTCTATTTGAAAATCTTGATTGTGATTCATTAAATTTATCATTTGGTACCTATTTTTATTGGTTTGCTTTGCTCCGTCAGTGACATAGATAATTTTTTTAACTTTCGGACAAATTTTCAGAATTACAAGAATCACATTCTGCTGAATTATATAAACAGCAGCTGTGGATGGATATTACAGTCGAATGACAATATAATGGTGTAGTGCATTTCTTCTCCAGATTTGTAATAGAAGATTGCAGGGTGCACTGTGCACTGATCATTATTAAAATAAAATTGTTGTGCAGCATTCTGTGCAACGTACGAATAATTCTCTGAGAAAGCACTCTCCAGTACTACGATATCCTCTGAAAGATTATTTTTCAATTCCTTTATAAATTTGGATTGGTTTTTGGAAATGTAATGATGCGGTAGTAATTTCTGCAAACTCGTAGTCAATGATGCAACATAGTCTTCAGAAGAAAGACATGCTTTCTTTATAGTATACCTATCTGTGGATTGCCAAGTACTAAAAATGACGTCACAAATATCATTTTCGTCTAAAATGGATGTAATATAATTGGAGAAGCCCGAAAAATCTTGGCACGACTTATACTTTCCTAAATAACAATCGCCTTTCGCATTCCGGCATAATACTAATGTGAAACAATCACTGTACTCGTTTAGTATGTTTATTGATCCTTGTATTGAAATTTGTATGTATTACGAAGACACATACGCTGTGCGTGCCACTTTGACCTGCCAATACGCAGCATTTTGGTCGTAGTTCTACGAACCTACTTAACCCAATTGAAGATTCTGGATATTGATCCTTAAACTGTGTGTGTAGAACTTTAATATCTCAGAGTAACAATTGTTTCTGAACTTTTTCTACTTGCCCTTTGATTTTATCGGAAACAACGTCCTTTTTATTCGCCATCATTCGACTATTTATGACACACTGTTAAAACTCAGTAACTTTCTTAATTGTGTCATTATTAATTAACAATTCATCAAGTAACCAACGAAATAAGAAAAAAATTTTAGAAAGGTACAGGATAATACTAAACTTCTTTAAGAATGCCATAAAAACCGACAATGTGAAAAATTTAAAGGTAGAATAATGCGACTTAAAACTACAGTACTTTACTTATTAACTTACTATTATTTTACTTTATTATTCTTTCATTACTTTAAAAAAAGTTAAAAATTTTATTTAAATATTAAAAGATCATGAATAAAAAATTAAAAATCATAAAAAAAAATAAAAAATGTAACTTGGGCTTCAAATTAACCATTTGGAGAGGATCTCAACCCTACAGAACGCAGATAGCTTTCCATATCGCGGTGGTAATTTCACCTTTCAATTTAATTTTTATAATTTTCCTGAATTTCTACCACCATATTGTAAACGCCATTTAGATTTATCAAAACATCAAGGAGGCTTCTCCTTGCAATTAGCAAACTATTATTATACTTTATTTAGGCATTTGATTCACAGACATATCACTATTAAATTCAATGATGCTTTAGAATAAAAGTTAATCTAATGTTCTTGTCAACCATCTTGGATGCACCATCTTGAATCTGGACGCAATTCATCAAATTAGTAATTATCGATCTTGCTGACCAAAGACTACTCATACTTACATGATTACACGCTATCCGCGGAGATAATTTTAACTTAAATTTCAATTTTTATGAGTTTTCTATGTTTTTACCACCTTATTGGAGACGCTCTTTTAATTTTAAAAAATCAATTAGTCTATTAATTGCGGATAGTTGAAGCATCATCCTACGGCTTTGATTAAATTATTTCGAGGTGATTTTACAATTTTATACAACGTCATTCCAGAATGTAAGCGAAATCTGTCAAAAAATGCCAGTGTCTATCCGAAAGTAGACTTTATTACGAACATTTTAAGTCCTCAAACATTATTTTTCGATGAGCTGGATTTTGGCCCCAGTCCTGGTTCAGTTGACGTGGATCGTCCCATTATATATATCTTTTTGTGAACAAACGCGTTGTAAGCGCAGTTATAAGACAAAGCGATAAGATTTAGTCTTTGTTGTTGTTAATACTATTTGGGAACGGTCATATATTGTTATACCGTCTGTTAAAAAATTTGTTCTGTTTGATTTTGCTTCTTCTCGTCATTTTTGTTTTTCTTTTCTTTCCGCATTTCATTTCTCTCTAATGTCCATTTTATATTAGAAGAGACTGGCGAATCAGTGATTAGTTGTTTCTTTTGTTTTGATTTATGCGAAGGAAATGAGGGGTGTGACATATTTTGTAACTATTATTATGAAGCGAAAAAAGGCCATAATAAATTTTGGGGGGCACTGAGACGGAACGAAATATGAAATATTATAATTCGTGCATCTACGTCTTACACAATCGACAGCGGCCTACGAAATTCGGTGGAGAGCCGGTAGTGATGAACGCGTGAGTGGGGAAGGGTCGAGCGAGAGGGAAATAGAGACATTTCTCGAGCGGCGAGCCGATCGGCTGCGAGAGAGATCGGGACTGTATTTGGGAGCTCCGCCGAGCAACCCGTAGAGCCCCGTTCTCCTCGCCCCACGCTTACCCGGAACTTTTGACTTTTTTGTTGTGAATATTTTGCTATATTGATTTACGAAAAAATCGAGTTCGTAATGAGTTACTTGTATACCATAATGTAATAATGCAATAATAATAGAGTAATATTATCAAATATACACAATTTTAAATTGAAAGTCTGAGTAACAGGGTAATCTGTGTTTAAAATCCCAAACCCCATGATTTCCAAAACTATCCTAACCGGTGATTATATCCACGAGGGGCTGTCGAGATAACGTTGTGTGACCTAAGATTAGCACCCGATGTTCACCTGCCAAGGCGCGTCGATAACTCATCCGAGTAAGCGAGAGTTTTGAACGCGGCGTCTCGGCACCAAAACGACTGGATCCGGCGACGGGGAACAATAATAGAATTGCTTCATTGCACGGTTCCTTTGGCTCTGTACCAAAAAAACTACTTTTTCTGGACAATCTCTGTCCCTAGAACGCACTGTGCGTGCTAGGAAGACGCGACGTCAGTCAAGGCAATTTGGGTGGGAGTCAGTGGTCTCGCACGATGGCTTCCACGTCAAATAAGAAAAAGCAGCATTTCAACATCACAAATGGTAAAATAAGCAACGGTGAGAAACAAAAATGGTTTGAATTTTCCTCTTTCGGATTTGATTTGGAACAAATAAAATTAATAATGTTTCGGACAGTCGGAACCACCGTAATAAAAACTTGTTCACCACAAACGGAAATAGTACATCTCTCTTGAGAACTTTGGGACAATCAATTAATCTTTCTCCTCCCTCGGGTATGTACCAAGAACCTATTATCATTTTTTATATTACCCACTTGCTTCAAAAAAACACTAAAGTAGCACGGTAACAACTTGTAGCTAATTTTGTTAAATTAATACATAATATTAAGCTAGGTTTTACCAAACATTATTTTTTATTTACTTTGGATTTTTCAAAGATCGTCTAGTATGAACCATCCTATTCAATTGGCATAATAGACATTCTATTATCGTAAATACATAGGAAATATAATAATATATGATTATTAAAACTTATAACGATTGATGTTTACCTCTCAAATAAGAAGTAACCTAACTATTAATATATACAATAATAACTAACTATTTTCTAAAATACAAACAGATCTAATAAATAAAGGAATTTAACTAGGAAAAGATTTTTATCAAACCATGTAAATAATAATAACTAAACAATGACTTAATTCAAGGAATTTTATTTAAGTATTAATGTTCTCCAAGGGTGAGAAGAATATCTTGGTACATACTGAGGTATACGAATTGTAATAAATCTTATTAATCCAAGAGGTTAATAAGGAGTATCTAACAGTTATAATCTAGTATGTATATTGGCTGTTCAGAAAAATTTACTTTGAATGATTATTTAGAATAAGGTGATTAGTCATTACGAGTTATTTATAAATATATATATATATATATATATATATATATATATATATATATATATATATATATATATATATATATATAACCTAATTATCACTATCTAAAATGTAATACTATTAGACTAGATTTTGATTATAAAGAATAAGTTACAAATTTGCAACAATAATCGTTATTCTGTAGCCTGCAAATAAGCAAGACTTCCAAATATCTAGCCTTGAACGCAAGAAATTATCGGATTTCAGCAATAGTAAACTTTTATAGACCATAGAAATTATTATTATTCGATTGATAATCCTATCAATTATTTCAATTATTAAGGTCCTCTTTTACAAATATTCTTTAATTACAAACATTATTAATGTAAACATAATTTTCAGATCTCCTAAACCTCTATTACTTTCTATCGATAATATTTTACTTGCGTAGCTAATTTAAACTCTATGGCATTTTATTTGCAATCTATGATACTTTACTTGTGATTTAATTTAAAATCTACACTATTCTATTTTTTATCCATATCATTTTAATGCTAATTTTAGTGAAAATTGTAGCACTCTCATAACTTTATGCGAGTTTTGTTAAAGCAAAGCGAAATATTTGCGCTATTCTATTTTTAATTTATTGTATATTCTACCGATAATTTACAATTATGGCATTTATAATTCACGCAACCCCACGTTTATTTTATTTTATTTTTCCGGAAAGCTTACAACGACTTTTCACTCATTATTTATTACGAATGTTCAACCTTACGAACAAAGGCAACACGAACCAAACATCACTGCGAGAAAGTGAATAAACACGCGCAGAACCATTTGCAGCAACGCAGCGAAAGCCCGTTAACTTATCTTTTAAACTCAGCGAACCTCAGAGTTTCTTATTCCCCAGCACTCACACGCCAGTCTGCGGAATGCTGCTGAACAAAAACGTCGCGCGACTAACATTTAGACTACATCTAGATGCAATACTTTGTGCAGTGAGTGTATGTGCAGACATCAAATCGCGAGGCCGCGGACCACGAGTTACCCAACGTCTAGGTGCACAATCCATAGTCGTAAAACTTGAGCATCTCTTTATTACCATTTTTCTTTAATAAACATTACTCGGCAGGTCATAAAAGAGACTGACTTCGGGAGTGCGCGCTAAATCGGAGGATAACGAACCACACCATTACCCTTCCTTATGGACCCTCTTCCACGCCAATCTCAAACCTAACAACCAAAAAAAATAAGGGGAAAAGCAGGTCATAGGAGTAAAGAACCTACACCGATACCACCTAATCCAATACGGTGAGTCATCCACTATCATAAGTATGGAATTCTTTTCTAGGAAAATGTGTGATCGGTCGTAAAGATGTCCCCCATTCGGATGTCCGGGAGGAGACTATAGGAGAAGAAACATGCAAAAGAACTATAACGGAGTTAAGGGTGGGCGCATGGAACGTGCGTAGCTTAACTCGGGACTCGTAATTAGAGCTGCTAACAAGGGAGGTAGATAGGTATATATTAGATATAGTAGCTCTACAGCAGTATATGAATAAATACACACTTTTATCGGCTTCTTAGTAAGTAATAGAGTAAATGCACACGGGAATTAATTTATAACTTATTGATGATCGCATAGGGTTCCTAACCCTCAAAAGTCGATGGTACAAATACGTATCTATTAATGTCCATTGACCAACAAAGGACACGGACGATACAATCAAAGACTCCTTTTACATAAATCTACACGGAGAGAAAAACTCGGCTACATCTGCAGGACCCCGGTACTTACAGCCTTAGTGGCTTAAGCAGTAGAATGACAAAATCACCAAGCAGTATCGGCTGCAAATTTCTCATAGATTCTTACGATGAAAATCAATATTGCATGTTGGAAATACATTTTTCAAAAATATTAACCATTAATCTTTGCAAAATATAAGTTAATAGGTATGAAATCCGAATTTTCGAAAAGCTAACCTCAAATATCTATCATTTCGGCTATTAGCCTTTGCTTTGTTTTACAGCAGCGCTGGCGGTGTGATCCTACCGCTGATTCGACGTTACCACTACAACGCTAATACGGCGGAGTTTTTCTCTCCGTATAGAGCAGGTGTTGATAGATTTTAACCCATGACGCAAAAATATTGCTAGATTTAAACACGAAAATTTGAAAGGAGATAAATTTTAAAGGAAAAGAAAGTTTACATGACGTGAGTAACGATAATGAAGTGAGATTAATTAATGTTGCCGCATCTAAGAATCTTCTAGTCAAAAGTACATGCTTCATTCACTTGGACAGGCAGAACGTAATCTGGAGAGGTCCCGGTGGACGCACACTTAACCAGATCGACAACGTTTTAATTGACCGAAGCGACACGTTGACATTCTCGACGTTCGAACTTACCGTGGAGCCGATTGCGATACAGACCATTTTCCTGTTATAGCCAAGATTAGAGCTGAATTACTAGTTAATAAAAATAAGATTAAAACATACCAATCGGATAACAATAGGTTAGGCGACCCAGAGGAAGGGAATGACATCGAAAGTACCTGGGAAAATATCAAAAGTTCTATAAGACAAGCTGCTAGGACGGTTTTAGGTCAGCGAAAAGAACAAGCAAAAACCGTGGATTGACGAGAAAAGCGAGCAGTGGAATCGAAAAAGGCAAAAAGCAAGAATGCTTTCCCTTAACAACGCGAATGAGATCGCCTCCGCGCATTACGGTAATATATGGGAACAAGCCAAATGAATTTTTCGGAATAAAAAACGAAAGTGGGAAAATAATAGTCTCAGCAATACAAGAAAACAGAATAGAAATAATAGAAATAATATTCGGGAAATGTATACAGGTATAAACTTCATGAGATAGATAGATAGTTAGATAGATAGATAGAGATAGAGAGAGAGAGAGAGATAGATATAGATAGATAGATAGATAGATAGATAGATAGATAGATAGATAGAGATAGATAGATAGATAGATATACTTTTTATTCATCAGAAGACAAAATCTTACAATTTCATGTACATGTAGTTGTATTTATAATTAAAAAATAACAGTCGGTTTAATATAATTGTTATCTTACTTTCTCTTATTGCATATTTCTTGTTAAAATAATAATTCACTTTATCAGTTCGTCAGTTTATAAAATCTAAATGCAATGAACACAGTCAAATATCACATAAAACGCTTCGTCAAAAAAAATAATAATACATAGAATAAAAATAAATACAATAAAGATAACATATAAATAAGAATACATACATATACTTTGCTAACTCTTTGCGTACACTATCACGTCCAAACTTAAAACACACTCATTCATAACACTTTAACAATCACGCTAATAAATACATTCACACTTAATTAACACTAAAAATATTTAATAAATAAATAAATAAATTAATAAATAAATACGTCGAATACATAAATAGACAAGATAAATAATTAAATTAAATAAATAAATAAATAAATTTAAATAAATAAATAAGTTAAATAAATAAATAAATAAGTTTTAATAAATAAATAAATTAAATAAATAAGTTTTAATAAATAAATAAATTAAATAAATAAGTTTAATAAATAAATAAATTAAATAAATAAATAATTTAAATAAATAAATAGCCTAAATAAATACTCGACTCATCTTTTATTCTGAACGTACTCCTCACCATGTAATTGCTTAAGGTGCCTGTTTAATGCCGTTTTAAATTTACAAAAAGATGGCAGGCACCTCACACTGCAGAGAGAGAGAGAGAGAGAGAGAGATTGAGAGAGAAAGAGAGACAGAGAGAGAGAGAGAGAGAGAGAGAGACAGATAGATATACTTTTTATTCATCAAGAGACGAAAATCTTACAATTGCATGTACATGTAGTTATAATTAAAATATCAGTCAATTTTATGTATTTGTTATCTTAACGTTCACTTATTGCATTTCTTACTAAATAATATTATTCGCTTTATCAGTTCGTCAGTTTATAAAATTTAAATATATTGAACTAGTCATAGTCAGATATCACAGAAACACGCTTCGTCAAAAAATAATACATAGAATAAAATAAATACAATAGAGATAACATATAAAAATAAAAGAATACATCCACATACTTTGCTAAATTTTTACGTATACTATCACGTCAAAATTTAAAACACACTCATTCATGACACTTTAACAATCACGCTAATAAATACATTCACACCTAACACTAAACATATTTAATACATAAATAAATTAATAAATAAATAAGTCGAATAAATAAATAAACCAGATAAATAATTAAATTAAATAAATAAATAAATAAGTTGAATAAATAAATAAACCAGATAAATAATTAAATTAAATAAATAAATAAATAAATAAATTTAAATAAATAAATAATTTAAATAAATAAATAAATTAAATAAATAAATAAATAAATAAATTTAAATAAATAAATAAATTAAATAAATAAGTAAAATTAAATAAATAAATAAATTAAATAAATAAATAAAATTAAATAAATAAATAAAATTAAATAAATAAATTAAATTAAATAAATAAATAAATTAAATAAATAAATAATTCAAATAAATAAATAGCTTAAATAAATATCCGAGTCACCTCTATACATTCTCTTCACCATGTAATTGCTTAAGGTGCCTGCTAAACGCCGTCTTAAATTTACAAAAAGATGGCAGGCACCTCACACTGCTCGGGAGCGAATTCCAGAAGTGCGCACCTTGAACTCTAAATGAGAAAAGGCCCTTATCGGTGCGCGACCTCGGAACCGACAGCTCTTTCATACCACCCCTACTTGAAGTCCTGGCCTGGTTTTTTTCAAAGAGGGCAGTAAGATATGGTGGCTGCCGCATGACAACCGCTTTGTAAAGCAGCAGCCCCATAAAATACTCCCTCCTCACTTTCAGATCAAACCAGTCCAGTTTTTTCCTGTAAGCGGTGATATGCTCATCTCGCCTAACACCACATATGTATCTCACACATGCATTCTGTAGACGTTGTAGTCGTGTCTGGAGCTCCCCTAACACGTCAAGAAGAACCACTGAGCAATAGTCTAAGTGAGGTAGTACCAGTGCACATGCCAGCTGCTTCCTCAGTATCTCTGTGGTGCTTGAACGGAAAAGTTTTAAGCTATACAGAGCTCTATTTACTTTTCTACTGACCACATTCAGTTGCGGCTTCCATGTCAACCTTCCGTTCATCACCACGCCGAGGTTGGTGACTGTATCGTACGCCGGTCTGTATCTCAATGCCTTGCAAGTCAAGGTTCTGAACCTGTTTGATGTTGTGATCAGATCCAAAAATGATCGCCTTTGTCTTGCCGACATTGAGGCGCAGGCCAGCTGACATTGCCCAGTTCGACACTGCTCGTGCTACAGCCGACATGCGACTGATACCATCACGAAGACCCTTCAGGGTCACTTGTGTGTAGGTTTGCAGGTCGTCAGCGTAAAGTATGTGTTCAACACTATCTAAGTCTAGTGCGTCTTGTAAGTCGTTTATGTACAGGCTGAAAAGCAGGGGTCCCAGGACTGAGCCCTGTGGAACGCCAAGATTGGTGATTAGCCAACCTGAATCCCCGTTTGTGTTTGTGACGACTTTCTGTCGTCTCCCCATAATATATGACTTAAGCCACAGGAGAACACTCCTGGACAATCCCATGCGCATCAGCTTACGCAGCAGTTTAGTGTGTGAGATGGTGTCGAATGCTTTGCTAAAATCAAACATTAACAAAATAGTCAATAGTTTTTTGTTGTTGTTAATGCCTGATCTTATGTCTTCCGTCAGTTTTAGTAGTGCTGTCTGTGTACTGTGATTCTGTCGAAAACCAGTCTGCATCTGGGCCAAAGTGTTGTTTTCCAGTTTAATTTAAAAAGTCAGTTATTTGGTCGTGTACTATTTTTTCCAGGACCTTGGAAAGGAAACTCAGTAGAGCAATAGGTCGAAAATCTGACACCGCAGATGGGACAGGCTTCTCCTTCAAAGGCACCAATTAAGCTCCCTTCTAAGTTCCCAGAAAAATGCCACTGGACAGAGAGGAGTTAAAGATTTTAACAACATGATCTCCCACAAACGGAAGAGCCTTAGCCACTATACTTTGGGCGATGCCGTCTTCTCCTCAGGCCTGCGGCGAGAAGTGGGCAACAGCCAGGACCACGTCCAAGAAGCTGACTTCTCGGAAAACAAAGCCGTCATCACTGGCAGTGGTCAAGACGTTGTCAAGTTCTTCATCACTTTCACTTTGTGAGATCGACAACCCTGCAAAGTGGGCATTGAGCTCTTCCGGCGAGAAACCATGAAGCTCCTCTCTTGTCTTTGGCAGAAGGCCCAGAGCCTTGAGCTCTTTCCAGATGTCCTTCTTATTATCAATAGCTAAAAAAAATCTATTTTGGAAAAATCTTTCTCTTGTTTCCTTCGTTCGTAATTCAGCTTCTGTTGCAAGGCTCTGATACTCCCGCCACAGTCTGTCGTCTTTGGCCCGCGCATAGCGTCGTCGTACAGAGTCGTACGTTTTTTCTATAAATGTGTCAGTTCAGCATCAACCCGTGGTGGATTCAGTTTCTTTTTCGGTGTAAATTCTTTTAACGGCGCAATTTTATCTATCATAGCCATGAGGTTGACACTGAGGCACTCTAATTGACTCTCTACACCCGCCGCGGGATCATCAATCGGCGACCAACCACAGTCAGCTAGGTGAGACAGGAGGTCGTCTTGCTGAATCGATTTAAAATCCCTGTAGCTGAAAGATTCAGCCACAGGGGATGCAGCAGTTTCGACCCGAATCTCGACCTGTATGATGTTATGATGACTGGGAAAAGGCGCCAGCCAATTGTCGCTGCTCAGTACAACGTCATTGATATCTGTCAAGATCACATCAATCCATGTGTAAGAATCTGCGAGATGATGAGTCGCACCATGATCAACTATTTGAAGGCTGAGATCATCAGCCAACCGCCTGACAAATCTTGCATCGGCTGACGTTCCGAGTAGGTTCGCATTCAGATCTCCCATAATAATTTTATGACTAAAGTCTTGCGTATGTGTTGTTAGTTTGTCTGTTAAGTCGGAGCCCTGTAAAAACGGTACGTGTGGTGGTCTGTATACCAAAGCAACAAAGACGGGGGGAAGGCTGCCCTGCTGAACACTGCACATTAAGTATTCAGGTATAAATGGCCTGCCCTCCCGTGTGGTTGGAGAGCTGCATATTAAATTGGCCTTGAAAGAGTTATGAATGTACAGAACCAGCCCGCCCCCTAGTTTGTTGCGATCTAGTCTAATTAGTGAATAGTCGTCAATCTGAATGCGCTCACTCCCAACAGCAGGGTCAAGGTGCGACTCCAAAGAGTCAGCAACTCCAAAGAGATGGTAGGCAGGACCAGCTCAAAGGTGTTGTTTAATCATGCCAATGTGCCCCATAAAAGAGGTAACATTGACAAAACCTGCTCAGCAGTGTCTGCAGATAGTCAATTTTTTGCGACATTTTTTTTGATCTGTTGACGGAATAACAGTCTTGTCAATTGCGCTCACATTTTGAACATTTTTTGTTGTCTTATCTATGGTTGGTGATGGTTGATCAGTAGTAGAATATGATGCCACTATTGTTTGAAAATCTGCCGCAGACGAAAATTCATGAGAGACGTCGCCATCACGCCTCTTCAGCAGGAAACGGCCCCCTCTATGCCAAACGTGTTTAAAATTGAGTCTCATCGCAAGGGCCTTGAGACTTCTATATTTAATAAAAGAGTCCTTAGTTAATAATTCATTTATAAAAATTTTCCCATTAATAATCCCATCCCTTGTGTCCTGGTCAAGAGCTGCAGTAACGACGTCTCCAGCATGAAAGCCAGTGATTAGATTTTTGGCTCGCATAATTTTCTCGCCTAACGCACTGCTGGACAGGGTAACAACCCATGGTGACCGTCTGCGTTTGCTATTTACATCTGCTGATGCCGCAGCTGTCGGTTCCTCTGACCGAAGCAGACGTATGCTTATTATTTCTGATTTCTGTGTTGATGGGGGGATACGGCACAGTAGTGCAACGTCTACACGCTTGGAGACATCACCGTCAAATATGTTGGAAATTATTAACTCCGTGTTACCGGTTTTACTGTTTTTACGGTTTTCAATTTTGTTTAGTATAAGTTGGTTATTTTTTGAATATTTTCTAAGATACTCTCAAGTTTATTAATAGTAGTTGTATACAGGGTGGGCCATTTTAATATCCGCACCTAAATTTCTCCGTTACTAAGCGTGGTATCGAAAAAAAGTTAGACAAAAGTTGACAAGGGCAAAGGGGGTCAAACATTGGTGACCTTTAACTTAACCTTGAAGCCGTAATAATTCAGAGAAAAAACATATTATGTTTTTCAGACGTTTGACCTTGATTTTTGACCACTCTAAGGTCACAAAACAAAATTTTCTCAAAGACATTTTCGATATAAAATTTTCCACTCTTTTCGATTCCGGGATAAAAATTAGGGGTTTCCATTAAAAAAAATCAAGTTGACCTTGAAATAACCTTGAAGATTGAGTTCAAGGTTAAGTTCAAGGTCACCAATGTTTGACCCCCTTTGCCCTTGTCAACTTTTGTCTCAAATTTCTTTCGATACCATGCTTAGGAACGGAGAAATTTAGGTGCGGAGATTAAAATGACCCACCCTGTATGTAGTGGTAACGTTTTCTTTTGTTATTATTTTTTCTATATTCTTTATTATTTCTTTATTGTCACTTTCAATTCTATTAATTTTCTTAGTTAAAGTTTAGAAATCAGTTTCAAAAGTATTTATTATAAAATTATCAATTTTAGTTTGTGACTCAAGGTTAGTCTGCTCTAAATTATCTATTTTTTCTAGTAACGTATTATAATTTACCTCAATTTTGTTCAACAAATTGTTTGTGTAGACGTTTCTGTCATGTAATATTTTATTATTGATTTTTAAATTGTCTATTTCTTGGCAAAGCACTTGCTTTTCTTTTTTCATCTCCTCCAGCAGGGAGTGTTGTTTCGACAGTTTTTTCTCAATTTTTTGCAGCTTGGATTCAATTGAGAGTGCTAAAGTATGTACTGCTGGTAACGCGTTTAGCCTATTAATAACTGCTTCCAATCTGCCTTCAATGGAGGTGCAATGACTAGCAAGTGCATTGTCAATGTTTTTTGAAGTTGAATTCGCGTACTCCACCAGGCAGGAGACCGTTGTTCCCTTTTTTAAAGCAGTGCTGTCTAACATTCGAATGACGGACGCATTCGCGTCATTAACGCTGCTGTTGTTTCTAGAAGTAAAAGACTGCGATGTATCATTTGCACGGTTTGATTCTGTACTCTTGGTCATGTCGTCGCTCGCGGGTAAGTACTGCAAGAGGCTTGCACGCCGGATGACAGGTTATATTACATATGCATGTTGGTGGCGACAAAGATGAGTCGTGGAAGGTAATGGTGTTGTAGCTACGATGCAGCAGGTGTCGCCTCAGTAGTCGCGTAGTTGCAGTTTGAGTCGGCAGGTGGCGTCTTGGTAGTATAGGCGCTGCATGCAGTGTGTCCAGATAGAGGTGGCACCTCTGAGTTAATTATGCTTCGTGCTTGGCTCCCGCTACTCTGCCGTTTTCACCTCACTTAACCTCAAAAAAGCTGGCCGGGTGTTGTTGCTTCTTAGATGTTGAAAGCCGTGCAGATTGACCAGTGGAAGCTGTGATTTATTATCACAGCGATAGTTTGTATGCACCACTATGCATGCACTACAACAGACCGGCTTACAGACACAGGAGGCGGCAGAGTGGGGCGGAAATGAAGGAGCCAAAACACGAGTAGGTGCACCTAGCAGACGTGCGACGAACAGAGAGAGAGAGAGAGAGAGAGAGAGAGAGAGAGAGAGAGAGAGAGAGAGAGAGAGAGAGAGAGAGTAGTTTGGACTGCATACGAGTGAGGATGGAGACGACGAGGACATTTGCAGGCCCGTTGAGTGGCAATTATATATCATCACAAGTGACCATATTCGGTTTTCAAGGGACAACTTATGACTTCTCTAAATGACAATTACCTATTCAAAAGGGAAATTCAAGGTTAATTATTTCAAAGATTCTTATTAAGGTGGCTCTCTAGTGATTTTCGACCAAAAATTCGAAATATTTCTTTGTTTATAAAGTCAGTGGAACTATTAACTTATCATATACAAATATTTTTATGATGGTATTATTTCTTTCAATGAAAAACAAACGTTTTATGAGAAGATCTTTTTGTCATTTAACGTAATTTTTCACTTATGTGCATTAATTTACGTTTTTCAGGAACAATCATTTTTTGCTTCAAGTTTCGGAGGTTAAAACTGGTGTCATACTAGTCAGATGTATTCTAAGAGCTATTGATATGTAAAATATATTTATAATGAATAGTTTTCTAAAATTATGGTAAGTTTATTCAATAACGCAACTATTTTGATAAAAACACTGTTTTCTCACTAAATTGTTTTATAAACGTCAATGTTATCCTGGTGCACACAAAATTAGTGAATCCGGCTAAAACTTTAAGATAATAATGCTTCAAAGTATTTAGAATAAAAGTGTCTATTTTATTTTTGAAATTATTTTGAACAATTTTATTATTGAAAGCCACTACACGTAAAATTATTGTAAAACTAGTGTTTTTTAAAGAAAAATCATAAATCAATATTTTATTTTTTAAAAATTAATAATAAATTTCAGAGAAGAACAAAATGCACACATTTTGTATATACTTTAAAGAACATCGATGATCCCTACGAAAAGTAACGTGTCCGATTTTCGGCGAAGACTAACATTATAAAATTTTCCGACGAAAGGTAGCACGACTTGAATTTTTCCAATGATAAGTAACACCATCTACAATTTTCCAACGAAGAATAACGCGACTCAGCTTTATTAAATAAAAAGCGTCGATTGTATTTGTGACAAATCACAGCATTTTCTATAATGTTGCAAAGTTGTAAAGTTGTAAAGTTGCAAAAATGGTAATTCTGATTATTATAGAACAAAGAAAGTGTTACTTTTTCTCGCAAAATCATTGCATGTATAAGTGTTTGTCGCAAAAAATTTTGAAAATGTTAGTCTTCGCCTCAAAAATAAATGTAGGCGTTACTTTTCGTAGGAAGCGTCAATATCCTAAAAATTTCACCCGGGTTAAAAATTATGTGTGCGCCAGGATGACTTTCCTCGTAACCCTATTTTTATTCAAATTTAACACATTTCGCAGGATAACTCTAAATCTAAGAGAGGTAAATGGCTGAAAATGTTTCTATAACTTCATCAGTACAACTATGATATGTATGTATCAATTTATAAAACTCAAAACTTTACAAAAATTGGATTTCACTAGAGAGCCACTTTAAATTAATGAAAGTATTTATAGATATTAGTATTACTACATACAGTTATCTAGAAATCCTTACTATAAAATATTTCCATATCGATAGCAAACCGCGTACTGTAACTTAATAGTACATTATATGACAAGGACAAAATGTCGAATATTTTTCCCGCGGATGAGTTTACTGCCCGAGCTAGCGAAGCGAGGGCAGTATCACCCGAGGAAAAAATCGAATTTTTTCTGGAGTTACTTATAGTACGTTATACCCATCTCAACTGTGGCCACTTTTTGGCTTGGAAAGCGGGACTAATGGACTGTTAAAAGATAATATTGTTAACCCTTAGACGGCAGGGAAGCCGATATATCGGCTCTGCCTGTGCCGCAAATGCGGGAAAAAAGTTACTGTTTTCCCGCTAATCATTTTTGCGGGCAAGAAGTGTAATTTTGGTCTCGCTATTCAGGGAAAAAAGTGGCCATTTTCGTTCAGATGAGCATAAAATTATTTTTTTTAACTACTTTCAATTATCAAATATTAAAATCTGCTGAGCTTAAAATACTTTTTTTTTTACAATAACGAAACGCTTGACTTTAATGCCCGTAATACTTTATCAGCTATTTATAAGGTCAAATAGGCATCTTAAGTGACTACTATTTATATCTGAATTTGGCACATATGATTAGATTTAACTTAAGACGAATCTCACATTTTGTACTATATTGTATATATTTAAGTATATTCATTTAACGTTAATTTCCCATCAATTAAATTACGTTTTGACATAAATATATAGAATAAATAAGAAACTTAACCTACACATTAGGATCCACATTCAGCGAATTTTAAATTTAATTACGTTTAATTCTAAGCTATCCGAAAAAATCCTAAAGTAACAGAATTAATATAGCCCAATTACCTTTATTGAAACTTTTATTTGGGAAACACTAGAAACTTTGAATTGACATTTTCATTCTTTCTCTCAATAAATAACCGTGGTTATATTCCGTATATAGTTATAACCAATAGCAATTCTCACCTTCACTTCTATATTTAAATAAATATTGAGATAACGTTAATAAATAACTATATCTAGATTCTTAGCCTTTTGTGAATTATAGTAATATTATTTAACTATAGAATCATTACATTCATATTCT
The DNA here is from genome assembly GCA_949152435.1 of Gastracanthus pulcherrimus. Classification (NCBI taxonomy): domain Eukaryota; kingdom Metazoa; phylum Arthropoda; class Insecta; order Hymenoptera; family Pteromalidae; genus Gastracanthus; species Gastracanthus pulcherrimus. The sequence goes on along the minus strand of OX424576.1, from coordinate 98,493,799 downwards.
CTAATATCAATAATATAGGTTACAATCATTGGATTAACTAAAATCATCATTCAATTAATTGTTATAATAGAAGTTACGACCTCTTATTAATGGAGATTTTACGTGATCACAACCTTATCATCTAAAATAACAATTGGCCACTGACCCTAGCACACACACAATTAACCCAAATAAAAACCATATCAAATGACCACCAAGACCCTGCCATCTATCAAAGTAAGCAGTCATCAATCATCGTATTTTTCTGAATATACCTAGATAAATTCCATCAGAGGAGCGTGACTACGCTCTAGAGATCCATTGGTTTGGGGTCCGTAACCGGAAGTGGTTAGCTGGCCAATCTTGAAAATTCTCAGTAATTTTTCGAAGATTTCGGACAGGAAACTGGTCCCACTATCTGATAGAATTACCTTCGGTGCCCCATACCGACATATTAAATGTCGAGCTAGGACGTCTGCAATTATCGTCGCTCTTAGGTCCTTCATTGGGGCAGCGATTAGGTATTTGGTAAGTATTTGAGCACTATTCAAGATAATGACACATATTTAACAGTTAGCTTCCATGAAAGGTAGCAGCTGTACATTCTCCGTAACGTCGGGGAAAAATAAAGGAAATTAGGGGATTAAGCTGTATATTGTCTTTGTAAAGATATCGATGTAGATTTGACGCCCCTCGCATGACGCTGCAGAACGGACGATTGCAGGTCAGGTCGTGAACCGTCCACATTTACGCTCTGATCTCTTTGTACCCGGCTACCTAGAACTGCTGGTTGCACATTTTGACGACGCAAAGGTACACCGCCTATGATGGCGAAATGAACGGCGGCATCCGATGCGACCTCGTTTGTCAAGAGACTGATTTTTCCAGTCTCAGTTCGGCACTACAACGATATCGTCGATTGAGGAAAGGAATATTCGGACTAACTCCCGCGCGTCACTTACTTATTTACTCACTTATATAATCTATTGGCTTACGCTTATATTTTATACCTTTAACTTAACTACCGAATTACAATTACTTTTATCCTTATTAATAAATTTTATATTATAATAAATACATAATATTCAACGTACTTTTAAAACAGTGTCTAGAATTATTAATACCTGAGGCCCAAAACATTGGCACTTCGGAAGCCGTATTTGTAACAAAACAAAGTGAACCTCGTGGATTGAAGTGTATCAAAATAATTCAACGGACTTTAAATTATATATTAAAAGTGACTACAAATAGTGAGAAATAAGTAACGAGTGACGATAGTAAATTAATGATTGTAACCGACTCGCATCATTTGAACCATATAAAGAACTTCAGTGATTATTGTGCAAATATTTAATTTGTGAAATCTGTGTACCTTGTGACTTTATAGAAAATATTATATAAAATTTACTTGTTTTCGAACTTAATGCAAGTATTGGGACTTAGTGTAAATTATCAAATTTGCACAAATTTGGACTTTGAACTCTATATTGCTATTTAAGCTGTATTTTTAAAATTTGTATAATATTTGAACTTTATTTGAACATAAACAAAAATATAGACCTTTGAAATTTTTTGCAATGTATAACTTTATTTGATAGTGGCAAAATAATTGAACTTTGAACTTTGATCGATTAAGTACAGTTTGGTATTTATACAATATTCGAAATTTGAATTTTTTCTTGCTATTTGGGACTTTAGGCAATGATTGTGAATATACGTTAACTTATATAACAGTGAATTATAATTGAGGTAAACCCGCAATTTATTTTATCAACGTACGCCGTCATTTTTAAAGCTCCGCACAAGACGTGAACAGCTGAAATACATCACCGAGGACGAGAATCACACTTGGCACGGCGGGCGGCATCGTACGGCAGCTTCAATTACCTTGCCTATCATTTTGTAAAAAAAGACGGTGAGTCTCCACTATCCTATATAAACCTTCAGTACCATTCTACGTTATTGTTTTATACTGTACAAAATGAAACCTTTAAAGTCAAGAAAAACTGTCATTAAGTCAGCACTTACGCGATTTGCTAATCATTTATTAACAGTCAATGCACAAACTGATCTTACAAATTTAAAGTCACGTTTAGAAAAAAAATGAGATGCTTTACGAACAATGTAATCTCGTACAATCTGAAATTGAAACGATAAACATGACAGATAAAGGACATGTTGATGTGCAGGAGCAGGACCGCGAACAGTTTGAAACCGCGTATTTCGAAACGGTTTCAAAGAACAAAAACATGATCGCGGCAGCAACGCCTCCACTTGCAATTAGTATCAACGAAGTTTGAGAAATTCGAATAATTCAGGCCATGTTAGAGAAGCCGCTCTAATAGGAGTTAATTTACCAAAAATTAATCTCCCAACTTACGATGGGGCCTATGAGGACTGGTTAAAATTCCACGACGCATTCAGTACTCTCATTCATTGTAATGTATCGCTTACTACGATACAAAAACTTCATTATTTGCACTCATCAGTAACTAAAGATGTGGTAAGTGCGATAGAAGGTCTTGGCATTTGTGAGGCTAATTACGCGATTGCATGGAAAATATTTAGGCGCGATATGAAGACACGGGCTCATTGATACATCACCATGTACATGGATTTTTTGAAATGCCCAATTTAGTACAGTTTAGGACTTACATGCGAATTTGCGTAAATTGATAGATGGCGTAAATAATCACTTCTTCTCTTTACGAGCATTAGGAGAAAAAACTGAACACTTGGACACTTTAATAATTTATATTTTAACGTAAAAATTAAATGCGTCAATATAATGCGAGTGGGAAAGGCCTTAACGCACATTAAGACTAAGGTCACACTAGATGATATGACCCAATTCTTAGAGAAGCATTGCAGATTTCTGCATAAAATGCATACAGATAAATTAAGTATTTCTGATAATAAAGGTTATCCCAAGGACAATGAGAAGCCAAAAAGCTCAAGACAAAACGATTATGTAAAATCATACACAATTGCTGCAAAGGGATGTGCCCTATACAAGGGCACGCACTCTCTGTATCCCTGCGACACCTTTAAACAAATGTCTCCCTCGGCGCGTGTATAAAGGGTACAAGAATTAAGGTTATGTTTTAAGTGTCTGTCTGGCGGATATAAAAATAAACAATGTAATTTCGGACCATGCAAATTATGCGGAAAAAAGCACAATAACATGCTACATCTGGATAACACGATATCCGCATATCGCATCCTCCAGCTTCAGGACCAGTGTATTATCCTGCACAGTCATCACAACCAAACGAAATGTCCCTCACTTACCAGCGACAGAAATCACTTACGGCGCAAGTTAATTCACGCACCTCGGACTATGTACTTTTAGCTAACAGGACAGTAATTTTATACGATGGTAACGGAAATCAGCACCAATGTCACGCGTTACTAGATTCAAGCTCTCAGCCACATATTATAACTGCAGGATTTTGCAAGCGGTTAGGCCTTAAAGTTATAGACAGCAATCATTCTTTCCGGAATTGAATAAGGCGTTCAGGACGTTGCCTATCAAACAACAATTAAATTTAAATCAATACTAGACAATTATACCGAGACTATATCTTGTCTCATGATAGATACGATAAGTGACGACACGCCTACATAGCGAGTCAAATCATTGATTGACCTAGCTTCAGAACTCGCTGATCCGGAATGGAACCGCTCACGACCTGTAGATTTATTCATAGGCCGGGCACTATGCTTTGAACTATTAGTTGTAGGACAAAGGTGAGTGAACAAAGTTCAGCCTACACTACAAAAAACAGTCCTCGGATGGATCGTTGCCGGCCATATGAAACTTCCCTCTAAAGAAAACTCGCGGACCGTATGCAATCTTGTAAGGAACAATCAGTTAAATCAGCAGCTGGAAAAATTTTGGGAACTAGAGCATTGTTTTTTAGAATCAAAATTACCCAATAAAAATGATTTATGTGAGAAGCATTTTAGCGCGACAACTATGCGAGATATAGTCCGACATAAAAAACAGTACTCGAGCTTTATGGAGGAGTACGAAGGACTGGGGCATATGACTGAAATTTCTTCCGAAATTCGCATAAAAAATACGCCTGATTTTTACTTGCCACAGCACGCTGTAGTAAAGGAGGAAAGCACGACCACAAAGGTGCGAGTTGTATTCGATGGTTCCGCGAAAACTACCTCAGGTCTTTCTTTGAACGATACACAGTATGTAGGACCATCTGTGCAAGATGAAATTTTTGTTATTCTCTAAAACGTATCGATAAATCAAAGTTAAAATGCAAGAACAAAAAATTTTGTGGTATTCAGACGATACTCTTCTGATTAAGGAATACGAATTAAATACTATAACTTATGGAACGGCCTCAGCATCCTTTCTAGCGACGACATGTTTACAAGAATTAGGTAACGAATGCGCGGAATAGTCTCCAATAGCTAGTCAAATAATTCGCCATGATTATTATGGCGAAGATTTATTACCAAGCGCGAGCATGATCGATGAGGCCATCGGGCTAAAAAATGATTTGAGTAAAATACTGGGATCTGCCGGCATGGACCTTCGAAAGTGGGCCTCTAATGACCCACGCATGTTATTAGGAAATGATAACGTAAATGGAGAAACATGACTGAATCCTATTGAGAACAATAGATTTTGGTGAATTCGTCCATCGATGAAATCTCTTGCCATTCTGGTTTCTTCTGTAATTGTTTCGTTTGACAAATGAAAGAAATAGCTTCATCTTCTGCCTGACTATTCTTCCATTCTTCTGATGTGTTTTCTTCAAAAATGATACGGCAAATTTTTTCTACATTATTGAATTTTTCTTCTACTCTGGAACAATATTTGCAGGAGAAATCTTCACAAGGCCGTCTTGAAAGCCCATCAGCATTTCCATGTAAATTGTCTTTCCTGTGAATAATTTTGTAGTTGTACTGATCCAATTTCCCAAACCAATGAGCCAATTGTCCATCCAATTCCTTAAACGACAATAACCAAGTTAAAGAAGAATGATCAATCCTAATAATGAAAGGTTTACAGATAAGTTAATGATGAAATTTTTTTAACGATTCTATAATAGCAAGGAGTTAACGTCGAGTGATACAATAATTTCTTTCTGATTTTGAAAGGACTCTACTATAATAACGTATGACACGTTCGATTCCATATTATTTCTGAGAAAGAATCGACCCAATTCCATAGTCAGAAGCGTCAGTATTTAAAATAAATTCAGATGAAAGAGAAGGAAATGCCAAAATTGGAGGTGTTGTAAGAACCTCTTTCAATCTTGAAAAAGCTTTTTGACATTCCTCTGACCATATGAACTTAGCCGATTTTTCAGTTAACCTATATAAAGGTTTAGCTATGTCAGCAAAACCTTTAATAAGTCGCCTATAATAACCACAGAAATTCATGAAACTCAACACAGCCTTTTTGTTATGAGGAATTGGCCAGTTTACAACAGATTCAATCTTCTTTGGATCAGCTGTTTTACCTTCTTCTGAAACGATGTATCCTAAATATTCAACTGAAGAAAACACATTTCTTCTTATTAAGACGTAATCCTGCTTCTTGAAAACGAACAAACACTTTCTTCAGGTTAATTATTAACTCATCAAATGACTTTCCCAATACCATAACGTCATCCAAATACACTAAACAGAATTTTGAAAGAGAGTCTCTGAGTAATTTTTCCATTAAACGTTGAAAAGTCGCAGGTGCGTTGCATAAACCAAATGGCATAGCTGTAAATTGCCAAAGTCCTTTTCCGATTGAGAAAGCCGTGATTTTCCTATCCTCTTCTCGAATCTTGATTTGTCAGTATCCACTCTTCAAGTCCAAAGTACAAAACCACGAATATCCTGCAAGTTTATCAAAAGTATCGTCAACTCTTGGTAAAGGATACGAATCCTTAATTGTAATTGCATTAATTTTTTGAAAATTAATACAAAAACTAATTTTTCCATCCTTCTTCTTCTTGGGAACTACAGGTGAACAATATGAGCTGTCTGATTCTTCAATAACTCCTTGAGAATGCATCTCAGCAATACATTCATCCAATTCCTTAGCTTGATGAATAGGGGGTCTTCGAATAGGTTGTTTAATTGGTTGATTATGGAGTAATTGAATTCTATGTTCAACAAAATTACATTTTTCAGTAACGTCATCATCTTGAAGAATCTCCTCAAATTCATGAAGAAGATCTGCAAACTTCCGTTGTTGATCTTGATCCAAGTTTTCTGAGTTCTTGTCAAAAATTTCTTGTAATGTCTCTGGTACATCCTCACTAGAATCAACTATTCTCGAAATCTGTTTATTGATGATTGAACTTGGAGTATTTAAAATAATTTTAGTTATCGAATCTGTAATACCAGTTGTATCAAGGAAATCACTACCAAGTATACAATCATTAATAATATTTCCAACAAAAACATCTAAATTAGCTAAATGGTCACCCAATTTTATCGAAGCTGAAATCAAAAATTCAACTGGTACCTTTTCTCCAGTCGGATACTTAAGAGTTGTAAAATTAATAGGAATTCTTTTATCTTTTGACTCTACAAATTTCGGATTTATAATAGTCACATCAGAACCAGAATCTACTTTAAAAATACAAGTTTTGTCATTAATTAAACCATCAAAATAAAAGTTATTTGAGTTCCTATTAATTCTTCCAGCATTATAATCAATCAGACAAGATTGTGTGTTTGTTGGAGTCTGGTCAAGTTCTGTTGAACTCGCTCCAGAAAGTTCGACATAACCTAGTTTCCCTGGTCGTTCATCTGATTTGGACAATTTGAGCTGCTGATTTATTTGCAGGTGTCCAATTGTTTGCTCTAGCGATGACTTGAAATTGAACCAAAAATTCACGAAGAGGTGATGATCCATCATAATCATCAGCTTTTAATTTAAAAAAAAATCCGTTCCCGAGTGGATAGGTCTAGTGTTCGGTAAAACAGAATTATCATTTGAACCTAAACCACGAGTATCAGTAATCAAAGGATCAATAACAGAAGTTCCTAACCTAAGTCTATTCTGATTTAAAGATAACTCAGTGTCATTGATTCTAGCGTTCTCTGTTTCTGTTGTATGTGAATGTATATCTCTATTCTGCAAATGACTTAGCTGATTAATTTGGCGTTGCTGTTCTCGCTGTTCTGCCTGCAGTGTGTTATTTAGGGTCCGAAGTCTCGATATCTCTTCGTTCAAGTCAGTCCTCTCCCTCTGCTCTCGGTCACCGAATAGTTCTCTTCGAACTTGTTGATCCCTCAGTAGCCTAATCTGTGCTTCAAGTTCCTCATTGTGATGACGAGCATCCAACAATTCCGAATCTCGAACATGGAGTTCCCTTTGATAATTCAATGCATCCTCGTTGCGTTGATGGAGTTCTTGAGTAATTTCCTCTACACGTTTCTTCAAGCTTGTTATCTCTAAATTCGTTTCAGTGAGAGACGGTTGAGGCTGCTCAGTTGAAAGAGTTCTCGGGGATGCAACTGGTGTTCTTGATACCACTGACATCTTGCCGGAACGTAAAAGCATAAACTTTCCACTAAATCACTTTTTCGAGAAAAACACTATCCCGGACGAGCCCCCAAAATATTATGATCGGGTTCGGGTAATGAGAATGATAACACGTATTTATAGAAAAGCACACTTGAACTCGGACTCTTTATTCGAACGTAAACACAACTGTTCTCAACAGCTATGAGAATCAGACTGAACATAAACAATAACATCCGCGACGTCGTTGATCTCGTTGCTAGGGGTTGCTATGTGCGATTCTCGGTGTTCGAATCGCGCAACGTTCGAGCTCGGTCACAACAATGTATATGTTTAACACCTACGTATATATAAGTATATATATATATATATATATATATATATATATATATATATATATATATATATATATATATATATATATATAAGCATGATAAAAACATACTTTTTAGTGTGACTAAGCCTTTGCAAATTATTTCTATTACTATAGTTTTTGTATCATACTTATGTATTTCTTACGCACATAAATATATATATATTTATGTGCGTAAGAAATACATAAGTATGATACAAAAACTATAGTAATAGAAATAATTTGCAAAGGCTTAGTCACACTAAAAAGGATGTTTTTATCTATATATTGCCTGAAGAAACTGCAACAACAGTTTTTTTGAGCCTCTTTATGTAATTAGGATCCTCGATGGAGTTGATCTTGAACCGCTCCCAAATTATCAAAAATTTAATGTGTACTGACTCGCCAGCTTGCTCCGATCATAATCCTAACCCATCGTCATTGTCTAAAACTTCAAGACACTGCTTTAAGTGATCCAAAACCACGTGAATCTTCGAAGTTTTAGAAACCCAGTGCTTTTGAATGTTTCAGACAGCTCCATCAAATTTTGATCTAAATCATCAGCAATATTTTTAGTCGAAAAAAAACTATCTACAACCTTGTCCCTGGCTTTGATCACAGAGATAAAAGGATCCAATGATTTTTTTCCGACTGTTCCACAAATATCACGATCTTGAAGTTTGTCTGCTTCCTTTAAAAGCCTTCGATAATTTTTCGAAATCAAATGCAATTTTGTTGGCCAAAGTAAAGCTATCTATTCGGTCAAAATAGGAACTAAACCATTCCAAAAGAAATGATTCACAGATCCTTGTAGAATGTGTAGTTCAGGAATCACACATTTTTTTAAGACATACAGGTTATCATCTTCTACAAATAGAGGAGGATTGTCTGTACTACGCCACTCTTTAACTTTTATTTTAGATTTGCCTAGAGATTCAAATTTATTATAATCTTTTTTTAAATCTCCGTAAGTCTTCAATCCAGCACTTTCATCATTAATATCTTCAAAACTTTTATTTAACGTGTCTTGTGGATTACGTAGTTCTTTTAATGTAACAAAACAATAGAGACAAGGATATGTTGCTAATGCAGTTTGTTGTCCGTTGACCAGCAGTAGAACTTTGAAATCTGATACAAATTTAAAGGGAATATTGTTAAGTTTAGTTAATTTGACTAATAAATTAAGGTCTTCATAGGTTTCTTTATTTAAAGCACTACGCAGAATAGTATCAGTTTCTGAACACTTGTTAGTTTAGCTTTTTACTGCTACTTCCTTCGGAATTTTCAGTATTTGCAGGATAATCTTCAATCACAATTGTCTTCGAAATTTTGTAAAACCCTGCCCTCCGTCCGCCATTAATTTTATTTTAGGGATACCAATTTGACCCCGCTTTTCTACGACTGCGTCCAGCAATTTTTCAGCACCTGCCCAAATAATGGGCCTGTTTTCTTTTTGGACGTTATTAGTATCAAACTGGAAAACGTTATCCTTGTAAACATTTTCTAAAGTTCTTCATTTTTGCGATACGTTTTGCTCGTAAGATACAGGAACAGATTTCCTACCTTGGTTGCTTCTCAAAAAACTAGTCATCTTTTTCGAGTGGTTGCATGAAACATTAGAGTTTGCATGAAAATCGTCTAATTTCTCGGAATCAAAAACAACTTGTTTACTTTGCTTTTTTTACCTTGTTGTTCACCACTACATATCCTTTCTTTTAAAATTGTAGCAACAATTTGATTTTGTTACTTCTCAGGTAACTTTTCTACTACTTTCAATACATTGTTACGAACATTGCTGTCTGGCGTAGAAGTAGAAGCACAAGGATGATAAATGCCTTTACCTACTTGTTGAAGGTTGCCCTCTACCTTTTATTTGTTTTGAATGACCTTTAAATCGTGCTACTCTACACACGTAACAGTTCCACTCGTAAGTCGTCCTAGTTTCTTTCGGTAAAATTATGTCTTCATAATTTGACATAGTTTTTAAAAGTCTTGTGCAAATATTTTCTTTTCGATCAACTAGTGCATGACGACAAGAGCTACAAATACTTAATGGAAATTTCGAATCAGATGTATCGAAATTTGTATTAATGTACTTCCTGATCAGTTCTTCGTTGAACTTAGATATAAGAAAATCTTGTGACCTTAGTCGTCCGAAAATTATTTTTCTACCACAAGGTGCACATACCTTCATCCTATTCTCTTCATAATCACATTTATGATCCACATTCTTCATTAGTAGAGAAGAAGCTACATTTATCCGTTAGCCTATATATGGATTATTTCTTTTATTATTCTTGACCGACTGTGAGATCTTTTGGGCAAGGGTAAAATTTAAATTACTTCCTTTTTATTTATTTTTAAAGTAGAATTTCAGGATATGACACATGATTAAGGTGAACGGCGAGTATTGGTTAAGATAGGGATGCAAAACAAGGGATTTTCATGATGTTTGAAATAGTCACTCTGATCAATTTAGTTGAACTATTCTTGCGTCATCTGTACGTGTAATGCCGCTGCCTATGATGTACTATTCGTTCTTATAAAGAGGACAAATTTAAGGTAAGTCAAACCAGAGGTTCTAGAGGATTTACCCAATGTGTCAATGTTAGGTATCATATAGTAAGATTATAGTCATAGATCTTAACGAGATTGAACTACGAATGAAAGTAGTCTCTTGAGTCACGATGTGATTTTTATGATGACACTACTGTAACATTTTGAGGATAATATTACAATGTTGATTTCATATCTGATTAATCCTATCTTTTGTTTCTGGTTATGGCGTTTAACCATACGGCAATAACCACTTTATGCTCTAACGAACATTAATAAAATGTCTGTAAAATGTAGTTAAATGTGAAGTTATATTAATGTTCTTAGTAGTTTGTTTGGTAATTGTAGTTTTTATAAGGTGGCTTGGGAAGGTAATTTTTTTTTCGTTTGTACTTGAAATATGCGGTTGGGTGCTTTGGACATGTCAATGTCATTGTTTAAACTTTCTTTGACCATTTTTTTTTATTACCTCAACTGTTAAATCGATATACTGGACCACTGAAGAGACCCCACAAAGAATGTAAGAGGTTGATCAACGAAAAAATTATGAGGACCATATACAAACTAATCCAACCTTGGAATATAAGACCATCCGATAGATTCAACTAAACGACCAAGTCTATATAGGACACACTGACCAAACGGCAGGAACCATCGTCCTAACACCGGCCAACCGCCAAGCAGAATTAATTAATATTCAGATTCCAGAAGAAGATAAAGAAGACTGACCACACACCTAAGATAAGATTTCCAACGATAATTTATAGCGTTCAATTTCTCCTTTCATGTTGCGATTAATCAATATAAGAATAATAGCGCAACTAGAATAATATTATAATAACGGCTATACATTGTGATCATTTAGCTAAGCATACAGTAAGAATCTATCTCAACGACCACAAAATGACAGCGAGCCACTTGTTCTAACAATTGTGCATCCTGGGTGAAGATAAAAAGTTCCCTATTGTATACCATTCATATGTTGTATATGCCTGTTATGTAAATTATTGTCTCTAACATCACCCAAGGTTGTCTATAGTGATGTAAATTAGCAATCAACAATAGGTTATTCGGATTATTGATATCCTGATTGAAACTGAAACGTCAACATTAAAACTCCTTTCCTGTAATTCCTATAATTCCAAGTCCCTCAGACAGTTAATCCTTATAATTTCAAGTTACACTCTAACTTGCTCTCAGTTTTATCGATTGGGAATCATTAACTTAATTGAATTGTTAATAAAAACAATTATGAGGACCTAACCAATTGAGTCCTGTTTGAGCGTATTTCAGCAGCTGTGGGAGCCACATAGAATTTGGATGTGGAAAGTGTCCCGTCATTGCTAATACCACGCGTACAAATCGATTAGATCAACATTTTACCATATTAGAAAAAAATATCAGAAAAACATTTTACCTTTCGGAAGCAATTAACGTTTGATAATTTTATTTTTGATAAATAATTTTTACAATACATTATCATCAATTCGTCGTGATTAAAAGTAAAGTGTTACTTTTAAAAACTAAAATTGTAAGGTGATTACGCCGGCATAACGGGATTAAGAAATTCTTAGTAAATGTTTATTGAAAATGAGATTATTCCAACAAGAGGAAAATATTCATGTTCATCTCAATTAATTAACTAACTACAATTTATTATAGAGGCACGTGGGGAAATCTTGACGATATTTTAAATTAATAAAAGACGGTGTGCGTTATCAGTAACTCGAAGTCGCGCAGAGTAAGTATGAATTAAACTAGAGACGCCATTTCCATTCATCGGTGTCTGAAATCTGTGTATGAAATCTATTAGAGTTAATAAAATAATTAACTATAACGCTAATATTTCCATAATAAATAACTTATAATAATAACATTGCATGAATATAAAGTAATAAATACATGATTAAGTAATCTCTTTTAGTATATAATTATTTTCAATTCCATTCAATTGTTAATAATCTTTGATCTGATAAATATTTTTATACTTAACAGAGCTTAAAATAATGGTCTTTTTGCCTGCTTTTTATTACAACAATTCTAACTATAGGTCTAATAAGGTAGCACCTCTGAAAATCTTAAGAAACCTTTGATAATAAGGCACTATTGTTGTGTTATTAGTTCACGGTGGTCAGGAAGGACGAGTAGGTATCACAAAAATGGCAATAAAATCGGTTTTCGGGATGATATTCGGGCACGAATATACATAAAAAATCCGTTCAAATTGAAATCATAGCTGATCCTGTTTTCGAGATATCGTCAAATTACTTATTTTTGCTATTTCGTCAATGGAACGTAATGAGCTGTACCTTAAGTATGTATTTAAATGCATATATAATTTTTATTTATATACTACGTATATATAGAATATATAGAATATATATATATATATATATATATATATTTAAATGCACATATAATTATTATTTATATACTACGTATATACAGAATATATATATACACATATACATGTATACACATATTTATATATATATTTATTCCTAGTAGAATATATATAGTAGAATATATATATATTCTTCCAATAATCGTAAGCGTTATTAAGTCACCCCCCCCCCCCGCCCCTCCACACCACCTCCACATCCTCGCCACATCCCCTGCACCTCTATTCTTTACCACTACATGGCGTCACATTTCCCTCTATGAGAACAACGAGCCCTCATGCATATAAGACGGAGGACTCCTGTCGCTCGATGATTATTTTTTCCGTGTTAGAGATCACGTTTGAGTGGCAGGCTAACGGATAAATGTAGCTTCTTCTCTACTAATGAAGAATGTGGATCATAAATGTGATTATGAAGAGAATAGGATGAAGGTATGTGCACCTTGTGGTAGAAAAATAATTTTCGGACGACTAAGGTCACAAGATTTTCTTATATCTAAGTTCAACGAAGAACTGATCAGGAAGTACATTAATACAAATTTCGATACATCTGATTCGAAATTTCCATTAAGTATTTGTAGCTCTTGTCGTCATGCACTAGTTGATCGAAAAGAAAATATTTGCACAAGACCTTTAAAAACTATGTCAAATTATGAAGACATAATTTTACCGAAAGCAACTAGAACGACTTACGAGTGGAACTGTTACGTGTGTAGAGTAGCACGATTTAAAGGTCATTCAAAACAAATAAAAGGTAAGGGCAACCTTCAACAAGTAGGTAAAGGCATTTATCATCCTTGTGCTTCTACTTCTACGCCAGACAGCAATGTTCGTAACAATGTATTGAAAATAGTAGAAAAGTTACCTGAGAAGTAACAAAATCAAATTGTTGCTACAATTTTAAAAGAAAGGATATGTAGTGGTGAACAACAAGGTAAAAAAAGCAAAGTTAACAAGTTGTTTTTGATTCCGAGAAATTAGACGATTTTCATGCAAACTCTAATGTTTCATGCAACCACTCGAAAAAGATGACTAGTTTTTTGAGAAGCAACCAAGGTAGGAAATCTGTTCCTGTATATTACGAGCAAAACGTATCGCAAAAATGAAGAACTTTAGAAAATGTTTACAAGGATAACGTTTTCCAGTTTGATACTAATAACGTCCAAAAAGAAAACAGGCCCATTATTTGGGCAGGTGCTGAAAAATTGCTGGACGCAGTCGTAGAAAAGCGGGGTCAAATTGGTACCCCTAAAATAATATTAATGGCGGACGGAGGGCAGGGTTTTTCAAAATTTCGAAGACAATTGTGATTGAAGATTATCCTGCAATTACTGAAAATTCCGAAGGAAGTAGCAGTAAAAAGCTAAACTAACAAGTGTTCAGAAACGGATACTATTCTGCGTAGTGCCTTAAATAAAGAAACCTATGAAGACCTTAATTTATTAGTCAAATTAACTAAACTTAACAATATTCCCTTTAAATTTGTATCAGATTTCAAAGTTCTACTGCTGGTCAACGGACAACAAACTGCATTAGCAACATATCATTGTCCCTATTGTTTTGTTACATTAAAAGAACTACGTAATCCACAAGACACGTTAAATAAAAGTTTTGAAGATATTAATGATGAAAGTGCTGGATTGAAGACTTACGGAGATTTAAAAAAAGATTATAATAAATTTGAATCTCTAGGCAAATCTAAAATAAAAGTTAAATAGTGGCGTAGTACAGACAATCCTCCTCTCTTTGTAGAAGATGATAACCTGTATGGTTTTAAAGGAAGCAGACATACTTCAAGATCGTGATATTTGTGGAACAGTCGGAAAAAAATCATTAGATCCTTTTATCTCTGTGATCAAAGCCAGGGACAAGGTTGTAGATAGTTTTTTTTCGACTAAAAATATTGCTGATGATTTAGATCAAAATTTGATGGAGCTGTCTGAAACATTCAAAAGCACTGGGTTTCTAAAACTTTGAAGATTCACGTGGTTTTGGATCACTTAAAGCAGTGTCTTGAAGTATTAGACAATGACGATGGGTTAGGATTATGATCGGAGCAAGCTGGCGAGTCAGTACACAGTAAATTTTTGATAATTTGGGAGCGGTTCAAGATCAACTCCATCGAGGATCCTAATTACATAAAGCGGCTCAAAAAAACTGTTGTTGCAGTTTCTTCAGGCAATATATAGATAAAAACATCCTTTTTAGCGTGACTAAGCCTTTGCAAATTATTTCTATTACTATAGTTTTTGTATCATACTTATGTATTTCTTACGCACATAAATATATATATATATATATATATATATATATTTATGTGCGTAAGAAATACATAAGTATGATACAAAAACTATAGTAATAGAAATAATTTGCAAAGGCTTAGTCACACTAAAAAGGATGTTTTTATCTATATATTGCCTGAAGAAACTGCAACAACAGTTTTTTTGAGCCTCTTTATGTAATTAGGATCCTCGATGGAGTTGATCTTGAACCGCTCCCAAATTATCAAAAATTTAATGTGTACTGACTCGCCAGCTTGCTCCGATCATAATCCTAACCCATCGTCATTGTCTAAAACTTCAAGACACTGCTTTAAGTGATCCAAAACCACGTGAATCTTCAAAGTTTTAGAAACCCAGTGCTTTTGAATGTTTCAGACAGCTCCATCAAATTTTGATCTAAATCATCAGCAATATTTTTAGTCGAAAAAAAACTATCTACAACCTTGTCCCTGGCTTTGATCACAGAGATAAAAGGATCTAATGATTTTTTTCCGACTGTTCCACAAATATCACGATCTTGTAGTTTGTCTGATTCCTTTAAAAGCCTTCGATAATTTTTCGAAATCAAATGCAATTTTGTTGGCCAAAGTAAAGCTATCTATTCGGTCAAAATAGGAACTAAACCATTCCAAAAGAAATGATTCACAGATCCTTGTAGAATGTGTAGTTCAGGAATCACACATTTTTTTAAGACATACAGGTTATCATCTTCTACAAAGAGAGGAGGATTGTCTGTACTACGCCACTATTTAACTTTTATTTTAGATTTGCCTAGAGATTCAAATTTATTATAATCTTTTTTTAAATCTCCGTAAGTCTTCAATCCAGCACTTTCATCATTAATATCTTCAAAACTTTTATTTAACGTGTCTTGTGGATTACGTAGTTCTTTTAATGTAACAAAACAATAGGGACAAGGATATGTTGCTAATGCAGTTTGTTGTCCGTTGACCAGCAGTAGAACTTTGAAATCTGATACAAATTTAAAGGGAATATTGTTAAGTTTAGTTAATTTGACTAATAAATTAAGGTCTTCATAGGTTTCTTTATTTAAGGCACTACGCAGAATAGTATCAGTTTCTGAACACTTGTTAGTTTAGCTTTTTACTGCTACTTCCTTCGGAATTTTCAGTAATTGCAGGATAATCTTCAATCACAATTGTGTTCAAAATTTTGAAAAACCCTGCCCTCCGTCCGCCATCAATTTTATTTTAGGGATACCAATTTGACCCCGCTTTTCTACGACTGCGTCCAGCAATTTTTCAGCACCTGCCCAAATAATGGGCCTGTTTTCTTTTTGGACGTTATTAGTATCAAACTGGAAAACGTTATCCTTGTAAACATTTTCTAAAGTTCTTCATTTTTGCGATACGTTTTGCTCGTAAGATACAGGAACAGATTTCCTACCTTGGTTGCTTCTCAAAAAACTAGTCATCTTTTTCGAGTGGTTGCATGAAACATTAGAGTTTGCATGAAAATCGTCTAATTTCTCGGAATCAAAAACAACTTTTTTACTTTGCTTTTTTTACCTTGTTGTTCACCACTACATATCCTTTCTTTTAAAATTGTAGCAACAATTTGATTTTGTTACTTCTCAGGTAACTTTTCTACTATTTTCAATACATTGTTACGAACATTGCTGTCTGGCGTAGAAGTAGAAGCACAAGGATGATAAATGCCTTTACCTACTTGTTGAAGGTTGCCCTCTACCTTTTATTTGTTTTGAATGACCTTTAAATCGTGCTACTCTACACACGTAACAGTTCCACTCGTAAGTCGTTCTAGTTTCTTCCGGTAAAATTATGTCTTCATAATTTGACATAGTTTTTAAAGGTCTTGTGCAAATATTTTCTTTTCGATCAACTAGTGCATGACGACAAGAGCTACAAATACTTAATGGAAATTTCGAATCAGATGTATCGAAATTTGTATTAATGTACTTCCTGATCAGTTCTTCGTTGAACTTAGATATAAGAAAATCTTGTGACCTTAGTCGTCCGAAAATTATTTTTCTACCACAAGGTGCACATACCTTCATCCTATTCTCTTCATAATCACATTCATGATCCACATTCTTCATTAGTAGAGAAGAAGCTACATTTAACCGTTAGCCTGCCACTCAAACGTGATCTCTAACACGCAACAAATAATCATCGAGCGACAGAAGTCCTCCGTCTTATATGCATGAGGGCTCGTTGTTCTCATAGAGGGAAATGTGACGCCATGTAGTGGTAAAGAATAGAGGTGCAGGGGATGTGGCGAGGATGTGGAGGGGGTGTGGAGGGGGGGGGGTGACTTAATAACGCTTACGATTATTGGAAGAATATATATATATATATATATATATATATATATATATATATATATATATATATATATATATATAAATATGTATATACATGTATATGTGTATATATATATTCTATATATACGTAGTATATAAATAATAATTATATGTGCATTTAAATATATATATATATATATATATATATATATATATATATATATATATATATATATATATTCTATATATTCTATATATACGTAGTATATAAATAAAAATTATATATGCATTTAAATACATACTTAAGGTACAGCTCATTACGTTCCATTGACGAAATAGCAAAAATAAGTAATTTGACGATATCTCGAAAACAGGATCAGCTATGATTTCAATTCGAACGGATATTTTATGTATATTCGTGCCCGAATATCATCCCGAAAACCGATCTTATTGCCATTTTTGTGATACCTACTCGTCCTTCCTGACCACCGTGAACTAATAACACAACAATAGTGCCTTATTATCAAAGGTTTCTTAAGATTTTCAGAGGTGCTACCTTATTAGACCTATAGTTAGAATTGTTGTAATAAAAAGCAGGCAAAAAGACCATTATTTTAAGCTCTGTTACGTATAAAAATATTAATCAGATCAAAGATTATTAACAATTGAATGGAATTGAAAATAATTATATACTAAAAGAGATTACTTAATCATGTATTTATTACTTTATATTCATTCAATGTTATTATTATAAGTTTTTTATTATGGAAATATTAGCGTTATAGTTAATTATTTTATTAACTCTAATAGATTTTATACACAGAGGTTATTTATAATTTACCTAAAAAATTATATTCATTATACAATTCAATTAATTGGTTTAGTATCTCGACAATATTCTCACGCTTGATTCAGAAAAAAAAGCACACGAACAAATTGACTCAGCTATGTCCGTTGTTGCATTCAATTTCTTTTTGTTACAGGTTTAAAGTGGAGACGTTTAGTTTTGCAACTACGTTGTTTATTAACAGTGTGGTGTTTTTTAAAAAAAGCGATAGTCATTCTACCTATGTGTGGTTTTTAGTTACAGCTTTTTAATATTATATACCACTTTGCGCGTTACATAAGCTAATCGCTGACTAATTCCCCGCGAGTAGAATATTAAAATATGAGCCGATGAATGGAAATGGCGTCTCTAGTTTAATTCATACTTACTCTGCGCGACTTCGAGTTACTGATAACGCACACCGTCTTTTATTAATTTAAAATATCGTCAAGATTTCCCCACGTGCCTCTATAATAAATTGTAGTTAGTTAATTAATTGAGATGAACATGAATATTTTCCTCTTGTTGGAATAATCTCATTTTCAATAAACATTTACTAAGAATTTCTTAATCCCGTTATGCCGGCGTAATCACCTTACAATTTTAGTTTTTAAAAGTAACACTTTACTTTTAATCACGACGAATTGATGATAATGTATTGTAAAAATTATTTATCAAAAATAAAATTATCAAACGTTAATTGCTTCCGAAAGGTAAAATGTTTTTCTGATATGTTTTTCTAATATGGTAAAATGTTGATCTAATCGATTTGTACGCGTGGTATTAGCAATGACGGGACACTTTCCACATCCAAATTCTATGTGGCTCCTACAGCTGCTGAAATACGCTCAAACAGGACTCAATTGGTTAGGTCCTCATAATTGTTTTTATTAACAATTCAATTAAGTTAATGATTCCCAATCGATAAAACTGAGAGCAAGTTAGTGTGTAACTTGAAATTATAAGGATTAACTGTCTGAGGGACTTGGAATTATAGGAATTACAGGAAAGGAGTTTTAATGTTGACGTTTCAGTTTCAATCAGGATATCAATAATCCGAATAACCTATTGTTGATTGCTAATTTACATCACTATAGACAACCTTGGGTGATGTTAGAGACAATAATTTACATAACAGGCATATACAACATATGAATGGTATACAATAGGGAACTTTTTATCTTCACCCAGGATGCACAATTGTTAGAACAAGTGGCTCGCTGTCATTTTGTGGTCGTTGAGATAGATTCTTACTGTATGCTTAGCTAAATGATCACAATGTATAGCCGTTATTATAATATTATTCTAGTTGCGCTATTATTCTTATAGTGATTAATCGCAACATGAAAGGAGAAATTGAACGCTATAAATTATCGTTGGAAATCTTATCTTAGGTGTGTGGTCAGTCTTCTTTATCTTCTTCTGGAATCTGAATATTAATTAATTCTGCTTGGCGGTTGGCCGGTGTTAGGACGATGGTTCCTGCCGTTTGGTCAGTGTGTCCTATATAGACTTGGTCGTTTAGTTGAATCTATCGGATGGTCTTATATTCCAAGGTTGGATTGGTTTGTATATGGTCCTCATAATTTTTTCGTTGATCAACCTCTTACATTCTTTGTGGGGTCTCTTCAGTGGTCCAGTATATCGATTTAACAGTTGAGGTAATAAAAAAAATGGCCAAAGAAAGTTTAAACAATGACATTGACATGTCCAAAGCACCCAACCGCATATTTCAAGTACAAACGAAAAAAAAATTACCTACCCAAGCCACCTTATAAAAACTACAATTACCAAACAAACTACTAAGAACATTAATATAACTTCACCTTTAACTACATTTTACAGACATTTTATTAATGTTCGTTAGAGCATAAAGTGGTTATTGCCGTATGGTTAAACGCCATAACCAGAAACAAAAGATAGGATTAATCAGATATGAAATCAACATTGTAATATTATCCTCAAAATGTTACAGTAGTGTCATCATAAAAATCACATCGTGACTCAAGAGACTACTTTCATTCGTAGTTCAATCTCGTTAAGATCTATGACTATAATCTTACTATATGATACCTAACATTGGCACATTGGGTAAATCCTCTAGAACCTCTGGTTTGACTTACCTTAAATTTGTCCTCTTTATAAGAACGAATAGTACATCATAGGCAGCGGCATTACACGTACAGATGACGCAAGAATAGTTCAACTAAATTGATCAGAGTGACTATTTCAAACATCATGAAAATCCCTTGTTTTGCATCCCTATCTTAACCAATACTCGCCGTTCACCTTAATCATGTGTCATATCCTGAAATTCTACTTTAAAAATAAATAAAAAGGAAGTAATTTAAATTTTACCCTTACCCAAAAGATCTCACAGTCGGTCAAGAATAATAAAAGAAATAATCCATATGCTTAAACCTAGCTGCTTAGCATAGTTAAGCGAGAACGATGAACGTTTCCGAAGGGGGGGGGGGGGAGGATGTTAAGGGGTAACACCACTCTAGCGGCCAGAAAAAATGCCTAATTTGTACGATTTTTTAGAAGAGTAGGAAAGAAGGGATCAAATTTCTTTTTTGAGGGTTTACTATACATATATTGAGGTACAAAAAATATTTTTTTTTTACATTTAAATACAAAATGGCAGCTATAGAGCGAATCTCGTGAGAAGCCTTGTTCAAACTGGGACAACAGATTACTGGTAAACTATTGCATGGATTGGATTGAAATATTTACTGTAGCTTCACAAATAGATTCTCTAAAGAAGTACGTAACCGTTTTTCGATTGAATGTAAATTTTTTTTATAAACAATTTACATCGTTTTTTTTTCGAGAAAAATCGACTTTTTTAAGAAGTGGGCCATTTCTACAAAAATTGAAATAAAGAAAACCCTACTTACTTCCAAAGTTAACGTTATATAGATTAAGAATTTCTTTGATTTTTTGTTCCAGGTCTCATATTTTCCGAGAAAAGTGTTCTCCCGTTTGGAGGTTTGAGAAAAAGGCTTCTCACGAGATTCGCTGTATAGCACCATTTTGTATTGAAGTGTAAAAAAATATATATATTTTTGTACCTCATTATATGTATAGTAAACTCTCAAAAAAGAAATTTGATCCCTTCTTTCCTACTCTTGTAAAAAATCGTACAAAATAGGCATTTTTTCAGGCCGCTAGAGTGGTGTTACCCCTTAAGTGGCGAAAAATTATTCCTCAAAATCTTTTTATTTTTATTTTTAATTATTCGTAATAAGAATAATTCTCCGCCACTTAATATATAATACAGATCAGAATTCGCCGATTGCATGAATAGCTCGGACTTCCTGCATGAAGCGACAAGATTGAGCGAGAATGAGAGTGAGTGAGAAGAGCGAAGGTATGAGAGTGAGAGATTGGTTGATTGACTGATTTTACTTTATTTGACACCTTGGAATAGAACCCTGTCTGGTGCTTGTTGAGGTACAGGTTGATAATTTACAATTAGTTTTACAATGACAGTTGAAGTACTTAAAGAATGATAGTAATGCAATTCGGTTATGGTTACAAAACATGATGCTCTCTTTGAGACGCAAAGGCTTATGAATTAACTTAACTTAGGCTTATATAGTATATAGTACAGTATGACATGCATTGCTACATTCACATTGTTTACATATAATATGCTATGCCAAATTATCCAATTGTACATTGACTCTCCGAACACGCTGAAAGCCAACACAGCTCGAGCCGGATAGGGGTGACATGAGCTCGCCGAGGGATGTTGCCGACCACGAATCGAACGCATGCATTCTGAGCGCGCTGTAATTTAAGGCAGCGAGTAGCATCAAGGTCACTGTAGACAACGCATGCGTAGTCGAAACGCGGAAAAATCAAGCTCTCTACAAGGTACTTTTTTATGTGCTTTGAGAGGGCGCGTCTATAGAATTTGAGCACGTAAAGGGCGTCAAAGACTTTCCGGGCAACGTGACTAGAGTGCAGTTGACAATCAAGGGTGGGTGTGATCCATACACCGAGATTGCATACTTGAGATACATAATCCAGTAAATGACCTTCTACGGACAGTTTTGGAAGGCGATCAAAATTTATAGTAGCGATGTAGACTTGGCTACCTAGGATCATGACCTTGGTCTTGGCGAGATTGAGGTTGAGACTATTGTCTTTCGCCCACTGGGCAACGGCTGGGACATCGCGGTTCAATGAGACAAGGCACGGCGGTCCTTGATCAACTTTAATTAAAAAAAATTACCATCTCGGATTTTTTAATGATATCATACCTTGGCCATTTACTAATAATTTAAGCTAAAAATGAAAATATTTCGTTGAGTTCCTTGCGAGAAAAAAACATTTTAAGTTTTTTAAAGGAATTACCATTTTGCGAAAACAAAACGAAAAATATATTGTATATTTCAAATATAATACTTTTATTTCCATTTCTCTATATATATATTTATATATAATACACTTGTAAAATAAATTGATAATATTTTTAATTTAGTTAGTTGATAAATATTTATATAAAAGACATTGTACTCGTATCTATACGTGGTGAGAATTGTTCACAGAAAGAGCTTTTAATAATTGATTTTCGTACTCAGGTTGTTCTTCGAAATTTTGTATTTTATCCAAGTAGCATTGAAATCAAAATGAACAGATTCCATCGCTTGCTCACTATAAAAACCCAAGCTGTTTTGATATTTTGTACAAAAATCTTCAACGTGAAAAAAACAGCATGGACTTTCGGAGTAACTGGAATTTGTAAATCTAAATTGCTCGCTTTGAATTCTGCAACGTATTCCGCAAAATTGGGATCAAGACTAGTAGTAAAGCAGGCTTGAACAACATTGTTGAATTTTTGATATGCTGAAACGTACTTTAAACCACCTATAACACATATCGCCCGCAATATGTTCAATTTATCTAGTTTTTTACATGACTTCCCTTTGAAAGTCGGACTTCCATGTGTTATTTCCCGTTAAACATTACATTTCGCTGCCCATTTTAAAGCTATCTCTTCGCATTCGCGTAACATATGTGTAAATAATGTGTTTACTACACCGAGTATCAGATGCAACTCAAGAGGAGGAATTATACGAGGGTAGTTCAATAAGTCTTTAGAATAAAGTATAAAAACAATTTTTTTTGGGTAAATCTTTTTTTATTTTTCAACATAATCTCCTTGGAGCTCTATACACTTGGTCAATCGCTTTTTAAGTTTTTTTAATCCTTCAGAAAAGTGCGTTTTCGGAAGTTCCTCAAAATAAGCACTTACAGAGGCAATGACGTCTTCGTTGTCCGTAAATCTCTGTCCACCGAGCCATTTTTTCAAGTTTGGAAATAAGAAAAAGTCACTGGGGGCTAAATCTGGTGAATACGGTGGGTGTTCGACCAATTCGAATTTTAGTTCTTCAATTTTAGCCATTGAAACGAAGCATGTGTGAACTCGGGCGTTGTCGTGATGAAAGAGAATTTTTTTTCTCGCCAAATGTGGTCGTTTTTTTTTAATTTCTTCTTTCAGCTGCTCTAATAATGATGCATAATACTCACCAGTAATTGTTTTACCCTTTTCCAAGTAGTCAATAAGTATAATTCCACGTGCATCCCAAAAAACTGTAGCCATAACCTTACCAGCTGACTTTACGGTCTTTGCCTTCTTTGGAGCTGGTTCGCCTGTGGAAATCCACTGTTTGGATTGTTCCTTTGTCTCAGGAGTGTAGTGGTGTATCCATGTTTCATCCACAGTCAGAAATCGACGAAAAAATTCCTCAGGATTCCGACTTATGCGCGCCAAAAGAGCCTCAGAGGCGACCACTCTATTGCGTTTATTCTCAGCTGAGAGCAAACGCGGCACCCATCTTGCCGATAGCTTTTTCATGCCTAATTTTTTCATGTAGGATTGAAACAACTGCACCTATAGATATCCTTGTGGCCTCAGCTAACTCACGCACTTTTAATCTTCTATCCTTCAACACCATATCGTGGATTTTATTGATGATTTCGGGAGTAGTTGCTTCTACGGGCCTTCCTGAACGTGGTTCGTCACTTATTGATGTACGACCACGCTTAAATTCATTTACCCAGTTCTAAACCGTTACTAAGGCAGGGGCAGATGTGCCATGAACTGAGTCCAATTCATTTTTTATCTCATATGGAGTTAAACCCTTTAAATGAAAATGTTTAATTACCGCTCTGAACTCGTTTTTTTCCATTTTTCTTAACAAGCAATTTTTTTTTTCAATTGGTTATAAAAACACGTAAACTCAGAAGATGTGGACTGTGACTGCACCATATATCTAGTCGGGAGTGGTGCTGACTGAAAACAGATGATTTGGAGCGATTCGCGCGCCATCTGTTGGTCATTCTAAAGACTTATTGAACTACCCTCGTATCTAAAAATAAGCTATCGTTTTTAGCCTGAGATCTATTAGCTCCCGATTTTTGCTAAGCCATGTAATTTTTAAGTGTATTACCAATGTCCCTGTAATATCCACGTTCATCTAGATGATTTTTATCTGCTAAATACCTAATACATGGATAAAGACATGATTCCTACTATAATATTGACAAGCTTGAGATCTGTTGCAATAGTCCCGAAAATCATTAATTTTTAATTCAAACTAGAGTTGGAATATATTTTCATAATTTTCCTGTAAACAAGGCGCTACTGCCAAAATAAATAGCTGTTTTACACCGGAGCTCTTAAATCTTTTCGCAGCAACTCCATCATTATATTTTTGACGTGTCGCTTTTATTATATCATTACTATTCGCCAATCCTTCTTGCATCGATTATACAGAGAGGCAAACTTTGAAAAAAACCTTCTTCTCCATCTATTCCAAACTTAAATTACATTTCAGTTAGTTGCCGTTTTTCCTTTACATGTTCATTAAAATTACTGAGATTAGGGCGATAAACAATAGTTTCGGTTGCATGCGACGTGACATTAGCTTTAACATATACAAAACTAAATTTTTTAACTTCTAAATATTCATCTATAGTATGATTATTAAAATATAATTTTTTCTTCAAATTGGGTTCAAAGATTTTTAAATTACAAGTAGCAACTCGAATAGATGCGGCGATTCCACAAGTTGTTTTATAACTTAAGTTAAAACTGTTTTGAATTTTACAAAAGTCTTCAGCACTAAACAATGGTTCTGTTCTGTTAATCTTTTCGCAGCATTGTTATTGATGGTTACTCTAAGCTGATTTCCAGATAACTGCGATAATTATACTGAAGTATCGCTTGTATTTAGTTTTTGTTTTTCATCGACTACACTTTTAAGCAGTAAGGATACTAGCTGTTCCTTTTCTTTTGGTCGACAAGATTTTTCTATACATTCATTCAATTTGTCTATACGACTTAACTGAGTGCACACGTGACTTTTCCTTTTACCAAACAAAGAAAAACACGCCGAACAACGTGTCTCGGAAACTTTATTTAGGGTACTGCTTGAATCTTGAGTTGATTTTGAGTTACTCGTGGCAACACTTTTTTTATTAAAACCCACTTTTGATTCCTTTACAAAGTTTTTGTGTCCTAGTGATCTTTCAAGTTCGCATAAGCGACAATGACACTTATCATTTGTGTTTGATCGTGTATTTCTCTTGAAACTGAATTGAAAAAAGTTTGTCTGTCTTTTCACTTTACCGCGGTATACACCTAGTTTGCATGGTACACATAAGACAAGCGGAATCCATTCATTAGCAGAATAATAGTCTTCAAACAAACCTTTTAATTTAATTTTTAAAGCTGGATATATCTATATCATGGTCTTACTTTTTGCACAGCATAATAAATAAATCACGAGCCGAATTTGTTCATATATTCGTGCATGATGGGTACTCGGATTTATCGACATGATAACTTACGATATTTACCTTTCCTGTTCAACTGTATCTGAACGACTGACAAGTTTACTTGAAATAAAAATATACCCAATGTTATGTTTACTTTGAAAGAGGGAGATTTTCATCTTTGAGTCAGACGCTGTAATTTTCAGGTGATCTCTATAGTCTTTTCTATTGTGCGTTAAGGTAATTCTGACTTTATATGCTACATATTATGCTTATTTATATAAGCGCTAAGAAAATAAAAGCCTAAAAATGAGAAAAAAAAATGAATTTTTGTCCCAAGCGAAATATTTTTATTTTCGGCTTAAATTGTTAGTAAATGGTCAAGGTATAATATCCTGAAAAAATCCGAGATGGTCATTTTTTTAAATTAAAGTTATCGAGGACCGCCGTGAAGGGTATCTAACAGTCAGATGGATAGCAGTAAAGATAGAGTTGCGTGTCGTCCGTGAAAATCATGTACTTGACAAGTTTGATAGCGCGCGGAAGATCGTTTATAAGAATTGCAAAAAGATGCGCGCCAAGTACACTGCCTTGCGGAACACCGGAGGTAGCACTAAGCTATTCTGAGATGGATCCGCTGACATCAATAATTGCTTGCAGACGACCGACGAGGTAGCTGAAGAACCATCGCAAGGCCCTATTAGACACATTCAGTGCTCGAAGTTTAACTAGAATCAAGGTGTACGGTATACAACCAAACGCTGCAATATTGTGAGCATGCGTTTGTCGATCGCGTGTCTGACATCGTCGAGTACGCCTAGAAGTGCAGTCTGAGTGCTGTGTCCTGATCTGTATCCTGCTTGCCGGAGGTCGAGAAGTCTGTTGGCTTCGAGATAACCCAGGAGTTGTCTATGCACAACGCGTTCTAAAACTTTTGAAAGCTCGAGTAGCTGAGCCATTGGTCGTGTATAAAAGGGTGAAGTGGGTATTTTAGTTTTAGAGAATGGTACTAAAAGAGCCATTTTCCACGATGACGTAAACGAGGCAGTGTTGAGAGACGAGTTACAAAGGTCAGTGAGGGGGCTCAGTATTTCAGGTAAAAGGGCCTTTAGTATTCCGACTGAGATTCCATTAAGCCAGAGCCTTTTGATGATGAGTTATGTATCGCATCGCTGACCTAATTTTGTGTAACTAGGGAAAAATCGAAGTAAGTGGGAATAGTGGTGGTGAGAGGAATTTTGCTGGCTATTTCAGCAACTTATGCTGGGATAAGGGGGGAGAGTAACTCATGATGTAAGCGTAGTGCTTATTTTAAGTCGCGGGATCGAAATATAGAAATGGGGATGGCACATTCGACGACGACAGCCCCATGTGACGCAGCTCGCACCGCTTCGATTTAGACTCAGGCGCACCTGCTAGTTTGTTCTCTAAACACTTATTTTTCGCAGTGTCAAGTACATTAGAAACCTCGGTACGCAAAATTTCAAACTTTGTGCGATCAGTCTGTTGGCCCGTGGACCGCGAAAGTTTGTAGGCACGATCACGGTGCCTGATTCGGGCACATATAGCGGGTGAAACCCATGGTATGTGCTTCGATGAGATATATACTGAGCGAAGCGGTGCGACAGCGTCGTAGGCTGCAACAAGAATAGTAGTGAGGTTCCGTTCGGCTTCGTTGATATCAAAGGGATTGGGATCTAGGACGAGGCAGGAGGAGGGTGAGGTAGCAAGAAATGTGTTTAACGCGAAGGGGTTGTGCGCGGAAAACGCTCGAGGTTGGTGCGGACCAGGCAAGTTAGTGTCTTCTGTCAATGATTTTTACGTTTCTGGTGCGTATGACCTTAGTGAGAGTTGGAGGTTTGGCGCAACGAACGTCGATTTCAATGAAATCCTGGCCTGCTATGAAAGGAGCTACGGATTTGGACAGAGACTGGACTGAAGAAAGGTCTTTGACAATGAAAAGATAGAGCCATGTATGGGATCGATAGATGTGGTGGGTGGGTTCGAACAGGACTAGCGAAAGGAAGTGCAAGTTAATGTGGCTCCGTATGTGTTTAGATGCGGCGTTTGGAACGGCCATATTAATATTAAAGTAGCCTGTGACTATGACGTTAGTATAATGTGGGAGGTAGGTGGAGAGGACGTTGAAAAAATGTATAGAATATGTTGCGGGTGGGCGTCGATAAACGACTGCTACAAGTATTTTTAATGAATCGTTTATTAATTCGCAAATTAAAAATTCCAGTGTATTATCAAATACAGGTGCGGATTATGCTAAGAATTGTATTTAATAACTATTGTGTACGTATAGTCCGACGCCTCCACCTGCTTCCCCTTCTCTGTCGACTCTAAAGAAGTTGAGATCATCAATTGCTAGATGAGCATCGGGCTCGTTGTCTGCCAAGAAGGTTTCGGTTACAACTAGAATAGCATATGTTCGAGCAGAGCAACGTTCGTAAATTCGTAAAAAATCGCGTAAAAAATCGCGATTTCATACTGATGCCGACCGAGCTGAAGACCGTCATGAGATTGAAGACGGGGGTGAGCGCTCGGGTATGGGCCTAAGCGCCGCAAGGTCCGTCTTGTCATTAACGGGAATAAGAGGTGAGTTACGGCTCTGTCGCATGCAAACGACTAAATTTTTTACGATAGGCCGGTCGTAGTGGAGTGTCTTGGAAGCGGATAGTGCTTTACTGTACAAAATGTAAACGGGCTTTGGCAAAACAGGGCTAATATGAACTTTTCTGTTGTCCCCTATGCCGAAGATGGTTTACGCATCTAAATTTTTTAGACTACTCGCTTTTTTTAGTACAGCGTGACGCATAGTCGGTAAAGTAAACTTAATTACAAAAGCTTGTGTCGCAAGAGGGAGCGCAGAGGTACCATTCTGATTGTTGACCGCGCTGTCTTCTGCACGATCGGAGGGCTGCTCGAAAGGTGCTTTGTTGGTCCATGGTCGCATCTCAAGTGAGTGAAACATGAGGTTAACAAACCCAAGAGCAGAGAGTACGCTTTCGGTCAATTGAGGTGGCAGGGCATTGGCAACAAGCGGAATGCCAGAAATACGTATTTGACATGGATCTTCTAGGGTGTATTTCTGCGAAATGGTGACGATCTCGGATCTTAGAACGTTGAGCTCGGTAACGTGCCTATCGTCGGAGTCTTTTATTTTATTTTCTAAAGCAGAGACGCGGGACGCAAGATTTTTTATTTCAGCCGTATTGTTTTCGAGCACTTTTTATTTTCGGCGTTTGTTGACCTGAAATCGTGTAGAAAGGAGAGAAAATACTGGGGAGCTTCGGATTCGCCCATATTCGTCGGAGCAGTGAACGTCTGTGATTGAATTATGCAGCGCGGTGATGGCGTATTTTTGGAAGCAGCTGACGTAAGGAGAATCCTAGTGCGATTATGTTTGCTATAAGGTGTGTTGGATGGCAACGGAGGGGAGATAGCAGAGAGCTTGAGAGAGCCTGTATTAGAGGAAGGCGCAGGAAAAGGTGGCCGCAAGGGTGTATAGAGAACAGCTAGTCGGTCCGGCGCGCAACAAATAATAATGTTGGGAGCTGTGTACCACTCCAATACGCAACAGTCTTTGTGATACAGATTCTTGCAAAACATACACTGTACCGTGGTATAACGACGATTTAAGGGGGGGTCCTGCTTTAGAAGGTCAAAAAGATCGATTTTTCTTTATTCGCTAAATCTATCCCAAATGTATCTAAGAATATATTTCCAAAGTTTTAGAGGTAAATTCAAAATATTTCTGAAAATTTATAAGCCGAAGCGGTGCGGCGTTGAGCAGATGTACGAGCGCTCGGCCCCCCTTGAGCGCGCGCTCCTCACCTCACTTTTCTAATCCGAATTTCTTACCTGGGAAAGGTTCAAAGATCTTTCGGAACAATGTTTTGAAATTGTAGTGAGCATTGTAGCTATAAATATATATAGGTATACTAACTGTTCTGTAGTATAACGGTTTCTCTTTCTCTATTTCTCCCTACGTGTGTACATATTTCTACCATGCTGGTTCAATTGTTAGTTTTACTGTGATTCTCAACGAGTAAACATCGAAAGAAAATCATGTTAAATTATCCAAAAGGTGATCGTCCGAGCAATGAGCGTGCTGCAAAACGTTAGAAACGTAGATTTCAAGAAAATCATTTTACAAGTAAATCGGACGAGACGGAGTTAGATACAAGCAGTAGTGCGAGAAAATTATCAACTGCGAGCACCGATGATATAATTGTGCATCCACTTCACTATTATAAAATAATTGAATTTTTTACAGTTTTCAATGCACTTACACCGATATAATAATAATATGCAAATCGTGCAAGCAAAGCATACAATTTGCAGAGAGTGGTTATCGAGGCTTAGGCTTTAAAATTATATTATTGTGTGCATGCGGTCGAAGAAATAAATTTAGGACCGTTAATACGTACTGGCTTCGAAGTAAACAGACGTATTGTTTTCACTATAAGGTTATTTGGTATTGGACGAGAAGGCATTTATTTATTTTGTGGTATTATGCATATGTGCCAAGGTTTATCGAAATCGACCTACGATAAGATAGTGCAGATTTTTCACGCTGCGATGAACTGAATGTTCAATAGTGTCTGTGAGAAAGCTGTCAAAGAGGAGCAGGAAAAAAATGTTGAAAATGGCAGATCCGAAACGCATTTAAAAGTTTCCGGCGACGGATCATTATTACTCTGGCGAAGTCATCAACCTTATTGTTAAAAGTACATACAGTCAGTCATGTGCCTCAAAAAAAGCATCATTGAACAATGACGAATTTGAGTGATACGAAAATCATAAACAGTCATGCACCTCAAATCACGAAGGTGCGGCGGAGAAGATGCAGGTGAATTCAATTGTAAAAATGTTTTCAAGATCTGACGAAAAATTTTTCGTCAAATAAACCAATTATATCGGCGACGCCGACTCTAAAACTTTTACTGAGATTTTGAACATCAATCCATAGGGTGACGAGTGCCCTGTTACCAAAAATGAGTGCGTGGGACACATACAAAAACGTATGGGTACACGACTCCGTAATAACAAAAAGCAAGAGAAGCTCGGAGGTAAGAAGCGCCTGTCGTACGGCATCATCAAGAAGCTAAGCATTTATTATGGTTTAGCTATCCGAAGGAATATAGATTATGTAGAAAATATGAAAAAAGCGATAATCGCTACTTTAGATCATCATTGTTCTACAGATGATTTTCATCGGCACGAAAACTGCCCTCCAGGCGCTGACAGCTGGTGCGAATGGCGTAAGTCTGAGGCTATGAACTCACTGGCTTCATATAAATATCCTGCCAGATTGATTCAAGAGGATATCGAGTCGCACATTCGTCCTATTTACGAAGAGCTGTCCAAGGACGAACTTCTAACACGGTGCTTAGGCGGTCACACGCAGAATCCGAACGAATCGTTCAATGCTATAGTCTGGTGCATGAACCTCAAATTTTCCATTCTGGCCAAAAAATAGTGGAAATAGCCGCGTTTATGGCTGCAGGCATATTTAACGAGGGCTATTCTGTAGTTTTGAGGACCATGCAGCTACTCGTCATCAAATTCGGCCAGCAATGTAATATATTTGCGGATGACATCGACGAGCAACGCATCAATAGGCAGAACAGGCGCCAATCCTTATCGAGTAAGGAAGCTCGTACAGCCAGACAATTGGAACAAATGCATCAAAACCAGTTTTATGAAGAAGCAGAAGGGTTGTTATATGGAACAGGAATACTTGATTAGTCAATTATTACTGTAAGTAATCTAAAATTGATACTTTTTCCTATCGAAAACTTTGAAGCTGCGATTTCTCGAGTTTTTTGCTTTTACGATTTTTTTAAAATTGCGGGAAAGATTGCAAGAAAACTATACGATCGATTGAAACGAATGAAAGTTTTTATGTTAATGAAATTCTCTTCTAGTTGTACCTAAAAAATTATTTAAAAAGTTTGTTTAAACAATTTTTATAGCACGTTAAAGTATTTCTTTTGTTTAAAAACGTGTTTTTTTTCAAATTTGCTACAAATATAGAATTTTGCCATTTTTTCGGGTATTTATAGCTAAGACTAGAAAGAAAACATGAAAATTAAAAAATTTTATTCAAGTTCTGTTTCAGACACGCATTACGAGCTCTATTTTTCCCGCAGCTGAGAGACTTCAATAACGAGGCTTTTTGCAAATATATATTAATACTTTTGCACACAAACAATGATTTTGTATTCCACAAATATACTTGAAACTATACCAAAAAGTTCGCTATGGTTAGTTATTTATTTCTATCCTAACATAATCCACGAAAAACATCGTCTTTTAGGCCTTCTAAAGCAGGACCCCCCTTAACAAGGTGTTGCACTTGCAGCATACAGATTTTTGCATGATCAGCTCATTGCAAGCAAAAACGGCGAACGCACAACAGCAGCGTAAGCATGCTCGCGGAATATAACTCGAAGGAGCTGTCCTGTGTCACACACGATCGACGCCATCTGTTCATGGAAGCATGAGGCGCAATGCTCAAATTACCGACTGGCACGAATATACACGATTGAGCGGGTAACAAGAACTGTTCATAACCTCAATTGCAATTCGCTAAAATTAATACGCTGCACCGTAATACACGATTCATACGCCCTACATTTACCTTTTCTACAGATCTGTGACGGTTTTATGCAATTTTCGCACGCACATTCACTAATCGCTAGGGTTACAGTTTTGCACTCAGATTTGCACTCAATTTAGGTGTATTGGTACTTGTGTGGTCATCAAACATGTCACTTGTCGATATGGAACGAGTATGATGTGCAGGTGCGTGTGGCGTAGGACGCGGTGTAGCAATTGGTACCCAGAGGCTGATCAGGTGACGACGGCTCATTGGTGACGGTCAGTAAGCAGCGAACACTGTGATTAAGGCGCGATCGGTGCCGTTTGCGATTAGGTGATTCAGTCGTATCTGAAACTCGCCTGACACATCAAGATAAACCACATAGCAGTAATCTAGGTGATGTAATATCAATGCACATGTTAACGAAAACGTTAACGAACAACAGTCTCTTGGCTCTAGAGAGAAATACATTGCTACTATCTAAAAATAAAAAATAACTACTTATAGGCATGACAAATACCTACCATTTGAGATCCCGGAAGTTCAAATATATTAATTTGTTTATTTATAAAAAATAAAAAACTACGATAACAAGCATTTTTTTAAATCATTTTTAATTACTTTAAATAATGATCAGAGAACTCTGAAAGTCTGTAATAATAAAGCTATGATAGTACTTATAATATGTAAAAAATTTCATTAAAAGATATTCGTTAATTGTTGAAAAATCTATTTTGCAATTAAAAAACCATTGTGGCAAAACTTAATTTCTACAGTTTTGGGGTGGTACTCACAACCGTTTGAAGTCTTATTCTCTTCTTTAAGACTTGTTTTATAATAAACAACTTGAATCTAAACGATTTCATAAGTTTAAACTATTTAAAAATGGCGTCAAAGAAAGGGTCGTTTTTTCGTCATAAACAAAAGGGCACAGTAGCGCAAATAATATTTTAATTAAAATTGTGAATATATATTCGAAAAGCTACTATTTTTGTGTAAATTTTAAGCCCCGAAAAGTTACTCTACGATATCTGCACGCAGAGAAATTTTTTTTTCTTTTTAATAAATTTGAGCTATATATGCAATATTAAGGTTCAGAAAAAATAGCATCAATTAGATAGATATTTTAAGTATGTGAGCAAAACAGTGTGAATAAAGTAAAGCTAAAATTGTCCCATAAAAAGTTCGATAAGCATAGCTATATCCGATTCAGTGGCTGCCAGCACACCGGGCGACGGCGGCGGCGGCGCGCAAGCGCATAGCATACTACGGTACTCGTGACGGCACGCGCGCGTTTTAAAATCACATGTATTTGGTATATGGATTATCTCAGATTAATATGAAGGTAAATTCGATATTTTTCTTTCATATTAAGGGGAGTTGGGGCTCGTCTTGATACTTACCAATCAGAATTTTGCATTAAACAATCTATTAGGTGCATCATAAAGAATATAAGAAACTAAAAGACACGTATTTTTTTCTTTATTCAATATCCTCTTTAAGCGATTCCTCAAAACAGTACTATTTAAGTCTAATATGACTGGACTATATAGCCTGTGACGAGAAGTGCGCAACAGCCAGGACTACCTCTGAGCCGTTGTACATCATCAATCGCAGCCGTGTGGTTGACGCTGAGGCATTCAAGTTGGTAGTCGATATTTGTATCCGAGCCATCAAGTGGCGACTAATCATAGTCAGCAAGATGAGAGAGGAGGTAGTCTTGTTGTATCGATTTAAAATCCAGATAGCTAAACGAGTTAGCTACAGAGGGTACAGCAGTTTCAACCCCAATATGAACCTTTATGATGTTGTGGTGACTGAGAAAAGGCACCGCCTGATTACTAACAGTTAAGCACTACGTCATTGTCATCAGTCATTATTACGTCTATCCATGTGTGAGAATCTTTCAGGTGATGAGTCGCAGCATGGTCTACTATATAAAAATTAAGGTCATCAGAAAGTCGCCTAATAAATTTAACGTCGTCTGACGTCTTGAGTAAATTCGCATTTAGATCGTCCATGATTATTTTATAGCTGTAATGTTAGGTGTGCTTGGTGAGTTGGGCAATAACATCAGAGCTCTGGAGAAACGGGACATGAGGTGGTCTATAATATAAGTGCAACAAAGACGGGCGGTAGACTGCCCTGCTGCACACTGCACATGATATATTCTGGGATAAGTGGCTTTACCTCCTGAGTAATCGATGAACTGCACTGAAGATTGACTTTAAAGGTATTGTGAATATATAGGACTAACTTGCCTCCGAATTTATTACGTTCAAGTCTAATGCAAGAATAGCCGTTGATCTGAATACAATCACTCTCAACGTTAGGCGGGGCCAGTGGCAAGATGTTGTCTGAGGATCTCGATGTGTCCTAAAAGAGTGGTCACATTGACAAAAACTGATCTCAGTCTACCGTGCACCCCCCAATAGTGCCCCTGGCTAGTCATTCCGCAGTGGCAGCCTCGGTTTGTTTAGAAGCTATAGTAACAGTCGCTGAACTTTTATTTACAGTATTACACGCTTGTTTGACCGCCATTTCGTTTGAATTTATCCCATAGGATGATAATATTGCTTGGAGATCAGCTGCTCAGAAAAATTCATGAGAGACGTCGCCATTACGTCTCTTGCCTAGGAACCGGCCCCCTCTATGCCATACATATTTAAAATTTAGCCTCATCGCAAGGGCCTTTAGGCTTCTGAATTTTAAGAAAGAATCTCTGCCTAGGAGCTCATTAATGAAGATTTTATCATTTATTATTAAGTTATTAGTATCCTGGTCAAGAGTCGAGGTATCTACGTTTCTCGTGTAGAAGCTAGTAATGAACTTCTTTGCACGCATGATTTCCCCGTATAATGCACTACTAGAAAGGGTAACAACCCACGGCAACCGTCTACTCCTATCTTTCGCGGAAATTGGTGACAGGCTGCCGCTCATCTCATCGAAGCAGGCGGATGCTTATAATATCCTCTTTCTGAATCAGTGGGAGAAATATGCGCAGCACAGTGCGTGCAACATCTATTCTTTTCGTTTCATTACCATCAAAAATACCTGAAATTATTAGTTCTTTACTTGTATCGATGCTGTTATCGCACATGACTCCCCTACCAACCGATTTCTCCCGCATGCTACGTAGGATCGATGCAGTTCTACTTCCTCGTCGATGTTTTCGCAATTGTTATTACTATTGTTATTGTAAGTATCACATTTGTCATTCGGAAAAATTAAGCTACCTCCGTCGTAAATATTGCTAGTACTATTAACATTATTATTACTATTACTATTTGCGTTGAAATTATTATTATTATTATTAATGTTATTATTAATAGTGGTCGATGAGAAAGTATTTTCTTCATTGCTAAGGAGTGTGCCAAATCTACAATTTTCTAACATGTTTGATATTTCAGTGTTTTTATGTTCAATGTTCTCTACTTTTCCGAATATTATGTCATGATCATTGTCAATTTTATTTATAAAATTATGTATTGTTTGTTTAAGAGTGTCTTGAAGAGTGTGGTTATGATTTTTGAGGTTACATACTTCTTAACAGAGTGCTTCCTTTTCGTTCTTCAACTCCTCCAGCTGGAAGTGTTGATGAGACAGCGTTTCTTCTATTTTCTGCAACTTGGATTCAATTGAAAGCGTTAAACTGTGTATTGCTGGTAATGTGCATAACGCATTAACTATTGCATCCAATTTGCCTTCAACAAAAGCATTGTGCCTAGCAAGCGCACTACCAATGTGTTTAGAGGTTGAGTTGGCATACTCCACTAGAAAAGAGACCGTTGTTCCCCATTTTAATAGAGATTACATCCAACATTCGTAAGGCCGACGTGTATACTACGTTCACGCTGCTGTTTTGCATCCCTAACGACAGCGATGCGTCCTCGCGTTGAAGTCTCCGCCCCCTTGACCATACTTTTGCTCGGGGATTCCCCACTATGCCCGGCTACCATGCTGAAAAAGGCTGTGCGACGTCACGGGAAACGACGAGACCAATCGGAACTTACTATTGACGGGGGTGGGGCGTAGCCGTGGCAACGTAGCTTGGCCCTGCGTATTGGATTGGCCCAACTGTACAGTCGTCGGCCTCTTATTGGCTGGAGTCGACAAAACTAGCTCCTTCTCTTTCCCACTCGCGGCGGTGTTGCTTTTCGCGGTTACAGTTAATATTACATAAGCAACACTTACGTAGTGCGTTGCTGCTCCTGGGAATGTCACCGAAGATGGCGCTTTTGCCTACCATGATGGTAGTCGTGACTGAGTAGAGACGCTCTGCAGATGGAAGTGGCGATATTGTTACCTGGAGACAGCAGATGTCACCTCGGTGCGATGTTGGTTGTTCGTCGAGTCGACAGATGGCGTGCAGGTAAAGAGGACGCTCTGCGTGTACTGCTCGAAAGAGAGAGTGAGAGAGCAAGCTGTATCGGCAGAATCCATCCCGCGCGAACGAAAAGTCTTCGCAAAAGCATCGCCGCTACTCCGTTTGGAAACCGCGGAGAGGAAAAGAATGAGTGAGTGAGAGAGGATTGAGTGTGCGAGAGAGTGAACTCCGTAATCAGGGGGGGCGGCACAGTACAGCAGTTTTGTCGCCTACGCTTCGTAGTTCTCAACGGGCAAGTGAGGGAGAGCGTGCGGCGGCTTGAGTAAGTCGGAGTGAAGGAAGGATCGATAATTAGCTACATGAACGCTCTCTCTCTCTCTCTCTCTCTTTCTCTCTCTCTCTCTGTGTGCGTGGGGACTCGCCGCTCGACTGCTAGTGTCTGTGGGCCGGTTTGTTGTAGCACTTGCATACAGCTATATGCTAAATAATTACAGCTGTTATTGGCCAACCTGCACGGCTTTTCATCATCAAAGTGGCAACAACATCTGGCCAGATTTTGAGGTTCGGTGCAATGAGAATGGCAGAGCGGCGGGAGCTGAGCATGGAGCAAATCTAATACAGAAATGGCACTCATATCAAGACACTTCGACGCATCACCACCTACTACCTAGGCGCCACCTACCGACTGGAGCTGTAACAACGAGGCTACCGAGATGACATCTACTGTAACCCGATCCAAATAACGACACTTTTCCCTCGCAGAACGAATATCTATGTCGCCACCGCCACCATGGCTGACAGTCGCGCCCTCTGCGGGAAGGTCCCCAGGAGCAGCAACTAATTACGTAAGTGCTGCATCTGCAATATCACATGTCATCCAGCGTGCAAGCCTCTTGCAGTACTTACACGCGCGCAATGAGGTACACTACAGCTCCAATCCAAAGCTGTAGCGTGCCAGGACTGTATACAGTCGTATCGAAGTCATTGCTTGAGTCGGCAGCTCCGCGCGCGACGAATATTAGCATGAGTGCAATAGAGATAGAGTTAGCCGCTTCCACTCCAGCCAATAAGAGGACAGTCTCCTGCCTGGTGGAGTATGCCAATTCGACACCTAGAAACATTGACAATGCACTTACTAGACATTCGACCTCTTTTGAAAGCAGATTGGATGCAATTGTTAAAAGGCTAGATTCATTACCAGCAATACACACTCTAGCACTGTCAATTGGGTCCAAAATGCAGAAAATAGAGGATAAGATGTTAAAACACCACTCCCAGCTGGAGGAGATGTTAAATGAAAAGCAAGTGCTTTGTCAAGAAATTAATTATTTAAAAATTAACAAGAAACAGCTACACGAAACGTGTCATAATATAACAAACAATTTGTTGAAGAAGATTGAAGTTAATTATACTGCAATAATAGACAGAACAGATAATATAGAGCAGTTTAATTTTGAAATGAAAAAATTAGTCGAAAACAATAGTGAAACAAAGAAATACGATCATGACTTTAAAATAATAATTGAAAAAATTAATAAATTTGAAAGCGACAACTCCTAAATATTAAAGGATATAGGAAAAATTATTGCACACGAGACTACAAATAACAATCATGAAACTGCAATAAATAAAATATAGGAAACTATGGAAATTATTCAACAAAAAAATTAAGAATTTATTAGTAAAATTGAAAATTACTGAATTGGCCTGCCTACCAGTAAGGAAAACACAACTCTTTCACCGCACAGTATTAGAAATGGTAATGATAAGAAAAATAGCGTAATTAGTATTAATGTAAATAATAACAATAATATATACTATGCTGATAATATTAATGACGAAAGCAATGATACACTGCAAGATACGGTTTCGACGTCATATATTTCGACAACACATATTTATAATAATACAAGTTCACGACATACTGTGTCGTATCCTCCCATCAATACAGAAAACAGACATAGTAAATACCCTCCTGCTACGATCAGATGAGCCGTTTTCTGTGACATCAGTCAAGGTAAGCAGCGAGCGCAAACGGACACCGTGGGTTGTTACCCTCTCCAGCAGTGTGTTAGGAGATAAAATTATGCGAGAAAAAAAATTTATATCAGGCTTTCACGCTAAAGACGTTGACATCTCGGCACTTGACCAGGAGACTAGTGATGCAATAATAAATAGCAAAATTTTTATAAATGAACATTTATCAAGGGAAGTATTTAATAAATTTAGTAGCCTTCAGACCCTTGCGATGAGGCTCAAATTTAAATATGTTTGGCATAGAGGGGGCTGATTCCTGGTCAAGATGCGTGATGGCGATGTCTCCCACGAATTTTTAACAGCGGCAGACCTCCAAGCAATTTTAGCATCGTACGAAACTTCACAAATTGCACCAAATACAAACCAAATAACAGGAAATGTAACTATAATTGGAAAAGATACGTCTGTCATTCAAACAAGCAATCAAAAGGAGGCAGTCGCAAATGAATTACTATCAGTGGACACTGCTGGGGGGGTTCACTGTAGGGGACTGAGAGCAGGATTTATCAATGTGACCTCTGTAGATTGTCACATTGATACACTCCGTCAACACCTTCTATCTGGTCCCCCCTACCACCTTTTTGGAATTGCTGAGACGCACCTTGCTCCCAACGTCGACGACAATCGTATCCGGATCAAGGGTTACTCAATTTTAAGATTAGATAGGAATAAATTTGGGGGTGGGTTAACTCTGTATGTACACAATTCTTTTAAGGTTACCATACTAAGCCGCTCACGTATCACGCAGGATGGTACACCCAATATTCCTGAATATATTATGTGTAGTGTGCAACAGGGCGACCTTCTCCCCGTATTCGTTGCTTTAATTTATAGGCCGCCGCATGTACCATTCCTACAAAACTCTGATGTAATTGACAAACTAGCAACATACACGCAGGACTATAGTCACAAAATTTTGATGGGTGATCTGAATACGCACCTGTTGAAGACGTCGACTGGTGCAAAATTCGTTAGGCGATTAGCAGACGATTTAAATCTAAAAATAGTAGAGCATGGTGCGACTTATCACCTCGAGGGGTCTCACACATGGATTGATGTCATTATGACAGATGAGAACAACGTTGTACTGAATGCCAGCAATCAGACGGTGCCCTTTGCCAGTAATCATACACTTATAGATGTTGAGATAAATTTTAAATTAAACAATAGCCCCATCGCCGACGCATTTAGTTATAGAGATTTTAAAACAATAAAACAGGAAGATCTTTTATCTTATCTAAGTAACTGTGACTGAGCGACGTTTGATTGCTTGGACAACAACGATGTGGACAATTTATTGGGACAGCTCAGCGCCAATCTCATGGGGGCAATAGATGAGCTTGCCCCACTGAAGCAATTTACACCAAAAAATAAAGCAAATCCTCCATGGGTCGACGCTGATCTGGCTTACATAATAAAAAAACGTGACGCTGGACGCAGACAACTTGCGACAGAACGCACAAAAAACGGTTATTCCTGGCAGGAGTACCAATCTCTCGCAGCCGAAGCAGACCAAGGCATAAAAACGGCGAGGGAGACTTACATGCAGAATAAAATTTTTAAGCCCTAGAAAATAAGAAGGATATTTGGAAAGAACTAAAGGGCTTGGGGCTCCTGCCAAGGGCACGGGGTTGCATGGCTTCTCACGGTGAGCTGAACTCGCACTTTGCGGGGGTATCCATCTCGCAGAGTGAAGGTGACATTGATTTGAGTAGCATCCTGGACTCGGCCAGCGATGACGGCTTTGTTTTCAAAGACGTTACAGTGACGGACGTAGTTCTGGCTGTTGCTCACTTCTCGTCGCAGGCTAGGGGTGAGGATGGTATTCCCCAAAGCGTCGTAGCCAAGGCTCTCCCGTATGTAAGTCATCATATAGCGAGGGTCTTCAACTCCTCTCTGTCTGGAGGTGTCTTCCCAGAAGCTTGGAGAGAGGCTCACTTGGTGCCTCTCAAAAAGGTTTCAGTGCCATCTTCTCTATCAGATTTTCGTCCAATAGCACTATTGAGTTTTCTCTCCAAGGTACTGGAGAAGATAGTACACGACCAGATTACCGATTTCCTAAGATCCAACAAGATCCTGGATCCTCTGCAAACCGGTTTTAGACAGCATCACAGCACCCAGACAGCACTACTAAAACTGACTGAGGACATACGAACTGGGATTAATGACAATAAGAAACTAATGACCATACTTCTACTGTTCGACTTTAGCAAGGCGTTTGACACTATATCATCATCTAAATTACTTCGTAAGCTGATACGCATGGGGATTCCAGAAGTGTTCTTCTGTGGATCAAATCATACATTTTCGGTCGTAGGCAGAAAGTCATAACTGACAACAGTCGGGAATCTGATTGGCTAACCACCAATCTGGGTGTGCCACAGGGTTCAGTCCTGGGGCCCTTGCTACTCAGTCTTTATATCAATGACTTACAAGACGTACTGACCGGTGGTGATGTTGAACACTTGCTATACGCGGACGAATTGCAAACCTACACTCAAGTGACATGGCGAAATTTTCATGTGGGTATCAGTCGCATATCGGCTGTTGCTAGGGCAGTGTCGGAGTGGGCTGAAGCATCCGGACTGCGACTCAATGTCGGCAAAACAAAAGCGATCATTTTTGGCTCCGAGCACAACATCAATCGGCTGAAGGATCTTGGTTTGCCTGGTATTGAGTTTCAGGAAGGTGTACATGTGCCTTTCTCTGACTCTGTCACAAACCTTGGTGTTTGACATAGACTCTAAACTTACGTGGAAACTGTAAGTTGATGCAGTTGGAAGAAAGATAAATCGTGCTCTTTACAGCCTACGATTTTTTGGTTCATGCACTACCTAGGCGTTGAGAAAACAGCTTCATGTGCGCTGGTAGTGCCACATTTAGATTATTGTTCCGTGATTAACCTTGATGTGTCTGATGAGCTTGAGACGAAGTTACAACGACTTAAAAATTCATGTGTGAGATACATATGTGGTGTTAGAAGGGACGAGCAGGTCACTCCTCACAGGAAATATCTTGGCTGGCTTACCACAAAGGAAAGAAGAGCGTACTTTGCGGGGTTATTATTGTATAAAGCAATAAATGTGGGGCAACCTCCGTATCTTGCGGCTCGCTTCGGTAAAAACACAGCCAGAACTTCCAGTAGGAGTGGTATGAAAGAGCTCTCGGTTCCGGGATCGCGGATTAATAAGGATCTCTACTCGTTTAGAGCCCAAGGCTCGCAATTCTGGAACTTCCTCCCGCTGCAGTGTGAGATATCTGCCGTCCTTATGTAAATTTAAAACGGCGTTAGGCAGGTACCTCGGTCGACCGCACGGTGATTAATCTGACATTTTGTAGGAAAGAGGAATACATGGGTATTTATTTTTATTTGTTTGTTTGTTTGTTTGTTTGTTTGTTTGTTTGTTTGTTTGTTTGTTTGTTTGTTTGTTTGTTTATGTTTTTAAATTCTGACGTGTTGGGTGTACGGGTATGCAAAAATGAGTGAATCTCCAGAAATTGTTATGAAACTGTGATATTGACATACTGTGATATATTAGATAATGCCAAATGGTGCAACAATGATTCATATACTTATATACTGACGACCTGTGATAGTGATCAATGATTTTAATCTAAAGACGAAATAACAAATTATGTAATGTATTTTTGCCAAATGACAACATAAATCGTATATCTATCTATCCATCTCTCTCTTCAGTATCGCCAGCGAACGAGGGAAGAGCAAAGTTGACGCGCAACTATAAGCGGTGGTCGCGATGCTCCGAGTGCCCCCGGGCCTACAATCTTGTCGGCACTGGGCCCGTTAGCTGCATTGATAAATGTAGAGGCATATTTGCATCAAGGATCAACCGCACCGCGCATCCTAGCACAGGAGCAAAATTTTAATTTGTTTCATTTCGTTACATTCGCGTAAAGCGAGACCTCATTTTAGGTGGTCCTATAGTGAATTATGAAAAATTTGCTAGTTAGATGATAAATTTTTTTTAATTGGTTATTATATTTGTTACCTAAAAAGAAAGTTTTTCCTAAATTTTTAAATAGTTTACCCATAGTTATGTATAAAAAGCTAGCAAGTATAGCATTTGAAAAACATTATGAAATATCTAATACCTATACCACACAGAACTGTGAACTTCAAATTTTTAAAAACACAATTATAAAGAAAAATTAATTTATATTGAATTTTTATTGTAAAAATAACCTAAAAAACACATTTTTAACTATATTCATGGGCAACACTTTCTTAATAAATATTTTTTGAAAAATCGGAGTGCATGGTTGTAATGCGAATAAGTTGAATAAGATATCCGTAAAGTTTCAGATCAATTAACTGTAATCCTATGCGCACAAGACTTGCTGAACATTGGAAAACCATAAATGGAGAAAACTGCATTTTGTAAGAAATAGAAATAATTTTCTCATTTATTTATTTATTTATTTAAACCAGAAAATAATTTACAGAGTAATTATTTACATATTTACATCCATAAATCCTGCAGAGATAAACACATTATCTGTTCGCAGGTCTGGTATATTACAATATATATAATATAACACAATACTAACCTTAAAAGTAAACTTAAAAATACTGTTCATAAAATTTCTTTATTTGCCAACAAATATTCACCGCAGTGGACGTAATATTTATATAATTAACAATTTACATAAAAATGCACTCAATATTAGCATTTATAGATTGGTTTTGATCCGACTCTTTATTTTATCATTTTGAGCTGATTTGCTAATATCTAAGTTTTTTAGGTTGTTTGGTAGCATGTTAAAAATCGAAATTGCTTTTATATAACTATTTTTATTACTAATTTTTTTATTATACCTAGGTATAATTATATTTTTATTCCTAGTTATACTATTAGATGTGAGGTACTTATTTTGAAGTTCAGAGTAATGTAACTTTATAGATTCAAAACTGAAAATTTGTTCAATATTCATTGGATTATCCTGTATAACAAAATTGTTTTTATTTACAATTTTTAGGATTCTATTCTGTAGGTTTTAGTTAGGTTAAAATTCCATAAT
This sequence comes from Gastracanthus pulcherrimus, assembly GCA_949152435.1. Classification (NCBI taxonomy): domain Eukaryota; kingdom Metazoa; phylum Arthropoda; class Insecta; order Hymenoptera; family Pteromalidae; genus Gastracanthus; species Gastracanthus pulcherrimus. The sequence continues at coordinate 98,449,810 of OX424576.1, read as the reverse complement.
TAATTATACTGTGAAAAAAAGAGTAGTACATTATTCTCATTACTTCTGTTGACATAAACTTTGAGATCTTATAAAATATATATACTAGATATTTAGTTTTTTTTATAATTTCTTGTATGTGACTACTCCACCTTAAATTATAATCAAATATGATTCCTAAATATTTATAATTCTCAACTCTTGTTAAAATTTTATCATTTATCTTAACATTCATTTGAGTTGGGACACTGTCGCTATAGCTACCAAAAGTCATATATACCGTCTTGACAACATTTAGTGATAATTTGTTTACTGCTTACCATTTATCTACAGTTAGAAGATAATTATTCATAGTTTCCTGAGCTTCTCTCCAGTTATTGCCCGTAGCTATCACAGCAGTGTCATCTGCATAAGATGAAATTGCTTCAAAAGAAATTTCTTTCAATAGATCATTGATATAAAGTATGAACAGAAGAGGTCCTAAAATTGTACCTTGCGGAACACCTATGTTTATTATCATGTAATCACTTTCACTGTTATTAATCTTGGCTTTTTGGTATCTATTATTTAGATAACTTGTTAGTAAGTCCAATGCCTGTCCTCTGATACCAATACAATATAATTTTTCAAGTAATATTTCATGATCTACAGTATCAACAGCTTTGGCAAGATCCAGAAAAGTTATAATCGTTGGTTTACTACTATCTTTAGAAAAGTTATAATCGTTAGTTTACTACTACGACTCGTTCGTCGCGCGTCTGCTAGGTACACCTGCTCGTGTTTTGGCTCCTGCATTTACACCGCACTCTGCTGCCTCCTGCGTCTGTGAGCCGGTCTGTTGTGGTGCCTGCACAGTAGAACATTCTAAATATAGCTGTGATAATAAATCACAACTTCCACTGGTCCATCGGCACGGCTTTCAACATCCAAGCAACAACACCCGGCCAGGTGTTTTTTGAGGTTAAGTGAGGTGAATACGGCAGAGTGGCGGGATCCAAGCACGAAGCATAAATAATTCAGAGGTACCACTTCATTCTGGACACACAGCACGCAGCGCCATACTATCAAGGCGCCATCTGCCGACTCGAACTGCAACTACGTGACTACCGAGGCGACACCTGCTGCATCCTAGACACACCATCATTACCTTCCACGACTCATCTTTGTCACCACTAACATCATGGTCGACAACTGCGCCATCTGCGGGGAGGTTCCTAGGAGCAGCAACTCGCTACGTAAGTGCTGCATATGCAATATAACATATCATCCGGCGTGCAAGCCTTTTGCAGTGCTTACCCGCGTACAAAGAAGTGCACTACAGCTACAAACCAAAGCGGTAGCGTGCCAGGCATGCATCGACTCGAAGAGGTCGATGTTCGAGTCGACAGTAACGCGAGCGACGAACGCTAACAACAACATGAGTGGGAAAGAGAAAGAGCTAGCCGCGTCCACTCCGGCCAATAAAAAGCCTGCAACAGCTGCGCGCACCAATCAGGCGACCAAAGTCGCGCCCACCAACTCCTCACTCTCTCCGTTGCAGGGGCTAGGCCCCGCCCCCACCAGCATCCTACTCCGGTTGGCCGCGCAGTCTCCTGTGACGTCACTAGGCCCGCCCATTTCCAGCACGGGAGCAGAGCACAGCGGGGAATCCCCGAGTGACGTCACGGCCAAGAGTACGGACCGAGCTAATAATACTTCGCAGTCCTCCTTCTCCAAAAATAACAGTAGTATTAATGACATAAATGCGTTCGTCATTCGTATGCTAGACAGCACCGCGTTAAAAAAGGGAACAACGGTCTCCTGCCTGGTGGAGTACGCGAATTCAACTTCAAGAAACATTGACAATGCACTTGCTAGACATTGCACCTCTATTGAAGGCAGATTGGAGGCAATTGTAAATAGGCTAAATACGTTACCAGCAGTACATACTTTGGTACTTTCAATTGAATCCAAGCTGCAAAAAATTGAGGAAAAACTTTCGAAACAACACTCCCAGCTGGAGGAGATGAAAAAGGAGAAGCAAATGCTTTGTCAAGAAATAGATAACCTAAAAATTAAAAATAAAAAATGACACGATAGTAACGTCGAAACGAACAATTTGTTGACCAGTACAGAGGTAAATTATAATATGTTAATTGAAAAAATTGATAATCTAGAGCAGACTAATCTTGAGTCACAGACTAAAATTGATAATTTTATATTAAACACTTTTGAAAACGATTTCCAAAACTTGACTAATAAAATCAATAGAGTTGAATATGACAACAAGGAAATAATAACAAAAATAGAAAAAATAATAACAAAAGAAGACTTTACCTCTGCATATACTACTACTATTAACAAAATTGAAAGAAATGTATAGAACATCCAAAAAGATAACTAACTTATATTAAATAAAATTGAATTCCAACAAATCGCAGTGCTTCCCAGTACACAAAACAATACCGTTTCTCTGACAAGTACAAATAAATGTAATAATAATAATAATGCGTCTGCTACAAATAGTACTTTACTCGACAATTATAGTAATATAAGCGACACAATTAACAATTGTAATATCAATAATGACGGGTTTATCCAAGTTGTAAATAGTAGAAAAAAAACATCTAGTCATTTGCATAAGTACAATATCGACAATGATGATGCTGCAGCATCACCTGCACGAAGCACGCGGGTGCAAACGATTGATGGTGGGACAATGCACAGTAAAAACATTAAAAGCGGTAATACGGAGCTCATTATTTCAAACATTTTCGACGGTGATGTCTCTAAGCGTGTTGACGTTGCACACGCGATACTGTGCCGTGTCCTTCCATCAACACGAAAAATAGATATAATAGGCACACGCCTGCTTCGGTCAGAAGAATCGACAGCTGCGGCATTAGCAGATACAAATAGCGAACGTAGACGGTCACCATGGGTTGTTACCCTTTCCAGCAGTGCGTTAGACGAGAAAATAATGCGAGCCAAAAAGCTTATCACTGGCTTTCATGCTAGAGATGTCGACATTGCAGCTCTTGACCAGGACACAAGAGATGGGATTATAAATGGGAACATTTTTATAAATGAATTATTAACAAAAGGATGTTTTATTACATATAGAAGTCTCAAGGCCCTTGCGATGAGACTTAATTTTAAATATGTTTGGCATAGAGGGGGCCGTTTCCTGGTGAAGAGGCGCGATGGCGAGGTCTCTCATGAATTTTCATCTGCGGCTGATTTACAGACAATAGTGGCATCATATACCATTAATCAACCATCTCAAACTGTAAATAATATAACAAAAACCGTTGATAATGAAATCGTAATTGATAAAAATGTAATTCCGTCAGCTACTGCAAAAAATTGACTATCCGCAGACACTGCTGGGGGGGTTCACTGTAAGGGACTGAGGGCAGGTTTTGTCAATGTTACCTCACTGATGGGGCACATTGGCATGATTAAACAACACCTTTCAGCTCGTCCTGCCTACCATCTCTTTGGAGTTGCTGAGTCGCACCTTGACCCTGATGTTGGGAGTGATCTTATTCAGATCGACGACTACTCACTACTTAGACTTGATCGCAACAAACTAGGGGGCGGGCTGGTCCTGTACATTCATAACACTTTCAAGGCCAATTTACTATGCAGCTCTCCAACAACACAGGAGGGCAGGCCATTTATACCTGAATATTTAATGTGCAGTGTTCAGCAGGGCAGCCTTCCCCCCGTCTTTGTAGCTTTGGTATACAGACCACCACACGTACCGTTTTTACAGGGCTCTGACTTAACAGACAAACTAACGATACATACTCAAGACTTTAGTCACAAAATTATTATGGGAGATCTGAATGCGAACTTACTCGGAACGTCAGCCGATGCAAAATTTGTTAGGCGGTTGGCTGATGATCTTATCCTTCAAATAATTGATCATGGTGTGACTCATCATCTCACGGATTCTCACACGTAGATTGATGTGATCTTGACAGATAGTAATTACGTTGTACTGAGCAGGGACAATCAGCCGGCGCCTTTTCCCAGTCATCATAACATCATAGAGGTCGAGATTGGGGTCGAAACTGCTGCATCCCCTGTGGCTGAATCTTTCAGCTACAGGGATTTTAAATCGATCCAGCAAGACGACCTCCTGTCTCGCCTAGCTGACTGTGATTGGTCGCGGATCGATGGTCCCGCGGCGGGTGTTGACAGTCAATTAGAGTGCCTCAGTGTCAACCTCATGGCTGTGATAGATAAAATTGCACCGTTAAAAGAGTTCACGCCGAAAAAGAAAACAAATCCACCATGGGCTGATGCTGAACTAATACATCTTTACTAAAAACGTGATTCCGTACGACGACGCTATGCGTGGACCAAAGACTACAGACTGTGGCGGGAGAATCAGGGCCTTGCAGCTGAAGCTGAATTACGAACGAAGGAAACAAGGGAAAGATTTTTACAAAATAGAATTTCTGAAGCGATAGATAATAAGAAAGATATCTGGAAAGAGCTCAAGGCTCTGAGCCTTCTGCCAAAGACAAGAGAGGAGCTTTATGGTTTCTCACCGGAAGAGCTCAATGCCCACTTTGCAGGGGTGTCAATCTCCCAAAATGAGGGTGATGAAGAACTTGACAACGTCCTGACCACTGCCAGTGATGACGGTTTTGTTTTCCGAGAGGTCAGCTTCTCGGACGTGGTCCTGGCTGTTGCCCACTTCTCATCACAGGCCAAAGGGGAAGACGGCATTCCCCAAAGTATAGTGGCTAAGGCTCTTCCGTTTGTGGGAGATCATATTGTTAAGATCTTTAACTCCTCTCTGTCCAGTGGCATTTATCCAGGAACTTGAAAGGGAGCTCAGTTGGTGCCTTTGAAGAAGAAGCCTGTCCCATCTACGGTGTCAGATTTCCGACCAATTGCCCTACTGAGTTTCCTTTCTAAGGTCCTTGAAAAAATAGTACACGACCAAATAACTGACTTTTTACGAGAAAATAATACTTAGGACCCGGTGCAGACTGGTTTTCGACAGAATCACAGTACACAGACAGCACTACTAAAACTGACGGAAGACATAAGATCAGGCATTAACAACAATAAAAAACTATTGACTATTTTGTTAATGTTTGATTTTAGCAAAGCATTCGACACCATCTCACACACTAAACTGTTGCGTAAGCTGATGCGCATGGGATTCTCCAGGAGTGTTCTCCTGTGGCTTAAGTCATATATTATGGGGAGACGACAGAAAGTCGTCACAAACACAAACAGGGATTCAGGTTGGCTAACCACCAATCTTGGCGTTCCACGGGGCTCAGTCCTGGGACCCCTGCTTTTCAGCCTGTACATAAAAGACTTACAACACGCACTAGACTTAGATGGTGTTGAACACATACTTTACGCTGACGACCTGCAAACCTAGACACAAGTGACCCTGAAGGGGTCTTTTGCGTTATACTTATAATAAGTAACCATAAATCATCGTACATGAAATTTACAATTGAACGCAGTGACAATCCCGCAGTACCGTGAAAAAAATGTTCAATGTTAATCGTGACGCTTATTAAATCATTGCTGTCTCCTAATGAAATCAAGTGTGCATGAATATCGCGCATAACCAACTCGAGCCATAATATTGGATTGAAATCTGCAGGATACGGCTCAAATATACGTAAAGTCAAACGTACAGCATTAACACGAAATCTATGAACGTACTGGTTGCGCGCTTCAACTATCGTAAATCTCGTACCAGATGGCTCAACCGATAGTTCAACGACCTCTTCGCTCTCTTCATCGTCGCTGCTGCTGCCACTACTGCTACTTCTGCTGCCGATGGTGGTGGTGCATGGTGCTGCTGCTACCATCGGCAGTAGACATGCCCCCGCCGCCACCACTGCCTACCTGCGATAAGTGACTGTCACTTTCGGCTACCGGTGTATTAGTGTTACTCGCATCGGTTTCCCCTCCCTCAAAAGACGGCGACGCCGAGATGTTTTCGTTTCGCCCCAATGGTGCGTGATATATGCCTATAAAGGATTTCCTTTTGCCTTAAAAGTAGAATAGCTATTCTTTTTATTTTTTATTGGAAAGTTTAATTTGTTTATTTTTACGTGTGTAATATATAAAGTTTTTGAATTAAAAACTTTAAACCATATCGAGTAAAAACAATTTTATATGAAATTTTCAATATAAGCGTATACGATTTTTCTACAATTTTATACAATTATATATAGCTGTATATATAACTTATACATAGTTATATATATATATATATATATATATATATATATATATATATATATATATATATATATATATATATATATATATATATATATATATATATATATATATATATATATATATATATATATATATATATATATATATATATATATATATATATATATATATATATATATATATATATAATTGAAACTAACAGTATTTTTTATTTATTTATTCCTAGACCCGCAGACTGAAAGTTTCCTACAGCTAGACAAGTTAATCCACGAGATCGGGATCAGTGTACAGAGACGATCCAGACCCTTCGGCTAATTTGTTAAAACCGGTCAAATCTTGCGTTCTCTGAACATATAATGTATGCGCACCATGGTAGACGTTTAACGTCTTTGCATGCTACGAGCGGGGTCATCATCACTACTTATCTTCCGTGGTATTACTTTAAATAAATAAATAAATTTAAAAACTAGTTTTTTCCGTGGTAGTATTAGGATAGCAAAAAATGTGGACACTTACCCTCGTTTTCGCTTTCAACAGTCATACGCTCGCACTCTCTACGACGACGTCTATAGAATTGTTGTAAAATGGAAGATCTCGGCGTCTCACTGTTTGCAGAGAGCGAGGGACTTGCTTCCGATACCTATACCTCGTCAACGTCGTCGTCGTCTTTGCCCTCGAATCTCAGAACACGAGCTACCTGATTTACTGCCGCGGCGTGTTTTGCGATAAGCGACCGTGCCAAGCGCCCTGTAGGTCGCCTGACCACGCTCGATGGTACGTCCTCATCCTCACTGCTCTCCGATACATACGATTTATTTCCCGATTCGTACTTTCCTCCATCCAGATATCTTGCTCGTGTATGCGTCGATTTAACATATTTGCTTGGGGCGAGTGTCATTGTCGAGGTCTGTTTTCGTCGTGGTTATTCAAAATTATGACACTCTCGTCTTCACTATCTAAATACGGCTGTTGTGAATCCCCCACTTCTACGCAAAGACTTGGATTACAGGAGCTACAAGTACACTCTGAGCTAGTATAAATCAATTCGCACTCGCGCTCCGATTCATCAGTCTCACTATCCTAGCCACTAGCAAAGCATTCGACGCCATCTCACACACTAAACTGCTGCGTAAGCTGATGCGCATGGGATTCTCCAGGAGTGTTCTCCTGTGGCTTAAGTCATATATTATGGGGAGACGACAGAAAGTCGTCACAAACACAAACGGGGATTCAGATGGTGTTGAACACATACTTTACGCTGACGATCTGCAAACCTACACACAAGTGACCCTGAAGGGTCTTCGTGATGGTATCAGTCGCATGTCGGCTGTAGCACGAGCAGTGTGGAACTGGGCAACGTCAGCTGGCCTGCGCCTCAATGTCGGCAAGACAAAGGCGATCATTTTTTATCTAATCACAACATCAAACAGGTTCAGAACCTTGACTTGCAAGGCATTGAGATACAGACCGGCGTAAACGTTCCCTTTGTCGATACAGTCACCAACCTCGGCGTGGTGATGGACGGAAGGTTGACATGGAAGCCGCAACTGAATGCGGTCAGTAGAAAAGTAAATAGAGCTCTGTATAGCTTAAAACTTTTCCGTTCAAGCACCACAGAGATACTGAGGAAGCAGCTGGCATGTGCACTGGTACTACCTCACTTAGACTATTGCTCGGTGGTTCTTCTTGACGTGTCAGGGGAACTCCAGACACGACTACAACGTCTACAGAATGCATGTGTGAGATACATATGTGGTGTTAGGCGAGATGAGCATATCACCACCTACAGGAAAAAACTGGACTGGTTAGATCTGAAGGTGAGGATGGAGTATTTTATGGGGCTGCTGCTTTACAAAGCGGTTGTCATGCGGCAGCCACCATATCTTACTGCCCTCTTTGAAAAAAACCAGGCCAGGACTTCAAGTAGGGGTGGTATGAAAGAGCTCTCGGTTCCGGGGTCGCGCACCGATAAGGGCCTTTTCTCATTTAGAGTTCAAGGTGCGCACCTCTGGAATTCGCTCCCGAGCAGTGTGAGGTGCCTGCCATCTTTTTGTAAATTTAAAACGGCGTTTAGCAGGCACCTTAAGCAATTACATGGTGAAGAGAATGTATAGAGGTGACTCGGATATTTATTTAAGCTATTTATTTATTTGAATTATTTATTTATTTAATTTATTTATTTATTTAAATTTATTTATTTATTTATTTTAATTATTTATCTGGTTTATTTATTTATTCGACTTATTTATTTATTAATTTATTTATTTATTAAATATGTTTAGTGTTAGATGTGAATGTATTTATTAGCGTGATTATTAAAGTGTCATGAATGAGTGTGTTTTAAATTTTGACGTGATAGTATACGTAAAAATTTAGCAAAGTATATGTATGTATTCTTTTATTTTTATATGTTATCTCTATTGTATTTATTTTATTCTATGTATTATTTTTTGACGAAGCGTGTTTCTGTGATATCTGACTATGACTAGTTCATTATATTTAAATTTTATAAACTGACGAACTGATAAAGCGAATAATATTATTTAATAAGAAATGCAATAAGTGAACGTTAAGATAACAAATACATAAGATTGACTGATGTTTTAATTATAACTACATGTACATGCAATTGTAAGATTTTCGTCTCTTGATGAATAAGAAGTATATCTATCTATCTATCTATCTATCTAAGTTATTGTATAGTATATTCGTTATGTAATTTAAAGCATTTTTCGTACCTACATTTTTCATAAAACCAAACAGATGCTCAGATATTATATTATACTTTTTAACAAAATCGTAAATTCTATTATAAATTATTCTCTCAAAAATTTTACCTATGTTTGATATTAACGAAATAGGTCTGTAGTTTGATACATTGTGTCTCACACCATATTTATAAATCGGTACAAATTCAGCATTTTTAAGAGCGTTAGGCCATATGGATTTGACCATACATGTATTAAATAAAAATTCTAGTGGTTCGATAATATAATTACATTTTTTAACTTCAAAGTATTAATAATGATCATTATTTCATATGTATTTGTTGGTCTAAAAAAATTGAGCTTGTATTCATATCTGGAATGTTTAAAGCATAATCGGAAGGTTTAACAATTTTTTCACTTAAATTTCGTCCAATTTCACAGAAATATTTATTCATATTATTCGCTATTTCCTTATTATCTGTAATTTTGTTATTATCAATTTTTATATAACCTATAGAGTTATTTGATTTTATTTTTTTTTACCTATTTTTGTATTAATAATATCCCATAGTCTTTTAGGATTATTTGTATTATTTTGACCTTATCTAGAATTTTAGCATAATTTTTGTACTGTATTTTAAGTTGTACATTATTGATATCCATTTACCATAGGTTATATAAAAATTCCTTCGTTTCGCATGATTTAACAATAGCATCTGTAATCCAATTTTTCCTGCCCTTATTTCCGTATTTCCTTTTTCTTACTTTGGCTTGTTCTATACATTGTTTAATTTAAAAAATTAATTGGTTAGCAGCTATGTTAGGGTCCTGTATTGTCATAATTGCATTCCAGTCTCTTGTCATAGCATGTTTCCTAATTTTTTATAGTCTAATATCACACTGGGTTCAGACTTTTAGTTTTAATCTTATTTATTGTTACAAAAATAGGATAATGATCTGTTAAAGAATTTTTTAATTTATACATAACCGTATTTAGACTATTAGTTTTAACAAAAATATTGTCAATACAGGATCCTTTACAATTTCCTACGTGTGGTCTTGTGAAACCCATAAAACCAGGAATATATTCTTTATCCAAAAAATTACAAAGAAACTCTTGGCCTATCCTATCTGACTTTAATAGATCTATATTAAAATCTCCAATTACTAGATGATTTTTAATATGTCTCTTTTCACTTAAAAATTTATTTAAATCTAAAATTAACTCAGTCTTTGGTATATCATGAGATCTGTACATAGCGGAAAATTCAATAGAACTATTATTATTTATCGTAATATGTATATTTAGTATTTTAATCCTACCACATTCAATAGTTTTAACTTTATGTACTATATTCTCATCAATAAAAACAATTACGCCATTATTTCGATCTATTTTACTTTCGTTATAAAAACTTGTATATCCTTTTAATTTATATACTCTGTAATTAGTTTGTACAAATGTTTCAGTGCATATAATAATTGAGGGATTGTTTTCCAAGCTCTTTAACAATATTTTCAATTTATAAAAATTTGCAGACATATTTCTTATATTTACATGCATTATGAAATAATTTTTACTTTTTATAGTTTTTTTAAAACTGTTTATATTACCACATGTTATTTCTTTTTGAACCGAGTCTTTTTGTATTTTTTCAAGCAATTCAAAATTTATATTTAGTCTATTTTATTATTTACTTGCGATTTTAGTATTCTACTTCTAGTTATTTGCTGTTGTTGTTGTGGTTTTTATTGTTGCTGCTTTTGTTGTTCATTTTTGTCCTGTTTTTGTTGTTGAGGCTGGTTTTCATTTTGCAATATTTCCAAAGTATTATTTTGTTGGTCCTTTACCTTCTGTTGATAGTGCATCGGTATTGTTTTCACTGTTGGTAATGTAGGTTTCGAAGGGTAATCAGTAGTTTCAATATATTTTTTTATCCTATTTTTTAATATGTTACACACGTTAAAATCTGCTGCAATATATAATGTATCAAAATTTGATTATTTTAAAACAATTTCTCTATAGCAGAATATCGATTAAAATTTTCGTTAATAATTTCTATGTTTTCGGAAGTTCCTGAGCATAGTATAGAGTACATTTGAACACGGGTTTGGATTCGGTTAACGTAGGAACATGCTGGATTGTGTGCGATATAGGTCGAAGGAAAAATACGTATAAATAATTTTGAAGTCCTTTAAAATTGTTTGTATCGCCAATTTTTCAAATACAATACCATTTTCTGTTCTAAAATTCTACAAAGTATCAGAAAATAAAATTAAAAAAAATCGAGTTTTTCGTCAAATGTTACTATAGGACCACCTTAAGAGTTAAAAAATATTATAAGTGTACGCATCGATAAGGACACAAGATAAAGAAATATATTAATAAATTAAAAATCAATCTGTTATCATTTAATAAAAAATGAAAATAACCCATTGGTGCACAGTCCACCATCGGTTTTCCTAATTACTCCGGAAATCGGGCCTGTATGGGACAGAGTGAAGGATCGGTCCCACAAAACAAGTTAATTAATTGTTAATAATTAACAATCAATTACTTAACAATTACATATGTAGAGAACAAAATAAAATATATAGGATATTATAAATCGGGTATAATGAAGTATACATAGTGTGCCAGGAAGCACCAGAACAACTTAATAGCTACACGCAGGATACCATGAGGCCCCAGAATAACTTAAAATTAGGCGCAGAGTTTACACAATTAAACTGTTTTGACAATTAAAGCTTGAATTTAAAGGCTAAAATTGACTATGATTAAACTTAATTGTAATCTTTAACTAGATTTGAATTCATTGAGAATCGCAACACTAAAACTAAAGTGGAGGTATAGGCAGTTCGTCGTTGGCATCCAGATTTTGTAGGTAGGTTAGGAGAAGAGATTTAAATGTTTGTATTGATGTGTTTTGGCGAGGAAGAAGGGTTATGGAATCGGCAAGGGAGTTTCAAAAACGGAATGCGGTGAATTTAAAGGAGTTTACTTGAAGGGAGGTATTGGGCTTATCATAATGGAGGCGATGCCCAGTGTTCAGACGTTCGGAACTGCGAACACATAGACTGGCCTTAAGAACTAAATTTCTTCTGAGATATGTTGGTTCAACTGCCTTCAGAACTGCAAACGCTAAGGAACCCAAGAAGTACTCACGACGAGCCTTAACTGTGAAACCACCCTAGTCGCTTACGATAGGGGGTAACATGGCCTATCTAGAGAATGTTATGAAACACAAACCTTGTGAACGCATTTTGTGCACATTGTAAGCGGAGATTTGTTACCCAGTAAGATCATGGTGTACGAAGGAGGCATAGTCAAAGAGAGGAAGGATCAACGCTCGGGCTAACTGTTTACGTACCAGGAATGAGAGCGCATGACGGTGTGTTCGTAGGTGACGTAATGATCTAAATACTTTCTAGTAAATGTGGGAGACCTGTTTATCCCAGTTAAGACTAAGCGTTATCCAAATACCTAGGTTCTTTACTTCGCTGACAATTGGTATATGGGTCCCATTTATTATAATAGCAGGCAATGCTTGAAAATCCCTTAGACCAAGATTTCGAGCGCTGCCTCGGAGCATTGTTTTGGTCTTAGCGAGATTGAGTGCTAAGCCATTTGCAGCAGCCCAATTTGAGATAGCCATGGCATCTGCTATGGTCTGATATGAACTGTTTATTAAATAGGTCCAGCATGGTCGATGGCATATTACAGTAACGCGAACAGTGTAGAGTGGTTAAGGCAATGTCATCGGTTCTCTTCTCTTCAGTGGTCGTTTCTAAGTATTTTGTAGTAGGGGTTGACGCAGTGATTGGCTCCACCAGCATATCAATATTAGATTTTTTATTTTTTACTGATTCAGTTGCGGTGCTAACACTAGCTGAAGTGAGACTTTTGTCAATAGTGTTGTTAATATTTTTATTACTTTTGTTTTTATTTATACTTATTTTGCTTTTTTTGCACTCCTGACATAAAAACTTATTACCCTCTAGTATTATAATTTCGTGGCATAAAAATTATGTATCTAAAATTATTAGCATTTGAGCTTGCATCGTAAAATGTAAAATTAATGTTCACCCTAGGCATAGTCCCCCTTTGGCTGGATAGTTCTCCATCTCTCACTTTCTTTCTTATGTACTTTTCATCTTTTGTTCTATTTTAAAATAAATTATGGCGTGATTACGGATTTAAATGAGTCCTAAAAACACATGTTTTAAATACTTACCATCTTGTAAAACTGTTTAAACTTTAAAGTTTTTTGTTTGTGTTTCTCTAACTTTTGAGTTGTTTTTTAATTTTTACTTTCAAAATCTTGCTTCAAAAGATCGTTCTTCTCAATCTCAGCTTATAAATTTTCTTCTGTTTTTTCATACTGATACGTGTATGTGATTCTATTCAATTCAGTAGTTCAAATTATACGAAAATATTACAAATCAGCTTTTTGTCCTTCTTACCGCGATTTTTCCAAGTTTTTCGACGATATCGACCTTATAACTTTTTTTCTCAATTGAACTGGCAAATTACAATAGCACCATTGAATTTACCAGCTCAAAATACATGCAAATATGTGTAATAGAAAAATAATTTACTGATTATAAGCGTTAGAAGTCAATTTTTTATGCGATTTTTCGAGATTTTCGGCTATTTTGGCTTATAACTTTTTTATTTCACTATCCTCGCAAAAACTAATAGCACCATTCGATTCAGCAATTTTCACTGGGTTTCCAAAGGATAAACGTTTTGACCCGTTTTTTACATGTAAAATCCATAAGAAACTTGTGGTGCTTTGAGGCACGGGAAAAGTCGAGGCTATGGGTTTAAAACCTATGTGCACGTGATTTTTGAGGTCTCTAGAAGCAATTTTTGCCCGGCCCGAGTGAAAATAAAAATAAAAAAATTAATGTCCGGACTAATACCCATGTTATGTAGGAAAAACTTGCAATTTTGAATGAAAATTGATTTTTTTTCAAAACTGTCCTTATGTATGGGAATGCAAGTATACCATTTAAACAAATGATGTGATATCTAACACCTTTACCACACAGAACTGTGAACTCTAAAATTTAAAAAACACAATTATAAAGAAAAATAAAAGTATATTGAATTTTTATTTTACAAATAACCGAAAAAAGAGACACATTTTTAACTCTATTGATGGGCAACACTATCTTAATAATTTACTCTTAAAAATCGGAGTTCATGGTTGTAATGCGAATAAGTTGAATAAGATATCCTTAAAGTTTCGGATTCATTAATTGTAATCCTATGCGCATAAGATTTGTTTAACATTAGAAAACCATAAATGGAGTGAACCGCACTTTTGTAGAAAATAGAAGTAATTTTCTGATGATTTTAAGACAATTTCTCTATTGCAGAATATCGATCAAAATTTCTTTTTAAATAATTTCAATTTTCTGATGTTTGTCTGCAAATTATAGAGTAGATTTGGGTACAGGTTAGAATTCGATTAATGTAGCAACACGCTGGATTGTGTACAATAAAAGTCCGATGAAAAATACGTATAAATAATTATTAAGTTGATTAAAATAATTTCTATGGCCAATTTGCCAATACAAAATCATTTTCTGTTCTAAAAATGTACAAAGTTTCAAAAAATAAAATAAAAAAGACCGCGATTTTCGTCAAATTTTGCTATAGGACCACCTTAAGGAAACAGAAATACCTTTAAATTTAAAATTAATTATTAATACATTTTAAAGTAAAAATCGGTTACTCATCATATATTAGCTATTTTTTCTCGGTAAATTAATATATTTTATCAAATGTGATTGGTAATTACAGCTCGTTACATACTCTCTCTCTCTCTCTCGCATATTAAACATGTACTAATATATTACCGTGTTACAGATCCTAGCACGCAAGATAGAGAAAACTGCGAGTACGCACTAGAGAATGAAAGAAGGAAGATAGAGTATAAGTAGACCGCGGGAGGGGGGGGGGGGCTTAGCGCAAGCCGCGAAGATTTTGGGCTATTGGGAGAGTCGTTTGAGCTTCCACGAGCGCGGTAGATTCTCTGTGCGAGAGATTAAGCGAGACGACGCCGGGAGCGTGCAACGGAGCCGCGAGCGCGCAGCGACGCAGACTTCTACCGGCAGTCTATCATTGCCTTTTTGGGATAGTACAAATTTGAGCGAGAACCCGAGTGGCGGACTTCCGTTGGTCAGACCGAATGAGGTTTTGCATGTAAGTTGGCTCGAGCTTAGTTGTCACTCTCTCACATTCTCGAGTTAGTTCATTCCTTTCTCTTGACAGCGGGCCTGAACGTATACACGTATAACGACACGCGGACGGCTGTACCTTTTGAACTGATTGTAATGTATCTTGTTTTATATGGAACATATTGTGTTATCCTTGGCTACACCTTCCCTCACGTTATTCATGCTCGAATTATCTATTAATATATCGCGGGTATTATAGTGGTGAAAACCCTGTTATACAAAATATAGCGGTAAATTAAAAAAATTTTGTTATGTTCCTTAGTTATGCAATCAATGCAAGGAGTTGTAAATAATAATTTTTTACCAAAGTTATAGCTCAATTGAGCGTGAATTCTTCAATTTTTAAAAAATGTTATCATAAAAGATGGCTTAAGTAGGCTATAAATTTGGTCAATAATTTTTACTTTCAAATCCCCACTTTTGCTGCCTAACCATATGTATTATGAACACAATAATACCTTAAAAACCCCAGTTCAACCTTATTGACTCTCAAACTCTTACAATAGATGAAGGAATATATAGTCTTTCATTATAACCGATCAAAAAGGCCGACGTAAGGACCATAAGAATAATTTTAAAAAATCCGTTATATTTTGATAAAATATTTAAATTTACCAAAAAAAGGAATAGATGATGAGACTCGTTTTTACCTTATTAAATTTTTTTAATCAACAATTGTTATGTTTGCAAACACGATTATTGTCAATAGAAAAGCATCAATAAAAATGCAGACACTTTTTTGTTTTTAATCTACAATAATTTTATTGGTCGGGGTCATATTTTAATCTTTAAATCTTGTTTTATAGATCGACCGAAAGAAAATTTCAAAATAATTTATAGGTGCTATGGAATAGCTAATTGTTTAACTAGATTCGCGTTTAGTTATAAACCATGTGCTTCTCTGTAGCACTCATGAATTATTTTAAAATTTTCTTTCGGTCGAACTGTCAAAACAACATTCAAAGAACAAAATAAGACCCCAATCATTAATATTAGATGAAAAACCAAAAAGTTTCGGCATTTTAATGACTTTTTTTCAATTGACATTAATCGTATTTGCAACATCACAATTGTTGATTAAAAACTTTCTTTATGTACATAAGGTATATTACTATATTAACAAAATAAATAGACAAATGTAAATCAATTAGTCGTTTTTAAGCTCTGAACCTCCTTAAAATGTAGTAACAATTAATTAAAAATTTAAAGAAATAACTGAAATAAATAACTGTAAAAATAACTTGCTTGAAATAACTGTAATTTTTATAGATTTTTCTCAGATATAGAACTAATTTTCTTAAAAACTTTAAGGGTATTTTATTGTACGTTGCCAACAATTTATTTTATTGAAAAATTATTAATTTTTACATTATGTCTTTATAACTTGAAATAAAATTACAATTTTATGTACGTAAACTGTTGCTTCCCCACAGTGGATGCTTTGTGATGGTAAAAAAACAGTTTTGCTTTACACATGTTTGAAACATGTTTTGAGATATGTTTGTTGACATTAGGAATCAGAATACACTATTTTTTGAAAATGTCTGTATGGATGGATGTATATATGTGTGTGTACGCATGAATATACAGTGAAATTACTCTGAATATACGTGGTGAAAATTTAATTTTTCAGGACTCAATTTTGTTTCTTTTTAAGGACGGCGGCTCAACAAATTTTTTTGTTATCCATGTGTTTTTGTTTATTTAACGGTTTTTCTATTTCTGAGTTTTAGTTTTTCGGGTTCTTTGATATTTTACAAATAATATCATAGAAGAATATGAGGAAGAATAGTCAGTAAAATTTTTTAGGCTTTATCTTTTTCTTTTAAAGAGAAAAAATCTTTTTGTGAAAAAAAATCGATTTTTTATCACCTACGATAACTGGAGTAAAACGGCGGCAATTAATTTGAAACTTTCCAAAAAGTTAGCTTTTTAATATCTCTTGGTTTAGTTATTTACCCAGATCATAACGACCTCTATATTTAGAGATATTTGAGGTTATGCTGTAACGGAACTGCTTATTTAATAAATATATTTTATTTATCAATAAATAAGAATATTTATTAAATGCCGGCGCGCATCTATATAGCGCTGGGGGTGATTTTTCACCTGACACCTACCGTAAATGCGAGCGAAGTCGCTCACTTTCTTCGCTGAAGATCTGCCTGAGTGTTCCCACGCAACTGTGGGGTAAGAGGGAATAAGGATTTGCGACGGTGTGCAGGATGCGAAAATGATAATACGCGTTTAAATGAGAACAACACGTATATTATGAGGAAACCAAAATAGCGATGTACATATATACAAGGGGAACGCGGCCCGTAGATTCGCAAGCAAGAGAGAATATTACTATGTAGTACGCAAGAGATGCATGATCAAAAAATTTCTGAATAAGAAAATATCATAAAAAATGTAAAAACGTTACAAAACAAAAACGATGTGATGAATATTGAAAATTATTTTTGGTTAAAATTTTTTATCAAAAAACAAAAGAAATAAGCGTTTATTCGTAAAAAAATACTGTGTTATACCCAAGAAATAAGCAATCAAAACATTTTTTTAAGAATTTATAACCTCGAATATCTCGAAAAATAAAAGTTCTCATGAACTGAACAATGAATTTAGCCGAGAGATAGTAAAAAGCCACCATAATGCCGTTTTACTCAAGTTATTGTTTGCCATAGAAAATCGATTTTTTTGGCAAAATGATTTTTTTCTCAATCATAGAAAAATTAAAATGTCTGAACATTTTTACCGAATAATTATCTGCATTGTCCTAAGTAGTATGAAGACTGGTATGGAGAGATGTCGATATTCATTTTTCTCCTCCCTCCATTGACCTATACTGCGGTATATAAGGTCAAGGTCACCAGGTGCCGGTTATGCTTGATGTGTTATATAGGTCATTCGATTATGGGAGATAGGTTTAAAAAGAGTGACGTGATGAGTTATATTTAATAATAAATTGTGAATTTTTTATATATATTTTATAAAGGTTAATAAAGGTTAGAGTTGCCGTAAAAAATGAGGGAAATAAATCGGAGATCGGGAATCGAACTCGGTACGCCTGAGTGACAGTACACCACCCAAAACATTTTCGGTAAAATAGGAACCATATGTGCACCGACTCGCGTCAGTATCACACACCATTATAATATATGTAGTCAGGTGACTGAATCCACCACGACTATCATTTCTTAGACAACGGCACTGTTCCACTATAACCCGGGTGAATCAAATTACACTAGAGACACCCGATACCTGTCGCCAACGAATGAGACCGATAGTTTGGTGACGTACCATGGTGCTGCATTTTACCCCATAGTGTCCAATATTATTAAAATTATTGTAAAATAACATTACATATGCAGTATTATCGATTTCCACGATGATGCATTTTGCACCACTATGTCCTATATTACATATAGTCTCTGATATTATCCGAATAATTATAAAAAAACGTTTTGTACATACATTTATTGATTTCAGCCTTGGTCCATTTTGCCCCTCCATATCTCATATCACATACAGTGACTTTTATTATCCACTTATTAAAAAATCCAATTATTAAAAAATAATCTCATGTGCACAAACTTATAGATTTCAGCTATCATAAGTAACACTGAAATACCACATATAGCAATCTTAATCACATGAGAGACGGTTCCCCTGTGACATGTGCAATTGGGCACAGTCGACACACAGTGTGACACAGACACGTGCGCGTATAACCCTCATCGATCACAACGAAAATTGTGCGCACAACCAGATTGTATTGACGATAAACTCAGGCTAAATTTTTTAATCCACTCAGTACGCACATAACACTCTTAAATGGAAACATTGAGAGAAGACCAACATTGTTTTGAGCAAAGGATGAACTTATCGGCAAGAGTACACCTGCAGTCATTTTGTGCAGCTGCATAGGATATCGGCTAACCTCAGATTATTCATCACTTACAGCCATCGAAAGTCTTTATCACTAAATAGACTTTGCAAAAATTGAACGTGGCATTCTTTCTTTACCACGTAATATTCGTGCAGCTGCATTCTCTTCTCGTGTGTCGTCGTGAAAAACTCGACGGCAATCACCTCTTATTAAAATGTACGTATACTAATAAGACCGTTCTTATTAAGTTTGAGTAGTAAAGCTGACTAGCGCCGACTGTGGCACGCACGAAATATAAGGCCAAGTATTCTCTTTGCGTTCTTCTTATATTACATACAAGTATTTAAAATTTTTATAATTACTTTATAATTTATTTTAATTTCTTATTTTGGCATGTGAGACTGCGTCAAAGTCGCTCCAAATAATGAATTAAGATTTCTTTAACTATCTACTTTTTTACAATCGATATTCATTATCTCAAAAATTTACTATTTGATTTGCTAGCAGGATTGCACTTTCTTATGTTTACAACTAACCCATTGAAAATCAAAAATTTAGATATTTATCATCATTTGTTTTTTGACTAGTGATAACGGATGTCTAAAAAATTTTAAATAATCATGACATCATATGATTACACATTTTGTTGCTAGGTATAAACCTTTATAAAGCATGTATTATGATTTTGTCCATCATCAATTTTTAATCGATTACCGACATCTCGAATATGTATAGACCTATCAATTCGCAGGATTACACTTTTTTGTAGGTTGACATAAACCTTTTTCAACCATGGATTAATATTTTGTCCATTAGTTATCTTTTGACAATCGATAACTGATATCTCGAAAATTTATAGTTTGATAAGCCCGCGAGATTAAACTTTTTTGTAGTTACAACTAAGCCATTACAAATTATAAATTTTGATTTTTACCATCATTTATTTTTTGATAATCGATAACTATTATCTAGAAATTTTATTGACCAATCAATTCGCGGGATTATACGTTTTTGTAGCTAGATACAGACCTTTACCAATCATATATTCAGAATTTTATATCATATATTTTTCTACAATCGATAACGGATATCTTGAATATTGATTGTTTTATTAGCTCGCGGGATTACACTTCTTGTAATTACAACTAAAACATTACGAATTATAAATTTAGATTTTGCTATCATTTATTTTTTTAGAAAGAGAAGAACATACCTTTACAACCCCCCCCCCCCCCCCCCTGTAAAGGAATACACATTATCAGTATCAAGGCCATATTTATCACGCTAAAGTTTTCGTGGGTATATGTGTGTACGTATTGTTCGTGCGCATGTGCGAGCTGTGGAAGCTTTGATGTCTCCTTTCTTCATTCCGTCTCTGTCAGCACTCTTTTCCATGGTAATAAAGACTCTGTATCCCGCGAAATGCTGTGCGTTGCGATGCAGCGCTACAATTTTTTACAAAGGTGTTCTTTATTCGTGCTATTTCTTTACTTCATCGTGTTCCATAAAGTTGACAAGACGCTGCCTGTGAAAGGACAAGTTAATTGTCTGTCTAACCTCTTTAGACATTTGTGTGCTAACTGTACATTCTCTTAAAACAATCGCTTTGTTTCTCGGCTAGACCAGAGCGCGTTCGTTTACTGTGAGTGAATTGGTGCTACTACCAAGCAAATTCCGCTTTTGCCCTTTAAACGGACGCAAGTAATCAGCATTCTGCTGAGTTTCGCTACGTCTGTCGTGGGTATTCCGCTGTGTTAAATTCGTTCATGCGCCAACGGGCAATTAAGACGATACTAATGCCATCCGAAACACGGCTTTCGACAGAATTCTGTCGGTTTGCACAGCCGCCCAGAGGAGGTACACACGATCAAAGGATAATGCGTCCCTCTGTCAAACCTACAAAGACGCAAAAAAGGAATTAAAGTGAGCAATAAAGAAGAGCCGATTAAAAGTATGAGACGACCTAAGACAGGAGAGGACTCTCCTGGGGTAAGATCAAAGTATCAGAGGGTGCACCCGTTCCCAGCTATTTCGGTCCGCCCCCCTACGCAAGATGCGCTGGTTAACATTCAAGAAAGAAAATGTCCCTACAAAACCAAGTGATGAGCCAAAAGACAGGTCAACCCCAAACCTGCGCAAAAGCGATAGTGATGGTGGAGCAGCTTGCTCCAAACGCGCTACCGGGTGGCACACAACAGCTCAGCCGCCCGGAGGTAAGTAGTATTGAGGAGTTCATGAAGGTGATAGATGAAATCCTCAAAAATATGGGAAAAGCGTTGGAGAAGCAGCCCGGAGTAAATAACACTTTCAAGCAAGCCATACCCTACATCGTCGAACTTCTCGACTCTTGGAAGGACCGTCTGCTTCCCAACATCGAAGAGTTCAGCACAACAGACACTCTGGGAGCCACGGCTACCTCAAGCCAGCGGCCTCAAAATAAGAGAGGGTGACCGCGAGATGTGGACTCCGATAGTGCCGAGTCAGCTGTCACTGATAAGAAGGCCATGACCATCTGTCGAGGAGAGAGAAAGATGTAGCTAAGAAACCGCAGGAACAGCAGCAGAAACATCCAGTGCAGCAGAGCTAACAATAGCTGCAGCGCAAACAACAGGATCGACAGCAGTTGCAACAACAACTCCAGCAGCACTGTACTGACTCACACGTACACGTATATTATAGTGTACATATAATATATGTCTATGTATATTATAGTATCAGCCCCCGCTGGTGCCCACGAAAGATAACCAAACGACCTTTTACCTTGTAAGTAAGGCAGGCATTTAATATTTCAATATGTAAAAGCAAAAAGTCGAAGCGGTATCGCATATTCTCTGAACGCACACTCCGAGGATCGGCGGCAAAATGAAAAATTGAAGCTGTTACAATTTTTTTTACCATATGACCAATTGGCTATTGTTTTTATGACCCTAAAATATCGTTTAAGCCGAAAATAAAAACGATTTTTTTTAAATCCTAGAATGATGTTACCCCTTAATTTTTCACTATTTTTCATACTTAAAATAGGTCATACAAATCATTTTACGTTTTTCTTGCATTATTTATGTTATACTCTACTTTTTTATCTTATATTCATATAAAAAGTCAGAAAAAATTCCTTCATAATCAAAAAGCACATACTAACAGGTATTTATAGCTGTGATATTGGTTATAGTATATTTATAAGGGTAAAAGCCCAAGCTGACTGTTAGCTTAAGGAGCAGGCCTGGGTTAAACCCAAGAAAAGATTTTTTTTTATTATTCCAGAAAACTTTTTATATTTAAAAGCAATCATTCTTACAAATTTTAAGGTATCAATACGCAATATTACAAGTATCTTAAATTTTACCCTTGTAAAACCTCAAAATCTTCATCCTACACGTCTCAATAAATCATTATTTTCAGTACCATATTTATTAAAGGAACTTTGTTCCTTACAAGATTCTAGGAAACATGATAAACAAAAATTGTTTTCCTGTTAAGTTTTTTGTTAAGTTTTTTTTTTATTTTCTTATGGAGATCCAATCGATATTTTTAAAAATTCTTTGTAATATTTGTTAAAAACCTGATTGGATCTCTATAAAAATAAATTAACAAAAAAGTGCTCCGCTCTTATTACAGTACAAGTCAAAAAAAGTCGAATAATCGTCGAAAAAATTTTTTTTTTTATCATGTTTCCTAGAATTCTGTGAGGAACAAAGTTCCTTTAATAAATAGGGTTTTGAAAATGATGATTTTATGTGATGTGTAGGATCAAGATTTTGAGGTTTTACAAGGGTAAAATTTAAGATAATATTGCGTATTGATAGCTTAAAATTTTTCAGAATGATTTCTTTTGAATATAAATAAATAGTTTTCTGAATTCATAAAAAAAAATTTTATTTTGGTTTAACCCATGCCTGCCCTTTAAGCTAACAGTTAGCTTGGGCTTTAACCGTTATAAAAATACTTTAACCAATATCAGAGCTATATATATATTTAACATTGTTAATCGGCTACAGCCTTTAACTGAGAAGTTCATAAGCATTACAAATACTTTAAGTTTAAATATTAACTGAAAATTAAGTTTTTGCACACAGATTGATTAGATTACATCCACTTGTGTTTGAGCCCAGATGAGTGACA
This sequence comes from Gastracanthus pulcherrimus, assembly GCA_949152435.1. Taxonomy (NCBI): domain Eukaryota; kingdom Metazoa; phylum Arthropoda; class Insecta; order Hymenoptera; family Pteromalidae; genus Gastracanthus; species Gastracanthus pulcherrimus. The sequence continues at coordinate 98,426,650 of OX424576.1, read as the reverse complement.
CATGTATACATAAACATAATACATGTACAAGTAAGTATGTCACACAAACATTCAATCACATACATATATACATATATACGTAAATACATACATACATGGGTAAAAGTCACAAAAGTCGTCCATTCTCAGGTATGGAATTTAATAAATTAAAAGTATGCTAAATTAATAAAAATCCTTTTCTTTACAATAGTATTGGTCATATAAATGTGAAGAATCTACTTGGCCAATATCAATAACTATTTTTAAATTATTAAGAGATTTTTTAAGTATGAGGATAAGTCAGATTGTTTGCGCTCAAATTACTCACTGATAATTATTGAACATTCATTGTCTCGTTCTTTTTGCATTTTTTCTTCTATCAAATCTCTTTTTTGTGCACATTTTAACAGAAATGAGAATAATCTAGCTTCATCTTTACGCACTATTAACTCAAAAGTACGACTGTTTAAGAGGTATGTATTTTTTTCTTCCAAAATATTTTTGGGTTATTCCAGGCGTACTCCTTAAGCTAACAGTTAGCTTGGACTTTTACCGTTATAAATATACTTTAACATGGCTATACATGGCTGACATGTTATATGGATATAAGTTAAAAAAGTAGAGTATAACATAAATAATGCAAGAAAAACATGAAACAATTTGTATCACCTATTTTAAGTGTGAAAAATAGTGAAAAATTAAGAAAAAAAAAGTTTTTAAAGTTTTGAGTATCGCGCACCTTTTTAAAAATTCTGAAAAAATTCACACAAGTACAGAAGCAAATAAGGAATATAAAATTTTTTTTTTAAATTTTTTAATCTATGTGAATTAGTAAAAAAAATGCTATAAATTTGAAAATTCAATTTTGAGGTTATGGTTGCCAATAAAGGTATCTTAAAAAAATCTCCTCAAATTTGATGATAAAACGTAAAGCTATCTTGGACGTTTCAGTCCACTCGACCGCGATCAGCCAAAGAAAGAAATAAAAGAGTTAAAAACGTATTTTGTAAGATTAGCTCAGGGGGTGGGGGGCGACAAACAAAATCTTAAAAATTATATTTTTGTACTACAAATCGAGCAAAAATGCTTAGAAATTCCGATACTGTAAAGGCACATTTAACATTGTTAATCAGCTAGAGTCTTTAGATAGAAGTACTATTACGATAGGAAACTGAATGTGCAGCACTTCCGAGAAGGTGAGATGGTCTACAGGCTCAAAGAGCCACAAATGGGAAAGTACGACCTCGACTACGGGGATCTTTATGAAAGCATTGGAATCAACTACACTCATAAGAGCGCAAAGATTAAGAATGGCAACATTATTAGAATCATTGACCTCGACATAGGGCCCCAACAATGAAAGATCCATCGCAACACATAACCATTCTAAATTTTGAGAGTGACAGTAAGGATGGACCATAGTACTCTTTTTAATTTTTTTTACGACCTCCCTGAACGTAATACGTTCAGGTGTCACAGAAGAAAATTATGAGAAACTTATTTAAATGCCCAGAATTGCACCAATAAGAAAAATATAAATCTACTTCTCATCAATAACAGCAATCGTACACGTTAGAACTGCACCAGTATACATGATCTCGTGCTTAAATTGAATTGAAGAAAAAGCAAATTTTTTTCTCAGATAACTTTGAAAAGTGTCAATGGAAAAGGTAAAATCATTGGTTTTCAAAATCGTCGTAAAATCTAAGCGCAAAAAGCAAAATTATTTTTTCGAGAAACGTCGAAAAATGTAGATAGAAAAAGCAAAATTGTTTATTGGAAAATGTCGAAAAACTGGAATGGAAAAAGCAGAATTATGTTTTTTCTTATATGACTCCATCTATGAGGACAAAAAAGAGGAAAAATCAGAGCAGACGACAGGCATGGTAGTAGTCAATCTGCATGAAATGCAGAAGATCCAGCTCGCACGGCAGCGTGCAAGCTGCCGCGGAGTCTAGAAGGCATATTATGTCGTCGTCGCTCCGAGGTTCGCAATGTCAGCGTGAATGTGGCTGTTAAAGTGAACGAGGCTCACCGGTACTGACGTCACCGCTCGAGCCGCAGGGAGACCAGTAGCTGGGCCACGTAATCGGCCGGCAGTTCACTCTAGTCGATAAGCTACTGTAGAAGTAGCGATATCACCGCATAGGTGCATCCTCACAAAAAAGAAAAAAAGAGGAAAAACACATAAGCACCTTAAAATTCAGCGGCGCGATGAGTGTGATTCCGAAACCACATACAAGTAAAAAAACGAGAACGGCGATTATAATCAAAATAATATTACATCAACTTTTGCAAACAAATAAAAACGCAAACACATGGCCATAAGCGCCCTATTGGATCGCACGCGTACGGAAACACGACCCATTTGCTGTATCATAAAATTAAAATCATACATAAAAAACAAATTAGAAATATTATTCTTGAATTGATAGAATCCATAAAACGATGGAAACTTTTGGGTTATCCAGCTCCCACTCGGTTCGATTAAATTTTCACCTGAAGCACTTTGTGTCATTCACCTAACGCCCAGTTAATTAACAAAACGAGGAAGAACCGTTGGGCCGCGCGGTGAGTCGCCTAAATAAGAAAATGACTAGATCAATTTTTGTGAAACGCTTAGAACAATTAAATTATTTTTTTAGAAACACACGGAATAATTGAATCAATTATTTTATAAACATTCAAAACAATTAAATTAATTTTTTAGAAATACACAGAATAGTTAAATTAAACTTTAGAAATACCCAAAACAATTAAGTTAACAAAACAAACCAGAATTCAACTGGCCACAAAAATTAAAATAATAACACTGCGGAGTAAAATCAAAATTTTATCATTAAGGGGGCACACCACCTTTAAAATCTGAACAAAAAAATTAATTAAGAATTTTTATTTTGATATTTATTTTAATAATGGTTCTTTTTCCTGAAAGTATACATAAAAACCTACCAATTTGTACATTTTTTACTTTCGTTGTCCGTAAGATTCCAAGTCTACGCATGGATGGATTGGGCTAAAAATTTATGGAGATACTCATTATAGTAGTAATTTTAATATGAGCGTAGGGATTTTAATTTGAACGAGTAGAAGTATTTTTTTATATGAACATTATCAATATAACACTTATTTTTTAATAATTTTATCACTTTTATAGATGTAAAAAAAATTCTACTCATTCAAATCAAAATCCCTACGCTCATATGAAAAGTACTACTATAATGAGTATCTCCATAAATTTTGAGCTCAATCTGTCCATGCGTTCACTTGGAATCTTACGGACAGTAAGCTGAAATTGATAAAAACAACATTTAGAGTTATTTAACAATTAAATTGACACCTCACAAAATGCATACCACACGCATGAGTGCGCGAGATTGAAAGCCCTGCCACTAGCAAAGGCTGTCTAAAAAAACTGCTGATAAGATTGTGCAGCAGAAGGAACAAGCAGGGCGCCAAAGCCCGCGACGACACAGCATTCGGACGCAAATTCATAGGACACGCAGAAGTCCGCAGCGGTTGCCAAGCATAGACGCAGCTCGGAAAGCGCGCAAGCCCTTACTGCGGTCGAGCAACACGAGAAAATAGAGGCAGAATTCAGCCTGTTTTCAAAATAAATCGATCAGAAAAGCAGAATACATCGGGAAATACAGAGCGCACACCACGCTGAGGGAAAATTGTCTACAACTACGCCAGGACTATCCAACAGCGCAGCATAGACGGCAGCCATATCAAGTTGCCGCATAATAGTGCAGTGAAGTGGAATCAGTACGCACATCTGTATACCGTATGCTTGAATGTTTAGAATGAATGCAGAATGCAAACATGAAAGTTTCAGAAATTCTCGGTACATTCTTATTGTTTCAAATTATTAGATGCTATCAAATAAAATCATGTTTCACTTTATTGTCTTATAATTACTCTTAGTTCGTTAATATATCACTATCTTATAATTATTTTTGAAACTTTTTGATTTTATATAATAAAAGTACATAAACTCGACAATATTAATAATTATTAGAATAATATAGAATGGGTTATGAATGTTTTGCATAGTGTCATCATTAGTATGATGTCATAAAATAAGCTAAAATAGTTGCAATAATGGTATGTACAATTTTAAATTCAGAATTATACACAATCAAAGCATTTTGTATTCAAACTTTTTTGTATTTGACTATGTAAAATAAAAAGAGAAAGAGGTACACACTTTTGTATACACATCAATATCAAACATACAACATTACACATACACACATACGTCATAGAGTCACTGAGGCAGTGGTGCAGCCCCTTGTACGTGTAACATACGCACACTAGCGCACGTTGTCACATAGACATGAGTTTCTCATGTCTGCTGAGAGGAGCGCAAAGCGCTGACACAGACAATTCTTATCTCGCGCGACTCCTTGTAAGATGAGCATGTCTTTGGTAAGATCCGCACAGACAGTCGGAGTACCAAGAGACGACTCGAGTCGTGCAGTACCCATAGGTCGCGATACACCTCTCTCTCTCTCTTAGTCGCACGAATAAACGATCATCAACCGTATCCTTTGCCTCTTTCTTGCGAATGTCCCAACCTCATCGAGACTCGATACTTAACTGTACCATCGCGTTCATCCATCTCCGTTACAATGTTTATAAAGGTATACTTTATATGCGGTTAATAGCTTGAACCCCCAAGCCACATGAAATTTGGAGATATTAAACCTCGAAATTTCAAATTTTAACACAGGAAGCGTATACGGAACCTTATAGTGAGAGACGTTTCATTTAATTATAACGACAGTTCTCTTTAAATTTTTTTTAAAACAAGCATATGATGTAAAATAACTATACGAACCATGGAGAAATAAGTTTGATAGAGCAAGCGATGTTTCTTGTTTAAATACAGCAGTCCAAAGATCTAATCCCATGCTATCGGTATAGCTATATAGGTTAGATATGAAGGCGAGGAGAGAGTATTTTATGCTGCTTTATAAAGCGGTTGTTATGCGGCAGCCAACGTATCTTACTGTTCTTTACGAAAAAAATCAGGCAAGGACTTCAAGTAGGCGGGGGGGGGGGGGGGGTGGTATCAAAAAGAGCTCTCAGTTCCGGGGTCGCGCACTGATAAGGGCCTATATTCTTTTAGGGCCTAAGGTGCACGCCTCTGGAACTTGTTCCCCTGCAGTGTATGGTGTTTGCCATCACTATGTAAGTTTAAAACGCCGTTAGGTAGGCACCTTAAAGAATTACACGGTGACAAGACTCCGTAAGTGATTAATCATAGGCCTGCGACTCACGTCAAACTGCTTGTGATTGTATTTCGTTAAATTCTTTGTAGTGTTAATTTATTTTAAGTGTTAAGCGAGAAGTCTGAGTGTAATTATTAGCGTGAATGATTGTATGAACGAAGGAAAAATGAAAGGCATTTTATATTCGACGCGATAGATATATGTGCAATATAAATGTGTATGTATATATATATTACTGTTATCTATTTAATTATATATTATTAAGTTGGCGATACAATATGTGATAGCACTGACTACATTATAATATGTTAGACTATAAATTGACGACCTGTAATAGCGATCCTAACTTTTAAACTGTAAGGACTGATAATGTGATAACCAATTTTAAGCAAATGTACATACAGATGTAAATGTTTGTCATAGTGACGAATAAAATAAATATCTATCTATTTATCTATCTCGTTTAAAAAACATTCGATCTAACTTTACAGGTCAGAATCAGTGATCGAGATTAATATTCACTTTTTATAATACATACAATACCTGACAGTATCTGAGGTAGCACCAACATACAATTTAATTATTATTGTCTACAGAATAACCATTTTAATAACATTTAAATGTTAAAAACAGTTCTTTAATTAGATTATAAGACAATGCCTACAGTTCAAACAGTACCAGAAGTAAAAGATATCAGCTTTATATGCTATACCGTCCAAATAATTTTCTTTTTATCAAATTTTTATTATAATACATTTTGAACAAACCTTGCGCACTAATGTCAGAGGTTTGGCAGAGATTTTTTATATCAAAGCTCTCAAAAAAAAAATTTGCACCTAAGGTCCCCTGTGCGTCTTAGTAGTGTTCTGAATTTTCAAAAGTAGTAAAAAAACGGCTGTTTTCAAAAATTTCGTGGGAGCTCTCATTAATACCAATTTGAACGTATCAAAAAGAAAACTTTTCTTTTTTTACGAACTTTGAGAAAAAAAAAACATTAGACCCCCTTGTAAGTTCAATGGTTCCAAATAACCATAATGATGCTCCGACAACTCAAATTAAACGTTTTAATGTCAGTGTTATTTATACCGTACGTATAATTGTCCGTAATGTATAATACGTCGCGTCAATTACGTCAGACTTCAATAGTATGACGTTTACTGTACGTGAAAAAAGCAAGCTGAAAAAACATTCAGTTATGCTAATAAGCTCAATACTCAACACTAAACTAAAAGCATTGTGTTCTAGGATGTTTTAAATACGTTTCCTGAAAGTTAGAACTCAAAAAGGACAGAGAGAAAAAAGTTACAGTGGTACCAACATAACGATTTTCAAAAAGTACCTATTTTCCGGAGGCTGTATTTTTAGCTATAAGAAACCAATTTGAACGTTTCAAAAAAGGAATTTTTTTACCAAAAAATTGAAAAAAAAATTTATTGCAGAAAAGTGCTTTTTACTCGTTAATGGGAAACATAAAAGTAGTCATAGCACAAGAATAGTATATTATGCACCTAGGGAGGAAAAGTATTGGCTAGTCCATAGCACGCGTAAATTACCATCCGAGCCGAAGGCGATACTATTTTTCACCATACCCGGGCCGAAAATGACACATTTCAATTTCGGAGCCGGGAGGATATATGGTACTTACGGCCAGAGTATGGTGAAAAACATTTTTTTTATAGTGGAAGTAATACATTAAAAATAAAGTTTTATCGTTTTTTCGTTTTATACCAAATAGAATGAAGACTTGAAAGTTTAATATATTTATAATTAATTATTGTTTTCCTAATATAGTATTTGATATCGTTACCTAATATAATACTAAATGTATTTGATACATGAATGATTTAAAAAATATTAATAAATGTGATGTAAGGATGCAATACGTAATATATTAAAATTATAGTCTCGATTTTACAAAAGCTCGATTTTCTCAGCTTCAATTTTTCCACTATGCTAAAGTTGATTTGCGTCAACATATTCAGTGAATCATTTTGAATCTTTTTTTCAAATATAGTTTGATCTTTTTCGAACAAAAGTTAGCATTTTTTAATATACTTTTATTGAATTACTAATGGTATATAATGATATTAACCTTTAAAAAACCATGAAAATATAACATTTAATTCTGATTTAAATAGAGTATACTTCTAAAAGTAAATTAATATACTTAAAAGTATAATAAATGCTAACTTTTCTTCCTTTTAATGTATAGAATGATGATAAATTTTCCTAAATCTGTTCGATGAATTTCTTGACACAAACCAACTTTGCAAAACCTATCTTATTCTGGTCTAAAAGATGACAAATGTGTGCATATTTTGGAATCTGGGAGGGTAAAAAATCTCAAAAATTCTGACAAATATACTTATTATATTACGAATATTAGGTCATTTTTTCAGATTTTTATCGTGGACTAAACAAAAACTTTGGAAAATCACCAGAAAAACTCCTCAAAGGCGAATAATTTAAAATGCGTAAGATTTGAATTCGTTTCGATTTCGTAAAATGGCAAGCGACCAAACATAACCCAAAAACGCAAATATTTAGCTCTATAGGGACCCATTGAACTTACAAGGGGGTCTAATATTTTTTTTCTTAAAGTTCATCAAAAAAGAAAAGTTTTTTTTTTGATACGTTCAAATTGGTATTAATAAAAGCTTCCACGAATTTTTCGAAAATAGCCATTTCTTGGTCACTTTTGAAAATTCAGAAAACTACTAGATCGCACAGAGGACCTTAGATGCTAAAAAAATTTTTGTCAGCATCTATTAATGAGTACTTTTATATAAATAATCGCCGGCAAAATACCTGACATGAGTGTGCAAGGTTTGTTCGAAAAGTATTATAATGACCCATATATACATATAACATATATACATATATACATATATATGGGTCAATCTAATACTTTTCGAACAAACCTTGCACACTCATGTCAGGGATTTTGCCGGCGATTATTTATATGAAAGTACTATAATATATATATATATATATATATATATATATATATATATATATATATATATATATATATATATATATATATACAAATACAAACACCAAACTTCATAAGTGCGCTCAAAGACTTTTTTCAAATTCGTAAAATAAGCAATTACATATTAAAATTTGAAAAAAAATTTAGTGGTGTCCATATGTCACCACGTCGGTGGATACGTGAGATTTTTTCACCTACGTACCTAAGGGTTAATATTTCTATAATTATTATGCAAAAAATGAACAAATAAATATATAACATATATACATATAATTACCTTGTGCCGGATAGGGCATACGGATCGTAGCATATGGATTGAAAGTTGTTGGTAAAGGAGGCGGTATATAATTCGAATACGTTGTCAATGACTGAACTCCATATGGGATTGGCATATTTCCCTGGTCTTGAATTGGATAAGGCAAATAAGAAGAAAGTCGTGAATTCGTTTGCCCTGAAATAGATAATAAAAAAGTTCAATAATGTGATATATGTTTTGGCTTCGGGAAACTCCCAGGACATAATTAGTTTATTAATTAGTTGTTGTTTTATAATTATTTATCGACCTTTAACTTGTGTTTTGTTTATTCTTTTCTTATTGTGGAATTGCATCTACCTCTAACCCACTAATGATATATTCCGGTGATATATTTTTCCCTATAGTTAAGGAGTATCAACCTTTCATTACTTATTTCCATAAGTGAAGTACCGTGTATGCACTGCTACTGGCTCTACAGTTTTAACTTCTACGAAAAAACTAGTATTTTGACGGTAAACAATTTTATCGAAATCGATTCATCGATTGAGGAGTTATGCGTGTGTTACGAGTTAATTATTCTCGTATTTGATAGTAAAAAGGCGGACACGTTTTTATACTCGCGGTTGCGCTGGCTATTTCCTTGCACTTTGGTCTTCATATTGCCTCGTGTTGCATTTCGGCTGACTAGGCATATGTCACATATCATACATGACACGAGCCAGACGCGGAAAATCGACGTTTTCATTGATGCGTCTCTACCTGTAAAATTTATTCCTTATCGGTAACGCGTCAGTCGGTTTCTCGTGTTACTTCTGACTTCACGGGACGCAACACATCTTTAGTATAGAACCCCATTATATTAATTATTTCCTTTAGTAGGTAAGACAGACAACTGCGAACAGACAATCCACCTGTGGGCGACATGGTAAGATCCCTCTTCTCGACATCGGAAATGTTACGAGTTAATAATTCTCGTATTTCATAGTAAAAAGACGGACACGTTTTTATACTCGCGGTTGGATTCGATCCCGAGACTTCACGAACCGAAAGCAGGCGTTTACCAACTACACCACGGCCGCACTGGCTATTGGCTTGCGCTTTAGTCTTCATATTGTCTCGAGTTGCATTTCGGCTGACTAGGCATATGTCACACGGCTTACGTGGTATGTGAGCAGTCATAAAAAAAACATACGGGTCGAATTGATAACCTTCTTTATTTTGAAGTCGGTTAAAAAACAGAATTATCGAAATTGGTATATTTGAAAACAAGTTAAACATCAAAATTCATGAGACAATGACGGTAACATTGATATCAAAATCTGTTTAAGGAGGGTCTTTCGCTAGATAAAAGACATAAAATAAAAAAATCATACGAGAGTGTGAAATGTACTTAATGAGAGTCCATAACTAGATGAAATAAAAATTGTTTCAACAAAATCGCCATGTCTCAATGTAAATATTGTCAATTAAAAAAGAATTCAGTTAAACACCAATTATTTCTTTTTTATTTCTTAACAAATTTTAATGTTTCGGGACTTATTCTTTTCATTGAATATTTATCTACAAAGATAACTAAAGAAATTTTAAAACAATATATCTTTAATAAAAGTAAGCTAATTGTTTATACAATTTTACGAACGAACGAATGAACAAACGAACGAACGAACTGTTTCCCATATTAGGTTCGAAAAAAGGTGAAAAATTCCCTTTGCGACTTTTAAAATTTCGAGCATGGTAACAAAAAAATTACTTGGTTGCATTAAAAAATAAAAATATAACGCTGCTTAAGTTCAAAATTGTAAGAAAATTTTATTTTTTTAACTTTTGTAAGAACAAAAACCATTTTTTATTTACTGTAATTTTAGTAGCACTGTACATTCATCTTCTAATATATTCAAACAAATTAATTTTTCATTATAACTTTTGTAAGAAAAAAATATCTGAGGAATCAAACCTCATAATAATGAAAATTTTACGCGTGTATAAAAATTATAAATCAAACATTAATTATTTATTTACTTATTTCTTATTGCAGTAGAATTAAATATAAAATATTTATTTAGGCTATTAGACAAAAATAATGGTATGCACGGAGGGTGAGTAGGCTTTGTGACCTCGTATGTCTGCATTACTCATCTTCAGCTTGCGATAAACGCTCGCCTTCTGGCTCGTGCTCGATCGCCTACTACTCGTATTGCAAACTTCATACTTGGTCAAAAGGGGCTTACTATTTGCCCTTGGTACACAGTATACTAATAAAGCTGACTAAAACGCAATTTTTGGAAATAATCGAAGTAGATATTTGTTAAAAGAGTTTGATGCAAATATTACTCTAATAGTCTAAATAGATATTTTATATTTAATTCTACTATAACAAGAAATAAGTAAATAAATAAATAATGTTTTGTTTATAATTTTTATACACGCGTAAAATTCTCATTATCTTCCGGTTTGATTCCTGAGATATTTTTTTGTTACGAACGTAACAACGGAAAATTTATTCGTTTGACATTAGAAGATAAATGTACAATAGGGTGGGCCAAAATAAACATTATTTTTGTATTCGATTCTGAGTAACAATAATATTTTGAGAGAAGCCATTTGCTGCAAGGTAGAATTTTAAGCATGACTCTTTTAGTTAGCGCATTGCCATTGAAATTTCAGGTTTGGCGTTTTTCGATTTATATACTAAAATCAGGGATACAAGCTCATATGCGCAATCAAAACATATAAAAGTAATTTTTATTTTCAATTTATATGACAAATCGATCTTAAATGTCATTTTCGAACTTCAAAATGCCCATTTTTATCGTGGCATGAGTTTATTATAAGAACAATCTTGTAAATTAATACATAAGTTTACACTACTTTGCATAGAATGCAAGTATTAGAAATGTAGAAAATCATATAAGAGTTTCTAACCAACGTTGTGGTGGAGTAGAAGAGTCACACCTCGGGCGATCGGCGAAGTTAAGCAGCGTTGGGCGCGGTTAGTACTTGAGTGAGTGACCGCCAGGTAACCCTCCTTCCTACGCAAATTTGTCCAACCGCTTAGGTGATGTTACACACGCAACAAAGTAAGCGGGAGGTATGGAATGATCGCATTTGGTGTCTAAGCCTACAGAATGTGGCATAGACATCAAATTCGAACATGCCAAATACACCGACCATCTCGCTGCAAGTTATTTCCTGATACAGGTTTTCCGCGCTGCGCAAGTATAACCCTGGACGAATGCGAGATGTGATTAGGTAGGGAAATAAAAGTACGGAAAAAAAGAGGTATAAAAAGAATAGAAACCGGAGTTCCGAAAAATTCCAAGCAACGACTATTTTTATGTATTTTGAGCTGCTGAATATGAATCCGATCCTCTTTTTTACTGATACATCAAGCATTCGTCCCTAACCTCAAAAAACACCCCAAAATTGCTGTTTCACGCGGTTGAGAGGTAGGTCTTGTTATCCACAGGAAGAAAATTATTAACAGAGAGTATTTTTATGAATTTTGAGCCGCTAAACACGAACACGAATCTAATTTTATTTGGTTTCTATTAGTTGAGTATATATAATTAAGGGAACCAAGCTCTTTTAACCCTTTCAGTCACGCAATTCAATTCATTTGGTTATGGAAGTGCAAATATATGTTTCCAATGTATTTTTGAACGAAGAATCCAAATCAAGTGTCAAAAATTGAATAAATATAAAAACAACCCCTCAAATGGGGTGAAAACCACCCTTTTAGTTAAAAAATGCAATTTGTTTGGTAATGGAAGTGCAATATATGTCCACAATGCATTTTTGAATGCAGAATCCAAATCTGATATCAATAATTTTATACATATAAAAACAACCCCTCAAATGGGGTGAAAACCACCCTTATAGTCATAAAATTCAATCCGTTTGTTATGGAAGTGCAATATATGTTTCCAATGTATTTTTGATCGTAGAATACGAATCTGATATCAAAAATTGAATAAATATAAAAACAACCCCTCAAATGGGGTGAAAACCACCCTTATAGTCATAAAATTCAATCCGTTTGTTATGGAAGTGCAATATATGTTTCCAATTTATTTTTGAATGCAGAATACGAATGTAACGTCAAAAATTTTATAAATATAAAAACAACCCCTCAAATGGGGTAAAAACTACCCTTTTAGTCATACAATTTAATTCTTTTGAAGACTATATATTCTTTGAAGACTATATGTTCACAATGTATTTTTGAATGCAGAATCCAAATCTGATTTCAGAAAGTTTTATAAATATACAAAAAATCCCTCAAACAGGGTGAAAACCACCCTTTTATACGTACAATTCAATTCGTTTCACTATAGAAGAAAATATATGTTTCCGATGTAAATTTTAACGCGGATGCAAATCCAATGTCACAAATTTGAAAACATAAAAAAACTCGTAAAATGGAATAAAAAGTAACATTGCAGTCACGAAACCCTGTTTGTTTTGTTATGTTACTGCTAATATTAGTTTCTGATACATTTTTCAACGCTAAATTTGAATCCAATGGAAAAAAATTCAGTAATCGTAAAAACGATCTCTAAAATTCTAATTGGATTACTACGAAAATGTGAATACTCAACGTCAAAGCACTCGATAGGACCTAAGAATATATAAATAGAATTTAGAGCTCAAAAAATATATTGAAAATCTCTGAAAGCCATATAAATTTTCTAAAACACCCCTTGTTACAATCCCCTCGAGTGAATGATTTCAATCCAAACTATATTTTGAAAAAAGAATATTAATAATAATAAAAAAAATTGTTTGCAAGAACTTCAAAGGATCAAATCTAAGTTTATTAGGTAGTTACATAAAATTTCTATATTTTTCCTATCAAAAATTTCAATATCATTATTCGTTCTAAATTATCAGTAATCTCACAACATTGTGAAATTTGTTTTGGTTTATTCTAAAAAATTTTTATCATGGAATATGCTGAAATCACCAGTGATAATGAAAGTGAAGATGAATATGATGATCCAGAATATGATTCTGAATGTGATGATGATTCGGATATTGACAAAAATCAAATTGATGAAGCAGTAGCCTCGTTAGAAAATACTTCATATAGTGAAAATTCTAACGTGATTGAATATGAAAGTGATAGTGATACTCCGTTGAGTGACAGATTAGCTGCTTTAGATGGTATTTGGGATAATAAAAGAAGAAAATTCGACGAAATAATTTTTTCCGAAGATTGCGGTCCAATGGTTCCTTCAGATATTCGTTCACCTTCACAAATTTTCCTTTGCTTATTTTCAGAAGTTTTGATCGAAAGAATTGTCGAACAGACTAATCTTTACGGGCAGCAATCAGACAAGCCATTTGAAGAAGTAAATAAAGCAGAAATATTGAAATTTATTGGCATGAATATCATGATGGGAATAAGTAGGTTACCCGCCATTCGGTGCTATTGGTCATCTAATTCTCAATTACACAACTCTTATATAAGCCCTGTTATGCCTCTCAATAGGTTTTTTGCTATCCTGTCTCATATACATTTGAATGATAACTTATCAATGCCACAAAAAGGTGAACCCAATTATGATAAGCTATATAAACTAAGACCCTTACTTGATATGCTTTCAGAAAATTTTATAAAATTCTACAAACCATCTGAAAAACAAGCTGTTGATGAAAGTATGGTCAAATTCAAAGGTAGAAGTACTCTAAAACAGTACAATCCACAGAAACCTATAAAAAGAGGTTTTAAAATTTGGGTTAGAGCAGATGAACATGGTTTTGTATGTGAGTTTCAGGTATATACTGGAAAAACTGCTAACTTGGTTGAAAAACAATTGGGCGAAAGAGTTGTAATCGATTTAACCCATCAAATTATTTCAAAAAATTATCAAGTTTATTTCGATAATTACTTTACTAGTGTTAATTTGATGATTGAACTCAAAAGTAAAAATATATTAGCCTGTGGAACAGTACGAAAAAATCGGAAAGGTTTGCCAAAAAAACAAATAAACGATAAAACAATGAAAAGGGGAGATTATGAATCTCGGACTTCATACAAGGGTATCAGTTGGATAAAATGGAATGATAACAAACCTGTCCAGTTTTTATCTAATTTTCACGATCCTTCAATCAAAACTACTGTAAGTAGACGACAAAAAGATGGTACTAGCATTCAAATCAATTGTCCACAAGCCACTCGAGACTATAATAATTATATGAACTGTGTTGACAAAGCAGATCAGTTGAAATCTACATACGAGATTAGTAGAAAAAGTAAAAAGTGGTGGCTTCGAATATTCTGGCATTTTATCGATGTAACCGTTGTAAATTCTTTCATCATTTACAAGCAAAATACCCCTACTACTAAAATGAATTTGATAGATTTTCGACTAAAGCTGGTAACTGAGCTTATTGGGTTTGCATCACCTAAAAAAAGAGGTACCAAGACAAAACAATTTACTCCTAGTAAGCGTAAGCCTCAAATTTCAAATGAAATAAGATTTTCTCAAGCCCCGCACATTCCAACTAAACTCAAAATACAAAGAAATTGCACTTGTTGTAGTTCTAAAACAAATCGAGTTAGAACTTCCTACATGTGCACAACTTGCAATGTTCCATTATGCATAAAAGAAAAACAAAATTGTTATGAAATATATCACAAAACGTAAATGTATATAAGATAAAAGAAAATGAATAAATATCTACCTGAAAAAGATTTAGAAAATAAAAAAAAAATTATAAAAAAAAAAAGAAAAAAAAACGAAAAAAAAAATAAAAAAGGAAAAAAGAAAAAAAGAGAAAAAGAAAAAAAAAAGAAAAAAAGAAAAAAAGAAAAACAAAAAAAAAAAGAAAAAAACATAACTCTGCCACAGACGGTCCCAAGCCCGTGTTCTAATGAGGAGGGGGTTTTTTTACTTTCATAACCAAACGAATTCAATTTCATGACTAAAAGGGTGGTTTTCACCCCATTTGAAGGGTTGTTTTTATATTTATAAAATTATTGATATCAGATTCGTATTCTACGATCAAAAATACATAGAAAACGTATATTTGTACTGCGATAACAATAGAAATCAAATTTTGTGACTAAAAACAATAGGGAGCCGATATATCGGCTTCTGTGACTGAAAGGGTTAAAACCTAAAAAATTATATAGTATTACCTTTAATTTATGCTTGCTAAAAACTTTTTTGGTCTGTCTCTACCATATCATATCTGTTAAGCGGATACTGATTCATGGATTTGTGCACTGTCCGTAGGATTCCAAAGAAATAAATGGATTATACGGACTGATTTCTTTTGGAAAATGATTTAAATACCTGCAAGACAAAAGTTCCAAATAATGACATTCTTTCACTATTCCCAAAAAGATTATGAAGAAACATCAAGATCACTAAAGAAAAGATTCTGAACTGCACAATCTGTTACAAAAATTTCAGAAGGACACGCGTTTTTAGTTTCTTCCGACAAAATAATTACTGTGTTTAGATACTCTGAAGCACTAACTCCATTATCAATAATACAATATAAATAATTCAATTTTAAAAATGTTAAACAAAATAATACATATATAAAAAAAATGACAATAATTAAAAGTAATGCGGGCTTTGTAATAAAGACAGTCTCAAGTCTGTGAAACGCAGAGAGCGTTCATAGAAATCAATAAAAAAGTTGCATAATAACTACATATCAGTAAGCAGTTATTTTAATTGAATATACTTGAGTAGAAGTAAACAAATAAAATTTAGCTTCGTGCTAATATTCAGCTACTCAAAATTCATAAAAATAGTTTCCGTCGATAATGTTCCTCAATAGACTTACGTTTTCTACCGCGCAAAACAGAAATTTTGGAGTGCTATTTCAGGTTAGGGATAAACGCTTAACGTATCGGTAAAAAAAGAGGGTCGGATTCGTGTTCAATAGCTCAAAATACATAAAAATACGCTCTATCAATAATTTTTCTCACGTAGATCATAGGACCTATCTCTGAATCGCGTGAAACAGCAATATTTTGGGGTGTTTTTTGAGACTAGGGACGAACGCTTCAGGTATCGGTAAACAAGAGGGTCGGATTCGTGTTCAGCCGCTCAAAATACATAAAAATAGTCGTTGCTTGGAATTTTTCGGAACTCCTGTGATTTCTAACAGCTTGATCATTGCGTAAAGTAGTATTTCTTTAAGGTTAGGGAACGTGCAGCTCCGTCTGAAAACGAAATTTTAAAAATAGCCACGCGCTAATCGAAAGAACATAAAAAATTATGTATTTTAGCTCCATTTCCTTTATAAAGCTTTTAGAAAATTTGGAAACTGTTGACAACATGTAGAAAATTCTGGAAAATTTTGGAAAATACTGGTAAATTTTGAAAATTATATATATATATATATATATATATATATATATTTATATATATATATATTTACACACACACACACACACACACACACACACACACACACACACACACACACACACACACACACACACACACACACACACACACACACACACACACACACACACACACACACACACACACACACACACACACACACACACACACACACACACACACACACACACACACACACACACACACACACACACACACACACACACACACACACACACACACACACACACACACACACGTGTGTATATATATATATATATATATATATATATATATATATATATGCGTACATATATATAATATGTCATAGACTTAAGTGGACGACTCGAAAAACTCTATTCTCAATCCACTTTGTAGACGTCAAAGAATGGCCTTCTTTATGCACTTGTTATATAAAATACAGTACGCAACTTGGGGCAAAAGGATATTTCCAGACTCGGAATATGATTTTGAGCATTCGTATACGTCTCGCGCGCTTTCGGTGCCCGAGGCTTCCACTCGTGCTCAAGCATCATCCTCGCTTGGAAATACCCGTTTTCGCCCCTAGTAACGTAATATACTATTTTCTATAGGTTGAAAGAAATCATTGGTTGCAAGGTGGAATTATAAGGATTACTTTCTTAGTTAGTGCATTGCCATTCAAAATTCAGGTTTGTCGTTTTTCGATTTTTATTCTAAAATTAGACATAAAAGTTCGTATATGCAATTAAAACATACAAATGTCATATTTTTTAAATTTATATATCAAAACCAATCTTAAATTTCATTTACGAGCTCCTAATGCTGATATTTAATTAATTTCTACTTTCTGTTCTGTGAAATGTTACGTTAATGACGAAATAAAACCATATATATATTGATGCGTAGTTTAAACCTCGCATCGGCCAATATTCGGTGTGGCGCAAGCCACGCGAGCTGACACGGAGTTTCGCAAACGACTGAAACTTCACGAACGAATAAACTACCACATTATTTTAAACCCACGTACTTATATTAACCCCTCCCCCCTTACACTTATCTCACATCTCGTCGGATTTGCGAAGATGTGATACCACTATTCAAGTATCACGAATTGTAAATTTGTAGCATTGTAAATTTAACAGTGAATTATTTTATGAATTACTTTAAAATCTCATCTGAGACAGAATATACTTCTTCATAAGACTCGCTTCTCGCTTTGAGGTGTAGAATGAAGTGTGTGACAGCAGCTCTGAATACACGAATACGGTGAAAGAATAAAACTCCAAGGAAAATAAAAGTTAACATAAACAACGAGGGAAATACTGAGAGCCCTTGAGGACTTGAAAGTTAGGACAATCGGTGTATACGCAGCTGATACAATTTAGAGTATCATGATGGCGCTGGTCGCCGTAGTCTGCAATGCAGATGATCACATGACGCCTGGAACATATTGGGTAACTATACGCATCTATAATAATAGAATCGGTACATAATTTGACAGTTATGGGGTTCCACCAATTTTAAAGCACCATTTTAAACGTCTTCGTAAAAACTGTAAAAACTTTCGATGGAATTCCAAAATACTTCAGAGCATTGATTCTGCCCTGAGGGCAGAAATGAGCTCATTGTTACTTTGGTTATTGTGTAGAAATGGATTTATTTCTTACTTGTTTTCGAAATCTGTACACGCAAGTCTAATTTGAACATTCGCGCCCGTTCAAGCTTATCGCTAGTGCGCATGCACGCCATTGGAAATGTCCACAAAATTTCATTTTTATTTTTCATTACTAAGTGTGTTGCTCAAACTTAAAATTCACAATTCCCTCTCCCACTCTCAGGCATAGAAAGAGCCTTTCATGCCCTTGTTAAAAATTATCCGGTATGTAACACGGATGGAAAGGGTTTTTCCAGACTCGAATGATGATTTGAGTACTCGTGTATGTCTTGGGCGCCTTTGGCGCCCTCGACTTCCACTCTTGCTCAATCATCATCCTCGCTTAGAAAAAAAACATTTTCCCCCCTAGTTGCACAATGTACTATTTTTCAAATTAACGATGCATCAAATACTTTGCTTATTTATTCTTTGAAAACTCGTTAACGATTTTATTATAAATTTTTATAGTCTACCGATCGATTCAAAATTGTACAATATAAGCTAGTATTTCTCACATTTATACGATTATTGACAGAATAACGGTCCTGAAAAAATGGAAGCACCTGCCTTTTACCACCCCCTTCACGCCCCCACTCTTATAATTCACATTGGAAGTGTGGGGAGTAGACTGTTATAGCCCACCATGTGGCGACGATCGCGGATCGAGTTTGCTGTCCATTGATACTACGTAGGTAAAAGTGGCCACATCGACTCTCACGGCTGTAGTTTACAAATCGTTTTCCCGCGTGTTCGAGTGTGCTCGGAATCGGAAAAATATGTTATCAATATTAATTCTTTGCCCGAAAAAAACAAGTACAAAAGATTATAATTTAATCGTACACGGCACTTTCAGAATCCACATACCGCTTTATACGTAGAACCTATTCCTATTATATATATACACACACACATACCAACATGTTTTCAGACATTTTTATTTTTGGACATGCTCACTTGACATGGAACAACCCACATATATATATATATATATATATATATATATATATATATATATGGGTTGTTCCATGTCACGTGAGTATGTTAAGTGAGCATGTAAGAAAATTCAGACCCCAAGGTGCTATATATCAAAAGCAAATGCGTTTTTTCTAATATTTTAAGATTTTGCCATAATTGGTTGATTTTTAGCTAAAAAATTGGTGACTTTTGAGAAAAAAGTGTAAAAACTTTCTTTGTACAAAATGAGGTAAAGAATCTAATAAAAAAGTAGTAGACTTTATTGTGATACTTTGTGAACTGATGTATTGTGATGTAAAGATTCTAGAAAATCGCCATCAGCTTTTTCAAAATAAAAAATTTTAAAATTAAGTTTTTCATATTTCCTTTAATTATAGAAAATGGTCTCAAGCTGAACATAATTTTTGCAGAATTTTTAAATAGCTCAATTTTGTTCGATATTTCGTATTTATAAACCCATGCATTAAGATGTATTGTAATATTCAGATTGTAGCAGATCGCCATCATCTTTTTCAAAGCAAATAATCTTAAAATTTAGTGTTTCATGTCAGCTTTCTTTCTAGATCTCGTGCAAAATGGTTTCAAGTCTAGAATTAACGGAAATATGAAAAACTTCATTTTAAAATTTTTTATTTTGAAAGCGCTTATGGCGATAGCCTAGAACCTTAATATCACAATATATCATAATGCATGGATTCACAAAATATCACAATTGGGTCTAATAAATTTTTTTTTAGATTCGTTACCTCGTTTTGAAGAAAAGATGTTGCAATTTTTTCTTAAAAGTCCGTAGTTTTTGATTTGGTAATATCTGAAAATATTAAAAAAAGCGCATTTCTCAACCTTCAATTGCATGAGGCTACGTCAGGCGAACCAGATGTTGCTTGAAGAACGGTTGAGTTGATTGCAGAGGCAGGAGGAGATGCAACAACGAATTAACTAGCTAACTCGCCATCGAATTTCAAACACAAACACAAACATACACACATTTCCAATATTAGCGACCAATACTGTAACAACTAACATTTCTAACGAAACTTCTACTAGGCCACTAAATCAGACTAGATTAGGTTATGAAACGTTAACAGTGAATGACGTAGCTGTTGACGATTTTAATAGGTTACGGACATAGAATAAGTCGTCTCGTCAGGAGACAAATTCAAGATTAGGATATAATCTCAAACCATATTTTTTCGATGGAACTACATCATTTCTTGAGTTCACAACCAGTTTCAATTAGTTGCAAGGTACAACAATTGGAATGGAGAAATGAAGACGGTTATCCTTGCTACTTCTTTGAGAGCAAAAGCAAAAGGCGTTTTGAGTACTTTCTCAGAACCTGCTACTATAGATTTTGAAAAACTAAAAGCGAAGTTAGAGTTACGTTTTGGTGAAAAACATCTGTCACCTTCGTATTAATTTTTCCGGATACTTTAAAAGAAGTTTTTAAGAATGATATTGAAAAATTAAATTTAGAACAACAAGAAAAATTTGCTCAATTATTATTCAAGTTTGAAGATATTTTTAAAGACGGAGATGTTGCTGGAAAATATGATTTAGTTAAACACAAAATAAAACTCAGTCAACATCGACCTATTAAACAACCTCAACGAAGAGTTCCATTAAACCTAGAAAAAGAAGTCGAAAAGGCAATTACTGCGATGACAGAACAGGATGTTATAGAATAATCTGAAAGCTCATGGTATTCTCCAATTGTTATAAAATACAAGAAAGACGGTTCTATATGGTTTTATGTTGATGTTCGAGAAGTAAATAGTATAACTATCAAGGATTCTTATCCTTTACCCAGAATTGATGATACGCTTGACAAATTAGCAGGATATTTGTTGTTTTGTACTTTCGATTTGAAGAATGGTCATTGGCAAATTAAAATTCGACCTGAAGATAGAGAAATAACAGCATTTTCAATTGGTAAAGGGGTATGGCAGTTTGAAGTCATGCCTTTTGGATTATGTAACGTATCCGCTACATTCGAACGTTTCATGGAAAAATTATTACATGATCTCTTTTTTCTTTTAATTTATCTTGATGACGTCATGGTTATGGCTAAAACTTTCGACGAAATGTGGAGCAATTCAGAAACAGTTTGTACAAGATTTCAAGAGGCAAATCTTCCACTTAATACGATGAAATGTGTTTTCTTCAGGAAAGAAATTGAATATATTGGTTATATAGTATCAGAAAAAGGTGTAGCCACGGATTCGAAGAAGATTGAAACAGTAGTAAATTGGCCTATTCAAAAGAACAAGAAGAATCTTAGAAGTTTTATAGGTTTCTGTTCCTATTATAGACGGTTTATTAGAGGGTTTTCTTCTATAGCTAAACCTCTTTATAAGTTAGCCAAAAAATCGGCTAAATTTATATGGTCAGAAGAATGTCGCAAAGCCATTTCCAAATTAAAAGAAAGTACTTACTACACCTCCTATTTTGGCTTTTTCTTCTATTGAACATGAATTTATTTTAGATATAGATGCTTCTGACCATGGAATTGGATCAGTTCTTTCACAGGTTCAGGATGGAGTAGAAAGAGTTATAGGTTATTATAGTAGAGTTCTTTCTAAACCAGAAAATAACTAGTGAGTTACTCGTTGTAAACTGTTAGCTACGATAGATTCTTTAGGAAATTTTCATCGTTATCTTTGTGGTAAACAATTCTTGATTAGAACAGACCACGTTTCTTTGACTTCGTTGTTGCCATTTAAAGAATTAGATGGACAGTTAGCTCGTTGGTTAGGAAAATTAGATCAATACAATTACAAAATTTTACACAGGAAAGGAAACTCTCATGGAAATGATGATAGACTTTCTAAACGGCCATATGAAGAATCACCCTGTAAATACTGCTCAAAAGTAGAAGAAAAATTTGATGTTATTGAAGAAACTGTCATCTTTGACGAAAATACGCCACATAACTGGAGAGATGATCAGAAAGAAGATATGGCTATTTATTTTATTCTTCAGAGTAAGAAAGAAGGAAGAAAACCAGTGTGGCAAGACATTTCATCAATGGACGAATTTACGAAGATTTATTGTTCTCAATGGAACACATTTATTGAAGATAAAGGAATATTATTTAGGGAATGGATTACACCAGATTTAAGTTATAAGATTCGTCAGTTAGTGGTTCCTAGACAAATGATTAAGGAGATTTTAGAAGAAGCACGTGATTCTCCTTCTGAATGCCATTTTGGGATAAATAAAACGATTTTCCTAGAAAAAGTTAGGAAAAGATTCTACTGGGCTGCTTGTAAGAGAGATGTAGAGAATTGGTATAGATCATATAAGCTTTGTATTTCAAAAAAAGGGCCTTCAGATAAAGGGCTTAGTGAGATGAACATTTATAATTCAGGCGATCCATTTAAAAGACTTCAAATGGATATATTAGGTCCATTTCCAGTTAAATCTTTAGGTAATAAATACCTCCTTGTAGTGACGGATAGTTTCGCAAAATGGGTTGAGGCTTTTCCTCTACCAAATATAAGAACCAAAACTATTGCGGAGATTTTTGTTAATCAGATTATTTCTAGATATGCAGTACCTTTAGAAGTAAATACCGATGAAGGAAAAAACTTTGATTTTAGATTAGGAAAGGAATTATCAGAATTATTAAACAGATAATTATTTCAATTCATTAGACACTCATGTGTTGATAATAATAGTATTTTTGTGTATATAGTGTTTTGTGTATTATAGTACATACGGAACATTCACTGAAAATTATCTTTTTGAAAATCAACTCTGGAAAATCTGTAGAGGAACGTATTTTAAATATTTTCTGTAAGTTTCAAGTGGATTCGTCATGAAATCCTGCGGTTAGCGAGCTGAAATCATAAAATTACAAACAATGTGAAAAATGATTTTAAAGTTTTAGCTTAATAATTATGTAATACATTTAACATTACTGACTTTAAGTTTCCAGTACTAGTAGCTTTACTTTTTGACTCAAAATATATACTTTCTTCTTAATTTTGTATGACCTTCTTAAATTTGTATATGTTTGTTGAGTGCTTGAGGAGAAAGAATATCGCGACACGAACGGAGGAAAACACGGACACCCACACACACACACAGCTTCACGGAGGAAAACACGGGCACCCACACACAGACAGCTAGCTGCCACAGCTAACCGGTTCAGCAGACGCGGCTTGTCCGGTAGCAAGCAGCAGACAAGTCCTGCACACACACACACACACAAATGCACATACTACGACGATGACGACGAAGACATCGCGACTTGAAATACGCGGCTCCCGCAGAGGCACGCAGACGCCAAGGCTGTAGCTGCTTTTCACGTACAGGCTCGCGCCGTACCCGGCGATCACGGCACTTACTGCCGTCGCATGATATGCATAGCGATTTTCCCCCTCTCTCTCTCTCTCTCTCTCTCTGTCCCTCGCAGTCGAGGATGAGGAGGCCGCCGCACACACACACACACACGGCCCACGACTCTGTCCCGATTCACCCGAATGCGGGAGGAGAGTGAATCAGCCGTAACACTAGCGGCTTCCCCGAGGCACAGCACGCAGCTGCAAGAGAGAGAGAGACAGACGCGACGACATGACAACCCATGGGAAAGCGAGCCACCTAAAGCTGCCGGTCGACCATAGAGTATGGTTGTGATGGCTCGGCGGCGGCGAAAGCCAAGCGGCCGCTATAGGTATACGCGCCGGGCTATAATAGGCTCACAATTACAAATTCATATTTCGCGCGCGCGCCACCCGCAGGGCTCGCGAACCAATTAAATATAGCGACTCATCCCGTAGTATACATACCATTGATTTCCTAATTTAAAGGAAATCAAAGCCAATCAAAAAGAAGATACGAAGAGGAGCAACAAGTGTGTGCGGGCTGAAGATAGGAAGGGAAAAGTCGAATTTGAAGAAGATTTCCGGCCTCCCGGAAATTCGCTACTTACTGCCCATGCGTCTATCGAGGAGCACATATACGACATTTTAGAATTTTTAGTGGGAGTATATTTAAAGTTATTGTTGATTATTATATTTGTTAGATTTGTTGAGTAGGAGAGTATTAGCTGTAGTTAGTGGTTGTTTGGAGTAATTGGTAAAGATTTGCGACCGAGTAACACGCGGGAGACAGTGCAAAGAATGAGCGACTTAACGCATGCAATCACGTGGACATGTTGGAAACTGCGGTGAGTGGACTGTTGAATTGTCGAACGACTTTCGGCATCTCGCCAGAGTGGTAACAACACCTAATGAACAACTTCAGTGCGCGGCGGTTTGTTATAATTCGGATATTACATCGGGACGTGTTAGTGGGGAACATAGTAGCCTATAACTCAGGTAAACAAACTGGAAAGATTGGGAAATTTAGAGAAGTTTGCATATCGGTAATTTACTAAATAATTGTCTCGGGAACGCATGGTGGTTCGGCCGTTCTAAGCGTCGCGCCCGGGTTTGCGTAGCGATCTTGAAACGTGCGACCGTAGAAGTTAAAAAAATTGTGCATATATAGCGACCGGCAAGATTAAAGAAATAAAGCCTCGATACTTAAATTTTATAACTAAGAGTGTCAGTATTTATAACAAGTTATTGATCCTGATTTCCTATGCCTCACGGAATCTCCTCGGGGAGAAACTCATGCTAAGGTAGCCGTTCTTTAGCTGGCGACTTTTTATTATAGTAGATAAATACAAATTTGGTAAGGTAAATGAGGAGTCACTTAAGCGGAGCAATAATCGTTAATTATATAAAATATACGTAACTAAATGCTATTTTATATATTTTAATATATTTTGATAATGTATTAGTATTATTTTCTTGACTTACCGTATTTTATTTATCGCATTTTAAGAACGGAAGAAAATTTTTACATTTTTCAAAGGAAGTCAATAATTATTCAAATATATATTATATATATATATATATATATATACACATATATATATATATATATATATATATATATATTATATTGACTTCCTTTGAAAAGTGTAAAAAAAATTTTCCGTTCTAAAAATGAAATAAATAAAATACGGTAAGTCGAGCAAATAATACTAATACATTATTAAAATATATATATAGTGTCTGAAATTAGGACATGTAGGGTGTAGGCCATTGGGTGTAGGTCCATACAGGTTGTCAGTACTGGGGAAATATACAAAGTATGGGTAATTAGGACATACACGGAGTCGGTAATTAAGACATATGCATGGTGTCGGTGATTCGGACACAATCATGGGGTCGGTAATTAAATTATATACAATATTTCGGTAATTCAACATATGCAGGTTGTCTGTAATTAGGACAAATATATTATGTCGGTAATTGGGACTCATACAAGGTGTTTAATTAAGACACATACATGGAGTCGGTAATAAAGACATATAGAGGGAGTAGATAATTAGAATAAAAATGTGGCGTCGATAATTAGGATATGTACAAGGGGGCGGGATTTTTCATATACAGGATGTTGGTAATAGATACACGATAATGTCGTCAATGGGACACATACAAACTATGGATAATGAGTAAATATATGGTGTCTGTATTTCCGGCACATAGAAGGTATCGGTTATTAGAACGCATACAAGGTGTCGGTAATTAGTACATATACTGGATGTCAGTACTTAGGACATATACTATGCAGGATGTCGGTAATCTGGACTTATAGACGGTGTTGATAGTTAATGCATATACCGGGTATCCATAATATGACAAATACAGGATACTACTATAATTAATTAAGACATATAAAGGGTTTCAGTAATTAGGACATATACAGTTGTCGGTAATTGCAAGACATGAAAGTGTCGGTAATTAGGATCCATACAAGAAGTCGGTAACTAGAACTTATACATGGTATCGGTAATTAGGACATGCACTGGTTGTCGGTAATTGGGCATATATATGGTGTTGTTTAGTAGGACATGTATATGAAGCCGGTAATCGGGCATATATAGGGTGTTGGTTAGTAGGACATATATATGAAGCTGGTAATTGAGACATATAATGCTTGCCGGTAATCGAGAAATATAGTGGGTGTCAGTGATAAGAACATTTACAGTGTATCGGTAATTGAGCAGATACATTGTGTCGTTAATTAATAATCAGTAATTAGGACATATACAAGCTGTTGGTAATTAGAACATATATACAGTGTCGGTAATTGGGACATACAGGTTGTAGGTAATTAGGTTATATACTGAGTGTCGGTAATTAGGACGTATACAGGTTGTTGTTAATAGGACATATACAGGTTGTTGTCAATAGGACATATACAGGATGTCGCTAATTAGGACATATACACGGTTGCGAAAATTAGGATATATGTAGGGTGCCAGTAATTGGGACAAATACAGGGTGTTGGGAATTAGAACATACATGTCGTCGATATGTAGGTCATACCAAGATGTCCGTAATTAGGTTATGTTTAACATCTCAGCTCTATCAGTTAAGTATTCTCTTAGATATCGGGAGACATACATGCACATATACATATATCCTACAAACGTCTATCCAAATTAACAGAATTTTTTTTTAAACAGTGCTACTTTATTATCAAACTTTCATTGTTTATAGTTATAAATCAAATTTCTTCGATTACTTCTACTGTAACAAGTAAGGTGAGTTTAGCTGAAGTAGTTAAGGGGAGGCCGTACTGATCTGTTTAACCGATAGATCAGCCAATTCACAATTTCACGCTATTCTTCTCTTCTACACAATGAAATCCCTTGAAATTCGAGCAGGACACTTAAAATTCACTAAGGTATAGTGATCTGGTGAGAAAATTGCTGAAAATTAAAAAAATTATTAAATTTATAAGTCAAATTTTCGCCGCGACCAAATCAGTGGCACTATAATCGACCGTTCAAGTTAGATATTAAACCGTAGCACAAAAACTATACACTTATCCCCGAATATCGCACCAGAACCCTATTCCTAAATATATTTCTTGAATTGTCACAAAATTTCAATCTAATTCATGCAGTATGAAAGAAAAATAGCGTGAAACGGATTTTTAAGTGATACAAGCCCCGATGGACACCATTTTGGAAATTTAAATACTGGGGTTTAGCTCTGCTAAAAAGCGGTAGATAGCGAGATATGTATTTTTTCTGTAAAATCATGGTCCGACTGCTGATACCACGTTGGGACTGTCGGTCGACGCCCGGGCTGGCCTGGGCCGGTCGTCTGCTAAGCTAAGTCTGCTTACGTTGCTACGCGTATTGTAACGAGAAGGAGCGTTACTTTCCAGAAGAAAACAGTGTGTACGTGGTGTCCTACG
Source organism: Gastracanthus pulcherrimus (assembly GCA_949152435.1). Taxonomy (NCBI): domain Eukaryota; kingdom Metazoa; phylum Arthropoda; class Insecta; order Hymenoptera; family Pteromalidae; genus Gastracanthus; species Gastracanthus pulcherrimus. The sequence goes on along the minus strand of OX424576.1, from coordinate 98,398,932 downwards.
TGCCCTTCTATGCTCTCGGAGCTGCTGGCCGTGTCTGCCTAACACTCGACGACGCTGCTATTGGTGCTGCCTGCGTATTTCCAGACCTTGTTGAAGCAGCTGCTGCTATACGCTGTACTGTAGATACAGGTCTCTGCTGGTGTCCTACGAGCCCTTATAAGCTTCTGGGAGCTGTTGGTAGTGCACACTGTTATTAACTACCATGTAATGTGAAAGACACGCACTGTTTTCTAAGGCTCCAATACTGTTCTGATGGTAGTGTCGATAGTGCTGACTGTGTGTGATCGACTATATAAACCTCGTCAAAGCTGCTGCTGTTGTGTGTTAGACACAAGTAGCCCTCTAAAGGTCTGCTGGAGTCCTGCGTGCAACTGCACGCCTCCTGCAGCTTCGTTTCATAAAGCTGCTGCTTTATTATGGATACACAAAGCATTCCAAGGCCCCGCTGGTGTCCTGCAAGCTTCTATTAGCCTAACTAACTGCGTCTGTCCAAGTCTTGATCACGCTGCTATAAGTGTTGGTTTCGGCTATTCAACCTTTGTCGAAACTGCTACAGCTATGTGTCAGTCACACATGACCTCGCTGACGTTCTGTGTGCCCCTGTATGTCTCTTAGACCTGCTGATGGAACTGGCTAATCCTGCCAGATCCTCAATAACACTGCATGAAATTGGAAATGAGAAGAATGCCACTGCACATGACAGCAAGAGTTTGATAAATTTCAGAGCCATCACTTTATGGATTCTTTTTGCATCTCAAATTTAAGCTAAGTAGTATATATTTAATAATAATAGATATCAAGGAAATTTATATCTCAACTAGTTGCTAAATTATACTTGACTAAAATCACGTATACAAAAAACAATCAAACTGCAGTGGGATAAATCCATTCGTATTCGGTGATACGTATTTTTTATTATAAGTATCGCACTGAAACTTTTACTATATGAGCTTCAGCATGAATGACCCCGTCTATTGCCAATACCCTACATCCAAGTTCTTAGTGCTTCCGTTTTGATAATTTGTAGTTTTATACTGAGGTTGTTTTTATCTCAGGGAGAGAGATGTAAGTTGTATTCCATTGTACTTCATGTTAATATTTTGTAAGTATATAATAAGATTTGTGGGTGTCATGCCCACTATGTATTTTTAACTACGGGAGTTCTTGGAGTTTGAGGTACAAATTATGATGAAACTTTGAGGATTGCTTTGTAGTATCTTAGTATAAAACCCAATATCAAAGTTAAAAACATTAGTATTGGTCATAAGTCGCCCAGTTTGGGACACTAGGTCTTTTGTGTATAAAGTTTTTGTTTGTTAATAAAGTTGTACTTTACAAGTCTCTTTTGATTGGGTTTAATACTAGAAAATAGTATAAGAAAGTTATATTATAATTAAGCAATTATGATAATTGCAATTCAACACGCAAGACAAGTTTAGAACACTGTATTCCAGTATGGGACATTTTCGTTTGATCATATTTTAATTGCCCTAAACATGGTTTACTGTTACTTATCGCTCGTTTTGAATGATACTATTATATTTTTATAGTAATTATATAAAAATGAACCGCATAACATATGATTTTTCTTTGTCATATTGTCGGAATATTGATATAATGCACAACTTTCCTTTTTAATTTGATGGAGCAGGCCTGGATTAAACCCAAAAAAATTACTTTTTTATGAGTCCAAGAAACTTTTTATGTTTAAAAGCAATCATTTTGAAAATTTTGAAGCTATAAATACTTAGTAATATCTCAAATTTTATCGTTGTAAAACCTTAATATCTTGGTCCGACATTTCACAATAAATAACTATCTTCAGTACCATCTTTATTAAACAAACTTTGTTCCTCACACAATTGTAGGTATGTGATAAATGAAAAAAAAAATTTCAACGGTTATTCGACTCCTTTTTTTTTTTCTTAATTAACGTCGTCATGTTTGTGCTCCCATGTGGTGCTAATCGACGACGGGGGTCTGCGGTGTGTTTGTAAACAAAGCACATGTAATTTTTACAGAGGTGCTTGTATCAATCGGCAGAGACTAGGATTCGAACCCGGGTCACCGGCATGGAAATCCGACACTCTACCGACTGAGCCGCCGCATATATACACATATATAAATAAATAAATAAATAATAAATATAAAAAATTATCAAATATAAAGCATAAATAATTTGCTTTTTCCCCTGAGGTATCTATAAAAAATGAGTGTGTTCTACGTATAATATGGCACTGTGGCCCTGAAAAGGTCCGTTTTTACGATTAAATTATAATCTTTTGTAGCCGTTTTTTTCGGGCAAAAAGTTAGAATTGCTAGAATATTTCTCTGTGTATTTTTTCCATTCTGAAGTGTCCACTGATTTCTTATCTCCTTCTTTTTTATTCTTATCCTGAAAAAGAGAAGAATTCTCGCTTTTGCTGCTGCTGCTCTGTTCTTGACCCATCTTGTCCGGGCTTACGTAGGTGAATGAGGTGAAAAAGTGGTATGCGCGTATTATATATCCAGCATTAAAATTTTTCCAATAAATTTTTACATTACTCTATGATTATAGGGTAAATAATTATTATTATTATCAATGATAACTTTCTCCCATACGTCGTCATTGTGATTGAACCTTTGAAACCGCTCAAGTTTTTTTTTGCTTTTTTTTTAAACATTCCTTGTAGCTATCTGTCTTTACACCGCTGTCAGCAGAGCGTGTAGAAGTGAGTCTACCAGCGCACATCCCCATGACTATCTTATGCTTTGGCTGGGATACGAATAATCACAGACATCAAATTACAGTTACATTTATAGGAAGTGGGTGTGAATAAATTATGAAAAAATATATAACTTATGATTGGTGTTTATTATTAATATTTTGTATATAGTCTTCATATAATCTTTCAAGTTAGTCGCAATAAAAGGTAAATGAAATGCAAGAATTTCGGATAATACAATTTTTAGATATACGCTTTTGTACAGATCGGTGTCATCGACGATTCTTTCCATAATAAAACCTTCTATGTCGGCGTTATGTATTGAATAGTATTGTTTGAATGATTTAGGATCATTGAGAATGTTATTTACATTTTCTGTTGCTTCTTTTTCGAGTTTGTCTTTCAAATATTCAAGCACATAGTCAACGGTGCGATTGACCTTACCGACTCGCTCCTTTAAAATGTTAAGCTGAAGGTCGACGAGTGCGCTTTGTGCGCGGAACCCTTCGAACGTTGACTGCAGCATAACGATACCTGGAGGATTGTTGAAATTTTTTCTTTTCTTGCAGAGAGGCTGCTCGTTTATCCGATCTTCTTCTAAAGACTCGGGGTTATCGCTGGATTGTGGTCTCTCGTCGATCATGATGGATTTAGTCCCGTACGCGGATGTGAATGTTAGGTCGTGATTCGTCAAGAAAATTTTAGTAGGACGTCCAAATTCATGGTAGATAGAATAAGAATTGTCGAAATAAGTTGTTATAGCGTCAAATTGGTCTTTCAATATATTCCAACTAGCTTCATCAAGCATAACATTTTTGTACGAAGCACTGCCGTTGATTAGTTTGATAACGTGATGGTACGAGGGTAGTTCAATAAGTCTTTAGAATAAAGTATAAAAACAATTTTTTTTGGGTAAATTTTTTTTTATTTTTCAACATAATCTCCTTGGAGCTCTATACACTTGGTCAATCGCTTTTTAAGTTTTTTTAATCCTTCAGAAAAGTGCGTTTTCGGAAGTTCCTCAAAATAAGCACTTACAAAGGCAATGACGTCTTCGTTGTCCGTAAATCTCTGTCCACCGATCCATTTTTTCAAGTTTGGAAATAAGAAAAAGTCACTGGGGGCTAAATCTGGTGAATACGGTGGGTGTTCGATCAATTCGAATTTTAGTTCTTCAATTTTAGCCATTGAAACGAAGCATGTGTGAACTCGGGCGTTGTCGTGATGAAAGAGAATTTTTTTTCTCGCCAAATATGGTCGTTTTTTTTTAATTTCTTCTTTCAGCTGCTCTAATAATGATGCATAATACTCACCAATAATTGTTTTACCCTTTTCCAAGTAGTCAATAAGTATAATTCCACGTGCATCCCAAAAAACTGTAGCCATAACCTTACCAGCTGACTTTACGGTCTTTGCCTTCTTTGGAGCTGGTTCGCCTGTGGAAATCCACTGTTTGGATTGTTCCTTTGTCTCAGGAGTATAGTGGTGTATCCATGTTTCATCCACAGTCACAAATCGACGAAAAAATTCCTCAGGATTCCGACTTATGCGCGCCAAAAGAGCCTCAGAGGCGACCACTCTATTGCGTTTATTCTCAGCTGAGAGCAAACGCGGCACCCATCTTGCCGATAGCTTTTTCATGCCTAATTTTTCATGTAGAATTGAAACAACTGCACCTATAGATATCCTTGTGGCCTCAGCTAACTCACGCACTTTTAATCTTCTATCCTTCAACACCATATCGTGGATTTTATTGATGATTTCGGGAGTAGTTGCTTCTACGGGCCTTCCTGAACGTGGTTCGTCACTTATTGATGTACGACCACGCTTAAATTCATTTACCCAGTTATAAACCGTTGCTAAGGCAGGGGAAGATGTGCCATGAACTGAGTCCAATTCATTTTTTATCTCGTATGGAGTTAAACCCTTTAAATGAAAATGTTTAATTACCGCTCTGAACTCGTTTTTTTCCATTTTTCTTAACAAGCAATTTTTTTTTTCAATTGGTTATAAAAACACGTAAACTTAGAAGATGTGGACTGTGACTGCACCATATATCTAGTCGGGAGTGGTGCTGACTGAAAACAGATGATTTGGAACGATTCGCGCGCCATCTGTTGGTCATTCTAAAGACTTATTGAACTACCCTCGTAGTAGTCAGTGCAAAAGATTCGGCAATTTGCTCGTCACTTGCCGTATTTCGTGCGCCTAACAAGTAGCCATGGTTATTTCTTTAATAAAAAAACAAACTGAGAATTTTATACCAGTTGAATACAATTGGACACACGGACAAAACTGCTTGTAAAGTGCAGCCACGAGAGACGATGTGGTCGCTTTGCACTGCGTGCTATTACTGGCCAGAAACTCGATCGTCGACGCATGATGGTCTATGATGGTTTCCCCTTCTCCCCCACCCCCACCCCTCCCCTCCAACGTGAATCATAAGAGTGGGGGGAATATGATGAAAGAAGCCAGCTGCTACTCATTTTTCACGATCGTTATTCTGTCAATAAAAGTGTGGTTATGGTGTACAATTTTGAAACGACCCGTAGGCTATACAAATTTATAATAAAACTGTTAACAGACTTTCAAAGAAGTAAAAAGTATAGTATTCGTCGGACGTTAATTTAAGAAAAATTAAATTGAAAATAATAATGAATGGCGTGGGATGTAGCATATGTAGGTCGCAAGGTACGTAAATAATTTATTAAACTTGTATTGATGTATGTATATTTATTCAACCATTTACAGCTACAAATACAAAAGACAATCATATATTTAATGTGTTAAGTGCATCTTAATCTAGAGGTACAAGATTGATTACAGAGGCCTGAACCTAAAGAGCGCTCGTTCGTAAACGTACACGGAGAGACTGTCGAACTGCAAAATAGTCCAAGCAATAGGGAAAAGTGCGTGCAAAAATTAATATCCGGAAAAAAAAATATGAGCGTGTAGGAAATTAAAATTCAGGATGAGTTTCTATTTCACGAGACTCGAGCCTGATTGTCGAACATAACCTAAAAAATCGGCAAAGTTGCGAAAAGCGGTTTTTTGTTAATAACTAAAAAACTACAACTCCGATCGAAAAAAGTTAAATCAGGGAATTGTAGGTATTAAAAAGATCTATCATTTTGATGTACTATATTTTTCGATATCATGGATACTTTTCGAGTTATATGAGAAAAACCGTGAAAAATCGGGTTTTCTATAACTCGTTAACTATAACGTTTCCAAACTTGTTACTTGCTGTAAGTATAGCCTATAGCAAACCAAAAAAGTGCTTTTTTGAAAAATTTAAAAATTTTGATTATTTTTCAAGTTATATGGAGATTTCTCAAAAAAGATGCTCTCTTAAGTTGGTTATTTCTCGTCAGGGGATAGTGCTACGGTAACGATTCCGGGCTCATTTTTTTCTTTAAGAATTGTACTTTCATGTTATTGAAAAAGTATATTGATTTTTTTAATTTTAAGGGTCAAAAAATGACTTTAAAAAAAATGCACTTTTTTTTGCATGTTTTTTTCGAATAAATTTTGTAATTTTGTTTTTATGAAAATGACCGTTATAAAAATGGATTCCTGGCATTTTTTAACGAATTTAAAAAAAAAATTAATATTCTACGATCATTAGGAGCCGAGATAAATTTTTTATTTCAAAAAAATGTGGAAGGTGTAATAATCATCCTACAGCAGTCACCTTCCCGGATATTAAGGTTGAATACCTATATTTTCAATAAAAAAATACTAGGATATGTTTAATTCATTTGCAGTATTAGTAATTGATCAATAAAGTGAGGCGGAGCGCGGCAGCTGTGGCGGGCGGCGGAGTGGGGATAGCTCTGAGCGCTCGAACTGAAAACTTGTTTCGTGCGTTCAAAGTGGCTGGCGCTTGAAAAATTTCGTCTTAGAAGCGATATAGACTCACAAATATTTATTTATTTTTTAGTCTATAATTTTTGCCCCTTTTTCATTACTTAAATTATTATTTATTTACCTTAACTTGCTGCTTATAATAGTGACGTTTTGATTGTTTGCTAAAAACGCTGTGATAATTAAAATAATTTTAAATAATGGTAAATTTCAAAAGCATAATATTTTGGACACTTCTCAGAAGTAACGGTTTAGTCCAAATATACAATATACCTGTGGAAAGTAATTATAACGATACATATATAACGTATAATATGAAGCGATAGGTGGACCCATGGAACTGTAGGCCTACTATAAGCATTTCAAAACAGATGCTCCGCAACTGCGGCATTATGATGGTTTTGGAGAAGGGGAGGGGTGGAGCAGGGGAGGGGTGGAGCCGGGTATAGTAAGGGGGACCGGTTAGTATTCGGTGGCCTTGGCAAACAGTTCGTCTTAGTTCCTTAACGGAGCAGATCGAAAGCAGCAACGGTTAGAAGCGAAGTACAGTGAATATACAGTGAAGAATATACAAATTCTGTTTAAATTACAGACACTTTCGTGCTGACAATATTTTATAAGTCTTTATTTATTCAATTTCAAGTGCCAGTATACAGTGCAAAAGAAAACGTACGTGAACAACAAGTAACAACTTTTTTTATTTCGTTTGGTGAGTACTCATTTTATTAAACATAACGGCTTTTAATTGAAGTTTATTCAATTATTCTAATTTATTTATTTATTTATTTATTTTTAGATATTGACATACAATGGCAGAGACTAATGAAGAAGTATGTATATTATGTGATAAAACGATGGAGATGAATGATAAAGTTCACCTCAGTGAAAAGGCTATAAATTTACTTATAAAAGCGAGTAAAAAGATAGGAGATAAGAAACACTTAAAAATGGAACATTTAGCGTTTTTAGATGTTCATGCAGAACTGTATACATCAGACCGAGTCATATTCAAAGTGCAAAGAAAACTATTCTACAGAATATTGCGCAATTAAGAAAAGATAATAAGGAAGCTCGCCAATTCGACTTCAGTTCTTTGTGCTTATTTTGTGGTTGTGATGCAAGAACTGATACCTATAAAGAAAAAATTAAATTAGTTAGCAGTAACGAAACTAAGGACAATATTTTAAAATTATTGGCAAAGCGACTAGATGATTCGAATAAGAAGTTGAAATTGCGATTAGAACACGTTAATGATTTAATAGAAAAAAAGGCTCGTTACCACAGTAAGTGTATGAGCGTATTTTACACAAGCAATCCAAGCACGCCTAAAGTTGGCCGTCCAATGGATGAACACATATCTCGAATAGTCAATCACGTGATTAATCATATACTTGAGAACTCCGATGACTCACAGTTTTCTTTGAAAGAAATGTTACAAGATTTTCGTGACTTGCCGCGTATTTCTATTATAAAAGATCATCTAAAAAAATATTTTGAAGATGATATAATTATGTATTCAATTCATAATGATACAATAATATGTTTCATAAATAGTCAAGGAAATATACTTGATGCTCAATGGTATGAAAAAAAAGCCCCTACGACTCAGGAAGAACGGCTTAGAGTAGTAGAAATGGCTGCCAATATTATCTGTCAAGATATAAGAAGTAAACGTTATGATAGCGATTGTTATAACGCACCAAGCTCTTTCTTAAATGACGTTGAAAAAGATATACCTAACACTTTGCAGACATTTTTAGGCACTCTTATTAAAAGCAACAAGAAGTCCGAACGCACGTTAGATAATAAATGGTCGAAACGAGTTTCAACAATTGCGCATATTTTGATATCTTCTGTCAGACCTCGATCATTTCTGTCGTCAATTTTATTAGGCTTGTCATCTTTTGTACACAAGAAATTTGCTGCAAGAGGTCTTTTAGATACTTTATCTTATTTGGGACTCTGTGCATCTTATCACGAAACGATAAAATTTGAATCATCTATAGTAAACGATCCTGAACAATTTAAAATTTCCGATGATGCCTTTATTCAGTTTTCTTTTGATAACGCCGACCATAATACTAATACAATAGATGGCTTTAAAACTTTTCATGCCATGGGCGGCATAATGTGTGTCACTCCCTCTTCTGCTGTTACATCCACAAGCAGTATAAAAAAAGTAAATTCTATACCAACAAGTATCAAAATTGGCAAATTTGGATTTCTTACTCTTAAGTTATTTGACAGAGGCACATCAACTGAATTAAATAATATAACTGTAAAGAATTTAGATGATTTTTATGATGAATTTGATATCACTACTGCAGATTTCGTTTGGTTATATAACAAAAACAAACATCCGCTTGAGACGAAAGGATGGAGTGGTTTTCTACAAGAGTGCAATGCAAATTTAGATTATAGTACATCAAGAGTAATACCGATTCCGTTCGTAAATAATTCTCCAAGTGACTACAATACAATATTTACAGTTCTTGTAGAAGCATCCGAAAGATGCAAATCAAGGCCTCAGGAGTGCTGCTTTGTTACGTTCGACCAGCCGTTATATCTGAAAGCACGCGAAATAATTTCTTGCATTGATTCTGCAAATGATCCTTACAATTTAAAATCGATCACAGTACGGCTTGGAGGCTTCCACATGCTCATGAGTTTCTTAGGATCTATTGGATTTATCATGAAAGGATCTGGACTTAACGAAGCATTTTGCGTCTTGTTTGCAGAAAAATCAGCAGAAAAAGCACTTGAAGGTCATGCTTATTCACGAGCGATAAGAGGCCACACGTTAATTCAACTATCACTCGCTAGTAAAATTTTTGAGGAACTTCACTTTAATGAACAAGAAATTTCTAGTTTGTGTAAATATACAGAGGAAATTCCGAATTCATCATGTGAACATTTTCAGGATTATTATGATGAAATAGTTAGTATTAAAAAAAAATTTATTACTCAATTAGAAAAAATCGAAAGGAAAGGACCAACATGTAAACTGTGGATTCAATATTTCAATATGGTAAACATCGTAAAGCGTTTTATAGAAGCTGAACGCGTTGGCAATTGGAAATTACATTTACAATGTGTAATAAATATGTTGCCGTATTTCCACGCTAGCGGGCATTACTTGTATGCAAAATCTAGCCATTTATACCTGCAAGACATGCTCGAATTAGAGTCCACAATGGATATTTATGAATATGACAAATTTGCAAATTGTGGCTTTTTTACAATCAGGAGATCTGAAAAATTGTGGAGTGGTGTTTTTTCAGACCAGACTATCGAGCAGGCTTTAATGAAAGCTATGAAAAGTAGTGGTGGACTGACTCACGGTCGTGGCATTTCTGATAGCGTTGTTGCTAAATGGATTTTATCCACCTTAGCGCTGACTGATGTTTGTAATGAGATGGAGAAATTTTGCAACGTTTCATTAGAAACGTCTGAGCAACACGTGGATGCTCGCATTTCTAGAATAAACAGAGATGCTGCAGATTTGCGGAAAATCGATGAATTCTTCGATAAGTATAGTCCATTCGAGGAGTCAAACAGTATAATGTCTATTTATTCCGGAATAGTCGGCGATGACAGCATAAATTGCCATAATGCTCGAGAAGAAGGAATGAAAATATTGGAGACTTACGTGGGAAAAAGTTTTGGTACTGTAAAAGCTTCATCGAAAAATAAAGTACGCTCTCTCCGCTGTATGACATCTAGCGTAAAAATACAAGACAACGTTGTTGCCATAAATCCGCTACTAATTTTTCAGCGAATCTCGTTAAACTTGAAGAAGCAAGATGATATGAAGAAATATCTGGAATACGAACTCGCGCCATTCCCACTTTCTCTATTTGATGAGAATGGAATGCGTAAAACAGTTAAATCAAGTTTCTACGAAAATTTCGAATGTTTGTCTGAGCCTCCTGTGACACGTGAAAATGATATTTATGTTTTGGACGGGGGTAATTTATTGCACCGCATTGTTTGGCAACGTAATACAGTTGTTCAGGAAATCATTAATAAATATGTACACTATGTAAAGCAGTATAAGAAGGCAATTATAGTATTCGATGGATATCCTGAGGACACTACCAGCAATCTAAAAACATGGGAAAGATTGAGACGGCAACGGCACAACGTTTCTAGAGAATTCTTTTTTGATGCAAACACTAAAATCACTGAAAAGCAGGCAACTTTTTTGTCAAACAGTAACAATAAAAAAAGACTTATTAGTATGCTTTCAGTGGAATTGCAAAAAGCCGGATTTACAACTACAATTGCAGAAGAAGATGCCGATTTACTTATAATTGAAACTGCGGCGAATTTGAGTACAGAAAATAATATAATTATAGTTGGAGAAGATGTTGATTTGATTGTACTTCTCACGCAATTGGTTCCGAGTACACAGAAGATATTTTTTTTGAAAAAAGGTAAAGCACGAGAAGCAGACCGCTGGTATTCCAACAGCAGCTTTAAATATCCAAACTTATCGATATACGTAGCTTTCCTTCACGCTGTATCAGGCTGTGATACAGTATCTTCTATGTACAAACAGGGGAAGAACAAATTACTAAAAATATTTAATTCGAATCCAGATCACATTAAATTATTGGATGTCTTTTATGAAGAAACTGCCCTTCCTGAAGAAATTGGTAACAATATGTGCCAAATTATTTCTCTGTTGTATAAAAATAAGAAAGAAGGAACACTTAATGAACATCGTTTTGAGTGTTTTAAACGATCAACATCTAAGGCAACATTTCAATTAGAAAATCTTCCTCCTACTGAAGGAGCCGCCAAACAACATGCCTTCAGAGCTTATTTGCAGTTACAAAATTGGTTGGGCAAGAACAAAAATATCACTCAGTGGGGATGGAAAATTACAAACAATGTATTAATGCCAGTTTATACTGAGGATACATTGATACCTGATGAGATAATGAAAAAAATCTCATGCAGCTGTGCAAGTGGTTGCAAGACAAAAATATGTGGCTGCAGAAAAAATTTTCTTAAATGTACGAGTGTTTGCACACATTGTGATTCAAATCAATGCGAAAACTTTGAAACTCATACCATCGAAATAGATGAAGAATTGCCAAACTCTATCGACGATCTGCTTACAGAGAATATTGAAGAAGAAGAAGAAGTAGAAGAAGAAGAAAAAGAAGAAGAAGAGCCAAATGAATCAGCAGATGATCCTCCAATAAAAAAAAGAAAAATTTGATTTTTTTAATGTAATATACGAGTATTTTTATTGTAATGAATTAATACATATTTTGTACATAATGAAGTTATTTAATTATTTTGTGAATAAATGAAATTTAAAACTTACCTTAATATGTTGCATATATTCACATTTCTATCATAACGTATTATTTACTGAAACAATTATGAAAAATAATAATAAATAATAATTTAAGTAATGAAAAAGGGGCAAAAATTATAGACTAAAAAATAAATAAATATTTGCGAGTCTATATCGCTTCTAAGACGAAAATAAACATGATATTCGTGTTTATCTCGACGAGCTACCCCAAATTAAGTACAAAAGGATTTTTGTACGTGGTCCAGAAGCCGAGAAATAGAAAATTTTTCAAGCGCCAGCCACTTTGAACGCACGAAATAAGTTTTCAGTTCGAGCGCTCAGAGCTATCCCCACTCCGCCGCCCGCCACAGCTGCCGCGCTCCGCCTCACTTTATTGATCAATTACTAATACTGCAAATGAATTAAACATATCCTAGTATTTTTTTATTGAAAATATAGGTATTCAACCTTAATATCCGGGAAGGTGACTGCTGTAGGATGATTATTACACCTTCCACATTTTTTTGAAATAAAAAAATTATCTCGGCTCCTAATGATCGTAGAATATTAATTTTTTTTTTAAATTCGTTAAAAAATGCCAGGAATCCATTTTTATAACGGCCATTTTCATAAAAACAAAATTACAAAATTTATTCGAAAAAAACATGCAAAAAAAAGTGCATTTTTTTTAAAGTCATTTTTTGACCCTTCAAATTAAAAAAATCAATATACTTTTTCAATAACATGAAAGTACAACTCTTAAAGAAAAAAATGAGCCCGGAATCGATACCGTAGCACTATCTCCTGACGAGAAATAACCAACTTAAGAGAGCATCTTTTTTGAGAAATCTCCATATAACTTGAAAAATAATCAAAATTTTTAAATTTTTCAAAAAAGCACTTTTTTGGTTTGCTATAGGCTATACTTACAGCAAGTAACAAGTTTGGAAACGTTATAGTTAACGAGTTATAGAAAACCCGATTTTTCACGGTTTTTCTCATATAACTCGAAAAGTATCCATGATATCGAAAAATATAGTACATCAAAATGATAGATCTTTTTAATACCTACAATTCCCTGATTTAACTTTTTTCGATCGGAGTTGTAGTTTTTTAGTTATTAACAAAAAACCGCTTTTCGCAACTTTGCCGATTTTTTAGGCTATGTTCGGCAATCAGGCTCGAGTCTCGTGAAATAGAAACTCATCCTGAATTTTAATTTCCTACACGCTCATATTTTTTTTTCCGGATATTAATTTTTGCACATTTAACATTGGGCCGCTTCCTCGTTTCTTGGACTAAAAGAGCATGCATCACCGCGCGGTAGAAGACCGTGCTGAAATACACCACATATCCACGAGCGTAAATTGTTTTTTTTAAGTCGCACACGTTCATAGGCAATGCATCTTATTACTGCTATTTTTTTGTTCATTATGCACGGCAATTTGACGTGCAAATATCAAATTTCGTTCGCCTCGTCGTTCGGACTAGCGACGACACTGTCGATCATTATAATATAATTGATGCGTCATGCGCGCGCATTTTCGTGGTATTTTCGCGTTTTAATCGAATATTAGTTTTAAATACTATTAAATAAGATTATCCTCGTAAATATATTCGATATATTTCGTAATAATTAAGTTATAATATAAGGCTTGTAGAATAATCTTCGATGTTTGAACATAATAAAAATCATAAAGCCAAATTTTCGTAAAATATTGAGCTGTAATATCACTTGCAAAATAATAGATATTCTAATTATAGATTTAAAAGCTAACAATTAAAAACAACGTTCAATTTATATGTAGTTTAAGAATGTAAGACAATTTTTTTAACAGCCTGAGCACGGAAGGGATTTAATTGTTGTGGTATAAATGACCCAAATGACGAACGTGTTTATTATTTTGATGTGTGACCACGGAGAATTGAAAACGTACCTACATGTTTATAGGCTGTACAAACAGATTATAATTTTAAAAATCAGATCAGGTAAATTCCACTCATTCAATAAATTCTTTACGAAATCGTCCATTTAACTGCAGCGATTGCACGAAAACTGAATTGGCGTATTATAGCGTCAACCAAAACCACTATAATAATCGATGATCGGAGATTGTGTATTTTTGCACGTCAAAACGTCGTGCATAATGAACAAAAAAACAGCGGTCATCAGATGCATAGACTATGAACGTGCGGTGCGCCTTTTGCCGCGCGTTGATGCATGCTCTTTTTCAGTTTAACAGTTTCTCCGTGTAAGGGTCCTTTTACATATTTAATACTTAATATTATTACAATTTTTTTTATAAAACCTTATAGCTAGTGCGTCATTTTTTCTGGTGTTTTGTGAGAAGAAACGACAAAATTTGACGAGGTTCATACCTCGACACATGTGATGCAGAAACATTATGGTATACTGGCCACAGCAGATTGAATCAACGCTCTGAAGTGTTTTGGAATTCCATCGAAAGTTTTTACAGTTTTTACGAAGACGTTCAAAATGGTGTTTTGAAACCGGTGGAACCCCATAACTGTCAAAGTATGTCCCGATTCTATTTTTGTCGATATGTACAGCTACCCAATGAGTTCCAGGCTTCGTATGATGGTGCTGGTGCCATCATGATACGTGGAATTCGATCAGCCGCGTATACACCGATTGTCCTGGCTTTCAGACCCTCGAGGGCTCTCATTATCTCCCTTGTATTCATGTTGACTTGTCTTCGTCCGTACTCTCGTATTCCGAGCTGGCACCGTCTACCTCGTCTTGCCCCTCTTGCCAAATCTTACGCGACAGGAGCTTCTCCCCCAGACGAAATCTTGAAGGGCGTGGTAAAATAAGTCACTGCTTTTTTCCGGTATATTTTGTTCCTTTTCCTCGGGTAGTAATGAATAAAACGACTCTCGTAACAGATGTGACCTCTGCAGAGCACAATACCCCTTTTTATACTCATTACCTTCGCAGCCGTGAAAAATGCACACATGCTTACAAGAAAACTTTCTTTGTAAATCAATGAAGCCTTCAGTCGTATATTTCTTGATATTTACAATGGAGTGAGCCATTATCGATTGAACATCCTGCCTTTTCCGACCCTCTAACGTATATTTAGTAGCATGTCTTGCGATATTGTAAAAATGATGGTGTAATTAGCTTATGGTGATATCGCCGTCGAACCATTGTATACCATGCATTCGTAATGAAATGTAATCGTCAATGGTCTTTACGCTGCTCGGCAATTCTTCATAGGGATCAGATAGTCTGATTATCCAATGGCCAGTGACATGATTTTGTAGAGAAAAACAGACATTTCTTTCGGTAAAAATTTATTGTCTTTATCTTTGAAACCTTGGATATCTATTATAATCTATGATGATGACACAAACGTTTATTTTACACGCACTGGATAGTGGTAATACGAGGGTAGTAAGTCGACTAGTTTGAGGAGGGTTCGTTTCACAGGTTATAATTCTATCCTTCTCTTCTATCCTTCTATCCCCCCCTCCGCTACAGTGTACGCCCCCTTTCACTAGCGCCTTAAGTGTTGAAATCTATAATAATTTGCCTGTTTGAATCGATTTCCAAAATCTTGTCAAATTCAGCGTAAACGATACAATTGACCGTCTCCGTAAGAGCTTCTTCGAATCGTACTTCGATGCGATGTGCACCCAACTCACGAGGCTCCAGTGAGATGAAAAGTTGGCCCATAAATCGGGCGTTAGATCGAATGCGAATAGACAATAGCCCAGTGGATAACTATTGCGTCCAATGTCGAGGCCCTCGTTGAGATAGTGTATGCCTGTACCGGAAAAAAGCGTATGAAAAGATTCAATGTACAGTTGGTTAGTTCCCGTAAAGCGTGGCTGCAAGGGTTTGCTAGGTATTTGTACACCATCCACGTATAGCGAGAGAAAATTTATGGAAAAATGTCGGTTGCCGTTGAATGCACGATTTTGTACAAAACCTAAGATTATCCTCTTGGGTATTTGACCGAGAACGACGTTGTCGAGCATATCTCCGAGAACGCCTCTGTGCATGGTAAACGACTTTACCTCGACTCTGGTAATCGGGTACTTGGCCGTGGTTTCTGAAAGAGCATTGGCATGCGCTAGACTAACGCCGGGGCTTATTTTTGCGCGCCGGACGATAAGCGTTGCTTCCTTTATTCGTGCGAAAAACTTTCCATCATCGGAGAAATCCATCAGGCAAAAGGCACCTTTGCTACGCGCTAGCCTCACTCTCATTTCAACGCCGTTGAATAAAAATTTCGATTGGTTCAAGATGTCCGCGTGGAGGTGGGCCAAAACGTCGAATGATTTGTCGCCTAGAGAGTAATGTTGTCGATTGAGAGCACCAATGTTGGTGCCTGCAGTGGTGCGGGTTATGGCCGGCGACGCGTCCATACATCCTGGTGAATCGCCGTACCACAATCCAGAAGTCAGGTGTGAATGTATTGCCGGAGAAGCGTAATTTAACAGTGTTTCATATAGGCTCTATAAGGATAAGCGTTGTTTGGCGGTGAAACTAATTTTTGATGTCGAAATATGTCAATCTGATCGAATAAAGAGTGTATAAAATTATTGACGGGTGCAACCTTTGCATTTTCCAACTCCGTTTCCGATAGTAAAATCTGCACGGTTAAATGTAGCATGGTGTGCGCAAGATCTATGTAATGTTCCGTTGTACTCGGAACTAAAAATTCCAAAGGTGAATCACTTTCGTCACTCAGAGACGATACAGGCTTATAGTAAAGAAAAGAGTTGTTTTCGATGGATGTCTGTGTAAGTGGTAGAGTGAAGAGATCCAGCTCGCTCCTCATATCCTCTCCACTGCACGCGTGTAAAAACGCCATTTTTCAGACTTATTTCGTTCCGAAAATGTCGGCGATACTTTTGACAAATTTTCTGGTCCTCCGGCGCCTGGACGGTTTTTTCTTACTACTGCGTTTTTTCCCGACAGCTTTCTTCTTGCGGAGCACATTGCGTTCATTTGCATGACTCTTTCTCGACTGTCGTTTACGCTTGGACGTACGCGCCTTATATTAGAGCCATTATTCGTGACGTCGTTCAACACGTTAAAACCAGCGCGAACGACCTCTTTCCCACAGCCTTTGCACCGCTAGCGATGTAAGGAGCGATGTGTCGAAAAATCGAATCTAAAAAACTGCCGATACCCGAACCTCGCTGGTACGCTAATCCTACAAATACGTTTTTGACACCACTGCCGCCACCGAGTTGCGCGTTGTAATAATTCACGTAATGACTCATTTCGGCATGGTTTATTGGCTACGCTTAAAATGAAGCGTAACCGTCAGAGTTCTGTACTCAAATGGTATTTTATGACCCAGTTGGTCTCTTATATCGATAATGATATTTTGAAAAGAATGATGCAGCAAGGTTATATAGTGTATCGGAGCAAACTGTTTAACCATGTTGGTGCCGAATTTATACTTTGAACTTTCGAAAGCTACTATGCGCAAAAGAGCTGCTTGTGTATCGCCTACCGTGTAGGGGGTGCATATATCGGTGTAAACGTACAGCTGATCTGGTATAGCTAGGGCTAGACAAGCTGGTCTACTGCCTACGTTAGCGTTCATACCAGAGTTTGATGTGACAAAAGTTCCTATTGTCTCTGTGTAAAATCTTCAAAACAAAAAATGCGTCGAATTTTTTCGTTAAATTTCGTGTAGTGAGGTTCTTTGCATGCGCAAGTTTGTTTCAAAGTATAGTAGCCTTTCTGAAACTCTATCGATGTGAGTGTTTGATGTTCATGTGCATCGTGCACTTTATTTATCTCCACCGCAAGCTGGTTGACACTCTCGTATATACCATGCGGTAAATTGTAAAATTCATCGTGTTCGGAAACTTTTTACGTCTTGCTGCTTAATTTAAACATGTAAGAAGTTTCGGATTCTTGAATATAAATAACCGTACATGGAACGTAAATCTCGGCTAGCCTTACGTGCCAATCACCCGTTAGCCTTATTTCGCGGCACATGTGCGTGGTAAAGCATGTAGTCACGTTATCGGGATAGTAGACAACACTACTACTACTTGGAAGTACCAAACAAAAAGACTCCACGTTATCCATGTTTTAAGGCGCTTGAACGTTGGACGCATTTATACAAGAGTTAAACTTGGCAGGATAGCCGATCCACTTTACGAACAATTGTTTTTTAGATCCGCGACCTTTCGTTTTAATGACGCGTTCGATTTTGAATTGCTGGTCTGCTAGCAGACACGCGGATCAAACACGGGCAAGCTCTTCGTTATAAAAATTGCCGTCGATAATTTCACCATCAAGATCTTACAGTTCATACGTGTAAATGTTTTGCGTTTGAAAAACGCGTTTCACTTTGAAAATCTCTAAAATTTTTTTTGAACCCTTTCGCAAAGGTCCGTTTAGACCGACTGATGCGCACACAGTCGCCGACGTTGTATTTAGCGTGTTTTGATGATGTTTGTTTCTCGTCTCCCGAAAGAGTGCGCCTCTGTAGGTATGCCCGAGCTTTAGCAGCCTTGTACAGGATTACATCCGCAGGTTTCATATTTATAGAGCTGTGCAGAGTGCTATTGTACGTGTAAACAATTTTTTGTTCCACATCGATGTATCAATGAGTGTTACGGTGCGTAAAATATCTCCAACACACAAATTCTTTTCCTTTGTCTGTTTGCAAGCAGACGGGTACACGCCCGCTGGCTCTTTTGAGAATCTTTTCGAATGCCGTAGCCACACCTTGAGCAGCTTTATCGCGTAGCGGCTCTAAAAATGAAAACTTGCTGAGCACGTCAATGAGTACTAGCAGGTAGCAAAAACTATCGTTATCGTTTTTGAGTGACGTCAGCTGGCACAAACCAGCCTCCCAAACGTCATCCACGTTAGACACATTGTAGTGCAGTCTCGGAAGTTTTTTATGTGTAGGCCTGTGAAGTGTGTAAGAATATTGATTGCTCAACCACTCGTAGATACGCTCTTTCTCTTTCTTATTGTGCACGACCGATTTACCACGTACGTTGACACGTATTAAATTTTGAGCACCCGCGTAGCCAGCCTCGTGCACAGCGCCGTAATATTGATTTTCGTATTTAGACGTTTAAAGCGGGCAGTTTGAGCCACCTTTTTTTACCGCTTTTCTCGTTTGAGGAGGTGTAAATACTGACTCCGTCATCCTTCGTTTCGCTTTATTTAAGGGCGATGTCAATCTCTTGGCAATTTTTAAGACGTCAATGTTTCGAATCAGCCTACTAGGGGTGTCACTGCTACCGATAAATTTTGTAAATCGGATTGCTCTTGTTCTTCACGAAAACGCACGAATTAGTGTCACAATACAATAATCTACCTTGGAGACGCTCAATGTGTCTGTAAAGCTCTAATCGCGATTGAGCAGTCGTTTAAGCGGCGATCACGACATTGGTGTGAGGAGACGGTGCCACGGCTTCTTCTATAAATTGCCAGTTGACGTACATTATTTTTTCGCCTACCGTAAGACACTAAAAACTTCTTAATATGGGCAAGTTAAAAGTTTCAAGAAAACTTCCCGCATCTTTACAATCATTGTCTGTTTTAAATTTGTGCGCTGACCAAACTTACCCCAAAGACTGTTCAAAAATATTTTTGCAACATCGCGTAACCCCGGATTTTTTTCAATTTTTTCGCGATCCAGTGCGATACCCTCATCTATCTTGTATTCGTGTAAGTAACGGACTTTCGAGGCATCGTCCACGCACCAGTCTGGATACCCGGTGGACTTTTGTTAATTTTCAAAAAAGTGTTGACGTATTCGGTAAAAAGTCCACCGCTGTAGCCATCGAAACGCATAGTCTCGTACTGCCAAACGATATATATCTCGGTTATACGATAGCCAAGTTCAAGTGCTGTACGCAGTTCGTCGGCCACCCACTTGCCTGTAAACTCACGATTGATAATGTTTTCATGAGTACAGTCACTCTCTCGCGCTTCCTCGTAGCAAGATCGGCAAAGCGCAAAGAGCAAATGTCCGTGTATTTTAACAGGTAAAACAGGTAGATATAAGTTTCGCAGAGGAAGAACTTTACATTTGATTAGACCCTCGACACGATCGAGATTGTTATTATCGGCATCAGTCAACTCGCGACATTCACCCCCCACGTAAATACGCGGATGACCTATCGGAAACTTAAGGCGCTTGCACACGTAGGGATATAGAGAGCATATATTTGTGTTTTTAATTTTCTCGTTCTCTTTGACTTTGTAAAAAGGAATAATATTTTCAGTACGTCCACCAAAAAAAACGTCGCAAGGATTCAACGTTATCTGGCTCGTTACCTGATAATTTTTCACATATCGCGCAATTTCAGAATTTTTTAGTTTTATACCGTCAAATTGACACTCCCACATGACGCGAACTTCGTAACCGTGTTTCCGGATTTTCTGCAGTTTTGCGATAGTATTTTCGTAGGACTCGTTAAAAGAACGTCCGATTTTTATCGAAACATTTCGGACAGCCGTGTGTGTAACAGCCCTCGTAATCAAACACTATGCCTTTTTCACCCGCCTGCAGTGGCTGTAAGTACCCGTCTACGAGGAAACCTTCGAGTAACCTAAACTCTCGCGCTCTACCAGCGTGAACGATTGCTGGGTCGAATTCGCGCTCGCACTGGAGCAGCCACGCTATAGATATTTGAGAATGCATATCCCCCCGACGATACCCTGTTGGAGGAATAATGCCTATTGTGTTCGAGGTTAAAAAAAATTTTCTATAAATGAGGGAACATGCACTCACTATGGTCGTTGCCTCGGCGAAAGAACAGATTTTACCGACGTTCAAAAATATTTTTCTCAAAGCGACACACGCGAGTCTCAAATCCTGTATATCAGCGCGTCAATAATCTATAAGTTCCTTCTGAAAATTGAATAAATAATTAGGAGCGGTCTCATTGTACCATGAAAAAAAGCCTCTCCCTCTGACGCTGATAAATAATCGGACGCGTAATAATGCAAGGCGGGCATGGGTCCCTCGTAATTCTGTTTTTCAGCTTTATTTAACAGGTGTGGAAAATACCCTTTTTTCACACCCTGTGGTAGATCAAATGTTTTTGGTAATGCGCTCAACCGAATGTGAAAATAATTTAGACTATCTAAAAACTTTTGGTATAATATTTTTACGCTACTCGACTAATTCCTTCAATACGAACTGCGCGTCAAACCCACCGGCATTAGGCGCGATGCATATAATTTTATCGAAAATAAACTTTGCACGAATGTATAAATCAACGAACTGTTTTATAACGTTTTGCCGAAACAAAAATTCACGTCTACCACAAGTATCGCAGCGTTGGTTCAAATCGTTGTCACTATCGAGACAGTCGGTACACACTTGCTGAACTACACACAAGTTCGGTATATGCAGACGCGTGTACGAATGATTTTTATACGGTACATCTTGGCGCGTTTCTAGATCGTAAAAAACGTATAGATACTTTTTAATTTTATCGGCGTTTCCCCTTTTTTCAAAATTACGCACAGGCTGTATAAAGCATAGTGCATTCAGCGAGTGACTCGCTCGACATACTTTGCAGAGATGGATACCGCACTCGTGTTTACCACGGAACACGTGAACGTGTTTCTGACAAGTCTGGCAAATTTTTACGAGACTGCAAAGTTCTTTATTCTTTACTTTGTACGTCCCGGGTGTCTTATGATTTGTAAAGCATGCATTCCCAAAAAGACTTCGCAAACACTCATTGCATTTCAAAAATTTCACAATCATTCTGTTTACACGCAGGCGTTACAAAACAACTCGAATATATAGTCGAGCATACGTGCGGATCCACATATTGATAACGCTTATTACAATGTGTGCAGAAAAAACGATTTCCCAGAGCACCCAGTAAATTTAAAATTGTATCAAAATGACACTCGCGGGCATCGTGACAAAGATATATTACATCCGGGGAATTTAGCCCATATACATCTCGTAGCAGAGGGCGGCCGTCAAAAAACGGTGGTTCCCCATTACCGAATGACTCAACATCATAAACTACAATGGCAATCCGATGCCATGCGTAATGAGCATAAAATTGCTCAATTTCGCGAAATCCACAACCTTCCTCGGCTACAACTACCCCGACCCCTGCTACCAACTCTAGAGCGCGTTGTTTCTGTAAAAGACGTCTACCGTCGGAAATAGTTCTCCATATTTTTTTTTGCATCCGCGGTAGCATTTTCTTTCAAGTCTATAAACGCCTGCACTACGACTAGAGCACGCGGTAAACATAAATTATCTTTATTATGTATAATAGAGCCCAAAGACCGCTTCCCGATAGTATCCACGTTCAATGCTATTCTGCTACACCCCGCTCCAGTCGGCATGTTTAAGGTCGCTTCTAAAAGAAAACTTTCGTCTATTTCAAAATTCTCATTACTTTGCGTTATACTTATAATAAGTAACCATAAATCATCGTACATGAAATTTACAATTGAACGCAGTGACAATCCCGCAGTACCGTGAGAAAAATGTTCAATGTTAATCGTGACGCCTATTAAATCATTGCTGTCTCCTAATGAAATCAAGTGTGCATGAATATCGCGCATAGCCAACTCGAGCCATAATATTGGATTGAAATCTGCAGGATATGGCTCAAATATACGTAAAGTCAAACGTACAGCATTAACACGAAATCTATGAACGTACTGGTTGCGCGCTTCAACTATCGTAAATCTCGTACCAGATGGCTCAACCGATAGTTCAACGACCTCTTCGCTCTCTTCATCGTCGCTGCTGCTGCCACTACTGCTACTTCTGCTGCCGATGGTGGTGGTGCATGGTGCTGCTGCTACCATCGGCAGCAGACATGCCCCTGCCGCCACCACTGCCTACCTGCGATAAGTGACTGTCTCTTTCGGCTACCGGTGTATCAGTGTTACTCGCATCGTTTTCCCCTCCCTCAAAAGACGGCGACGCCGAGATGTTTTCGTTTGGCCCCAATGGTGCGTGATATATGCCTATAAAGGATTTCCTTTTGCCTTAAAAGTAGAATAGCTATTCTTTTTATTTTTTATTGGAAAGTTTAATTTGTTTATTTTTAAATGTGTAATATATAAAGTTTTTGAATTAAAAACTTTAAACCATATCGAGTAAAAACAATTTTATATGAAATTTTCAATATAAGCGTATACGATTTTTCTACAATTTTATACAATTATATATAGTTGTATATATAGCTTATACATAGTTATATATATATATATATATATAATTGAAACTAACAGTATTTTTTATTTATTTATTCCTAGACCGCAGACTGAAAGTTTCCTACAGCTAGACAAGTTAATCCACGAGATCGGGATCAGTGTACAGAGACGATCCAGACCCTTCGGCTAATTTGTTAAAACCGGTCAAATCTTGCGTTCTCTGAACATATAATGTATGCGCACCATGGTAGACGTTTAACGTCTTTGCATGCTACGAGCGGGGTCATCATCACTATTCATCTTCCGTGGTATTACTTTAAAAAAATAAATAAATTTCAAAACTAGTTTTTTCCGTGGTAGTATTAGGATAGCAAAAAAAGTGGACACTTACCCTCGTTTTCGCTTTCAACAGTCATACGCTCGCACTCTCTACGACGACGTCTATAGAATTGTTGTAACATGGAAGATCTCGGCGTCTCACTGTTTGCAGAGAGCGAGGGACTTGCTTCCGATACCTATACCTCGTCAACGTCGTCGTCGTCTTTGCCCTCGAATCTCAGAACACGAGCTACCTGATTTACTGCCGCGGCGTGTTTTGCGATAAGCGACCGTGCCAAGCGCCCTGTAGGTCACCTGACCACGCTCGATGGTACGTCCTCATCCTCACTACTCTCCGATACATACGATTTATTTCCCGATTCGTACTTTCCTCCATCCAGATATCTTGCTCGTGTATGCGTCGATTTAACATATTTGCTTGGGGCGAGTGTGGTTGTCGAGGTCTGGTTTCGTCGTGGTTATTCAAAATTATGACACTCTCGTCTTCACTATCTAAATACGGCTGTTGTGAATCCCCCACTTCTACGCAAAGACTTGGATTACAGGAGCTACAAGTACACTCTGAGCTAGTACAAATCAATTCGCACTCGCGCTCCGATTCATCAGTCTCACTATCCTAGCCACTAGCAAAGCATTCGACGCCATCTCACACACTAATCTGCTGAGTAAGCTGATGCGCATGGGATTCTCCAGGAGTGTTCTCCTGTGGCTTAAGTCATATATTATGGGGAGACGACAGAAAGTCGTCACAAACACAAACGGGGATTCAGGTTGGCTAACCACCAATCTTGGCTTCCACAGGGCTCAGTCCTGGGACCCCTGCTTTTCAGCCTGTACATAAACGACTTACAAGACGCACTAGACTTAGATGGTGTTGAACACATACTTTACGCTGACGATCTGCAAACCTACACACAAGTGACCCTGAAGGGTCTTCGTGATGGTATCAGTCGCATGTCGGCTGTAGCACGAGCAGTGTCGAACTGGGCAACGTCAGCTGGCCTGTGCCTCAATGTCGGCAAGACAAAGGCGATCATTTTTGGATCTGATCACAACATCAAACAGGTTCAGAACCTTGACTTGCAAGGCATTGAGATAGACCGGCGTACACGTTCCCTTTGTCGATATAGTCACCAACCTCGGCGTGGTGATGGACGGAAGGTTGACATGGAAGCCGCAACTGAATGCGGTCAGTAGAAAAGTAAATAGAGCTCAGTATAGCTTAAAACTTTTCCGTTCAAGCACCACAGAGATACTGAGGAAGCAGCTGGCATGTGCACTACCTCACTTAGACTATTGCTCAGTGGTTCTTCTTGACGTGTCAGGGGAGCTCCAGACACGACTACAACGTCTACAGAATGCATGTGTGAGATACATATGTGGTGTTAGGCGAGATGAGCATATCACCGCCTACAGGAACAAACTGGACTGGTTAGATCTGAAGGTGAGGAGGGAGTATTTTATGGGGCTGATGCTTTACAAAGCGGTTGTCATGCGGCAGCCACCATATCTTACTGCCCTCTTTGAAAAAAACCAGGCCAGGACTTCAAGTAGGGGTGGTATGAAAGAGCTCTCGGTTCCGGGGTCGCGCACCGATAAGGGCCTTTTCTCATTTAGAGTTCAAGGTGCGCACCTCTGGAATTCGCTCCCGAGCAGTGTGAGGTGCCTGCCATCTTTTTGTAAATTTAAAACGGCGTTTAGCAGGCATATTAAGCAATTACATGGTGAAGAGAATGTATAGAGGTAACTCGGATATTTATTTAAGCTATTTATTTATTTGATTTATTTATTTATTTATTTAATTTATTTATTTATTAAATATGTTTAGTGTTAGGTGTGAATGTATTTATTAGCGTGATTGTTAAAGTGTCATGAATGAGTGTGTTTTAAATTTTGACGTGATAGTATACGTAAAAATTTAGCGAAGTATGTGTATGTATTCTTTTATTTTTATATGTTATCTCTATTGTATTTGTTTTATTCTATGTATTATTTTTTGACGAAGCGTGTTTCTGTGATATCTGACTACGACTAGTTCATTATGTTTAAATTTTATAAACTGACGAACTGATAAAGCGAATAATATTATTTAATAAGAAATGCAATAAGTGAACGTTAAGATAACAAATACATAAAATTGACTATTTTAATTATAACTACATGTAGTTGTAGTGCAATTGTAAGATTTTCGTCTCTTGATGAATAAAAAGTATATCTATCTATATATCTATCTATCTATCCCCCAAGTTGGTCGGTACGCTCTGAGAATCGTTCGCTGTGCTTTCATCATCATCACCAGCGAATCTTTCATCGAAGTCACTTTTACAATCTCTAAACAGATTTTTACACGCTGTAACAAAAATAAAATATAGTTATATAGTGTTGTAAGTAGCATTGTATTATGAAAAATACGAATTGTAAAATTTAAATATTACTGAAATGTTTTAAACAGAATGCCAGAGTTATTTTTTTCGTACTATTATAAAGTATACTATCATAAAAAGGTGAATTTTCAACATTTTATATATTCTTTAAAGCGTTTATCAAAAAAAAAAGGTATGTATAGCATCAAACAGTTACAAGTTAATTAAAAAATGTAACGCATTTCACGAATTTTCTGGATATAAAGCCTAAAAAATCGTATGTTGTTATGTATAATTATATAAATAATTATACATGAAATCATTCAGAATTATATACAGTTATATAGAATTATATATATGCGTATATATGGCTATATATATGTATATATATAAATGCATATATATAATTCTATATAACTGTATATAATTCTGAATGATTTTATGTATAATTATTTATATACTTATACATAACAACTTACAATTCTTTAGGCTTATATCCAGAAAATTCGTGAAATGCGTTACATTTTTTAATTAACTTGTAACTGTTTGATGCTATACATACCTTTTTTTTGATAAACGCTTTAAAGAATATATAAAATGTTGAAAATTCACCTTTTTATGATAGTATACTTTATAATAGTACGAAAAAAATAACTCTGGCATTCTGTTTAAAACATTTCAGTAATATTTAAATTTTACAATTCGTATTTTTCATAATACAATGCTACTTACAACACTATATAACTATATTTTATTTTTGTTACAGCGTGTAAAAATCTGTTTAGAGATTGTGAAAGTGACTTCGATGAAAGATTCGCTGGTGATGATGATGAAAGCACAGCGAACGATTCTCAGAGCGTACCGACCGACTTGGGGGATAGATAGATAGATATATAGATAGATATACTTTTTATTCATCAAGAGACGAAAATCTTACAATTGCACTACAATTACATGTAGTTATAATTAAAATAGTCAATTTTATGTATTTGTTATCTTAACGTTCACTTATTGCATTTCTTATTAAATAATATTATTCGCTTTATCAGTTCGTCAGTTTATAAAATTTAAACATAATGAACTAGTCGTAGTCAGATATCACAGAAACACGCTTCGTCAAAAAATAATACATATATATATATATATATATATATATATATATATATATATATATATATATATATATATATATATATATATATATATATATATATATATATATATATATATAGATAGAGACAAAACCTATATATAACTATGTATATATATATATATATATATATATATATATATATATATATATATATATATATATATTTCTATTTTGCTAGTTTTTAAATGACCATTTCAAACACTTTACAACTTTTTGTCACTGTTATTACTAGATTTTTTGTTAAAAAAATACAGTATATTCAAATATTAGACAAACGCGGCCTTTTTTCTAATATACACTATACATAAAACGTTTTAAAACCCTTTTATAGTGCAATTTATAACGATAAAAAACGTATGTTTTATTATTATATTAACATTTTATTTATAATTATATACTGAATGATAATAGTACTCACCGATATATTCATCATATTCATTCATCAAATTCTTCAGAGTGTGCATGTCCTGCATATTCTGGCGCGTTATGAAGTTTCCAGCAGTTAGCACAGCCAATTCATTTCCTCAAAATATCAAACGATGAAGCCGGGCGATCTCACGGAACGGGCAGCAAGCAAGTATAAACTTGAACTCACTTTTTAGTTGCACGCATACTATACGATTCACGCGCAT
Organism: Gastracanthus pulcherrimus; assembly: GCA_949152435.1. Classification (NCBI taxonomy): domain Eukaryota; kingdom Metazoa; phylum Arthropoda; class Insecta; order Hymenoptera; family Pteromalidae; genus Gastracanthus; species Gastracanthus pulcherrimus. Next base: position 98,371,398 of record OX424576.1, on the reverse strand, counting down.
TCCCCACTCGAAATCACAACGCCGCCATATAACCTCGTACGTGTTTTTATATCGTAGCATTTTCACAACACGAAAAATAACTGCGCGAAACTTGTCTTCACTGATATCCCGCATCATGCTGAGTGAACGAAGCACTTAATTCGATATGATCTGTATATACTCTACTTCACGCGACGGAGTTCTCGTAAGTTCTAATCTCGTTGCTAGACGGGCGTTTCATTTTATTACCAAAAATCGGAGTTATAGACAATGAGCAGCAAAGGGGGGTGCACCGATTTGTACAGCATATGCTTATAGAATGCTCATTCGACAATTTGTAGCAACGTCCAGGTGCTAGAAAACATGCTAATCGCTATTCAATGGTGTCTTGAAGCTCTCAATGGTTATACCGATTACGCATCTGCATAGCACCCGCCTGGTCTTTACATGCACACCTCGTGTAATACCCAGGCCCTGCGCGGTAAAACAGCCCCCCACTGATAAGGCAGTACATAGGTAATATACCTATCTTCAGCCTACAGAGATACAGAGGGACTAAGTTTTGGAAGCACCCGTCGAGAATAGACAATTCTAGCACCCGTCGCTCCATCTTTATGCATATCACCCGTCTCTACTACTACTACTAAATAACAGTGTATTACTTGTAAATAGATAACAGATGTTTTTGGCCTTAAGATACTTTTTCTACGCTATATCAGCCCAAAAACGAATATGACAAGGTACATAGATGTTTTACTCTGTTAATTTTTTTTTCCGACGGTCGCCCAGATCCTGAGAAGTTTTCACTGCACTTTTCAGTATCGTATTTTACGTCGTACGTACCGCACCGCTCGTGCATTTAGAACTTTACGGAAGTAATCATATTTTTTCGTAAGAAAAACTTTGTATAAGTGCTAATAAATAGACGTGTATGTAGTGTTGACGATAAAGTGTTTTTTTTTATAAAAGTTTGAAGTGCAGTGCAAGTGGCCAGTGCAAAAAAAATCTACAGTGCTCATTTATTTGTAAATTAAATTTAATACTAAAAAATGGAGTTTAACACCGACTGCGCGATGGATGCGTTAATGCACAGTGCGGAAAAGGCGACTACATCGTGCCGCTTTCCGAGGACTAGTATGAATGTCTGGACTATTTAATAATTCAGCCGTCGCCGTCGTCGTCGTCGTCGCCACCGCTGCCGTCTTCTGCATCGCTTTCCGAGAACCAGTATGAATGGCTGGATGATTTAATAATCCAGCTGTCGCCGTCGTCGTCGTTGTCGGCGGATATATCGACGCGCAACGCACTAGCAACCGATTTACCGCCAATATTGAGCGGTATGGGGGCCGCAGAAGAGCAGTGGCAAGGCGGCGACCCATCGACGACTCTACGCCGGGTTCGGCGTTTAATCTTCCGCACAGTCGTACATCAGAGAACCTCGAGGACCTCATAATAAAGCCGATAAGCCGGCAGCCTCATTATCGTCGGCAAATAAAGTCAGGAGCACGAAGAGATCATGCGCCTTCCGTCTATCAGCTACAGAGCAGAAGAGGAGGGTCATGGTCTTTCAAACGCCTACTGGAAATTTTTTAAGACCCTACGAGCAAATTGGAAAAGTGTACACGTTCGCGCTCGAAATAGCAGATTGTATGACGCACCTCGATGCAGGCATCGCAGAAGGCAATGGGTTCGTCAGTAAGGCCGGTAGCGCGCACGCTTTGAGGGCTATGGTCATACTGCAGGCTAATGAGCGTATCATGCAGAAACCCTTGTTGCAGTTGGATCAAGAAGAATTTTTTGAAGCTGTTCAATTACCGAAAAGGAACCAATTATAGTACAGCGTTTGAAAAGGACCACAGTTATCAAATGCATGCATAGGCTAGTAGTACTACAAGCCTGCTGCAACGAATAGTGAGTAATAAAATAAATTCTTTTATTCGCTTAAACCGGTCTTTACTGTAAAAAATTAATATTAATTATTTTTTTACAGTTTAAAAAAATTTTCACCAACATTCTTTCAAACTGCATTAAATAAAAATTTTCTGCACAGCGCATGGTGCACGAAGGTTGTGCGGAAATCAGAAGGAGTTGATACACCCAAGGCTGACCATCAGCTATATAGTGTGCCGTTCAGAGAAAAAGATTTTTTAAACTCTTTTCAACCGAATGAAATATTTGACGCATTTCCGAGTGATATAATTCTTGAACTTCTTGATAAGAAACATATTTTTCCCGGCATAAAGTAAAAATTGTAGCTTTGTATGTATTTTGAATAAATTTTATATTAAACCATAATTGGTCTTTTTTTTATTTTCGAATTATATATTGTTTTTTATTCCAGACAACCCGGAGGCTTCTGAAAAAGCAAATTATTTATGTTTTATATTTATTTATTTTTTATACTTATTATTTATTTATTTATTCATTTATATATTACTTTTTCAGAAGCAGTATATATATATATATATATATATATATATATATATATATATATATGGGGAATTCTTTTTCAAATCAGCCAGCCCCCTGCCCATTTTAAATTTTGGAGAAAAAAAATATAAATATATATTCAGAATTATACGTCATTTTTTTATTGTTTATTTATTTATTCAATTAATTATTTATTCGATGACTCCCCCTAGTCATTAACACCTGTGTGACTACAACGCTCAGCTACGACCTTGACACAGGCCTCACATATCGGACCACCCCCAATATAGGTCAAGGAGGGGAGGGGAAAAATCAATATTTGCGGCGTCTCGCCATGGTGGCCTTAGTACTACTAACAACGTACATTCTCGCATGTAACGTATACCCACAAAAGCTAATAATAATGTAGAAGCTTGCTTTAAACTGGTTAAACGTTACTTTTTTATTACTCTCTTTATGAGAAATTCTTTTTGAGTGAAGGAAACTAAAAATGCTCGAAAATATATATTCACGAGTTATAGCGTGTATGAATCATTTCCCGAAATGACCACTTAACTATACAGTATTTTATGCTCTCATGTGCATTTTCTCGGGGATGTAAGAAGTATTTTTTAACACTAAGGCTACAATTAGCTTGATATTTGATATCTTATTTAATAAAAATTGAGTCATCTGAAAACTCTTACATATCGACCTGGTGCATTAGTGCAAACATTAAATCTCAATATCTCGAAAACCGGAAAAAGTCAGTTAAGTGGTTATTCCCGGAAGCGACAGCTATTTTTAGATAAAAATGCAAAAAAATCAAGAAAGTGTAAAAATAAGTAACCATATCTATCATTTACGAGTTTTGTTTAACATTATGTTTAAATGGAAATTAAATACTAAACCTTAATATTTCAAAAACATGAAAAGTGGACTTAAGTCGCTTTTTCGAGAACCCACAGATAAATCATATATAATTATATAGCTTTATAGTTGTATATAAATTTATTATATAAAAAAAAATTATATAAAAAATTATATATAACTGCTCACGGCCAATTCTGCTCATCGATCGAGGTCCCATTTTTTCTTACAACACTTTATCGTTTATGTTGTTTATTGTTCATCTTAGGTTAAATTTCATGTGAACTTTGCAGTCGTAATTTAATACCTGTACGCATTATAGCTACTGCATCATCTGCATATTAAATATTTACTGGAAGATTTCCTGCGGTCAATTCGCGCCGTGACTGTGCGACAGGCTGCAACAGGTTTTTGCTCGAGAGCGGCTTCACATTGTTTTGACATCCGGCTTCGGCCAGTCGTCTGCTAGGTATCGGAAAGGGATAAGGAAGTAAGACGAGATAGTGCACGAGTGTGATTACAAGGAGATTTGCAACGAGTATAGAGACGAGGACAAGTGTCGTTGGCATTGCTACTTACGATAGTCTTCTTGGTACTTTCACTGTTGCATTATTGATATCTACGTAAGACCAGGTTACTGGTACTTAGGCTGATTGTTTTATTGAGTGAATCGTTTCCAGATATGTCCATGAAAGATGTGGTAGTAGTTGCGACTTGGGGGATAACCAGAAGCCTAATTATGATGCTGCATCGAAGTGTCCATCATCGACATCAGAAAGTCTGCAGATGCAGTGAGATTCTAGAGTGTTCAGGAGTGCACCCGTTTCAGCCTAGATGGACCTGCACCTACTCCTTAGTGCTCTCAATCAGGTAAGAGAAACTCCAACTATCTTCTCATATTCAGCAGGATTCTAAATATTCTGCTAAATTGTAATTTTAGATGTATTAGGGAAAATGGAGATGGTAGAGAATGCCGGAGGCCACTCTAATTCCTGTGAGATAACAGTAGTCATACTCCATGTTGAACTTCAGCTAGCACCAACGCTGGTGACGGTGGTGCATCTGCTTTAGCAATGCAGCGACGAAGGTGCCATTGGAGTAAATGGAGTCCTCAATCGCATGCTGGGAAGTGAGTGAAGGAAAAGCCTGGACCGGTACACAGCTGTGCATGTGTCTGTGTGTGTGCTGCACGCATCAACGTAAAATAGTAATGTTTATGGCTATGACCATTAAAATTTATCAAAAGCAAGCAACTGCCTAATTATTTTTTACACTATATTAAAAAATTGAATTAAAATTTAATAAAAATCATCTGATTTTTCAGTAATTTATAACATTTTTAGCTTTGCGCTTAAATTCTTTTACATGTTAATGGTCACAGCTGTGTAGACTCTTAATTAAAACAATATTATTGATGGATAAACTTGTATAGACCATCTCTTATAGAGAAAACATATGGCAAACTTATGTTAGAGTGAAATTGACTTATTTTGGTTCAAGAATGTTTTTTTTTAATGCTAATTTATGTCATGTTCAATATGTAGAGTTCTAACAGGAGTAAAATCTTCTTTTAAAAATATATTATAAAACATAAAACTCATTTTTTTTAATTACTTTGGTCTATATCACACATAAACAGTAATCATTTTTCTCTTTGTTTCAAGCATATACACATATTTACCCCCAGAATATTATCATAAATAGGCTGACGGAGAAAAATGTGGACACGGGAGAGTACTGAAATTTTGGAAGACATGTAGCAGAAAGTGCAGTGTATATTAAGCTCGTGGAGTAGGACTTGTAGAATAGTAGAGTATTACACTATGTAGGACTTCAGTAGTATGACGCGGTAACGAAAAAGCACAGCATGCGACTAATGCAGTGCTTACGCAACACTGCCTCTAGCAGAATTGACGTAAACTGTGCGGAGAGTGTAACATCGTCCCGCATTCAGCGCATCTTCAACCGTGCATGTATTTTGTTACGGCAATCTGTGGTACTTCTTCGCTTCTAAACAAAACGAGTCTCTGGTCTCCAATTTAACCACACAGAGAACTACCTTATAACTGTATTGTTATAATATATGACTTATTTTAAAATGTATTTTAAATAGAGATTTCGTTCTACAAAATTATTATAAAAATATGTGGATTAGGTTTCATGCATTAATACATTACACAATTATACAGGGTGTTAGAGAAGTCCCAGAATGACAAAATAACTTGAAAAATAACAACCGCAGAGGAAAGTGTTAACGACAAAAGTTATAGGATTTTTCCCTGGCTATCTGATGGTGACATTGGAGTTATAGGATTTTTCCCTAGCTACCTGATGGTTATCCAATGTTACCATTATGATAGCCTGGGAAAAATCCTATAACTTTCGTCGTTAACATTTTCCTATGCGGTTGTTATTTTTCAAGTTATTTTCTCGTCCTGGGACTTTTCTATATATAAATGTACATAAAATTAAAAATGCATTTAAAAAGTATGTATATGAAAAACTAAATATTTGTTAGAATATTATAAGTATAAATATACATAAAATTAAAAATGCATTTAAAAATATGTAGGTATATGAAAAACTAAATATTCGAATATTACATTTTTATAATATTTTTATTTTATTTTATAAAATAAATTTAGAATATTACAAGTATAAATGTACATAAAAACTAAAAATGCATTTAAAAAATATGTATATGAAAAACTAAATATTCTCAGAATAAGATATAAATAAAATAAATAAATATAAATAAAAATAAAAAGGCATAAAATATTATAAATGCTTTTCAAGAATATAAATAATAGGACAAAATACTCGTCGAAATAGTATACAAATGTACATATAAATAAAAATGCATTTAAAAAATATGTACATAAAAACAAAATATTCGTCAGAATGTTATATAACTCTACATACAAATAGCAATGCATGTACAAAGAATGTATATAAGAAACTAAATATTTCGTAGAATAGTATATAAATGTATGTACATACAAAGAAAAGTACATAAAATATTACAAATGCATTTAAAAAGTATGTACATAAAAAACAAAATATTCGTCAGAATATTACATGTAATAAACAAAAATGCATAAAGTATTATATATGTATTTAATAAATATGTACATAAAAAACAAAATATTCATAAGAATATTATATAAGTGTACATAAAAATTATAATAAATTATAAATTATACCTGATATTGTATGTAAATAAAGAAATGTAATGTCTTGAATTGAGAATAAATACATATAAACATTTTAAAGTACATATCTGACCGTCACGTAGATGACGCCACGAAACAATTGCGCAAGTTTTCGTATGCGCACTTCTATCGGTAAAGATTTTTATTCGGGTTTCATTTTGGCCGCTAACTCACGTGTGGCGCTGGGTACCCGTCAGCGTTCGTCGCTGACTACGCCCCCTCCTCAAGCTATTTTTGCGTAACTGATCGACTAGCTATAGTTCGAGTCCTAGTTCAGCGTATATAGCTCAAAATCTTAAGTCAAAATTGCTTAATTACTTAAGGGGTACACCACTATAGGATTTTAAAAAAATCGTTTTGTTTTTGCTTAAACAATACTTTAGGGTCATAAAAATAAACAATATCCAATTGATCCTATGGTAAAAAATTGTAATAGCTTCAATTTTCAATTTTGCCGCCGCGCCTTGGAGTGTGCGTTTAGAGCATATGCGGTACCGCTCCGACTTTTTGCTTTTACCTGTTGAAATATTAAATACCTGCCTTATTTACAAGGTAAAATGTAATTAGGTTACCTTTGGTGGTCACCAGGGTGATATACGTGTATGTGTGAGTCAGTAAGGCTGCGAAGTGACGCCGAGTCAAACGTTTCGATTTGTTATTGCTGCTGATCTTTTTATTTTTTATATAAATTATCATCAAAATAAAGCTGTTTTATAGTGAATTATCAATAATAATTGTACACTAAACAAAATAAGTGATAAAAAACCTCAATACAGTGGAAAGAAGTGCGGACGGGGAGGTACCTCCAATGCTAAAAAATGGAGCATTTCAAATCGCGCTTCGCCACTGAATCATTACGCGTCAGAAAAACAAAGTTTAGAAAATGCTGGAACGTTAGCAAAAAAGCTATTGCCTATTGATTCTGATGAATTAGAAGTCGACGCAGGATTTAGTTATAGAATTTTGTTTGTTTTCGCAGTATTTACCGCGTTGTCGCAAGTGGTAGTCTGTAAATAATGCAACTCAGACGTTACGTTTGAGAATCTGGAATAAGAGGCTTCGGATTCAAAGTAGTGATTTCATGTAAAAATTGTGCAAGTGTTCATATTCCTAGCTCTCCTTTTATTGAAAAAGGGTATGATATTAATTGCAGAATTGTTCTTGCTACGCGACTCTTCGGTGTAGGTTTGAATGGTATAATAAAGTTTTGTGCGTTCATGAATTTGCCTCGTGTCATTTTTCAATCTTTTTACGGTAGAGTCATAAGAAGAATAGCTATTGGAACAAAAGAATTTTGACAAAGAAGTATGAAGACGGCAGCTCAAGAAGAAAACGTAATAAGTAAAAAAGAAGGACAGAAAGAAGGTATAACAGTGTTCGGTGATGGTTCTTGGCGCAAACGAGGTTTTTCATCGCTCTTTGGTTTTGGTTCGCTGATCGGATGGTTTACTGGAAACGTGGTCGATCGCTTTCCAATGTTTACTGTAGCATCACAATCGCAATTTCTAAAGAAGTACATAGCCCTTTTTTGATTAAACTAAAATGTCTTTTTATAAACAATTTACTGAGAATTTTTACGTCGAAAAAATAAAATTTTTTTAAAACTTATGTCATTTTTAGAAAAATTGATTTAAAAAAAAAACTATGTACTTCCATAGCCAATAACATATACTCTAAGAAAAAAATTATTCTTTTGTCCTATCTCTCATACTTTCGGAGTTACGATTTCCCCCGTGGAGGTATAAAAATATAAAAAAAATAAAAATATAAAAATAAAAATATATTTTATGAGCATATTTTTGATTTTATGACATAATCCAAACTTTTGTGTTTTTGATTTTCGTCAAACTGAAAAAAGATTAATAATTATTTCAAAAAGGTTCTTGGGAAAAGTTAAAAATTATCAAAATATAAGTTCAACAATTTATTTCACCCATTGAATTGTATAACACATGTCTATTCCCACGTAGCATTATCAAGATTTCAAACGTATTATCATTCATACTAGCTCTATTTGGAGTTAGAATGTGTCTTCCACTCGCAAGAATGTTAACTTAAAACGAGGATACGAATGCAGAATATTTAATTCTGTACATTTATCTTTCAAATATGTTTCAAATTCTAATTTGATAAGTTCCTTCAATTCATCTGTAATAGTATTTTCTGAATAATCGCACGAGTCCATCCAATTTAATGATTGCGATTCTTGTTCTCGATACTTTATAAAAGTGACGAATATGGTATCAAGACGTTGAATATGGATATAAAAAAATTAAATTAAATTAACTGGAATCCATTGGAGCTTGTATGAGGGTAACATACATGTGGCGATATTGGCATATTTTCCCTTAATGTTGGATAGACTGAAATATTCGCTAAATCTCGTTTCCACGGCACTTAAAAGAGATTTAACAACTTCGTTTAAATAACACAATTAATAATTCTTTACTCATTAATTGATGGAATGTTTTTTTTTAATTTAAATAATGCAGGAACCAGTTCTCCAAAGTAAATGTTGTCACTCTGCAGAATATCAATACTTCTTACAGTTCTTTGAGGAAATTTAAATCTAAATGCTAAATGCTACTTTTGATTTTTTGCTAACTATACATATTTTTTTAGCACTTGATGTTTATCCTCATACATCAATAGACGATTGATGGAATCTAATAATGAATTCCACCGGATAATATTTGGATACAGCAATGGGTACTAAACAATAACACAGGACCACAATGTGAAATCGGGGCGGAACATTTCTGATCTCAATTGATCTTTACGTTTTTGAGGTCGCTGACCATTGGATATTTTAAAATAACCAGTATTTTATTAGGGCAACAAAGCAGAAAAACTAAGTATCCATGTTTTCTTTGTGAGTGGGACAGTCATGCCCGAGATCAACATTATATAAAGAAGGATTGGCCACTCAGACAGGAATTAATTCTAGGATCTAAGAACATAGTTAAAGAAAGTGTAATTCCTAGTCATAAAGTCATCCTTCCTTCTTTACATATCAAACTTGGCTTAGTTAAAAAACTTATCAAAGCAATGAAGGTATTAGAAAGTGATGCTTTTATCGATCTATTCGAGAAATTTTCCAATATTTCCGAAGCGAAAATCAATGAAGGTGTTTTTGATGGTCCTCAAATAAGGGAACTGATGAAAGATGACGAATTTGAAATGAGAATGACAACTAATGAGAGCGCAGCTTGAAATAGTTTCAAAGAAATTCAAAAAAATTTTTTGGGATATAACAAAAATCCTGATTGTAAGAATATTGTTGACAATCTATTGAAAAACTACCGAAAGATAGGATGTTTCATGAATTTATAGATCCATCTTTTGTATTCACATATTGATTACTTCCCAGAAAATCTGGGGGACTTCAGTGAGGAGCAGGGTGAGAGATTTTACCAAGATTTGATAGAGTTTGAAAAAAGATATCAAGGTGTTTGGGATGTGAACATGATGTCAGACTATTGCTGGTCCTTAAAAAGAGATACATCAAATGTGCATAAAAGAAAATCTCTTCGTAGATCTTTTGCGAACAAAAGAACACGTTATTCATTAATAAAATGTGCTGGGCATATAACAACAGCGTAAGGGTTAAGTTCCGTGAATTAAAAATTCATATAAAACGTGTTCATTTATACACAAAAGATCTACGAAGACATGTTTTTAAGTACATTGGATGTGTCTATTTTCAAATGCCATCAATAGTCTGATGTGTTCACATACCACACACCTCTATGTCTTTTCAGTCCTTCAAGTCCTACTGAAATCTCTCGCTCTGCTCCTAACTCAGATTTTCAGGGCATTAATGTATGAATGAAGGAAATAAATCTTTAAACTCATTAAAAATCCCATCTTTCTCTGTTAATTCACAAATCGTTGAATTAATTTCTTTGAAACAAATCTAAGTTGCTCTCTTATTGTCATTCTCATTTCAAATTCAGCATCCCTCATTAGTTCCCTGTTTTTAGAACCACCAAAAACACCTTCATTGATTTTTGCTTTAAAAATATTGCAAAATTTGTCGAATATACATAAAAACATCACTCTCCAATACCCTCATTGTTTGAAAAGCTATTTAAATAAGTCGAGTTTCATATGTAAAGGTGAAAGGATGACATAATGACTAGAAATGAGAGCCTCTTTAACAATATTCATAGATCCTAGAGTTAAATCTTGCCTGGGTGGCCAAACTTTTTTTCCTCAATGTGCATGACTGGTAAACTTACAAAAAAACTAAATACTTTGTGTCACTTTGTTTACCTAATAAAATACTGGTTATTTTCAAATCTCAATTTAATCGCCACTTTTTAAAGAATACTGAATGGCCAACCGGTATAGGATACACGTGTCCATTCTGAAGCAAGACAGTTTTATAACTATTTCATTCAATACATCCATATTCATTTATGAGTCCTGCAACAGAATTACAAGGAACCAAACCCTTTGCTTTTGAGAAATATTTTCGAAATGCACGATCTCGATCACGATAAAAACTGACACTAGTACCTGGAACTAAACAATTCTTTTCTTATCATCTTGAAGCTAAGAGTTCGGAAATCTCTTTCGAAAGACCTGCGTCCCGAACCAAGTCTCTTAGCTCATCTTGATTAAAACGGTGGGCATTCTCGCGTTGTCCACCTTCAAATTCTTGCGATTCATTCAATTCAACGCATTGCTGATCTTTAAATTCTTGAAATGACATTCTTATCTATGTGATGAGTTTCTATTTTAGAGACTTCGTCAATAGACATCTGATGTTTTCTTTCATGCTATCCAGCAATGACTAAAACAATTTTAGTTACAGATTGAACAGATGCATAGGATATTGCAGAATCATTCTTTTTATTGTACCCAAATATATTGGTCAAGCAGAAACAGCAATCCGTGATTTAATCTGTTGACTCATGCCAGATGGTAGGCAGAGGAAATGTTTATTTCTTCTTACATGTGATTCGCAAAAAGCAAGAAATGCATAATATTTTCGAGATTTAAGAGTTGTTCATTTCACTAGCATCTATATTAAAACAGACCCATTTCTTGCCTTAATATCAGCCTAGAAGTTCGAAACAAGTATTTGACCTCCAAATGTCCTTTAAATGACCTCTAAGGGTCACTTAGACGAAAACGTCGAAGCGTATCTGGACGTAAAATTTTCCGTTCTTTCAGAATCCTGGGTCAAAAAAATCATATCAATCGATTTAAGGGGTATAACCTGCATTTGACCTTGAACCAGACGTGTTGGGGTCATACGGACACCGGCATCGTGATCAGCGACCCCAAAAACATAAAAATGAATTGTTCCGATATTTATTTCTTGACGTAATATCAGCCTAGAAGTTCGAAACAAGGATTTGACCTCCAAATGTCCTTCAAATGACCTCCAAGGGTCACTTTGACGAAAAGGTCGAAGTGTATCTGGACGTAAAATTTTCCGTTCTTTCAGAATCCGGGGTCAAAAAAATCATATCAATCGATTTAAGGGGTATGACCTTCATTTGACCTTGAACCAGACGTGCTGGGGTCATATGAACACCGGCATCGTGATCAGCGATCCCAAAAACGTAAAGATCAATTGAGATCAGAAATGCTCCGCCCCGATTTCATATTGTGGTCCTGTGTAATTAGGATTAAATAAAAACATAGTAAAAATTAATTATTACAATGCACTATTTATGTCATAAATTGAAAACAGTGGTTTAATCTTGATAACATTCAAAAGTCTTACAATAACTATGTAAGAATGATTTAGTATATTTTAGAAGGATGGTCAACATTAAGTTTTATTAATATATTTATAAAAACTAAAATAATTAGTAAAATATTCACGCCAATTATTAAGACGTAGGACTTTTGTTGCTCATAAAGATTTGTGAATTTATAAAAGGTAGTCTAATTTAATAATCAATCACATCACAAATTGAATCTAATAACTAATTTAAATTATAAAGATTTTCTTAAAATATAATGGATACATTACTTTATATCTTACTTGATAGTACTACTATAAAAATATTTGTTAGCTATCGATAAATTTTAACTATTACAAATTTGTAATTATGTCAGTTCAACAAAGCAGTCTTAAATAAAAAAGAAATGTGGTTTAAACTTGATGCATTAATCTGGTTCAGTACCTCTTTATTCAGATTAAAAAAAGTTTATAAATATAACAAATCCACCGTAGTATAGCGATAGATCACTTTATTAAAAAATACTGATAAGTGTGTGGATGTTTACTCATATGCTATTATACCTTTTCTCAGGTATTATTTTAATAATCAACTAAGGGGAATCGCTTGCTCGCGTACTATTACTCTGGTCTATAATTTGTCTTGAACTATTAATATTTTTAAAATATATATAAAATGATTAATTATTAGTATACTGTAGTAGAATATACCATAATGTTTTATTTTATAATTATCATAATAATATCTATCATATCTATTATCCTTCTTGTATAATGTTATTTTTATTTTTGTATCATTAGTCACATTATTTATACTGTTAATTTTATTATATACGAATCAAGTAATTTGATAAGATTATAAGGATTTCAAAACTTTTGGATGTGACTTTTTCCACTCGCTTCGTTTGTGCAAAAAATGTCATATGAGGAAAATAATCACTTTTCACATTCGTATTGAAATATACTATCAATACCAGTCATAATATAGATTTTAAAAATATTAGTTTAAACAATTATTCCCAGCATCCCATTCATCTGGACGACATCTTGCAATTATTATCTTTCACATATATTGACAATTTTTACACACATTCTCATCATATTGTATCAAGAATTATTTCCCGCATCCCATTCATCTGGACGATATCTTGCAGTTATCATATCTCATATATATCTCTATATGTATATATTTATATCATGTATATCATAAGTGAGAATTTAAAAAAAATTCTCATTATTTTGTATCAATAATTATTTCCAGCATCCCATTCATCTGGACCACATCTTAAAAATACACTATGCACCATAGAAAAATTATAATAAAAATATACTTCAATACATTATCAATCACCCATTAACAATCACCCATCACCCATCAAGATGTTAGCCTTTTACACCCACTGTAAAATTAATAATATCGATAGCAATACGAATTGATTCGCAGCATCCGGGATATCTGGACCATGCTTGATATGAACATCTCGCACACATGTACATACTCCACTTAAAAAAAGATATCCCACTTTAAAAATCATTTGCAGCTTCCAATATATCTGAATCTCGACTATGTTAAAGATCTCGAAAATATCGGCACAGACGGACGGACGTACGTACGCACAAATGATCCTCCCTTATAATCATATTTTTTATCTAATCTAATGCACATGGAATATTTTAAGAGAAATAGGATTGAAGGTAAATGTAAAGACTAAGGCCAGAAAGTGATAACAAAAATTTTTTCAGCTATTAAAACATAAAAAATAATCTTAGCAGAAAATTTGTACAGCAGTGGTATTCTGTTAATATAATGTAGATGGAGCATAGTGGTGTGCTATAATGGCACCTCTAAAAAACCAAATTTACGAACCTTTTAAATTACTTTATAATAAATATAAATAAAAGTAAAAATTATAACAAACACCGTTAAGCAAAACTTACTAAAACTAGTAGAAACATACATACTAGAATTGGTCCTGAAGGCCGGCAGTACGTACCGGCCACGCGAAATCACAAGCTGTTACATGGTCGCGAATCCAGAGACATCTAAGTGCAAAATGTAACTCGCCGAATCCCTCACAGTCTCCAAAATTATACTTTGGAGAGGGGTGTGTGGCTCCCAGCTCACAGAGCGAACGCACGCTGACCACAGAATAACATAACACACAAGGAGGTGGCATCGCGAATCGGAGCAGAAAGGCAAACGGGGAATCCCCGAACATCCGTCGCACAACAAGCAAAGCGCACACCTCCATGCAAGTCTGCGCTCCGGATCTCGCTCTTTCAGTTCGGAGCCTCTCGCGAGGGACACGGCAAATCCATTCATAACACATGAAGAAGTATAGAGTACCTCCTCGCTAGTATAGTCCGGATCACTAAGAGTTGAGGACTCGACTAAAATTATTTGCAAAAATCGGAGGAAACGTGCAAAAAAAGGCATGTGTGGGTGTGGAAATGTGTAATGTGCATGATTGAAAATAAATAACCAACAAGAAAGGTTTTATAGATACAAATTTTTTTTTTTTAAATGTTTTTTAATTAAATTAAGTGAATTTTTATAGACATTTTAAAAAAAATTAGTGTCTTTCATTTTATTTAATGTATTATTATGATAATATATGTTTAACATTTCAGAGAATGTACGTTTGCTCCAATTTTTTTTCTCGATCTAAAATCTTGATTTTACTAAAATTGATTGCGTATTTCTTTTCATTGGCGTGATTCGCTAGTGCTGACGAGGGCTTATTAACCTCCACATCCTTCTCGTGTTCTTTTTTACGTTTTTCAATGCGTCGTTTGGACATACCAATGTACGTCGCTGGGCACTGTTTGCAATCAATTTTGTGTACAACATTGGGATTATCTAAAGTATCGAGTCTATCTTTACCTAGTCTAATCATATGATTAAATTTATGTATTGTTCTATTAATTGGTATTACATTATATTTCTTAAGTTTTTTATTGATTTTAAAAGTGATATTTTTAACAAACGGAAGAACCATTTTCGGTTTCTTCATTAATAATCGTTTGTTGGCATTGTTAAAATTAGAATTTTCATTATTAATGTTGCTAATAAAGTGCAATCTTTTATTAACGTATTTATTAATAAACTTAAGAGGGAAATTATTGTCTGAAAGATATGATTTTGCAATTTTAAGATTATCCTTATGGAAACTGGGGTCCGACAGCTTAATGCACTTGTCAACCAAATTATATATTATCGCGAGTTTTTGAGGAAGGGGGTGGTGTGATAAAAAATTAATATACCGACTGAGGCTGTCGGCTTTCTATACCAATTAGTAATCGCTTTTTTGTTATCTGATCTAATAATTTCAATATACAAAAAACTAATTTTATTATCTTTTTCCGTTTCTAATGTAAATTGAACTTGTTCATTATAATTATTAAAAGTATTCAAAATAATATTTGTGTCTTCAGTTTTGTTAATAAGGAAGCAGTCGTCAACATATCTTTTATATAACAAGATGCTGCTCTTAAGTTTATTTAAACCATTTGTTTCTAACGCTTCTAACGTGATATCCGCCAACCAAGGGCTTGTGCAAAAACCCATGGGTTTACCTAGTATTTGTTTGTAAAACTTGTTGTTGAACTGTAGGTAGGTAGATTCTAAAAGAGGCTTAATGCCCTCAAAAAATTCCGTTTTTGAAAGAGGAATAATGATTTTTAAATATTTCCATTTTCTGTCTAGTGACTGTAGGATCAAATGGTGTGGTAAATTAGAAAATTAAGAAACAACATCTAGAGACGTAAGGCTGTAATAATTAGGAATAACAATTGCATTAAGAATGTTTTTTAATTCATAACTATTTTTAAGATTAGATTTAGGTTTTGATATATATATATATATATATATATATATATATATATATATATATATATATATATATATATATATATATATATATATATATATATATATATTGCAATGAAAGGAGATGCACCTATCAAAATCATAAGAGGGGTTACCTACAGCTGAAAGAACAAGGCGACCCGGGTTGTCCGGCTTATGTATTTTTATTAATACATAGGCACGGGCTAAAGTGCAGCTATCTAATTTGTCTCGAATCTCATCTAACACATTATCACAATTGAATACACCTCTCTTTCTCCACCTGTTAATGATATCTGAAAAATCTTTAATCATTTTGGAAACGGGGGATTTTTTTAGAATTTGATAATACTTTGTGTCGCTAAGAGCTTCTTCAACTTTCTTATTATAACAATCTTTATTAATAACTACTGTAACAATGCCTTTATCTGCCTTCGTGGACATCAAACTTTTATTATACTTAATAAACTTTTTTGTTTATTTAATTTTTTCAACAAGCATAGAGTCATTAAAAGACAAATGTTGTTTATTTTTAATTTAACTATTAAGAATACAAAGAAGTTCATCTCTAATTTTAAAATATAATGACAATCTTGATAAAAAATTATAATTTTAGTCGAGTTCTCAACCTTTAGTGATCCGGACACTATACTAGCAAGTCGGTATTCTATTCTTCCTCATGTGTTACGAATGGATTTGCCGTGTCCCTCGCGAGAGGCTCCGAGCTGACAGAGCGAGATCCGGAGCGCAGACATGCATGGAGGTGTGCGCTTTGCGTGTTGGACGTCGGACGTTCAGGGATTCCCCGTTCGCCTTTCTACTCCGATTAGCACTCCCACCTCTTTGTGTGTTATGTTGCTCTGTGGTCTGCGTGCATTCGCTCTGCGAGCTGGAAGCCATACACCCCTCTCCAAAGTATAATTTTGGAGACTGTGAGGGATTCGGCGAGTTACATTTTGCACTTAGATGTCTCTGGATTCGCGACCATGTAACAGCTTGTGATTTCGCGTGGCCGGTACGTACTGCCGGCCTTCAGGACCAATTCTAGTATGTATGTTTCTACTAGTTTTAGTAAGTTTTGCTTAACGGTGTTTGTTATAATTTTTACTTTTATTTATTTTTATTATAAAATAATTTAAAAGGTTCGTAAATTTGTTTTTTTAGAGGTGCCATTATAGCACGCAACTATGCCCCATAGTTGTCACGACGATGTCCATGAGTTGCTATACGTTAAAGTTTATGGTAAATCAAATTTCATGTTATTGTTTTTTATGTTTTGTATTTTGTTTATACAGTTTGTGGCATATTTTATAATGTAATCTTGTGACTTATAAGTTTATTTAATTTTGTGTAGCCATGATGAGGGGAGTATTTTGAAAAAACTGCCGAAACGTAGCAAAATTTTTAACCGAATAAAAGATGGACTGTTCTGAGTGATCAATGAAGCCATTTATTTTATTTATGTCTACCTTGGAACGATAGATTCACGCCTATAATATGAGATTGTATTTAATTGTACCTAAATGATTTCATTTTTAATACTAAAAGTAATTCGTTATTTAAATATTTTTACTTTCTTTAATTTAATGCTCGAGCGATTTATTAAATCGTTATATATATATATATATATATATATATATATATATATATATATATATATATATATATATATATATATATATAAAACTAAATTTTATTTTGTTACTAAGAAAATATTACTGTGTGTAGCTTATAAGGACGATTATAATGACTACTCGTAACAAGTCGCGGTGGCATAGTTGGTAGGTCGTCCGCTACTGGTGCAAAGGTTCCCGGGTTCGATTCCCCACAAGGTTATTTTTCAGATATCATATTTATCATCGAAGAATATGCGAAAATATTAGAATTATAAAAATGCGATGCGATCGTACATGTTATATCAAATGTAAATAATATGTAAAATAATTAGCGAATGTAAAAAAAAATAATAATGATAAATTTCAAATCCGTACATTAAATTTCATGTGCATGCAATGAATTTCATGTGAATATACTGGAAGCACATTTCCAGTACGTGCATTAAAATTTTTTTATGTAATCTCACTTAAATTTAATGTACATGTACATTGAATTTAATGTAAATGTAACGTAAATTTGTTCAAGTTTAATCGAAAATCATGTACATTGAATTCAATGATTTACATTAAATTTAAGTTTGTACATTAAATTTTAGTTACATCATTAAAAAGGAATTAATGCATCTGCTTGAAATTTGCTTCCATTACATGTACATTAAATGTAATGCATCTATTTCTAACAGTATAGGGAAAAATCAAGAGCAGAAGAACCGCGTAGTGCTCTTTATAATAAAGCTTTTGCATGCAAGATAAAGTTGATCTAATAATTCATTTTTCTAATTAACTGGAAATACGATGGGGTGTTTAAGCATTGTAAGTTAAATTCAAGATTTTAATCCTACCAAACTTTTGCAAATAACTTTTTATAATGTTATTTTACAGTAAGATTTGAAGCAGACCCGTGTAGTGTTTACTATAATGAACCTACCTGTAGAAGATAAAGTTAATCAGACTTGTAGTTTTTACAAACAATTGGCTTCCTAAAGCAAAGAGCGCCATCTACAAACTCTGTGCGACGAGTCCATAAGATATTTAGCAGGGAGGCTGAACGTGGGCTCTTTTTAACAAAATGATTTTTTTTTGTAAGAGAAAAATAAAATGGCTAATAATTTTTACTGGATTATTATACTCTATGTTACTAATCATCACAAATTTTTCAATAAATTTCCATCATTCGTTTTTGATATATAACAGTTTCAAAGAAAGACGAAACAGAAAAGTTTTTATTTATAACAAACGAAGGAAATTATCTTACCAAAAATTTCGGTTTAGAAAAGTTAGGTAATTTTATGCTCTATCAAATGCATTTTCACTGGAACGATGATATTATTTCTAACTTACCAAAAGCAATCGTAAAACTAAAACCCACACACCTGTAGCCCCTTTGCTAAGCTTCTTATGGACTCGCCGTACAGAATTTAGAAATGTCGCTTTTTGCTATAGGAAGCCAATTGGAAATACAAAATAGGTGAAACAGCCAAAAGGCTTGTATGATTCTTCACTTATTGCTAGCTAAAGCAAAATTTTGTATTCCGTGTAATTCTATTTTGATTTTTCAGTTCGTATGTTGATTGATTTTTTGTATTTTAAGTATTGCTGTAAGTAAAATTACCAATCGGCATAGATATTAGTATTTAAAATATAATTATACAAAATTTAGCTCCAAAAATTTTTTTTATGGTATTTACTGAAATCATGTCGAAATTAAGCATTTTAAAAGTGAAATGTATACTTATGTGGGAACCTCGCTCATTCGCACAACTTCCGCTACGCGGCAACCAAACTTCTGCTCCTCGCAAGTGCTGAGGATTACACTGCCTTACTGATGAGTCCAGTTGGTAGCCCTGGGACGAAACGCGAAAGATCAAGCCTGCGATCTTTACACTTATGTGGCACCTTCGTGTTTGCTACCACACGAAGTACGACAGCACTTACCGACAGACGAGCGGTAGCACCATCGGCGCAAGCAGCGACTAGAATCGCGAGCGTTCTTCTAACTCCGGCGTCCCTGCTGCCTCATCCCAGATCCGGCTACGACGCCACGCGAGGTACACGCATCGACTCTGCATTCTCGCACGCCACAGTTCTGGCGGACTTTAGCATCGCCCGCGCATTCATAAGACTAGCATAGTCACTTGTACATAATCTGTATATAATATAGTAAAAATCAGTGCACATCAATTCTGGTGTTTCGCCCGGTCATTTCTTCCATCATTTCCGCCTTGCTCCCGTCCACGGCCGAACTCACTGCACCCGCTGGAGCGTTATCCTCGTAATGGAACATCCAAACTCCTTGAAAGCTTTAATAAAATTCGAAGCATTATCAGTAGTAAATGAAACAAATTTTTCGTGACGTAATTCATCTCGTAGAATAGCACTTTAATATTCTAAACTTAAGAAACCAGAATTTTTCCTTGAAAATACTAAGGTAAATGAGCCATAATTATTATACCCTTCTAAATTCTTATTTGAAACAGTTATAAAAAGATATGGTATGTTGGTGAAATAGTACATACTAATATAAAGTACTATTTCACAGAGTCATCTTATGACTTTATAATTTTTAAATAAAAGTATCGAAAAGGGCATAGTAATTGGTGTAGGGTACAGTTCTTGGCTCACTTACACTGTCTTTAAATATCAAAATAAAGATTAAAAGCTATGTATATTATAACAACCTTAAGGTAAAAAAAGAATTATCATTAACACAATAATACAAATTTTAACTGCCTTAGAAATATAAATACGTTAACAAACATTAAACAGACCCAATGTACAGTTACACCCATAAAACTTCGAGTTTTAGTTGGCCAAATATCAGCTGTCACAAAAACAAATACAAAAAATTAAAGTTTATTTTTAAGTAGAACTATAGATTCTCCATATCTTGATCTGATCCTTTTATTTAAGACTCCACGATTCATAATTTATATGTCAGCATTTAAACCTAAAATTATAAGTAAATTTGCGTAAGTACATTATCAATGAAGTAACAATGTTTTATACAAGAAAATATTAATTGATTGATTACTTTTGCATAATGCTTTAAAAAAATGTCATCGGTAGTGCTTAAAGATCTCATACTGTTTATAATGTAATCTAACAGCTTGTCATTAGCATCGAATTGTTGGATTTCTATAGACATTCTACCTTTTTTAATACTTTCACATACATTTTGAAATTCTTCTAAATGTTTTGGTTGCTTTCTCTAGAAATAAAATAAATAATATAAGTTAGAGTTTAGTTTTATTGTAAATATTCACTTGTTCAGATTTTTAATGATCTATTTAAATTATCATAATTTTATAGTTTATAAACATATATATTTACCTTTAAGTACTTCTTGAAATTAATCAGTGAAATAGATTTTGTTTGCTATGGAATTTTTTTTGCAGAATATTGTTCACATAGAATTCATTTAGCAAAAAATTCATCTTCTGGTTCCTCTTTATGAACAAAAAATTAACCTCCTAAAGAATTTAAAATTTCCTGTTTGTTTTCTGTATCTTGTCCAAATACATTAATTTCCATCTTCAAATTTTATTTGAATGGTTAAGGAAAAATTTGAACTTTTGTTCCTTTTTTTTATAGTCAATAATAATTCATTACTATGAATTTTAACTTGAGGTATTGAAATTTAAGAATATCGAATACCATTAAGGTGATGTTAAACCCTGTATTACTGGTAAATACGCGGATCCATTTTTCTCATTTCATTTTCAATTTTGAGTAAATATTTCTATGGAAAGTTGTTATTCCAGTCAAAAACAACTTTTCAGAGATATTTTCTTAAAATTTAAAAATGGACGAAAAAAGTGGATTCCCGTATTTACCAGCAACACGGGGTTTAATATCACCTTAATGCTTATTATAATAAAAACAGGCTCTAAATCACTTGCAATATTTTAATCATTTATAAATAAACTTAAATATTTTTGAAATATCTCTTTCTGTTTTTTAATATACAGTTAATATAAATGAAAATACTCGTATTGTCATTTATTATGATTATTTGTACAAATTAGTTTTTAATTTTATTTTTACTAAAATTTCTTTTTTAATAATATTTTTAAAAACATGTATTTAAAAAGTGTCTACACTCTAATATTTCAAACATTTTGATGTTCAGTCACTACATTCAATCTTTTGATTAATAGAACTATTTCTAATAAATACTTACGACTCTTACTTCAGTTACTGTTAGTTTCGATGTCTATTTAGTTTATTTACTTTGTTTCTGATTCTGTTAGAAGTTTATAAGAAGCAGATCTATAGAATTTCTCACTTCGTTTAAGTACAAGTAATTCATTTTTCTTATATACTATCTGGAATTCAGTTTGTTTATTTATAACAAATAATAAATTCAAATGTGTAGAGTATAGATCTAAAAAATTTAAACTTACTATTACTTTCTCAAAATGTTATTCATCTAACATTGTATTATACAGATTGTTTATCCACTGCTTAATTGCTAATGATTACAGACTTTTTTAAATTTGTAAATATTTTTACAATTCTATTTCTCTGAAGTTAATTTAATAAAATCATTTGGTTATTTCGTGAAAGGAAATTTGTACTTGTCTTGATATTAAAACGATTTTTTAGCTTCTAAGAATCATTCTAATATGCACAATTTATCATCTTTGTCCATTTATCATCTTAACCATCATTATCTTTGTGGATTTCTTTATTAGAATAACATCATCTTGAATGTGGTTTGTAAGACGTTCCCGACATTAATTATTCCTACTTATTGGTCCATTTAGTTGAATGAATATAAATTATTACTCGTCAACTAATTCTCATTATATACTATCTTCTTTCTTTTATTTTTTGTAGAAGTATCTGTAAACAAATATGTTTTAATGAACAGATTTGAAATTAATAGAACAACAAGAAACTCACTTCAGATACCTACGAAAAATATCTTCATATTGTGAAACCTGAATAATAATTTTTTAGCTATAAATAGTAAAGGCATTTATACCATCATTCACAATCCAAGTAACTATTTTGTTGTGATATTTTAAATACCATCTTCTACTTTGCTTGCAAATTATTAGAATCTATTGTTATACTATAAAATGATATATTATAGGATTTTTTTCATCGATTAAAGAAAATCTGTAAATAGTTCCAGAATAAATTAATTCTTGTTTAGCTTTATTTTTAGAGATTATGGACGTTTATTTCTATTATTGTGTACATGTTTTATTACATAACCAATAAGTTACTGCAAAATCTCAATAAATAATGCAAAAGTGTTATACTTACATACTTGTAATGCTTTATATTTCAACATGTTCAATCTTGAAGAAACTGCAATTGTACTATTTACACGCTTGATGTTCTTATTACATTCCATATACGTAGAAACTCGTTAATTCTTTTAATTTAATAAAGTTTGTTGAAACAACATATTCAATTGTCTACGCACTAAAATTTATCCAGTTTTGTACTATACTTGTATGCTTTACTATATCGTATCCGAATATCTATGTTTTCTGCTAGGACATAGCCTGGGGTTAATCGTTAATACCTGCTAAAGGAAAACACATTTATGTTTCCATGTAATTTGTGATATGATGATACAAATTTGGCTTTACCCACCACCTTCTAAGTCCTTTCTTTTTTAGTTTTAAAACCTCCACATTCACTAGTAAAATCAATAAAATTTGTTGTAGATTTAACAAATTAACAATTCTTCGCAATTTTTCTGGCCTCATAATGTCAAACACAAATTACTCTGTTTTATTTATACTTTAATACAAATATTTTCACAAATTACATGGAAACATAAAATTGTTTTTCTTTAAAACGTATGTTTCAAAAGTGGGACACGTTATCCGACAAAAATCGGCAGGTTCGCTCGTCAGAGCGGCTGCGACCTAACGAGTTACAGCGCCACGCACGGCCACTGGCGAACTACGCGACCCCAAGGAGCTTCCAAAATTACGGTCCAAGTTCAAATCTACCTTAGGGAAAAAATTGTAACGTAACTGTGAATTTTATGAATAAAAGGTGATAATAGACTAAAAAATGAATAAATATATGAAATATATTTATGTTTAATAAGAAATATATATATATATATATATATATATATATATATATATATATATATATATATATATATATATATATATATATATACATCCTTCTTTTACAAGTGTTATGTATAATTTTTAATAATTTAAGCGACATAAAATACTTTCCACTTTTCACGTATGATATTATGTGACACTCTTTATATTACCGACAATTACAGGGACCCATTTGTGTTGGGTGTTTATTTTCTAAAAACAAATTCTGCAGTATTTCGTTAGTACTTAGCAGCTCTATTTATATTTAATTGTGAATGTTTTAAAATAAATAAATTTAGGTTTAAAATAAATATGAACTGTAGGAAAGAATTAAAAAGATCGCTTTTATTTACAAGCTTTTACTGTAGGTTAAGTATGTTAATTAAATAAAGTAGAAGGACACTTATTTATTTATGTTTATTTTCAATCCTATTTATTGAAAAATTATTATACGCAATGTATATATGTATATACTCATTTATAAAATGGTGTGCTATATGCTGAAGTATGTAATTCTACGATACATCTAAAATATCATGATTATAATTATTATGTATTATTTAATATACAAACTATACTATTACGTTATGTCTAAGTAATGAACATAAACTACTTTTAATTATAATCATGTGTTAACATCCGTGATCAAGTGGCTACGGTCGATTCCTTGTAACTTTTTGACGCAGGTTCAATTCCAACACCCGTCACTTTCCATCCGTCTCCAGTCCAGGTAATCGAACTATTGGCTGAATAAATTGCCTGTTCGATATGTCTCCATTGCCATTCTTGGTCTTATCATGCAAATACCCGTTTTTGGAAAAAGTCTATGAAGACTTAAAGACATGATGAAATTTAAAGGAAACAGATATAATCTATTTTAAAAGGATGCAGAGTATATTACGGGGTTTTAATCACTGAAACCCGCGATATATTAATGTGAATCTAGAGAATAACGTGGGAGGAAAAGGTAAGACCATGGATGACTCAGTAGTGTAATATGACTAAACTGATGACTAAATTAAGGCCCTAAAAATGCCTGACAGTGAAAAGTCAAGGTCAATAAATCAATCAATAGAAAAATTTGTGTCCAAATAAAATTAAGATGAAAAAAAAATTGGAAATAGCTTCAATGAATATCGGCAGTATAAATACCTTAATAAAGATGAATGAAACGACCTATTTAGTCCGAAATAAAACGGTTGCTTAGAAACCTCAATTCGAAGAATTTCACTCAGAAAGTGGATCTCGTAGTTTTATGAAAATGTCAAATCCTTTCAGACATCCGAAAAAGCCCCTCAACCGGGAAAATCAATAATTGAGAAAAGGCAATCAGTGAATAGATAGTCTAAATAACTGCGTTAAATCACCACTGATAATATATATTATTAGAACACTAATTAACAAGCGACAATAAAAAAAATAACTTTGCTAAGAAAGAGAATATAAAATTGAAATTCCCTCGCCCTATATGCTATAGCAACGAAAAAGGAAGTCAGATTTTTGATTCTGCCCGCGGATCCCCAGCCAAGAAGGAACGCACGTGTAACAAGTCTACTCGAGTCAAGCGCCGTGGTCACAATCCATGGCAGCTGCTGCTGGCTGACCGTCAGCACCCAGCAGCTAAGCTACTTCCGGAACGTTACTTATGGACGGAATCCTAGCTTGCCGGCTTGCCCACGAGCAAATAAGACAGTGGATATTGGTTGTTTTTGTCGCTCTCATGGGCAAGATAGGCTTCTCTTCAGAACATTTCGCTCCATGAGAAAATACCCTGCGCCCCTGCAGCCGGCGTATTGTTATGAATTATGACAGTGGCGTTATGCTTACAAACACTACTTCTTTTTATTGGACTGCAGGTTATTCAACGGCAATATACTCTTACTCAGTGCTACAGTCGTACGTATACTTTCAGGTCGCAAAGAACGTTGGCGTGAAGGTAAGGTAAAAACAGAAAACAAATACAAAGGCAAAAACCCTGCTTTGGATTTTAACGTGCATTTGTAGAAGTTATACATTCATCATGAAGTGAATTCGAGTATCTAACTGTCGTCGAATGAATCACGAGAACAAGTATAGCAGAACGAGCTTTTAGTCATAAACTTAGAACTAAATTTTCGTGACAAAGGCTCTATTCTCCAAGTACTTAAAGAAGCTTAAGTACCTTTGCTTAATATATAGTGGTTCATTTGTAATTTATATCATTGTATATAACAGAGACTACAGAGAATATCCCTAGACCGACTTAAATAGAGACGGAAGCAATTTTAAAAATCTATCTTCGTCAAAGGATGGAAAAAAATTAATTTACAAAGTTTCGTGTAAGCTTTGTAAAGAAAACAACGTTGAGAAAATAATCAATGGTTACGAAGAAACGTCCTCAAACTATAAAAGACATTTAAAGGTTCGTATTAAATATATTTACATTTATTATTCTCTATATTTAATCATAAGTATCTAGTTTTTATACACTATTACTATCAGGCAAAATAAATTATTTTAATAAACTGATTTTATATTTAAATGGATTTATACTTTGATATTTTTTATATTTATTTTACATTTATACTTTTCTACTTTTTATATTTATTTTACATTTATACTTTTCTACTTTTTATATTTATTTTACATTTATACTTTTCTACTTTTTATATTTATTTTACATTTATACTTTTCTACTTTTTATATTTATTTTACATTTATACTTTTCTACTTTTTATATTTATTTTACATTTATACTTTTCTACTTTTTATATTTATTTTACATTTATACTTTTCTACTTTTTATATTTATTTTACATTTATATTTATTTTGTTTGATTTAAATATCTATAAACATTTTTCTAAAATTTTCATTCGAAAGAAGCTTGATAAGTTGCACTTCTTCTACCATAAATCTAGTTATATTCTGATATAGGTATATTCTGATTTAATAAATCCAGTTTAGATGTACCAGCTACTGTTATACGTTGTTTTTTTACTTCTTCATCATCATCATATTCATTTAATGATTATAAATGATATTTCTGTAAATTAACCATATATTTAATGGAATTTTAAACATTTTTAATTAATTAATTTCAATGATTTAATAAATTTTACTTTATTTACACTTGTTACTCGTAGATATCTCTAAACATTTAGTCATCATTAGTAGGTATACGATAACAATTCTGCTTCTCCCCACCGCTCGACTTTTCGATTCACCTGTGCAGGTGAGAAGCGTTCTGATTGGTTGAGCTCGACAGGTGAGAATAAATCCCGCTCCCACTATCTCACCTGTGCGCAATAACGTCATGCTCTAGAATATTCTCGACGCATGTCGAATATTCTCGAAAAAGTTGCATGATATAGCACAATTATTAAACACGTGGTTGTTGTAAATATATGATATATCAAATTCAAAATTTTGGGTTCAAGGTGCGGAATATTGGGGTGCACATATTAAAAAAAAGTTACATTACTGATTAAGACTTCCGTTAGATATTTACATTTCTATTTATATTCAATTCGAATGTTCAATATAATCGAATAAAACAAATAAATTCCAAGAATTTTTTAGCTAATAGTGAAAATCAAAAAAATCTCTAATTTTCAAAATTTTAAGAAATGAATGCCACTGTGAGATAGATGCCCCCTAAGAGTGGACCATAACTTTTGCTCATTTAAATCTAGCTCTTGTAGTTTACGTCGTAATGTGTAATCAAGTAGTGCGCGCTATATATGTACTGTATGTATGAGTGAGCAGCAGCTTCGATATCAGCAGAGAATCTAACATCCTGCGTGTATATCTATTATCTATATAGTGTAATTAAATAAAGAAAATATTTTATTAAATTAAACTATTTAAGTAAGTATAAAGTATTAAATAAACAAATTCGCAATGTGAACAATAATTATAATTAATAAAGCAATGGTATGAATGTTTCAAGTTTGAACACTAGCAAAGATGGTACTCTAATCTCAATAGAACGATGCTCCCGATATCGCAGACATCCTAAGATTACTGTATCATAGCTTTTCCAATGTTTCATTTTTAAGTCTTTACAGTGAAGGATAGCGCATTTCTCCCACATCACATACTTGGAAGTTGAATTTTTCGAGCCAACACTTCTCCAGACTTTTAACATATATTACATTTGCATCGTCAAGGTACTGTGAAGCACGTTTTCAAGCTTCTAACAGAGCAGCTCTCCCGTACTCCATGACAAGCCGTGATAGTTGCGCTCCAACCATAGTGGCTTAAACAAAAAGACCAATGACTTGAGATTCGAGTTAAGTTGAACTATGGCGAGTTCCTTCACAACAAAATCATTCACAGGCTGCTTGAAGCCTTGAACATCTACCACGTACTCCATTGTGACTAACTGACTGCTCTACGCTGCAATCTATTTTATACTCAAATCTCCACCACTCAGACAAGCTTTTTTACATCCCCACTTATTGGATAATACTCGACAATACGATCGTGTAGAATCAAGCAGTAGGCTGATGTTCCTGCTGGAAAATTACCTCTAGCCTCAAATTCGAGACGAACGTCCACTGGAGCCTGTTTCAGTTCCTCGTTTTTCTTAGAGTAACCGATGACGGTGAGGGGAGCATACTTCACAATAATCACTCTTTTTCAGCATAGGCTCTGTTTCTTTGCCATAGTAAGCATTTTGAAAGTTGCCACACATGTCATACAACATGGCATACTGATTACTATTGATATTGAGGATGAGGTTTCCATAGGGATAGTACTGTGAATTGAGATAGAGTTTGACATTGCTAATGTTGCAGTGATCAAAGTGGCTAGTATTTACTGCTCTCAACCCTTTGCGATTGGTCTGAAAGCCAAGAATATCGAAGCGAGGTTTCTCCAGCTGATTAGCTGATTGACAGTCCAAACGTGATTCAATGTGGTGGGCAATAACGGATACTCGTATAATTCCCAGCTACGAAAACTCATAGCAATAGGTATATCCTTCTCAATGTAACTAAGCAGATGAATTCTATGCTTGTTTGATACGAGCATTACATAAGGCATTAACCACTCAACGTTGGTAAGTTCAATCTTAAAAGTCTCATACCCTGGTTGTCCGTTCGCCCGAATCTGCGTCTGTTTCACAGAATTCAAATCGTTCCTTGATCTCGTGAGAATGAGCTCGTGCTTCGCGTTGAGTTCAATTTTGCGATAGTCTTCGGCAAAGCCTAAAATCATACTTTGTGGCACCGATACATCAAAGTAGCCAGCATCAATGGTCAATTGTCGTGACTCCTCAACATCGAGCAACCCGGCATTCTCACAGAGTAAGCTCTGACTGGGACTGATGGGATGCCCAACCTTTCATGAGATCGTCAAGCCCACATTCTTGCATCGATCAATTTCTATAGCGTTTATCTCATAACGAATTTCTACTTGAGTGCCATTTGCTTTCATCAGACGTCCACATATATGCAACGAATTACGTGAAGGTAAAAGATAGAGATCATGACGTTGAATGGCTATACGAATCTCATCGCTATTATTGAAGCTTGATAAGGTGTAAGGCTGATGGTCATGAATCTCATAATGCGCAACAGATTCGTAAAATGCGACAGGTGATTGTATGCTTAGCATCTCCTTCATTTCGCTGAAAACACCAAAAAAGTACACATGTTATCTTTTTCCAGGTGCTGCGGCGACAACTCTTAGACTTAGGCCTCTCAGAAACTGACTGTTCTTACGTGTTAGCGCTTTGAGCACTCGCTGACGACTGACTGCTCGATGACATAGTAAGCTACTAATATAGCCTCTGCCCACTTTAGTATTGTACACAATACCCATGCTTATGATACTACTTTGATGTGTAGTCTGATCGTTATGATTTCTTCAGAAAAATTAATTAAATCTCCATCTTGATCGACTATACGCAGCTGTATATTGTCAATGGTCTTCACAGCGAGTGAAAGGTAAATGACTTGCGATGGAATTTCAATAATTTTATATCCTGGAGGCACAGCAGGGAAAAACTCATATATGGTGGGCACCTTCTGTCCGTTTATGTATGCGCCTGATGTGATGTTACACTCGACTCTTAAGGCGTTGACCTTGAGAATGGCAACAGGTAAATTAGAGTCTTGAGTTGTATTTACCAGCAGAAGGCGTTCAGTGAACCCCAGTAGTTTACCAATAGAGTCTTGTGGTTGAACATCAATTATGTGACTGCACTTGATGGCGCAACGAAGAGGGCTGTTATTATGCTTAAGCTTGATTGATATACCTTTTGGTACTAGAACTTCTTGCAGGCAGCTCTCAATGTCTTCAATCTTGTAATTAAAGTAGTCTCGCGTTATTTGCCTGCTGGTTAATTGCCCGTTAGGCACGCCCCCTGATACACAAACGTACTCACACACGCGACTGTCCCCACCTTTCCGCCCGCTGGAGATCGCTACTAGTGTCGTACGACTTTGAAACAAGTGAATGGAGGGGAAAGAGCGAACGCGACTGGCTCTTGCTAATGTCCGATTTCTCGGAATAGCACCACCCCAGAGCCCCGAGCGCAGGCAAATAACGCGAGACTACTGTACTTGTCGGTAAAGTTAGCACTTCTTCACCCACGTAAAACTTGCTATTGCCCGTATCAATATTGGGTATTGAGTTGAAGGTTAAAAGTTCAACTAGCCCGAGAACGCAATGTTTGCTGAGAGCAAGATCAATCGGTGGAAATAATTGAGCTTCCAGTACAGATGACGTTCTAGACAGACTCAGCGTCAATGAATCTTCCATGACTGCAGAAGCAATACTGACTCGAGTGGGTCCACACCAGCATTTATATACCTTTACGCTTGAGCTGCTTGCACAAGAATTTCAGACAAAGATGGTCACAGTCGTATGTATTGTAGTCTTGGTAATGCTCGTGATTATACTTGACACAGTCCACATTGAGGTATTCCATCAAATCCAAGGGTGGTTGCAGATCTCCAAAGCTGTCGAAATACACAACGTCGTTACCTTGTTTCCTATAGGCTACCCAATAAGTGCCAGGTCCACTTTCATCATCAAGATTGACAATAACCGATTCTTTATAATGTGGTCCACTCTCGGGTAATGCGTTTTGCATAAAATCACCGCGAAATTTTGAAATTTTCCAGATACGAGCATATTTAAACAAATCAGCATCAGTCAGTGCTCGCTGAGGCAGTCTTAGTACGAAGCTTCTTTTTTTCTTAAAACTCGACTAAGGTAAGGTTTTAGATGAGTACCATAGTCTTATGTGGTTTTAGATATAGACCTTTACCGAGTGTAACGGCCTCCATGGTCTTATTATGTCTTTGAGTCTCTTCAAGCTGATGGTTGGCAGCGCTAGCATCATTCACGGCCTTTGGAATACCAGCAGTGCCACATGCCAGTGTTCCCGTTACATTTAAGGCGACTAATATAAGAATGAGAAAAAGTAAGAATCCCCCAACTTTTGATGGTATAAGTAATATACGTGGAACGCGTACATTTTCCTTACCATCAGCTTTCTTTACAGCTTCGAGAGCACCATTCAGAGCTGAACAAATGACTGCCCGTGAGTCTTTGCTCGGAATAGTGGATTTCGAGGCACCTTGACCACACTCGCCAGGGTAATGAATGACTTCTCTTTCTTCATTTTAAGACCTATACCAAAATTGGATTTCAGCTTCATAGCATTTGTTACAGCGTTAGCTGCAGCTTTCTCATCAATACCTGTATCCTTAGCTAAAACTCGCGGCCATGCTTTTTTAGCTAAAACTCTATCTGCAGCGTTGCTAGCTGCAACGTTCTCCCGATTCTATGAGTAAGTAATATAATGTTGCTTGCAAGCCGCATCAAGAGCATTGATTCCAGGATCACCTCTAGCCAGACGCTTTGTCAGCTTAGTACCGGGCCCATAGTATTGATATGCCGGCAAATGCAGTTTAACGGGAAACCTATTAATGAGAGTATTCATATTCATGATGTTGACGCTTCCAAAGACAACTTCTGACTAATACCAACAGCTTATAAGCGCGGTATTTATAGCTTCATGGTCAGTCGTCTTCGAAACACCAAAGTATATGGACATGGATTTTCTCATACAAAAGGACAAGCTGCCAGTGTTTTATTTTGACACTCTAGTGGAGCAGCAGAAAGTGCCACAACGTCATAGTGAACTACTACCTGATAATATATAAGTAGTATTTTGTCGTCCATCAAATCGCGGCAAGACCAATACGCTGCTCGCTCTTATAACACATCCCATTAATCTATAGTTTGAAAATGTGTATGTCTACTCGAAATCGCCCAATCAGCCAAAGTATAAGTTTCTCGGGAAGCTCCTGGAGCTAGTCGATGGCGTTGAGTATTTTCCATTCAGTGAGCATGATACAGTTGTGGCACCCGATGATGCGCTTCCAAATTCTATCATGGTCTTCGATAATGTAGCCTGTGAGAAGCAGAACAGTATAAGAGCCTTTGTCTGCATGGGTAGACACAAAAATGTAGACTGTTTCTATCTCTGTCAGTCGTACGCACACATACCAAAGCATTTGGTGCATGATAACGTTAATCTGCTTGATATATTTCGACAAGACGGTGTGAATCTCGAACACATATACGAGGATCATGTAAATTCTGATATGTCTTATAAACAATTTAAAAGTTTATGCTCTACGTACTGGAGAGATGATAAATATGGATTTCTCGTGATAGACAAAGAGCGAGAACTTAAGGGGAAACTCCACTGATTTTTTATCAAAAATTCGAAATTTTTTTATTTCATATGTTTTATGTTTATAGTTTTATGAACATTTTGAGACCTGCTGGATGTCAAAACTCTTTGTTATACCAAAATTATAGCCAGTTGAGTGAAACAATTAACATTGGATAGCATACCAAATTAAAACTTTAAACGCGTTCAAAAAGTTCTATGCGCAACCCATGACCTTGGATATTTTTGAAACTTCCAGAAAATATTGGTTAAAGTAAGAAGAGTAAGAGTAAGAGTAAGACTATTGGTTGTGAAAAGAAGTTAATATTTTGTTGTTAGGTATTTTTATGGTAAATGATTTATTCATCCATTGTAAGTGTTGAGACATACAATTATTTTATGTTTATTTAAGTTCAAAAAATGTTTTATTTATTTTAGACCATTAATTAAGTTTAAACAATTTCAAAAAAATTAACTTATGTTCATTTTAAGTTGAAAAATATCCTAGAATTTTTTAAAATAGAATTCGTTAAATTTGTATGCGCAAGTAACTATTCTAAACATCCTTGTTTTTATTACAAAAATGTGTATTTTCTCCAATAACTAGTAAAAAAATTTTAGTGAAAAATTCTCAATATTTTTGTACAACCTTCTTCGATCGTGACAAAAAAAGTTATCGAATTTTTAATATTATTGGACTAGAGGGAGAGATTTTTTAAAAATCAGTGGAGTTCCATATTAATGCTGGTAGATACCGAAAGGGCTTTGACTATTTTGCTATAAATATTGCGCACACAGCATGAATCGGGTAGTGTACTTTAAATCATTTCGACGGGATAAAGATACTCTTCGTCAAATTGCAAAATCTAGAAAGGCGATTAGACGTAAACATAGACTGCTGAAGCATGGTAAAGCTAGTTTTAAACAGACAATATGCGAAACATTCGAACCTGTTGTCAGTCAATTCGAAAAACTAGTGAATCTTTCGGAGTAACAAAAGAAACTAGAATATGAATGTGATTCTCACGATAGTGATGCTATTCTGCTTGACCAAACTGTAAATGTTTCATTCCAAAGTGCAAGATCTGAAAGATCAGATCAGACTAAGAAATCCGATTCAAGGAGTAGCAAATACTTTGTAAAGATCAATCAGAATCGCAAAACTTATTTGGATAATGCGTATGAAGTTCGTAAGGTGGGTGATGTGAACGTTGTCTATCTTACATATCTAAAATTATCGAAAGATTGTCGAAGTGACAAATGCATTTAGAAAACAGTACAGCGAAGATCAGCCAATCCGTCGGTTAACCCTTTCAGAGGCACATTTTTTTTGTTGAAATTTTCAAAAATATTATCAAAAAAACTAGCGTGCGAAAAAATTTGAAAAAATTATATATTATAGATCTGGACACGGACTATAGATAAAAAACATCGTTACATTGTCGGCGACATTAAAGGCTTCCAATGTACACAATTATGAAAGCGTATTATCATCCGATCACATGAAGCCTTATATAAAAATGTAACTGCGAATTAATTTTAAATAATAACAATAACTGTAAATCTAAATACTCTACCTGTATAATTATTAACCCTTTCAGGGGCACATTTTTCTTCTGTACATACATTTAAAGTCATTAGTGGTATAAGGGTTTTCGGGGTCGCTGAATACGAATCTGACGTCAGAATTACAAAATTCAAGATGGCGGATCCAATATGGCGACTATGTTAGGTTAAATTCGTGGTTTTATTGGCGGTTAGGATAAAACTTTGTATATAGGGGTTTTCGGGGTCGCTGAATACGAATCTGACGTCAGAATTACAAATAGAGTCAGAGTTATAAATAAATTCATATAAAAAAATTCAATTTTTGAAATTTTCAAAAATTTTATTAAAAAAACTAGCGTGCGAAAAAATTAAAAAAAAAATATATTATAGATCTGGACACGGACTATAGATAAAAAAAATTTCAGAGCTCTAGAGTTTTTCGTTCAAGAATAAACGATTTTTTACGAAGAAAAACGAGTTTTTTGTGATTCAATTGTTTATAACTATTTATAAATAAATAAATTTGCATACTTTTCTATACAAAACTTATAACTTATCATCTCAAGAGTCCAAAAAGTACTCACACGCATAGGAGCACTGAAAAATACGTCCGAAATACAGAAAAAACTGAAAGCGAAAAGGTGGTACGTATACGTACCACTGCCCCTGAAAGGGTTAAGGAGCAACAAATATAAAAATTTTATCGCTCCGTTTTTCGATAAGACTCCAGGTCGTAAACGAGCATCGATTAGTGGAGCGGGATTTTTACCAGGATACAAGATTGCTAGAAAAGATATGCTAATGGACTATGCATATTGGGATGATCCTAATCAGCTAGTCAACCGCCTGCGTTTATTACTTGCTGAGAGAGCGGCTGGCAATCAGAGCCACAAGAATGAAATTCACTCAATCATCGAGGAACTTCGTGAAGCCAACATTATATATCGAGGAGTGCAAGCAGTATAAGAATCAGTAATAAGATGAGTGTTGACGTGTTCGAACGACAGCTAGGTGAAGCTGAAGCTAACCGTGGTCCACCTGGTGTTGGTTATAAACTGACTGCCGACGGTCAGTATGACATGGAAAACAAGAGATTGTGCAACGTTGCTCAGCAGTCAAGTGACGCCATAAATTAAAGCACTCTACTAGGCTTGGTTCAGTCAGAAGTTCGCAGTCTGTATGATGTGATAGCTCGCTTGAGAACTGACCTTGATGATGCTCAATCAGAGCTAAGTAGTCTCAACGATAATTGCCCAAAGAAAATGGAAAAAATTGATAAAGCTATTCAAACACTGTATGATATGTTATTTTCAAATTCTCAATCGAATATTACGGTAGATAGCAACTCAAAAAATGATGATTCATGAGAGACGTGTGAAGGAGCTCCATAAACCCGTTAAACGTAACTATCCCCGTTGAAAATTTATTGTGCGAGGCTTGCATGAGACCTGGCAGGCTGATCTGGTGGAGATGCAACCTTATGCTAAAGAGAACAAAGGCTACAAGTATATGCTTACAGTTATCGATGTATTCTCCAAGTATGATTGGGCTGTTCTAGTAAAGCGTAAGACTGGTGATGAGGTGGTAGCAGCTATGAAATCCATCTTGCAGCTAGGTCGCGTACCAAAAAATCTGCATACCGATCGAGACAAAGTGAAGAAAGTGTTGCAGAAGCGTGGAAATCAAATTTATGTAAAATGGTTAGGATTTGATAGTTCTCACAATACGTGGATAAATAAATCTGATTTGTATAGGTTGGAGTAAATAAATGTATAAAATTATATAAAGTACCTCGTTATTTATTAATCTTTATCATATTTACAATATATTTAAGTATAATACACTTAATTCCCTTTTATACTCCATCTATTTTCATTGTATTATAGTGACCCAAAGGTAGGGTATCTGTTTCACCTGCTTTCAAATACCTCTTATCATCATAGGGGCTTAAAGCTAACTTTTTCTGTTTCACAGTTTTTACAACATGAGCTTCAGACTGTATAACACATTACTGTCTATGTCGTATTGAAAAATGTTTTAAACACCAAACGTAATCATCAAAAGTTATTGCATTCTCAGCTACATTAGTCTTCACACCTTTAACTTTTGTCACACGATCGTGACCATTTATACGCACATTGTAAATTTTGCTTCGAAGCCCAACAAATTCAGTCATAATTTCACCATTTGACTCATCCTTCATCAATCCAACAATCTTGTTATTAAATGCAAGGTATTCCAAAAGTATTGTCTGTAGGATACCTGTAAGTGTCAAATTTATGAATATCACGTCTCATGACTTCATACACATTTTTCTTACATATTTCATATATCAAACTATCTGTATCGGTGTATAGCAATTTACATAGATCTACAAATTCTTGTAGCATATGATTATAATGAAAGACATACAATATATGCATATGTATGTATATATATATATATATATATATATATATATATATATATATATATATATATATATATATATATATATTGTATGTATGAGTGAGCAACAGCTTCGATATGAGCAGCGAATCTGATGTCCTGCGTGTATATCTATATAGCGCGTTAGCCGATCGTGCAAGACATGTATACCTATATATGCTGCTGTGAGCTTTGACCGGTAAACGTCTCTTAGGAGCTGAAAAAGGCTTTATATAATGAGAACAATCATCCTCCCATAGATTTTCGACATATGAATCCTTATTTGTCAAATTTAGCAGAATAAATCTTTGAAATGCATAGATTAAGCTAAATTTTATTACAAATTTTTAGATATATATAGCGCGCACTACTTGATTATATATTACGGCGTAAACTACAAGAGCTAGATTAAAATGAGCAAAAGTTAAGTTCCACTCTTTGGGGTCATCAATCTCATAAAAGGATCAATTTTTTGAAATTTTGAAAATTAGAAATTTTTTTTTAATTTCACTATTAGCTAAAAAATTCTTGGAATTTCTTTGTTTTATCCGACTATATTCAATGTTCGTATTGAATACAAATATAATTGTATTTTTTTTATTTAAGCTTTATTAACCTCATACAGGTTTGTATATATCTAACGGAAGTCTTAATGAATAAAGTAAATTTTTTTAATCTGCGTACCCCAATCTTCCGCACCCGGATCCCAATATTCCGAATTTGATATATCATATATTTACAACAACCACGTATATGATCTCGATCACTCAGACGCTGCTGCTAAATGTGTTCAATAATAGTGCTATATCATGCAACTTTTTCGAGAATATTCGACATGCGTCAAGAATATTCGAGAATATTCTAGAGCATGACGTCATTGCGCACAGGTCAGACAGTGGGGGCGGGGCTTATTCTCACCTGTCCGGTCGACCAATCAGAACGCTTCTCACCTTCACAGGTGAGTCGAAAAATCGAGTGGTGGGGAGAGGTAGAATCGGTATTGTATATCTATTATAATTACTCAAGCTGACTTTGTCGTAAAATTTACTCAACTATTGTCAACAAAAATGGATTTCCTCACAGAATTATTTCTGAATATCGACCATATAGCGTTGACTTTTGATGCATTAACACATACTAACAACAACATACTTCTAATTACAGCTGAATGGGTAAAATAAATCTCTAAACTTTTGATATATGTTCATCTTTACATATAAATCTTTTGAAAATATTAAATTAAATTTTTTTATTTTTTCAGTTTGATAAAGAAAATTATGAACGTAACGGTTGTATCTTATCAAATTCTGCTAAAAGAGATGCTCTTATTACGCATTCCATTATTCAGCACATCCAAGAAAAATGGGAACTTTTCAAATTAAATAAAGACAAGATCATTTCTTTGACATTCAACAACATAACAAAAGATTGCTTCCAGTTTCAAGACTTCAACTATGAATTTGACAATAATATTTGATAATAAAGATATTCATTGTAACACAGGATTTTGTTACGCCTGTCTCTTTAATTACTTTGTTAATTAAGCATTCGAACCTTTGAATGTTGCTCTGCACTTTACCGAATTTAACTATTAAGGGGTAACACCACTCTAGCGGCCCGAAAAAAATGCCTAATTTGTACGATTTTTTACAAGAGTAGGAAAGAAGGGATCAAATCTTTTTTTTTGAGGGTTTACTATACATATCTTGAGGTACAAAAATATATTTTTCTTTTTATGTGAGAAGCCTTTGTCAAACTTGGAGAACAGATTACTCGTAAACTATGGCAGGGATTGGATAGAAATTTTTACTGTAGCTTCACAAATAGATTCTCTAAAGAAGTACGTAGCCGTTTTTCGATTGAATGTAAATTTTTGTGCATCGGGAAAGAGGCCGGGTCGCGTGTATATGTGTGTGCGCGCGTACAGTGGCTTATCATCCTCGAGGCATGGGAGAGAGAGAGCAAGCGAGAGAAAAAGTCGCGCGTATAGCGCGTATCTGTGTATATGCCGTGTGTGTGTTACTACAGCACGACGTACACACCAACAGCTCCAGCCCCGGCCTCTGCGTGCCTCTGCTGGGCTGTGGGCTACCGGTCGCGCTCTCTTCCGCGTTATCGTCGTCGTCATCGTCGTCATAGGTGCAGTGTCTGTGTGTGTGTGTGTGCAGTCGTCTACTTCGTTGTTGCTCCAGCCCGCAGTGCCGGCTGTACGATTAGCTGTCGTGGTTCGGTGCGATGTGTATGTGTCCTTGTTTTCCCCCTTGGTTGCGATTCTCGGGCTCCTCGTTCCCTCAAACAACAATAATAATTACCCCCTCCCGTTAATAATTATTCAATAAATAAGCTCGGCTCTGGTGACGGTGGCAATTCGGTCGTGATTGACTGCCCTGGGTTTAAATAAACATTTTGATGCGAAATATGCGTCATATAGTTTAGTATTGAACTTTTAACTTACACTTCACATTAAATAATAACAAGCCTGTTAGATATTCAGTTATAAAAAATGAGTTGGAAGTTAGCTTATGTCTACAAAAATTAATTTTTTAGCGATGTAACGTTGTTTTCAATTTCTCTAGCCCTTAATGGAATAAATAAATAGCATCTAACCTTTTTATATGACAACTTGAAGAAGTTAAGTGAGAAAATTATAGAATTATAAATAAGAAATACTGGTGTTATATTTATTTTAAAATTACTGTTCATGTGCATATTAGGGCGCTTTTATTCAACAATATTATTCCATCTCTCTGATCGATGTTTGAATGAACGTGTTAGATATTTATGTATTCCCTAATAAGAAATTTGCACAACTCTTGTTTTGCATTTTTTTATAAGATTGAAAGTGCCTTACAAATTGTTTCAGATTAAAAACCCAATTTCTCTATACTATTAAATGCTCACATAATGTCAAAAAAGTAGTTTATCGTGACTGGAAAGCTATATTACTTGCAAGCATTCCTGTTGGATTAGCTACTTACTCGTCTGAAAAGAAAATAGAATCTTTTTTCACTTGAGAACTAAATGTATTTGTCCATAATAACATCTCACTAAATCACTTTAAACGTGTTTATGATATAATTGTTTAAGAAAGCAAACAGTAAGTTTAAGAAAAATAATTTTAATTGATAAAATTAAATAAAATATTTCAGCAACTCAATCAGAAATTTAAAATCTTAAAAAATTTATTATAATAAATTGGAAGTTGAATAATAGTGAACATTATTTTTTAATAAATCCATTTATACTGTTCTTTTTCAGAGACTAATGCTGGCTACTTAATGAATTAAAAAATTCATTTGGAATATTGAAAATGAATCAATTAACGTATGATCAAATTTCTGAAATAGCAGATACACATATAAATTGTGCAAGTAATATTTTGGTGCAATTTGCTACGGAAAAGTCAATCGAGCCATTAAGTATCACTTTTTAAGCAGCTCACAAATATGTTCTTAAGAAGTGTGCCAATTTATGGAAATCAAGTTGTGAAGGACAGTTAGATAAATCAACATTAATATCTTAATAGAGTATGTTAATAAAATGTCTGATTTGCTTGCACATTTTACTGATAAAGAAGTCATGTATTTAAAAGAACTTTTTGAAATAGTCAACTATTTAATTATTTACCATTTCAATATAACACTTACAATTATTTGACTCACTCGAGGACGAGTTGAATAATTTGTTCAGCTTTACAGAAAATGACTCTGAAAATGCTATTGTAGCCACTATGCTCCATCCAAAATATAAACTTAATTGGACAAAATTTGACCTTGTCCATGCCTCATAGACCGTAAGATTTCGAAAATATTGTAAAAACGAAGTGTATCAGCTGTACAAATGTTTGCACCACCCGTGGAAGATGGTTGCACACAAGCATCCAATGAGGGCCAGATGACTTCACAATCCTCTGATGAAGAAACTTACGTATTTGACAGTAAGGTGATAATTGAATTCAAGAACTATTTGATAGATCCATGTCACTTTTTTTTGTCATCTTTTGACGCAAAAACATACTGTATAACTTGGGCAGTTCAAATAAGCTACTCTAAAAAATGTCCGCTATATGGACGTGTAGGTGTGTGTGTGTGTCGCTCATCCGCGCTCATATATTCCGCGGTAAAACTTTACCAAACTTTGCATGCATCTTTGTT
Source organism: Gastracanthus pulcherrimus (assembly GCA_949152435.1). Taxonomy (NCBI): domain Eukaryota; kingdom Metazoa; phylum Arthropoda; class Insecta; order Hymenoptera; family Pteromalidae; genus Gastracanthus; species Gastracanthus pulcherrimus. Next base: position 98,330,877 of record OX424576.1, on the reverse strand, counting down.
ATCCATGTCTAAGAGTGGCTTTAAAATTTCAGCGAAAATGGTCAACTTAATTTAATTTTGCAGCCATTTTTCGTAATTTAGAAATTTTAAAATAGAGGTTTTTGATAATTTTTTTCAGATGCATAATGGTTCGAAATATACCGTTTTTCATTTGTTACACCGCGTTTTTAGTAATTTCTTTTAACATCTATAACTCGCAAATTAAATTATGAAATCCAATGAAATTTTTACTAAAACTAAAAAGATCTCTTTGAGAAAGCAGAGTGCGAAATCAGTAGGCCGCGTTTCTTTAAATTACACGAGGTAAATAAATAGAGAAAATTTATCATATTTTATCTTCACATATTTTACATTTCAACTAAAAATAATGATACAAATTAAACTTTTGTTTCAAGGTAAGTATGCACCGATTTTGAAAACGTTTTAATGGTCTGACATTTGAATTTTAAACATTTTTTTAACGCATTTGTTATGAAAAAATAAAATGTTTTATAAAATTTTAAGTCATTTTACTGATAATAATTATTGAAGTTATAAATAAAGTTGCATTTATCCCATAAAAAAATCTTGAAGAATAAATTAAAAAATTATTTAAGTTATTTTTAATTGAAATCAAATAAAAATACGTTTATATTTTTTCTCGTAGCTCATAACCCTTACTATAATAAATATTAGAGTTTACACGATAAAAAAAGTTGATGATAATATGTTTGTCTTTTAAGAATTACATATTTATAATACTACTTTATGTATAAGTGACGTTCCACGGCAACCGGAACACCGCCTTGCCCAAAATTCCTTTCGACCTAAAAATTTTTAAAAACATGGAAAATTTAGCATTTTTTGTGTACTTTCGATTAGCGCGTGACTATTTTTAAGATTTCGTTTGCAGACGGAGCTGCACGTTCACTAACCTTAAAGAAAAAAAATACTACTTTACGCAATGATCAAGCTGTTAGTAATCACAGGAGTTCCGAAACATTCCAAGCAACGACTATTTTTATGTATTCTGATCTGCCGAACATGAATCCGACCTTCTTTCTTACCGATACCTCAAGCGTTCGTCCCTAACCTCAAAAAACACCCCAAAATTGCTGTTTCACGCGGTTCAGAGGTAGGTCCTGTGATATACGTGAGGAAAATTATTGACAGAGCGTATTTTTATGTATTTTGAGCTGCTGAACACGAATCCGACCCTCGCTCTTACCAATACCTCAAACGTTCGTACCTAACCTCAAAAATCACCCCAAAATTGCTGTTTCACGCGGTTGAGAGGTAGGTCCTGTGATCTACGTGAGGAAAATTATTGACAGAGCGTACTTTTATGTATCTTGAGCTGCTGAATACGAATGCGACCCTCTATTTTACCGATATCTCAAGCGTTCGTCCCGAACCTCAAAAAACACCTCAAAATTGATGTTTCACGCGGTAGAAAACGTAAGTCTATTGAGGAACATTATCGACGGAGACTATTTTTATGAATTTTAAGTCGTTGAATATTAACACGAAGCTAAATTTTATTTGTTTACTTCTACTCAAGTATATTCAATTAAAATAACTGCTTACTGATATATAGTTATTATGCAACTTTTTTATTGATTCCTATGAACGCTCTATGCGTTTTACATGGTTGAAACCGTCTTTATTATAAAGCCCGCATTACATTCTTTTTTTTTGTTTTGTAATTTCTAATTTTTTTTAAGTTTTTAATTTTTTAATTATTGTCATTTTTCGTATATTTGTATTATTTTGTTTAACATTTTTAAAATTCAATTATTAATTTTGTATTATTGATAATGGATTTGGTGCATAAGAGTATCTAAACACATTAATTTTTTTGTTGGAACAAACTAAAAACGTGTGTCATTCTGAAATTTATGTAACAGATGGTGCAGTTGAGAATCTTTTCTTTAGTGATCTTGATGTTTTTTCATAATCTTTTTGGGAATAGTGAAAGAATGTTATTGTTTAGAACTTTTTCTCGCAGGTATTGAAATCCAAAAATAATCAGTCCGTTTAATCCATTTATTTCTTTGGAATCCTACGGTCAGTGCACAAATCCATGAATCAGTATACGCTTAACACATATGGTAGAGAAGGACCAAAAAAGTTTTTAGCAAGCATAAATTAAAGGTAATTCTATCTAGTTTTTTAGGTTTTAAAAGAGCTTGGTTCCCTTAATTATATATACTCAACTAATAGAAACCAAATAAAATTAGATTCGTGTTCGTGTTTAGCGGCTCAAAATACATAAAATACTCTCTGTTAATAATTTTCCTCCCGTAGTTCACAAGACCTACCTCTCAACCGCGTGAAATAGCAATTTTGGAGTGTTATTGAGGTTAGGGTCGAACGCTTGAGGTACTGATAAAAAAGAGGGTCGGATTCGTGTTCAGCAGCTCAAGATATATAAAAATACGCTATGTCAATAATTTTCCTCACGTAGATCACAGGACCTACCTCTCAACCGCGTGAAACAGTAATTTTGGGGTGTTTTTTGAGGTTAGGGACGAACGCTTGAGGCATCGGTGAAAGAGAGGGTCGGATTCGTATTCAGCAGCTCAAAATACATAAAAATAGTCATTGCTTGGAATTTTTCGGAACTCCTGTGATTTCTAAATTCGAAATTTTAAAAATAGCCACGCGCTAATCAAAAGTACATAAAAAATGCTAAAATTTTTCATATTTTTAAAAATTTTTAAGTCGAAGAGAATTTTGAGCAGGGCGGTGTTCCGTCTATTAATATTAAAGAAAAATAACGTACTAATTATTATAACAACGTTTAAGAATATCCCTCAAAAATTTCAGCCAGATCGATTGTGAATCTTAACTTTGTCTTTTTTGAATATTTAAGAATAAGTTTTGTGAAAATATCTCTTTTCTTAAAAAGAAAAATCTTGTTATATTTTATATACATTCAAAATAAATAAATTATATATCACAACTTAACTTGTCCATTTATAATACAGAGTTACATCTGTACATAAAATTTTTGCTTCTAAATAAATAACTTTTGTGAAAATAAATGTAAAAATGCACGTAATTACTAAAAGACTGATGCTTGTGCTGATTAAAATAATTTTAAAGTAAGAAAATCATTATTTAATTACAATAACACTACTGACTCTTTCCAAAGAGTAAGCATTTCTAACTTTAATTTCATCTAAAACACGAAAAATCGATTTTTTTTTAAATTGGGTACACTAAATAAATAAATAATTTTTACTATCTTAATAAGAAATACTTATTTATTTTACCAAATTATAGGAAAATTAGGTATTAAGTTAGTGATAAAATTAACAATATTATACTTAAATATGATTTAAAATTTTATTTTAATCAAGTACACCAAATTAATATATAATTTAGTAATAAATTACTAATAAATCCCTAAGGGGTTTATCAATATCTTTTATAAACTACGCGGGAAAATAAAATCGTACTTTTATTTGATTTTATTTGAAAATAGGTAGTTTTTATGGAATTTGATGCAGTGTTATTTATAAGTTGAATAAGTATCGGTGAAATTATCTCCAATATTTTAAAAAATTTTATTTTTTATAACAAATCAGTACAATAAAAATTTGTACTTCACTTACCCTTACATTGCAACATAAGTTTAATTTGTTTAATTATTTTAAGTTGACATCTAAGATATGTTAATATAAAGTAATATTTTGACAATTTATTTACCTAAAAAATTTAAAGAATTAAGATTTAACTATAAAGAATATAAAAACTTGATTTATTCAAAAGTTTGTCCTACGATTTTTTCCTTTTGGGCTTACAATACTAGTGAGGCATCATAGAACTGAAATCCATAAAGTAACTGAATGTGCAAAGACTTTTTGGTTAAAGTTAATCGCAGCCCACCGTGTATCTCTAATTTCGTACATGAAATATATAGTCCAGAGGCTACAATACTGGTTCATGGCACTTTAAGGGGGTATCCCTATATAGATGGGCAAAAATAAACTGAAACTTTGCGAATTTTGTTTGAAAAAACTATACAAGATTTTTATTTGAAAATTTTTTGTTTTATTATTCAAACATTAAATATGCATTTCTTATTTTTTTTATTACATTATTTTGTTTATGCTAGTGATAAAAAAATGATGAACCATGAACTTTTTTTTTCTTCCTACAATTTTGTGTGCAGACTTGTCGTCGTCGTATCTCTCTGAAACATAAAAAAAAAGTTTTTTGTTATTATTAGGTCTAAATCTCGTCGACTAACCTAAATTAAAAGTATAAAAAAATTCCATAGCAAAATGGTGGACTTTTGAAAAAAAACTGTAATTTTTTTTATTATTATTGTAAAATTGTAGTTAAATAAATTTTTATTTCAAAAACAAGTAGGTTCATCGACTAGATTATGAAATTACCTTCAAAATGGCGTTATTTTTTTGTGATAAGTTCAAACTCGCCGAGAAACTGTGCACACAAACACGGACAATAAAGAAATTTTCTTTTCGAGAAAAACGCGTTTTAAAGTTCGCAGTAGCTGAAATCGCATTTTTGATAGACTCACCATTATTTTTTCACTTTTTCCTTAATCGGCTATGCCAGGGCCAGATTTTTTAGCCAATCTGCCTTCTTTAGTGGCACTTGCACTCTTCAGCTCCTGACGCTTGAGTCGCTTTTCATCCATGTTCTTCGCGTGGTTGTAAGTTGGCATTCCAATGGTGAACTCAAGGATCTTCATTGTTTGCAGGATAGATTTATAGCCGTCATTGAATAATCCAGCAGCAATCCAAGCGCCATACAAGAGCATTAAAACTTTCATTTGCATTTTGGGTATGTCCCCTCAAGCACCTTTGCAACAGATCTTCTCTTGACAAATCTTCATAAATAGGCAATAAATGCTTTTGTAAATCTTGATGAAGAGCTGGGGGATGGTCAAACACGTTGGCTCTGACTACCTGCGATTGTTGCCACTCACACCAGCTGTCGATTCCCGGAGGGCAGTACTGATGCTGTGCTGTTTCGTTAGTCGAGCACATATGATAGTATGTAGCCAAAATAGCGTCTCTCATATCTTGCTTTGAGTTCACGTTCCTTCTTATGGTAAGTCCGTAATAAGTACTTTACTTTTTAATAAGGGCATCGGTAAGTTTGCCTCTACCTCCCAATTTTTCATTCTTTTTTAAATTACGAAGACGCGTTCCCATTCTCTTTTGTACGTGGCCAATGCACTCACATGTTTCCACCGGGAATTCATCTCCGTAAGGATTCCTTTTCAAAACGGCAGAAAAAGTCTTCGAGTCGCCGTCGCCGATATAAACGCTGTATCGTATGCCGTAGTCATCAAACGAACGCTCAAACATTTCTATAACGGCGTCGACCTCCATCTTTCCTGCAGAGCCTTCGTGATTTGCAGCACATTCGTCAGCATGATTTTCGTGCCAATCGACATATTCTTGAGTGTTTTTCTTATGAGGGCATGATAGACACATTTTGCAGAACGTACTTTTGACAATCAAATCGACAATTTTCCCACAGTTATATAATATCAGCGTTGTCACGCCGATTTTCGAAGAGAAGCCTCGTTTTTTCCACGATCCATCGCCGGATACTTTCATTTCAAGTAATGGCTTTTCTGCTTGCTCGTTCAATTTTTTCTCTTCTTCGACAGCCTTTTGACTTGTTATTTTGAAATAAATTTTTGTCGCTTGATGAATGTGCTCCAATATACTGTCGTATGCTGTATTACTAAGTCCTTCACTAAAATCCATCAAATTCGAAAATAAATTTATTCCTTGCAAACCAATGCCTAAAAGTCTCATCACAAACACTATACGACGATTTACTTCAAACCCATTGTTTATGTGAGGGCCAGAAGGTATAGTAATCATGCCACATTTACACGAAACAGTAAGTTTCCAGCCGAAACCACGGAAGCCAGCCTCTTCAAAATTCACAGCTCCTTTGCAAGTTTTACAGCACAGCATCTCGGAAAGTACCGAGAAAATAGTTACAAATTCGATGATCCGATATCGGTGAGATTGATTGACTGGAATGTCATCCGCAGTTGCTGCTGCTAATTTTCGTGCACTGGCACTGACACCTTTCACTTCGCCTTCTTCAGTCGTATGCTGATTACCGTGAAAAGATCTCTTCCTACGACTTGCACGATAGTTTTCGCTATGTTGACCTTTCGAGTAAGATGTCATGATGTACGAGTATTTTGTGAGAGCGCTGTAAACTACACAACAGTTACAGTACAACTGAGCCTACTGTAGCGAACCAACGCTCCAAAACAAGTTTATACCTATACTCTACACTGCCTGTCCTATTATAGTATTAACTCGAAAATTCTTGCTAGGGTACACACAAACACACTCATAAATCGGAGAACATCTGCTCTTTTCATTGTATAAGTATCCCAGCTCAGCGGGGAGCCATTGTATCCGAACGCTTACCTGCCTACCTGCGCTGGGCGTACCGCGCGCTGAAGAACGTTAGTGAATATACGTATAGCGGCTGAACGGATTCGAATTTTGCTCTGAAATTTTAAGAGCATACTTTTGAAATGTTGTACTTTCGATTTATGCAATAAAAAAAATCGATTTTTTGATCGATCTATATAGGGATACCCCCTTAATGTGGCCACCTACACCCAAGTTATTCTTATGTATTTTGACCTGCTGAATCTAAAAAACTTGGGTATTTTGTCCGAATGTTGTCACATTAATTGTTATTAACAATTTTTATAAACAAATTGAAAATTTCAATTTTTGTCCGGGAAACACTTTCCTTAGCTAAATTGGCTCATTCTTAAGAAAAAGTGTTCTTATTAATTTTTCCAGATAACCCTTAGTTTTCGAGATAATCGTGTTTGAAGTTTTTAAAACTTCAATACAATAATACGATTTTTTAATTTACAGGGCTCAAATTGTTCCTTAAATATTGATTTTGTGAATATGTATGTTGTACTTTAAGGTTTCAATGGTGTTGGCTCCTGGGGAACCGCAAAGACCGCGCATTTTAGAGCGCGCGAACGCTGATTTGCCATCCTCGCGCCCTTGAATCGATAGAGCGCTACCGTAAATCGCTATAGAATACTACTAACTATTAAGGCAATTAATTCTGAGTTATTATTTACGTATATATTTTACCTATTTATTCTCTTCAATGACGTATAGATTTTTACACAAATGCATTTTTCTCCAAGAGTCAACAATGAAAGCTTTTGAAATTTTAACTGAGGGTTCCTGGTAAGAATACGGAGGGCATAGTATTTTGGCGTTTTCTTATAAATATGTATTTATTGCAGAAAAAAAATATAAATCTGATGCCGGTAAGGTAGGAATTCTTAGTTTACTTTCCCATCTCCTTAATTTAGTACGTTGCTGATAGAAGTATTTACACTTTTAATTGCATATAAAGGTTGTTTCTTTAAAAGTTAATTTTAATTGTACAAGTTATAGATACTAGAATAACGTGTTGTTGTGTATCAGCTGGAGTGACATGTTGCTCATTTTGTTTTTGTAAACAAGATAATACATGTAAAATTATATAGAACATTCAAGAGAATAAATAGGTAAAATATATACATAAATAATAACTCAGGATTAATTGCCCTAATAGTTAATAGTATTCTATAGCGATTTACGGTAGTGCTCTATCGATTCAAGGGCGCGAGGATGGCAAATCAGCGATCGCGCGCTCTAAAATGCGCGGTCTTTGCGGTTCCCCAGGAGCCAACACCATTGAAACCTTAAAGTACAACATACATATTCACAAAATTCAATATTTAAGGAACAATTTGAGCCCTGTAAATTAAAAAATCGTTTTATTGTATCGAAGTTCGAAAACTTCAAACACGATTATCTCGAAAACTAAGGATTATCTGGAAAAATTAATAAGAACACTTTTTCTTAAGAATGAGCCAATTTAGCTAAGGAAAGTGTTTCCAGGACAAAAATTGAAATTTTCAATTTGTTTATAAAAATTGTTAATAACAATTAATGTGACAACTTTCGGACAAAATACCCAAGTTTTTTGGATTCAGCAGGTCAAAATACATAAGAATAACTTGGGTGTAGGTGGCCACATTAAAGTGCCATGCACCAGTATTGTAGCCGCTTGACTATAAGACTATTAGAAGTGGCCAGTAATATATGACTGTAACTCATGTCCCATAAACACGCACTCTCATTTTCTGTCCGCAAATTCCTTGTTCAATCACTCATACTTCTGACCTTTGACTGTGCCTACCTTGTCTACCATGACGTCACCAAGAAATATGATATTAGATTTGTATTTGGAAATATTCCTTGGAGAGATCATGTTACCCCCTACCGCAAGCGGTTGGGATCGCTCAAGGTTAAAACCCGTCGAGAATATTTTCTGGGTCCATTGACCTTCTCACTTCTTGAGACAGAACGGCTTGAGTAATTGATTACTAATTTTATACAGACGGCAAACCAAGACGTGCGCAGGTCAAATCGGCTACCCCTAAAAACTTTCCTCATACGACAACACTCAACCTCCCTCATGGCCAATTCCATTTCCATAGCAGCATCGTATTTCTGGAACAGCCTTCCTGATAAGATCATATCTCTCACACACAGCTCAACTTCCATTCCATCATTTGAGTCCCGTCTCCTACAACACCTTTATTCCCTAGACTCTGATTCCTGATCTGCACATTTCTCTTCTCGCCTCTCTTCTACGTTTGTGATCCTAGGGCCTAGAGTCTTAAGTATTAAATCCTAAATCATAAGTCCACAGTTGCATAGTTTTAAGTACAAGTATGACGTCTACGAATAAATAAAGAGAATAAATTCATTAATCAAAGTATTAATGTATATATTGTAACAAAGTAAATAATTGTTTATAATAATTATTATTGGCTAATAAGCCGTCGGCCGGGCTGCTGCTGCAGCGTGTGCCTCACGCTACGCATGCTGGCATTCGCTTCCTCTCCTACCTGTAGCAAGTCAGCGTGTGCCGCGCGCAATGCGTGATGGCGTTCGCTGCCTCTCCTACCTGTAGCAAGCTAGCGGCACACCGCCGCTGAGCTTTCGTGTCGGTGCCGCTGCTCTGGTCTTCCTGCTGCAAAATTGCCGAACCCCGGTGAGTCCGGCTCCGTGCGAAGATACGTCGACGTACGGGATTTCGCGACCTGAAAGGCGCGCGAAATCACGAAAGCCATATTACCGCAACACGTGTAATAATGCAGCTTCGCTGCTGCCTAACTCGAGTGTGGAGCGGGCGGGTCGTGGGTATAATTGAGAACGCGGGGATTTTAACTTTAACAAAATAATAAACTATATTCTATGATAAAATTAACAAGATAACAATAACAAATTAGACCTATAACAAATTAAGTAACAAGCGCCGAAGTGCCGAACGCGCTGCTAGAGATCCGAACTATTGCACGCACGCGCGTTCCGCAAAACGCAGCCGTATAACCGGAGCTTAATGCACTCGATGTGCACCCTTATTCGCGCGCATCGAATTGCCCGGGGTTAGCCCCTTACCTCGCAAATGTGTGCGCTGAATCGACAGCGAGCTTCCCTCTATCTCTGTCTCTCTCCCTCTCACTTCCTATGCTGCGGCGTGGAGGGTACGCGCCTCCACTCCTGCAGCTGTAGTAGAGCTACACGCACACGACACAGTGGCGATGGGTCGGCGGAAAAATACCGGGGTACGCGCGGGAGTATCGACAAGATGGTGGCTGGAACTCGCGAGGGCTGCGATATGCGCGGGTAGGATGATCGAATTCGAGTGTCGCTCTCTCGGCGTCAGTCGCGGCCAGCGTCCTGCTTCCTCTCCTGTTCTCTTTCGGTAACCACTCTTGTTCCAGGCTGTGCGACCTGTCGCGCGTGTGTTACCCTCCGTGCGAGCCCACAGTAAGGTAGAGCTCGCATTTCGTTACAATATATATATATATATATACACACACACACATACACACACACACACACACATTAATACTTTGATTACTGAATTTATTCTATTTAATTTACTTAGATAATGTTATATTAAGAATATTTTTATTTTGTGAATTTTTGAAAATTATTTAATAACGACATAATTTATTTTTCAAGACTGCAAAGAAAAATCATAATTTTTATACTACTTTTATGGTAGAAATTGTAAACTAGTATATATTAAATAGTAGTACAATTTGTAAATGAGTGACTTTAAAAAACGATACATTTTTACGTCTTATGCATTTTTTTTGCATTGACAGAAAAAAAAAACAATAATTCAATCTTTTATAGGTATAGATTTCATTTGATTTTATAGACAAAAATAGATTTTAGAATCAATGATATATCGCTGACTAAAGATACCCTGATATACGATATATATGATAATATGTTTATTGAAAAATATTCATTTTTAAGTAGGGCACAAATCACTATATGTTAATAGATACACAGGAAAATAATTATGGTGGGCGGCACTGCGCAGCTCTTCCGTGTTTATATAATAATTTGAATTAAATTCTATTTTGTTGTAAATTCGTAAAAAAAATCGTAGTATTTAGAATAATAATATGCCATTTGATAAAATTAAATCTTTTAGACGAGCAAAATAACATCGAGTTTTCTTCTAACTAAAATACTCATATATAAAATACATCTTTATTTCTAAATAAATAAATAAGTATATAATAATAAATGAAGATAAAAAAAAAACTGCCGTCTTCTCATAGCACAAAAAATATATCAATGTAGAACAAACTTTTGTTTTAAAAGATCGAGTTATTGTGAGAATTGTCAAAGCCTAACCATTTGATGATCACTTGATTGCCTCGTATCTTCAAGGTTTTCTCAACAAGGTAAATGTCAAGATACTTTGCTTTCAAGAGTTCTTGCTCATAAAAGCCACCTTCGACGGGTTGATCTTGATAGTTTTTCAGATGATAAGTAACTGGATTTGGGCGAGATACTCGACAGATTGTGAATATTTCAGTACACCAATTAAGCGAATATCCTTTCTCAAACACGTATTTGGATTTGCTCACTCGGATTTTATCATTGACTTTGAACTTGGGTTTGTTCACCGGCTGACTTTTGTAAGCGAGTTTTTTCGACACGTTTCTTCTACACACAACGGTTGCATTAGCAGATGTCACATATTTGAGATTGACACCGATTGTCCTATGCTTACGATTATTGCATGCCTTTAACAAGTTGTGTAAGATATCGATCCATTTATAGTTATCACGAAGACTGAATTTTTTCCGCATCTCATTTTTGAGTGTACGATTGAATCGTTCGCATATAGATGTTTTAAGCATACTGTATGTGGAGTATAGGTTAATGTTGTATCTTGCTCTAAGACTCTGGAAGCTCGCATTATAGAACTCTATGTCTTAGCAGATGTCACATATTTGAGATTGACACCGATTGTCCTATGCTTACGATTATTGCATGCCTTTAACAAGTTGTGTAAGATATCGATCCATTTATAGTTATCACGAAGACTGAATTTTTTCCGCATCTCATTTTTGAGTGTACGATTGAATCGTTCGCATATAGATGTTTTAAGCATACTGTATGTGGAGTATAGGTTCATGTTGTATCTTGCTCTAAGACTCTGGAAGCTCGCATTATAGAACTCTATGCCTCTGTCAGTATGCAAATTCTTTGGTACACGACTCTGACTTAACACACTCTTCATAACTGCTGTGACTTCGTCACCAGTTTTTCGCTTGACTGGAACGGACCAAGCATACTTGGAAAATACGTCTATAATGTCAAGCTGTATCTGTAATCTTTTTTCTCTCTAGCATAAGGTTGAATTTCAACTAGATCAGCTCGCCAAGTTTCATCCAAGCCTCGTACATCGAATTTTCATAGTGTCTAATTTCGACGAGTAGGTTTATGAAGCTCATCTACTACTCTCTGATGTTCCATTATCATCTATCGATTTAATACATTGATATCTATAGAGTGACTGTTTTGGGAGATTTGAAAACAGCTTCTTTCATCCTCGGGATATCCGCATCGAGTCTTTCAAATTTCTTATCGATTCCTATGAACTTCTACGATTATATATAAATTATTGAGATTCAGATATCATTACAACCCTATTTTTAATTTCAGCTCTGCCCTGCTTCGCTTATCTCGTTAGCTGCTGCAAGATTACATAACCATTTGTTTTCCAAATCATACTGACCATCGGCCATAACTTTATGCTCAATGTCAGAAGGGCCTCGACTACCCTCGCTTCTTTTTAGATACGTCCGAATACGTCGACACTCATCTTGATAATGAGTTAAAAATTCTTGTGCATCTCAATATATATACCTAGCCTCGCGGAGCTCCTCTATGATAGAGTGAATCTCGTTGACTTGACTAGGATTTCCGGTCGATTGTTCAGCTATTAGTAAGCGGAAGCGATCTATGAGATCATTGGGATCATCCCAGTACACGTAATTCATCTTCATGTCTGTTCTAACAATTTAGTACAGATGAAATGCACCACCCTTCTTATTTTTTTTCTTTTTGTCATTAAGTTTTGATCCGGAGAAGAAAAAAGGGGCAATTATCGTATTAAATTTCTTGCTCTTTGGAAATCGAATGGATTTATCATGTTTGAATTGCTTCTTATGAGCATTTGTTGCTTCAAGAATGCTGCGATAGTTTTGCGAAGCATTAGAACTAACGGAATTCTGATCGGGATGTCTGGAGAATAGTAACTTCATCAGTGCTTTAGTTTTCGGATATCTCATATCTTTTATTATGACGAGATTATTTTCAAAATATATCGGCGAGTTTTCAATCATTGATCCATTGTGCTCTTTACGTACACCATCTATTTTGTCCAGATTATGTTTTCTACTGAGCGTAAGCATATTCTTACTGCTGGACAAATTATGTGTCTCTTCCTCTTCACTGACAGTTGTTTCATACATAGTATCAACAGGCATAGCTTGTATGGTATCATTCGTCGAAGCTTCATTATACGTGTCATTAAGAGTGCTACTAGGATCATAGGTTATATCGAAACTCTCATTACGTTTCTTAGTTGAGCAATTATCATGAAAATCGTTTCTTCGAGTAGGTTGATTTTTCGATGTCTCAGCAGTAACAAGTTTCTGCAGAGGATCAACAATCGGTTTGAACGTCTCTCCTAACACTCTCTCAAAATGGTCCTTTCCATACTTATGTGATTATGTTCCTGTTATATTTATAGTAAAACAGTCAAATCCCTTTCGGTATCTACCTCTATTGATTGAACTATCTTTGTAGATCATTAGAAATCCATACTTGTCGTCTGACCAATATTTCGAGCACAAATCTTTGAATTGGGCGAAAATCATGTCGGTATTGACGTAATCATCGCACAAATGTCTCAGGCTTGCGTCACCTTGTCGAAATTTTACCAAAAGATTGACATTGTCTCTGACGAGATGTTTCGGCACGTGCGCGTAAGACTGATAGAGATAGTAGAAGTCAACGCTTTTGTACCTACCCATGCAGAAAAATGCTCTGATGTTGTTTTGCTATTCACAGGCTACATTGTCGAATATCATGATAGAGTTTGGAAGCGCATTATCAAGAGACACCACTTCCTCGTGTACACTGAAAGGAAAATACGGTATACCCTCAAGAGGATCCAAGAGTTCCTTTAAAAATTTATACTTTGGAAGTGATTTGGAATAAAAGTACACATTTTCAAATCGGAGCCCGTTTGGATGCGTTATGAGCTATTTACCACAATTCAATGGTCCACAGAATACAGCTCGAATGCTACCCGGAAGTAAATCTCCATCTCGCTTCATGGTTTTGTCTTACTCCACGATAGTGTCAAAGTTCACTACCAGGAGATTGGCAGACTGCTCTTTGAAATTTATGTATACGTAGTACGAGATTTCAATTACGACTGGTCACCTGACTGTAAATAGTGCGCTTTTATACCCCCGAGCTTCAGTCGCCAATTGACCTTCGTAGTGTAATGATCATACACACATACTGAGGTTATGGTTTGGTGAATAAACTTATTAACAAGCTTCCAGTGGAACTTAAATTGTCTGGATATCAGTACTGCGGACCAGGAACTAAATTAGCTAATCGTCTTACTCGAGGTGATCCAGGGATCAACCCTCCTGATTTATCTTGTAAGGAGCACGATATAGCATATTCACAGAATCGTGAAAATGGTAAGGGGTAACGTCACTCTGCCCATCTAAAAAATGAGCGTTCTTGCGTAATTTTTTGTGTTGAAACGAGAAAGTTTACAGGAAATTCATTAATAAGGAGTTGTAATACATGTTTTTAGGATTTAAAACAATTTTTTATTGACGCTTTAATACAAAATGTCGGCTGTACTGAAAGTCCGAAAATTTCTTTTTTCGAGATAGTTCCACTTCAGGGCACTTAACTCAAACAATTTTTAACCTGGAACACAAAATCAAAGTTTTCCTGAAACTTAACATAAAAATATATAATATGATGTAGGACTTTTTTAAAATATTAATTTTTGACAAAATGACACTGTTTTAAACAAAAATTGCGTTTTTCAGCAAAAATTCAGCGGTAAATTGTTTATAAAGAAAAAAATAAACATGATAAGTCATTCGGATGAAAAATGAGGATGAAATCCTCCCCGAGATTTTGAAAAATGTTCATTCGAGAAAAACGCATTTGAAATTTCGAAAGCGATAAAAGCGGATCTGGAACACACTGCGTAGCGTATCGTAAATGAGGCAACGATATAGTTTACTTTGATAGTTTTGGAGATTTTCAAGCACCCTTAGTGTCACGGATAATTCATTCATGTTGAGTCTTTCTGGCACTTCATCCATTCTCGAAGCTCAATATTTTCCCCCAATCGAACTATCACCGCATACGTGGTGACGTTCTTGGTTTGGTTGAGCTTTTGACCTTTAATTCCATACCCAATATAGATACAGACAATAACAAGTTTTACGTCGGTTCAGAGGAAATATCATTATCGATGGGTAGTTACAAGATTGAAGATATATATAATTATCTTAGTAGATCATTGGCACACAAAGGTATTTCGATCAGTCTAAAGCCTAACAATAATACGCTTCGCAGAGTAATAAAGTGTAGTCATCCGATCGATTTTCGCATGGGCTTCACTCAACGCCTTCTTCCAGCAGACTTGACTCACAGTTCCAATGTGCCTGTAGCGATTCTTAAAGTCAACACTCTACGAGTAGAGTGTAACATCACTTCCGGTGCCTATATAAACAGTCAACCAGTGTACACTGTACACGAGTTCTTCCCCGCAGTGCCGCCACGATATAAGATCATCGCAATTCCATCACAAGTCATCTACCTTCCGGCCACTGTCAAGAGCATGGACTACTTACAAGTGCGTATAGTCGATCAAACACCTGCTACACCCCAGCCTGCGAACTTGCGTATTTGTTAATAAAAAAAAATACTAGTCGATGTATTTCGATTTGTATTTTACTCCTTCGTAGTTTTAATTGTACAATAAAAAGTCAAATTTGATTCTGCATTTTCTTCGGACCATTAAATGTTGATATCTCGTTAAATAGTGCATTTTTTAATTGTACCAAGCGTTAAAAAATGGTACTATTGATAGTTCTAATTGTACAATTAAGTGTTTTAATTGTACCATCTTATTTAATTAAGGGGGGGGGGGGTAGCGTCTTAGGAACAGGTTTTTCATGAATTTTTTTTGGAAATTTGGCAAAAGTAAATTTATTTCTGTATTCTACATATAATGAAGTAACTTCTGAATAACATTTTTAAAAATTTTGGTACATAAATATTTGAAAATAAGCCGGATAACTCGTATCTCAGCATCAAGTTATCTGAAACATACCAGTAAAATTTTTTGATTAAAAAACATGTTTCTCTAGGGAAACACGGAGGCCAAATATTAATTTTTTAATTTTTTTTTATGGCCATTTTAGTGAAAATCTCGAATTTTTCACGAAAAATTTCGCCATTTTCTAAGTGGAAAACCCCCTTAATGACGGAAAATTAAAAAAAAACGAAACGTGTTTCCCTAGTAATTTGTATTTAGAAAGTGTGTACAAAATTTGAAAAGGATCGGTCAAGTAGTTTTTGCAAGACGAGTTTAAAAAAATTATTTCGAGAAAAACGCGTTTAAAGTTTTGAACTCTAAAAACGCCTTAAAAAAGCAACAAAAAAAATTATTTTTGTAACTTACACAGAATCATCAATTCCAGCTCCATAAAGGACATCTCCCGTAGCAATTTCAATATCTTGCGCCTCTTTTCTCTTGAGTTTGCGTTGGATTCTGGCTTCTTTACTTTGTTGCTCAGTTTCTCTATCAGCCCTGGCGATACGATTGCTGTCCTCCTGTCTCGCATATTCGTGAGCACTCGGGCCAATACTCATGCCCATATCGTGCAAAAACACCAGATAAGCACCTGCACCTTCATTAAAAGTGCTTGCAGCTACGTATGCTGCAAATTCAACGATCATTTTGCTTCCTGACAGCTTTTTCGGTGCTATTCGCCAGATCAGCTGGTTGAGGCTTTCGTTAGCATTCTGAGTGTAGCCTCCAACACATCTCTCCAATAATTCTTCTTTACTCAAGTCTTCATACACTGGCTTAATAGCGTCAATGACATCTTGCGGAAGAGGATTATAATCATGCTTAAAACCTTCAACACCTGTCGTGGCTAAAGCCTTTTGGTAAGGACACCATGAATTTTTGCCGCTCGGGCATTTATCGTGTTGCGGCTTATCATCGATGGACTGCTGGTGGTAAAAAGTCGCCCACACCGCGTTTTTCATCTTCGCAGCAGAATCGCAATTATTTCTAATAGCAGATCCGTAGTAACGACTCAAATTGTCAATGAGTTTTGCTGTAAGCTTACCCTTTCCACCGAGTACTTTACACCTTCTTTTCTTGCCAGCGTTTTTCCCAGACTTTACTTCCTTTTCCTCGACGGTATTTTTTACTATATCGCGCAGCCGTGTACCCATCCTTTTCTGAACGTGGCCGACACACTCTTTCTTATTTATAACAAAGTCTTCGCCGTAAGGTTTTGCTTTCAATAAATTTCCATAAGTTTTACTGTCTCCGTCGCCTATGTAGTTGCCAATCTTTGCGCCGTATTTTTCTTCTGATCGTTGGAACATCGATATCACAGCATTCACCTCCATATTGCCAGACGGTCCAGTGTGATTGGCGTGACACTCGTTATTTTCAACATGCTCCTCGTGCCATTCTTCAAATTCCGCAGTAGTCAACTTTTTTTCCCACAATTTGCAGGGTTGGCAAAACAAACTACTCACAAATATATCGAACACTTTGCCAGACCAATAACCAATCAATGATGTCACTCCAAATAAAGAGGTGAAGCCCTGCTTCATCCAAGTGCCATCACCGGATGCAGTCAAAACATTCGAATCTGAGTTTTGTTGCGTCAATTTTTTTTCTTCCGTGGCAGCAGATAAAAGGAAATTTTTTCCTGTACTTTGTACGCTTGAGCAGATTTTTTTAATGTTGGACGTATAATTACTTTTGCACAAAAAACTGCTGGTCATGTCCATTAGGCCACAAAACTTGTTACAACCTGCGAGACCTAGACCTAAAGTACGCATTACGAAAATAAATCTAGTGTTGATTTCATAAGATCGATTTATTTTCTCGCTCGATGGAACGTTACGTGCAACACATTTATCACATTTCACTTGTATATTGAAACCAAGGCCTTCTTTTCCGGCGCATTTGAATTCAACTTTGCCGTCACACTCGGCACATTTTACTAACGAAGAAATTGAATTAAATACCAACAAAAAGTCGATAATACGGTAGCCTTTTTCGACATCTTCGGGTACACTTTTATTAGTGCTCACACTGATTTTTTTTTTCGACGTACTCGTATTCAGCGACTTTTTATTAGCTTTAGGAGTAACTTTCTTTTTCGGTTTGAACAGAGTACGTCCACTTCTCTTTCTTTCTGCTCTTGAGACTTTCTTATAACTTGGCATTTTCACTAAACTTTATACACTACTGCTTTGAACCGTTTAGCTACACGTACAAACGTAAACTGATGCTTCTATTTCTTTTCAAATATAAACGTACACTATATCGGTTATATATTTTACCTATAGCTCGCTCCTTTTGTATACAAATAGCACTACCTGAAAGATTTTAAACTGTGTAGAACGGAGCAAAACGGTCGCCAAAGGGACTAATCCGTATACCTGCCGCGCGCTTGCTTTTCGGAGCGTTCGGCTGCGACAGCTGCAGTTCGAGGAGGGGAGACAAAACGTTGTATAGCTTTGAGAGTTTTGCTCCGATTGACTTAAAATTTTGACACGATATTTTTGAAATGTTTTTCTATAAAAAAAATGCAAAAAAAAAATCTATTTTCAGACGCTCCCCCCCCCCCCCCTTAATAAATAGATAAAATGTGTTAAACAGATTGATTCCGTCAAACGCACATACGCGTTGGCGTGAATTTTGACCACTGATGGGCAAAAAGTATTGTGACGGCCGGGAATTTTACAATTTAATTATAGGTAAAAAGTTAACAACGTTTATATTGTTTATAAAATCATGTTCGATTCAAAAGCCGGGTAACGTGTCAAACGAGAGGACTGGAAAATACGAAATCGGCAAGTCGTACATTATAATCGCGCGGAGCATGCGAATACGCGACAAGGACAGCTGTGCTAGCCGAAGCTAACACGCGGCGCAGCGCGAGTATATAAGGACCCGCGAGCGGGGGGCTCGGGAGCACTCTTCCTGGAAACTCCGGGGACGTCTGTCTAGCCAGACTAACGCTCCCTTGACTAACGGGAAAAGTGGACACGGTGCTCGTGGCTGGAGCTAATGCGCACAGGCCTACGATCACTAGTACCCCATAACTACTCTCTCCCTCTCCAACCAACACCTTGTAACATTATCGAAGGTCCAATAAACTCAAATTAAACCTCGTAATTATTTCTATTTCCTAAAAACCCTATACCCTCTTGGAAGTGCCGAACCCTCTTTGGTACCTATCGAGGAGGCCAACGGACCACCTAAGTCCCACTAAGGAGAGCGCTTGAGCGGTCAGCGTGACACTCGAGTGTCGACACTTCGGGGGTTTTCCTTGAAAGAACTAGAGACGTTTTTTCAAGGGTTTTGCAACTCGCCTCGCTAGAGCGCCAGCGCACGCTCTTGCCGGATCGAGATAAAAATCAAAACATAGTGAAACTGCATTGACGAAGCCCCTAACTAGGCGGCTCCGTGAATACAGAGGGGAGAAGGTCTCGGGGTATTCAAAACTGCAAAACGAGAACGAAACATAACTTAACTTTGGAGCACTTTATCGGGTCAGAACGCGAACTGCGTATACACAAACAATTACTTTTTCTAATCAAAACGGCTGAGTCCGTCACAATTGGCGCCCGAAGAACAGGGACCCGAGAAACTGATTGAAAGAGCAAATAGTAAATGATACCGGAAATAGACGGAACATACGCATCCACGCGCGAATCAATGATGTTCATAAAATTATAAGACGAATGATTGTGATAAGTGAGAAGCGCGAAGAAAGACTGGATACCTTCGACGATGAAGTACGTACAGTAAGAAAAGAAAATGAGAAATTGAAATAAATAGTCGTACTTCAGCGTCAGGACTTGCAAAGCTTACAAGAAACCGTAAATGAGGGGATTGATGATACAAATAAACTAATATTAAAATCCAACAACGAGCGTAGGCATTTGAGTGCAGTAACTAAAACGGTCATGGTCAATTTGAAAATGAGAAAAACTCTATCAGCTCGACAAACTTCCGAGATCTGGCATCTAATAATTATAACTTTCGCGGTAATCAATCGGGAAATTACGATAATAAAAAACCGTGGCAATATAAAACCATAAACGCAACGCAAAAAGATGGTTTTTCGGACAATAAGGTAAATGTCAATACGAATTTTAAGCAAGGACGGAATTTTGAAAATCGGAACGCTAAAGGATGGAAGAATAAAAATGATACTTCTCAGGAGATTAACGTGCTAGATATCGATATAGAAGGGAACAGGAAATGTCGGTATCGGGAAACGAGCAGTAGTTGCGTCTTGTGCATCGCAATCGGCGTTACAACGAGAAAAACGGGACGAAAGTGAAACGCTTAAAATAGCCTCAATTAGATTAGATTAGATTAGATTAGATGTTTATTTTGTGCAAGACAAAAACAATAAACTACATTCAATAATAATACATATTTACAGAGATCATTAATATAGTCAATCATATCACAGCTCGACATTGCTCGTCATTAACTTACATATATTGCACAATATTATATCTGTCGTACATCAATCACGTTATTACACTTATCACATATTCTTATCATTACGAATAATACATTTTTTTTGTGACTATCAAACTTCAATTTCTATTATAGTCAACATTCGTATGATTAGCGCCATTCTACATAAGATATACATAGTCCATGTCCCTGGACTTACATAGCAAATAGTCGCGAATTGACACTTTAAATCTGCGTAGTGAGGGCAAGTGCTTAATACGTCGAGGGATCGTATTCCATAGGAGCGCACCTTGAGATTGAAAAGATTTCAACCCTATATCGGTACGCGACGATGGAATCGAGAACTCCCTAGAATCAGTCCTACTAGAGGTCCGAGCCTGATTTTTTTTAAAAAAGGTTGCAAGATACGTGGGTTGACCCATATTAATAACTTTGTATAGTTGTACCGCCGCAAAATACGCCCTTCTTCCCTCAAGATCAAGCCAGCTAAATTTACTCCTGTAGGGACGGATATGCTCATACCTTCTAACACCACATATGTACCTCACACATGAATTCTGCAATCTTTGTAGTCTTATCCGGAGCTCACCTGACACATCAAGATACACTAAAGAGCAATAATCTAAATGAGACAGGACAAGAGCACTTGCAAGCCGTTTGCGTAACGCCTCGGTGGTACTGGATTGAAATTATTTAAGTCCATGTAGGGCCTTATTAACCTTTCAGCTAACTGCATCCACTTGCGGTCTCAATGTTAACTTCGAATCCATGACTACACCGAGGTTAGTAACTGTGTCAACAAAGGGAACAAAGACGTTACCCTGAATCTCTATGCCAGGCAAATCCATACTCTGTACTTTCTTAATGTTAGATTCTGACCCAAAAATAATTGCCTTCGTTTTCTCGACATTGAGATACAGAGCGTTCTCAGAAGCCCACACCGGCACTGCTTTGGGCACAGCCGACAAGCGTCTTATCCCCTGATGAAGGTTATCGCAAGTAGCTTGAGTGTAGGTTTACAAATCGTCCGCGTATAATAAATGCGATACACTATCCGTAAGAATATCCCTCGTACTTTTAATGCCCGATAAAACTTCCCGAAGGTCATTAATATAAAGTCTGAACAAAAGGGGCCCCAAGACAGAGCCCTGTGGTACGCCGAGATTGGTTGTGAGCCAATCTGAACTACCATTAGATGCCGTAACAACTTTTTGGTTACGCCCTGTAATATATGATTTTATCCACATGACTACTCCCCTGGAGAACCCCATTCTGATCAGCTTGCGTAGCAACTTGGATGGTGAAATAGTGTCGAACGCCTTACTAAAATCAAATAGTAAAAGGATGGTAATTAGCCGCTTGTTATTATCTATACCGGATCGTATGTCTTCAGTCAATTTCAGTAGTGCTGTCTGCGTACTATGATGCGGACGGAAACCTGTCTGAAGGGGATCGAGGATTTCTTTCGAAAACAAATAAGCTGACATTTGTTCATGCACGATCTTTTCCAGAACCTTGGAGAGAAAGCTAAGAAGGGCAATAGGAGGAAAGTTCGTGACTGTAGATGGAATGGCCTTCTTTTTTGACGGTACCAAATGAGCTTTCTTCCAGGTACCGGGAAAGATCCCACTCGAGAGGGAGGCATTAAACATGTCAGCAAGAAAAGGACCGATGACTGGAAGTGCTTTAGCAATAACACTTTGGGGAATTCCATCTTCACCCTTTGCTTGAGAAGAAAAATGCGCGACAGCTAGGACCACATCCGAACAAGTTATCTTACTAAAAGTAAAACCTTCATCACTAGCTGACGACATTATATCATTTAAATCGTACTCGCGCTCACTATCAGAAATGGATACTCCCGCAAAATGTGAATTAAGTTCACCCGGAGAGAAACCATGAAGTTCTTCCCGAGCTCTCCGTAAGAGTCCAAGACTCCTAAGCTCTCTCCAGATGTCCTTCCCGCTTTCAAGGGCCTCAAAAATCTTGCTTTGAATGAAGTTATCTCGTGCTTTCATCGTCCGATCCTCCGCTAGAGTCACCAGAGTCTGGTTCCTGCCAAATTTCTTGATTCCTCGTGCGTAGAAACCGACTGCGCAAGGCATCACGCTTGTTATATAGCTCATTAAGTTCCGAATCAACCCACGGTGGTTGTACACTTTTATTCGGCCGAAATTCTTTAACTGGAGCTACTTTATCTAACGCCTTCATGATATTTACACCCAGATGTTCTAAACGAGTGTCCACGTCCGCATCCGAACAATTGATGGACGACCAATCGTACTCTTGCAGGAGAGACAGAAGCTCTTCCTGCTTTATTGCCTTAAAATTACGGTACGAGAAGTTACTTATGATCGGAGGCTTAGTTATTGGAAGGTCAATAGTCACGTCAATGATGTTATGTCGATTTGGAAAGGTTGCCACCAAATTGTTCGAGTCAAGTATGACGTCGTCATTGTCAATAAAAATTACATCTATCCATGTGAGAGTCTCTTTGGCATGATGAGTCGCGCCGTGATTAACTAGTTTTATGTTAAGGCTACATACTAGCTGCCTAATAAAATCTGATTCCGCTGATGTTGATAGCATGTTTGCGTTCAGATCACGCATAATAATGCTATGTTTAAAACCTGCCGAATGACGTTCAAGAACATCGGCAAAGTCGGAGTTTCTAAGTTCAGCATCAGGTGCTCTATATATAACCGCAACAAAGACGGGTGGCAAGGATCCCTGTTGCACACTACACATCAAGTATTCAGGAGCGAGCGGCTTACCCTCGTCCTGCACTGTTGAAGAGGAACATAATACTGTAGCTTTGCATGAATTGTGGACATACAGGAGAACCCCACATCCTTTCCTATTCCTGTCTCGTCTAATGATGGAATAACCATCGATCTGAAGGTAATCATCCCCATTACTTAGCCCGAGACGCGACTCAGCAATGCAAAAAAGATGATAGAAGGGATGAGTAAGTAGGAATTGGCGAAAAGCAGTTATGTTTTTTTTTTAGCGAGTTTACATTTAGAAAGCCTGCTCTAAATCCCTCACAATGTGCCTCTTTGACTCGTGGACCATCTAGTCAATCTACTGCTACATTTGTTACTACATCAATAGCAATGTCGTCTGACGAACTCAAAGTAGTTATTTTATTATTTTTTTTTTTCGTTAGCCTTATCAATCGGGATAGGGTCAATTTTATCAGTGCTAAAAGACACTGCGATCGCTTGCAGGTCAGCCGCAGTAGATACTGAGTGCGATGTTTCGCCATCTCGGAACTTGGCCAGGAAACGACCTCCTCTATGCCAAAAATATTTAAAATGCAGTCCATGAGCAACTGCTTTGAAACTTTTAAACTTAGCAAACTTATCTTTACTCAAAAATTCATTAATATAAATTTTCCCATTACTCACGTTATCAATCGTTTCCTGATCAAGTCCCGAGAAATCAACGTCTCCTTTACTATATCTCGTACATTTCTATCTCTCGTTCTCTATGCTTAGAGAACATCACGTTTCTTACTAGACTGCTGCTAGAAAGCCGGACAACCCACGGATTGCGGCCCCTACTATGGGTGATTGCCGATGGTGTGGCTGGGATTTGCCCGTCTGATCGGAGTAAGCGTATAGACACAATGTCATCCCTCTCAATGGACGGGACAACTGTGAAAAGGACAGCGAGGATTACGTCCGCACGTTGTTTATCAGTACCGTCAAAGATATTAGAAATAATTAATTCTTCCGAGTCCTCTCGATAATTTGTCCTATTCATGGGAGAACAATACTTATTCCGATTAGAGGGGTCATCTAACATGCGGCGTCGGTCCCTGGTTTGACGCCGATAGTGTTGTGTTCGAAACCCGTCAAGAGGAGGTTCGACCAGCGGAGTGAGACCTGACGGGGCAGCATGTACATCCGCACGGACGACAATAGTACGGTCATCGTTTCTACTATATATTTTCGCATTATAAGGACTAGCCTTACTACTACGACTATCCTTACAACTATGACTATTCTTATTACTACTATTATAATTACTATTATTACTATTATTATTAGCGTCTAAAAACTGGGCAGATTTGTCTAAGTCTTTGAGTGACACAAATATTTGAGAGTCGTCGGTGTTGACGCATTTTTGACCGCCCTCAACGCGCTGCTGCTCAGCACTCTCGACTAATGTTGTGATTTTGGTGAGTAAGGAGTTAATTTGATCTTTAAGAACTCTATTTTCTTGAAGCAGCTGCAATCGATCATTGTGCAGTCCTTCCAGCTTAGAAGACTGCGCAGCAATTTTCTCTTCAAGTGACGAAAACTTAACAGCCAGATCATCAATCAGCGCCTCTGTTGCTGGGACGGGAGTTGAGACTGTTCCAATAGCATCAATTTTCCCCACTAGAAGAGACTTAAGATCACCTACTGCTGCTTCAAGCAAATCAAATCGATTGGTAAATAAATTAAGTATCGATGAAGGCAGCGTACAATAACGGATAGCGCTTAGATCTAAGTTGCAGGTAGTCTCCATATTTTTTTCTTTTTTATCAGGTACGGTCTTGATGGACGGGATAAATGGCGTTGATACGGAAATATGTTTGTCCGTTACTTTATTAATATCCTTGAGGGACTCATCTGCACTTCCAACATAAAAAATTAATTTATTGTCATTTTTTTTTTCCGTTTGATTCACTGCTCCCGGTGTTACTCAAATTATCTGAACTATTCGTTTTTTCTAATTTACATTTCAGACATCTATATTTATTTCCGGTTACTGGCGTCCAGTCATGACACAAATTGTGATACGGTTTATTGCAGTCCTTACATCTACGCATAATTGAATTTGGCTTTGTAAATTTTTTGCACTTCTGGCACGAAGACGCCATACTTAACTCTATGATTGCTTGCTTTTTTCTCTTCTCCTCCTCTTCGGTAAGATTTCCGACTGACTTCTCCGGAGTAATGCGAGATCACCTGGTCTCATTGGATTGAAAGACGTGAACGAGATATAGCCACGATGAAAAACAGCGTTCTCCTGCACCTTATACAGTGGTGGTATTTTGAGGTTATGTTTTACACTCTTTAGCGGAAAATCCCTCCAGGCTCAAATAAAAAACACAGCAAGGTGTGGTTTTTTGGCGTCAGCGTGCGAGCCTAGTCGAGGATCCTTTCCACTATAAAATAATCACTCCTCAGAGTGAGAAACTATTAGTATATTATGAAATAGCAGAGCGGCTACAGGTGATATCACTTCGATTTACCGAAGGTGGAAAGACGCCTATCCGATTAGATTATAGAGGACCCCCGGGAAACACTATTACAAGATGTAGAACCGGAGGGAGAGAACATTCAAAATGATGTGCTGCCCGGAAATCGACATAAGCACGTATAATATTGGGATAAAAGCTTTAATCGACACCGGCAGTGAGGCTACCGCTATCTCAGAGGAGTTTTATTACGCGAATATCGCGGTATTTAAAATATGTCCTACGCTACCAATAAGTAGTAAAATAATTAAGGGGGCGACGGAGGGCAAATCAGCGCGATTAAAATGTCAAATTATGCTCACAGTTAACATAGGGGGTTTGGAGACTAAACTAATCCTCATTATAGTTCTTAAATTAAGGGGTCTACCCACTTTAGACGCGCAAAAATAAGGCTATTTTCAAGAATTTGTTTTGTAGGTTTAAATTATAAATATTGATATATAAGGTACTACATTCAATAAATACACTCTCGAAGTAGATGTAAAAAAAAAATTTTTTTTTATTGAATATAGATGCATTAAAATGGTGGTTGAAAAAAAATCCAAAAAAGAGGAGGGTGTGCGCTGTTGATGACTTCTGTGGGATGGATGGTCTGAAACAAAACAATGAAACGGCTTTAAATTCAGTGGATGAATGGCTATAGCGCATATCATACGATTTTTTATTTTTTCAACATTAACAAAATGACGGACATTTTTCGAAAAGTAAGAAAAAAACACTGTTTTTTTAACCTTTTTTTGCAAAAAAAAAATAATTAAAACTAAAATTTAAAAAATCGTATGATATGCGCTATAGCTATACTCATAAAGAATATGTGGTAAAATTTTGGTAAGGATCGGTTAAGTAGTTTCAGAGATTTTATCAACAAGCGTCCAAGAATGTTGTTTCGAGAAAAACGCGTTTAAAGTTTTTTTTTAATGAAAAATCGTAAAAAAATCTCACCTGAGCTTAATCAGCGATGCCTGCACCATACATTATGCCTTCAGTTTCTTCATAATGCTCGTTTTCATCCAAAATAGCCTGTCTACGCTTTGTTCTGGCATCCTTAGAGGCATCAGTGCTACGGCGATTCCCGACTCGTATTCGCTCTCCGTCATGTTCATCGATGAACTGTGCGGCCAAATTGTCCGATTTTGACGCCCATTACCTCTAAAATCTTCAGAACTGGCTGTAATCCTTCATTAAATATGCAAGCAGCTGTTTGGCAGGCGATTTCAACAATTTTTTTCCCGCTGAAGATGTGTTTAGGAGCCATTGACCACACACAGTTGTTGAACGACTCGTTATTATTCTGTGTGTTTCCACCCAGACATCTTTCAAGTAGTTCTTGCTTCGTTAAATCTTCATATATCGGTTTTAAAACTTCTTGAACATCTTTAGCGAGAGCAGGAGGATGTTTAAATTTACGAACGGTATTATCCCTCACAGCTTTTTTATACTTGCACCAGGATTCAGAGCAGTAGCTATGCTGCGGGTTATTATGGGTTGAAATTTTATGATAATATCCGGCCCAGATCACCTTGCGCATATCTTCTAAGGAATTGCAGTCTCTTCGAATTGCAAACCCGTAATTTGTAGAGAGTTCTTTCATTAATTTGATCGTTAGATCTTGTGTTTTCACAACTGGAACTGTTTTTGCGACGGTTTTTCTCTTGTTCACAACTTTTTTGTCTGTACTTTTTTTCACAGGTTTTTTTTTTCTATTCCTTCTTTGCAGCTTCCTTCTTCGCAGCTTTTCTTGCCTGCGTAAGAATATTTTTAGCTTCACTGGCACGCTTGAAAGTTCTTTTTGCAACGTGTAAGACGCATTCTAACTTTTTAACAAGAAACTCTTCACCATACGGTGATATATCGAGCAGCATCTTGAAAGTTTTCGAGTCACCGTCTCCGATGTAATAACCGTAACGCACACCAAATTTTTCGACAGATTGCCAAAACATTTCACATACACCGTCAACTTCCATTTTCTCTGAACTACCTGAGTGGTTAGCGCTGCAGTTCTTCTTGTGTTCTTCGTACCACGCTGTATATTCAACTGTCTTCTCTGTTTCTTTTCTCTTGTCGCACCCTTTGCAGTAACTTGATTTGATAACGACGTTCGCAATCTTTTTGCTGTGTTTGTAAATTAAAGATACAATGCCAATAAGAGAAGAAAATCCTCTTTTTTGCCAGGAACCGTCACCTGAAAGGTTAAAACGTCTTCAGGTTCTCCGTGCTCAGCACTCAAGAGTTTCTCTTCTCTTACAGCCTTGAGCGTCACTATATCGAACACACTTTTCGCAGCGATGGAGATCGAATTAATTATTTTATAGTAAACAGAAGAGTTTATTCTTTTTCCGAATTCCATAAGTCCGCAGAACATGTTGATACCACTCAATCCAATACCAATCAATCGCATTACATATACTATACGGCGATTGAGCTCATAACCAGTCGCAATTAGTGGACACGAATTTATGAACTGTTCTCCACACTCACACGTAACACAAAGTTTAAACCCGAATCCTCGCGGTCCATATTTGCTGAATGATACATCCTTATTGTACACTTTACATTTCAATAACTCTTGCAACGTAGAAAAAACGAGGAAGAAATTAATAATACTGTACCCTGAAATTTGATCTATATGAACGTCGAAACTCATATCTTTTGACTTTTTCAGCTTTTCTGCAGATGCACTAACATAGCTTGTATTTATCTCATGGGCATGTGGATGCACTCCATAAAACTTTCGCTTCTTAGGGTTCTAACCTGGACGTCTCTATAAGGAACTTTGTTGCTTAATTTTCTGGTCCATTTTGGAAATCACGAGCACAGAGATGTTGACGGTTCAAAATTTTAGACTCGACTGATGAAGAGAGAACGTCGAGTTTAACAGTTCCATTCGAAGAAGAGGAGAAAGGGAAGAAAGGGATCATACAAAGGCATCATAGCAGCTGCTCAAGTGTACAAAGGCAGGTAGGCGGTACCGCTCCGAGCGGTGCGGATTAGCGCGCTCAGGTAGCTAAGCAAACAGCGCCTAAAAGTACACTTACACTGCTTCGATCTTTCTGAAATTTTTGTATAATATTTTCAGATATATGTACTTTCGCAAAATGCAATAAAAAAATCGATTTTTTTTTAATTTTTAAAGTGGGTAGACCCCTTAATAAAACCTTGTATTATAAGTTATGATATAATTAAAGCTCTAAAAATGTTAATATACACGGTTAACGAATAAATACTATTTCAAATAAACCACGAAGATGGTATTATCAAATATAAAGGTAATAGGTTCGCATTGAACGAATACACGTCTCTGCGTATTGAACAAATGAGCGAATACCTCGAAAATGAGGGCGACTCGAATGAATTTTTCGACGAGAATAACGTAGACTACACGGATTTTCGCGAAAAATCATATGATATCACAATAAGTGAATATTACAAAAAGAAAAATTAAAATCATTGATAATAAAATATAAAAACGTATTTGAAAAAAAAACCGGCCTATTAACTACTTACCAACACGAATTGATATTAAAAGATGACACTCCTTTCTATACAAAACCCTATCCCATTCCTCTAGCATACAGGGAGCAGGTAAAAATGGAAATAGATAGGATGTTAGAATTGGGAATTATTAAACGCTTGAATAGCCCGTATCGCGATGGTAAAAAAGATGAACGGTTCCGTATGATTATGTTTAGACGCGCGAAAATTAAATGCGCGGCTAGTACACGATTACGATAGGCCGCCGGGAATAGATGAAGTATTGCAGAGATGCGCGGGAAACCGGTAACCAGCACTTCCAATTTTACGTGCAGTTACTGACAAGTAAAACTGGCGGAATGGTGTAAAAAATACACAGCGTTTAAGTGCGAAAATCACATTTTCGAGCACAATATTATTCCTTATTTTTCGACGATATGGTAATTAAATCAAAAGACTTTGAGTCACACTTAAATCATTTAGCTACACTCTGTGAACGCCTCTTGTCGCACAACCTAAGATTAAATTTAAAAAAATCAACTTTTATATGTAAAGAAATAGAGTTCTTGGGACATATTATTTCAGAACAGGGAAACGGCCGGATTCGGAAAAAATTAAAACAATAAAAAACTTTAAGCGACCCCGAAACGTACGCGAATTGCAGAATTTCCTAGGGTTTGTAAATTTCTACACGAAATGCATAAAAAATCATTCTCAATATACAAAGCCTCTTCTAGAACTATTAAAAAAGGGGGTAGTTTTCACTGGACTACGGATCAGCAAAAAGCATTTGATGATATAAAAAATATATTTGATAAACATATTTTAAAATACGCTGATCCAAAGCGCCCATACGTTCTCACGACGGATTCCAGCGATTTTGCATGCGCAGCTCTTTTATCACAATTTAATGATAAAGGGGAGGGGGAGATCGTGTGTTACGTCAGTAGAACCCTAAAAGGGGCGAGTGCGCGTATTTTACAATAGAAAAAGAGATGATGGCGCTCGTGTGGTGTTTAAAAAAGCTAGACTCATTTTTGAGGGGGGCAGTCAAGATTTTTGTTAGAATCCGGATCACGAGGCTCTAACTTTTTTGAAAACATGTAAATATAACAACGCGAGATTGCAAAGGTGGAACCTCGCAATTCAAGAGTTCGAAATCGATCCGGAATATTTACCGGTAAAAGAGAATGCAGTAGCGGATTATTTAAGCCAAGTCACTGATCTGGAACCTAACAATGTAGAAAAGTCGGAAATTATCATAGCCGCAATAGCTAAGCCAGTGCCCAGCCGAGCATTAATCAATTTCTATAAAAACCTTGATAAATCACAGAAGCAGGATCCCTACACGTCAGAGATCGTAAAAAAATTGAAATCTAATGACGAAAGGATTAAAAACAATTCGAAATACGGGAAAATTTATTGTGTAAAATTATACCAGATCGGGTAAAAATATATATACCGGAAAGCGGTTTGAAAATATTAATAACTGAGATACACGAATTTTATGGACACGTGGGACAGCGCGATACGTGCCAAAAAACAAAGTATTTATCACAAAAATATGCAACCAATTCTCGTAGACAAGCCACGAGAATTATTGTCCATAGACTTTTTTGGGCCCTTACCTACATCTACGAGGTGTAAAATATATTCTTACAACTATAGATGTTTTCAGCAAATACGTGGTATTTTATCCACTTAAAAAAGAAAATACGGTATCTACAATTAGAAAAATACTTGAAGGCTATGTACCGACATATGGGAAACCGGAAGCAATAATATCTGACCACGGAACACAATTCACGAGTAAAAAATGGGTTGATACGCTTAAAAAGGAGAAAATTCACATAACGTATTCATCTATTAGACACCCCAGAGCAATATAATTGAACGTGTACACCGCGAATTTGGGCGATTCCTACGCACATTTGTGAAAGATAAACATAGCGGGTGGGCTAGATATGTAAGAATAATCTAAAACATAATTAATGAAATCCCGCATGAAACGACAAATCAACCACCCGTAAACTGCATTTAATCCTCAAACCAACGAGAATTTT
This sequence comes from Gastracanthus pulcherrimus, assembly GCA_949152435.1. Taxonomy (NCBI): domain Eukaryota; kingdom Metazoa; phylum Arthropoda; class Insecta; order Hymenoptera; family Pteromalidae; genus Gastracanthus; species Gastracanthus pulcherrimus. Next base: position 98,299,878 of record OX424576.1, on the reverse strand, counting down.
GGAAAAGTATGTAAAAATACCGCAGATGGATGAAAGTATCTCACGCGAACATACAATCTCGCTGGCTCGCGAATATGCGCATAAAATATTAAGAAATAGGGCTGTGAAAAAGAACGCAAATAAAACACACGTTAGATTTAAGAGCGGCGATGAAGTGCTAGTTAAAGCTCTAAATGTATCAGACGCCGAAATCGGAAAAATAGCAAAATTCTTTGATGTATTTGAAGGACCATATATTGTCTAGCAAGATGCAGGTCTCGATACTCATTGTACGACCCCGTTTTGAAAAAGGAACGAGGAAAATTCCATTTACATAACTTAAGACCATATTACCACAAAAAAATTTTAATAAATTTGAATGTATGATTGCTCGATCATTAGTATCATAAAAAGCAATATAAAATGTAGTATATAAATAAGTCACTGTAAAACGAGCGTACACCGCACGCGCACGGTTTTAGGATTTCTTTGTATCCAAAACAAATAAAAAATTTTTTTTGCAATGGGCAAAAATTTTTATTGAGGGGCACATGGGAATAAATAAATTATTGTAAAACATATTGAAAAATAAAATGTAAAAGATATGCATAAGGTATACACAAAAAGAAAAGTATGCATATTTTAAATAATATAAGTGTTATGGCGTATAAGTTAAGAAACAAATATTTCACTATTTAAATAAAGCAGTAAAAAGAAGCACCATGAATTAGGCCAAACTCGTAATTATAAAAACACAACAAGCTTTATTTAAATGAGAAACGAAATATAACATTCAAACCGATAAAACAATCTTTCATTTATCATTATTTAAATCGCCTCGCAATAGTGAGGTATTCTATTTGCTCATACACACACCATTTGAATGGTACAGAGCCTCAAAGGCAACTAAAATAAAAGAGAATCGTAGAAAACAAAACAAACAAAAACAAAAACATGCCCGAGAAGACCACTCCGGGAATCCGAGTTCCACGAAATAGACGGCAGTTTTGAAGAATCAAAACAAAGGGGGTCCCCACGACGATCGAAGAAGAACGGAAAATTTCAGAAAAATACCTGATCGTACGGCACGTGCGAATTTTGGCAAGGGGGAGAGGAAAACCGAGCTTATGAGTACAGTAGAAGCACGACAGGACCTTAGTATCAAAAGTAATCGAACACGCATTACAATGTCTGGTGTAACAGAGACTCGCGACTCGGAGACGAGCATCGAGCGCTTCGGTGTGTGCGACCAGGAGACATTAGTGAACGAGCGCGATATACAGCTGCGCGCGGGATACGTCAAGGCACTACCCATGAGGCAGACCTTCAGGTGTGATCGACTCCTATGGGGAAACGCAGGACGCTTCGTACCGGGGAAAACGGCCCAGCCGCCCGTGTACCTGGGTAAGCAGCCGATACCCATCGAACTGACGGAGGAGAGGCGACCACCGCAGCCAGGAAAGCGAAAAAGAGGGCGGCAAACTAGGAAGGAGCGAAGAGCGCAAAAGGTAAAATTGTGACAGCAGCCTCCCAGTGAGAGGTAGCATAAATTGCGAAAGCGCGGTATGTCACGTGATATTCATCCGAAACATATGTGAATAGCATGAGCAAGAAGCGCGCCAGTCAGCCCGATCCGCCGCCTGGGGGATTACGGAGGACGAGAGGGAGGTGACGGCCGGGGTACCCAACGGCAAGGACGAGCCGGCCCCGAGCTCAACCAGCGAGGGGGTGGAAGGGTACGCGCCAGGTGCTCTACGCGAACACCACCCACAGGATGAGGCCTGGAGGCAAGAGGCGCGATCCTCGAGAGCGAGATCGCTACCGAACGCGCTCCAGTTACCAAGCTACAACAACCAAAAGAGACGCCAGAGCTGGCGGACACCTTGGTGAAGCACGGCGTAGCTAACACGCCACAGGGGCTGCCGCAGCTGGGCGTCGAGAAGGACGAGGTGGACCAAATTCTGGAGGACTTGGCGGCCCATTGCAGGGATATAAAAGGCATCTACGAGGGTAGCCTTGGAGAGTTTGACGAAAGGCTACAGCAGTTACCCGATTAAAGGGGATGTTTTTGTTGTTGTTCGTTATTTTCTTGTTAATATTAAGTGGTTATGTTTATGTTTTAGAATAAATAAGACAACCCAATTTCTACTTGTGCGTGTGTGTTTTATTTCGTGCGTGGCGAGCCAGCGGGAGCCGTCAATGTAATGGAAAAATGAATATTTTTTGCATTCATACGAAAAGAAAAAAATTACATTTGGGGGGCACTGTGACGGCCGGGAATTTTACAACTTAATTATAGGTAAAAAGTTAACAACGTTTATATTGTTTATAAAATCATGTTCGATTCAAAAGCCGGGTAACGTGTCAAACGAGAGGACTGGAAAATACGAAATCGGCAAGTCGTACATTATAATCGCACGGAGCATGCGAATACTCGACAAGGACAGCTGTGCTAGCCGAAATGTGTGAATCATGAGCGGAGAAGGGGGGAGAGATTAAGGAGAGAGTAGTGGGAACGAAGAGCAGCGTTCGCGGCACGCGGCGCAGCGCGAGTGTATAGGGACCCGCGAGCGGGGGGCTCGGGATAGATTGATAGATAGATTAAGATTTATTTTGCACAAGTTAAAAATATACATCATATATACATAGTTTCGATACATTAAATTAAATTTATATCCATATCACAGATTCATCGTTAGATTTCATCACATAGACTTATTATAAATGCACAGTTTATGTCAGTAGTCTTAACTATCACGTCATAATATAGAACCTTAATTAAATAATTACTTAGCAGTATAACACAGTTAATTTTTATCACAGAATACATTTCGTTCGTCGCAGGTTTCAATAATATGCCTACGTATTGCCGTTTTAAATTTATTTAGAGACGGAAGATGCCTAATACCGCGGGGGAGCGAATCCCAGAGGCGAGCACCTTGGGCTCTGAAGGAGTACAGGCCAACATCAGTACGCGACCCTGGAATTTTTATTTCCTTGGGATTCCTACCTGAGGTTCTAGACTAATTTTGTTCAAAAAGGGCCGCAAGGTACGGAGGCTATCCCATGACAACTGCTTTATAAAGCATTACCGCCGTAAAATACTCCCTTCTTATCTCCACAGTCAACCAGTCCAGTTTCCTCCTATAGGGAGAGACATGCTCATCCTTTCTAACACCACATATATATCTCACACAGGAGTTTTGCAACCTTTCAAGCCTGGTCTGCTGCTCACCTGATACGTCGAGGTATACAAGAGAGCAATAATCTAATTGAGAGACAACAAGAGCACCTGCGAGCTGTTTGCGTAACGCTTCGGTAGTGCAGGATCTAAAAGATCTGAGTCCATATAAGGCTCTGTTAACCTTCCGACTAACTGCATCCACTTGCGGTTTCCATGTTAATTTAGAATCCATAACAACACCGAGGTTAGTTACAGTATCGGCAAAGGGAATAAAAACGTTATTCTGTACCTCAATGCCTGGAAGGTGCAATTCCTGCAATTGATTAATATTGTAATCCGACCCAAAAATTATAGCTTTAGTCTTCCCGACATTAAGGTGAAGGGCATTCTCAGAAGCCCAAGCCGACACTGCTCGCGCCACAGCTGACAGGCGATCAATGCTTATCTGAAGATCGTCTCTCGCAACCTGCGTATAGGTTTGTAAATCATCAGCATAAAGCAAATGCTCGACACCATCCGATAATTCACCCTGGGGATTTTTGAAAGCAGCTAGTATGTCTCCAAGATCATTAATATAAAGGCTGAACAGAAGGGGCCCAAGAACCGAGCCCTGTGGAACGCCAAGATTGGTTGTGCACCAATAAGATTCCCCATTAGATTTTGTAACCACTCGCTGGTTACGACCTGTAATATATGACTTGATCCACAGGACTATGGACCTATAAAACCCCATTCTGATCAGCTTAGAGAGCACTCTTCCTGGAAACTCCGGGGACGTCTGTCTAGCCAGACTAACGCTCCCTTGACAAATGGGAAAAGTGGACACGGTGCTCATGGCTGGAGCTAATGCGCTCAGGCCTACGATCACTAGTCCCTCATAACTACTCTCTCCCTCTCCAACTAACACCTTGTAACATTATCGAAGGTCCAATAAACTCAAATTAAACCTCGTGATTATTTGTATTTCCTAAAAACCCTATACCCTCTTGGAAGTGCCGAACCCTCTTTGGTACCTATCGAGGAGGCCAACGGACCACCCAAGTCCCACTAAGGAGAGCGCTTGAGCGGTCAGCGTGCCACTTGAGTGTCGACTCTTCGGGGTTTTTCCTTGAAAAAACTAGAGACGTTTTTTCAAGGGTTTTACCTCTCGCCTTACTAGAGCGACAGTGCGCGTTCTTGCCGAACAGAGATAAAAATCAAAACATAGGAAAACTGCATTGACGAAACGCCTAACTAGGCGGCTCTGTGAACACAGAGGGGAGAAGGTTTCGGGGTATTCAAAACTGCAAAACGAGAGCGAAACATAACTTACTTTTGGAGCACATTATCGGGTCAGAACGCGAACTGCGTATACACAAACAATTACTTTTTCTAATCAAAACGGCTGAGTCCGTCAAAGTATATTACTCTTTTTCTTTTAAGTATAAAGAAAAGTAACTGAACGTAAATATTCAAGTAGTTGGACACATTAATGTCATACCATTAAACAAAAGTAATTTTTAGACTATTTGAAAAGTGATTCTATTTGAACGTGCAGTATCGAAGAAAACCCTCATTTGAAAACAATTACAACATTAATATGTATATATTCCCAGACACTTTTATTCCTTTTTATTCGAGTACTTTTCCTCGTACTTGAAGTGTTAAATCAAAAATACTTTTTTACCCGTAACTAATTTTTACAAAATGCTAATTGGTATATTTTCTATTAACCCAAGTCTAAAAGACGATATCTATCTAAAGATTATATTATAACAATTTATTATATCATTGCACTTATTCTTTATTTTGAGATCAATTATTAGATAGTACCAAGAATTAATATTCAAATTAATTACGTTATACTTTTAGTTATACATTACTTAAAAACTTTGTCTTTAGGATGTCTAATTTTATTTTATAATGTTGTTTTATCTAATCATAATGAATCAACTCAGCTTCACCATTGTGAAAAAAATAACTATTTTTTATTATCATTCAAAAGTAAAAGATTCTTGTATTATTGTCAGTACCAATTAACAAAATGTTCTAAATAACAAAGTTTTTAAGTTATGTCAATAACTAAAAGCATAACGTAATTAATTTAATTATTAATTCTTTAGTGGTTATAAGAATCTAGTTTACGACATGTACAAAGTATATATATGAAAAGTTACGTGCTTGTTGGGTCACAAACATCTGGCCCGATACGCGCTGACCGCGAATCCGCGCAGCTATCCATCGGCCAGAGAGGGGCTACGCTGGTCTATGCTGCTGACCTATAGAGGTGGCCGTGAATCCGCACAGCTGGTCTGGTATATCTATATATGCAGCCCATTGGCTTGAAAAGCCCTTTGGCCGTGAAGTCCCATAGCTTATCTACTTATATTTTCTTTAAATAACTTATTTTAACTCATCGTAGTAATAGTTTGTAGAAAACTATACGATTTAGCATAAATGAGCTGTATAACGTAGTGCTAAATTGTCTTTCTTGTTCAAGTAATTATTACGATGAGTTATAATAGGTTATTTAAAAAAATATTGTATATTTCAAAAGTTGAAAGGCTTTACGATGTTGCTTGTAAAATTTCGAAAAATATAATTTATTATACTTTTATTCCTCGTAAAAAACTCTTAATAAACATTTTTTTGTAAATCTTAGAAATATTTTTGAAATAATACCTGAATATTTCGTAAAATGTTTCAAACAAATACGTATGAAATATTTCACGAAATATTCCCAGTTATCTTTTAAAAATATTTCAGAAGTATTTCACACTGCGTGGATGACTATTATTAGACTGCCTATTCGTTGAGGACCATTTGAATACAAAAAAGGAAAAAGTCAATCTTATAATCTGGTCTAAAGAAAAATTTTGACGACCGCTCTGAGAATTTGATTTTTCATATTAGAGGCATTGAAGTGTGAGGTTTGCAATACGAGTCGAAGACGAGCTAGAACGAGCCGAAGACAAGTGCATATTTCGAGCTGAAAACGAGTATTGCAAACACACAAGGTCAAAAAAGGCCTCTTCCCCATAACGTATTTTTGTATGCCTATGAAGCGAAACTAAATTAGGCTGTTCTTCGACGCAGTGCAAACACACGCTTTTTAGACTGCAAAATCAACCTACTATAGTATTTAGGCCCATCTAAACATGTGGTATCATCCAGATGGTACCCTAAATTTAGGAGTGTCTAAACTCTCTTAGTGTTCTTTATCGAAAATCAACCTATACGTGTTTACGCCCACCTAAATATGTGGTATCAACCGAATGGTACCCAATGTCTAGGGTTGCCTAAACCTTCTTACAAGGAAACTACTCAAGGTGTACCTCACCGATTTTCTTGATATTGTGATATGTTGTAGTACATCAAAAAGTATTAGACACGTATTTTTTTACTAATTAGTGCTAATTAGGCGATTTAAAGGGTGAAAACCACCCTTAAAATTTACCCCCAAAAACAGTTTTTTTTTAATATCTCAAAAACTAATTGAAATTTTCCGATGAAACCGAAGCCAATTTGTTTCTTATCAAAATGCGCTTTTGTGGTAATCACTTTCACTCTGAAGGGTTGCATCCCTTATTTTATAAGGGTAAATGTGGCTTTTTTTCTTTTTTTTCTCCAAAATTTTCTTAATTAACCGAATCTTATAAAAAGTCATTCTGTTATAAACAATATTGAAATTGAATGTTGACCATTCCCGGGGTTTTTAAAAAACAATTATTTAAAGGGGTAACTACTCCCTAACACGAGTTTCCTGACATAGGCCTTAATAATTTACTTAATTTTGTAATATATTTTAAAACATGAAAAAACACAACAAATATATACATACATACTTATACGACCATTTGAGGGATGAAAAACACCCGTATAATTCACCCCCAAAAATCATACTTTTTTAATATCTTAGAAACGAATTGAAATTTTCCAATGAAACCAACGCCAATTTATTTATCATAAAAATGCGCTTCTTTGGTAATCACTTTCACTCTGAAGGGTTGCATCCCCTTTCTTTATAAGGGTAAATGTGACTTTTACCGTTTTTCTCTCCAAAATTTTCTTAATTAACCGTAAAAATCATTTTTTTTAATATCTTAAAAACGAATTAAAAGTTTCGAAAGAAACCAACGCCAATTTATTTCTCATAAAAATGCGCTTCTGTGGTGATTGCTTTAACTCTCTAGGTTGCATCCCTTGTTTTTTTATAAGGATAGAGATGACTATTTTTATCTCCAAAAATTTTTTAATTTGTTCAATCTTATTAAAACTAAAAAACACTTGAAGGAGTAAATTATTTAGAAAAAACAGCTGATACGTTTGTTATTGAAATAAAAAAACGGATTCATGAAAAAGGTATAGAAAATGTATTTAATTCAGATCAGTCAGGCTTTCAATTAGAAATACACTCAGGTCGTACATTAGCAGTTGAAGGACAGAATCAAGTACAATGTTTGGTGCAATCAGTAACTTATACAACTCATAGTTATACAATTCAGTCAACAATAGCATCCGATGGTAGACTTCTTTCACCTCTTCTTATAGTTCTTAAAGGAAAAAGTGACTTATTTAGACCCCATAATGTATATGTTATGGCTTCTAAATTTGGAAAATTAACCTCAGGTAATTGGAAAAAATCAATTTATTTGATATTGTAAATGTTTAATGAATGAATGTAAACGAGTAAATTATATTGTAAATGAGTAAATCAAATTTGTAAAATTGTAAATTAAATTTTGGTATTTCAAATTTTGTTTAATTTCGGATTCACTTTTCAAAAGTTGGTTCATCAAGTGTTTTGTTAATAGACTCTTGGAGTGGGCATTGTCCTGCTGTTATGTAAGAAGCGACCCCCCATTTATATATATATATATATATATATATATATATATATATATATATATATATATATATATATATATATATGGGTCAATCCATGCCAAAACGCACACGGCTCTGCCCAAAAATGGTAAAGACTACTTAGAAAAACTTGTATAGGGTCAAAATTTCGGGTTTTTTATGTAGAATCAATAGTTATGTGGCGCTTTTCAAAATTTTCAAAATGGCGGTCCCAAAAACCCGATTTTCTGACCAGTTTTCCGAAAATTTTCCGATTAATCGTTCATAAAAATATAGATAAAAGACGAAAATTGTGAGTAAAGCTCATTTTATATGTTTTCGGGTACGCTGAATCCGAATCCGCTAACTGTTTAACCTTATCACTCCAGGATTTGCTCTAACCTCAAAAAATACCTCAAAAATGCTCAAATAGGCATGATTATGGCTAGATAAATAAACTTTTAGCTCTTGGCATTCGACAGATAGAACAACTGTGATTACATCAAACACAACTACTGAAAATTTCCTCGAACTTCTTGGTCATCGGTTAAAATCATTAAAACCTCATGATTATATTAACAAACAACAATCAGAATATTTTAAGCAATTGAAGGGAAGCTTAAAGCCAGGAGAAATTCTTGTGCTACCAGATTATACAGAGAATTTGGCTTTCGTTGTTCAAAAAGCAGTTCAAGCTTTTCACTATAATAATAATCAAGCCACAGTATATACTGTAGTTTATTATTATCGAGATGAAGGTGAATTAAAACATGGAAATATAATCCTGATTTCTGAATCAAATACTCATGACTCTGCAGCGGTGTATGTGTGTAATTCGATGATAATTGATTACCTAAAGAAACAACACAAAGTTACAAAGATTATCTACTTTTCTGATGGAGCAAAACAACATTTTAAAAATCGATTTAATATCCAAAATTTATGTAATCATGAAAATGATTTTGGTATCAAAGCAGAATGGCATTTTTGCGTGACGGCTCACGGAAAAGGCCCACATGATGGCCTTGGTGCAACTCTTAAAATAGGAGCTAGGAACGCAAACCTCCAAGCATCAGCAATCAACAGCATTTTAACAGCTAAGCAGCTTTATGAGTGGGCAAGCCATTCAATAAAAAATATAAAGTTCTTTTATTATTCAAAAGTAACACATAGCAACACTAAAAGAAGATTAAAAAGACGATTTGACGAGGCTCCTTCTGTCCCACAAATTTCAAGCAATCACTGTTTTATTCCACTACGAAACAAGAGTATTATTATCAGAAAATTTTCATGTGATAAAAAGGAAGTTGTTGTAGAGATTTAAAGTATAACAGTCCATTTCTGGCCATGAACCTGCCCAGTTGAGCGTTTGTCAGGTATTTTTTGAGGTTAAAAACAAATTTTTAGCTGATGGAACTAAACGGACTTCGGATTTGAAATCTGTGACCCCAAAAACGTATAAATATATGGTCACGATTCTTCATCTGGCCGTCATCATGCCCGCTGAGCATTTTTGAAGTACTTTTTGAGGTTAGCGACAAATTTTGGGCTTGTCGGGCTAAACGGACCTTAGACTTAAAATCAGCGATCTCGAAAACGTATAAATTTATGGTCACGATCCTTAATCTGGCCGTAATCATGCCTATTTGAGCGTTTTTGAAAAATATTTTGAGGCTAGGGGCAAATTTTGGACTGAACGAGCTGAACGGACCTTGGATTTGAAATACGCGACCCTTGAAAGGAACAAATGCATCGCCACGAACCTTTATCTAGCCATAATCATGCCATATATATATATTTAAATATAGCAATTTATCCTTATACAAGTATTGCTATTTAAATTATTTTTTAATATATATAATATGCAACTAAGAAAATCTTAAAAATGTTCATTAAGTGTAATTATTCGAGTTAATTATTCAACATAGTTTATTCAAGCTCATTTTAACTATGAACCAGGATTGCAAATATTTAATTCAATGTTGAATTTAATTCACAAATAATTCACAATTCTGAAGAAATAAATATTGCTGACAAAATATGTATACAAAGACATGGTATTTTTTGTCATATATTTATATGGAGGTATATTTTTTTCAAACTATTTATGATAGAAAATTATAACAAAAAATACTAACTTTTGTTTGTTACGGGTTCTAAAGTTAGTGAGAATTTATTAGGTTGATATTCTCAAACTTAAATAACTTTTTGAATTAACCTTTATTTTGACTACAAAGAAATGCACTTTGTTCAATAAATTGGTATTAGAAAAGTAAAAATTGTTCAAAATTGGTATATATTCCTCTTCTTTTGTTACTAATAACATATTAAAATTTTGAAATAAAATTCCGGATGTTTAACGTTTTTGAGAAAGTCATGTAGAACCGCCTTAAGGAGATGTGAAAGTGAAATAAAAATTCCTACCTTACTGGCATAACATTTATATATTTTTTCTCAGCAGTAAACAAATATGTCTAAAACATTCCACACAATGCCATCCGTACTCATACTATGAATCTTCAGTTAAATTTTCAAAAGATTGCATTATTAACTAGAAAAAAATGCGTTGAAAAGATACAGTAATAGTTAAATTTTTAAACGCATTTTTCTCCGAGAGTTAATAATGAAAATTGAAAATTTCATTTTGAAAATGTAACTGCAGGTTCGAAATAAGATTACGGTGGACACAGTATAGCATTTATTTCGAAATATTTATTTAATGCAGAGAACAAAATTTAAATGTGATGCTCTTATTAAATATAACACTCTATTACCGCCATCTGTGCCAGTAGAGAGAATATTTTCGCATTCAACGTTGATGAATCTGCCAAAATTTAATATCCATTTTGTTCAACTGTTCAAAGAACTACTGCCAATTCATTAGCATTTAGCTTTCTCAAACTAAATTAATTGTTCCAATATGAAATTCTATGTCCTAATAAATTAATTTTATATTGCTATATCGCTTTCTAAACAATAGCTCAAAAGGGTGTGCTTCTTTATCATTGATGGTTACACAAAATATAATTTATTACTATAATTACAGAATGATAGGTAATAATCATTATCAAAAGGGTGTGCTTCTTTATCATTGATGGTTACACAAAATATAATTTATTACTATAATTACAGAATGATAGGTAATAATCATTATCACAGCAATTATTTTCTATGTACGTAAAATATTAAAATTATTTAAATATGTTAGACGGTTTATTTTTGTAGATGCTCTTTATTATTCAAACCTGTAATAAATACAAAATACTCTTCTAATATACTCTAGATTGTAATGATATTGAGAGCGTTGTAAAGATGGAGAAGCGTCCTTCGTGTCAGCAGTCTGAAACGCAAGTTAGAGCATGCAGTTCGACAAGACGATCGATAAAAGTGGGGGAGAGGAGAAGACGTTGGGGCCGCATGATTCTGCTGAATAGTTACGCCCCGCTTTTCCTGTATTATACGGCTTTCCTATATTACCGTGCATGCACATTTCTATTATTTTTAAATAACCTAACTCATATTAATTTCCATCTAATTTCTTTATTTATTATTATAGAATATAAAAGAATATTATAAGAACGGACTTCTAATTTTCATTGTCTATTTTCGTACATAAATATTATTATAAAAAAAACTTCTAAGTTGATTCTTCTAGTTTGTCTTGTCTTCTTCATGTTCCGAAAATAAATAAAATTTTGATAAGCATCTAATGTATCATTATTATATATCGTGTGTTTGTGTGACGTGTTCTAATTGTATTCTCCTAAATTTAATTTCATTCTACATTCATAATTATGTTTCTTAGGTATTGGTGCGTGTCGAAGGGAAGAGGTTTAGTCATTATATCCGCTTCATTTTCTTTAGTTGAGATCCATGTAACTATTACTTTTCCTTCTAAGACACATGATTTCACATAATCCCCATGCGTGGCAGCTATATGACTTTTACTTCTAGTTCTTTCTCTAAGTTCTAGATTTCTTCTAATTGTTTCTAAATTGTCATCAAAGTTCTTGAATTTATGGTTACCATCCATTTGTGTACAGTGTCCTGCCGATTTATTATCGCACCAGATAGTCACTGGAAACATTGTCTTATTTAGTATGTCTCTAATGGCTTTATCTAATGACACTAATTCCTGACAGGCCTCGCTCATAGCGAGACATTCAACCTAGCAGGTGGAGAGTGAGACATAAGTTTGTTTGTGGCTTCTCCACATAATACGATTGCCAAACAATTTGATCACATATCCACCGGTTGACGATGAATCAAACCAATCTCTAAAGCTTGCGTCTGTTATTGTTTCTAAATCTTCTCCGTTTGCTTTGTATGGTAGACCAAGGTCTGTTGTTCCTCTAAGATATCTAAAAATTCTTTTTACATCTTTCCAGTCATCTTTTGTGGCATCTAATTGTCGTCTAGATAAATAATTGACTGCAAAGGCAATGTCTGGTCTTGTGGCTCCGGCCAGGTACAACAAACTTCCAATTGCTTCTCTATAGGGAGCTTTACAGTTTGTCCTAGATGCTTCTAATTCACTTGACTCTTCGATCTTTCTAATTTCTTTATTTTTTACCTGTCTAGTAACCATGAGAGTTCTTTGAGCTTTGCATTCTGACATGTTGAATCTACCTAAAATTTTCTCTATGTAATCAGTTTGCTTTAGAGTCAATATTTTATTTTGTCTATCTCTAGTTACTTTCATTCCTAGGAAATATTCTGGTTCGCCAAGAATTTTCATCTTGAACACCATGCTTAGTTTAGTTTCGATTTCTTCTAATTTCATTTTATCATTGCTCGCAGCCAGCATATCATCTACGTATAAAACTAGTAATGCTAATTTTCCATCTTTTCTCCATGTGAACAGACAAGGTTCATTTACGTCTTTTTCCAATCCTAATTTTATTGCTTCTTCGGAGAATCTTTTGTTCCACCTTTTACGAGTTATTCTCAAACCATATAATGATTTCAGCAATTTGCATACCTTTGTCCCTTTTGTTTCAGCGTCGCATTCTAAACCATCGGATATTTCCATGTAAATTTCTTCTTCTAATGTTCCGTTCAGGAATGCTGTTTTAACATCCATTTGGCATACATCTAGATGAAGTTCGATTATTATTAAAAATCATCATTTTTGTCTTTGAAACCTCTAATTACTAATCTGCCTTTGTGGACAGTTTCACGTTTTTCATCTATTTTCTTTTTAAATACCCATTTTGAATCTATAATGTGTGCCTTTTTGCCTTTGTTTGTTGTATTTGGTCGCTCAAGAATTGTCCATACTTTGTTTTCTTCCATTGACTTCAATTCCTCATTAATTGCTTCTAACCACTTTGATTTATCTTTTGACTCTATTGCTTCTAGAATTGTCGTAGGATCTTTGTTGATATTTGCTATGAATGCATATTTTGTTTCGTCTTCTAAATAATTGTTTATTTCACTTTTATTTTTATTTTTATGGCCTGATAGTTGATCTTGGTTTTCATGTCTTTTGCTTCAAGGTTTTCTGTTTGTTTGTTATCTGCTTTTCTTTTATTGAGTCTCACTAATTTTGGTTTTTCAGTATTTAACTGTTTCTCATTTTAAATTTCATCTATTTCTTTTTTCTTTTGAATTTCATCTGTTTGTTTTTCATTTTGAATTTCATCTACTTGATTTTTAAGTTCTTCTAAGTTCAATAACCAGTTTTCATTTTCTGTTTCTTCTAGTTTCTCTTTTTCTTCTAATCCCTTGATTTCTTCAGGTATAGTTTTATAAACATCTTTGTATACTAATTTTTCATTACATCTAACATGTCAGGAATGTAAGAATTTTCCAGATTGAGGATGTCAGAGCACATATCCAGTAGCTGATTATCTTACCATTACAACTTTAATTGCTATTTCTGAGAATTTAGATTCAGTTATTGAAATTTTCGCGTAAGCTATACATCCAAATCTTCTCATTTTATCTAAGTGAGTTTTACTTTTAGGCGTTATTGTGTTAATTGGCATTTCAGAGCGCTGCATCTACTGCTAGCGTCCACATACTTTTCGGTACTGCAGAGTCAAACATTAAAACTCTTATTTTTATTTGTAATGTCTTATTAAATGTCTCGGCCGTTCCGTTGAGTTCAGGTGTGTGTGGAGGTGCTAAATTGCTTTCTATATTTTCTTTTTGCATAACTTCTAAAAATGTTCCTCCTGTGAATTTGGTGCCATTATCTGCAGTAATATAACACACCTTTTCATCTTTTCTTAATAGGTTTCTAGTTGTTATTAGGAATTTTTTTAGACAGTCTCCGGTTTTATCTTTGTGTGTCATTGGGCAGGCTCTTGCGTATTTTATGTGATCATCTATAAATACTACTATAAATTTATTTCCTTCTGGAAATGAGCTTGGTTTTATAGAGCCCATTGTATCTGTGTGAATAATTTCTAAGGATCTTGTTGCTCTAGTTCTATTTTCAGAAAAAGGTAATTTTTCCATTTTTACCATTATGCATACTTCACAATTTTTCCTCTAACTTCTTTTAGGCGTTATTGTGTTAATTGGCATATCAGAGCGCTGCATCTACTGCTAGCGTCTACATACTTTTCGGTACTGCAGAGTCAAACATTAAAACTCTTATTTTTATTTGTAATGTCTTATTAAATGTCTCGGCCGTTCCGTTTTATTTGTTGAAGATAACCTAGAGATGCATGTCCTAATTTTATATGTCATAACATTCTTTCGTCTATATTGCCTATTTTATTATCCTCTAATTTTTCTTTATGTTTTAGAATTTCCAGAGATTCTTCTAAGTTAATTTTATCTAAATTGTGTATTTTTCTTTTTAGTTTATTTTCATCTAAGTCAAAATCGTTTAATGTTTGAGAACTTGTCGCATGTTGAATTTTTTGTACGGGTTTCTCCAATTTCTCTCCCCCCCCCCCCCCCCTCCCCCAATCTCAGACGGACTTCTGTGATTTTTGTCTGAGATTATTGTAAAAACTCGTCTAAAGAAACTATTCTGGCTGTGCATGAGTATTTACCATATCCTTGATTATTGTTTGACAAATTTGCTATCTGGTTTTCAGCTTCTAATGATCTTACCCAGTTAGGTTTAATGTATTTGCCTGTTAAATACTCTAATCCTGTGTTTTTATCGAAAATATTTAGGGTTTCATCGTCTAAATTTATTCCTAAACCTACATCTGCGAATCGTCTAAGTGATATTAAATTATCTACAATATCTTCTGCTGATATGACGTTTGTTAATATAATTGTTTTATCTTTATTTATGTTAGAACGGAGTATGAGATTTCCCTTACCATCTATTTCTATGTTCGCTGTTTCATTTTTATTTTCACTTCTAATTACTTCTCCTGAGCATGTTTTAAAATCTTTTAATACTATTCCTTTATTAACTATGTGGTCTGTATCACTTGCGTCTGCTATGAATGTAATTTGTGTGGATGTAGTTAATTTTAGTATTGCTTGTGTTCTATTCGTACTTGTAATATATGCTTTTATTTTGTTGTTAAAAGTCTGCTTTCTTCCTGGTGTTACTGTTTGAGTTTTTCTTGTAAATACCCTACCTCTAAATCCGCTCCTTTCCCCACCATTATTATAATTTTGTTTGTTTCTATTGTAATAGTCTTTACCTTTAATTGATTGTCTTGTGTATGGTTTCTTTTAATATTATTATAATTCATCAACCTATTATTTGATGGTCCTGCGCATCTGTTTGGGCAGTTAGTATCTTTATGATCTGCGTCAGCCTGACAGACATAACAAAACCACATGTTGCGCGCAGCAAGTGGACAGTTGTGTCTTCCTCTATTGCATCGAAAACATTTAGCGTTTGATCCTGTCTACCATTCCACCTGTCTGCGTGCGACATTTGCTCTAGCTCTTCCTCTATTGTCTTCTAGATATCTATTCTCTGCTTCTAACTGTAAGATAAAGAATTTTATGTCATCTAATGTCATTTCCTTGTTGTCTGTTTGTCTTCTAATTAAGTTTGTGGATCTAAGTTCTGAATTATTATAAGATACAGCTTGGTAAAATGCTGATCTCTTTTCTTCTTCTGTTAGAAGTATATTTATACCACAGTTTTCATATTCTCTAATTATTGTATCAAATCTATCACAAAAATCGTTTACTTTTTCTATGTTCTCTATTTTAATGGGGTACAATTGTGCTCTAACTGAAGAAGCAGTGACATTTGCTTCTACTTTTCTAAATTCTTTTACTTTATTTAGTATTTCTATAGGATTTTTGATTTTTAGAATTTTCTTATGGTAGTAGTCATCTAAATGGTTAATTATTATGTCTCTAACTAATGATTCTCTCTTTTCTAATTCTTTTGAATTTAAGTTTTCTGGTGTTGGTGTGTTTTTGTCTATTACATCTAATAAGTCATTTGATCTAAGTTCTGAGTTTAAATAGTCTAACCAAACATTTATTGCTATTTTACGTGTTAATTTGTAATCTCGTTTTATGTTAATTTTCGATGGTTTAGCATTAGACTCTAATGTGTGTTTTAAATTATTAGATGTTTTATTTAATGTATGTAATATATTTGTTTGTTGTGACTGAGTGTTTGATATTTCAAGATTAGTATCTATATTTTCACTCGTATTTCTAATGGTGGAGTTAAGGAGTGGTCTATTTACCTCTAATCTTCTAATATGTTCGTTTTCTAATCTGGAGAGGTTGTCAGCAAGCTCGTGCTGACGATCCAACATCGTGGACAATCTGTCCATTGCCTGATTCTGTTTTTGTATTTTTCATCAGCCTTTCCCAATCTCTCTCTAGTCTCGCTGATGGTGGTATGTAGCAAAATGCTGGCAGACTTTGAGGTGGCGGGCCAGGTGGTGTGTAAGACAGTTCTTCTAAATTACCAAATAATGTAAATAATTATTCTAGTAAACGTTTGGATTTTCTTCTAATTTTCTATTGTTAATATAGAAAGTAAATTACAGATCTGTATTCTATTCATCTATAGCTGAATTGTTTACAAGTCTAATTTATATATCTAAATGTTCTTCTATTCAACGTGCATTAATTAAGTGAAAGGCATAAAATATGAATTACATTATTACCTTGAGCTTGTTGATTTGCTGGAGTTTTCCATCTTTAATTTATTTCTTCTAATATATGTCTTCTAATATCTAGAATACCAAACATTTATTCTAATTAGTATTTATTTAAATACTTTGTTTATTTATGTTTCTCCCTGAACTTAACCGTACAGCAAGTTAAGTTACTTTGAAACTAGCTGTCATTTTCGCACATTTCGACACCACACTCGTTCTCTCTCCCAGGTGATGTCACGCACGGCAATGACTTCAACAGTGTGTGAGGGCCAATCGTACACTCATGTAGTGCCAGAAACGCGCGATAAATGCAGCTATTCATAAAAGTGAGAATTCTCTGCACGGCAGTATCATCTACACTTCATGATTTGCCTTTTTATTTTATCACTTTATTGAACTTTATTTTTAAATAATGAAAAAAAATTTTAATTATTTTTCCGTCTACAACACTATTTTCAATCTAAAAAAATATGCGTCCCGCACTCGTAAAGCGTTTGCTTTACACCGCCATTTGCCATTTGAAAGAAAAAAATCTTTCCATACTCGCGATGTGTTTGTTTCAAGCCGTATTATCATTCTAAAAAAACGCGGCGTCCCTTACTCGCGAGATACTTGCATCATACTGCCATTTTGCATTCTAAAAGGATTGGCTTTCCTGCACTTGCAACGTGTCTTTATCACGCCGCTATTGCCATTCGAAAAAAACGTCATGCACTCGCGAGTTGTTTGCATTACACCGCCATAATCATTGTAAAAATTTTCGTCGTCCCGCACTCGCGAGACAATTGCGTCATGCCACCATTTTCATTCTAAAAATTTTCGGCGTCCTGCTTGCAAGACGATTGCGTCATGTCTCCATTTTCATTCTAAAAAATTTTCGTCGTCCTGCTCGCGAGACGATTGCGTCATGTCGCCATTTTCATTCTTAAAAATTTTCGGTGTTCTGTACTTATACACGTCTATATTTTGGCCGTACAACAAAAATTTATCTTTCCTCGCGTTTCATTATCTACCGAAAATACTCCCGCGCACTAACCTTCTTGTTTTGTATTTTCCCAAAAAAATTCCAAGCGATAAAAATAAGCTTCTAATACAATTATACTTCTAAATAAACGCTTCTAAATTGCGCTTCATCTAGAGCGTGTTTTTTCGAAAAAAATCTCAGATTGCCCGTCTTTCTACTCACGAAAAATTCGAACTCCAACTACAAAGCCAGTGCTGGGCCGATAACCTGTTAGACGGTTTATTTTTGTAGATGCTCTTTATTATTCAAACCTGTAATAAATACAAAATACTCTTCTAATATACTCTAGATTGGAATGATATTGAGAGCGTTGTAATGCTGGAGAAGCGATCTTCGGGTCAGCAGTCTGAAGCGCAAGTGAGAGCCTACAGTTCGGCAGGCGCAGCGAGCGCAGTCGACAAGACGATCGATAAAAGTGGGGGAGAGGAGAAGACGTTGGGGCCGCATGATTCCGCTGTATAGTTGCGTTCCCCTTTTCTTATATTATACGGCTGTTGCCGTGCGTGCATGTCAAAGTATATATATATATATATATATATATATATATATATATATATATATATATCATTTTTCTATGGTTTATTATAGTTAGATACAAGTTCAATATTGCAAAAATAAATGATGTCATTATTAAATAATTTTTAAAAAATCACAAAATAATATTTAATAATATTACATATTATTAAATGTTATTATTATTATTATTATTATTATCTAATACTATTTAATATTTAATTATCTTTCAAGTTTTTGGATTTTTTGTGAAATATAATACGTAAAATTGGATAGAAGAGTAGCATAAAATCTAGAGATAAAGCTTAGAGATGTTGTAATAAACAGGGTGAAAAAGTATTGTTTATATTGTATAATCTCTAATATCTCAGAATACTATGAACCAAATCGGCTAAAAAATATTCAGCCAATAACCTGACGTCTCATAAACATTCCCTGAAACTTTCAAGGCATTAGATCAAGTATTACTCAAGTTATCGTTGTCAAAAAAAAATAGATTCTTTAGACATTTTTTCTCAGAAAACAAACCGTCTAATTACCTAAAAATTTAAAGGAACATACGTTTATATGAAACAAATAAGTTTTTTTTTATAAAGAAAAATTTCACTGACTTTTATCGCATAGTTTTTGACTAATAAATGTTCAAAAAGAAAATGTTGTCACATAGTATAACAACTGAATAACGACTCATATAAAATCCTTTCCGATCCTAAAATGAAGGATTCTATGAGTACTTTATTGTGTACGAAACTCAATTTCCAAAAATCATTCCTGCATTAAAAAAAATTCAAAAAACCGAAATTTGAAAATTCTTACATTTTGAATAATGTCTATAAAAATAAATTTATTCGATCATTTTTGCTGAAACTTTCAAGCACACACCGGGTATTGATAGCGAACATCTGTGCAAAGCTTGGGAAAGTTATACTGCAGATTGAACGAACGATGATATGCCAAATACTAACACACACACGCACGCACGCACGTACGCACGCACGCATGCATGCACGCCCGCACGCACGCATGCATGCACGCCCGCACGCACACACACACACACACACACACACACACACACACACACACATACATACATACAGGCATTTCTTAAGACTAGTGTATTCGGACTCCCCAAGGCATAAAACAAGTTTATACATTAAAAAACACAACAAAAGTTTTTACCATCACAAAGCTTTTTCTTTCCGAAAGCAAAATCAAGCGTATACCTTAATGATTCAAGAACACATTTGCACAAGAATTTTTTAAAAATATTAAAAAACATTCAAAGGGTTGTAAAAATAAAAGAAAATGTATTTCGGCAATGTAACGTTACAGAGGGGTCGGCATAGGCTTAAGAAATTGAAAGAAATCCATATCATTTAAAATCAAAACGATTTTTATAAAAAAATAATAACATTTCGAATTTCTTTCAAAGTTTAAGTCTTTTTATACATTACAGTAGCTACTCGTGAATCGTCAACACTCGAAAACATAGCCAAGAGCCAAGATCGACGCGAATGAAATTTGAGGCGTGCTCATATCATAACGTCTATGAATGAACTACTCGAGTAAAAATGATTTATCTATAATTATATATAATTATATATAATTTTTGTATCTATATAACTATATATAATTATATATAATTTTTGTATCTATATAACTATATATAATTATATATAATTTTTGTATCTATATAACTATATATAATTATATATAATTTTTGTATCTATATAACTATATATAATTATATATAATTTTTGTATCTATATAACTATATATAATTATATATAATTTTTGTATCTATATAACTATATATAATTATATATAATTTTTGTATCTATATAACTATATATAATTATATATAATTTTTGTATCTATATAACTATATATAATTATATATAATTTTTGTATCTATATAACTATATATAATTATATATAATTTTTGTATCTATATAACTATATATAATAATATATAAAATTATATATATATGTCGTTTTTACTCGAATATTAAATTAATGCAAAATTAACATAATAAATAATTGTTTTTATTGAAAATTATTGATGTTTTATACATCGAATTTAATAAATTATTAAAATTTACCCTATATAATAGTATTTAAACACAAAACCTCTAGGTGGCACGCCATTACCTTAACCAGTAACCCAACAGTTTTGTTATAAGAGTAGTATCTAAAATATATCATAACCAGAGTCAAAAAATCGTATATATAATCCTATATAAGTAACTTATATACAATTGTATATAGAATAACGTTATATATAATCACATATGATTATATATAATTACATATACTTGTATATAAATTTTAAATTAAATAAATTAATAGTATAATAATTGATTTATGAAAATATAACATAAAAAATAATTTTTATTGAAGATTCGCAATGTTTTATGCATTTCTTATTACAAAAAATTATTAAAAAGAAAAAAAAATTGCCCCGCGTAGGATTTTAACCCAAAATCTATGAGTTATAAATCCATTACCTTAACCACTACCTCAACAGCTCTTGTTGTAAAAGTAGTATCGGAAGTGTATTATAGGGTATATTGGTAGGCAACTCATATATAACTGTATATATACACACACACACACACACACACATATATACTTATATACAGTTATATATAAATGGACTTAGAAAGTTTTACTTCACAAAAGCAAAATAGAGTTGGTAGTAAAAAGTAATATATTGTTGTACAGTAAAAGTTCAGGGACTGTTGAAAGACGGGATTGAGCGTAATGGCGCTTAGTCTTGATGGTTATCGTGGCTGATGACGAGGTCCAGGTAGTGCATTCCGTTGGTTATCGTGGCTGATGACGAAGTCAAGGTTGCGCGCGGCGTAGTATTTTGTGTCTAGATGTAGGTACTGGTCTTAGAAGGCATCTAGGTAGTTATAACAGCCGATAATGAGGTCTAGATAGTGCGCTCCATAGTTTTGGTGTCTAGCTATAACTACTGGTCAAAGACTGTGTCCTGGTGGCTATAGTGGCCGATGACGAGGTCTAGATAATGCGCTCCATAGTGTTTGATGTCTACATATACTTACTGGTCGAAGAAGGTGTCCAGGTGGTTATGGTGACGGATTACGAGGTCTAGGTAGTGCGCTTTATAGCTTATAATGTCTATATATACAAGATTTCGTTGCAGATGACTAATCTAGATAGTAAGCCTATTGTGTCTTTATGAACATACTTCTCGAAGGTGTTGAAGTAATTGTGGATATTATCGCTCCACTATTTTCTGAAAAAGAAGGTGGATCACTGTCTTGTTACAAACTTGCTAGAAAAGATACAAGGATGGATTACGTGTACTCGAACGATCCAAATGAACTCGTAGATCGCCTCCGATTACTCTTGGCTGAACAATCGGCCGGAAATCCGAGTCACGTCAACGAGATCCACTCTATCATAGAAGAGCTCCGTGAAGCTGTATATATATTTTTAAAATAAAATAGAATCGTAAAATGTGCTGTAGATAAGTGCGATTTTCGTCACATAATCAAATGTTTCCGACATTTGACTGACACTTGACTGACACTTGACCGACATATGTATGTCATAGAATCAACGCATTTCGGGACGCTTTGACACATTTCGACATTTCCAAGAATACTTTCTCGACACATTTCGAAATTTTTCGACAATTTCGACACTTTTTCGACAATTTTAACATTTGTTTGACACATTTCGACACTTGTTCGACATATTTCGACACATGTTCGACACATTGCGACACTTTATCGACAGTTGCTCGACAAATTTCGACACTTGTTCGGCTGATTTCAACACTTTTTAGATACATTTCGAACAAGTGTCGAAGTCTGTCGAACGAGCGTCGAAAAAGTGTCGAGAAAGTGTCGAAATGTGTCGAAATTGTCGAAAAGTCTCGAAATGGTCGCAAAGTATCGAAATTGTCGAAAAGTCTCGAAATGTGTCGAGAAAGTATCGAAGAAATGTCGAAATGTGTCGAAGCGTGTCGAAATGCGTTGACTCTATGACATAAATATGCCAGTCAAGTGTCCGTCAAGTGTTGATCAAATGTCGGTCAAGTGTCGGTCCAATGTCGGTCAAGTGTCGGTCAAATATCAGTCAAGTGTCGGTCAAATGTCAGTCAAGTGTTAGTCAAATATCGGTTAAATGTCGGATAAATTTGATTATGTAACGTAAAACGCACCTCTCTATTTTATTTTAAAAATATGTGTCCAGCTTCACATAGCTCTTCTATGATAGAGTGGATCTCGTTGACGTTGACTCGGGTTTCCGGCGGATTGTTCAGCCAAGAAACATCGGAGGCGATCTACGAGTTCATTTGAATCGTCCCAGAACACATAATCCATCCTTGCACCTTTTCTAGCAATCTTGTAACGAGGTAGTAATCCACTTTCTTATTTGGAAAATAGTGGAGTGATAATATCAATAAATTTCTTGCTATTGTGAGTTCGAATGGATTCATCACTTCTATACTTCTTATTGTGCGTATTCGTTATTTCGAGAATCTTGCGATAGTTCTGCAAATCGTTTGAATTCACAATAGTTTGATCAGGATGTTTCGCAAAGAGCAGCTCCAACAATCTAAAAGTTTTCGGATATCGCACATCCTTCACCTTCACGTTATTACCTTCAAAGTATATCGATGAGATACTAATCATAAAACTAGGACCTTCTTTACGCACTCCATAAATTTTATCTAGATTCTCTGTTTGATTGAAGATGAGAATATGCTTATTAAAAGATAAATCATCATCTTCATCAGCTGTTTCGAAAGAGGTATCTTGAACCACTGTACGCTGCGAAGTTTCATCGAGACTCTCATCGGACACATCACTCTTATTTGATGTTATACCTTTATCTGTTTTGTTACTTTCATCTAGCTTGTCAATCTTTTGAAAGTCGTTTTCAGATAATATACGCTTATTTTTGATTATTTTTATTTCAGATAATCTCAGAAGCTTTTCAAGTGGATCGACAATTGGCTTAAATGTTTCTCCCACTGCTCTCTCAGCACTAGCTTTGCCGAGCTTGGACGTATCGAATTTGCGTTTAAGTGAATTTTGTGCTTTAATAAGTTGACGAAGAATACCTTCCTGTCGACGGAAGTCTTCCATGTTGATGCTTTGACAGCTCATTGTACATATTTTAATATTCTTTTTGCTGCCTCCGAGTGTTTTCTATTAAAATTATCAAGAAACCTGCTCATTAAATTAACTGCGTAGGCTATGTCAGGACGTGATACAGTGCTAAGAAACGTTAATGAGCTTATCAGTTCTCTATAAGGCAGTTTATTGCAGTCGGGATCATGTTCTCGCATCAAGCTCAGATCAATCCCCATTTTGACAGGGGTGCAAACTGGTTTAACGTCCACTGTGTTGAATCGCTTCAGAATTTTGTAAGCGTAGTCTGTTTGATGCAAGACCCTGGTCTTATTCATTCTGTCATGCTCAACTCTCATACCAACAAAAACATCGGGCTCACATACTGTGATTTCAAATCTATTTTCAAGTATTCTTACAACCTTATTTATAACGTTAGAATATTGTGCTAAAATAAGACTATCGTCTACAAAAGTAATACGTACACTATAAACTCATCCATCATTCCAAAAAAAATTCGAACTTTCAGCATCACAACACTTAAAACCATATTCTGACAAAAAAAATTTAAAAGCAGTGTTCCAACGCCTAGAGGCTTGTTTTAGACCGTACAATGATTTTAAGAGTTTACAGACTAGACCACAATTTTCACTCACACCACATAAATTACTTAACCCTTCAGGGATATTCATATAAATTTCTTCCTAGAGAATGCCATGTAGAAATACCGTCTTTACGTCGAATTGAACGATTTCCATATCCCGATGAGCTGCAAGGGCAACCATGATGCATAGTGCACTATACCTCACCACCGGTGCCAAGGTTTCCTGATAATCAACACTGCTGTCGGAAACCCCTAGCGCTGAATCCAGCCTCGTACCGACTCTATTTTGCTGCTCTGGACTCATGTACTTTAAATATCCACTTGGAATCAATGACACCACGATCTTCAGGCTTCTTCACAAATATCCAAGTGCCATTTTTTATGCGCTACTAGCTCCTTACAGATTGCAGCTTTCCACTTGTCAGCATCAGGAACAGAAATCGCTTCTCGATACGCAGTAGGCTCATAGCATTCACTAAGATTGATCTCATATCTGACTCTTTTTATACTATCTCGATTTCTCAGTCCTCCTGATCGTAGACGTCATGTTCAGCACGTAGATAGCGGTGCCAATGACCTCGGCCCATAGAAACAGTGAGGTTTAACTGCGAAGGAGCATCGTACGGGAACTTTCGACGATTCTGCGGTTATCCCTCTCCGTCTCCCATTTTGCTCGGGTGTATAGAAAGCTGTCGTCTCTAGTTCGATACCCTTCTTCGCCAGTAGCTTCTTCATAAACCCGTTGCAATATTTTTGCCCATTGTCGGTGCAAAGAACCTTCATGAGACGATTAAATTTATTGTTGATTAAACGTTCGAATTCCTTAAATCTATCGTAGACGTCCGATTTGTGTTTTAAAATCTATAGTCCGACGAGTCGTGTTTAAACTTAAAAAATACGTAGTACCTTCAAGAGAGTCAACTGACATTGGGCCGCTAACATCGATGTGAAAGAATTCTCCAAACTACCATTCCTGATGATCGTCGTTTTTCTTAAAAGGGAGCACATGCGCCTTTCTCAGCTGACATGCCTCACAGAACGTATCGGAGCTGTCATCGATTCTGACTCCTTGGACAAGACCACTCTACAACATAGACTGGAGCGTTTTCTTATTGAAGTGTCCAGTTCGCTCGTGCCACAGCTGAAGGTTGCTAGTTGACACATTTGCTTCTTGATGAACGACGACTTTGTTACCTTGACTTATCTTCACCATCGTATCTTCGAATATAATACTATATCCTTTGGTGGTGCAAATACCAACAGAAAATAGGTTCTTGAGTAGATCGGGAACGTACAGAACGTTATCAATTTTACCCGGTATCCATCGTTCATTGACGTACCTTTCAATCAGTATTGTGCCTTTGCTCTTGATTTCACATACTTCATTGTTAACAAGAACGACGGTTACGCCAGTGGTCGGTGAAAAAGAGTAGAACCATTCCCTATAGTAAGTAAGATGACATGATGCGCTGCTACCGGTAATCTTCGATATGTCTTGCCTCATGAGTCGGTCAATAACTCCTTCGATGGCAGCACCGTCCTTGGGCAACTGTTTGCCACAGAACATTGTCACGAACGCACCCGTGTACCGGTTTACCTGTTTGTTATGATCGTCAGTTTGTTTACCTATAAAGCTTTGTTTTCGCCTGCAGCAGTTTCTCGCATAATGGCCAGCTCTCTTGCAATAGAAACAAGTCACGTCTGATGCTTGTCAACTTTCGTTTCCCCTAGGTTGAAACTTTGCTCCAGCTCTCTCTGCCTTATGTGTGCGGTAAACATTTGAAACCACGAACGCGCTGGTTTCTTCGCCCTGCTCGCCGGGCCGTCTTTCCCCCTTGATGAGCCGCTCTTGGCGCGTGTCGAGAGTTTGTTCACTTGATTTGATACTGTCGCGCGTTCTACTATACCACGAGAGAAGCATGCGTACGTAGATGTACGCGGTGACCGTCCCTCAAAACACACACATACATTGACATAGTGAAATACGAAAAATATCATCCTCAATAATTTATATTGTATGCTAAAATTTATTTTGCAGGTTTTAATGAGTGCATACAAAATTGAGTGACATAAACAATTCATAATAATTATTACAGTATATAACACACATTCGCAACCTGATATACAATAGCTATGCATAATATTTCACTGAAAACCTTTCCTCTTCAGATTGAAGAAAAAGCTGAGATTTAGGTACAAATCGATCAATACCCTGAATTTGAAATATCTGATATTGTAAGCTAAAAGTGATTTGAAGAGTTTTAAATGAGTATGCTGAAGTATAAAATGATATTTAGAGTGAAAAAGATAATCTATAACAATTACTAAAATGAATAATGCAACCTGATATACTGTAGCTATGGTAATATGTTATTGTAAGCCTCTACTCTATAAATCAAAGAAAGTGCCTATCGAAGGCTTAGGAACCAACTTTTTCTTACTTTTATAAGATAAATGAAACTTTTACAACGATTTTTAGGACTCTAGCTCTTATACTTTATGAGCTGTAAGATTTGGTTACATATTGTGACGGACTTAAGCCGTT
This sequence comes from Gastracanthus pulcherrimus, assembly GCA_949152435.1. NCBI lineage: Eukaryota > Metazoa > Arthropoda > Insecta > Hymenoptera > Pteromalidae > Gastracanthus > Gastracanthus pulcherrimus. The sequence continues at coordinate 98,273,032 of OX424576.1, read as the reverse complement.
CTTCTACTCCAACGTAGGAGAGTTCGTTTTCCAGTTGTGTTTTTGTTACACGCGGTTCGCGTACGGACCCGAAGAAGTGCGCGAGAAACAACCTCTTCCTGGATTCCCCCTGATAGTTACGCTCCTGCAGCCGCCGAGGTCGGAGCTGCAGAAGTGTAACTGTGCTTTGGGTTTTGGTATGCTAACTCGAACCAGCAGGAGGGCGCGTTAGCTCTCCGCCGGGCAAGCAGTCAAAACCCCGAGAAAGGCACCAGCGCGCTTTTCTCGGGTAAAACCCTGAAGACGTAGTCTCGGGCAGCGCGTTGGCCGCCCCGAGCTATGCCTTTTATGAAATTCGTTAGCGCGTTTCCCCCTCCAGTGGCTACTGAAGGACGTCCGGCGCACCCGAATAATAGGTGGAGGCGGGGAAAAATGAGTTATAATTATTAGTGTGAAACTTGGTTTTTTTATTGAGGGTAAAAGTACAATTAAAGAGGAGTGGAGTTGCGATAGAGGGAAGCGAAAGAGAGAGATTACACGCGGTAGATAGGCGAGGATTCGCCACATCACCGTGTGTTCACCACAAGAAGCGGCCCGAGTTCACCCTAGTATCCCGAGCGCGAGGCCTGCTCGCTGGCTAGCCACGGCTTGAGAGGTCAGAGAAAACTCAGTGCTTCCTCGGCTGTGCGTCGCCGATATATACCCGAGCCCACTCTCTCCATCTCTCTCGCTCCCGTCCTCCTTCTCACGATATTCGCGAATCCCCACTCTTCCAATATTCGCTGAACACGCTTTCGTATGTCTGCGCGCTCGTGTGTGTATATGCACACGCGCGCGATCTTAGCCATTACGTTGGCCCCGCCGTATCATCTTAGTTAACAAATATAAAACCGAATCATTTCCGCAATAATTAAATAATTAATTAAATGATTTCTTATAAAAAAACTAACTTTTAATTAATACTACGTTTTTTTTATATCCTAAGTGTATTAACTAATTTATTTTGCTTATAATGATTACTAATGTTAATATCATATTAACATTAACAATAATAATTAATGGTACCGTTCTTGATAATAAGGGTATAGGTACAGGCCGTCTCAGTGCCCCCCAATAAAAGTTTCAATTTTGGAAACCAAATTTGAAAATTTTATTTTGTTTTCTAGGCGGCGTATACCTTTACTGGCTCGCTCTCCTAATAAAAAAGTAACGAGTCAGATAACGTATTCTGTTTTTATTTATTCTATAAAAAAAACATGAAACAATAATCCAAATAACAAATAATTAAAAATTAAAAAAAAATAAAATTCCTAATTTTCGACTTGTTGAAGCCACTCTTCAAAGTCGTTGATGGCATCCATCAGGTCGTCCGATTGAAGGTGTTGGCATGGGGCCTCTAGCTCTGCTAATACTTTGTCGACGTCCGATCCTCCGATATCGGGTGCCATTGAGATTGGGTTTTGCTCGGGGTTATCGGTTGAACTTCCCTCCTGGACATCGCTCTGTCCCTCCCTAGCCTTTTGCCTGTTTTACGCATGTTTTTTATTTTTTAATGCCCGAAAAGCCGAAATTTTTTATTTCTTTTCCCTCGTTTTGTGCTAAATTTTGCGTACCTCGCTATGATGTTTTGGCGTGCCTGCAGTTTCCAGGAACTGTTTTCTAGCTGGTCTATGGCTCGGGGCTCGTATTCCTCGCCGTCGCTTAGACTTGGTAAGGCCTTTTGGGCCGTTGCGATTTTCTCCATGTCGCTTAGCGCAGTGGGAGATGGTAGTAAATGCGTTATTCCCCTTTTCCTCCTTCGGCCCTTCTTTAGGGCTTGCGTTGGTTCCGGGTCGGGTGTCAGCTCGATGTCTGTTGGAGTGGTCCCGTAAAATTCGGGCTTCCTTCGTGAAGCTCCGGGTCGCCGAGCTTGCGCGCTTCCAAAAAACACCCACCCTCGGTGTTTCCGTATGGATTTCTCCATGTCTCCGGCCACCTGCGTTCCCTTCTGCTTCGACATTGTGTCCGGGCCCAGCCGCTTGTCCTCTTTTGGCCCTCCGGGTGGGTTCCATCGAGCAGGTCCCTCGGCTCGCTGGAATCCTCCCTTCCTTGCGCATTTAAAGCGTACGCAGGAGATGCGTGTCGTTTTATATGGCACCGTCCTATGGTACCCGCTTCCCAGCGCTAGGTCTCTTTCGCACACGACCGTCTCCTGATCGCACATACCGAATCGCACGTGCCTTTCGGTACTCGTCGCTGCGTCGCGGGTCGCGTTTCGGGTTTCGCACATGATGCTCGATCTAAATCGACTGTGAGGTCCTTTTGTCTTGCACCTTGACTCGTCACCTCGGCTTTTCCCCTCCCTTCTGCCGAATTTTCGCACACGTGCCAGCTCCTTGTTTACGTTTGATTTCTCCCATGCGCGTACCGGACCTGCGGTCCTCCCTGCTTGTGTTTCTCCAAAAACATCGCATGTTTCTTCGATTTGGCTCTCTTCTTGTCCCTATCTCTATCTACCTTTTAATTCTATTCTTTCTCGCTACATTGCTTTCTTAGAGTATTTTGAACCATATTCTTTTTTCTTTGGGCCGATTTCACGGTGCCTCTTTTATTTTTAATTTTATAATTTGTTTTAATTGATGTTTGCACGTATACGTGTATACACGTGGTGTCCAATATATACGTGCACTCATTGAATTATTGTATTCTATTATTTTATGGTTCAAGTGTCTCTTTGTTTACTTAATTTATTTTAATAATGCATATACCTTAATTATGTATTGGGCCGATTTCACGGTGCCTCTTTTTGTTTATAATGTTCTGTTCTGCATTATTTAAATAATTACATTTCGTTTTTACATATGTGTTTTTGTTTTTCGCTTAATTACGTGTTATGCTCTTTTACATTTGTTTAAATCTAAAATTTATAAACTCTTAAGCCTGTTCTATTCTATTGTGTGTTTCTCTCTCCCTACTGCCCCCCAAAAAAAGTTTGAATTTTTGAAAAAAAATTTGAAAATTTTATTTGACCGCGCCAGAGAGAGAATACCCTAACGGTATCAAATTTCACTTGCCCAATTTATGATTATTTTCTTGTGAACAAAAACAAGTTTATACTATAAAAGTTTATTCTAGTTTATCTAATTTGTCAATTTTTTGTTTCAATAATAGATTTTTCTTTTGATTACTTACTCACTGTAATACGGTTTTAAATTTGCCAAGTGAAATTTTCCCCGTTCTTTTTTTTATACCGGGTCGTAAAGTAAATACGTATCGATTCCCACGTCTTGTTGCACGATAAATGGCCCTTCAAAAACATCAAAAAATTTTGCTATTTTGCCGTTCTCCGCATCCGATACGTTTAAAGCTTTCACTAACACTTTGTCGCCGTCTTTAAATTTAAAGTGTGTTTTATTCGCATTCCGTTTCGCTGCTCTATTCTTTAAGAATTTGTGCGCATAGTCGCGAGCCAGTGATATTCTATTGTCGCGGGACACATCGTTGTCCTCTTCTGGTATTTTTAAATATTTTTCCCATATCCTTGTTGGCTTATGGCCCATATGCAATAAGATAGGTGGCTGGTTCGTCGTTTCATGAGGGATTTCATTTATAATGTTTTGAATTGTTCGAATATACAGAGCCCACCCGCCGTGTTTATCCTTTAAGAAAGTGCGTAAAAAGCTTGCCAATTCTCGGTGTACACGCTCGATTATGTTACTTTGAGGGTGTCTGATAGATGAATATATTATGCGTATCCCCTCGTTTTTTAATGTATCAATCCATTTTTTGCTCGTAAACTGCGTCCCATGGTCTGATATTATTGCCTCCGGTTTCCCATAAGTTGGTATGTAATCATTCATTAATTTTCTAATTACCGCTGTCGTGTTCGCCTTTTTTAGAGGATAAAATACTACGTATTTACTGAATACGTCTATAGTAGTTAAAATGTATTTTACACCACCTCTCGACACGGGTAAGGGACCAAAAAAGTCTATCGATAACATTTCTCGCGGTTTATTAGTTAATATAGGTTGCGTGATTTCGTCATATCGCTGCGTTAAATATTTAGTTTTTTGGCATGTATCACACGTTTTTAGTATTTCAGCTACCCTTTTTCGTAAATTTCGTGAGTAAAAATGCTCTAAAATTATTTTATATACTTTTCGCGGCCCCACATGTCCATATATCACGTGTACCTCCGTTACAAGTGGTTTTAAGTTCCCCTCTGGTATATATATTTTTGCACAATTAATCATAATTCTATATAATATATTTTCTCGAATTTCGAATTTCTTTTTTATTTTAGCGTCCCCAGCCCTTAGTTTTTCCATAATCTGAGACGCGTATGGCTCACTTCTTTGTAATTTATCCATATTTTTACACAAATTGATTAACGCCGGGCTTGGCTTTTGTTGTACCACTGCGGCTATAATTATTTCAGTTTTTTCCGCGCGGTTCGGCTCTAAATCGGTGACGCGGCTTAGATAGTCCGCGACGACGTTTTCTTTGCCCGGTATATATTCCGGGTCGATATTAAAGTCTTGTATAGCTAAATTCCATCTTTGTAACCTGGGATTACGGTACTTGCATGTTTTTAAAAAGGCCAGAGCTTCATGATCTGTCCTCACGTAAATATTTATTGCCCCCCGTAAAAACGTGTCCAATCTCTTTAATGCCCATACTAATGCAACCATTTCTTTCTCAGTGGTAAAGTATGCGCCCTCGCTCCCTTTTAAAGTTCTACTTACAAAACACACGACTTCTTCTTCACCCTCGTCATTTAATTGCGATAGTGCCGCGGCGCACGAAAAATCCGAAGAGTCGGTGGAAAGTATGTAAGGCCGTTTCGGATCTGCGTATTTTAAAATAATGTTTTCATCAAAAATTTCTTTTATATTGTTAAAAGCTCTTTGTTGCACTGCGGTCCAATCAAAAAATGAACCCTTTTTAAGCAGCTCAATCAAAGGTTTTGTTCGGTGCGAATAATTTTTTACGAATTTAGTGTAAAAATTGACAAACCCCAGAAAACTCTGTAACTCCTTTACATTAAGGGGTCTTTTAAAATTTTTTATTGTTTTTATTTTCTCGGGATCCGGCCTGATTCCGTGTGCTGATATAAAGTGGCCTAGAAATTCGATTTCCTCGCACATAAAGTTTGATTTTTTAAAATTTAATCTTAGATTATGGGCTAAGAGTCTTTCATACAGCGCAGCTAAGTGCGACAGGTGTGTTTCGAAATTTTTTGATTTTATCACCATGTCGTCCACAAACAATACTAAAAATTCGTCAAAATCTGACGTTGTTTGATCTAGTCCTCTAATTAAGGCTGATCCGCTAGTTTTTATCCCAAAGGGTACCACGTTATGCTCATAAATGTGATTATCACACTTAAAAGCCGTATATTTTTTGCACCACTCCGCGAGCTTTACCTGCCAATAACTACACGTGAAGTCTGAGGTACTTGTTACCGGCTTTCCCGCGCATCTTTGCAATACCTCCTCAACGCCTGGCGGCCCCTCGTAATCATCAATAAGCCGCGCGTTCAGTTTTCGAGCGTCTAAACATAATCGCACAGAACCGTCCTTTTTTTTAACTACGGCTACTGGGTTAATATACGGGCTGGTCGAGCGCCTAATGATTCCTAATTCCAACATTCGGTTTATTTCCTTTTTTACCTGCTCGCGATATGCTAGTGGTATAGGATAGGGCTTAGTATAGAAGGGTGTATCGTCCTTCAAAATTAGCTCGTGCTCATAGGTAGTTAGCAAACCGGGTTTTTTTCAAACACTTTTTTATATTTTACAAGTAATTCTTTTAATTTCGTTTTTTGTGATTCATTTAGATTTTCACATAAATTTACTTTATCGTCGATTTCTTCTACTGAGATATCGTACGATTCTTCGCGGGATTCCGTACCTTTTCCATCGTCCTCGTCGAAGTGATTCCTGAGATCTACCTCATTTTCGAGGTACTCATTTGCATGCTCGATGCACAGAGACGTATATTCGTTCGACGCGAACCGCCTATCTGTGTAACCGATAACACCGTCGTTCTGATTTACTTGAAATAATAAGTTTTGATTTACCGTGTCAATTAGCATTTTTAACGCTTTTATTGAGTCATACCCGATGATACACGGTTTTACCAATTTTGGCACTACTAAAATTATTAATTTTGCCTCTAATCCTCCGATAGTTATAGTTAGCAGTATTTGGAACTTTAATCTCGCCGATTTTGCCCCCGTCGCGCCTTTAATGACTTTTCCACTTATAGGTAGTGTAGGGCATTCTTTAAGTTTATCAATATTTGCGTAATAAAATTCTTCTGAAATCGCCGTGACTTCACTCCCCGTGTCGATTAACGCTTTTACTTCGTTTCCGTATACGCTTATGCTGATTTCCGGACAACACGTGGTTTCGGCATTTTCTCCAGCGGGTTCTACATCGTATAATAGTGTTTCCCGCGGGTCTTCTATTATAGAAGCTACATTTAATTGCTCAGTTGCGCCCCGTCTATTTTTTACTTCTAGATCCGAATTACGTGACGCAACTAATCCCCGTTTCCCGGGGTTCGAACATCGCTGATATCTATATCGAACACGTTTATGTCCGATTGACTTTTCTTATCTCTCCACTTATTGGTTTGGTTGTTTTCCCATTTTTTAGGATTTTTATACGTATTATTCCCAGTTCTTTGACTTTCGGTTGGTTTCGCATTTTGCATGGCACTTATATTTTTCGTTTGCCAAGGTTTTTTACCTTCCGTATTTGCAACAGGAGCCGCGGATTGGCTCGGCGCGTTACTCGTGAATTTTTTCGTTTCTACCGTGTTAACGGGCGCGCGGTCGCCTTTTGTGCGTTGATCATCGCTGTCGTATTCTGCTAGTATTTTCAATAGACTATTTTTATCTTTTACCCTTTGCCCTGCTATAGCTAACCTGATACCCCTCTCAAAATGCTCGCCGATTTTTAATACCAGGTCTTCCTCGGGTAATTCGAGTTCAAGTTCTTTCGTTAATCCCAGGATATAAATCGCGTAATTTACGCGATTCATGGACGCTGAAGCATACCACTGCCCGAACTCTACTTTTCTTTTCGCCACTCGTCGCATATTCGAATTCCAGTACCTCTCTTTGAATTTGTTTAAAAAATCGTCGTAATCTTTTATTTGGCCCTCCTGCAGGTACCACCAGTTATGAGCATCGTCTATTAGTGCCTGCGAAATTACACATAGTATTTCATCGGCATCCGGCCGTATTAATGTAAAATAGTTTTCTAACTCAAATATAAATTTCATCGGTCTTTCCGAGGGTAACCCCTTAAATTTAGGTATATTTAATTTTATTTTTCTCGATGCTTCACTTCCGCTGGTCCCTGCCGAACTGGCACGCCCCGCATTGTGTTTGTTGATCGAATTTTCGAGTTTTTTAACCGCCTGTTCGTTTTTCTCATATACCTCATCTAATCGCGCGATTAAGTATTTTTTCAATTCTCCCCCGCTATCACTATCTTCAAATTGTTTACTCAACTTCTCGTAATTTGAATATAACTCTGTATTTTCCGTTATTAAATTATCATTTTCCGTTTCCAGTATTTTGACACGATTTTCTAAGGCTTTCACGGCCGCTTCTAGTTTCGCGCCCCGCTGCGTTTCTGCGGTGCTCGCGTCTTGGGTTTTTTTTTAACAAGTCTGACAGTGCATTTATGCGTGCAACTAAATCGGTATTTATCGCTTCAATACGTGAAGTATTTAAAGGAGGTGACTCTAATCCATCCGGAGTTTTAACTAAATTAGTAATTTTACTTTCTAATTCGTCCTGTCTCTCATCTAGGCATTTTAATTCCTCGGAAACTGCCTTTTCCCAATCGCGGTGCTTACGTTGCTCATCATCGAGACTCTCCACGGGAGCTGTCGTCTCGATGTCTGTCATAAACGCCCCCGATAACCTTTTATTTTGCGGCATTTTGTATTTTTTTTATAAGAAAAAATATTAATAAAAAAATATTTGTAAAATATTTTATTTTTATAAATAATATATTTTTATTAATATAAATATCCGCCAGAAATTATAATTTTAATGACCTAATTTTTCATCTATCATTTAAATTTTCGCTCATTTTGCAAAAAATGGATTGACCTTTCCCTTCATTAAATTTATTCAATTTTTAAAGAATTTATACGGCGCGTGAGCTCAATGATCTTATCATCTTGTTCCTGCTGTATTTTTTCGAATTTCCCGAATTTTGTTATCATTTTTCCTGTAACTATTCCCAGATGGCAACTCAATTTTTCGGTTTTTATCGTTAATTTGTTGACAACTTGTATCGCCTCATCTAACGACTTCCATAGATTTTGCATGTCTTGACGCTGATGTGCAATTTTATTCTTTAAATTATCATTCTCTGTTTTTAAATTTCGCACTTCCTCGTCAAGACTTAATATCGTTCCCCATCTCTCCTCATCAATCTTCATTAACCGATTTATCAATTTTTGCGTGTCTGTAATACGCGAATGTATACGCGTTTCTGTGAACGTCCCGTCCCATTCCGGAATCATTTAAGGCTGTTTCTACGTGTTTTTTCCCTCGAGTCCCTGTTCGGGCGCCAATGTGACGGACTTAAGCCGTTCTTCTACTCCAACGTAGGAGAGTTCGTTTTCCAGTTGTGTTTTTGTTACACGCGGTTCGCGTACGGACCCGAAGAAGTGCGCGAGAAACAACCTCTTCCTGGATTCCCCCTGATAGTTACGCTCCTGCAGCCGTCGAGGTCGGAGCTGCAGAAGTGTAACTGTGCTTTGGATTTTGGTATGCTAACTCGAACCAGCAGGAGGGCGCGTTAGCTCTCCGCCGGGCAAGCAGTCAAAACCCCGAGAAAGGCACCAGCGCGCTTTTCTCGGGTAAAACCCTGAAGACGTAGTCTCGGGCAGCGCGTTGGCCGCCCCGAGCTATGCCTTTTATGAAATTCGTTAGCGCGTTTCCCCCTCCAGTGGCTACTGAAGGACGTCCGGCGCACCCGAATAATAGGTGGAGGCGGGGAAAAATGAGTTATAATTATTAGTGTGAAACTTGGTTTTTTTATTGAGGGTAAAAGTACAATTAAAGAGGAGTGGAGTTGCGATAGAGGGAAGCGAAAGAGAGAGATTACACGCGGTAGATAGGCGAGGATTCGCCACATCACCGTGTGTTCACCACAAGAAGCGGCCCGAGTTCACCCTAGTATCCCGAGCGCGAGGCCTGCTCGCTGGCTAGCCACGGCTTGAGAGGTCAGAGAAAACTCAGTGCTTCCTCGGCTGTGCGTCGCCGATATATACCCGAGCCCACTCTCTCCATCTCTCTCGCTCCCGTCCTCCTTCTCACGATATTCGCGAATCCCCACTCTTCCAATATTCGCGAATTCGTTGCTCCTCGCTGAACACGCTTTCGTATGTCTGCGCGCTCGTGTGTGTATATGCGCACGCGCGCGTTCTTAGCCATTACGTTGGCCCCGCCGTATCATCTTAGTTAACAAATATAAAACCGAATCATTTCCGCAATAATTAAATAATTAATTAAATGATTTCTTATAAAAAAACTAACTTTTAATTAATACTACGTTTTTTTTATATCCTAAGTGTATTAACTAATTTATTTTGCTTATAATGATTACTAATGTTAATATCATATTAACATTAACAATAATAATTAATGGTACCGTTCTTGATAATAAGGGTATAGGTACAGGCCGTCTCAATATAGGTCAATACATAGAATTTTAAAAACTGATAATGTAAGATAAAAGTGATTTCCAGAGTTTTAAGTGAGTACGCTGGAGTATAAAATGATATTTTAGAGTGAAACGCACAATTAATAACAATTATTACAATAAATACTGCAACCTGATATACTATAGCTTTAGTAATATTTTATTGTAAGCCTCTATACTCAAAATCAAAGAAAGAGCTCGTCGAAAGATTAGAAACCAACTTTTTCTTACTAAACTATCCACAACAAATTTCCACAACAAATTTGAGAGTTCTACGTCTTTTAGTTGCTTTGCTGTTAGATTTGGATAGGAATAGGCCGATACACTGAATTGTGAAAAAACTTATATTACAAACTAAAAGTGATTTCTAGAGTTTTAAAAGAGTACGCTTGAGTACAATGTGACATATTTGAGTAATATAGACAATTTATAACAATTTTTATAATGAATAATATATTATAGCTATGGTAATATGTTATTGTAAGCCTCTACTCTATAAATCAAAGAACGTGTCTGCCGAAGGCTTAGGAACCAACTTTTCACAACAAATTTTAGGACTCCTTCATTTTCACAGTTGTGAAATTTGCGTATATGAGTATACTCAACTACAAAATGATATGTTTGAGTAAGTTATATTATTATTTACTATATTTTCCTCTTAAATACAAAAAGTAATTGCAATATTTTAATTATTATTAAAACATAATCCTACATTTATCTTATATATTATTAATATGTCTGAAATTTGGGTTAACAAAAGTTCTTGGTGTAATTATAAAATAAGAAAATGTAAATAAACATAAAAAGTACTGTAATACAGTTGTGGTGTATAATTAAAAATATTTCTTAGTGGAAACAATACACTTAAAAGTATTCCACTAACACTCATTCCATGCATAAAAATAAGAATTATAAGATATTTTAATTTTCTTAGAAAAATATTTCGAAAAATAGTGGTTTATATAGTAGTTCCTGGTGAGGGTAAAGTGACCTGAAAAGCTATGTTCGTATTGAGTCAGAAAAATCTGTCCCGATACGTGCCAATAACCCGCCTAGCTTAGAAGTGACCGTGAAGCCGCCTAGGTTACCTACTCTTCTTAAACTTTGAATATTCATATAACGAAATTGTTTATATTGTAAGTTCGTATTTATTAAACCTATTAGTTATTTTTTTATTGATTGTTTATTTGAAAATACAACATATATGTATATGATAGAAAATACACATACTACAGTTTACTATAGGCAGAGAATATAATAATGTATATAACGCAATGTAATGTAAAATAAATGTGTGCTTTTACACAAAAAGAAACTACAATGCAAATATAGCTGATCATATATTACTTTCGAATTTGCGCTGTTTTATACAATAATACGCTTTGATACATGTTTTGTACAAAATATATAATAAAATACACTTGAAACGTTTTTATATTTCTTTACAAATAATTTTTACTAATAAATAATACAATTATTACTGTATAATGAATCATATACAGGGTGGGCCATTTTAATCTCCGCACCTAAATTTCTCCGTTCCTAAGCGTGGTATCGAAAAAAAGTTGAGACAAAAGTTGACAAGGGCAAAGGGGGTCAAACATTGGTGACCTTGAACTTAACCTTGAACTTGATCTTCAAGGTTATTTTAAGGTCAACTTGATTTTTTTAAATGGAAACCCCTAATTTTTATCCCGGAATTGAAAAGATTGGAAAATTTTACATCGAAAATGTCTTTGAGAAAATTTTGTTTTGTGACCTTAGAGAGGTCAAAAATCAAGGTCAAACGTCTGAAAAACGATAATATGCTTTTTCTCTGTTGACAATTCCGGGATAAAAAATCTGTCAACTGTCAACAGAGAAAAAGCATATTATCTTTTTCAGACGTTTGACCTTGATTTTTTACCTCTCTAAGGTCACAAAACAAAATTTTCTCAAAGACATACACGATGTAAAATTTCCCGCTCTTTTCAATTCCGGGATAAAAATCTGACAACAGAGAAAAAGCATATTATCGTTTTTCAGACGTTTGACCTTGATTTTTGACCTATCTAAGGTCACAAAAAAAAATTTTCTCAAAGACATTTCCAATGTAAAATTTTCCGCTCTTCAATTCCGGGATCAAAATTAGGGGTTTCCATTTAAAAAAATCAAGTTGACCTTGAAGATCAAGTTCAAGGTTAAGTTCAAGGTCACCAATGTTTGACCCCCTTTGCCCTTGTCAACTTTTGTCTCAACTTTTTTTCGATACCACGCTTAGGAACGGAGAAATTTAGGTGCGGAGATTAAAATGGCCCACCCTGTATATGTTACTTAAATTTGTATTACACTCAGTATAGAAAGTATTTTTTAACTTTTCTTTCTTTAATCCTTGCATCGTCTTTCTCATGTGCACTTACAATAGTATTTTAATTTATACGAATATATATTGTAGCATACAATAATTATATGGTATATAATAGCAATAATTATATTATTTATTTGTAAAAATGTGCGCTAAGAAATATAAATACGTTTCAAGTTTATTTGACTAATTATTCTGTACAAAACGTACATCAAAGCGTACATATTATTGTATAATATGGCGCAAATCCGAAAATAATAGATGATCAGCTACACTTTCATTATAGTTTATTTTTGTGTAAAAATACACATTTGTATTACGTTAGATTGCTTTATATATGTTATTATATTGTGTGCCTATAGTAAAGTATAGTATGTATATTTTCCATCATATACATATATGTAGTATTTGTAAAAAGAACAGTTAATAAAAATAATAACAAATAGTTTTAACAAATACCAACTTACAATATAAACAATTAAATTATATGAATATTCAAAGATTAGAGCCGCGCTCTTGGCTATGTTTTCGGGTAATGACGATTTATGAGCGTCTATTATAATGTAAAAAAAGCCTAAACTTTGAATGGCTGTTACTGAAAAAATTATTATTTTTTTTATAAAAATCCTTTTGATATTAAATTATATGGATTTTTTTTCAATTTATTAAGTCCAGTGCCTCCTCTCTGTGACGTTCCATTGACGATATACACTTTCTTTTATTTTTACAATCCTTTGAATGCATTTTTTAATATTTTCAAAAAATTCTTATGTAAGTGTGTTCTTGAATCATTAAGGTACATGCTTGATTCTTTTTAAATCAATTAGCATCCTTTTTGATAAAATGGCGAGCCTCTAAACTTGGGCTACAGAAAAGAAGGCGAGAAAAAACTGTGCTTTTTTGTCCTTCTAACTGTCATTGCCATTGTACTAATAAATTTGATTAAATACAACCAATACCACGATGTTGGTGAATAATTTTGCTTTGACGTGCATTTTGTCCGAATAATACGCGATTTTTCTTGTATAATAGATATTAACGAAAACAGCCAGCGGAATATAATTCATCAAACGAAAGTAGGTTATTTTATAATAGGACATTTTATAATGAGTCACCCCTGAGGAGCTGAATACAAACCTAAAATTTTGTATTTTTCGGGTTATGTTCAATTCCTTGCCATTTGATGAAATGAAAACAGATTTAGGTCCGTACATCTTTAAGTCGTAAAGTATATCTTTAAGTCCGTTTTTGGTACGTTCAAAGCAGTTTCTTATAGCTAAAGATAACGTCTTTGGAAAATAGGTACTTTTTAAAAATTGTTAAGTTGGTACCACTATAACTTTCTCTCTCTGAGCTCCCTTTAAGCTCTCACTCTGAGAAAACATAGTTTAAACATCCTGGGAAACAATGCTTTTGGTTTGGTGTTGTGTATTAAACATATAAAGATGAATATTTTTCCAGGTTGTTTTTTTCACCTAAAGTAAACGTCATACTATTGAAGTCTGACGTAATTTACGTGACGTATTATACATTCTGGACAAATCAATGAATATCCAAAATATAGCTGACATTTGAGACCTTTAATTTGTGTGAACGGCGCATCTTTGATAATATTTCGATGAAAAGTTACGCTCGATTCATAATTTCGAAAAGATTTAGCTAACCAAATGGGAGACCGCAAGTTGACGACGATTTTCATTCCTAAGTTGCTGACAAATTGCGGCCTCCCATTTGGTCACCTAAATATTTTCATAATTTAGAATCGAGCGTAACTTTTCATCGAAATATTCTCAAAGATGCTCCGTACACTCAAATTAATGGTCTCAATATCAGCTATTTTTTGGGCATAAACAGACTTGTCCGTATGTCCAATACCCTACGTAAATTACGTCAGACTTGAATAGTATGTCGTTTACTTTAGGTGTAAAAAGAAAGGTAGAAAAAAATGCACAGTTATGCTATATGTTCAAATGGCAAATCCAAACCAAGTGTATTAGTATCTAGAAGGTTTGAACTATGCTTCCTAAAAGTGAAGCTCAAATGATTATAATAGTCCAAAGTTACAGGGGTGCCAACTTGACGATTTCCGAAAAAGTACCGATCTTCCAGAGGCTGTAACTTTGGTTATACGAAACGATGTTAAACGTATCAAAAAAGGATTTAAAGATTTTGACAAGTTGAAAAACTTTAAACGTGGTAGGCCTAAATCTATTTTGATTACATAAAATGGCAAACCAACAAATATAACCTAAAAAGCACAATATTTCAGGTTTACATTCATCTCTGTAGAGGTGACTCATTGAATTGTTAAGGGGGCCTAATATTTTTTTTCAAAGTTTGTAAAAAGATGAAGAAATTCTTTTTATGGTACGTTCGAATTGATCAAAATCGGAGCTCTCAAGAATTTTTACAAAATAGCCGTTTTCTGGCCATGTTTGAAAATTCATAACACTCTACTGAGTCACAAAGTGGACCGTAGGGGCTGAAATTTTTGTTGAGAGCTTCTTTTTATAGCAACTTTTGTATAAAAACTCGGCGGCAAGTAATGAAGATTTGAGTGAGCACGGATTTTTAAAATGTGTTTGGCTTGACTCATGTATATGGATGACTCTCTAGGATATCGATTTCAAAAAAAATTATTTTTTCTATTTCTACCGTGAAAATATTTATTTTTGTGTGTAGAATATGTAGAATATATGTAATTTTTTTCAGATTTTTGGAAAACCTTAGGTTCAAATCTGTTTTAGGCTAAATATGAGCATGTAGTCATGTTTTATATTTTTTAGCAAATTTCGTGAATTTTTCACAAAAAATGGTTCCAAAACATTTTAAGGGGACAGATACACCTTTAAATTTAAAATTAATTGATAATACATTTTAAGGTAGAGCTAAGTCACTTATCATATATTAACTGATTTTTTTTTGGTAAATTTGAACATTTTATCAAAATATAACTAAAAAAATTTTTTTTAATTTTTTTGTAGGTCGCTCAGTCTCTTTGATTGGCTAGAATGAAAACCTCTATATTTCTTGGGATACCACAGGGTTTAAAGAGTTAATGTCATCAAATTGACACTTTAAAGGATTAGTATGTTCAAAATGCATGTAGTTATGATATGAGTGTGGGAATTTGTATATAAAAATTATTGACTAAAGTTATAGTCTATTTAAGCCATATTTCATAATAACATTTTTCAAAATCGAAGAGTTTTGCTTCAATAGACTATGACTTTGGTCAAAAATTTGTATCTACAAATCCCAACCTTCAAATCATAACTTCATGTATTTAAAGCATAATCAAACCTTAAAAGCGTCAATTCGATCACATTGGCTCTCTTAACCTTGCGGTAGCCTAATAAATATAGAGATATTTATTATAGCCAATCAAAGGGACCTATCGACCTTGAAAAATATTTTTTAAATTTACTTAGTGTTGAATTTTTGCTTTTAACAGCAAATAAATACAGCTGATTTATGCTTCCAAATGTATATTTATTGATTAGAATAAAAATATGTACAAGTATATGGGCATATCTCAGGAACATTTGATTTTGGTGATGATGCATAGTTTCGTGGGTATATGGTCGAAATCGCTATACCTATTGGGTATTTTCCGAAAGGAAATATCGTATAATAAGAGTTACTGTAGTGTTGCATCCGATCTGCACCAATATCCGCTCGTTGTAAGCCCAAAACTAGCCAAAACACCAGTGAGTCAATGTGATGATTGACATTTCTTTTTTCTTTTGCGCGCTGTATCTTTTTTACCGAATATGTTTGGACCCTGAAAATTTTTTCTAATAATCTTAAGTATATAACTATTATAAAAATATAGTATACGTAGGTGTGCCCTTCGTGGATTGGATTTAAAAAATAAATAAAATAGTGATGACAGGATTATTAGATTTTAAATATATTTTACTTTTTTTCAGGTAACTTTTTTACCGTTTCATTTTCGAAAATGGGGTTCAAATATGATATTCTATATAATATAAGCTTCCAAATGACAACAGAATTAAATGTGTGCCTCTAATAGAACCAGAGTTATGGTTATTCGAAATTTAGTATCTGAAGCGAAACTCACGGGAAAAAAAGGATTTTTTAGCCGGCACACTTTTTTATTGATGTGTGGATGGTGTTTTATACTAGAAAACGATTGTTCTATACTTGTACAATGTGTTCATAAATTGGTAAGTGTGCTGGTAAAGTTTAAACTAGGCAACAAGGCGAAAGTTTCCAAAGGTCAAAATTTTCATCAAAAGCGGTAATGTCAAGGAACGCTATCTCCGCTCTACGACTGTCCGTTTTCTTTGTATACATACACGTTTCAAAGTCGTGCAGTAACTTTGGTAAACAATCTACGACCGCCGTGCTTTCTTTGTATTCTATACTTTTGTCAGTCCTGGAATGGATTTTATTGAGTGAACAGTTACACGTAGTTAGTGATTAGAGTTAAATTAATAATTGTAAAAGGTAAATTTATTTTTTCTAAATTGTTTAAAACATATTATGTGTAATTACGTACTTTATTATTATTATTATTATTATTATTATTATTATTATTATTATTATTATTATTATTATTATTATTATTATTATTATTATTATTATTATTATTATTATTATTATTATTATTATTATTATTATTATTATTATTAGCAAAAAAGTATTTATACACTATGGATCTTGATTGAGAGAAAAAACTGATTTCAATGATTCAGGTATGTGTGATGACCCTTTTCCCGACGAAAATGATTTCAAGCATTCAGGTATGTGCGATGACTCTCCCGTTCCTGACATTTACGCAAATATTGATAAAAATCATGAAATTATACGAATAACAACTGATGATGATAATGGAGGAAAAATTAGCGACACTGATGATATTCTCGAAAATTCAAGGAGTAATTTCGAGGACAACAGTCACTTAAGTAATAACTCCAATAAAGTAATTAAATTAAATAAATTAGCTCGTACTTTACAATTTACAAAAAACCGAGAATTTAGATTACGCAGAGATATTACAAAATTGAAGTCAATTATAATAGAGAAAAACAAAAAAATTAAGTTTTGGCAAAACAAATATTATGGGATGAGGAAAAAGAGAAGTAAAGAAGATCAAGATGATATAATAAATAATGTTAAAAAAATAGAAAATAAAGGTAAAGCAGCTATTAGACAACGATTAATTTATTGCGAAGCATTACAAAAACAATTAAGAGAACGAAAAGAAGGATTGAAAACAGAACATAGCAAATCATTTTTTGCATGGCTAGTGTCAGGTAAAATTATAAAAAAATATAAACTCATGAAAAGAAATTCTGTGTTATGTAGTACTTACTTGCAGCATAAGCAGTGTAATAAAAAAACGCCGTCTTTTAGTCGAGCAAACATTAAGCTTACAAATCATATGAAAATAGCAAAAAGAGAAGTAAGAACGTTTTTAGAAAGAGACGACAACAGTTCCATGGCTCCGGGTTCTAAAGATGTCATAACTTAGAATGGTATTACTGTGAGAAAAAGATTTCTATCAGATACATTATCTAGTTTGTATAAAAAATATTGTCAAGAAGGATTACTAAAAATTTCGAGAGCAACTTTTTTTTGATTATCACCTTTCTGGATTATTTTTAAACGGACAACAGATCGCGATACTACTATGTGTAAAGCGCATGCTAATTTTGATTTTTTAGTTACAAAACTTGCCAAACTAAAGTATCTACCGTCTAGTAATACAAAAGCCGTACTAGAAAAATTCAAATGTGACATTCAAAATAAAAGTTGTATGTATAATGATTGCACTACATGCAAAAAAGATTTCGTTATTGACGACAATAATAATGACCAATCGCATTACTTTCAATGGGTTATGTCAAAAGAAAGCCGAGAAGGAAAAGGTGGAAAAATATACCATGTAACAATCAGTTCGAAAAAAAAATGAGTGTAAAGTGACAGAAATGATCCAACAATTTAATTTGACTGTACCTGGTTTTTTAAAACATTCGTTTGATACTTGGCATCAGTATAAAGCAGTGCAAGACATTGAATCTAATTTGATATTGAATCAAGTTAAGTTGACAATTGATTTCTCTCAAAATTATATTTGTAAATACGCCTCTGAAATTCAGTCTGTACATTTTGGAGCCTCGAAATCACAGATCACTTTGCATTCAGGCGTATTCTGCTATAGAGACAAGAGCAATGATAAAATTAGATGTGTTTCTTTTTGCACAGTGTCCGAATGTTTAAGACATGATGCTTCTGCAATTTGGGCTCATCTTCAACCTATATTTTTGCTGATTAAAGAAACGTTTCCACAAGTAAATACTCTTCATTTTCAAAGTGACGGGCCTTCAACCCAATATAAAAACAAAACAAATTTTGATCTTTTCCAACAGCACTGTACAAAATTAGGAATTGAAAAAGCTTCTTGGAATTTCACGACGCCCGGGCATGGGAAAAGCAAAGCTGATGGCGCAGGTGGTACCTCAAAAACATTATGTGATCGAGCTGTGCATGCTGGTCGAGACGTAGTTTCTGTCAATGACATAATTGAGGTCGTAGGTAAATCCTCAAATATGCATGTTTTTCATGTAACTCAAAAAGATATAGAAAACATTGATAAGCTTGTGCGATCTCATATTAAATCAGCGCCTAAATCCCAGAAAATTTTTCAAATTTTATGGACCAAGAATAAAAGTGATTTTTTGTTCCTAAATTATCTTTCTTGCACTGATCCATCATGTATGATTTATCCACCCTGTACACACTTTCCTTTAATTTCCGATGGTTGGTCTTTGAAGACTATAAAAAAATCGAACACAGAAAGTAAGAAAATAAAAAAGGAAACCATTGCTAATATTAAAAAATTGAAGACAAGAAAAAGAAAAGTTGAAGAGAATAGCACTGATGCTAATATTGAAGTGTCGAAACCGAAAAAAAGAAAATTGCGAAAGAAAAATGACGTTAAAAAAAGTGTATCTAATATTCCAAAGTCAACGAAAAGAAATGTAAAAGACAAAAAGATTTCTACAGGAAAGAAAAGATAGTTTGTATTGTAAAAACAAAAAATTGTTGATTTTCTATTATTGTACGTAAAAGTTGTATTGTTAATTTATTTTAGCATTATTCTCAATGATTTGTTCATGGAAAATAAATAATTTGTACAGTTACTAAATAATTGCGGGTTTTTATTACGTCAACCTTGTAATCGTGGTTGATAAGTTGAATTGGTGTACAATCCGTTATCAAGCTATTTATGAACATATATGTATGTATATTGTATATAATTTATATTACTACACATTTGTCGATTCAATCAATTTTTATTTGATTATTTTTTTATTATTCGTTTTTTTTACATTACCGAGCTTGAAAACTGAATTTCCACATTTTTTACTTATGTTTTAAGGTTCAAGGAATAAGGTAAAATCGGTTATATGAGTATGCCACTATTTTTTTTTTTTTTTTTTCAAAATGTCGAAAATCAAAAGTTCCAGAGAAATGCCCATATATGTAATGTATATTGGAGATTAGTCCTGAGTGATGCGATCGACTCGATAACTGTTCTCCAAGAAAGTGTGAGATTTTACTATGCTCTTTACTTAATCAGTGAGACATTAACTCACTTGTTATCGGTGAGACTTTAACTCACTTATTATCGGTGAGACCTTAACTCACTTATGCCAGCTGTACTGCTGTACTAGCTGAACTCTGCTGAACTACTCTATAAAGGCTCTACGATTGTAATTTATAGGCATCCGACCTTTACGGTTTATTACAGCCGTAAATGTCGGTAATGGGGGCAGGGCACGAGTGCAAATATACCTTTGCAATTCTAGAATTAAGGGTTGCGTTCTCAGAATAGTTATGACATTCATACACATTTACCGGTAAATCACATTCAAAATATTGTAGGTCGATTTATGCAGAAATTCAACACTTAGTTATATGTTGATAACATTTTCAAATTTACCAAAAAAATCAGGAAATATATGACGAGTGACTTACTTTTACCTTAAAATGTATTATCAATTAATTTAAATGTGTACGATGTATCTGTCCCCTTAGAGCCCCTTTCGATTAATTAAACTCATTTTACAACTGAAAATCCTTAAAATAGCGGGTCTGATCACTCCAACCATTACACCAAAAATCATGAAGATAGCTATTTTTAGTACAATAGTGACTGCCATAGTCGCAACATGGCAAAAGTGCTCTATTTATATAAAAAGAATCAAAATAACATGAAATATTGTTAAATAAAATGATTAAAATGCAAATTTTGGCAATAAAGTAATATTTAGCTTCAAAAAATTTTAAATAGGGTAAAACCTCCGATTACTGCCACCTACCTCCTATTACTGTCACCCATGTTTATTTCTTTAAAAACAATAAATAAACATTTTTAAATGATAACTAAGAAACTTAAATCTATTATTAACCCAATACAAAAGCAAGTACTTCGATACTTATTTCCATTGATTTGTATTAGATGATTTAATATTTTGAGGTTAGAATGAACACAATGCTGCAAAGAAAAAGCCATACTTTTAATATTCGAACTATGCTCACAATAAAACATAGCTGAATAAGTAATATAGATATAACAGTATAAGAACATGTATAATTTGATAAATATACAACATTTAATATATATTTTGAGCGAACTAGCTGACAGGGTGACAGTAATAAGTTTGAACACATTTACTTATTTCAATATATTTTTAATTGGAAATATTAGAATTTTGAATATTACATATTCGTTATATTAGAGTTAAGGTATTATACAATGATATCAAAAAGGAACTCTATTATTTTAGGTCAAGTACACAATAAATTTGTACAATATTATGAAGAAGAATTTCTTAAAAGGTACTAATATAAGGTTCTGACGTTTTCATTGATCAGGCAATTATTATTGCTCTCTCTTCTAAAACGTCACAACGTATCTCTGGACAAAGCCACAAATTCCATGTATATTCATACTCTGTATTACAGTAAGCATCGGGGGGAGAGAGAGCAGCTGACATGAAGTGAACCACTGTGCGCTTAATAAGAAAACGATAGAGAGAGAGAGAGAGAGAGAGAGAGAGAGAGAGAGAGAGAGATAGATATACGATTTATTTGTCAATTTTGGCAAAAATACATTACATAAAAATTGTTATTTTGTCATTACATTAAGTCTTTGATCACTATCACAGTTCGTCAGTGTATAAATATAAAAATTGTTGCACAAATTTGTCATTATCAATATCACAGTTTATTTATATCACAGTTCCATAACAATTTCTGAAGTCTACTCATTCTTGCATACACGTACATCCATCACGTCACAATTTAAAAACAATTACAATTCAGCCGATACATACACTCATCACACACGTAGATATATTTACTCTTTATTAAAATGTACTCTTTATATTTTGTACATTACAACATTTTTCACGACTAAGAATACAGAACACGGGAGAACGGATAAATTAAAATAAAAAAATAAAAAGATACAATAAATAAATAAATAAATAATTAAGTAAATAAATAAATAATTAAGTAAATAAATAAATAAATAATTAAGTAAATAAATAAATAATTAAGTAAATAAATAAATAAATAATTAAGTAAATAAATAAATAAATAATTAAGTAAATAAATAAATAAATAATTAAGTAAATAAATAAATAAATTGATGTTGTGCTCGGAGCCGAAAATGATCGCTTTTGTTTTGCCGACATTGAGTCGCAGTCCGAATGCTTCGGCCCACTCCGACACTGCCCGCGCAACAGCCGACATGCATCTGATACCCACATAAAGATCTCGCCATGTCACTGGAGTGTAAGTTTGCAAGTCGTCCGCGCATAGCAAGTGTTTAACATCACCACCAGTCAGTACGTCTTGTAAGTCATTGATATAAAGACTGAATAGCAAGGGCCCCAGGACTGAACCCTGTGGCACACCTAGATTGGTGGTTAGCCAATCAGATTCCCCGTTGTTGTCAGTTATGACTTTTTGCCTGCGACCAAAAATGTATGATTTGATCCACAGAAGAACACTCCTGGAAAAACCCAAACGTATCAGCTTACGAAGTAATTTAGATGGTGATATAGTGTCAAACGCCTTACTAAAGTCGAACAGTAGCAGTATAGTCATTAGTTTCTTATTGTCGTTTATCCCAGTTCGTATTTCCTCGGTTAGTTTTAGTAGAGCTGTCTGGGTGCTGTGATGCTGTCTGAAACCGGTTTGCAGAGGATCCAAGATATTTTTGGATCTTAAGAAATCGGTAATCTGGTTGTGTACTATCTTCTCCAGCACCTTGGAGAGAAAGCTCAATAGTGCTATTGGGCGAAAATCTGATAAAGTAGATGGCACTGAAACCTTTTTTAGAGGCACCAAGTGAGCCCCCCTCCAAGACCCTGGGAAGACACCACCAGACAAAGAGGAGTTGAAGACCCTCGCTATATGATGACTTATATACGGGAGAGCCTTAGCTACAACGCTTTGGGGAATACCGTCCTCACCCCTAGCCTGCGACGAGAAATGAGCAACAGCCAGGACTACGTCCGTCACTGTAACGTCTTTGAAAACAAAGCCGTCGTCACTGGCCGAGTCCAAGATGCTACCCAAATCAACGTCACCTTCACTCTGGGAGACCGATACCCCCGCAAAGTGCGAGTTCAGCTCACCCGGCGAGAAGCCATGCAACCCCCCTCCCCGTGCCCTTGGCAGGAGCCCCAAGCCCTTTAGTTCTTTCCAAATATACTTCTTATTTTCTAGGGCTTCAAAAATCTTATTCTGCATGTAAGTCTCCCGCGCGATTTTCAAGCGTTGTTCTGCTTCGACCGCGAGAGACCGGTACTCCTGCCGAAGATTACCGTTTTTTGTGCGCTGTAGTCGTCTGCGTACGGCGTCACGTTTTTTTATTATGTGAGCCAGATCTGCGTCAATCCATGGAGGATTAGCTTTATTTTTTTATGTAAATTGCTTCAGTGGGGCAAGTTCATCTATTGCCCCCATGAGATTGACGCTGAGCTGTCCTAATAAATTGTCCATGTCGTTGTTGTCCAAGTAGTCAAACGCCGCCCAGTCAAAGTTACTCAGGTAAGATAAAAGATCTTCCTGTTTTATTGGTTTAAATTCTCTATAACTAAATGAGTCGGCGATGGGGATATTGTTTAATTTAAAATCTATCTCAACATCTATAAGTGTATGATTACTGGCACACGACGCCGCCTGATTGCTGGCATTCAGCATCACGTCGTTGTCATCTGTCATAATGACATCAATCCATGTGTGAGACCCCTCGAGGTGATAAGTCGAACCATGCGCTATTATTTTTAGATTTAAATCATCGGCTAATCGCCTAACGAGTTTTGCATCAGCCGACGTCTTCAACAGGTTCGCATCCAGATCACTCATCAAAATTTTGTGACTATAGTCCTGCGTGTATGTTGCTAGTTTGTCAATTACACCAGAGTTTTGTAGGAATGATACATGCAGTAGCCTATAAATTAAAGCAACGAATACGGGGGGAAGGTCGTACTGTTGCACACTACACATAATATATTCAGGAATATTGGGTGCACCACCCTGCGTGGTACGTGAGCGGCTTAGTATGGTTGCCTTAAAACTATTGTGTACATACAGAACTAACCCACCCCCAAATTTATTCCTATCTAATCTTAAAATTGAATAACCTTTGATCCGAATGCGATTGTCGTCGACATTGGGAGCAAGGTGCGTCTCAACAATTTCAAAAAGGTGGTAGGGCGGACCAGATAGAAGGTGTTGACGGAGTATATCAATGTGACAATCTAGAGAGGTAACATTGATAAATCCTGCTCTCAGTCCCCTACAGTGCACCCCCCCCCCCCCCCAGCAGTGTCCGCTGATAGTCATTCATTTGCGACAGCCTCCTTTTGATTGCTTGTTTGAATGACAGGCGTATCTTTTCCAATTATAGTTACATTTCCTGTTATTTGGTTTGTATTTGGTGCAATTCGTGAAGTTTCGTACGATGCTAAAATTACTTGGAGGTCTGCCGCTGTTAAAAATTCGTGGGAGACATCGCCATTACGCATATTGACCAGGAAATAGCCCCCTCTATGCCAAACATATTTCAAGTGCCGAGATGTCAACGTCTTTAGTGTGAAAGCCTGCAATAAATATTTTTTCTCGCATAATTTTATCTCCTAACACACTGCTGGAGAGGGTAACAACCCACGGTGACCGTCTGCACTCACTGCTTACCTTGGCTGATGTCGCAGAAAACGACTCATCCGACCGTAGCAGGCGGGTATTTACTATGTCTGTTTTCTGTATTGATTTCTGTATTGATGGAAGGATACGACGCAGTATAGCGTGAACCACATCCACAAGAGAGAGAGAGAGAAAGAGAGAGAGAGAGACAGAGAGAGAGAGAGACAGAGAGAGACATAGAGAGAGACAGAGAGAGACAGAGAGAGAGACAGAGAGAGAGAGAGAGACAGAGAGAGACAGAGAGAGAGAGAGAGAGAGAGATACAGAGAGAGTATAGAATCCGTGCGTGATAGCCGCGACGCATCACATAGGGCTATGTGAAGGCCGGCCCTCGCGCGCGCGATTAGTGCCACTTCGCTATCCGAGCACATTAGACGTCCCGCGCTACGTGCGTGTGAAACACACGCGAGTACCGATATCGGCGAAGCTACGCAGCAATGACGCACAGAATGGAAGCGGGCCTACGTCTCCGGCTGATATACGCGACGGGAGCTAGCGTACACCAGAGGGCCAACCACGAGCGGCTACGATGAGGCCAGGCCGGGGCACACTTCGATGTAAGTCCACCTATCTGATTCTCTCTTACGAGACGCGGGCGAGTACGCGTCCTGCTCTCTTACCTCTATTCCCACCGATTTACATCACACAACACAACGGGTGTTTTGTTAACTGTATTTGTGCTTACCGTGAATAAATACTCGTTCCAGTTCGACTGCAACTAATGTGTGTGTTCTTTGAAACTCTCTTTCCCCTTGGACTGCAACCGCCTACGCGGGCGCGCGTACTTTGCGCATTATCAGTGGCTAGCCGAGCCCGAACATAAAAGAAAGCACGACCGTCAATCGTGCATGCTGATCGGATACGCACAGTTGCAAAACCATCACATGGCGCCCTATCGATTTGGGGACAATTGCTACTAATGTCAAACACCCTCGCAGTCTACTTTGGAAAATATTATTTTTCTCCAAGCTCATAATTTAGGAAAAACTTTATGATTTTTCCCATTATGACAAAATACGAGCCCGTTTGACATTGGGAGAGAGTATCATTTATTAAAATATTCCTGCGTTCGTGCGGGACAAGCTAAGCGAACTCAAAAAGGTTTTCTCGCCGGCCGAGAAAACGGATCGACAATATTACACAGCACGAGCACACGGCGGCATCGGCCAACTTGAGCGCGCAGTGCTTATAATTCGAGAGCGCGCGAGCATGTAAATAACTCGTGTGACGCCTGTACGCACGATATTGTGTGCGTGAAGGCCATAGCTCAGTATATTATTTGGCTGGACTTGGGTATTAAATAAAAGTTCTCGACAAAGCTCTCGCACACACCCATAATTCGCTATAGCCTACGCTCGAAATATCGGCACCTTACGTGCGAGGCGAGCAGGCATAGCAATCGACTGCAGAGCAGCCAGCTACGACTCGCGCGCGACAGGCGAGTATAGCAAACTCACCCCCTGCACGGAGCTCGAGCCCTGCTGCAGAAAATACAGGAGAGACGACATGAGATTGAATATCGCCGTTGGAGCGGTTTTACATGGCCGATTTGTTATTATCTTAGGCGCGTACAACACGCGATTATAATGCTCAGTGGGTTCATTTTTTTTATTCGATGCATTATTTTGCATATTTTGCGGTACGTAATTAATGATTTATTTATCCGAAAAATTAGTTTTGTTTGGTAACGAACTCAAGAATTCAAATTTAATTTTTATTACAGTATCGCACGTGAGTCACTAGATAATTCGTTTAGTAGCTACTTCGTATGGCTACGTAATAAAAGAGAGTCGAGCCGAAAATTTGAAGAACGATCGACATTCATCGAGTCAGATTAAGTCAGCTGAGAGGAAACTTGTACGCAATCGGACGACCTGATGGAGATGCAAGTCAAAATTCACACACAGCGCGATAATGAGCAAGTGCGCGAATATACCTCAAAATTTTTGGCGATGCTGAGTGCGAGTAGCCAAGTACTAAGCACCGAGCAGCAAAATGATCTGCTTCATAAAAATTTGAAGGATTTCTGTAATCGCTAGTGCGTCGACAAGACATATACGAGGTCTGTCCCAAAAGTATCCGACCTACCTCGATTTCTCGGCGCTTGATTTATTCTTCGTCATCCGGGGGGTGGCATCCTTCAAAGTAGTCCCCCACGGCGCGCTCCGATCAAGTTTAAATAAAAAGATCTTGCACCTCGCGAGTTTTTTTTACAAATCATTCCTGGGATATCTTCCGATGATTTTAAGCCTAAAATGAAAATAATCCCTAGAGGGATTTTCAAATAAACTCGATATTTGATCATTTTCGTAGGTTATCGTAACTATTTTCTATAATGCATCTTGTATTTAGATTTCTTAGGCTTTAAAAATATATTTCAATATTAGAAATAAGTTTATAAATTCTTAATACTCATTAAACTTTTAAAATTCATATAAATTTTTTTAAATACTGCTCAAAAATTAAATTTTTAATTTCTTATTTCAAATATTTTTCTGGGTGCTCGAAGTTTCTTTTTTTTTCTTTCATCGAGAATAAATTTGGTACTCCGTTGCCATGGCTGCGATAAATAAACTTATGCTGATTTTACGGTTAGTAAAAATGCCGAAGGCAAGAACACACGATGAAAATCGTCATCAAATTTGTTTACTTTGCTTTGGAAAAACTAAAGTAATGATTCCTGTAAAAGGAGAATTAAAAGTGCTTGTTGAAAAACAGTTTGAGTACGATACTAGTGATGACCGATTACCTCTCGTTCTATGCAGTAGTTGCAAAAGAGATTTATACAGAATTAGAAACGATGAAGATATAAGTGTGAATCTACCAAAATTTTCTGATCTTCAACCTTTGAAGAAATCTACTAGATCAAGCGACGATGTTTTATGTGCTTGTCATATTGGTGAGCTTGCGAGAAAACCCCCTCCTGGAAAATTTTCAAACTTTACAAAGAATAATGTTATGCCTCAGCGACATGGAATACTTGTTGA
Organism: Gastracanthus pulcherrimus; assembly: GCA_949152435.1. NCBI lineage: Eukaryota > Metazoa > Arthropoda > Insecta > Hymenoptera > Pteromalidae > Gastracanthus > Gastracanthus pulcherrimus. The sequence continues at coordinate 98,245,748 of OX424576.1, read as the reverse complement.
TGTGACAAATATAAAAGTTCCAAGTAAGCTATTAAAACATATCTTTTTCTAGTTATAATAACTACAATATAATAATACAATTTTAATCTAGATGAAAGAAAATCACCTTCCGTTGAAAGCCGGTGTAGTTACTGCTTTTCTTTGTTGGGAAAAGAAAAATCTCATAAATGTAACTTTACCGTACGCTTGGAGAATCTGACTGAAAACATTATGCAAACAAGCGCAAGAGCTACAGATCAAGTAACTTCGTCTTTGCTTAAACGCAAAATGATTACAGAAAATACACAAAATACTACAACTCTATCACTTTCTCAAACACGCGGTAAGCCTCTTAAAGTTGCTATTGGTTCACAAAATAACAAAGCTTTAAGCAAACCTGAGCTTTTTTCTGCAGACGATTTTTTAAAAATCCAGACGAGTTTACATTTGAGCAAAACGAAGACACTTGCGATTGCTACAGCTTTACGAGTAGCTACGAAAAATGCTAAGGTCGTGGAACCGCATTTGAAAAAAAACTATCAATTAAAAGTCACTGTGTTGATGATTATTTTGGTACTAAAAACTTTGACTTTGTTCACGTCAAGGCTGATAAAGTTTCATCTGCAGCCGAAACAGTCGCTTACTGCACAAATCTTGATGGTTTAATAGAACACATTAAAGAAAAACGCTCATTGTCTGAATTTCACTTGAAGTTTGGTATTGACGGGGGAGGGGGTTTTCTGAAGATATGTTTATCCATTCAATCTACTTCAGAAAATGAAAAGCTAAATAGACACCGGCAAAAGTTCGAAGATGGTATTTCTGCTAAACGGTTCTAAGATTCAGGTGTTAACAAATTATTGATACTAGCATTAGCAAACAGTTCTCAAGAAAATTATGAAAATGTATCGCAGCTGTGGTCTGCAATAAAAATAAACAACTTTCAGGGAACTATTGCGACAGATTTAAAACTTGCTAATATTATGGTTGGCATCATGTCGCATAGCAGCTTTTACCCCTGCACTTGGTGTTTCGCATCGAAAAATGATTTAAGTAGCTGCGGAATACCGAGGACAATAAATAATACGTTTCAAAATTATATAAACTGGCATCAAGCCGGATCTGTCAAAAAAGATGCGAAGAATCATAAAAATTGTATTCATCCGCCTCTTTTATAAACTGATGTAGACAAAACATTTCTTCAGATAATACCTCCACCTGAACTTCATTTGATGCTAGGTGTAGTAAATACATTGTACAGACACTTATTGGCTGAATTCGAGAAAGACGCTCTTCTATGGGCACAATCATGCCATGTCACTCGTGATATACGTCAGGGTAATACAAGTTTTAATGGCAATTCGTGCAAGATATTATTAGACAAACTTGATTTCCTGCGTTCACGAAATCACAATTTGGGATGTTTGAAATATGAAAATGCTTTTGAGCACTTCAAAAATGTTGTACATGCCTGCTTTGGAAAAATCTTGACCCATCTTTCAAAGATAAGATTAATGCCTTCAAGCTAAGTTATTTACATTCCAATAACGCCCAAAATTCATGCAGTATTTTTTCATGTGCCTGACTTTTGCGAAGAAGTTCAGACGGGACTTGGATTTTATAGTGAACAGGCTATGGAATCTGTCCATGCTGATTTCAAATCTGTGTGGGAGAAATATAAAGTTTTTAAGAACCATCCAGAATATGCAGAGAGGTTGCAACGTGCTTTATGTGAATATAATAGTTTACATTCATTTTAATTATTGTACATAATAAAGATATTTTTTTAATGTAATAAAATGATCGCAAAGTTTGAAAATTCGAATACGGTTTTGAAAATTTATATGAATTTAAAATTTTTAATACCTATTGAGCATTTATAAACTTATTTCTGATGTTGAAATATATTTTTAAAACCTAAGAAATCTAAATACAAGATGCAATATAGAAAATAGTCACGATAACCTACGAAAATGATCAAATATTGAGTTTATTTGAAAATCCCTCTAGGGATTATTTTCATTTTAGGCTTAAAATCATCGGAAGATATCCCAGGAATGATTTATAAAAAAACTCGCGAGGTGCAAGATCTTTTTATTTAAACTTGATCGGAGCGCGCCGTGCCCCATTTGATTGAACAAGATGCTCATATCGATGTTTCCACTTATTAAAGCACTCTTGAAAGTTAGACTTCGGAATCGCCTTTAGTGCATTCGTCGCATTAGTTTCGACAGTCTCTTTATTGTCGAATCGATATCCTTTAAGCGGCATTTTCAATCGAGGAAACAGCCAAAAGTCGCAGGGAGCTATATCAGGACTGTATGGAGGTTGGCGGAGCTGTGCAACACTGTGTTTCAATAAATACTGCTGCACAAGGTTTGATGCGTGCGCTGGAGCATTGTCGTGATGAAGAAGCCAGTCACCGGTTTCCCAAAGTTGCGGTCGTTTTCTCCTGATTGCATTACGTAATCTTTTCAAAACTTCAACGTAGTACTCTTTATTGATTGTCTGGCCTGTAGGGGCATATTCGTGGTGCACAACGCCCTCATAATCGAAAAAAACAATCAACATTGAATTGATGAACGAGGATCACTGTCAACAGATGTGCGGCCACTTTTGAACCGCCTATACCACTCTTTTATTTGTGTTTTGCCCATACACTCATCTTTAAAGGCCTTTTGCAATATTTCAATAGTTTCCGCACAACTTTTACCGAGATTAAAGCAAAATTTTATGCAAATTCGCTGTTCGGTTCGTTCTGCCATTTTTAGCAATAAGCAAATTGTGACGAACGCAAAAAAGTCGTAAACAAATACACGCTGCGCGGGAACTAAGGCGTTTCATCGGTATATCAGGCTACTGACGAGAAGGTTAGGAGTTGCTGGTGACGTTCGTACCCTCCAGAGGTCGCCTGAGTCTCTCCGCGCGAAGATATGAACGTAGGTCGGATACTTTTGGGACAGACCTCGTATAATGTCGATGAATTCATTCGATGCGCTGAGGAAGTGGAGCAATCTCTACAGCGGCGCCACTCCCAGCTTGCTGAATATAGTTGCCAGTGTCATTCGACAGAGGTCACCTCGTGTAACAATTGAATATGAGAACATCAAGCCGATATGAAAACACTGCTTAAGAAATTATGAAAAGAAATTTCCATTTTAGACTTTCTCGACAGTAGGCAAGAAAGTATAAAATGTAAACTGATTGCTCGTTGGGTATTTAATTATTTTAAAGAGAATCTAATGGACTCTACGAGCTATAAACCCTTATACTACTCAAACGGACTTTTGTAATTCCGCTTTCTCCAATTCGGGTAGGTGACTGTATTATAACAGTCTTTTACCCTCCGAAAGAGAATTAATGCGAAAATAACATCCGAAAGAGAGGAGAGTTTGACAAAAAAAATGAATATATATTTTGAATGTAAATAGAAGTTAAGGATAAGTTTTTATTAAGAAATAAGAATAAAATTATATAATAGCGTTTCGGCTCCAGTACTTTGCCAGTGAGCCATCGTCAGTGCAATGTTGGTAAGTACCTATTACAGACGCTAAGTGTTACTCCAGAGTTGGTTTTATATATGGAATAGAAATGATAAATTTGTACATGGATACAAAAAACTTGCATCCATCTGGTGATAAAACCCGGAAATATAAGGCATATTTGTGTCCTAATGCCAAATTATTGCCAATAATGTTTTTTGTATCAATATACAAATTTATCCTCGTATATAATTTTATTCTTATTTCTTAATAAAAACTTATCCTTAACTTCTATTTACATTCAAAATATATATTAATTTTTTTTTGTCAAATTCTCCTCTCTTTCGGATGTTATTTTCGCATTAATTCTCTTTCGGAGGGTAAAGACTGTTATAATACAGTCACCTACCCGAATTGGAGAAAGCGGAGTTACAAAAGTCCGTTTGAGTAGTATAAGGGTTTATAGCTCGTAGAGTCCATTAGATTCTCTTTAAAATAATTAAATACCCAACGAGCAATCAGTTTACATTTTATACTTTCTTGCCTACTGTCGAGAAAGTCTAAAATGGAAATTTCTTTTCATAATTTCTTTAGCAGTGTTTTCATATCGGCTTGGTGTTCTCATATTCAATTGTTACACGAGGTGACCTCTGTCGAATGACACTGGCAACTATATTCAGCAAGCTGGGAGTGGCGCCGCTGTAGAGATTGCTCCGCTTCCTCAGCGCATCGAATGAATTCATCGACATTTATAAGGCATATTTGTGTCCTAATGCCAAATTATTGCCAATAATTTGGCATTAGGACACAAATATGCCTTATAATTCGGGGTTATCACCAGATGGATACAAGTTTTTTGTATCCATATACAAATTTATCATTTCTATTCCATATATAAGACCAACTCTGGAGTAACTCTTAGCGTCTGTAATAGGTACTTGCCAACATTGCACTGACGATGGCTCACTGGCAAAGTACTGTAGCCGAAACGCTATTATATAATTTTATTCTTATTTCTTAATAAAAACTTATCCTTAACTTCTATTTACATTCAAAATATATATTCATTTTTTTTGTCAAACTCTCCTCTCTTTCGGGTGTTATTTTTGCATTAATTCTCTTTCGGAGGGTAAAAGACTGTTATAATACATTCACCTACCCGAGTTGGAGAAAGCGGAATTACAAAAATCCGTTTGAGTAGTATAAAGGTTTATAGCTCGTAGATTCCATTAGATTCTCTTTAAAATAACTGCTTAAGAAAATTGAAGTATTCGAGCAGTCGATTCAATCAAGAAATGATAAAACTATATTGAGATCTAAGTCCCGAGACGACAGCAGCAACAACACTAAAGGCAAGTGGGTCGCAAATAGTAGTCCAAATTTTTATCGTGCGAATATAACGCACGGTGTGGGCAGTCCCAATGCACCCCAGAGCAGTATGAATAACTATGCATGGAATTACAGTGCAAACTGCTCAGAGGCAGGCAGTGATAACGTGCGACGTGGCAGTAAAAAGCGGCCTAATAAGAACTCGAATCGCTGGAAAAGCAATGTAGCCGTCCTTAAGTTAGACGGCGGGGGTAATACTGACCACCCAGGAGTTCGCCGTGACCACATAAGCCGCATAGCCTCAAATATATCGTCCTAGGTAAGGCCAAACCGCAATTTGAGGTCGAATCAAACCAAACACGCCTCAAATAATTGCCTTGTGCATAAGGAGCTCAACAGTAAGCTCCCGCTCACTAAGAGCAAGAACGTTCTTGCAGGTAGCCAATTCAGCCTACGGATGCGTTAACAGGGCATTAGCGCAGGTAGTTCGCCATGTGGCGACTCTAAAAGCGCTGTTATTATCTCCGACAGATGCTGGAATTGTGACGTTACCGGATAGCGCACTAGCGTTTGTTCGGAGCCGTGTACCCTCAAATGCTACACACGTAAGCTTGAGGGCTACACATGGACGAATTGCCCTAAATGTCTGCAGCATTATAGGGCATTCGATGAGTCGACGTCTAGCTGCAAGGCCTTCAGCTCTGATTTTAGGAACAGAGAGCTTATATAGCTCGGAAGGCCGCGGCTGTATAAGGACTCTTGCCCGTATATACACCCAACCACGAAGCAAAGCCACGCACGTAAGCTATAAAGGGAGGTGGTAGTCGAGGGAACGTTAATGACCATGATGTATCATCATGAGTCGCTCCAAAAAGCAATCAATTCGGAACAATGGTTAGGAAACGAACCAATTACGTCCGAAATAATTTCCGACAACCTTGTGCATCCGATCGCGGCAGACGTACAAAGCTTTATCACAGCAGCTGTCAAAAGCCAAATAGATGACAATTGCATCTTGAGTACGACTGTTATGCGTACTCGTGCATAGCGATGTATTACTATATGCGATTTTTTTTGTAATTTAGTCGCAATCGCATACTAATACTATTGAGTTTCATTTTGAAAACAACAATTGCTCCGACCGCAACTACAGCGCAGAGGAATTAGTTATAATGCTCCATGGAGAGTGATCATTTCTGCACAGACAGAATCCTACGAGCCACCAGCCCAATGCGAGCAACAAATCGCCGGCCGGCAATCCAACGTCTGTCCTCAACACTGCCGAAGACAACGACAGGAAAAGCGGAGAGCCCGTATTGCACCCTTACGCACCAAGTCTTACTAACAGTGACGACGCGCACTCTGGGTACACAAGCAATGAGGTAGACTCCGCCGCCACACTTCAACGCCGAGGAAGTCGAAATATCACCCGACGAAAAGTCAAAACGAAGCCAAGAAGCGGACGAACGATCTCAAAGCGGCATAGGCACATAGCCAACTAGATGCTATCCACTTCTCTGAAGGATACGCCGAGAATCAGCACCGTCCGAACATCGAAGAGCCTCCTTTCCGCGATTGACGACAATTCTCATTTCGTCCTGCCTTCGACTTTTCTTTTATTGCCATTAAGTTCACATGCGCGGAATGCGAAAACATGTTTCTCAGTTGTAATCGATATGGGTGTAATAACTTATATTAGTATATTTTGTTGTTATCGTACGTAATTATGTACTGACCAATCAGGTAATCTATCGTCGACCGCACTAAAGAGAGTAGGAGGTAGTAAATAATAGTACATTATGTAACAAAGGCAATAAGTCGAATATTTTTCCCGCGTGTGAGTTTACTGCCCAAGCTTGCGAAGCGAAGCGAAGGCAGTATCATCCGAGAGCAAAATCGACTTTTTTCTCGAGTTACATATAGCACTTTATGCCGATCTCAACTGTGGCCACTTTTTGACTCGGAAAGCGGGACTAATGGACTGTTAAAAGAAAATCGAAAATCAGGATTATTGGTAAAATTTGATAAAATAAAGGTATTTTGACTATTTTCTAGTTATGTCACTTTTCTCCCTAGGGAAACACTTTTTTCCCGCAAATAATGTTTGCGGGCATATATATATATATATATATATATATATATATATATATATATACTAGGAGGGTACCTCCCTCCTCGCTCCGCTCGCCAACCACCAAAGCATCATGAAAGTTTTTTTTTATGAAGGTTTTCTATTTTTCCACACCACCCGGGAGGTAAATAGATTGGCGCATTTTTTTGTTTTGTTAATTAAGCTTTTTTATACATTCAAATTTATGTTTTATTTAATTCATTTATAAATAAATATATGTAACTCATACTTACATTTATTTATATTTAGTTTTAAGTATTATATTTTTTAACATATATATTTATTTTAATTTTGTTTTTTATTTGAATGTAATATTGTAAAGCTCTTTTTAATTCGTATGTAATAATCTATATATGTAAATTTAATATTAATGAATATAATTAAAAAAAATAATTCTTTTGAATGTAATAATTTACATTACTTTAACTTTTGTTTTAAATTAACAATATATCTTGTTATATTATATTATGAAAAACTTAAAAATTTCACTCATTTAAATCTAAATTAATTTGCATGTATTTTTTTTTATGAGTTATACTTTTTACATATTTTTTAGATTAATAATAGTCATAATGAAGATGAATCCAAAAATGTATTTTATAAAATTTAAGTCTTATAAATCTAAACAAATTGCATGTATTTTATTGATGCATACTTTTTGCAAATGAGGAGGGCATGAGGAGGGTTGGGAGGAGGGCTATGAGGAGGATACAAAGAGGAGGGGCGAGGAGGGGCGAGGAGGGCAAAAAATAAGATCAAAATAACGTATTTTTCGAAACGATATTACCTTGTTTTGAGGAGGAGAATGAGGAGGGCAAAATGAGGGGCGAGGAGGGGCGAGGAGGGCGTAAATCTTATAAGATTTACAAACAACTATATATATATATATATATATATATATATATATATATATATATATATATATATATATATATATATATATATATGAAAATATGGTCATATTTGGCTCCGAACAACTTTAAATCTATGAGCTTAAAGAAATCTGAAAAAATTTACGTGCATTCTACATACTAAAAGGAAAATGTTTTTTTGAAATTTTTGAAAAAAATAATTAGGTATACAAATAATACGTTTGACCACTTTCTAGTTCTTTTGCTCGTTTATTCGATTAGCTATTCCAGTAACCATATATTCGATTTACGAAAAAATACATACTGGTAGTGCGAGCGTGAATATTATAGCAGCGCGTACTTAGCGTTCAGCATACGTAGTGTGGATACTGAGAATGTATACAGTGACTGTACTATATAGACTACAGATAGTTGTGTAGGTGTGAGTCTGTGTAGTCGCAATGTAGTATATGTAATTCATCTGTAACTAAACCGCCGAATAATTGCGTGACCATAATATTCGTATGGCTCATTTATTTGATTAAAAATAATATTGTTGTGTTTCTGATATATAAACAACGGTTTAATATATTAATTAATAATCGTAATTTGAGTTTGAGAAATATTATTAAACTTTCTTTTTGCCATTTTGGAATAATTGTTCTTTTAAATAATAAATAATTGTTATTGGTTTGATGCATAATTATCATTATTTATTTATTTTGATAAAATAATGTTATTATTGAATTAATTATTGAAAAATTTTCCTTTTGTGTTTTTTCGTAGAAAAGTTTACTTTCATTTTTCTAGGGAAATTAAATAGGATTTTTTAATTCTCTCTTTTTTATAGCAATTTACGCAAGTTAGTTAATTCAAATTGATATCGGATAAAAACAGTATTCATTCAGTGTTAATGTTTGTATTAATAAAATACACTGAAAGAAGCTTTCTTTTATTTTTGTGTGATAAACACTGTTTTTTTTGAGTATATCAAGCTACATGATGAAAATAAATAAACTTTATTTTAGTATTGAAAATTTGAATTAATAACTTATATTTAAATTTAAAAACTTAATAATACTTGAAATTAAAATTTTTTTTCTATCCTAAGCGACGTAAACATATAATTATAACACAAGAAGATGGCGAATCAATGCGACATCTCCTTCGACGAAACGGTAGAAACCGAGATCCAAGCGTGGATTCTACGTTTACACGGACAAGAGTAAAATATTTTTTTAAACAGGCTCGAATTAAAAAGCGATGGCACGCAATTCGCGGAAAGCGATAGAATATATAGACGCTTGGTGGCGACTACATAGCGACCGATTTCATAGATAGCTTAGATAGCACAAACATTGAAGAGCAGAAAACTCGTCGAAAAGCGAAGCTCGACGAAGTATTAGCGGATGCAAAATTGAGCAATAGGACGCAGACCGAAATTCTGAATAGACAGCAATATTTGGCAAGCAACCGAACAGAAACGGACCTACCAAGCGACTTTGCTCCAATAGCAACCAGCTCTAGTCAGATGAAATCGGTGAATATGTCCATGACGGCATGCCAAGAGAATGGACAAATGAATACTGGTGATGTAATACACGATGCAAGAGCAGAAGCAGCAGCGCAAAAATCGGCTCCTACAAGATTGAAATGCAGCAGCGCATGTAGTGGTTGTTACGACAGCACCGGTACATACACCACTTACAGAAGTAACTATACCACCGGCGTATGAACCACCTACATAACCGCTCACGCTACCGCCACCACCACCAGCAACGCCACTGGCACTGTGGGGAATCGAGTTGCCCAGTGTCACGGCATCATCACGTATGCTAGCAATAACGAGTACTAAAAGTACAACTACAACTGTTACTGCACCTGGCTCAGGGGGACCAGGTAAAACTAGTGGCCCGACTACAGTACTTTCTACGGGTACAAGGAAATCTGCAAATGCGCGGGAAAATTCAAATATGAGCCGTAGCACTCGAAATGGTAAACACACAAGCATTGGTACAGGAATACGGTACTCAAGTGAGAGAACTTCAAGAGATTGTTGCTGAACTGTATAATCAGACGAATATATATAAGGGGCAAGGAGCAAAGCCTAAAAACAACAGGGGTATTACTTTTCAAGACACATTCGACCTACGATAAGCCGATGATGACCAGCTGCATGATAACCCTAGGGCACGATAAGAGGTTGTCGCAAGCGGGGGTAGATCGTGACTTAACGATCTTAATAATCAAGAGAGGAAATATCAGCAACGGCTAATGAAAGGGATCAGACTCTCCAAACCCGACCAGAGTCTGGGGAGAGGGGAGTGCCTCTGTATTCCGAGACAATGCGACAATCGCAGAACAGTACGTTTTTTAATCATCGAATGAATGATATTGGAAGAATTCCTGCTACGCGTCAATGAGTGCCGCACACTGGCCCGCATAGAGGATGAGGACCTCTTGAATGCCATGACGGAATTGCTGAATGGAGCAGCACTCCAATGGTGTCGTCAATCCAGAAAGAATTGGCACACCTGGCAAGATTTTTGCGAAGCAGCAATACGCTGTTATAGCGTTGATAGCCGTTATCACCAGCGGTTAATGACGGAAGCGTCTGCGTGAACCCAAGGATTTACTGAACCAGTCACAGATTATGTATGTTCTCTGCTCTCATACATTAATAAATTTGAAGTTCCTTGGAATGATGAAAGGAAATTGCAACTCATTTATCAAAATATGCCGTCAGAGTTTCGAGCGATTGTGAGTAAAGAGAAAACCACGGATCTAGATACTTTGATTCGGTTGGCACGGCAGGCAGAAGCTGTCGTGGAGGTTCGGCATAACTAGTAAAAACCACCTGCAGTTGATAAGTGTTTCCTACATCAATTGGCGTATAAAGGGCCACGCGCACCGACAAATTATTACAAAATGAGTCTGGCTGCAATTGCTGAAGGTTCGCCTATAGACTTGTCCTAGAAGGTTGACAAGCTGCTGGAGAAAAAATTGAGTGCAAAGCGCAACGCTCCAAGTCTGGCAGCAATTTCGCAGAGTTCACCTCAAGACATTTCAGCTATCGAAAAGTTATTCGAGGAAAAACTAAAACGATAACTGCTGAGAAAGCAGCGACGCAAAAATCGGCTCCTACAAGATTGAAATGGTCGTATTATAAGAGAGGTGGCAGTCCAACACGACGAAGTCTCACACGCCAGCCGGCCAGCGACAAAAATAAAGCATAGTGACAAAAATAAAATAGCTGGTCAGGATACAATACAAGAACGTGTCCTGTATGTGCGAGAAACGACCGGAGAGAGGAGGCGTTTAGAACAGGTCCCTACCACCCCTGCAGCCAACTTCAGGACCTCACCGGTTCACTCTAAGGAGACCAACGAAGCAAAAGCGAAAGTTGAGCCTGTTCTTTCACCGATCGCGACGGAGGGAGAACCGATAATATCTCACGATATGAAAGACGCTTCTGAGGAATCTGCTCTTTACATCGAGAGAGACTACTCTCGCTGGTGGATGCAAGTGGGAGTTGGTAGATTCCGAGTGCGGGGACTGCATGATGGAGGTGCTGCACGTACATTTATGGGACCAGTTGGATTGCAGATTGCTGCAGCGTGTAATAAGAAGATTGCACCAAGTAAAGGACCAGGCGTGCGTATGGCTAACGATCAGATTTCATCTGTTACCGAATATGCCGATTTGCCATTCTATATAGGTGAACTGTGACGCCACTTAGCGGTCGTTATCCTACCCGAGATACCAGAAAGATGTCTTCTCGGTGTAGACTTTAAGGCCAGCTTACTCCAAACAATTTTGAAAAAATCTAAATTTTTTTTTTCATAAATTGCTACTGTATACTCGTAGAAATAGTATAGAATTAGTCCCGAAGGTCAGCAAGACCGAGAAGCAGGTATAAAAGAGTGGGGAGCGGTGCGCGCCAAGCGGTAAATCCGGCCGCTCGAACGCCTTCGGTAGCACGAATAAAAACTTTAAACTGATTTTTCTCCGAACCACGTTTTTTCGCACGGATGACACTCTCATTTCAAAACTATTGCACTTATCGAACATGAACCCAACGGCATTTTACTCTTTAGATGTCTGGCTATATCCTCAAGCAGAACCAGAAATATTCATTATTATTTAAAAAAGTTATAAACAATCAAAAGTGAAAAAAAAGGGTAAAAAATGCAAAAGTCCTCCATTTTGTTTTTTTTTCATTGAAAATGTTTCATTCTGCTTGAGGCCATAGCCAATTCGATACAGAACGTGAAACCGTTTTGTTTTTTGCTTTCAGATAATTCGTTTCCAAGAAATGATCTCATCTACTAATCAGACGAGTTTCAGCAGCCATTTTCAAAACCGCCATTTTGAACAAAAAAAAAATTTTAAAGTAATTTAATATATGTGCTTTTATATGTAAAAAAAATTGATTACTCAACATGTTTTGTACTATGAATAAAATTTATTGAAAAAAATCACGTATTTTGGAGTAACCTGGCCTTAAGCGAACGTTTAACGCGTACATCCTACGTCGGGAAAATAAACTAAAGGTAGAAGGGATTGAGGAGCTTCTTCCTCTCGAGATAGCGCCAGTAGGGGTCGATGAGCGAATACCTGTCTTCTCTGTTGGACTTGCCGACATTACAAATGTGCAACGCTTGCAATTGAAAGAAATGCTGGTTCGAGTATTGCCAAAGGGCAAAGTGCGTTTAGGTCGCACCAATCTAATCAAGCATAAGATAGATGTGGGATCTGCGCGGCCTATAAAGCATCGATACTATTCAGTATCAAAGAAACTTAAGGATGAGATGCATGAACAGGTGCATAAGGTGCTGGATGCAGTGGTCTTTCCAAGATCCAATGGCGAATGGTCGAGACCAGTGGTAATGGTGCGAAAATCTGACGGCTCTTACCGCTTTTGCGTCGACTATAGGAAGTTGAACGGAGTGACTAGAGTGCCTGCATATCCGCTTCCTTATATGGATTCTATTCTGCAAAAATTACAGAAAGCACGCTATATCTCCAGTATTTACCTGCGCAGCGCATATCATCAAGTGCCGTTAGATGAAGAATCACGGCACTTGACCGTATTTACAGTGACAGGCCTTGGCGTTTTCAAATTCTGTTCTCTCCCGCATGGCGTATCTGGCGGACCCGCAACGTTCCAGGAATTGGGCGACAAAATTATCGGCCCTGAGCTTGATCTACACGCCTACTCATATATGGACGATATGATAATAACAACAGAAACTTTCGAAGAGCACTTAATATGATTGGAGTATGTTCTCCACAGAATTATCGATGCAGGTCTTACCATCAATTTTGATAATAGCGAGTTCTGCCGCAGTGAAATTATATTTTTAGGGGTCCTCGTAAATTGAGATGGATTCCAGCTGGATCCAGAAAAGAGCGCCCCAGTATTGGAGTTTCCTGCTCCGAAAGATCTCAAACAGCTTTGACGGTTCCTAGGAATAGCGTCGTGGTACCGGAAATCGTTTAATGATATCGCCACGATTGCTGACCCGCTTACCCATCTTATGTGATCAAATATCAAGTATGTATGGGGTGATGAGCAGCATATGGCGTTCGAACAGATTAAAGCGCTCATCGCATCTGCTCCTGTGTTGCATAGTCCATCCTTTGACCAGCAGTTTGTCATACAAACCGATGCTATCGCCACCGGTCTGGCAGCGGTGCTCGCGCAAACCATTGTTCGAGTTGAACACAGGTTGTGCGTTGCGGACCGCACGTTGACATCCGCTGAAAGGAACAACTCATCAACCGAGCGAGAGTGTCTCGCAGTACTGTGGGCCATAAGAAAGTTGCGATCTTATGTAGAAGGTTATCTCTTCAAAGTCATTAAAGACCATCGTAATCTGAAATGGTTGCAAAGTATTCAGAACCCTACAAGATGCTTGGCACGCTGGGCTCTTGAAATGCTTGCCTGTGACTTCGATTTAGAGTATAGGGAAGGCAAGATAATCTGGGTGCTAAACGCATTGTGTCGCATGTACGAGCATGAGTCGGAGGTACCAGTTTCGTCAGTCAGTTGCCCAGACGAGGATACTAATGATTCCTGGTATCTGGCGATGAAAGCGAAAGTTCACGCCAATCCTACAGAGCATCCATATTGAAATATAGTTAGCAACCTACTGTATTATTATCGATCAGATCCTTCGATTCAAGATCTTTTAGAAGACCAGGATGCTTGGAAGCTAGTTGTACCAAAAGAAGCGCAGATTCAAGTCCTACCTGAAGGGCATGACGACCCTGCAGCTGGACATTTGGGACTCGCAAAAATATATGAGCGTATCTTATTGCTATATTATTGGCCGCTAATTTATAAGTACATAGCAGAATATGTGCGTCGCTGCGCAGTATGCCAGCAATGCAAAGCTGTCCAATTAGCACTCGGTGGACTTATGGGCCGGCATATTGTAACGAAGCCATGGGAAGTAGTAGCTGGAAATATTATGGGCTCCAACTCCCGTACACCGAACGGTCATGAATACCTGTTAGGATTCCTGGACCTCTTCACGTGCTCGGTGGAGTGTACTCCCATTCGCAAAGCAAAAGCAAAAACGATTAAAAGGGAACACCGAGAGAAGATCGTCCTACGCTTCGGAGTACCGGAGACGTTCCAGCCTGATAATGGAACGAAGTTTAATAACAAGAAAGTGGACCGATTGCTAGAAGAACATGAAGTTGTCCATACGACGATACCACCGTATCATGCGCAAGCAAATCCCGCAGAACGAGTAAACCGCACTTTCAAGACCATGATCACGTCGTATACAGAGACAAACTATAGTACTTGGGATTTGCATATTCCCGAGCTAATGTTTGCCTACAATACCGCCGTACAAGAATCTACGAAACTGTCACCAGCTTTTCTGAATTTCGGACGAAACCCTGTGCCTCCAAGTACGTATAAGCAGCAAGAAGAACTCGCGGCAACGCAGAACGCCAAGCTAAATATGATAATAGCAAGCGGCGAGATGTAGAGTATGCTGTTGTCGAGAAAATATTACGGCGTAATCGCATTCTTTCATGTGCGCCCCGAGGAATTACTGCTAAATGGACCTCTAGATATACTGGGCCATACGTCATTTCTGAGAAACAAGGATATAATACCTACCAACTGACTGACAAAAATCAAAACAAGGTGGAACAAATCTTCATGAATGATTTGAGATCATACTTTGATGACAACACCATGGCTTCGGACTCCGAAGACGAGGCTGTAGAAGATGCTTCGAAGGACAACGAGAGACCAAGTCTCCTCGAGCTTCAGCCAGACGAGTCGCGAGCGAACGTTAGGCCGTTAGTAGTAGGGAAAAACGTGGTAGGCTGCGTCAAACAAGTGTAGTAGTCAAGCGTCAGGATAGGGTCGTAAGTAACAATGTAGGTAAGAGACCTACTAGAGTACGTGAAGTAACCGTTAATCGCGATGCAGCGTCTGCGGAAATCACGAAAAGTATACCTAAACGAGGTCGAGGAAGACCAAAGGGGTCCACAAAACCCCCTGCGCCTCGATGTAACATATCCCCGAGATGCACGCGATTTAAAACGGTGAAAACGAAAAATTAGAAGCGCGCTTTCTTCGCATTGTATCTGAATATTTATTCGCTCTATAACTATTTATTGTAACTGCGCCCTTGGGCACCTTCAGAAACCCTTAATTAACACCATTTTTCTTCCCGCCGTCTAGACCAACCACGGATCTATCATAGGCGATTCAACGCTTGGCCGCGGAGATATCCGCGAAGTTGCTGGTACACAGAGCGGAGAACACCCAGCAAATCATTAAGAAACCCTTAAGTTCAAAGTTTAGCAAGGCTACGAATGAGCATGTAGTCACTTTTTACATTTTTTAGCAAATTTCAACAACCATTTATTCAAGAAAATAAAATCTCTGTAAAAAATAGCAACAAGGGATTTTTTAGAAAACTTTCTGAATTTTTCATAAAATATGGTTCTAAAACCTTTTAATGTCCCTTTCGATTAATTAAATTCATTTTAAACTTAAAATCCATAAAAAAGTGGGTGTGATCACTCGAACCATTACACCAAAAATCATGAAGATAGCTGTTTTCAGTACACAAGTGACTGCCATAGTCGCAAAAGTGCTATATTTATATAAAAAAATCAAAATAACATGAAATATTAAAATTAAATTAAAAATCATTTAGTAAAAAAATCGATTTTCTATGTCGAATGATAACTTAAGTAACGGCATTATTCTTTTTGAAAATTTTCACAAATGTAGCTTTTAAGTATCTGATGACTGATTTCTTTGCCCAGATCATGTGGACATTTATTTTTCAAGATATTTGAGGTTATGTTTTTTCAAACTTTTTCTTGATCGCTTAACTCTCGAGAACGGCGCGATCATTTTTTGCAAACTGGGACTCATCTTTTTCATATCTTAATGAGGATTCGAAATTTAAAAGAAATTTTAAGATTCATCAACTGGTTTTTGTTTTACATCGATTTTTCTATTATACGTTATTCAGAAATTAATGAGGTAAATTCATTTGGTATGTAAATATACTATAATCACTTCAGAGCAAATGCATTTGAAAGAGAATAAAATTATCTATCTACCCGACACGAAATTCTTTATAAGTTATTTTCCTTCTTTTGTTGTACACGAAAGCATAATATATTTTAAAACGGAGATATTTTGGAAACATGATGGAAAATCTTTATAAATAGATTAAGATGGAAAAAGGTTTCCACTGTCTCTTGACAGTCTTGGCTGAGCTCTTTGACAAGAATATAAAATCTTTTATTTTTCAAGACATTTGAGGTTATATTTTTTTTATTAATTTTTTATTGCCTATATATATATCTTGGGTATCACGCGGTAATTTTTACGAATTGTTAAATTGCTATGGCAGTCACTTGTGTACTGTTTACAGTACACAAGTGACTGCCATAATCGCAAAATGGCAAAAGTGCTATATTTATATAAAAAAATCAAAATAACATGATATATTGTTAAAAAATTATTTAAATTCACATTTTAGCAATAAAATTATATTTAGCTTCAAACAACTTCAAATATATGAGCTTAAGAAAATCCGAAAAAATTCACGATTATTTATGTATACTATAAGGAACTTTTTTGCAGAAATAAATTTATCTTTTTGTATGTTCTCGTTTTTCCAGAGAATTATCCATAAAGGTATATATGGAAATATGGCCACCTTTTGCTCCAAACAACTTTAAACATATGGGATTAAAAAAATATGAAATAATTTACATGCATTCTACATACTAGATAGAACGTTTTTTCTGAAATAAGAAAGATTTTTTTTGTTTTCGATTTCCTAGTGAATTACTCGTATATTATATAACCGGGTTTTAATCAGTAAATTCGCGATATATTATTATAAGTTACAACATCAGGATAACGCGGGGGAAGTGGTGAAGTCAAGGACGACTCAACGTGTTCAATATAAAATATATGTGTATTCAATAAAATAGCAAGGATGTACATGCACACCGCATGCATGCGCTCTCACAGGCACGAACCGGGCGAGAAAATCCCGAGCACGAACCAGGCGAGAAACTCCCGAATGAACGAGAGACAAAGAGATAGGAGAGCCGAGAGTCGAACTCGTACTTACATATAATCATCGGCGTCGGGTCGCGCTCGGCCGCAAGGAATCTGTCTGTCCGTAGGCTCGTCTCTGCGAAGCTCGCACAAGTCGCCGCCGTATCTACCGCTATTGCTGTCTCTGCCGCTTTCGCCGTAGCCCACGAATGTATCCACGCCGGGCTAAGTTTCGCGTTCGAGCAATAGACTACCATACACTAGACGTTAGCTGAAGCGTCTCTCCCGAATAATTGCGGCTTCGCGCTGCCCGTTCCCTCCCTTCGGCCTACCTATACTCTCTCTCTCTCTCTCTCTCTCTCTCTCTCTCTCTCAGCTTTTCTCGGCTTGTTCTCGTTCCCTTGTCGCCGCTGATCATGCCTTTGACAACTGGAAATGATTACTACATGTTTGATATGTGTGTGAGAGAGAGAGTATGTGACGAGGTGCCATTACCCGCCACAATACATGTATATTCACGAATTCTCAGAAACTATCCTATATTATATATATATATATATATATATATATATATATGGATAACTCTCTGGTAAATCGAAAACAAAACAATTTTTTTTTATTCAGAAAAAATGTTCTATCTAGTATGTAGAATGCATGTAAATTATTTCATATTTTTTTAATCCCATATGTTTAAAGTGGTTCGGAGCTAAATATGATCATATTTTCTTATATACATTTATGGATAATTCTCTGGAAAAACGAGAACATAAAAAAAGATAAATTTATTTCGGCAAAAATAATCCTTATAGTATGTAAAATAATCGAGAATTTTTTCGGATTTTTTTAAGCTCATATATTAAACTTGTTTGAAGCTAAATATGATTTTATTGCTAAAATGTGAATTTGAATAATTTTTTTAACAATATTTCATGTTATTTTGATTTTTTTTATACAAATATAGCACTTTTCCCATTTTGCGACTATGGCAGTCACTTTTGTACTGAAAACAGCTATCTTCATGACTTTTGGTGTAATGGTTTCAGTGATCAAACCCACTTTTTTTAAGGATTTTAAGTTTCAAAATAAGTTTAATTAATACATAGGGGCATTAAGGGCACAGATGCACCTTACAATTTTAAATTAATTGATAATACGTTTTAAGGTAAAAATAAGTCATTCATCATATATTACTTGATTTTCTTCGATAAATTTGAACATTTTATCAATATATTACTAAAACCTTTAAAGCGTCCATTCGATCACATTAACTCTTTAAATCTTGCGGTATTCCATGGAAGTTTTCAGTATAGCCAATCAAATCAAACGAACGACCTTCAAAAAATTTAAAAAAATTTGTTGTTTATATTTTGATAAAATATTCAAATTTACCGAAAACAAAACAGTTAATATATGATAAGTGACTTAGTTTCACCTTAAAATGTATTATCGATTAATTTAAAATTTAAAGGTATATCTGTCCCCTTATAAGGTTTTAGAACTATTTTTTGTGAAAAATTCAGGAAATTTGCTAAATATTCCTTTGTTGCTATTTTTTTTATGAGATTTAGTTTTGTTGAATAAATGGAGGTTGAAATTTGCTACAAAATGTAAAACATAACTATATACTCATATTTAGCCGTGATCGAATCTGAACCTAAGGGTTTTAAAAAATATGAAAAAATTCACATACATTCTACATACAAAAAAGAACATTTTAACCGAAGAAATAAAAAAAATCATCTTTTTCTGAAGTCGATCTCCCACAGAGTCACGCATATATACATCTATCAGTTTCATAAAGTCAAAGCGAACGTTTACATGATGGTATTTTCGGCAAAAGTCAAGAACTGCTAAACTGAAAAATGCAAGTAGTTCTGCGGTTCTCTATATTTTAAGCTGAAATTCTTGCACGTATTCTTGATGAGATTACCAATAACTTCTACCGTGGATTTTTAAATTGGTTAAAAATGGTTAAGAATTTCTAAAAATAACAGGACTTCTTAAAGCAACCTTTTTTCAGAATTCTGAATGTACTATCTGATTTCGCGAGGAAACTTATGCTATGAAAATAATTTTTAGCCCGGATGATTATTCTTTTACTAGGCTGCACTCTAGTCGTTCCCTCTCTTAAAAGACAGATTCTGATAACAAGGGCAATTGGAATTTAATTTCTATTTATACACGGTAAATTATTGTTTATAAATGTAGAAATTGTTGTTATTCCATTTTGATTTTTATAAACAGAAATGGCAGTATAAATGAGCAGGGTCAAGAAAGCGGATAAGAGGAGGAGGTGAGGAAAGGCTAGGGGGAGAAAGGATGGAAACAGCGCTTTCAAAATAACAAAATGTCTTAAACAATTTAAGATTATTTTATGAAGAAATAGTGAAGATGGCGAGCGGAAGAAAATAGGAAAAGAGACTGGAGGAAAGACAAAATCGTCAGAGATGACTGCTATAACTATACAATATGGAAATATATATATATATATATTTATATTTATATAAATGTATACCTGAATGATGACTCGGAATATTAAGTGGTGTTGCAGGATCACTCTGACTCAAGTTAGTTGTTAAATCCTTTAATAGCTCTTCCTTCTCCGTTTTGCGAGCAAAACAAAAATCTGTGATTTTATTTTGAAAGATAACTAGCAGCTATAATAAAATTAAAATATGTTATAATTAATTCATATATATATTTATACAAACGCATTTATACATATATATATATATATATATATATATATATATATATATATATATATATATATATATATATATATATATATATATATGAAATTTAGCTATCTCTTTCCGTACTCATTGTAAATTAAATTTTGTTATGACCACATAATAACAAACTTATTTTCGATAGACTTAAGCGTTACTGATGGTCATATATTATGAAAATTAATCATTTCATATCTGTGCCTGTCCCAGAAAGCAATATAGATCGCTGAAACTATGTGTAACTGGATTTTAAAATATTTAAATTTTACATGTTTTTGTGTATATAAATAGCTTTTATTGCTTTTGAAAAAATCTTACAAGAAAATATTCTGTGTAATAAAAATTCTCATCAACTCGGACTTAAAAGTACCGTCGGATAGAGCCTGTACCAGGCCTGGTTTCCGGATGGCCGATAGTTCGGAAAACTATCGTCTTAGGCCTGATTTGAACCTCCCGTGAATCACTTTTATGGTGGGGCCGATATTCAAAGATGATCCTTGGCCGTGCCTTAGCCGAAGGTCTTATAACTCTCGACGAAACAGCGTCTGGGCCTTGAGCCAGGCCCCGCTGTATATGTCAAATATTTATCGAGTAGAGTCCGGGAGTGCCCTGGCTTGCCAGCTTTCGACCATTTATAATTAAACGGTAAACTATTGTCTCAGGCCTGGCCGAGACCTCCAATGAAACGCTTTTATGGTCGGACCGACATTAAAAGCTAAGCCTGAGCTTGGCCTTAGCCGACCGTCTTCCGACACTCGACAAAAAATCGTCTGAGCGTTGAACCAGGCTCTACTCAGATCTTTGCGAATGTCATTCGAGTATCGACCAGGTAACGTCTACAGCTTGGGCAAAGCCTGGTTGCCGTTAGATTAAAAAGAAATGTTATTTTTATTGATAATACAACAATTGAAAGAATTAATTTAGTATCAGTTTTAAGTTATTGCTTATAGTAGAAATGCAAATATTTGTATATATTTACACATTATATAACACATTATGTTATATATTATTTAACTTACAACTATACTTATAATAAATGCATTTATATATTACATATTACGCTTGTGATCGCACACTTTGGACCGAATATGCTCGAACGTTACATGGCAGCCGTTTGATACATTCCTTATATAAAAACCAAGTACCACTCCATGCGCATGCTCATTTACATTTCTTACATTTCTTATAGGTAGCTATCTGATGGATGCAAATAAAAATTAATAGGGCCGTCTACCGCTTAGCGCATGGTGTCGAATTTAAATTTCAAAAAGAGTAATATTATTATGAAAACATAAAAAATTATTTTAATCTGTACACAATTGAATTTTTTATGTTTTACAGCAATCTTATAATAAAGTGTATTTTTTTTAAATATAAAATAGTTTTTGCATATCCGCATACTAATAAGAGTACATGAACAGTTAAACAGGAAAAATATCTATTTTTAATATTATACATTAAAAATAAATATTAATACACAGTATTATAATATAATTATATAATAATAATATAATAATAATATTAATAATAATATGAATAATAATATACTACCATTTAATATTATACATTATAAATAATAAATATTTTTAATATTGTACATTCAATTATTAAACACTTTTATTCAATATATCTTATATCCTGCGTTTAAATGGAGTAAAAAGCCTATGTAAAAGAAAGTCTGACCTGCGAATTCATCGAGATAGCCCCCCCCCCCTCCCGGCTATAGCGTGTTTCCTTTGTTCGTTTGCCAGGGGAGTTATTCTCAAAGTGCTAAACCGTACATGACAATATTTATTGAAAAAATAATTACATACGTATTTTGAATGTAAATATTTTTGGACAAATCTTGTGATATACGGTTTATCACTTTGAGAATAACCCCCCGGTAACTCTCTCTCTCTCTCTCGCTCTCTCTCTCTCTCTCTCTCTCGCACGTTCTCGTACTGTAGACATACATCCTATCTCGCTCTCGCTTTGTACTGTTTTTCTGCCGCAGCCGTACCTGTCGGGCGTTTCGTGACAGGACTAGTGAAGTCACCGTTCTGCAAGCCAGCACAATTGCAGTTTTCAATATCAGGTGCATTGTGTTTGCAGAATAATTAATCAACTCAACCGGTGCTTCGAATTTGAGATTAGGCGATCAACATCTTCCGCACGCCATTAAATAGGTCCTGCGCATACCCCGAGTCACAAGAGCGACAGGTACGTGCGAATATTAACACCGCGGCAAGCGAGACGACGTATCTCAGCGAGAACGTTACGCTATGGAAGCCAGCACTCAAAGCTGTGCTGAATGTGGTTTACTCCCTAGTAAAGGCAAAGCATACAAGTACCGCTGCGTTAAATGTAGCAAGTCATGTCACGTTAGATGCATGATCTTGCAAAACAACGCAGCGGAAAAATCATATATGTGCAAAACTTGCACCAGTAGAGGCGTGAAAGCAACGTCAGTGAAGCGTACGAGCAAGTCGGCACACACACAAGATGTGACGTCACGCCGTACAATAAGTGTGCGTGTCCCCACCGCGCTGTCTATATCTTCGCTGCCTGCTAATAAACAGAAAATTGTAAGCGCGGTGCATACACGGGCAGCTCCCACTTCTACAAGGACTCTCTCAGGCACTAACACCAGCGCAGAAGCAAGTAATAGCGCTGCTTCGCTTTGCCAGAAAGAGTCGAGTGGAAACGGCACACTCGATAATGAGCAGAGTAGTAGTTACACGTAACTATTCAAACACGCCACTATTCCGTCCAACTAAGGAGTACTACGGGCAGTAGGCGAGCAGGGGCAGCAGACTACAGCACATCAGCAGGTTGCAGACCTAAAAGCGCGGTCCACTACCCGCAAAGCCAGCATGCGTAAATCCATTATCGCCGACGACGAACCGGAAAACTCGCAGTACGTTGACATCAGCACAGAAGGTTATTACAACTAAGGTTTCTTCCATGACGGCTGAGTTTAATAAAAACCTCTCCATTTTAAAATCAGTGCCAGGGCTGACAAAAGAAGTAGGGTTATTAAAGTTGAACTTGGAAGTCAGGGAAAGAAAACTGTCTGATCAGAACTCTTTACTGGATGAGTTCCAAAGAAGACAGGCCTTACTAGAAAACAAGAACAAAGAATTAACCGAGAAATTGCTAACTCTAGAAAATAAGATAGATTATAAGCAGAATGTAAATAACAACCCTCTGGCGGTTCCAGAGATTGACTCACTGGGCTCTGAAAAGCCGTGCGTACCTCTCTCCGGAAGGAATCGAACGCGGGCCCATTTACGTAGGTCACAGGGATGTCGAGATAATATTAAAAACTTAGATATTGTTTTAGACTCAGTTAATGAGCCCCCGTCGAGACGAGGTTCAACATCTGCCTCTGGAGGAAGCAGTAATAGCCAAGATAGGAGGGGATACAGTAGCAGTGCAGAGAGCGCTGAGCTAATAGTCTCTGGAATAGTCGGCTGCTCTAAAGCAAAGGCTGATCCAGTAGACGTTACTTACATCGTTCTCAGTACTGTTCTGCCTTCTCTTCTCAAAGATGAAATTATTAACGTTAGGCCAGTTGCTCCCCCTGCGATGAGGGGTCGAACCTCCAAAACAGATGTTGAAGACAAAGGAATGAGTTAAAAAAACATGTACCAATGCTAGAAAGTCCATTAAACCGCCACCTTTAATTGTCCGTCTCGCGAGCAATAGATTAGCTAAGGAAATTATGCAGGCAAAAACTACATTCACACGATTTAACACCACCGATATTGATCTCTCTCGTTTGAGCGAAGAGATATCTAAAAACTTTTTCCACACGAATATCTTTATTAATGAAGTCTCGAGTGTTTCAGCTTATACCGAGTTCAAAGGCTCAAGTTAATAACTAAAAGTCTCAGATTTAAGTTCGTGTGGCACAGGCACGGCAAATTCCTCGTTCGAATGGGAGAGGGAGAAAAAGTTCACACTTTCACCTCTGCGTCCGATTTGTCAACAATAACTAATCTTCATAAAACGAACTGCAACCAAGCATCGGCATGTACAGAACTTAGCAATAGTAACAATAACAACAATAACCTTAATAATAATATTAACGATATTATTAATAGTAATGGTAGCAACATTCACTCAAATAATAATACTAAATCGGATTGACTAGGTAAAAACTCTGCTCGTGAGACAGACGGAGGAGTGAACATGAGAGCGGGTTTTTTCAATTCAAATTCTATCAGACATTGCATTGAACAAATCCGTCAATTTCTTTGTAAGAACTCCTATTTGGAGTAGCTGAAATGTGGCTGGAAGATGAGAAAGCCAGCGATCTCATTTATATAGACGGTTACTCACTTGTGTGGCAGGATAGAAATGTACATGGGAGGGGAGTTGCACTGTATGTCCGCGACGGATACAGGGTTAGAACACTAGCTGAATCAAACACTGATGGACTGGTTAAACCGAAAATGTCAGAGTACATTATGTGCGAGATACAATATGGAGAAATGGAGCCTGTCTTCGTCGCGGTCATTTACAGGGCCCCTGTCATTGCATTTCTAAAACATTCGGATCTTGTCTACAAGTTGAGAGAATATTGTGACTCTTACAGTCACAAGATTATAATGGCTGATTTGAATGCAGATTTGTTGACCGATGGTGATGATGCAAAGTTTGTTCGCAAGCTTGCAGCTGAACTGTCACTTCAAATCGTCCAGCACGGAGCGACTCATCACACCGACACGTCGTTCACATGGCTTGACACCATACTAGTGGACATTAACGACCCAGTAGTAGACTACAATAACTTTACACCAACCTGGCCAAGCAAACACAACATCATTGACTTGGCCATAAACGTTCAAGCTCCTACTCTGTGCAATCATCCCTTTACATATAGGGACTACAAAGGAATAGATCCTTTAGAATTGCAGTCCCTTTTGTCAGGTTATGATTGGTCAGTCTTTAACGAACATCACATTGACTTAAATACAGCGTTGGACTGCCTCAACTCCAACCTATTAGATGCGATTAACAACTTAGCACCATTAAAGCGACTTACGCCTCGTACAGACAGTCCACCCTGGATAAATGATGAAATTGATCAGTTAAATAAAAAACGAGACGCAACTTATAGACGGTACAAGAGAAATAGTGATGAGCTATTTCATAGTGAGTTTATAGAATTGCGCAATAAATCTTTATCAAAGACCGAACAGGACAGGATATCATATTACCAAGGAAAGCTGCTAGGCAAACAGCAGAGTGACATCTCGAAGGAATTGCGCAATCTGGGTCTCCTACCTAAATCCAGGGGAGGTTTGCATGGGTTCACGACGAAGGAACTTAATATCCACTTTGCGGGAGTTTCAATATCAACTGATGAGGATAGTGACGTAATCGAGAACTTAGTGACATCAGCCAGTGATGAGAGTTATAAATTTGAATCTATAGGGCTGGCGGATATTATACTTGCAGTCGCGCATTTATCCTCGCAAGCGAGGGGCGTGGATGATATCCCACAGAGTGTGATAGCGAAGTCATTGCCGGTCATTGGATAACACGTAGTGAACTTGTTCAATTCTTCCCTGGAAACTGGTGTATTCCCGGACCTATGCAAGAAAGCAAGAGTGGTGCCGTTAGGCAAGTGTACTACACCATCGTCGACGTCGGACTTTCGTCCTATTGCACTACTGTGCTTTCTTTCTAAGGTCCTGGGAAATATTGCTCATGACTAGATTCTAAAGCACATGACTGAAACCAAACAATTTGACCCTATGCAGTCTGGCTACAAGAAGAACAACTCGACGCAGACTGCGTTACTAAAACTGACGGAAGATGTGAGGACAGGAATTGACAAGAAACTTGTGACTTTACTGTTACTGTTTGACTACAGCAAGGCTTTTGACACGATCTCGCCAGCTAAGCTCTTAGCAAAGCTGCGAGCTCTGGGGTTCTCCAGGCATGCATTAATTTGGATTAAATCATACATTTTGGGTAGAAAGCAAGCTGTTATTGAATGCTCTGACACCAAGTCACCTTTATTGTCAACAAACCTTGAAGTGCCCCAGGGGTCCGTGTTAGGGCCCTTGCTTTTCTGTCTTTACATCAACGACATAAAAGAATTGTTTCTTGAGCTTAATAAAGAATTCAAAAAGGACGACCCGCGACGTGTTAAACATATACTATACGCAGACGACCTTCAGATCTACATCCAGATACACCCTGATAGCGTGAACGAGGGAGTGGAGATCCTGAGTCGTGCTGCGCAAGCGGTTGTCGGGTGGGCGGATGACGCATCACTCAGACTGAATAAGACCAAGACTAAAGTTATTATTTTCGGCCCCTGTAAATATATAAACAGTCTTGAGTCACAGGTATGCCGAAGATCAGTCTGGGTGATAGCGTCTTTGTCCCATTCTCGCCGACCGTTACTAGTCTGGGTGTTATACTTGATTCTAATGATTCTAAACTGACGTGGACAATACACATTGACATGGTTGCTAAAAAGGCCAACAGAGTGTTGTATAACTTGAGATTTTTTAGAAGTCTCGACTACTGCTCTCTGGTGTATCTGGATGCATCACTTGAGCTTCGTAGCCGGCTGCAAAGACTACAAAACTCATGTGTGCGATACATTTCAGGTGCTAGGAAGGACGAACACATCACCCCCTACAGGGAACAATTAGAATGGACTCGGGTGGACTCTCGAAAAGCCGTTTTCATGGCTATAACAATGTATAAATCCTACGGGTTAAAG
This sequence comes from Gastracanthus pulcherrimus, assembly GCA_949152435.1. NCBI lineage: Eukaryota > Metazoa > Arthropoda > Insecta > Hymenoptera > Pteromalidae > Gastracanthus > Gastracanthus pulcherrimus. Next base: position 98,218,949 of record OX424576.1, on the reverse strand, counting down.
AGCCGGTCTATCTCGAGTCGCTTTTTATGAAGAACAAATCGAAGCGTCCTGTAAGGGGTGATGCAAAAGAACTCTCAGTAATACATGTGCGCACTGAAACAGGACGAAGCTCTTTCCAAGTGCAAGGTACACATTTGTGGAATTCACTCCCTCTTGCCATTCGTACGCTACCATCATTAATGGCCTTGAAGGTGGCGGTCAAGAAATACCTAGCATGCATAGATTAATTGTTTTGTTGATGTTCATTTTTTCCCCTTCTTTTCAGTTGTTTAATTCTTTTGTGTTAATTTATTTTGTATCGTTAAAATTCTAATTTATTGATGTATATGTGTATCTTTTTTTATATTTTCTTTTAATTATTAATATGACAAAACAATTTAAAAAACATATGCATGTATTTAGTAGTATGAAGTTAATATTTTTTTTAGTTTTTGATTTTAGTGGCTCAACTACCTCCGATTCATTAAAGTGCACTTGGTGCACGTAAGTGTATGCTGTACATTCAATGCACATGCATCCAAAAAGAGCAGATGCGTCCAAATGCATTCATCGCAGACGTCAATGTCCAATGCTTACTGGAACGAAGACCGTCAATCCCCGACTTCAAGCATATATAGTATTTTATACTGTTACATTTTTCAGCCAATCACATACACACTTGAGCACACATGTGCACACTTACTTATGCACAAAGGCATATGCAAATCTCTATAAACATAAACCGATACATGCAGCAGCAACCACGTGTGTGCTGAACCACATATGCACACCCATATACAAGCATATGCGCGCACATACGCACGCATGCACGCACGCACGTACGTACGAACACACACGCACACACGCACACACACATACACATGTCTATATACGAACCATTTTATCCATACATGGATGCACATGGCAATTGATTACACTACTAGAATTAAAAATCAGTTGCGTACTGATCGGAAAAAGAAAATTTTTCTTCGACTTAACCGTCGTATAATTCAAAATGTTGACTTAGAACAGGCTTTATTTGAACATTTTTAATAACCTCAATCTTTGATGATTGTTCAAAATCCAAAATTATTTTGGATCTTTGTCCAAATAGTATCAACAGAAAAATTGGCACACTATAGTATACCAAAATATGGAAGTTATAACAGTCCCTGTAATACATCGTATTACTAATATTTTAAATAGGATCTCTTATAGATTGATGTAATTTACTTCAGGTAATATACGTCATAAGTACTTACACGCAATATAATTTATGTGAAAGCTAACATGAAGACCTTTAATTTGCGAGTTATGCTCAATTGAAGTTTATAGAAAGAAAAATAGGTAGTAAATCGGAGACTGCAAATATGAGCCGAACTATCTTCAACATTTTATAATCTCCCATTTACCACCTAATTTCTTTTTATAAACTTCAATTGAGCATAAGTTTTTATCAGAGTGTCCTTAAGAATGCTTTGATAAGGCAAATTAAAGGCCTTCATGTCAGCTTTCACACAAAATTGCATACAAGTACATATGATGTATATTACCTGAAATAAATTACATTAAACAATAAGAGATCCCATTTAAAATGTTAGTAATGCGATGCATTACAGAGGCTGCTATAACTTCCATATTTTGATATCCTATGGTGTGCCGATTTTTCTGTTGATTCTATGTAGAACAAAGATTCTGAATAATTTTGGTTTTTGAACAATCATCAAAAATTGAGATTAATAAAAATGTCCAAAAATATCTTGTATTAAGTCAAAATTTTGACTTAAACGACTGTTAATTTATTGTTTTGCCGGTTATGACGCAGCTGATTTTCACTTCTAGTAGTATACTCAATTGTGAAAACTATTATTAGCGTGAATAATTAAGTTTTAGTTATTTAATTTTCGATTTTACTGAAAAATTGCATAAGTGTAATTTAAATAAGCTTAAATTCGAGGTAGTCACCTTAAAATATTAACTTTTAGCACCCAGTTTGCAGGAAACTTATATTTTTTGACAATTACCAACTCTTTAGAGGTTTACTTTTGATATTGGCAAACTTTAGGGTATTTTGAACCACGCTAGTGTACACTCATACACGCCATAATAAGTCAAACTATTGAATATTTAATTTGTTCCATCTTTTTGAGTTACTTACGCGCAATAACATATAAGGGACCGATTTCGAATGTGAAATTTTTCTATCAATGGCTGAAAGAAGAGTTCCTCGCTCTTTAGCTCTGAACCAGAAAACATTAAGAATGATTACTGCATATGTCGATTTATATTTTTCGATACACTGTGCATATAATGAGTTTTTACGCACTGTTTTCAGTGTGTAAAATGCTACTTTACGGACTCATATAAAAATCACGTTTTTACAACTCATGTCTGCACCGTACAAAGTGCCTTATGCTTGCTCAAAACTTTCATTCTCTGCTAATCTGGCCTTCTGTATTTCCGTTCTGGCCTCTTTTGAAGTGTCCAAGCTGTGGCTGTTCGCATGTTGGACAAGCGTAAAATCGTGGTTGTCGACGTAATCCACGGAGCTCGACCCGATTTTCAGACCCATCTCCTGTATGATTTTCAAATCTGGGTTGTAGCCTTCATTAAATATGCATGCAGCTGTTTTTGATGCAATTTCAAATAATTGGATGTCATTGAAAAGGTGTTTAGGTACCATATTCCACACACAATAGTTGTAACTTTCGTTATTATTTTATGTGTGGCCACCTTTCAAGTAGTTCGGTCTTCGTCAAATCTTCGTAGGTCGACTTAAGAACCTATTGCACTTCAGCAGAAAGAGCCGGTTTATGCGTATACTTCTTAAAAGTTTTATTTTCTTTAGCTTTAAAGTATGTGCACCAACTAGGCGAACAATAGGAATGTTGCGGCTTCTTGTCTGTTAAGATTTTATGATAGAATCCGGCCCAGATCTCCTTTCGCATATTTTCAACAGAATAAGAATTTCTACGAACAGCTAAACCGTAGTTTTCTGATAGCTCCTTCATCAACTTGATTGTTAAACCCTGAGTTTTGACAACGGGAACCCGTGCGACAGCCTTTTTTTCGCTGCAACTTTGCTTGCTGCAGTTTTCTTCGCTGCGGGTTTTTTCGCTGGTTTTGTTGCTGCGGCTTTTCCTTCAGCTTGCTTTAAGGCTTTTTTCTTTTGAATGAGTGCTTTTCTCGATTCATCAGCACGCTTGAAAACCCGTTTTGCCACATGTAAAACGCACTCTAACTTTTTCACATCAAAATCGGAACCGTATGGTGTAGTACGCAGCAAAATTTTAAAGGTCTTAGAATCGCCATCTCCTATTTAGAATCCATACTTTACTGCAAATTTTTTGATTGAACGCATAAACATTTCAACGATTCCATTGACTTCCACCAAACCAGAACTGCCAGAGTGGTTTATATTACAAAACTTCTTGTGTTCTTCGGCCCAGACAGCATACTCAGGCTCGCCTTCTCTGCCTTTCAAACACTTGAGCGTACAATCACGTCCACAATTTTTCCAGTGAATTTAAGGATAAGAGAAACTATCCCTATCAAAGAGGAAAAGCCTCGTTTCGCCCAAGAGCCGTCGCCCGAAACAGTTAACCCATCCTCAGGAAGTCCTTTACTCCTTTGCTTTTCTTGCTCCTTGGTAACAGCTTTGCGTGTCACTGGGTCAAAAACACTGATTAACTTCATAACCCACTCCAACACGCGGACACGAATCGATGTATCTTTTTCCTCAGCCACGCGTTAAACACAATTTGAATCCTAGTCCTCGCACTTCGAATTTAGTAAACGAAATATCTCCGTGGCAATCTTTACACATCAAAAATGCTGACAGCATTGAAAAAACACTTAGAAAATTAATAATAACCCAGACATTGGATCGACTTCTACATCGATACACGAATCATCTGAGTTTTGCAATTTTTCAGCAGCTTTGCTTGTTGATTCGGTTGGATTTTGTTTACCGGTAAATATATTGCCAGCGAATTTCCGTTTCTTACTTCTATTCGGATTCTTACCGGTACTTTTAGCCATGATCCTAACGTTTCAATACTGCTCGCACGAAGTCTGAGCGTAAACTGCTATTGAACTAGCAGCAGAGCAGTTTCAAGGTTCGTTTTTACTCCGAAAACTTACAGGTATACGCTTATAAATCAGCACAAGAGAAACTAAATTTACAATAGAATACAGGGAATCATATGATTTACAGAAACAGCTGCTTGAATGAACAGAAAAGGCACGGAAGAGGGGATTAGAGCAGATGGGTCGGGCCAGCGCGCTTAGCGCTCAGGTACGCGCGGTCAGGTAGTAACGTTTGGGTTAAAAAAAATACACTTATACTGCTCGGATCTTCATAAAAATTTAATACAATATTCTTAGATACATATACATTCGAGAAATGTAAAAAATAAAATCCATTTTTCGAAAGTGACCAACTAGACTACACCCTTAATAGAACATGACTCCATTTCTTTGCCTAATTCTACTCTTTCAGGCTATCTAACCGACCTAGTATGAACTTTTTTTATTATGTTCAATTGTGATTTCTTTTGTCGTAAAACAAATATTTTATAATCACTTAATGGTATGCATATTTTATCTTGCGCTATAAATTTAAAAGTTGTGTATCTAGAATTTTTGCAATTCGCTTTTGCATTAGAATATAAATTTTTAAAGGAAATATTATTACAACATTTGTGCCATTGAAATGGTAGAACACAATACGGATAAAGTTTACTGAATTCTTTGTGAAAACTGTTTGTCAATATATACTTTAATGTAGAAGTATTTTTATCCCAAAATGTTTCCCAAAATGTTTTAGGTAGTTTAAAATCTACATTTTTTAAAATTGATTTATTCTTATCATAATAAAAACGAATAAACGTTCTTCTTTCTTTATTACTTTGATGTTCTTTGCAGTCGATATTTTTTATTTTCAATTTGCTCATTTTATCATTGCTATTTGCACTTTCTTGTACATGATTATTTTTAATACTGCTTGCATTATTACTCATAAGTTCATTACTTTTTCCATTAAAAATCGTTTCATTATTACTATTATTATGAAATTCGAAGCTTACTTCAAAATTATAATCATTTTCGCCAGTTTCTCTTATGTCATTGCATATCTTATTATTAGGAAGCTTATCGTACAACTCTTTACTTTCCGATCTAAGATCGTCCATACTTGTTATATTATTATTTACAATCTCTAATTAATTTCAGTTTTCGGTTATAGTAAATATTTGATCAGTTTTCGTACAATTCGATTTATAGTTAGTTGCTTTGATCTTATAATACTTTTGGAAGAACCACTTATTTTAAAAAACCATTCTTATAAATATTATTTGTGTAACTTCTCCTAATATTTTTTCTTACAATGACATCATTATCAACTTCTTTTAGTTCAACGTAGCTCTTTTCAGTTATTTTCAACTTTTTATTCTTTTCATCATATAATTCATCGCTTTTTCTTTTGAAATTAAATTTATCATCATGAGATTTGATATCAAAGATAACATTTTTTCTTCTCTAAGAATAACGGTTAAATGCTGCTTGATTTTATGTTCACGATACAGGAAATGAGCATGATATCTTTTTTTATGCCAAGTTAGTATTTGATTATCAGTATATTCAGGAAATAATATAGTACAAATGTCAAACCAAACATCACTAATTCGCATTTTAGATTTTGAAAATTTTAAAAAGTTATCAATATTTGAATAATATTTCATAAATATTTGCAATATGGCATTGCAAATATCTATATAAGTAATTACCTTACGTTTAACCATAAATTAAATTCCTTCTTTTAATATAATTAGGCTAATCTTACTGCAAGTACGCAATATAGTAACTCAATACATTAATAACTTTTAATAGCTTATTATATGATATATGAAAATAAAATAAAGGTAAATTGAAAACGAAACTACATGTTTTGATAGTACGAGGGTAGTTCAATAAGTCTTTAGAATAAAGTATAAAAACAATTTTTTTTGGGTAAATTTTTTTTTATTTTTCAACATAATCTCCTTGGAGCTCTATACACTTGGTCAATCGCTTTAATCCTTCAGAAAAGTGCGTTTTCGGAAGTTCCTCAAAATAAGCACTTACAGAGGCAATGACGTCTTCGTTGTCCGTAAATCTCTGTCCACCGAGCCATTTTTTCAAGTTTGGAAATAAGAAAAAGTCACTGGGGGCTAAATCTGGTGAATACGGTGGGTGTTCGACCGATTCGAATTTTAGTTCTTCAATTTTAGCCATTGAAACAAAGCATGTGTGAACTCGGGCGTTGTCGTGATGAAAGAGAATTTTTTTTCTCGCCAAATGTGGTCGTTTTTTTTTAATTTTTTAATTTCTTCTTTCAGCTGCTCTAATAATGATGCATAATACTCACCAGTAATTGTTTTACCCTTTTCCAAGTAGTCAATAAGTATAATTCCACGTGCATCCCAAAAAACTGTAGCCATAACCTTACCAGCTGACTTTACGGTCTTTGCCTTCTTTGGAGCTGGTTCGCCTGTGGAAATCCACTGTTTGGATTGTTCCTTTATCTCAGGAGTATAGTGGTGTATCCATGTTGCATCCACAGTCACAAATCGACGAAAAAATTCCTCAGGATTCCGACTTATGCGCGCCAAAAGAGCCTCAGAGGCGACCACTCTATTGCGTTTATTCTCAGCTGAGAGCAAACGCGGCACCCATCTTGCCGATATCTTTTTCATGCCTAATTTTTCATGTAGAATTGAAACAACTGCACCTATAGATATCCTTGTGGCCTCAGCTAACTCACGCACTTTTAATCTTCTATCCTTCAACACCATATCGTGGATTTTATTGATGATTTCGGGAGTAGTTGCTTCTACGGGCCTTCCTGAACGTGGTTCGTCACTTATTGATGTACGACCACGCTTAAATTCATTTACCCAGTTATAAACCGTTGCTAAGGCAGGGGCAGATGTGCCATGAATTGAGTCCAATTCATTTTTTATCTCATATGGAGTTAAACCCTTTAAATGAAAATGTTTAATTACCGCTCTGAACTCGTTTTTTTCCATTTTTCTTAACAAGCAATTTTTTTTTTTCAATTGGTTATAAAAACACGTAAACTCAGAAGATGTGGACTGTGACTGCACCATATATCTAGTCGGGAGTGGTGCTGACTGAAAACAGATGATTTGGAGCGATTCGCGCGCCATCTGTTGGTCATTCTAAAGACTTATTGAACTACCCTCGTATATATTTTATTTAATAATTAAATATAATTTATTATCCCATCTAAACGGTGCAATATATAATGCGTAAACTAATTTAAAAAAAAGTACTACACTGTTAGTTAATTAACACAGAACTAAATAATATTTTAACACATATAGTCCAGTTCAATCACAAAATAAACAAGCAAGGAATAAAAATAGATTTAAGTCCCTTCTTATTAAACAATAGGTTAACAAATCTTGCAGTGTGCACAGATAACTGTAGACCCCATCACACTGTGGCAGATACTTAAACTATTAAAAATTACTAATTTAACGTCAAATAAACTAGAAGTAAATTGAAAACGTATTTTCATAAGCGTGACATGCCATTTAATAAATAAATTTAATATCACAACTGACTGAGTTACAATAAATAACACATGATCAAATTAAACGGATATACGTTTAGTGAATGCACACAACTCAATATAATATTTAGGCCCAGAAACCACCAAGTCAATCACACAATGAAAGTGCAAGGAATACAAATTGGTAAACGCCGCTTCTTATTAAACAATAAGTTGATAAATCTTGCTACGTGTACGAGGAGCAGTTGATTCCGCCTCCCAGAGGCGGTTTATTCAATTACTCAATGTTAATAATTAATGAGAATAAATAAACTAAAGGTAAAGTATATACCTATGTTTAATATGCATTTTTAATAATATAAATATATTGTCCAAATCGACTAAGTTGTAATAAATAATTTAAAACAAAATATTTAAATATTACAATAAGTGAACTGACACAGAACAAAATAATATTTTGACACAGAAACACTCATTTAATTACGAAATGAATTTCCTAAGGCTAATAATGCAATTAACGCCCGCTCTTATTACTCTTATTAAACTGCAGTTAAACATTTAAGTTTTCTGGGAAACCCCAGAAACCTTACGAAGTCCCTAAACGTGCCCGTCACTAAATCACACATCCCCGGTACTGCCATTAACCACATTCATGATTCATGTATTACGTATACTTGTATATGTGTGGGTTCATTTGCGTATGTGAGTAATGTTTATGTCTGTATATATTGTGTGTATCTATCTTTGTATGTATGCATATGTGTTGGTAGGTATAACTGAATATATCTATGGCGAACCGGAAAAACGACTTAAGTCAACTTTTTGAAATTTTGGGTTCACTCTAGATTTTACCGTTATAAGTAGCCCCCCTTCACGAGAAAGTGGTAAAAATTGCCCTAGTATAGCTATCATAGGCGAAAATGGCAGATTACATAACAACTTAAGTACATTTAAGAAAATCTTTGTCCAACATACGACTTAAGTCCATCTTTATGTGAATCATAGCGTGTGTCCTCGCGTGTATCAGCGATTTTATTGGCCATACATCAACGCCTGAGCGGAACAACTTCCTATCTCAGACCGCGCATGAAGAACTTCTTATCCCAGTCGGTGGATAAAGAACCTCCTATCTCAGCTAGCGCGAAGAACCTCTTAACACGCCGCGGCGAAGAACATCCTTTCTCGGCTCGCGCGAAGAAACTCCTAACTCGCAGAGGCGAAGAAAATCCTATCTCGGCCCGTACGGAGATCCTCGTATATTATCCATATAATATTATATAATAATAATATTATAATAATATTATACAGATGATATATAAGGATACCTCGCAATATATTTGTAAATAAAAATCTATTTTGTAATTATTTTTAATAAAATATTAGATATAAGCTTAATCGCGCAAGCCGAGATAGGATCTTCTTCGACGCTGCGAATTAGGAGCTTCTTCGCGCGAGTCGAGATAGGAGCTTCTTCACGCGCCGACCGACATAGGAGGTTCTTCATACGCAGTCCGAAACCGGAGGTCATTCCGCTAAGACGTCGATATATGGTTTTCAAAAAATAATTCAGTTGATCCCCGAAAAAAACGATTTAATTCCACTTTTATGTTTTTGGAGTCGCTGATCACGATGCCGGTGTCCATATGACCCCAGCACATCTGGTTCAAGGTCAAATAAAGGTCAAACCCCTTAAATCGATCGGTACGATTCTTTCGACCTAGGATTCTGAAAGAACGGAAACTTTTATGTCCAGATACGCTTCGACCTTTTCGTCAAAGTGAGCCTTAGAGGTCATTTAAAGGACATTTGGAGGTCAAATCCTTTTTTCGAACTTTTAGACTGATATTATTACTGATATAGAAATGAACAATTCTTGAATCTCGAAAATATTATGCATTTCTTCCTTTTTGCAAATCACATGTAAGAAATAAACATTTGCTTTGCCTATGATCTGGCAAGAGTCAACAGATTAACTCACGGATTGCTGTTTCTGCTTGACCAATATATCTGGGTACAATAAAAAGAATGATTCTGCAATATTCTATGCATCTGTTCAATCTGTAACTAAAATTGTTTTAGTCAATTTTGCAATATTGTTAAAGCAAAAATCATGAAGGTGTTTTTGGTGGTTCTCAAAACAGGAAACTAATGAAGGATGCTGAATTTGAAATGAGAATAACAATAAGAGAGTAGCTTAGATTTGTTACAAAGAAATCGATTCAAAAATTTGTGAATTAACAGAGAAAGCTGGGAATTTTAATGGGTTTAAAGATTTATTTCCTTCATTCACACATTAATTCTCTGAAAATCTGAGTTAGGAGCAGAGCGAGAGATTTCAGTAAGACTTGAAAGACTGAAAAAATATGTAGAGGTGTGTGGTATGTGAACAAATCAGACTATTGATGGTCTTCGAAAATAGACACATCCAGTGTACATAAAAACATGTCTTCGTAGGTCATTTGTGAAGAAATGAACACATTTTATATGAGTTTTTAATACACGTAACTTAAACCTTACGCTGTTGTTATATGTCCAGCACATGTTATTAATTTATTCATGAATAACGTGTTCTTTTGTTCGCAAAAGATCTACAAAGAGATTTTCTTTTATGAACATTTGATGTATCTCTTTTTAAGGACCAAAAATAGTCTGACATCATGTTCACATCCCAAACAGCTTGATATCTTTTCTCAAACTCTTTCAAATCTTGGTGAAATCTCTCACCCTTCTCCTCACTGACGTCCCCCAGATTTTCTGGGAAGTAATCAATGTGTGAAAGCAAAAAATGGATCTTTAAATTCATTAAACATCCCATCTTTCGGTAGTTTTGCAATAGATTGTCAACAATATTCTTATAATCAGGATTTTTGTTATATCCCAAAAAATTTGTTTGAATTTCTATGAAACTATTCCAAGCTGCTCTCTCATTAGTTGTCATTCTCATTTCAAATTCGTCATCTTTCACCAGTTACCATACATCAGGGCCATCAAAAACACCTTCATTGATTTTCGCTTCAGAAATATTGGAAAATTTCTCGAATAGATACATAAAAGCATCACTTTTTAATACCTTCATTGATTTGATAAGCTGTTTATTTAAGCCAAGTTTGATATGTAAAGGAAGAAGGATGACTTTATGACTAGGAATGATACCTTCTTTAACAATGTTCTTAGATCCTAGAACTAATTTCTGCTTGTGTGGCCAATCCTTTTTTATATAATATTGAATTCGGGCACAACTGTCCCACTCACAAAGAAAATATGGATACTTAGTGTTTCCGCTTTGTTGACCTAATAAAATACTGGTTATTTTAAAATCTCCAACTATTTGCCACTTATGAATATGGTACTTCAATTTTTCAAGTAGAAAATGGAGATTATTGTATTCCTCTTTTAAGATTACTGAGTGGCCAACCGGTATAGGGGCATATCTGTTCCCATTGTGAAGTAAGACAACTTTCAAACTCCTCACCGATGAATCGATAAATAGTTACCAGTCACTAGCTATTTAATTCAAAACATCCATTCATTCATTTAGCAGTCCTGCAACATCATTACAATAAACCAAACCCTTTGCTTTTGAGAAAAATTTCCGAAATGGACGATCTCCATCACGATAAAAACTCACTTTAGTACCTGGTATCTAAACAATTCTTTTCTTTTAATCTTGAAGCTAAGAGTTCGTAAATCTCTTTGGAAAGACCTGTGTCCTGAACCAAGTCACTTAGCTCATCTAGATTAAAACCGTGTATATTCTCGCGTTGACCACCTTCAAATTCTTGCGATTCATTCAATTTGACGCATTGCTGATCTTCAAATTCTTGAAATGACATTCTTGTATCTGTATCATAATTTTCTATTTCAGAAACTTCGTCTATAGACATCGGATTTTGACTTTCATCCTGTCCAATACTAGCTAAAACAGCATGAGTTATAGATTGAACAGATGCATAGGATATTCCAAAATTATTCTTTTTATTGTACCCAGATATATTGGTCAAGCAGAAATAACAATGAGTGTCATGATCGACTGGTTTTCGCCAGATCGTAGGCGATTCATTTATTTGCTTTTTCTTTCCTGCGATTCGCATTGAGTAAGTGACGCATACCTTCGTTGGAGTCCAAGAATTGTTCATCCCACTTGTATCTGTATTGAAACATTTTTCGTAACGTACCATGAATTCATTACTCAAGTTCCCCCCCTGATCCTTGATAACATATTTCGCACAAACGATGCAAAAGTTATCTAATCGCTGATGGCATGGGGTTATTGTTGAACTCGTAGCGTTAAACTCTAAAAAGGCCAAGTCTCCCACCGATTTAGAACTGCGGTCGCATGATGACGATGATTGCGGGCCCGCTTGCTTACCCTGACCAATCGCCGATACTTGGGTTCCTAGTCTCTGCATCGTAAGATATTTCTTCGTGCCTGCCATGCCGGCTTGAACGCCTTCACCCAGGGACATTGCCGGTGACCCTTTGCCCACCCTCACCACGTGGAGGTGCCCTGGGGGCAGGCACAAGAAAATGGCGGTTTTCGATGTCCCGTATTATAACATATTATATAAGTTATGAATGTTACCTCTGATTGACCTGGAAAAAGACTGTGGATGAAATCCAAAGACAACTCTTCAGTAAAAATGATCATTAGTTAAATGTGATTTCCTAAAATGATAGGTTTATAATATGCATCGAGGATGACCATAAATACAACAAATCGGCTCCTTTGAGGGCACGCATGAAACTTATACCAAAGTCCGCACATCTAATTGTCTTTCAACAAAAAATATTATAATAGCATACAAAAAATATAAAAATGTAAAATTAACATTTTTAACTACAAATATTCAACCCATAAAAACTTTCTCAGCTAAACAAAAATCCATAAACCCAACGCACAAACTTCCAAACTTTAACCTACAAACCCCAATCCCCCTAACCCCAAACCCCAAACCCCAAATCCATAAACATATACCCAGCAACTCCAAACTCCCTAACCCCAAACTTGCAAACCCACAAACCCGGTTTGGGATTTATAGTTCTAACGTTATATGATTTTGGCACTTTGTGGGTTTATAGCATGGTGTTTGTAGCTTCGAGATTTGTGGCTTTCGGAGATTGAGGTTTATGTGTGTGGGTTTTATGGATTTCGGGTTTGAGGGTTTGGGATTTGTAGGTTTGGTGTTTAGGGGTTTTAAGTTTATAGGTTAATATCAGGCTAGAGATTGAAAGAAGGATTTGACCTCCAAATGTCCTTTAAATGATCTCTAAGGGTCACTTTGACGAAAAGGTCGAAGCATATCTGGACGTAAAATTTTCCGTTCTTTCAGAATCCGGGGTCAAAAAAATCATATCGTTCGATTTCAGGGGTTTGACCTTCATTTAACCTTGAACCAGACGTGCTAGGGTCATATGGACACCGGCATCGTGATCAGCGACTCCAAAAACATAAAGATAAATTGAGATCAGAAATGCTCTGCTCCGATTTCATATTGTGGTCCTGTGTAACCTGACGCCATTTATACGCCACTTAACACAAGGTAATTAAATTATGGTTATTGCAACTCGCTAGGGTAATCGCCTGCGTATTTTGTAGTGGTAAGGGTGGAGGGGGGGGGAGTTAAAAATTATTTTTTATACTGTGATTAACGGATATGGTGTAGTAAATTTCTAATCGTGTATAAACAATCAAATTACAAAACCGCTGCTAATTCATTGGTACTTAGCTTCCTTAAACTAAATTAATTGTTCCAATATTAAATTCTCTGTTGTAATAAAATAATTTTAAATTGCTATATCACTTTCTAAATAATAGCTTAAAAAGGGTGTGCTTTTTGATCCTTAATGGCAATTTTTAAAATTATTTAAATATTTATATTAAATGTAATTAGATGTTAGTACGTAGATTCATTAAACTCCTAATCATCTAAAATATTGTGAACGATTGGCCATCATATATTTTCGAGATACAACCGTTCAAACTAAATGTGACTTTTCTCGTGTATAAAAAAATGAAGGGAAAGTCCCTATCAAAAATTTGCTGTTGTAAAAGATGGGTACATTTATGCTCTATTTAATACATTTACATTAAACTGATCATAATATTTCTAACATACAAGAAAACTCGAAAAACAATTATAATAAAACGAGTGAATGAATCTTTGAATTTCTTTTCAATTTCAAATCTTCATTAAAAAGCCAAAAAATGAGCCCTAATTGGTAAAAATTGACCGTACCATTCTCAAGATATAAGCGATCAAACAAAAATTTCAATTAATACATAACCTCAAATATCTCAAACTATAAAGATCTAGGCCAACAACTCCTTGAAGAGATAGTAAAATTATACCGTTTTGGAAAGTTTTAGATCAAATGATTTCAATTTACTCCAGTATTCGCAGATAAGTAAAAATCGTTTTTTATACAAAAAGATATTTTTCCATTCAAAAGACAAAGCTTCAAAAATGTTACAGAATATTGTTTTCCATATTCCCAATCGTCGCATTTTATTCCAAAAATTTTCTTTCTTATATTTCACAGATATAACCGTTTGAAAAAAATGACGATTTCGTGAATAATAAAACAAGGGAAATAGTTTGTTCAAAATTTCAGGTCGAAAAAGATAGGTAATTTCATGCACTTTCAAGCGCATTATGACTCAATCGATGATATCATTTCGAATGCATAAAAAGACCAAAAAACTAAAACTCAAATATCGATAAACAGCCAAAATAAAAACTCATCCAAAAACAAAAACAAAACATTGATCCGCGTTCGTTAACAAAAATCAGCCTCAAAAAACATTAATTTTCGGCGTGTATATTCAGCGTAATGTTGATCCACATCCGCACACACACACACACGCACGCGCGCGCACACACACGTACACACATACCGCATACACACACACACGCACACACATACACGCATACACATACATACGCATACACACACACGCGTACACACACGCACACATAGGCACACATAAACACACACACACGCACGCACGCACAAATCCGAAAAACTAAAACCAAAAAATCGAAAGACCATTAAAAAAGAAAAACTAATCGGAAAAACTAAAAAAATTATTATTATGCCTCCTTCGTGTAAAAAAAACCAAACAATAGAACCATGGAACATTTAATTTTACCATGGACTACTGGAGATATCGATGCATACATACGCAAACACATACATACACACTAGTCCAGACGTTAATTTTTTTTTTTATTTTCACTCGGGCCCAGCAAAAATTGCTTCTATAGACCTCAAAAACCTTGCGCGCATAGGTCTTAAACCCATAGCCTCGACTTTTTCCATGCCTCAAAGCACCCGAAGTTTCTTACGGATATTACATGTAAAAAACGGGCCAAAACGTTTATCCTTTGGAAACCCCGTGAAAATTGTGGAATTATAACTTGAGAAGTATATTTTCCCATGTATTTTGAGCCGCTGAATTAAATGGTGTTATTAGTTTTTGCCAGGATAATGAAATAAAAGAATTATAAACCAAAATAATCGAAAATCTCGAAAAATCGCATAAAAAATTGACTTCTAACGCTTATAATCAGTAAATTCATTTTCTATTACACATATTTCCATGTATTTTTAGCTGGTAAATTCAATGGTGATATTGGAATTTGCCAGTTCAATTGAGAAAAAAGTTATAAGGCCGAAATCGTCGAAAAACTTGGAAAAATCGCGGTAAGAAGGACAAAAAGTTGTTTTGTAATATTTTCGTATAATTTGAACTACTAAATTGAATAGAATCAGATACACTTATCAGTATGAAAAAATAGAAGAAAATTTATAAGCTGAAATTGGGAAAAACGATCTTTTAAAGCAAGATTTTGAAGGTAAAAATTAAAAAACAACTCAAAAGTGAGAGAAACACAAACAAAAAACCCTTTAAAGTTTTTTGTTTCTATTTTTATTTTATTAGCTGTAAATCATAGTTAAATAAATGTCCAATTTTTTTTCTATAAGTAACGCTTGCTTACATATTTAGTCAATCAAATGTTCTAATCACATATTCAAACAAACTATTTATTCATATGGCTGCATCAATGTTTTCTTGTTGCTATCTGGAAACAAGCTTCGGTAATCTTGTATCACAGGTAGTAGGTACTACGATTGCTCGTCATCTTTAGTCAAAAGTTTGTTATATTCAGTTCCCAATTTTACTTCTCTTTCGGCTGTATCATTCACGACTTTAAGGTTTTTAACAACTTCCAAGCCATGAATGTAGTTTCTTTCTTTTGCACTATTTCGTTGAAATTTTTTTCACTAGCCATAATTCGTTTTCCATAAATAAAAGCACTAGAATTTGACTGCAGAGCTTCGCACATTTTCAACTTTTCTTCATTTGAAATAGTAGAGTCAAAAAATGCTAGTGCTACCGGTTGCGGAGTTAAATACCACAAGTGATTAATGCATTTTCTAATAGCACAGTCAGATATACTTCCATCAATTCTTTTGTATTCGTACAAACAAGTCAATAACTTTAAATTTTGATTTGGTGCTTGAGCAGCAAACGGAGAACAAAACCAGGCTTGAACGTAGACTCTTACAATAAAAATGCAAACGTATCTACATCTTACTTCAACATCCTTTTTGTCTAGCAAATATTGTTTCCGAAAGACGAATATTTTCAAACAATATATTGTTTTTGCCATCCATCTAGCATGGTGAATAGCTCCAGGTGGTTGAAAAGTTATACAGCTAGGTAATTTTCCACCTAGAAAAATGATGACTAGTTTCAAAAATTCTTTGAAATCACTTCTGATTAAATCCTTTTTTAAATACTCCGATCAGAAGTCTTTTAGACTCTTTTTTCTTCTTTTGCATATTGCAGAGATTCATTTACAAAACCATCACTAATTCCTGGCTCGCATTTTTTTATCAATAGATTCCCAAAATTCTCCAAAATTTTTAAACAATTGTATCTCCGGGCCAGTAGTCTTATCAAATTTTATTTCAAAAGTACATCTCAGTACAAGCTCGTAAATATGATGCCTGCAGATAAAATAGAGAAGATCTTTATCGTTTAATCTTCCTAATATCACACAAGCTCCGTTCATTTTTTTCTAGGTTCTGAAAAATTATCATTATTCAGACATCAACCATTATAAAATGGATTTTCTTTGTTTTAAAATGAAGATACTCACCTAAAACAGAAAATAACTATACAACTATACTTTTTATGTTAAAAAAAATTGACTCAGTATCAGTAACATTGATTTTCGAGTTTTTCGACGATTTTGGTTTATAACTTGTTCTCTCGATTGTACCGGCAAAAGCCAATAGCACCATTCGATTCAGCGGCTCAAAGTACATGGGAAAATATACTTCTCAAGTTAAAATTCCACAATTTTCACGGGGTTTCCAAAGGATAAACGTTTTGGCCCATTTTTTACATGTAATATCCATAAAAAATTTCGGATGCTTTGAGGCACGGAAAAAGTCGAGGCTATGGGTTTAAAACCTATGCGAGCATGGTTTTTGATGTCTCTAGAAGCAATTTTTGCCTGGCCCGAGTGAAAATAAAAATAAAAATAAATTAACGTCCGGACTAATACACACACACGCACGCACGCACGCACGCACGCATGCACGCACACACGCACGTACACACGCACACACGCACACACGCACATACACGCACACACTCACGCATACACACACACACACACAAACCCGAACAACTAAAACCAAAAATCGAAATACCGCTAAAAAACAAAAACTAATCTGAAAAATTAAAACAATTATTATTATACCCCCTTCGTGTAAAAAAAAAGCAAACAAATAAGCTCTGAAACATTAAATTTGACCATGGATTACTCGAGATGTCGATGCATACATACACACACAGCACACATACACACACACACACGCACGCACGCACGCACGCGCGCTCGCACGAACGAACGCTCACAGGCAAGCACGCACGCAATCACGTACACACGCTCGCACGCACGGACGTACACACACACTCACATGCATACGGACATATTCTAGAAATAGTGTATTTTGATTCCGAATGTCTCAAAACATGTTTCTAACATGTTTTTAGCAAAACTTTTTTTTTCCTTCACAAAGCTCCTCTTTGAGGAAAATACACACACGTCCACATTTACTGGAAAAACAACGTAACTAAACTCTTATGTAGAGTTCCTCCAAAAATAAAAAGGATTTCTTATGTGTAAATACTATGATTAGAATACTATTTGACACATTATTTGACAAACACCATGTGGCTGCATATCTCTTATGCTTCGATCTAGCATGTCAGACAAATATTAAAACGTTAATATCTCGAAAACGCAAAAGATGGCATTAAGTTGTTTTCCGGTTAGCCAAGGATATATATGTGTATATGTGAGTTTGTATTTGCGTACGCTGCTTTGTGTATGTGTGTGTATTGGTAAATATTTGTTTGTGTGGTGGATATGTACGTGTGAGTGTGTTTATGTGAGCAAGTTTATGTGTGTCTATGTGTGCATATATACATATTTTACAGAATTATGAAACTTTTTATTTGCAATACTTTATGTAACATTTTTCGGTTTTAACTTCTTTATATAATATTTGTTGGTGCTAACCTCTTATACACGCTTTTTCACGTTTAATGCATTGTATAATATTTATATAACGATTTAACATAGAATGTTTTAATGAACTTCATTTATAAAACCCTTATATATTATTCAAAAATTTATAAAATTTATTATCTTTCGTATTTTTAAATTTGTTTTTAAATTTTTCGGTACGTCGCAATTATTTCGTATTTATAAATAAAAATTAATTTAAATTAGTAATGTTAAGGGGGATCTCTACCATTTTTCATAAAATTGCCCCTCACTTAGAAATTTTTTTAAATGTTCAGTTTATATATATATATATATATATATATATATATGTGAGTTTGTGTACGTCATTCCAAACAAATTTTAAAAATCTGTGCGCACTCCAGTTTTCGATTCTTGTTGCTGATTTTTTATATGAAAGTTCCTATGAAAAGAAGCTCTGAAGAAAACAATACATTACCTCTCTATCACCAATACATCTTATATACAAAATTTCCTAAATGTGTTTGATTGAAACTCCATAATCAAGATATATATATATATATATAATTTCATTTAAAATAGTTATAAATGATCGTGACGATAAATAACAGGCAATGTAAGAATAGATCTTAAACAAAGAGAAGGAGAAGAAGTATCTTCCGTAGAGAGCGCTCGCATCCGCAGAGCCGTCTAGCGCTGAGCTGAGAGCGCTAACATCCGCAGAGCAGTCTAGCGCTCAACTGAGAGCTGTCGCATTCGCACAGCGGTCAATCGCTTAGCTGAGAGCGCTGGAGTCCGAGGAACGTAACACTACCCCTACAGACACATATTTTTATCATTCAGACTTGACTATAATTATCCGATAATAGTACAGTAAAAGCTCCCGAGCAAAGATCAGTTCCGCGCGTAATAAAAATATTTGTTTGGCGATTGCGAACCCGTACATCAGAACAATCATTCGACTGCAGAAAGTACTATTATTGCAATTAATCTTTTCAATATATTTGATATTTTATGTTTTGGTCTATTTCTAATAGAATTTAACCTCAAAATTCAATATGAGATATAAATATAAATTTTGTGTTTACAAATGATCCTAAACTAAAAATAAGTACAGTCAAACCTCCCGGTACTGATACCCTTGGGGCAAGTACTCTTACTGTACATAATACACTTTCCCCTCGTGGCTTCTCTGTGATTAAACACAACAAAAATTTATTTTAATAAAGTTTTATTAATTAAATTTTTATAAAATATTTTACAGAATTATGAAACTTTTTATTTGCAATACTTTATGTAACATTTTTCGGTTTTAACTTCTTTATATAATATTTGTTGGTGCTAACCTCTTATACACGCTTTTTCACGTTTAATGCATTGCATAATATTTATATAACGATTTAACATAGAATGTTTTAATGAACTTCATTTATAAAACCCTTATATATTATTCAAAAATTTATAAAATTTATTATCTTTCGTATTTTTAAATTTGTTTTTAAATTTTTCGGTACGTCGCAATTATTTCGTATTTATAAATAAAAATTAATTTAAATTAGTAATGTTAAGGGGGATCTCTACCATTTTTCATAAAATTGCCCCTCACTTAGAAATTTTTTTAAATGTTCAGTTTATTTATATAACATAATAATACAGGGTGGGCCATTTTAATCTCTGCACCTAAATTTCTCCGTTCCTAAGCGTGGTATCGAAAAAAATGTTGAGACAAAAGTTGACAAGGGCAAAGGGGGTCAAACATTGGTGACCTTGAACTTAACCTTGAACTTGATCTTCAAGGTTATTTCAAGGTCAACTTGATTTTTTTAAATGGAAACCCCTAATTTTGATTAATTAACAATTGATTAATAAAATAATTGATTAATTAATTTTGAACATCGAAAATGTCTTTGACAAAATTTTGGTTTGTGACCTTAGAGAGGTAAAAAATCAAGGTCAAACGTCTAAAAAACGATAATATGCTTTTTCTCTGAATTATTACGGCTTTCTGCTTGTGGTCGAAGGAATTTCCGGAAAATTTTACATCGAAAATGTCTTTGAGAAAATTTTGTTTTGTGACCTTAAAGAGGTAAAAAATCAAGGTCAAACGTCTGAAAAACGATAATATGCTTTTTCTCTGAATTATCGTTTTTCAGACGTTTGACCTTGATTTTTTACCTCTCTAAGGTCACAAAACAAAATTTTCTCAAAGACATTTTCGATGTAAAATTTTACGCTCTTTTCAATTTCGGGATAAAAATTAGGGGTTTCCATTTAAAAACATCAAGTTGACCTTGAAATAACCTTGAAGATCAAGTTCAAGGTTAAGTTCAAGATCACCAGTATTTGACCCCCTTTGCCCTTGTCGACTTTTGTCTCAACTTGTTTTCGATACCACGCTTAGGAACGGAGAAATTTAGGTGCGGAGATTAAAATGGCCCACCACGTATATTGAATATACATATACTATTATGATAGGTAATATAATATATAGAAAAATTCGTACATACTCTTTATACCGTTTTGAAATATTTGTGCATTATCATCAAAATTTAATGCAAGTAACCATAATTAAATTTGAGATCATTTTATTTAAATAAAAAACAGTGTTTTTCCGTAATTTATAACGTTTCTTATAAATAAATATTTTTCATTTGATCTAGATCAACGCACAGCACTTTGGCGATTCACAAATTTCTTAATAATGCTAAAAAGAATATGTCCAATTAATTTAAAAAAACGAAAATAGCCAACAGGTTCGTGAATATTTTTTTTGTACCGGAAATGTTTTGAATTAAGAAAAACTAAAGTGCAGGAAGAGCCGTTTTTGTTACAGAAAGCACATTTACCTTAATGAATAATTGTACTTTAAAATGTAATTTTCAAACTGAAAATTTTATGAAAATCAATAATGAGATGCCTTTCGATGTTAAGGAGTAACACCACTCTAGAGCCACGAGAAAAGGCCTAACTTTGATAATTTTTTTTAGAAATATGGGTAAAGGGATCGGGTTTCTTTTTTCAGAGTTTAATTAAATACATATTGAAGTATAAAAAATTTATTTTTTTGAAATTTTAAAACAAAATGGCGGCTTTAGAGCCATTTTCCAAAAACGTCTTTTTTATACCTCCACGGGTGGAATCGTAACTCCGAAAGTATGAGAGCTAGGACAAAAGAATAAATTTTTTCTTAAAGTACATGTTATTGGCTATAGAAATACATAGAGTTTTTTTAATCAACTTTTAAAATAAATGGCATAACTTTTTAAAAAATTTAATTTTTTCGCATAAAATTTGCAGTAAATTGTATATAAAAAAATAATTTTAGTTTAATCAAAAAATTTGAAAGCGATCCATCGAGCGGTTTTCGAGCTGCATTTTCGTCCAGTTTGAAAAAAGTAGTTTTGAGAAAAACGCGCTTAAAGTTTTACAAGTACTTTACTCTTAAAAAATTTCGCTTTACCTTTAATCTGCAGTGCGTGCACCGTACATTTGGCCATCTAAATTGATATTCTCTTCTTCTTTCTCTTTCCTGACTGATCTTAAGTCCAACCGAGCCTTTTTGCAGCATCGATGACCGATCGCTCGGAAGATTTGATGTGACGCTTATCAGCTTCTACGCAGAAGTTGTAAAAGTTTGGCACTATTTTTATCCCCAAATTTTGCAGCAGGCGCATGATACTTGACAGACTATCATTGTAGATACCTACAGCAATGTATACTTCTGTATCAAGTACATGTTTGATACTGGAGGAAGATTTAGGTGGCATAGACCATACGGTTGCGTTAAAGCTTTCATTCGTATTTTGAGTGGATCCGCCAAGGCAACGTGTAAGAAGATCGTCACTACTCAACTCTTCATAAAGAGGAGAAATCGCTTCATAAACTTCTTGAGATAGCGGTGCTTTGTGCGTGTAGTTTGATAAATGTCCAGTAGCTTTTGCCTTCAGTGGCGGAGCGCGGTTTGAAATGCTCCGGTTTTTAGAATTAGAGGTACCTCCCCGTCTGGACTTCTTTCCACTGTATTGAGGCTTTTTATCACTCATTTTGTTTAATGTATGATTATTATTGATAATTCACTGTAAAACAACTTTATTTTGATGATTATTTATATAAAAAATAAAAAGATCAACGGCAAAAACAAATTGGAGTATCTGACTCGGCGTCACTTCGCAGCTGTACTGACTCACACATACACGTACATTATAGTGTGCATATAATATATGTGTATGTATATTATAGTATTAGCCCACCCTGGTGACCATGAAAGGTAACCTAATGACCTTTTGCCTTGTAAGTAAGGCAGGTATTTAATATTTCAACAGGTAAAAGCAAAAAGTCGGAGCGGTACCGCATATGCTCCAAACGCATACTCCAAGTCGCAGCGGAAAAATTGAAAATTGAAGCTGTTACAATTTCTTTTTGTCCATAGGACAAATTGGATATTGTTTTTATGATCCTAAAGTATTGTGTAATGGGTTAGACCCATATAAACGGCTAAATTTTAACTATTATTGTGCAATTTTTTTTACAAGATAATAAAAAGCAATCGTTTCAATATTTTTATGTTTTTAATGACATCTTATAGTTAACAAAAATTTTTTTTTCATCAAGGCGCCATTTTGTTATTTTTCAATAATCCGTTCCAATTTTTTATTTCAGGCAACCCAAACGGCCGCCTTCGCCATGACCAGCCATCTGCCTTTTTTTTATGTCCACTTTGTCTGTAAAAAAATAATATAACATAACAAAATAAACTTAAAAAAATTTTTTTTGTACACTATAAGATGTCATTAAAAACATATAAAAATATTGAAACGATAGCTTTTTATTATCTTATAAAAAAAATTGTACAAAAATAGTTCAAATTTAGCCGTTTACACAGGACAAACCCTTTAAGCAAAAAAGAACGATTTTTTTAAAATCCTAGAGTGGTGTTACCCCTTAAGAGAGGCTTGAAGAATTGAAGAACAAAATAAAAAATAAATCGATTTTTTGGTAAAAAAAATGGTAGGGATCTCCCTTAAGGGGTCTACCCTAATTAGACGCGCAAAAAATGACTATTTTCACGATTTTTTTTCATTGTTTTAAATTAGAAATATTAATATGTGAAGTATGAGGCTTGATAAATACAATCTTGAAATACATGAAAACATTTTTTTTTATTAATTTTTTTGTTTTTTATCGTATAAAAATGGAGGCCAAAAAAATATCCAAAAAAAAGATGAGTGCGCCCTGTTGATGAAATCTCCGGAGTGGATTATCTGAAACAAAGAAAAAAAAGGTTTTACATTCAGTAAGGTAATGACTATGTCGCATATCATACGATTTTTTCAAAATTGGCAAAATGGCGGCCATATTTCGAAAAGTAACGAAAAATCACCTTTTTTTCATCAGTTTTTCTTTTTTAAAACCAAGTTAAACTCAAAATTTCAAAAATCGTATGATATGTGACATAGCTATCATCATAAAGAATATGTGGTAAAAATTTGGTAAGGATTGATGCAGTAGTTTCCGAGATTTTTTCAACAAGCCGTACAAAAATGTCATTTCGAGAAAAACGCGTTCAAAGTTTTTTTTTAACGAAAAAACGTGAAAATTTCTTACCTACGCTTAATCAGTGATGCCTGCACCATACATTATGCCTTCAGTTTCTTCATAATGTACCGTCTCATCCAAAATAGCCTTCCTTCGATTAATTCTGGCCTCCTTAGAGGCATCTCCACTGCGGCGGTTTGCAACTCGTACGCGCGTTAGATCACGCTCAGCTACGAACTGCTCGGCGATATTGCCGATTTTGACGCCCATCACATCCAATATTTTCAATATTGGCTTCAATCCTTCATTGAAAATACACGCAGCTGTTTGACACGCGATTTCAACAGTTTTTTTCCCACTAAAGGTGTGTTTAGGAACCATCGACCAGACGCAGTTGTTGAAAGACTCGTTGTTATTTTGCGTGTTTCCGCCGAGGCACCTTTCAAGAAGTTCTTGTTTTGTCAAATCCTCGTAGATTGGTTTGAGAACTTCTTGAACATCTTCAGCGAGAGCAGGAGGATGTTTAAATTGTCGAACGGTGTTGTTTTCCACAGATTTCTTATATTTACACCAGGATTCAGAACAGTATGAATGCTCTGGCTTGCTGTCGGTTGAAATCTTATGATAAAATCCTGCCCAGATCTCCCTGCGCATTTCTTCCACGGAATCAGGATGCCGTTGAATTGCTAAATCGTAATTTTTCGACAGTTCTTTCATTAATTTTATCGTTAAATCTTGAGTTTTAACAACAGAAACTTTTTTTACGCTGGTTTTTCTTTTTTTAGTGACAACTTTTTTTGCTGGAGTTTTTTTCTCGTCCTTCTTTGCAGCTTTTTTTGCTGGAGTTTTTTCCTCGTCCTTCTTTGCAGCTTTTCTTGCCTGTATAAGATTTTTTTTAGCTTCACTAGCACGTTTGAAAATTCTTTTTGCGACGTGTAACACACACTCTAACTTATTAACGATCACTCCTTCACCATACGGGTGTGTATCGAGCAGTATTTTGAAAGTCTTCGTGTCACCGTCGCCGATGTAAAAACCACATCGCACAGAAAACTTTTCGAGAGATTCCAAAAACATTTGACATATACCGTCGACTTCCATTTTTCCGTCACTACCTGAGTGATTAGCACTGCAATTTTTTTGGTGCACTTCGTACCATGCTGCATATTCAATCGTGTCCTCTGTTCCTTTTCTTCTTTCACATCCTTTGCAGTAGCTTGATTTGATAACGACGTTCGCAACTTTTTTACTGTGTTTATATATCAAAGAAACTATGTCAACTAGAGAAGAAAATCCTCTTTTTTGCCAGGAACCGTCTCCTGAAACGGTTAAAATATCTTCGTGTTATCCGTGCTGAGCATTTAGGAGTTTTTCTTCTCTAACAGCCTTTAGCATCACTATATCGAAAACACTTTTCGCAGCGATAGAGACCGAATAGATAATACGATAATAAACGGAGGAACTCATTCCAGATCCAAGTTCCATTAGGCCAATAAACATGTTTATACCACTCCATCTAATACCAATCAATCGCATAACAAACACAAGGCGACGGTTGACTTCGTATCCAGTCGCAATCATCGGACACGAATTAATATATTTTTCTCCACACTCACAAGTAACACAAATTTTATAACCGAGTCCTCGCTGTCCATACTTAGTAAATGTAACATCGTTATTACACACTTTACATTTCAAAAACTGTTGTAACGAAGAAAAAACCAGGTAAAAATGTATGATGCTGTACCCTAACGTTTGATCTACAGGCACGTCGAAACTCGTATCTTTCGACTTGTTCAGCTTCTCTGCAGATGGACTAGCATGACTTGTGTTTGCCTCATGGGTATTTGGAAGAACTCCATGAAATTTACGTTTTTTCGCTTTCGAACCTGGACGTCTCCAGTTTTGTTTTTGATGGATAGTTTTCTTGTCCATCTCGGCAATCACGAGCACAGATGTTTACGGTTACAGATTTCAAACACGACTAATATATGTTGCTACTTGCTTGAAATTCAAATATACAGGTATCTTTCGAAAAATAAGGGGTCACGAATGAATAGATTTGAGTAGGGATAGTATATACACGAAACGTTTCAGTTGCTCACGTAAACAAAGGCAGGAAGACGATACCGCTCCGAACGGTCACTATTAGCGCGCTCAGGTAACTAAGTAAAAGTCCCTCAAAAGTACACTTAGACTGCTCGGATCTTTATGAAAATTTAATATGATACTTTCAAATATCTATACTTTCGAAAAATGGAATAAAAAAAAATCGATTTTTTGAAAATTGCAATTAGGGTAGACCCATTAATTGAGTTTACAATTATGTTTCTACAATAAATTAATGTAAGGAGAATTTGGCACAAAAGTTTTGCGCTCGGGGCCCCGCGTATATATATATATTGTAACAGGTGAGACAATTGTTTATAACAATTGTCCGTGGCTAATAAGCCTTCGGCCGAGCTGCTAACGTGCAATAGCTAGCACAGCATGCAACGCGTACTGGCGTACACTATTGCTCCTACCTGGAGTAAGCCAGCGGCGCAACGCTGCTGAGCTTCTGCCTGGTTGCCGCTGTTCTGGCCGTCCTGCTGCAAAGTTCACTGAACCCCGGTGTATTCAGCTCCGTGCGGAGTCACCTCGACGCACGGGTTTTCGCGATCTGTAAGGAGCGCGAAAGCGCGGAAAGCTACTTGTCGCAACTCGCCAATATAACGACTTTTCGCGCTTGCCTAACTCGGTCGAGGAGCAGGCGGGTTGTGGGGAAAATTGATTTACGCGGGTTTAACTTTTAACAATAAAATACACTATATTTAGCAACAAATAAATTAACAACAATGGATCAATAAATAAGGATAACAAAATTAACAACGGTAGATTAATAAATAATAACAATGAGAATTCAACAGTCGCGCAGACCAAGCGACGGTGCGCGTCCAGCTCGTTCGCTGCGTTGCCCTCACGATGGGCCGTACGCGCGCCTGGTGTCACGGCACCTTGGTGTACTCTAGGGCGCGGTGCCCGCGGTAGGCAGCCCTGTACACCGCTCGCGGCTCGTAATATATATATATATATATATATATATATATATATATATATATATATATATATATATATATATATATATATATATATATATATATATATATATATATATATATATACGCGCGGGCTAGCCTTTACTTCGATTATGTGTTCCTCGAGGACGATCGCTCTATTTCTGTCTCTGTCTCTCTCGCTCTCTCTCTCTCTCTATCTCCTTCTCCGATTCGCTTCTCTCTCCTCCACTCTCTTCTGGCTATTCGTGGGATGCGTCTCTACACTAATGGCACAGTGGGAAGATATCTCCGTAACCACTTCTCTCGGATTACGGCGTCGCGGCAACAGGTTGCTCCACGTGCGGTGTCTTCTACGCGGGAAAATGCCGGCGAGAGGTCTACGGCGTTGATGCGCGCGGATCGAACTCTGGATCGATAGTGACGCGCTCGAGGCGTCAGCGTGGCCAGCGCCGCGCCCCCAGTCGCGTTCTCTTTGGGTAACTACCCTCGATGCGCGCGCGTCGCCTATAGTGCGAACGCCGGTACCTGGCACTCATTTCGTTACAACCCCCTCCCAGACGTTGCTTGCCCCCGCAAGCAACTTCTGCCACTGAATCTACGAAAGGCTCGATCGATCGGGGATGGGATTGGTCGGGTTAGGTCCAACTAACTTTTTTATTCATATCAGCTTTTACTTAAAAAAAAAATATAAAATACACATATATACAAGGGAAGCGAGAGACTTTCTGTCATCCGCTCCACGGACTTACTCCGGCCTCCTGGTCTTCTCGGATTCTGCTTCCTTCCGCCACCCCGCAATGATGGCGGCGTGGCGGGTATCCTTGTCGGGGCATTTTCTTTGGTTGTCGTGGGGGCCGCATTCGGACACCCTCACCAGGGTAAGCGCCCGTTCGGACCAAACAATCGAAATGAATTCGCGCCGAGGACGCCGATCACGACGTATGGACCTGCATATTTCGGCGCTAGTTTCGCCGTTATGCCCTGGGCCGCCGACGAGAGTACTCTATTCTTTCTCCATACTATGTCGCCAAGCAGAAAGGTTTCTTCTCTGCGCCTAGCGTCGTAGTACTTCGCATGTCTGGCTCGCTCAGTCACTGAGCGCAACGCTGACTGCTGATGCAATTCGTGTAGCCTTTCCATTCTCACGTGCCAAGCTCGCAACAGCTCTTCTTGCACGGAGTCTTTGGCCTCCTCATCGCGCGTACGCTTTGCGGTCCCAGGTGGCGTCGGTTGTCTCCCATAATTCAGCATGGCCGGGCTATAACCTGTTGAACTGTGACTGGCCGTGTTCATTGCGAAAACCAGCTCTGGTAAATGTTCGTCCCAGGCTTTGTGATTCTCCTGAACATAGGACGCAATCATCGTTTTCAGGGTTCTGTTCTCCCTCTCCACGGGATTCGCTCTCGGGCAGTATGGGGGAGTCGTTGTGTGGTACACTCCCTGCTTCCAAAGGTATTCATCAACGGCTTTGTTCTTAAACTCGGTGCCTTTGATCGAATGGAAGATTTCGGAAGTCCCAAACCTCATAACGACTCGCTCGTGTAATTCCTTAATTAACGTCCGAGCGTTGGCCTTCCGAATGGGTATGCACTCCACCCATCGGGTAAATAAATCCTGAAATATCAAGATATACTCGTAGCCGCCTTTCGTACGTGGTAGCGAACCAGTGATATCTCCAGCCACTATCTGCCACGGTCTTTCCACGACCCTTCTACCTATCATTCCTATGGGAGGTTTCTGCACCACTTTGCACTGCTGGCACACCATGCATTCTTTGACGTACTTCTGCATGTCAGCGTGCATGTTCGGCCAATAATAATATTGGCTTATTCGGGCGAATGTCTTATCTCGCCAGAGGTGACCAGCAGTGGGATCATCGTGGTTTTCTCAGTACGGCCCGCCTGTGTTCGGCTGGCACGGCCATTTTCCACGCGTCATCGTCTCCTATGACACTCTCGACGCTTTCATCTGGTCGATAGTGGTAGAGGTTCTCTCCCACGATCTTTCAGCGCAGATTTTCATGCCGTCTCTCAGCTGTGTCGTTTACCACTTTGAGGTACCATTGGTCATTGGTACCTTCTGAACAGCTGAGTAAGCTTAGTGTTATCCTCTCCTCTTCGTACATTCGGGATAGGGCATCAGGGACATAATTGAGTTTTCCTTCTTTATGAACTACCTCGAAACTCTGTCCTTCTAACCGTAACGCCCACCTGCACAACCGGCCTGTGGGGTTTTTCATGTCACATAACCATTTCAAGCTCATGTGGTCGGTGACCACCTTGAAATGGTAGCCCTCAATGTACGGTCGGAACTTATCTATGGCCCATACTACCGGTAGACATTCTCGTTCCGAACGTTGAAATTCCGCTCAGCTGAATTTAAGGTTCGGCTGGCGAATTCTAGTTCCCTCTCGCCCCCCTCCGTTTCCTGTAGGAGCACCGCGACGATCCCGGTGTCACTCGCATCCGTGTTTACAACGAATTGCTCGTCCGGTAGGGGGCTGTGAAGTACTGGAGCCGAGGCAATCAACGCCTTTAATCTCTCAAATGCGTACTGTTGATCTTCTAGCCATTGATACTTTTGACTCTTCTTCAGTAATCTCGTTAGAGGCTCGGCCACGGTGGCATAATCTTTCATGAACCTCCTGTACCAGGATGACATTCCCAAGAATCGTCTCAGCTGCTTCAGATCCTTGGAAGCTGGGTAGTTCAGGACTACCTTAATTTTTTCTGGGTCGGGTCTGATCCCGTTCCGGTTCACTAAAACTTTCAAGTATCTGACCTCTGGCTTACAGAAAACGCATTTCTCCCTGTTGATCACCAACCCTGCAGCCTTTAACCTCTTTAATACCAGCCTGAGTAGGCGCTTGTGCTCTTCAAACGTCTCTGAGATTATGATGATGTCGTCTAGGTAAGCGAGCACGTATGGCTCGAGCTCGCTACCGATTACCATATCTATCAATCTCTGGAACGTGGCTCCAGCGTATGATAAACCATACGGGAGCCTCACAAACTGAAATAGCCCTTTTCTGGGCACTGTAAAGCCTGTCATGGGTTTGGAAGATTCGCCGAGTGGTATGTGGTGATACGCACTTCTAAGGTCGATTGTCGATATGTACTTGGCCCTGCGTAATTTCCGCAGTATGTCTTGCATATACGGTAGTGGGTACGCATCGGGTTTTGTATGGGCATTCACTTTCCTATAGTCGACGCAGAACCTATACGTCCCGTTCTTCTTTTTCACCATAACCACTGGATTCGACCATCCGCTGTTAGATGGTTCTATTATGCGCTGTTCCAACAATTCCTTTACCTGTTGGTGCATCTTCTGCTCGATTTTCTCAGAGACGGGGTAGAATCGTTGTTTGATCGGTCTCGTGGAACCGGGGTCGATATTGTGCTCTATGACACACGTCAATCCGCACGTCTCTCTTTGACCTGCCAACATCTCGTCCAGAAGGTCTTCCAGCTCTTTGCGCTCATTTTCCGTGGCATCAGTTACACCAACGGACGAGAGTGCGGCTACTCCCACCTCTAAGCTGGCTACTTCACATAGTAATTTAGCCTCCGTACCCTTGAAGTACATCGTATCGGTATCTGGGTCGAGCATGGCCCTGAATTCCTTGATGAAATTGACACCGACGTAACACGCATCGTCCAAGTGAGGTACGAGTACTATGCCTACTCGTATTTCTCTCGTTATACCCGCCACCGTAATGGGGAGCATAACATGGCCAACTAGTAGGCGACAAGTACCGTCTGGTAGCTTCACCCGTCCTGTGCACTTCAGGGAGAGTTCTCGTCCTAGTGCGCTGGCCATCTGCAGTCCAACCGCCCCCATGGCCGTGCTGGATGCGCCAGGATCGTATAGGGCTCTGAGCCTATAGTCCGTGACTTCAATCGACATCCACCATCGTGTTTCGTCTTCGGGGTTGTACTTCATTCCCCACGGTCTCACAAGCTCGTCTTCTTCTACTAAAGAATCGAAGCCGGTGAACGCCTTCGCTTCGGCCTCTCCTTCGGGAGTCGGCTGGCTTGACCGTGGTCGGACGTCCAAATCTTCTGTCGTTGCCGTAGCTTCGACTTCCGGAGCAGCTACGGTGACCGTAGGCTCTTTCGGAGGCTCATCCAGTGTTATCTCTCATTCTGGACGAGAATCGCCTGGCTTCTTTTGGACGTCCACATCCTCCGTCGTAGTCTCGGCTACGATGGGAAGTGTTTCTGCGGGGACCGGTTTCTCGTTAGGAGTGGCTTTGGTCCTTTCTAGCCGCTCCCTTGCTCGTTTCCCGAGCATTTAGGAAAAAGCTTCCGCATGAACCCTATCTCTCCGCAGCCATAGCATTTCATTGGCTGCGTGGGGTCAAACCTTGGTTTACTCACTCCTGGCGGGGTGCCAGGAGGTTACGACCTTTTGGCTCCCCATCCCATTCGAGTTGACGACCCTATCGGTTTTCCCCCTTTGTCAGGCGCTTTGGGGTCCGTTCTGGTCCCCCCGCCCTTTTCGCTCCTGGTGACGCCGCCTTTGTCCGACATGTTTAGCCGAAACTGGCTCAGTTTCTCGTCTAACATCTCGGCAAACATTGCCGTGATGTCAGACGTCG
Source organism: Gastracanthus pulcherrimus (assembly GCA_949152435.1). NCBI lineage: Eukaryota > Metazoa > Arthropoda > Insecta > Hymenoptera > Pteromalidae > Gastracanthus > Gastracanthus pulcherrimus. The sequence continues at coordinate 98,187,632 of OX424576.1, read as the reverse complement.
AAGATTGTGGTTCTTCCTTCGAAATGGCAGATACTTCCGCTTTCTGTTCCGCAAAGCCCCTTGAGTGGGTTTATACGCCATCTCGGGTAACAAAGAAGCTTCCGGAGGCGGGGGCAAACGTATGCTTTTCTCTCGTTCCAACGTTTGCTCGGCATCTGAGGCAGCATCCAGCAGTGTTTCCACGCTAGTGATCTCGCACCTGCGGACCATTTTCTGTAGGTCCGACCGCATGTTTCGTTGTAGTAAGTCTAATTCCTGACTATACTCAAGCCTCGGCGATAATTTGTTCATTATGCCGATGAGGCACGTGAGGTAGTCTCGGACCAGTTTATCTGGTCCTTGTGTCCTTAGGTTGGCTTCGTTTCATAGCCTCTGTTGGTATTGACGACTTGTACCATACCATCGCCTGGCTGAAGTAGTGAAGTCATTCCAAGTCCGCCACTTCGTTCGGTTATTCCTATACCAGGTCGCTGCGTTGTCTGTGAAGAGTTCAGACAGCGCTGCCAGAAGCTCATCACCCATCAGATTGCTCAATGCGTTGCAATCCTCGATCCGTGCCAGGAATGCGTCTATGCTCTGGTTCTTGCTGCCAGAGAACCTGACGTTCCATTTTCTTACTACTTGACCTACATCTTTATTCGAACCGAACCTAGACGTCCCGTCCAAACTTCCTGGTGCGAATCTTGGGCTTGAGGTGTTTCCAGGATTGCCACTCCTACGCACATCTGGTCGATCTCTTGGCAGCTGATGGTCATCGCTTATAGTCGTTTTTAGACTATCTGCCCCCTCCCAGGCGCTGCGTGCCGTCGTAGGTGGCGCCGTTGTAGCTCGAGAATCGTCCAGATGCGTATCACCGTGTATTGTGAACGTGTCTTGGAAATACACATGTCCCGGGCGTCTGGTTTCCTCGTTCCTTGTACTTGACAGAATCTGCTCTCGCTTCAGAGTGTCTACTTGTCGTTGAAGCAACTTGACCTGTGTGAGTAGTTCTGCCAATACGAACGATATATCCTGCGATATTTGGAATTTGGTTCCTTGTGCTGACACTAGCGTAATCATCTGCTCGTTTGGCTGTGTGGCCGACTCCATCGTTTGTTCAGCGGCTGTTGCCTCGTTGGTTGTTGGTGTCGTTTCGTTGACCTCTGGAGGCCCACGAAGCGACAGTTCAAGGTTTCTGAGCACGTTCGTGTCTGTGATCAGATTTGTCAGGCTGTGCGCGTTTGCCTGGCCTGACTGCGCGCCATCTTGAATATCGGCTGCTATTGTTTCGTCGATGAACTGACGCCTGCGACGAGCTCTGACATTGATAGTGTTGCCCTCTTCATCGTCTTGTTCCACGAAATCGTTGGCTGTGTAGTTGCCGAGCAACCATTTCTGCAGGCGATATGCCTGTGCGAAGTAGCTGCCCTCTGTGGACATCTTCAACTGAGACAGTGTTTCGTATAGCTGCTGACCACTCAGTTCCGTCAGCCACGTCTCTACAGCTGTCTCTGTTGTGATGGACATTCTGAACTTCTATAAGATTGCTGACTGCTCTCGCAATTACCTATTTGTTTCTCGCCCCGCGAGATTTTCGATTTCGCTTTTATTCGCAAATGTGTGCAAGTGTATTATACACTTAAGGTCCGAGAAAAATTTCGCAATTAAATCTTTCTCGGTTGAGCAGAGTGTCAGACTGATCTTTGTTACGCTTTTCTCGGTGCGTTCTGTTTCGCAAGATCGTCTTTGTTCTATTTTCTTAACTAATCACGGGTTTCTTTTTTCTATTTCGATCTATGCAAGTATTCGGATTCGAATCTCGCTTCAAACCGGTGATTTTAATCGATTTTTTCCAATTTTTGTTTTGAACCGGTAACCTCGAGTGACCAGGTTCAAATCTCGATTTGCAGGTTAGAAGTGTGTATGGGATTTGACGCAAAGATTTTCGAAACAAAAAATTAGTTCAGCCTTCGTTTAGAAAATATTTTGCCTCAGAAAAAAAAATTTAAAAACTGCCAATTCGAACTATTTTAAAAACTTTGGAAATTAGAACCGTCAAAAATTCAAACCACTGATAATTTGAAAATCTCGGAAAAAAAAATTTATGAGGATTTGAAAACCTCACAAAATTCTCAAAAATTTAAAAATTTAAAAAGTCAAAATTTAAAAAAAATAAAAAATTCAAAGAAATTTAAAAATTCAAAAATTCAAAAATTTTAAAATTCCACAAATACAAAAATTTAAAAATTTTTAAAAATTCAAAAATTCAAAAATTTTAAAAATTCAAAAATTTTGAACACCTGAAAATTTAAAGCCTAAAGAATTCCAAAAGAATCCCAAACCCTCGAAAATGAATCCAAAAAATTTTTCAAGAATTCGAAAATCCAAATGTCCATAAATTTCCACAATCCAAAACAAATCGAAAAATCTGAAAATTTGAAGCTTCAAAAATTTAAAAGCTTAGAAAATATTTATCTTAATAAAATCCAAAAAAAATTAAAAGTTGAAACATCCAGAAAATATGAAAATTAAAAAAAAAATCAAAAAACAAATTAAAATAAAATAAAAAATGATTTTTGCAATTATTGTTTATTAATAATTAATAAACAATAATTTCTCTTTGGAGTTAATCTTGAAAAATAAATTAAAAAAAAAATATTGTAGAAGCGGGGCCCCTGTGTCGCGTACGTACGGCCCTTTTCTCGTACACTTGCTGTTGAGCCGGCTAATCGTACTGCCCACTGCGCAGCCGCGCTACTCTACTATTTTCCACACACACTTCTCTGCCGTGATTAGTTATTTTTGCTCTGACTCGCCTTAAATAATTATTTCGCTTTTGCTTGGCCTGTTCATTAGTTATAATCGAAAATTGTTAACTAATTATTAATAAAATATTTCCGATATTTTAGTCAGAGCAAAAATAATCTTATGTAATATTTATTTATTCGCACTCTCTGCTCACCTACCTCGCACACACTTTTGTACAATTCTGTGTGCCGCTTTTTCGCTCGATTCGCGTACGCGTGCTTGGCCTGCTTATACGTTCAAATAAAATTTTAAAAGTCATTTTAAATTTATTAATACTTCTTAAAAATGTTGAAATATTTTCCGTTAATTATTAATTAACTTCGTGAATAATATCGGAAGGGCGCCATCTGTAACAGGTGGGACAATTGTTTATAACAATTGTCCGTGGCTAATAAGCGTTCGGCAGAGCTGCTAACGTGCAATAGCTAGCACAGCACGCAACGCGTACTGGCGTACACTATTGCTCCTACCTGGAGTAAGCCAGCGGCGCAACGCCGCTGAGCTTCTGCCTGGTTGCCGCTGCTCTGGCCGTCCTGTTGCAAAGTTCACTGAACCCCGGTGTATTCAGCTCCGTGCGGAGTCACCTCGACGCACAGATTTTCGCGATCTGTAAGGAGCGCGAAAGCGCGGAAAGCTACTTGTCGCAACGCGCCAATATAACGACTTTTTGCACTTGCCTAACTCGGTCGAGGAGCAGGCGGGTCGTGGGGAAAATTGATTCACGCGGGTTTAACTTTTAACAATAAAATAGACTATATTTAGCAACAAATAAATTAACAACAATGGATCAATAAATAAGGATAACAAAATTAACAACGGTAGATTAATAAATAATAACAATGAGAATTCAACAGTCGCGCAGACCAAGCGACGGTGCGCGTCCAGCTCGTTCGCTGCTGGACGCGTTGCCCTCACGATGGGCCGTACGCGCGCCTGGTGTTACGGCACCTAGGTGTACTCTAGGGCGCGGTGCCCGCGGTGGACAGCCCTGTACACCGCTCGCGGTTCGTAATATATATATATACGCGCGGGCTAGCCTTTACCTCGATTATGTGTTCCTCGAGGACGATCGCTCTATTTCTGTCTCTGTCTCTCTCGCTCTCTCTCTCTCTCTCTCTCTATCTCCTTCTCCGATTCGCTTATCTCTCCTCCACTCTCTTCTGGTTATTCGTGGGATGCGTCTCCACACTAATGGCACAGTGGGGAGATATCTCCGTAACCACTTCACTCGGATTACGGCGTCGCGGCAACAGGTCGCTCCCCGTGCGGTGTCTTCTACGCGGAAAAATGCCGGCGAGAGATCTACGGCGTTGACGCGCACGGATCGAACTCTGGATCGATAGTGATGCGCTCGACGCGTCAGCGTGGCCAGCGCCGCGCCCCCAGTCGCGTTCTCTTTGGGTAACTACCCTCAATGAGCGCGCGTCGCCTATAGTGCGAACGCCGCTCATTTCGTTACAATATATATACTATATATATATACGCGGGGCCCTGAGCGAAAAACTTTTTATATATATATATATATATATATATATATATATATATATATAGCCGGACCTGGCCGCGTTTCAGTGCCGGGAGGTTGGGACAGTATCAGTGCCGGGAGGTTGGGACAGTATCAGTGCCGGGAGGTTGGGCCAGTATCAGTGCCGGGATGTTAGACTGCATTTAGATACAAAACAAGAAAAAGAAATTAACAGAAATAAGACGCGCGTAGGGCGTAAAGTCTGCCCTAGTTAGAGAATAAAATGATGGCCCCCCATGGGGACTCAGTTGATATGGAAATACGCGACGGAGCTACTTTAACTCCTTTTTTAGTAATACATTTTTATACTAGACCAATTTTCATGAAGTTTTGTACATAAGGATTTTTTATGTCGCGGTTTACAAACATCAAGTTAGGTTTCGAATATTCTAAATGGCCGACCCAACACGGCAGATAAACAAGTTTTCTTCCATCATATTGGATCGGCCATTTAATATTTCATAATTTTGATACCGAGTTTGTGATTACCGTCCTCGAAAAATTCCTGTATGTGGTTTTCTAGCAAAATATTTTATATTGTTTTGGAACAATTAAGTTAATTTGAAAAATATGCTATTTTCCTAGTTTTTTTTACTTTAGCACGTTTGCAATGAATAAAATAGAATGGTAAAACGTCAGTGGAAAAAGTGAAAATCCGTTGTAGAAAAGGTGTATCATTATATATGGCTACACTATGGCTCAAAGGTTAACACGCGACAGTAACGAAAGATACAAAATCGTTGAGTTATAATCTTTATTTTGTCATTGTATTCATTTAAGGACAAAACTATTCGAACAGATATTACTCGTTCTAAATACACAATTACTCGTGTATTATAAAAACATAGTTTTAAAGACCGTTTTAACAATTTATGCGGGTACAGACGGGTACCAGTGTACATGCGCAAAAGAAAGCTCTAATCAATAGAGACATTTTATAAAATTTGCCCTTGAATTTTACATTCTCTACAATTTTCTACACTCTATTTTCTACTTATCACTATGTGTTTTTTATGAAGTTTGTTATAAAATACATTTGTAATAAGATAATACCTGTGTTAAATCATTGTAGAATTTGACACCTTCTTGTAAATTGTTTCTTAATTCTTTAAAAGCATCATACGCAGAAGCTAACTTACAAAGCATTTGTTCACGACTGCCTCCACAAGAAGATTGCTCCTTTGCAAATTCCGTGTGTTTTAACTGCAATAAAGGAAAAGTTATTAAAGCCTCCATTATCTGTAATTTATATAGCATTAGAAACTATAAAATTAGTATTAAATTAAATTCAATTAATATTACATAACTCATTTATGTATTAAAACTATATAAAATTGCTAGTTGGCGTTGCAATACTTTGTTTTCTTAAAGTAATTTCTATTAAATTAATCTTCCATGTATAATAAGGGTTATTAAAGAGGCTCGGGTTATGTAGATCACGTGCATCTATCTTAAACTTCGATTTATATAAAGAAAAAACAAATTGTTTGATTGAAACCTATTGATTATTGTATTAGTAACGTTGGCAATTAAATTAATGTCAAGCGTACCTCGATAATATATGACGGGGGGATAGGAGGTTTAGTATTAATACCATCTCGATATTTATGCAATATGAAACAATTTTTTTACAGCTAGAAATGACTCTAAAAAGTAAAGCTATATAACGTAAAAAAATCCTTTTTAGGTATGACCGCTCCACGGGGGAGCCTTATTTTTATATTTTCCTCATTGCAAAAAATGTAATATCTTAAAAACTAATCAATTATTCCATAAAAACATGTTTTAACACAAATGGATTATAACACATTATACTCAAAAATTTTCTACGGTAAAATTGTAGATCTCAAAAAAATATAACTTTTTTGTATTTAACATTTTTTACGAAAACGTCTATTAAACCAAGTTATTGAAAACAAAAAAATAATGCGCATAAAACGTGTGTTCGTTAGTGGATTCCGTTCGTCGCTAGGCCGAAACCAGGCGAGATGTGCGTAAAGGTGGATAAATGATCGACGTTGGATTGAAATGATCGGATAGGTTTATTAACCAATATATTAACAGAGATTGGTTACAGACAGCTGATATCTTGATTAAATCCGTGATTGGTGCTGATGTTATCGTGGTTGGGATGTTTGCTTCTGATACCGTTTCGGCGGCTAAGCTTTCAGACTTCTCGATTTGTTCGGGTGTAACGAATTTTGGATTGACTATTCCTTGTATCGGGAATAGGATGACGTTTGTCAATACTTCTGTATCTAGTTCATATTGTAGCAGATTATCCTCGAGTAGTGCTAACGCGATGCCGAAATCGCATTGTTCCTGCGTTTGTATTTGCTGTGCGGTAATTTTTTGACACATCGAATTCGTTGGCCTTGGCATGTAGGACTCCGAATTAAGTATAAGTGAGCTATGTTTGGTTAGCTACCAACTTAGCTAACTGACAGGTATCGTTTGCGGCTACTTCTATGATTTGTTTTAGTTCTTCCCCTGCTTCTTCGTTGACGGTCCCGAATAGGGAACGGCTTATTTTTCCTATTGTCGAAAGGCAGGCTCTCCGGATTCGGTATTTTTTTTGCACTTCGTGTCCTTGCAGCATGTCTCCGATTCTCTCCGCGGTTTTCATGGTGTCTTTAATCTGATTATACATCTGTTTGAGTTGTTGTTTATGTATATATATCCCATTTGGGTGTGCGCATTTTCCATCTATCGCATGCCATGACTCAATTAGTTTATTTCCTTCAGAAAAGAATGGTTTCAAATTTATTCGCTGTACTATTTTCCAGGTCGTAAATGTTGTTGCCAATGGGTTGAGTCTTTCGAGTAATTGGCCAGGATTCCTTTCGATTGGCTGTAGATTTATTTCACCTTTGATCGCCCTGGCCGATGAACACTTGTAAGAGATTCTTCTGTAATGTTTTTCCATTCGTTTATCGTTGTTGTATGCATGCTGATATGCAGCCCGGCATACGCGGATATATTATTTCGATAATGGTATATTATATTTATTTGTCCTTATGATTATACAACTTGTCTTTGTATGTTGTTGACCATATGACCCCAGCACGTCTGATTCAAGGTCAAATGAAGGTCAAACCCCTTAAATCGATAGATATGATTACTATGACTCCGGATTCTTAAAGAACGGAAAATTTAACGTCCAGATCCGCTTCAACCTTTTCGTCAAAACTACTCATAGAAGTCATTCGAAGGACATTTGAAAGTCAAATGCTTGTTTCGAACTTCTAGGCTGATATCAAGGTAAGAAATAGGTGTCATAACAGTTCATCTTTATGTCTTTGGGGTCGCTGATCACGATGTCGGTGTCCATATGATCCCAGCACGTCTCAATCATCGTCCAATAAAGGTCCAACCCCTTAAATCGATCGATATGTTTTTCTTTTACCCCGGATTCTGAAACAACGGAAAAATTTACGACCAGATACGCTTCAACCTTTTCGTCAAAGTGACTCTTAGAGGTCATTCAAACGACATTTGGAGGTCAAATTCTTGTTTCGAACTTCTAGGTTGATATCAAGTCAAGAAATAAGTGTCGAAAAAGTTGATCTTTATATCTTTGGGGTCGCTAATCACAATGCCGGTGTCCATATGATCCCAGCACGTCTGGTTCATCGTCCAATGTAGGTCCAACCGCTTAATCAATCGATATGCGTTTTTTGACTCCGGATTCTGAAAGAACGGAAAATTTTACGACCAGATACGCTTCAACCTTTTCGTCAAAGCGACCATTAGAGATCATTTGAAGGAAATTTAGAGGTCAAATCTTTGTTTAGAACTTCTATGCTGATATCAAGGCAAGAAATAGGTCTCATAGCAGTTCATCTTTATGTCTTTGGGGTCGCTGATCACGATGTCGGTGTCCATATGATCCCAGCACGTCTGAATCATAGTCCAATAACGGTCCAACCCCTTAAATCGATCGTTATGATTTTTTTGACCCGGGATTCTGAAAGATCGGAAAATTTTATGACCAGATACGCTTCAACCTTTTCGTCAAAGTGACTCTTAGAGGTCATTCAAACGACATTTGGAGGTCAAATTCTAGTTTCGAACTTCTAGGCTGATATTACGGCAAGAAATAGGTGTTGGCACAATTGATCTTTATGTCTTTCGGGTCGCTGATCACAATGCGGGTGTCCATATGCTCCCAGCACGTCTGCTTCATCGTCCAATGAGGGTCAAACCCCTTAAATCGATAGATATGCTTTTTTGACCCCGGATTCTTAAAGAATGAAAAATGTTACTTCCACATACGCTTCGACCTTTTCGTCAAAGTGACCCTTAGAGATCATTTGAAGAAAATTGGCAGTTCAAATGCTTGTTTCGAACTTCTATGCTGATATCAAGGCAAGAAATAGGTGTCATAATAGTTCATCTTCATGTCTTTGGGGTCGCTTATCACGATGCCGGTGTCCATATGATCCCAGCACGTCTGGTTCATTGTCCAATGAAGGTCCAACCGCTTAAATCGATCGATATGCTTATTTTGACTCCGGATTCTGAAAGAACGGAAAATTTTACGACCAGATACGCTTCAACCTTTTCGTCAAAGCGACCATTAGAGATTTTGAAGGAAATTTAGAGGTCAAATCTTTGTTTAGAACTTCTATGCTGATATCAAGGCAAGAAATAGGTCTCATAGCAGTTCATCTTTATGTCTTTGGGGTCGCTGATCACGATGTCGGTGTCCATATGATCCCAGCATGTCTGATTCAAGGTCAAATGAAGGTCAAACCCCTTACATCGATCGATATCTTTTTTATGACCCCGGATTCTGAAAGAACGGAAAATTTTTCGACCAGATACGCTTCAACCTTTTCGTTAAAGTGACTCTTAGAAGTCATTCAAACGACATTTGGAGGTCAAATTCTTGTTTCGAACTTCGAGGCTGATATCAAGGCAAGAAATAAGTGTCCACAAAGTTGATCTTTATGTCTTTGGAGTCCCAGATCAAAATGCCGGTGTCAATATCATCCCAGCACGTATAGTTCATTGTCCAATGAAGGTCCAACCGCTTAAATCGACCGATATGCTTTTTTTGACACTGGATTCTTAAAGAACGAAACATTTTACGTCCAGCTACACTTTGACCTTTTCTTCAAAGTGACTCTTAGAATTCATTTGAAGGACATTTGGAGGTTAAATCCTTGTTTCGAACATATAGGCTGATATTAAGGCAAGAAATAGGTGTCGAAACAGTTGCTATTTATGTTTTTGGGGTCGCTGATCACGATGCCGGTATCCATATTACCCCAGCATGTCTGATTCGTTGATTCGAACTTCTAGGCCGATATCAAGGCAAGAAATAGGAGTCGAAACAGTAGATCTTTATCTTTTTGGGGACCTTCATTGAACGATGAACCAGACGTGCTGGGATCATATGAACACCGACATCGTGATCAGCGACCCTAAAGACATAAAGATGAACGGCTCCGACACCTATTTCTTGCCTTAATATCAGCCTATATGTTCGAAACAAAGATTTGACCTCCAAATGTCCTTCAAATGACCTTTAAGAGCCACTTTGACGGAAAGGTTGAAGCGTATCTGGACGTAAAATTTTCCGTTCTTTCAGAATGCGTGGACGTAAAAATCATATCGATCGACTTAAGGGGTTTTGACCTTCATTTGACGCAGAACTAGGCGTGCTGGTATCATGTGGACACCGGCATCGTGATCAGCGACCCGAAAAACATAAAGATCTACTGTTGCGACACCTGTTTCTTGCCTTGCTATCAGCCTAGAAGTTCGAAACAAGGATTTGACTTTCAAATGTTCTTCAAATGACCTCTAAGTGTTTGACGAAAAGGTCGTAGCGTATCTTAACCCTTGTGTTGCCACCCAAAAAAATCACACCATCTGCCACACAGGGTACCAGGGTACCCATACGCAAATTCGTGCGTATAAGTGCGCTATACAGTAAAATAATTGAGTGCATTCTATCAGGATCTATTTATTAACATCTTAGAGAGGTAGTTCTACCTGAATGTACCATATAAATTATGTACAGACACCTTTGTAGTTCTAAATCAGGTATAAAACGCGCGCTGCTCTACCCAAAATTTCTCGTTTCTGCGAAGACCAGTTGCGTCAAATTCGAATGTTGGGGAAAAGGGTCGCTCTCTGAATTGCTTTGTACTTGAGGAACATTCGAGAATGCTGTGAAACGAATATACACGTTTTGGAGCATTTTGTAAAGCTGTATAGTTCAGTTTCCGTCGTTGACATGAAGAAGCCAGACGTACCGCTACAGTCACTCCAGTCAGTTTGGATATTTCGTTAGCCTGTGTGCCTTACATATCGATATTCGCAGTTATTTATTTATTCCAATATTATTGAAAAAAGTTTGTGAAACGATAAGTAAAAATAAATGTATTTTATTTATCTATCTCAGATAAATAAAAGGATGGAGGAATTATCGAGAGCAGAGTTTTTGAGGTAACGTAAATACAATAAACACACGATTTATATTACCATGGTGGGTTTTTAATTTTATCGAAAAATGAATGCGAAAAACACGAAAAAAATAAATTTTTTCGATCAGTATGGGCTATATACAGTAATTTAAAATGTATTTTCGTATATTCTCGCATATATTTTTATATATAAACACAGGAATACACTGTAAATATATAGAATATACTAAGTATTACGTGTGTGCGTGTGTAATATATGTACATGTATTTATATATACAATAATATTGTATTCTTCATTCTCACATATTTCGCGCAGGCCTTATTATTGTTTACATTACGAAAGTTTACTAATATATATAAATATATATATATATATATAATATGTGAGAATGAAGAATACAATATTATTGTATATATAAATACATGTACATATATTACACACGCACACACGTAATACTTAGTATATTCTATATATTTACAGTGTAGTGTATATATATATATATATATATATATATATATATATATATATATATATATATATATATATATATATATATATATATATATATATATATATATATATATATATATATATATATACTACATATATATATATATATATATATATATATATATATATATATATATATATATATATATATATATATATATATATATATATATATATATATATATATATATATATATATATACTACACATGCACACACGTAATACTCAGTATAATCTATATATATTTACAGTGTATTCGTGTGTTTATATATAAAAATGTATGCGAGAATATACGAAAATACATTTTACATTACTGAATATAGCCCATACTCATCAAAAAAATTTATTCTATTCGTATTTTTCGCATTCAATTTGTTAAAACCGACTGTGTTACATATTTGATATTATTCAAAATGTAATATTATTGTAAAACTAAAATTTCTTTTTATTTAGATTGAGCGAGGTTTAAAATGAGGAGTATATCAGAAAATTGCTGGACGAGGACGATGACGCCGCGATCGACAGTGAAGATCCGTCGGCCAGTGAGAACGACGATTGGTTTCCGGAAGGTAACGCTACACATGCTGGTGTCATTGAAGCGTCGGACACTGAAGATTACGAACAGGATGAAGCAGCTGAAATTGAAGAGGATACAAGTGATCGTGAAGCTCCAGAGGGTTAAGAAGAAGAGAATGATAACGACGACGATGATGAGGAAGAGGGCGACGACGATGAAGCAGCTGTATCGACTTCTAATAGTCGTTCAGGCAGTTCAAGTGTTCCAGCCAACACAAGTACAACATTTGTAGCAAAAGATAAAACAGTTTGAAATAAAACCGCACGACCAAATCACCAGACTCCTGCTAGAAATATTGTCAGGCAAAGAGCTGGGCCTCATAGGAGTACAGAAATGTTATCAATCGCTCAAACATTCAAGAAATTAATCACGTTGGAAATGGTCGATATTATTGTTCGCTGCACGAATAAAAAGCAGAAGCCGTGTAAGTTTACAACGAACAACATCCAGAAAATGAACCTCGTGTATGGAAAAGAGTAATAGTGACAGAAATGTTTTCTTTTTTTTGGAGTATTGATATGTGCTGGTGCAAATAATTCAAATCCAGATCACGGAGATGAAATGTGGAAGAAAAATGCTTATCCGTTATATCGTGCAACAATGGGACGAAGGCGTTTTCAGTCGCTTTTACGATTCATACGTTTCAATGACTATACAACACGCCAGGCTCGAGCAACCAATGATAAAGCTGCGCCTATTTCTGATATATGGAGGATACTGAATGCCAACCTAGCTGCATTGTATAGACCAACGGAAAACTTGACCATCGACGAGCAGCTCTACCCTATCCGAGGAAGAACTAAGTTTACTCAGTATATGCCATCCAAGCCTGCCAAATACGGTCTGAAAGTGTTTTGGTTGTGTGATGCAAGTAATGCTTATCCGCTCAAAGGGATTTTGTATACAGGTAAACAAGGTAATACTCGAGAAGTCAATCAAGGAAAACGAGTTATCAAAGACCTGGTCAGCGATTATAAATGTTCTTGCCGAAATATAACCATGGATAGATTTTTCACAACTTTACCTTTGGCGGAGTCTCTGTTATCTTGGAAACTTACTATCGTCGGTACATTGAAAACAAATTAAACGTTCACACCTCAAGAAATGAAACTGCCAAAATCTAGAGAAGTACTGTCAACCCTTTTTGGCTTTCATGAAAAAGCTACTATCCGCTCGTACGTTCCAAAGAAAAACAAAGCTGTAATACTTCTTAGTACGATGCACTATGATTATGAAATTTCTGATGCAGCTCACAAAAAAACAGAAATGATTTTATTTTATAATCAAACAAAAGCTGGCTTTGACACCATGGATCAAATGTGTTCGAGGTACTCCACCCAACGGCGAACGCGTAGATGGCCGCTGGCTTTCTTTTTCAACATCCTCGACATTGCAAATGTAGCTGCTTATGTCATCTACTATGAGAATAATAGCATGCTTCGCAGAAAACAAACAGACGAAGACTTTTTCTTTGACAATTGTCAGAAGAATTAGCAATGCCGATCAAAGAGGGACCATTATACCAAAATCGCAGTCGAAAGTTTCTTTGAAAGGCCAGTAGTAGAGGTGGTACCCAGAAATGACCAACGTCGAGACGCCACTGGGATGAGAGCTGTTGTTGGATCTTGTTAAATTTGTAACGAGCAGCCTATTCGCCAACGCCGAAAGACACGGATATCCTGCGTTGAGTGCGATAAGCCCGTATGCGATCAGCACTCGGTGAAAATTTCTAAATGTTTACATTGTCACGAACGTATTGTTACGGATTCGAAACTGACATGGAAACATCAAGTAGAACAGGTAGCTAAGCGTGTTAATCACACTGTTATTTATTTATTTATCCATCCATCCATCCATCCGTCCATCCATCCATCCATCCATCCATCCATCCACCCAAATGTTTTTAGGTTTTCTACATATTTTTTAAGTATTGCCAACGATAACTGACATGTTTCCAGTGTACTGTTTTTAAATACATACTTTTATTGATATTGCCGGTATGTTATCGGCCGAGCGTTATCCTGTTACCTACATTCTATATACATGACGTTTGGAAATATTTGGAAAATGACTGTCGCGCTGCACGTGGTCGGGGTGCTTACTAGCCCTTGGGGTGCCTCACTTTGTTTCCCAGCTTTGCGCTTCTATTGCGGTCTATCTTCTTTGGTACTAGTCAAGTGCATACACCGGAGACAATTGCTGATGTCATGGAAGTCAACGAAATAATAAATATGGAAACAGAATCGGCATTTGAGATGAATGATGAGACGGATAGTGACATGGATGATGGACCAGGCTCCAAAAATCCAAAATTGATATCGTAAGCTGCATTATATGATCTTGCAAGAAATTTAGGATTACCAAAGGATGGTTCAGAATTTTTAGCATCCTTCCTTAAAGAGAGGAATCTGTTGGAGCCAAAGACCAAAGTTTCTGTCTATAGAAACAGAGAGATGATATTTCGAAAGTATTTTTCAAAAGATGGTCATTCCCTTGTTTATTGTACAGACATAAACGGTCTCATTAATGAATTGAAACCTAATAGTTATGATGCCAAAGATTGGAGACTTTTTATAGATTCATCGATGCGGAGTATAAAGGCGGTTTTGCTATACAATACAAACGTTTATGCCAGTCCCCGTCGCCCATTCCACTGTCATGCAGGACAAATATGAAAACATGGACATTCTGCTGCAAAAAATTGACTACAAGACTCATAGATGGCAACTTTGCGGTGATCTTAAGATTTTAACGATTCTACTTCGACAACAGTCAAGATTCACAAAATTTCCTTGTTATTTATGCTTATGGGACAGTCGCGATCGTGAAAACCATTATGTAACAAAAAATTGGCTTAGCAGAACATCCCTTACCCGTGGTTCACGGAATGTCATCCACGAATCCCTTGATGATCCAAGCAAAATTCTTATCCCTCCCCTTCACATCAAGCTTGGTCCAATGAAGCAATTCGTTAAAGCGATCGATAAATCTGGAGCCTGCTTTGGATATCTCGTTGACAAATTTCCGAAATTGTCTAAGGCAAAATTGAAAGAAGGGGTTTTCGATGGCCCTCAGATCAGAAAGATGTTCCGAAACACTGCCTTCACTAGTACAATCAATCGGAAAGAAAAAGACGCCTGGCAAAGCTTCAAAGCAGTTGCTAAAAATTTCTTCGGGAATAAAAAAAGCCCTCATTATAAACAAATAGTTACAAAAATGATTTCTGACTTTCGAAAGCTCAAATGTAACATGAATTTGAAACTCCATTTTCTTGATTCCCACCTCGATAAATTTCCTGAAAATCTTGGGGACTTTAGTGAAGAACAGGAAGAACGATTTCACCAAGATATCAAGATCATGGAAACTCAGTATCAGGGACGATAGGATGTTAACATGATGGCTGATTTTTGTTGGACGCTAAAGAGAGAATCGATGGAAAGACGGAAACCAAGGCGTATTTCATTACACAGATCATTTGAAGACAAGAGAACGTGATACAGTTCAAACAAAGAGACTGACTAAAGCTTTGATTTTATATCATTGTATTCTGGATTTTGTATCATTAGGGGTTATGGGGACATAAGATTATAGGGTTAGGGGTTTATAGGGTTATGGGGTCATAAGGGTTAGGGATTACGAATTTAGTTTAAGAGTCGACGGGTTACTGGGTTTTAGGTATAAAATCGTTTGGGATTATCGGGTCTAACGGTTTTAGTAGATTTTGGGGTGTTTTTTGAGGTTATGGCTTAACCCTTACGTGCTCGGACTAAACCGACCTCGGATTCGGACTCAGCGACCCCAAAAACATACAGTATACATGGTCAGACCCTCAGACCGAAATATTTTTTTTGTGTGGCTGCGTTATGGGTTTTATGAGGTTTATGAGGTCAACGTATTTTACGGGTTTTATAATTTGTATGATGTTTATGATTTTTTGACTTTTATGATTTTTATTGGTTTTATGGGATTTAAAGATGTTATGAAGCTTATGGGGTTCACGATTTTTATGGATTTTGCAGCTTTTATGGGGTTATCGGGTTTACGTTGATCATGCTTTCTATGAGATTCACGGGATCTACGTATTTTACGGGTTTTATGATTTTTATGATTTTGATAGGGTTTGTAATTTTTAAGAGGTTTACGATTTTTACGGGATCTGTGATTTTTATGGAATTTACAATTTTTATGGGTTTAATGTGGTTAAAGATTTTTATGGGATTTATAGGGTTTACGATTTTTATTCGTTTTATAAGGTTCATGCAATTGACGATTTTTACAATTGTAATGGTTTCATGGGGTTCATGGAGTTCACGATTTTTATTGGTTTTATGGGATTTATGGGGTTTACGATTCTTATGGATTTTATGGCTTTTATGGGGTTATGGGATTTACATTTATTATGATTTTTGTGAGGTTTATGATTTTGATGGGGTTTATGATTTGTATGAGGTGGCTGATTTTTACGGGGTCTGTTATCTTTATGGGTTTTATAGGGTTTTCGATTTTCATGGGTATTGTGAGGTTGACGACATTTATGATTTTTACGATATTTTTCGTTTTATGGGGTTTATGAAGTTTAAGTATTTTATGGGTATTACGATTTTTATGATTTTTATGTGGTGTATGATTTTTATAAGGTTTACGATTTTTATGGTATCAGTGATTTTTATAGGGTTTATAAATTTTTTATTTTTATGGTTTTTATGGGGTTTACGTAATTTATGGGTTTTATGATTTTTGTGAATTTTATGCGGATTACGATTGTTATGAGATTTACGATTTTTATAGGGTTTCTTATTTTGTCGATATTTAGGGGATTCATGGGGTTTATGGAATTTGCGATTTTTTTGAATTTCATGAGATTTATGAGGTTTAAAAGTTATATGAAGTTTATGTTTTTATGCGGTTTATGATTTCCATGGGGTTTATGATTCTTTTGGGTTTACGATTTTTATCGGGTTTAAAATTTTGATGGGGTTTATGTTTTTTATGGTGTTTATGATTATTACAAGTTTTATGAGTTTTATGGGGTTTACGATTTTTATGCGGTTAAGAGGTTTATGCGGTTTACGATTTCTATGATTCTTATGGGTTTTGTGGGGTTTATGGGGTTCACGATTATTTATGTTTTATGTGGTTTATTATTTTTATGAGTTGTTGAGGTTCATGGTCATTGTTTATGAGTTATATTAGGTTCATGGAGATTATGGAATATATGATTCCGATGGGATTATGGGGTTTATGGGGTTTATTGGCTATACCATTTTATCACTTGTATGAGATTTATTTCAATTATGGGGTTTATGATTTTTTTGAGCTTTATGATTTTGATGCTGTTTACGATTTTTATGATGTTTTCGATATTCACGGGGTCCGTGATTTTATGGATTTTCGATTTTTATGGGTATTATGTGGTTTTTGGGCTTTACGTATTTCATGGGTATTATGGTTTTTATGGTTTTTATAGGGTATATTATTTTTATGATGTTTACGATTTTTATGCGGTCTGCTATTTTTATGGGGTTTATGATTTTTTCGATGTTTATGATTTTTACGTATTTGACGGGGTTAATGGTTTTTATTGTTCTTTGTGATTTTTATAATTTTTATGGATTTTATGATTCTTATAAGTTTTACGATTTTTACGGTGTCTGCGATTTTTATGGAATTGGTGATTTTTATGGGTTTTATGGGGTTCATGAGTTGTATTAGGTTCATGGAGATTATGGAATATACGATTCCGATGTGATTATGGGGTTTATGGGGTTTATGGGGTTTTATCAGTTATATGGGATTTATTTCGATCATCGGGTTTATGATTTTTATGGATTTTATGATTTTTATGCAGTTTATGATTTTTATGATGTTTTCGATATTCACGGGGTCCGTGTTTTTATGGATTTTACAATTTTTATGGGTTTAATGGAGATTATGAGATTTACGATTTTGATGGGTTTTGTGAGGAATTGGGCTTTACGTATTTCATGGGTATTATGATTTTTATGATTTTTATGGGGTTTATGGGGTTTACGATTTTTACGACTTTTATGGGTCTTATGGGTTTTATGGCGTTTATGATTTTTACGACTTTTATGGGTTTTATGTGGTTTATGCTTGTTTACGATTTTTATAAGTTAAATGAGGTTCGACCAATGCTTGATTCGATACAAATATAATGCGCATGAACCAGAACTCTATAACTTTTACTTAAGATATATCATCATATTTTATTTAATTTAATAAGAAAAAAATAAATATTAAGACTATGTAGTCAGTGCATGCGTTCGATTTACGATGATTTACTGTCAGTAAATTAGTTAAAATTACAGACAAATATAGATACACGCTGTCGATTATGTGGAGGGGGGTGGAAGGAATGCAGAGATGGTGCGGAGGGGGGTGAAGGGGGAGTGGTGGGGATTTGGAGGGTATGTAAAGGCCAATGTGGAAGTAATGCATTAAGGTAGTAGTCTGGTAACTTGGGTTGGAAAAATCGATTTTTTTTACACATTTCGAAAGTACAATACATTAAGAATATACTGTAAAAATTTTAGACCGTAATATTGAAGATGTTATAACACATATACGAGAGCGTCTCGTAGTTGTGCGCGCTGAGCCGCACGACAGCTGTAAACGGCCGGACCCCTCTATTGTTTGCTCGGGACCTTGGAGCACAGTTACACCGAAAGTCAAAACGAACTATCAGTGTACGTTCGTTATTTCGTTCGTAAACATCTTCTAAGAGCGTGAAAATGGATCGGAAAGGAAAGAAAAGCGATACCAGAAGTCCTAGAGATCCTGCTATCAAGAGAAGATTTCGTGGTAACAGACATACCACCGAACAAAATACAGATTTTGTTAGTACTTCTGCTAAAAAAATAAAAAATAGTGTAGGTATAATTTTTCTATAAAACATCTTTAAACGCGTTTTTCTCGAAACAACGTTTCTTCGGTCGGCCCGGGTGATAAAAAATGTTCTATCCGACCGATTGGCCTGAAATTTGGATATGTCCCTAATTTTCCATTTTACAGCCCCATTTCCACTAAAAAAAGTCACATTTGTTTTTAAGTCCGCCATTTCGTTATTTTTCAACTAAATTGTATAATCCTAGTTCCAACCAGAATGACAAGCTTACAGAACAATAATCTGTTTGGTTTTTTTGTTTCAGATGTTCTCAAGCGTCGAAATCACCGTGGCAAGCCACCTGCCTTTTTTTGAGACGCTCACTTTACTGGTAAAAATCTATAACAAAAAATTAAAAAAAATAAAATATAATTTCTAAACTTTTTTTAGATACAAATTTAGATAAAAATAACGTAAAAAGATCAAACCGATTGTTTTTTGAGGTTAGGGACGAACGCTTGAGGTATCGGTAAAAAAAGAGTGTCGGATTCGTGTTCAGCAGCTCAAGATACATAAAAATACGCTCTGTCAATAATTTTCGTCACGTAGATCACAGAACCTACCTCTCAACCGCGTGAAACAGCAATTTTGGGGTGTTTTTGAGGTTAGGGACGAACGCTTGAGGTATCGGTAAAAAAGAGTGTCGGATTCGTATTTAGCAGCTCAAAATACATAAAAATAGTCATTGCTTGGAATTTTTCGGAACTCCTGTGATTTCTAACGGTTTGATCATTGCGTAAAGTACTATTTCTTTAAGGTTAGGGAACGTGCAGCTCCGTCTGAAAACGAAATTTTAAAGATATCCACGCGCTAATCAAAAGTCCATAAAAAATGATAAATTTTCCATATTTTTAAAAATTTTTTAAAATATATACACACATACATATGTATATATATACACACATACATATGTATATATATACACATATACATATGCATATATATACACACATACATATGCATATATATATACACACATGCATATGTATATATACACATACATATGTCTGTATATGTGTGTATCGTGTTCAGTGGCCGCTGGAGAGAGATAGAGAGAGAGACCGCGATTGGTGCTGTAACCGCCAAATTACTATTGTGCTGTGCGGGTACTATGTTCGCGAAACAAATATTTTTAATTTAAGTACGCATAAACGATCTCGCTCGCAATTACTTACTCTTATTTTCCTACGGCCCGTAGAAATATTACGTGTTCGCAAACTTATCTGTCCAAACACGGGTTGGATGGAAGACAAGTTGTGTTCGCATGTTTGTCCGCACGCGGGTTGGAAGGAAGACAAATTGTGTCCGCACTCGGGCGGACAGCAAACAATTCATGTCCGCACTTGGGTGGACGGCAGACGCTTTGTGTCCGCACCTGGGTGGACGGAAGACAATTTACGTCCGCACTCGGGTAGACGGCAGACGCCTTGTGTCCTCACCTGAGTAGGTATAATAATAATTAATAGAATTATCTCCGTCTGTTCCTTTCGTTCTGCCTTTTTTTTATATTGTTTTAATATGATATAATATTAACACATTTATATGTTATGTATACTATGTCATTGTTTTATTGTAATTGGTTTAGAGAAGGTTTATATTTTAGAATGATTGTATTGTTTGTTTTAAATTTGAATTTATTTGGGAAGATATTTGATTAGTCTTTTACAATTTACACTTATACACTCTTTTAAAAAATAAATCGCTCGTTCTGGGCTCTCTAAGCCCGACTTGCACTTTTATGAGTTTTTATATATACGAGGTCTGTCCCAAAAGTATCCGACCTACCTCAATTTCTCGGCGCTTGATTTATTCTTCGTCATCCGGGGGGTGGCATCCTTCAAAGTAGTCCCCATTTGATTGAAGAAGACGCTCATATCGATGTTTCCACTTATTAAAGCACTCTTGAAAGTCAGACTTCGGAATCGCCTTTAGTGCATTCGTCGCATTAGTTTCAACAGTCTGTTTATTGTCGAATCGATGTCCTTTAAGCGGCATTTTCAATCGAGGAAACAGCCAAAAGTCGCAGGGAGCTATATCAGGGCATTATGGAGGCTGGCGGATCTGCGCAACACTGTGTTTCAATAAATACTGTTACACAAGGTTTGATGCGTGCGCTGGAGCATTGTCGTGATGAAGAAGCCAGTCACCGGTTTCCCAAAGTTGCGGTCGTTTTCTCCTGATTGCATTACGTAATCTTTTCAAAACTTCAACGTAGTGCTCTTTATTGATTATCTGGCCTGTAGGGGCATATTCGTGGTGCACAACGCAATCATAATCGAAAAAAACATTCAACATTGACTTGATGAACGAGGATCACTGTCAACAGATGTGCGGCCACTTTTGAACCGCCTATAGCACTCTTTTATTTGTGTTTTGCCCATACACTCATCTTTAAAGGCCTTTTGCAACATTTCAATAGTTTCCGCACAACTTTTACCGAGATTAAAGCAAAATTTTATGCAAATTCGCTGTTCGGTTCGTTCTGCCATTTTTAGCAACAAGCAAATTGTGACGAACGCAAAAAAGTCGTTGTAAACAAATACACGCTGCGCGGGAACTAAGGCATTTCATCGTTATCTCAGGCTACTGACGAGAAGGTTAGGAGTTGCTGGTGACGTTCGTACCCTCCAGAGGTCGCCTGAGTCTCTCCGCGCGAAGATATGAACGTAGGTAGGATACTTTTGGGACAGACCTCGTATAATAAATTTAGATACAAAATACTTATTACTACACGCGATGATGCCGTGCTGACAGTTTGGTCGTTCCAAATTCAATTTCCTACAGTTAAGAGATCAACCAGCTCGAGGGTTCTACGTTCGAGCTTAGGTTGTTCTCTCTCGAGGTTAGACTTTGACTTTAAAAAAGTTTGTGTCGCTGTACCTTCGCTGCTGTCGCCGGAGACTTCGACGGGCTGTTCGAGGGCGGTGCTGAGGCTCTAGGTCTCCTCGTCTCCATTGGGCAAGACGGGCTTGCGGCCACCTGCAAACATTCAGTCAAAAAGGGTCCACAAGATGGTGTACGAGATATTTATAACCTCGCGCGCCGGGTAGGAAGGTGGTGTACGTCAGCT
The DNA here is from genome assembly GCA_949152435.1 of Gastracanthus pulcherrimus. Lineage (NCBI taxonomy): Eukaryota > Metazoa > Arthropoda > Insecta > Hymenoptera > Pteromalidae > Gastracanthus > Gastracanthus pulcherrimus. The sequence continues at coordinate 98,165,820 of OX424576.1, read as the reverse complement.
CCTCTTCTCCAATGGGAGACTACCAGGCTTCGTGATCGTTGACCTGATTGAGAAAGCGGAGAGTACTGAGCCCGCGCCTTGTGCTCGCGCGTATGTCTCTGCTTCGGCAGCGGCCGCGTATATTTCGTAATGACGGAATAATCGAGAGCATGTGTATGCTACGAGTATATATATATATATATATATATATATATATATATATATATATATATATATATATATATATATATATGTATACACCAAAATTTCACATATAAATAGTAATTGTAATTGATTCTATGCTGATTCTTTAATTGTTAATATACAAACGGAAATCTATTCAATTCAATAATTATTCGAATTACCTCGATAAATATATATATATATATATATATATATATATATATATATATATAACCGCGATCTTTATTACAATTTAAAAACCCTGAACTTTAGCTAAATTAAGTTAATTAACCACCTCGACAATAATTATTTTTCGACTCTACCGATTTAAATTCCGTATTTACGGTCGCACGCTGGTGGTCCAATGGCCGCTCCCTGTCTCTACTCGCACACACCATGTGCCGACCGCGTTGCAGGTATTACCAGTAACCTGTAATACAAATTTCCTACCTCGATCTGAAACAAATAATAATCGACGGCGAACACACAGCAGCTCCAACTCTTCACCAAGCCTCAAACCTCGACTGCACTGAAACAAATTTAACACAAAAAGAAAAGCTCTCACCAAGTAATTTTTATAGTAAAAATTACAAAACTCTCTTGCTATAGTGTGTTTGTGCTGGTGGTGTGTGTATGGGTGTCGCGCCATCGATCTTCCCCGTGAAACATAACACAATAACGTGCGTGATTAATACGCTTTAAAAATAATAATAATTCTAATAGCGTGCGTTCAGTGGTTTGGTGCGTGCGTGAGTCCGTCCGTCTATTTGTTTATCCCCCCAATTAATAATAATAATTAGTGCTTAATATCCCTACTACCTAACCCTACCTATCTACTCTAACCTAACCTTATTTCTCTCTCTATCTCTTTTCTTGTGGCATTTTATATGTCACAACATAAATATACATATGAAATAATTATTATCGTATATTAAAGTTCTTCAGGTAAATGAAATATAAGATAATGTAATTAATTTTAATTTAATAATTAAAGGTCTTTACCGTACGCTGTAACACGCATGCACGCACGCTGCAGTGAGCTCAAAAGTCTTTACTGCCCGCTCACCATTTAATAGCTCTGCAGGAATTATATTTAGCTTGAGATCATTTTGCACAAGGTCTAGAATGATAGGGGACATGATATATTAAATTTTAAGAGTTTTTGCTATGAGAAAGGTGATCGCGATCAGCTAGAATTTGAATATTACAGAACAATGTATGGGTTTATAAAGAACAAATACCGAAAAATTGCGCTATTTAAAAGCGCTATTGAGCTTGAAAGCATATTCTAGCTAGTCTAAAATTAAAGGAAATATGAAAATCTAAATTTTATGATATTTTATTTTGAAAAAAATGGTGGCGTTTTTCTAGAATCTTAATATCACAATATATCACAATGCATCAGATCACAAAATATCACAATAGGATCTTATAAAATTTTGTTTGTATTTCTTACCTTATTTTGACCAAAAAATATTTCTATATTTTTTTCTCAAAAGTCCCTAGTTTATGAGTTAAAAATCAAACAATGTTGGCAAAATCTCAAAATATAAAAAAACGCATTTTTCAATCTTTAATTGCGCTTGACATATAACACCTTAGGGTCTAAAATTTTTTGTACGTACTCTGAGTACACATATCAACATTTTTGTAGACTTTCAGTCATTTTTATTTTTGGACATGCTCGCGTTACATGGAACCACGCATATGTGTGTATATATATAATCCAAAAATAAAATTGAAAAATGCGTTTTTTTATATTTTGAGATGTTGCCAACATTGTTTGATATATATATATATATATATATATATATCAAACAATGTTGGCAACATCTCAAAATATAAAAAAACGCATTTTTCAACCTTTAATTGCCCTTGACATATAACACCTTAGGGTCTGACATTATTTTTACATACTCTGAGTACACATATCAACATTTTCAACATATATATATACCAACATTTTTGTAGAGTTTCAGTCATTTTTATTTTTTATATATATATATATATATATATATATATATATATATATATATATATCATTTTTATTTTTATATATATATACATATGAGTGGTTCCATGTCACGCGAGCGTGTCCAAAAATAAAAATGTCTGAAACTCTACAAAAATGTTGGTATATATATATATATATATATATATATATATATATATATATATATATATCACCTTAGCGAGCATCACTTTAGCGATGAATATGCAAATTAGTCGCATATACTGGTGTACCTAAGCGACTCCTAGGAACGCTTTACCCCGAGTACGTCAAGTGTAAGTAGGATTCAAACGCAGGACCGTCGGTCTAGTACGCTTACCTCGCGTCATAAGGGCGACCCAGCATAGAATTGTGTCCCAGTGCCTGCTCATGTAGGAAGCGGATTCAGCCACGGTAAGAGAGAAGATAGTAGCGACGACGTGGACCCAGAGCTGATATTACAGGTATAGTTGATTGTTCTTGAACTAACAAGGAGAGTGTACAAGTTACGGGACGTGAATTGGTTTGGTGAATTTTCGAGAGGTGTTTTCTGGTCGCTAATAATGAACCCCAGTGTCCGTCGATTTGCCAAACGAGCCCTTATTATCAAAATACAGCCAATTATGTTCCAAATACCCATTTATTACTGAAGAAATGGTATCTCTACGTCATATCATAATTCCGCAAATCTTTACTTAGAAAAAATAATCCAAGAGTAGTTAAACGTAAACAGAAAAAGCTTAAATTTTCGCTTCGTTTCGTATAAAAATATTAATCCCTTGAAAAGTTATTAACTGTCAAAAAAGTAATAAGAAATGCATATAAAAATGAGCATTTTAATTTTTTTCAAATCGCTGATTTTGCATACATTTTATTTTACTTTTCTTTGACAATTAATAACTTTGCAAAGGATTAATATTTTTATACGAAATAAAGCGGAAATGAAAGTTCTTTTGTCTACGTTTAACTACTTTTGGATTCTGTTTCTAAGTAAAAACTTGCGGAGTTATGATATGAAGTAGAGATACCATTTTTTCACCAATAAACGGGTATTCGGGACGTTATTTACTGTATTTCGATAATAAGGGCTCTTTAGGCAAAACGGAGGGTACCAGGGGTCATTTTTAGCCACCAGAAAACACCTCTCTAAGTCTCGTCAAAATTTGCGACCCGCAACTCATACACCCTCCTTATAAGACTAACCGTATTGAGATCGCTCCTGTGATCCTCAGCACCGTTCTATCTTCTCTCAGTAATAATGATATCGTTAGTGTAAGGCAATCCGCTCCCCTTACGATGAAGGGCAGATCCCCCAAGGCAGTCACTGAGGGTCCAGCTAGACCGCCACCTTTGATTGTCTGCCTTACAAGTGCAGCTAAGAGGGAAGGCAAAAGAAATTCTCACTCGCTTTAATACAAGTGATATAGAGGCCTCGCGGCTGAGCGAGGGGCTTGCCGGAAGCCTGTGTCATATGAATATTTTTATTAATGAGGTTCTAGAGTCAAGTTCTTACTCTGAATTTAAAAGCTTAAAATTAACGGCCAAAAATCTTGTGTGATTAAATGGCTCAAATTCGTATGGCATAGACAGGGCAAGTTCCTCGCTCGACTGCGAGAAGGCAAGCGAGCACACGTGTTTAAAACAATATCAGACATTAATACCATTGTAAATGTATATAATAGCGCCAGCAACAACATCAATAATAACAACAATAATAGTAACAACAACAATAGTAACAAACATAACATCATTGATGTTGCCATAAATGTATATGCGCCTACTCTATGTGAGGAACCTTTCTCGTACGGAGATTACAGGAGCATCGATCCGTTAGAACTGCAGACTTTCTTATCGAGTTGTGACTGGTCTATTTTGAATGCACGTGATGTCAACCTCGATTCTGCGCTGGACTGCCTTAATAATAACTTATTAAACGCAATAAACAACCTAGCGCCTATAAAACGAGTTAAACCTCATAAAGGTAGTTCACTCTGCGTTGAGATTCACATTGAAAACAACTTAATAAAAAAACGAGACGCGACATACAGACGTTCCTAGAGAATGGGTGATGTGCGATTTTATGCGGAGTTCCTAAAGTTGCGTAACGAATCTTTGCTTAATACGGAACAAGCGCGTATTGCTTATTATCAAGGTAGACTACTGAGAAAACAGCAGAGCGATATATGGAAAGAATTGCGAAACTGGGGCTTTGCCCTAAAACCAAGGGAGGGTTACATGGGTTGACAGTGGATGAAATTAATACTCACTTCGCGGGAGTCTCCGTAACAGCTGATGAAAATAACGAAGCTATAGATGACATAATGAAATCGGCCAGTGATGACGGCTTTAAATTTCAGCCAGTCGGTATCGCAGATATCGTACTCGCGATTTCGTATTTCTCCTCGCAAGCGAAGGGCGTAGATGACATCTCGCAGAGTGTAGTTTCAAAGGTATTATCAGTAATCGGACAACACGTAGTGAACCTGTTCAACTCCTCCCTGGAAAAGGAAATATTTCAGAACCTATGGAAGGGGTCACGAGTAGTGCCACTTGGCACGTGTGCGGTCAATCGCATCTCCGCCCTGTGATGGGATTTTATCGATGAGCGCATTCACCTGTGCACGCCAATCGTCGCTCACGTATTCGAGTATCTCGGCAGATATCGGCGGGAGACATGAAACCTATAGTAGGTATCACTTCTTTCGTCTGTTTTAGAAATAAAGTGTCATCGATTGAGTGATGCACTGCGCCAAAGAGCCTGTAGAAATTCGGGCCTATGTAGCGGTCACAGTCCAAATATTGTCTCTCACTTAGATTACTGCTCTCGTGTATACGTCGGAAACTCCTGCGTGAGATATATATGTGAGCTAGAAAGCATGAGCATGTCTTTCCCTACAAGAGGAAACCGGGCTGGTTGACTGTGGAGGCAAAAAGAAAGTACTTTACGGTGGTAATGCTTTATAAATTATTTGTCATGGGACAGCCTCCGTACCTTGCGGCCCTTTGTGAAGAAAATCAGTCTAGAACCTCAGGTAGAAATCCCAAGGAAATATAAATTCCAGGATCGCTTACTGATATTGGCCTGAACTCCTTCAGAACCCAAGGTGCTCGCCTCTGGCATTCGTTCTCCCGCGCTATAAGGCATCTTCCATCTCTAAGCAAATTTAAAATGGCAATACACAGGCACATCTTTCAAACCTGCGATGAACAAAATGTGTTCTGTGATAAAAATTAGCGTTGTTATACTGCTTAGTAATTTTATTTAATTATAAGTTTTACGTTGCGACATGATAGTTCAGACCACTGGCATAAATTGTGCAATTATCCTAAAACCAATAGATGAAATCTTACGATGAATCTGTGATATGGATACCAATTTAATATATCGAAATTATGTATACATTGATTGATATTTTTGATGTATACAAAATAAATCTTAATCTATCCATTTATCTAAATTTTGCATGACTGCTACTCTAACAACACGCTTCACTCTATCTAACGTGACGGGCAAGTTTACATACCTCACAATGGGTATATAAAGCCCATCAATAGCGCGCTCCACGTCCGTAGCTTGGCTGCAGCTTCAAGCCGTACGCACTCGTTATCGACATTTCAGGAGAGCCCATGACCGTGCGTTCTGTGCCAGAATTATTATATGAGCGCGCTCTAAAGTTCCCTATATCCAGTTGTACCCACCGTCGATATAGGGGGCTGCGCCCGCTATGCGCGGCTCTACTGGCTCGCGTTCCGCCATACGCAGCGGCTCAGAGCATTCTCCGTGAGCGTGCGCTATAAACGTCTCAGTCAGCTGTTACGGGACCGTACTAGCGGCGTTTACACACACTCGCTCTCGGCGGCTCACGCTTCGCCGCGCGAGTTGAGGTAAAACTCTCTCCCTCTCTTACCGCAGTGCTTGAATTAAGCAGTGGACGGGGTGCAGCGCCGCCCTGTCGCACGGTGTAGTGCTCACCCGCCTCCTGGCGCCCGGAGCGGATCTCTCCCGATTGTCGGCGTCCCGAGGCGTGGGCTCACTCGGGGTCAGCTCTCCCCGCGCCCGCGTTTCTTGAGGCCATGACAGGGGTGGCAGGGGTCGTAGCGACCTCAGTTACTGCTCCCCGTTGCCCTTTCTCACTCGGGACGCGCAATGCCAGGCGCGGTGTTCAGACGTTCTGCATACGATACAGTGAACCTCCCATCTCGACGCCGCTCGTCTCCGTAGACGGTTTTTATCGTTCATATTTTTCGAGAATTACCTACGTGAGGGATTTTCCCCTCCCCCTGAAGCTGCCACTTTGATCTGTATTACTGGCTTCTGCTGCAGATCCTTGCCTTTTTATTTCTCGTCTACTACACGAGAAGCAATCGCGGCGATGTCGATGGAGGCGGGCTCCTCGACCTGCATGTCGACGCAAGCCACTGCTATCCTTGAGCTACGAGCACCCTGCAGCGCATGGTATACCAGCTCGGGCAGCAGCGTGATTTCCCGGGGTGGCGGTGACCGCCATGATTTTTTCCGACTGTGCCTTGCTTCCACATCCGTGTTTAGCTCGAGTAACTACTCGATACTAGATACTTCCGTGTTCCTCACTGCGACCGGAAATTGAGCTGGTCGAAGGCGGATCAGCTGGTACTACGTTGAAAGTATCCTGAGAAGTTGCGCGTGGATTATTTCACGCTATCGCCGCAGCTGAAGCGCCCGGCATTATTGCCTAACGAGGCGCGCTAGTTCTGCAATCTAATCTTCGAGCTTATCAGTCCGTCTTTCAGACTCGTTGATAAAATTTAGTGGCACTTGGAAGTGTCCAGACGGAGAAGTCAAAGCAAAATTCTCATCGCTGCCCTTGCACAATTCAGGATGGTAGTTCACCTTTAACTGTGTTTTTTTTAGTCGACATACAACATAGATATCGGCCAGGTTTAACGCCGCAGTATAATGGTTATAAAGAATGATCTGCTGCGTTATATCAACTAAGCTCATTTCAAGTAAAAAGACCCACGGATAAGTAAGAGTTATATGATTAAACCTGACATATAAAAATTATACCTTAAATTATTATCTTAAAACCTTAATTAAATAAAAGCAAAGAAAAAATTCAGCTTAAACTACAATTATTTTACGTATTCAGGATTTTTACCATTTTATTTTTTATGAATAACAAAAGTTAAATGTAAAATGATAATAACAGAAAGTTCAAAAGTGAAGTTCTAAAAATTATTATTTTTGTATTTTTAAACTTTGTATTTAACTTATCAATTTGATCTACTGGGTTGTGAGACTTAACTGAAAACGCTAAATTGTATTATTATAGTAAATTAAACAAAAGAAATGCAGCTATTCTTTCACAAATTCATATGACTTAACTTACTCTATTGCATTACAAAAATAAGTGAGGTAATAATAAATTTCAACTCGAAAGTACAGATTCCCTTATATATATAACAATGATGAATGACCTCGAGAAGCTTGATTATTCATGCTACAGGACAAGGATGGCCTATTTAAATAAATTGAGAACGCTTTCTATATGGGAAAATGTACTAAATGTAAAACGTATTATCAAAAATTTGATTTAGACTAAGTTTATTGAAGTGTTAATTAGATTATTTAAAAATACATTCTACGTAAGTAACGTTGGTAAACTAGAGAAAACTAAATACAGTAGTTAATTTAAAAATGTACGTCTCTAAGTTATTGTAAAATTAAACCACACAGAACTATTTTACTCACTAGCTATATAAAATAAAGATAGCTTTTTAAAGGCTTGATTTAATTCCCCAATGGATCGATTGGGTATTCTTTGTTTTTTAATAAGAGCTCCGCAAAGATTTTGATTAACTTTGACCAATTGTACAAGTATCTTAATTAAAATTTCAATATTATCCCTGTTCTTTTCGCAATTAATGTGTAAAGTTGTAATGTTATTCGTAAAATTCTTTATTTTTGTCTCTAAACCTGTCTTGAATGCCGACCGAAATCCGACATCTATGATCGGCTAGCAGGTTGGCTGAGGCTCGGTAAAGCGTCATCTACCGATGATCGGGCACAGTGTTCCTCAAGCATGCAAAAGTGGTCCGAAAATGGATCCAAAAATAGCTAATGCAGAAAGTTTCTATATTGTTTTTAGATGAAAAAAATGTAAAATTGAAAATCCTAAGTGATCGGTTTCCCAAGTTATGGTCGCTTTTGTGTTACGCTATGCGCATTCATGAATAGCCAAGTAGAGCATTTGAGTACACACGTATAATTCGTTTTCTCACTCCGAATAAAAGAAATTGAGTATGTATTCATTACTTATTGTTGAGAGTATTATTGTTTTTTGATAATTTAAATATTATTTATTAAAATGTTGATATAATGGCTTAATAAACAAAGCCGTATTTCAGTTGTTTCGTCGTTTTTCCGACGTATCTCAAAATGCATCATCTAATTTTTATAGAGTTGGTGTTTTATAAATATATGACACAATTAAAAGTTTATTTTAATACCGCTAGGTGGCGCATGGAAATCCGTAATCGAAAAATGTATGTCGAAGTCATATATACACCAGAGGAAAAAAGCCATCCAACCCTCCCGAGTTGCAGTTGCATTTTTTAAACTTACGTTTTCAAAATGCCTCCTCGGTGTTCTCATCATGATAATAGAAAGAAAGTATGTGGAGCCTGTGGTCGTAAAATTGTTTTTGGTAAAATAAAACCAGATAAATTTTTAATAAGTAAATCTACTGATACACTCATAAAGAAGTTTATATCTATGGATTTCGATTTAAACGATGAAAGGTATCCTGTGAGCATATGTAGGACTTGTTATTTGACACTACTTGATATTGAAAAAGAAATTTTCAATCGGCAAGTACCAACTATGCCTAACTACAAAGAGATAGTAGTTGCAAAAGAAACTCGTTTAAATAACTCTTGTAATTGTTACGTATGTTTGACTGCTCAGTCCAAAGGACACATAAAAGTGGAAAAAGGCAGAGGAAACTTTAGGGATATAAATAAAGAAATTGACATTTCTACTGGATACTATGAATCACATAAATCAGAGGAGCTTGAACTAAATAAAAGTAATGATTCTGTTGATTCAATAAAATATTGCATTTAATGTTTTCAAGAAATTGGCAAAGGTAAAGCTCATGAATGCAAAAATCTCAGGGATAATGGCATAAAAATGGTTGAAAAACTTCCTCAGAAAATCCAACAGCAAATTGCAACTCGTGTTATAAAATGCAATGTAGAATCTAATCAGGATGAAAGTGGCAGGCGGGCCAATATTGATTTAAATATGAGCACTGCTGGGCGAAGTAAAAAGATCACAATAAATTGAGTTGACAAGAACGTGGTCTTTGACGTAAATAATTTAGATAATTTTCGAGTTCAACTAGGCGCTTCATAAAATGAGATGAGAAAAATTACCAATTTTATAAGGTGTAATGTTGGTAAAATGTCTATCCCTAAAAATTATCGAGAGCATATGTCGAAAAAGTCGAAAGAATTGACAGATGTTTACAAAACGGGTGTTTATGAATTCGGCTGTGAAAGCGCAACGGATGCAGAAAAGCAATTACGTCCTGTTGTCTATGCCAATGCTGAACAACTTGTAGAACAAGTTATTGAAAGTAGAAATTTACTTGGTGGTGAGTCGATTCATCGTGATTTCTTGAAGTTTTGGGAACGTTATAAAGTAAACAGTTATTATCGTGAGACTTATTTACCAAATTTACTGAAAGCTGTCGTAGACTTCTCATCGCTACACCTATAAAAAAAATAAAAAACGGACAGAAAAAACAAAAAAACAAAAAACAAAAAACAAAAAAAAAAGCAAAAAAAAACAAAAAAACACAAAAACAATAAACAAAAAAAAAGTGATCAGTTAACCACTACGTCCTCGTCGTTGATCATGGGTTACGCTAAAAGTGGTTTCAGTAAACTTGTTCTGGAAATTATGATTTTTAAATGATTTCATTCAATTTTTCAATCAAAAAAATTTTTAGCAATAATGATATCAACAATAAATAATCATCAATACATACTCAATTTTTTTACACGGAATTACTAAAAGAATTATACGTGTGTACTCAAATTGCTCTACTTGGCTATTCATGAATGCGCATAGCGTAACACAAAAGCGTCCATAACTTGAGAAACCGATCACTTAGGATTTTCAATTTTACATTTTTTTCATCTAAAAACAATATAGAAAATTTCTGCATTAGCTGTTTTTGGATCCATTTTCGGACCACTTTTGCATGCTTGAGGAACACTGTGCGGGGAAAAAACGGCCGAACATACGATATAGGCCTAGGCCAAGCCTGCAATAAAATGTTTTAGTACCAGATGTAAATGACAGGCTTAGTATAGGCCCTCAACGCTTATTTTGCCGGTACACATCTGATTATGAATCGTCGTTTAAACATTGGCTAGGCCTGTTTCAAAGCTGCATGTATAACAATCTTTTATAATTTTTAATATTTGCATCATATCGTCCGATGCTGGAAAAAACCTTGCCCCAATGATCGTCTAAGCACCGGGTCAGCCTTGGGATCAGCTCGTCAGATTTTCTTAGTCTATCGGCAATATAACTTTTAATTGATTGACGTCAACTCTTGCCATTGCTCTCGCCAAGCATACCCCAAGATTCCATTTATAATAATTTTTATATCTTTTTAAATTAGCAAAAGAGAGAAAAATGCTAAATAAATAGCTCCCTTGTAGCTCGGCTCAGCGCTGGACCAGCCACAGACCTGTGATTGTCTAATCACATTTTTACTATTTATTCAAATACTAGTTTAACACTGGTTTATTAAGCACGACCGCGACACGGAAGTGCCTTATATTTTCGTTAGCGAAAAATGTGTGCGATAGGATATCTCACGCAATTTGTGAACAATCGGGCTGAAATTTTAGGAGAGATCTCCTCCAGCACAATATGAAATTCTATTTTTTTTTATCCCGATCCTGTACGAAGTTTTTAAATTGCGAGAACTTGATTTTTGACATCCAAAAATGCAGTTGCTTACTATAAAACTTTGCAGGTATGTATTTTACGTAAAAAAATTTAATGAAAAAGTTGTAGGTCTCAAAAAAACACAACTTTTTATGGTACAGATATTAAAAAAAATGCTTTTTCACAAGAAACAGCCTAAAAACGATTTTTCATACACATTATTTAGTAACAATTGCGGTGCAGCACGCCCAATCGATTTTAAAATTATTTAAAGATGTCTCCTTTTCAAAAAAGAACAATATTCTTTTACTGATTTCTGTAAAAATAAACAGATAATAGTATCAGCGTTAAATGTAAGCTTTAGTTTAGCGGTTCGCGCGAGCTAAGTTCGATCGTGCCTCTAATGCAAAACGCGAAGCGTTTGGCGCGAAGGCCGCGTGTGGCGCCCTAGTTACTTTGAGAATAATCACCTTGACAACCGATCGAAGGAAGCCTGCTTTCTAGTCCAGTGGAATTAACAGGAGAAAGTGCAAAATTCAACAACAAATGGTGCCTGAAAATTGTTTGCAGGAACTTATAGAGAATATGTCTAAAAAGATATTCCGTATGCGTGCTACTCCTAATTTTGGCCTGGAGCTCGTGAAAAATCGGCAAAGTGGGCCAAAACAGTTTTTGGCTTATAGCAGCGAACACAAAGCTTGAATCGAAAAAAGTTTCGTATGAAAGTTGTAGGTTTTGTAAATACCTACAAGATAAGTCATGGTATGTTAATTTTCATTAAATTGTTGATTATCAAAAGCTCAAAAACCGTTAAAAATCACCTTATCTTGAATTATTTTTCAATTAGAGTAATTCAATCCTTAGGCTTTGAAATTTTAGTATAATGAAGTCTTTATGATGCATAATATGAATAAATCATTTAGCCTAAAATATTTTATTGTTATTGAAAAATACGTTTTGCAACTAAAAAAGATGTCTCCCTTAAATCTAATTTCTATAAAGTTCGGGCCGTCTCGATCAGTGTTTTCTTCGTAAAGACTTATACTGTTATATGCAACTTAAATTTAAGCGATTTTTCAACTTGACACTTTTAAAAATAGCGTCCAAAAAAGGGTCGTATAAACTTTTGCCATAACTTTTGCTATTAACTTAGATAATCAAAAAGCTAGTATTTTTCTACGAATTTGAAAAGAAAATTTTTTGCTTCTTGACCTTCCTGGAGCGAGATAGTTTTTTTGTTTAAATTATTATAGCCGCAATTTGCAGTAATAAGTGCAGAGAAAAATACACGATATAGAAGAAGAGTTGAATTATCGATATAAAAAACCGCTGCCAATTCATTGGCACTTACAAGGAAACTACCCTTGAACTATTATTTAGAAAGAGATATGGCAATTTAAAATTAATTTATTAGAGCAAAGAATTTTATATTATAAGGACTCTAACAAGGAAACTACCCGAGGTGTACCTCACCGATTTTCTTGATATTGTGATATGTTGTAGTACATCAAAAAGTATTAGACACGTATTTTTTTCACGTGCTAATTCGGTGATTTAAGGGGTGAAATCGAGCCTTAAAATTTACCCTCAAAAACAGTTTTTTTTAATATGTCAAAAACGAATTGGAAGTTTCCGATGAAACCCACGCCAATTTGTTTCTTATAAAAATGCACTGCTTTGGTAATCGCTTTAACTCTGAAAGGATGCATCCCTTTTTTATAAGGATAAATGTGACTTTTTTCGTTTTTTTCTCCAGAATTTTCTTAATTAACCGAATCTTATAAAAATCATTCTGTTATAAACAATATTAAAATTTAATGTTGACCAATCCCGGGGTTTTTAAAAAAAATATTTAAAGGGGTAACCCCCCTTAACATGAGTTTTCTGACATAGGCCATAATAATTTACTTAATTTTGTAATATATTGTAAAACATAAGAAAAACATAACAAATATATACATACATAATTATACGACCATTTTAGGGATGAAAATCACCCTTATACTTCACCCCTGAAAAATCTTTTTTTTAATATCTCAAAAACAAATTGAAATGTTCCAATTAACCCAAACCCAATTTTTTTCTTTGTAAAGGACGCTTTTCTGCTATTATACGACAGGTTAGATACCTTATTTTATCTAAAAATAAATTTGATTTTCTTTTTAATATATATAAATTATTATACAAACGATATATTGTATATTGTATATTGATGTTAATTTTTTATTATACAATTTTTCTACATGTCAATATAATTTTTAAAATTTCTATATTTATAATAATTTTATATAATCTTTATTAAATATAAATTAGTGCATTAATTAATAGTTATTTGTTCTGAATTAATGTTAATTAGTGTTTATACAATGAACAATAATGGTAGTCATAAAGAAAATGTTTCAAACATAGAGACTTTTTACACCAAGAACATCTAACTATTGCAATGTTAGAACAACCTTCTACTTCGCAATGTGTATTAGATTTTGTACCAAAAGCAAAATTAAATGGATCTTCATATTTCGCAGGTTCTACATAAGTGTATCCACTTTTATACCACGCGAATTTGAATAACTCGATATACCTCGGTGATGATAGCTGATTATGTACCAGCGATTGTAACTTTATAATATAATTCCTTAAATGTAGTTTTAAATCCTCATTCATTAATATCACAGGGTCAGAGAAATGTCTCACATATCTCTTCCATACTCTGATGCCATGAACATCAAGAGGTTGTATTCTACCCGTAGTTCCTTTCGGAATTATTTTTAAGATCACTTCTTTATTTTGGGGGGTTGCTTCTTGCATAACAGCGGGACAATGCCCACTCCAAGAGTTTATTAACAAAACACTTGATGAACCAACGTTGGGAAAGTATACTTCTTTTATCCACGTTTTAAAATGATCTGAAATTAAATAAAATTTGAAATATCAAAATTTAAGTTACAATTTTACAAATTTGATTTACTCATTTATAATATCATTTACTCATTTACATTCATTCATTTACACATTTACAACATCAAATGAATAGATTTTTCCAATTACCTGAGGTTAATTTTCCAGATTTAGAAGCCATAACATATACATTATGGGGTCTAAATAAGTCTCGTTCTATAATGGGTCCAAATTCACCACTTTTTTTTTAAGAACTATAAGAAGAGGTGAAAGAAGTCTACCATCGACTGATATTGTTGGCTAAATTGTATAATTATGAATTGTAGAAGTCACCGATTGCACCAAACATTGAACTTGATTCTGTCCTTCAACTGCTAATGTACGACCTGAGTGTATTTCTAATTGAAAGCCTGATTAATCTGAATTAAATACATTTTCTATACCTTTTTCATGAATCGGTTTTTTTATTTCAATAACAAACATATCAGCTGTTCTTTCTTAATAATCTACTCCTTCAAGTGTTTTTTAGTTACAAATTTGTTAATTTTTCTACTAACAATTTTGTGATCTTTTTTAAAATTAGATAACCAATGATTAGATACTTTAAAATGAAAATATTCGTTTCCAATATCTTTTTGAGCCTGTAACGCCCATTTTTGTAAATCCTTGCCCTGAACTGGATAACCGGCATCAACAGCAGTTTTAAAATTTTCTAAAACAAAATAACAAATTCTTCCTATTTTCTATTTCTACGTTCTTCCTATATTTAATATTTTTACCCAATGTATTAATTGGGTTATGGACTGAACCTTGCAAAAACGAGTTTGTATCGTTTTTAATGTTAAATTTTTCTCCTGCGTAAATTATTTTCTCAAAACTGTTAAATCTAGCAGGGCACGTAAGTCCCACTGCACACGTAAATCTGTAGTCAGGGAACATTACCTTGTGTTGATTGGCTGAATCACATTTACATGGTGATGATAAAACTATATCATCAATAATAACAATGTTAGGTTAGACTGTTTCAGGGAATACATGAAGTTTATAAAGATTTGTTTGCCTCTATATCCTCTGTCAAAGTAGAATATAGCCTTGCTGATCCTAAGTAGTTAAGATTACTGTAGGACATTCGATAGTTGTGTGGTTGCAGTATCGGCTTCCCCGGTGCACCTACCACTCCCTTCAATTTTGTCTTCATACTATTCTCTTCTCCCCTTTTATCGAGCTTGGTAAAAATGGTTTTCATTGACTTATATTTTTCTACATTTAGTTCATTTTCTGTTATCGATGATTCAGTTGTCCCTTTTACAAAATGTGAATGAAATTAGTGTAATCACAGGTTTCCCCACTTCATGCAAACGCTCAATTTGAAGCTCGTTCCAAAGGCGGTGGAGACTGAAAGGTGAAGTAATAATTAAATCAAGCGTTATTAAGTTAATTCAAGTTTATTGATCCGGAAGATAATTCGCCCAGCCAGTCAGCTCGGATCGTACAAAAGAAAATAATGAATTTACAGTTTATTGATGTAATACGAGAGTAATTATACAGTGAAATGAGTAGTCTTAATATTGAATGTGATACAAATACGGAGTGTCGGTGGAGCCGCTCTCGATCACGCCCTCACGCCATGAATGGCTTCTCTCGCAAACCAGCGCGCGCATTTCAAACCAACAATCCGCCCGCCTCGTTCCTTGAACGATCATCCGATTGCGCCCGCCGTGACCGATCTGTCCGATCGTTGGGCAGCGGCGATGAATCTATTGAGGCTGTCTCAGTCACGGGCAATCGTGACAGCTTAGTGATAGGACGAGTGTACACCCCGCCCGCCATTCTCACAGTCGCTAACAAGGCCCAGTGGCCACTTGCCATTAGAGCGAAGGAGGGTGGCGTCCAGGACAGCCACAAAATCGCCGATTTGGAAGTTTGGACGTTGTTGAGTCCATTTGTGTAGTTGCTGGAGGATGTATAGATACTATCGGCCCCAGCGATGCCAAAACTGAGATCGCAAGCCCGCTGCGAGCTTCCAGCGGGCAAGATGATCCACATGAGATGGCTTAGTAATCTGATCGGGAACGGCAGTAAGCAAGCTGCCCACCAGGAAATGTCCGGGGATGAGCACATCCAAATCCTCGGGATCACCCGTGAGTGGAGTGAGTGGCCGGCAGTTTAATATCGCCTCGATACTGACCAGTAGAGTGGTGAACTCTTCGAAGGTTAGATGACGAGGTCCGACAGTACGTCTCAGATGAGTCTTGAAGGACTTAACGCCGGCCTCCCAAAGTCCGCCGAAATGTGGAGCAGCCGGGGGGATGAATCTCCAGGAGATTCCGTCTTCAGCAAGTGTCTCAGAAACTCGAGGCCAGTCAAAGTTGGCCTCAGCCAGCGTTTTGCGGAGGTCTAGGTCAGCGCGATGAAAGTGAGTTGCGTTGTCACTCCAGATCTCTGCAGGACGGCCTCGTCGTCCGTAGAAACGGGTCAGCGCTCCCATGAGGCTGTCAGTAGCGAGATCTCCGACCAACTCCAGGTGTATTGCCTTCGTGACAAAGCAAACAAATACTGCGACGTAGGCCTTTGTTGTACGGACCCCTCGTCCTTTGGTAGCCAACACGTGGAATGGCTCTGCATAGTCCAATCCTACACGGGTGAAGGCACGTGTCGGTACCACCCGCTCTGGGGGCAGCGAAGCCATTTTCTGCTCCATCGGTCGAGCGCGGATCCGTGCGCAGATGACACATTTGTGAATGTGTGCGCGGATGCGGCGCTTGCCGCCGATTAGCCAGACCCTTCGAACTGCGAAGACATACGTGGACCGGAATCCACCATGCAGCGACCGTTGGTGGGCCCAATCGATGACGAGATTGGCCAGAGCTGAGGCTCCGTCCACGATCGGTTGGTGTCGCAAGTTGAACGGAAGGGTGGAGTGACGGAGTCGACCGCCAACTCTCAAGAGGCCGCCGGGGCCGATGAAGACGTCGAGGCCACGCAGTGGGCCGCGTACGGGCAACCGCGAGTTCTTTTGTAGCAACTCTATTTCCCTAGCAAAGGACCGTCTCTGAATCACTTGGACACACGCAGTAAAGGCGTCGTCTAGTTCTTGCGCGGTGATGGGGCTCACGACGTTGATCGTTGGGATCCGAGCCAGATGCCGGCGGACCCACCGGCGCAGTCGAACCATAAATCGCAGCATGACGTTGAGACTCGAGAATGCAGTTGTGGGATCAGTGGGGGCGCTTCGTGTCAAGCAAGTAAGTGCGCCGGGTATGGCCGGACTAAACTCACCAGGCGATGGGTGGGGATGGTCTTGAGGCCAGGTTGCGGGCGGGTCGGCCAGCCATGACGGTCCACCAAACCACGCTCGAGAGTGATGAAGCTGGGCAGGGTCAGACCCATGACTGGCTACGTCTGCTGGATTGGCTTGAGTGGAAACGTAACGCCAGACACTGGACGGAAGTAGCTCCTGAATGTGACACACGTAGTTGTCCACGAGGGAGTTTCCCACAGGTTCGGAGGATCGGAGCCAGCTCAAGACTATCTGCGAGTCCCCTCAGCCAAAGCATCTATCCAATGGCACTCCTAGCTCCTCTGACAGGGATCGAAGCAACCGAGCAGCGATCAGGGCGGCTCGCAGCTCCAGGCGAGGGATGGTCATCCCCGGATCGGGTAGTGTGGCAGGTTTCAAGCTCCGGATCGGTGTAAGCTTGGTCTTGGCCACTAGGAGGTTGACGGCAACCGACGAAACACAGCTGGATACTCTAATGTAAACGACAGCTGCCATGGCTCGACGACTTGCATCTGAGAAAGCGTGGAGTTGAGTATCCTTATTCGGCCCCGTTTGCACCCACCGTGGGAGCTTGATGTCGGGGAGCACCTGGAAACCGTCCTTTATTCCTTCCCAGCGACGCGCAAATGAGGGGGGCAGGTCCGCATCCCATTCGAGCCGGGCTTTCCAAAGATCCGCATCAGGAGTTTAGCTAATAATACAGCTGGGGCGAACCATCCACAGCGGTCAAACAGCGAAGCTACGGCCGCAAGAATCTCTCGTTTGGTTTGCTGTCGGCCTTGAATTGAAGGAGAATCGAGGCGAAAGCTGTCATCCGAAGGGTTCCAGCGGATTCCAAGTTCAGTGACAGGGCCATTGGTTCCCAGCTGTCGTCCTTCGGGACGGAGACAGTCCTCGCTCGGAAGGTCCTTTAAGAGCTCCTGTGAATTGGCAACCCATTTTCCAAGTGGGAAACCACCCGCCTTCAGCAGCCGAATCACCTGATCTCTCAGTCGAAGTGCTGACTCTACATCATCTGCGCCTGTGAGTATGTCATCCACGTACCGATCCTTGAGCATAGTCTCGACAGCTTCGGAGTAAGGGCCACCTTCGACCTGACACAGTTGCTCAATCACACGTAAAGCCGGATAAGGAGCGCATGATTCTCCGTATGTGACGGTGAGCAGTTGCAAGTGCAAGAGGGGGTCTCGTTCTTCAGGGGCCCATAGGATGCGTTGCAGATCAACGTCCCGTTCATCGATCCAAATTTGACGATACATCATCTTCATGTCAGCACAAAATGCCACTCGATGTCTTCGCCAGCGAGTAATCACGCACCAGACCGAGGTTTGGAGCTTTCGCCTGGTGTAAAGGTGTCATTGAGGCTGTGTCCGGTGCGGGTGGGCCTGGAGCCGTCGAAGACACCTCTCACCTTGGGATTCTGATCACCATGGATCGATAAGCAGCTTGAGCGCCTGACAAGCCGTCGACGAGGAGTGCTAAAGCACTAGGCTTGACAGGTAGTCGCAGAATGTATTTACCGTCTTGGTCTCGTCTATGAGCGTGGAAGATGCGCTCACATGCCTCCTCGTCCGGGGCTATCGGCACCGAGCGGGGTATGTCTTCCAATTCCCAGAATCGCTACACAGCCTGCAGCAACTGTTGATGCCAGTGTGTATCCGTCTCGCTTTGTGCTGCCAGGCACGAAAAGTTGGCCGACCTGGGTTTGCGCTGCGGGACACGTCCTGAGATTATCCACCCAACAGCCGTGCGATGTGCCACGAGGCCGGCGCGTTGAAGAAAACCTGGTCTCATGACGTCAGGGAGAACATTCGCACCCAGGAGCAGCTCAACCTCCCCCGGAATGCCGAACTGAGAGTCGGTCAGTCTGAGCCCCTGCCATGCTCCTTTTGACTCTTCGTCCAGCTGCGACGCGGGTGTGGAAATCATGAGATGCCGGAGGCAGTGAGCTTCAAACTCGACCAGGGGTGTTAGGCCAGATGATTCCAGAGTGTAGATCACAAGGCGAGCTTTCAGGTGAGCTCGCTCAGACGTCAATCCCCCAACGCCGGATATGTTTACTGCACTCCGCTCCGGGTCAATGTTGAAACGATTAGTGAGCCTGAGCGAAACGAGCGAGATTTCTGAGCAGGCATCTAGTAAGGCACGGGCGATGATTGTCCGACCGCGGCCGCTGCCAATGCGGAGGGACGCCGTAGGCAATATGGCCAGTCAGGACCTCAGTGGATCAGGTGAATCTGAGGTCACAAGGTCGACATTGGGAGCCGTCGGTTTTGCCTTCTTTGAGGGTATGGGTGAGGCGCCAACCGACGCAGCGCGTTTACGACCACGGTTATGTAACAGGGTGTGGTGCAAAGCTTGGCACACTTGACAGACAGACTTGGAGAGACAAGCTCGCGCTGAATGACCTGACCGAAGGCAGTTGAAGCAGAGACGCGCCTGCAGCACCGTGTCTCGTCTCACATCTGGTGACGTGCCCAGGAAGCGTTCGCAATGCCCAATGTAGTGAGCCCCCTGGCAGGTGGAGCACAAAGCAGCCACTGCCCTGGTGGCGGGGCTGCGGAAATTGCGGCTGGAAGATGGACCGCTGCCGTGAGTACCGAGGGATCGCCCTGGAGCGGAACGGGAACACCCTGAGCTCTCCACTGAGCTCATCATGTGGCACATGCACTGGAGAAACTCGGCTACAGTGGAGAAAGTGGCCAGGGTATCATCCGCCTGAGTGGATTCGGTTGCCGGACGTGTCACATCGAATGGACTAGGGCTCATCTTCTCCAAGTCATTCTTCCAGGCTCGGCGGGTCAAGGGGTCCATGCATGAAGCGGCAATGGAAATGAACCAGTCGTCCCATTGGTCGACTGGGCGATTGAGGGCCTGCAGCTGATCACGGTGTCGGTTGAGTGTGTCATGGAGATTCTGAAGGACGGTCGACGTCTTATCTCGCAAGGGTCGAATACTGCGAAGGGCCGTCAGGTGATCTTGGACGAGCAGCCGGCGGTGCTCGTAGCGAGACTCAAGGAGGCGCCAAGCCGAAGCATAATTGCTGCTGGTGAGTTTCAGAGTCTCCAAAGCTGCCCTTGCCTCTCCATGGACGTGGGTCTTCAAGTAAAAGAACCTAGCGACGTCACTGAGGCGCGGATCCTCATGAACGAGAGCTTGAAACAAGTCTCGAAAGGACTCCCAATCCTCCCGACGCCCAGAGAAGGTGGGCAGATCGATCTGAGGCAGCCGAGAGAGCCCAGTGCCAGGAGCCAACCGGGCTTGCCCTAACTGGTCGCCTTGATTGGTGATCGCATTGACAGCTGGTGCCGGATCTAAACGCCGTTGGGTATCGAGGAGCGTTGATCGTCAGGAAATGTATGCCTGCTCAATTTCCGCATAGACACCTCCGTGGTCATATTCGGCTGCTGGGACAGCGGCAGAAATCATCTCAAGATGGTTGCGTTGAAAATCAGCCCAGTACCCTTGCAGTACCTCCATTCGGGCTTGCACCATGCCTACCGTCCAGTCGTCAGGGAGAGTGACCTGCAGCGTTGTTACGAAGTTCTTGATGACTGCCACGAGGGCATGTTGGGTGGCCACCAGCTCAGCCATTGCACCTGTAAACAATAACATGCTTAGCTCGACGCTCTTCATGAGCGGAGGCTCGACTCCGCGAGGCAGCGTCATGGCCCTCGAGCCCTGTCCCGACGATATTGTAATAGAGCGAGGGTTAAAACGAATCAAGCACCAAGGTCGTGAGGATGCAATAATCGACGCGGACAAACTAAATCAACCTCAAGCCTCCACTGACGCAGCAGCGCGGCAAGATGCACACCGACTGGGTGGCTGATGCGAGAGGCGAGTATGCGCGTCCTCGAGCCTCCCCTGATGCCGCAGCGGGCCGAGACATTAATTCAATGGCAAACTGCGTGTACGCGGCGAGCGAGTGCCGTCCTCGAGCCCCACTGACGCCGCATTGGGGCGAGATGCCAGTTGAAAGGCAACCGACGAATGACAGGCGAGCGAGCGCCATCCTCGAGCCTCCGGTGGCAGCATTGGGGCGAGGAACAGATAGCAAGGCAGCTTACGTGGTTGCACCGACCTCGAGCCAATGCTACTCACGGCGCGGCGGAGCGCTTGCGACAGCACTAATGGCGAGAAGAATCTTCATCAAGGTACGCCTCCCTTCCCGAGCGCAACATATGATGCGTATGAGTCGGCGAGCGACGTCGCTGTGTGCCAGGTCGGCCGACCGAGATCAACTTCGAACTGCTCTAGTTGTCACTTTCAAACGTGTGGTGAGTATAGGATAAAACTTCGTCACATGCGCGTCGGACTTGAGCGGTCGGCAACAGAGCGAAGTGCAGCAACATAAGGTTGACTGCGATCACGCGTCTATCTCGAGCAACTCCACCCGATCGATAATGTTGCGTGAATCTGCCGTATCAAACGGCAGCATGCCGAACCCAACCCGAGAGATTACCGACCGGTCACTCGACGAAACTATATCTTTCATCCAACGGACACGGGCGCGCTACGTCACAAAGCCACCATGAACAATCGAATACCTTGCGAGCCTGGGGCGAAACGTCGGTACATGTGCGATGGATAGGAGCGGTCACCGACTTAAGTGCCACTGCGACGAAGCGCCACGCCAACATCGATATGGACGCGAGTGCACTTCCGCCGCGGCCCGCATGGTTTCGTGAGGATATGACGAGCACTGTTCGATGCGAGATAACGGCGCGCCGCACTAGATCCGAGCGGCCACCCGACGACACGCCACAGCACACAAGATGGACGCTGGCGCACTTCCGTCGCGACCCGTCACGTGGCGACGCACGATAGGGCAATGAATGGCCGCCGCGAGTGTTAGAAATGTTCACTTCACGAAATTTCATTACACTGCACTATGCACACTGGACTAACCGTGATGAATCCGGCTCCGCAAGGACCAAATGAATGAAATTAGTGTAATCACACGTTTCGCCACTTCATGCAAACGCTCAATTTGAAGCTCGTTCCGAAGGCGGTGGAGACTGAAAGGTGAAGTAATAATTAAGTCAAGCATTATTAAGTTAATTCAAGTTTATTGATCCGGAAGATAATTCGCCCAGCCAGTCAGCACGGGTCGTACAAAAGAAAATAATGAATTTACAGTTTATTAATGTAATACGAGAGTAATTATACAGTGAAATGAGTAGTCTCAATATTGAATGTGATACAAATACGGAGTGTCGGTGGAGCTGCTCTCGATCACGTCCTCACGCCATGAAGGCCGGAGCTACACTGCCCGCAGCTGCCGTCCTCTCCGGTGGCGCCGGCGCAGCGCAGCGCTACTGGCGCCATCTGTCGGCTTCTCTCGCAAACCAGCGCGCGCACTTCAAACCAACAAAATGTATGAACTTAAAATTAGAGGGTTTAGGATTATGATAATCCACCGCCAATCTATGTTGTTCTTTGTCCTTTTCTTCTTTTATTTTTGGTGTTGTTTTTAGATCCCCACTAGGAGTTACTGCGTTCATAAAAGCGTGGTTGTGCTAATCATGTCTATTTTGCAGAGACTTGAGTATGGGTCGAGAGAATATTATAACAAGTATTTGTGATTTTTTTTTACATGTTTCGACATATTCTACCATCGGTTATGCTGGAAGGAACAGCATCTTATTAATATTTCAAATATTAACAAATGTCAGTCTTATATTTTTTATTTGCTAATCAAGTCTACTTTGCAAAAACTTGGGTAAGTGTTAGGAGAATATCATGACGCCAATCAAGTCTATTTGGAAAAACTTGAAAAATGTTCGAGAGAATATTATAGCAAATATTTGTGAATTTTTTGGACGTGTTTAAACTTATCCTACCTTGCGTTTGACTGAAAGAACAACATTTTTTTAATATTTCAAGTATTAACAAATATTAGTCTTTTATTTTTAATTTGTGCTAATCCAGTCGATTTATCAAAAACCAGAGGATGGGTCGGGAGAATGTTACAACGAGTATTTGTGAATATTTTGAATGTGTTTCAACTAATCCTACCCTAGATTATACGTGCGAAGGCGGACATTACGCGCTTTAACACCAGCGATATCGACCCTTCTAGGTTAGGCGAGAATCTGGCCAAGAATCTCTGTCACACGAATATTTTCATTAACGAAGTTTTAAGCAAAGACACCTACAATGATTTAAAAAATTTAAAAGTTATTGCCAAGAATCTTGGTTTCAAATTCGTGTGGCATAGACGTAGCAGGTTTCTCGCACGACGAAATGAGGGTATGCGAGCTCACTCGTTCGCTTCTGCTTCCGACCTTCGCACAATAGCCGACTCCTACAACAGCAATAGTTCCAAAAGCAATAATAACAACATTAATGATACTATTGAAAAGGCTAGAGACGTACAATATTCAAATAACAGAGTCACCAGTAGCCTTACCGGAAAAAATAAGTGTGATAACAATGAGCAACCAATACGTCCTGAAAAACATTGACTAGTTGCAGTAAAACCTCGTGAAACGGACGAAGGAGTGAATACGAGAGCGGGTTTTTTCAATGCAAATTCGATTAGGCATTGCATTGAACAAATCCGACAACTTCTTAGCGAAAAGTCCTATCATCTATTCGGTGTGGCCGAAACGTGGCTGGACGACGAGAAAATAGGCAGCGATCCCGTTCATATCAAAGGATACTCACTTGTGCGGCAGGATAGAAACGTAAATGGAGGGGGGTAGCACTGTACATTCGCGAGGAATACAGGGTCAAAGTCCTAGCTACATCAAATACAAATGGACCAGGAGAACCCAAAAAACCCAAACCTAGTAACCCTGAAAATCCTAGCATACTTGAAAAACCCAGTAAATCTCAAAAACCCAACAAAACTAACAAACCTAGCAAATCTGAAAAACCTAAAAAACCCGAGTACATCATGTGTAAGATACAGCATGGAGATCAGGAGCCTGTATTTGTCGCGGTTATTTACAGACGTCCCGCCATTGCTTTTCTCAAGTATTCGGATCTTGTCGACAAGTTGAGGGAATAAGTTCCCTATAATTATGAATATTGTGACTTATACAGTCACAAAATTATAATGGGAGATTTGAAAGCGGATCTGTTGACAGACAGTGATGATGCGAAGTTTGTTCGCAAACTTGCAGCTGAACTGACGCTTCAGATTGTTCAGCACGGAGCGACCCATCACACTGACACTTCGCACACATGGATTAACACTATACTTGTTGACAGTAACGACATCGTAACGGATCATGACAACTACGAACCTACATGGCCCAGCAAATACAACATCCTTGATGTAGCCATAAAAGTGCGGGCGCCCATCCGTGTTGACGATTCATTCACATATAGGGATATTAAAAACATAGAACCGGCAGAATTACAATCCCTTTTGTCGGAATATAATTGGTCTGCCCTGGATGAATGTCACGTCAACCTTGACACAGCGCTGGACTGCCTTAACTCCAACTTACTAGATGCAATTAACACCCTGGTACCATTAAAGCGAGTTAAGTCTCGTAACGGCAGTCCACCCTCGATCGATGTTGAAATTGAACAACTAAACAAAAAACGTGACGCAACTTACAGACGGTACAAAAGGACTGAAAAGAGTTCCTAGAGTTGCGAGGTGAATCCTTAACCAAAACAGAACAAGCTCGCATCTCCTATTATCAAAGTAGACTGCTGGGTAAGCAGCAAAGCGATGTTTGGAAGGAATTGCGCAACCTAGGACACCTTCCCAAAGCTAGAGGAGGATTGCATGGATTCACGACGGAGGAACTCAATACTCACTTTGCGGGAGTATCCATTTCAAACGGAGAAAATCCCGTTGAGATCGATAATCTGGTTGCATCTGCGAGTGATGATGGTTTTAAATTCAATCCAGTCAGCGCCGCGGATGTCATGCTCGCGGTCGCGCATTTTTCCTCTCAAGCGAGAGGCGAAGATGATATCCCGCAGAGTGTAGTTGCGAAGGCACTGCCAGTCATAGGGCAGCACATTGTGAATCTATTCAACTCTTCTCTGAATAAAGGCGTATTACCTGACCTCTGGAAGAGAGCACGAGTGGTGCCGCTGAACAAGTGTACTACACCATCGTCAGCGTCGGACTTCCATCCAATAGCACTCCTGTGCTTTCTTTCAAAGGTTTTGGAAAAAATTGTGCATGACCAGATAATGGAGTACCTGACCAATACGAAACAGCTCGACTCTATGCAGTCTGGCTACAAGCAAAATAATTCAACTCAAACTGCTCTACTCAAACTGACAGAAGACGTAAGGACAGGAATTAACAACAGATTACTAACACTACTTTTACTGTTCGACTACAGCAAGGCTTTCGACACTCTCTCACCAGCCAAGCTTTTAGCAAAGCTGCGAGCTCTGGGGTTCTCCAGGCATGCTTCATATAAATAAACGTTATATCTATCTATCTATCTATCTCTCTCTCTCTCCCTCTTTCGTTCAATCTCCTTTCTTCTTTATGCTGTCCCTCTCTCTCTTTCTCCTTTCGTGAGGCCATGCCTGCGCGGGAGCGAGACGAGAGCGGAGCCGCCGTGATGACAGTCGAGCCGCGCGGCGCGTGCGCCGGCTTGCACTGTCCCTCTCTCTCTCTCTCTCTCTCTTTCTCTCTCTCTCTCTCCCTCTCTCTCTCTCTCCCTCTCTCTCTCTCTCTTTTCTTCCTTATGCTGTCCCTCAATCTCTTTCCGAAGGCATAGTTTTAAATCAGATGATGTTTTGCAGATTGGCCCAGACATTTCCGATAGGTCGGTGAGCTGCCAGTAAGATGGAGCGTTTGGAACCGCAGCAATCACTGACTGATCGCATCGTCAACTTCAAGGATGATCTTATGAGGGTTAATCCTACCATTACCGCAGGCATCCTTCATGCCTACATCGAGATTCTGCGTGACATGTGGTCATCCTTCCAATCTCCAGAGACGCAGGGCACTCAGAGGAACTAAATATTTCCAACACGACGTTTACGGAATCACTCAGCGGAGCTACGCCTCGCAGCTGGGCTATCTCTACGATGAACTAACAAGCAGGACGAGCGCTGCTGTAGAGCCACGAGTAAGCTCTCGCTCTCACCTCCCTAAGATCAATCTACCAAGATTTTCCGGAAATGACGAAGAATGGGAGCCATTCAAGGACATATTTCTCTCTCTCGCCGATCAAGAAACAACCTTGACGGAGGTCCAAAAATTACACTTCCTGAAGACATCAGTTGAGGGCGCCGCGAAGGTCGTGGAGAAATTGCCGATCACCGAAGCCAATTACAAGATCGCTTGGAGTATACTGGTGAAGCGTTACGAAAATACGCGCCTGCTTGCTCTTCGGCATATGAATACACTATCGAATCTGACCATGGTTCCAAAGGAAGATCCAAGCAGCCTACAGAATCTATTGGACACTGTAACATCTCGGAAGGATGCGTTGAAATCTCTCGGGTGTCCAACTGAGCACTGGGATGATTTCTTCGTCTTTTACCTCGCAAGAGCCTTGGATGTCGTAACCCGGAAGTACTGGGAGAAAACCGTCTCCAACACCGATAAGATGCCCACTTTCGATGAACTATCGACGTTCCTCCAAAATCGGATAAGAGTCCTGCAATCGAGTGAGCTCATCAAGACCACTGGCCAAGGACCTTCTTCGAAGAGCCTCCTCCCGGCAACGAGATCGCGAACCAAGCTGCAGTCTCTTGAGGCATCAATCGTCAAGGTGAAGGCGTCGCCTGAGTGTCCTGTCTGTGATGAGCGACATTCGATTATGCGTTGCCCCACGTTCTTAAGGCTCGATATGGGACAGCGCCGGGTTATAGGGGCACAACTGAAGTTGTGTTACAACTGCTTGAGGCAAGGTCATCCCGCTGCCTATTGCCCCTCAAATTTTGTATGCAAGGAATGCAGCGCGTCGCACCACACCCTCCTCCATGAATCAAGAAAGAGACCTGCGGCAGCCGCACCCGCGCACAGACCAGCCAAACAGTTGATCCCGTTGACCCCTCATTGATCCCGGATCAGAGGCCAGTTTCATAACAGCTAAGCTGGCTCAACGCCTAGGTACCCCCACGCAAGAAGTCGAATTCGGGATCCATGCAATAGGAAGCCAGCGAGTGGATGCTACTCGTCAAAAGACAATCCTTACCATTACGACTTCCAGCAACACCTAGAGTCAACCAGCCTTTGTTCTCCGCCATCTTGGCATCAAAACACCGAGCATGAAATTAGAAGATAAAACCTGGGAGTACCTTCAGAGCCTCGATCTTGCCGATCCCGACTTTTGCCAACCTGGTGAATTAGATCTGTTGCTCGGTGCCGGCGCTCACGGAACGCTGATTCTCGAAGGCCTAAAGAAAGGACCTCTGGGTACTCCCGCAGCTCAGAGAACCCGCTTCGGCTGGACAGTTCTGGGACTGGCAACACAATATGATCGAAGTCACGAAGGGGCGCTAAGTACTGCCTACACCTCCTAGTCCGACGACGCTGCATCAAATGAATTGCTCCAAAGATTCTGGGAACTCGAGGAAATCGCTGCCGAGCCTCTCCTGTCACAGGATGACCAAGAGTGTGAGCGAAGGCTGTCGACGCTGTGAGGACGGGCGATATATAGTTCGCCTTCCCTTCAAGCCCGCAGCATTGAGCAAACTCAGCGATGCAATGAAAGGTGCCTGCTCGCAGATGTCGCGACTTCGCAGACGATTCTCGGAGGATCATGTTCTCCAGAAGGAGTATTCTGCCTTCATCTGTGACTATGAGCTGGCAGGACATATGCACCAAGTGCCGCCTCAACCGATTCATCAACGGCCAACTCAACCTCTGTGCTACCTACCACACCACGAAGTTTGGCAAAAGGCAGACGAACTCTCCAAAAAGCTCCGGGTTGTGTTTAACGCGTCATTCCATTCCTCTTTCGGGCTCGCCCTGAACGATGCCATGTACACAGGTCCCGCCCTACAAAGGAATCTCCCAGCCATCATTTTCAATTGGATGTTCCACCGTCATGCCTTTTGTACTGATATCAGTCAAATGTACCGACAAATACCGAAGAAGACGAGACAGCTCGACACTACCAACTCTTGACAGTAACTTACGGGACCCGCTGCGCACCCTATCTCGCAATTAGGACATTATTTCAGCTCGCTGAGGATGAGGGACCCCGGTTCCCGTTAGACGACATCGTCACCGGAGCTGATGATCTGTCATTCGCCATCAAGCTCCGAGACCAACTTATTCTGATGCTACCAGCCGGAGGTTTTCCTCTTCGCAAATGGGTTTCGAACGAGCCGACAATCATCGAGAGATTGCCAGAGGAGAGTCGGCTTCGTCCGACGTGGAAGGACTTTTCTACGAAGGGACCCGTTCAAGCACTGGGAATCTCATGGGACCCGGTACAGGATGAAATGCGCTTCACCGTTCCTGAGACCACTCGTACTGGGTCGGCGACAAAGCGACAGGTTCTCTCCACCATTGCACGATTTTTTCATCCAATCGGTTGGCTCAGCTCCCTACTAATTACGCCAAAGATGTTAATGCAAGATCTCTGGAAGCAAAAGGTGCAATGGGATGAGCACCTACCAACTGAGCTCCTGTCGCGTTGGAACAGGTTCCGCGCGGACCTTCCAAACGTCTCCGCCGTCCGAATCCCTCGCTGGCTCGGAACGAGGTTGACTGACACCTTACATGTACACCGGTTTGCTATGCTAGCCAGCGCGCTTACGCTGCAGTCATCTACATCCGTGTGACCTCAGCGATGGAGTCCGTGCACTCTCGACTACTGGCTTCAAAGACTCGAGTGGCTCCAGTAAAAACGATAACGATACCACGCTTGGAACTTTGCGCTGCCGTGTACTTTGACCCGACTCACGAGAGTGACTACCCGGTGCCTACGTTTTATCAAATCACTTCGCGATGGAAGGCCATCGGAGGACTCTTCTTTGACACCCTCTGAACTTGACGAGGCGTTTAATCGATGTGCACGCTTCTCGCAACAATCAGAATTTGCTGTTGAGATTTCGCTTCTGAAAAAGGGAGAGCCTTTAAACAAGAGAAACCGTCTGGCAAGCCTTGCGCCTTTCCTTGACGATGAAGGCACCCTCAGAGTGGGAGGGAAATTGCGAGAGGCCCCTCTACCGTTCGCTGAACGTCACCCTCTAATCTTGCCTCGCGATTGCCACCTTTCAACACTGATACTTGAATGGGTTCATAGAACCGCTTTCCACGGCGACGTAACACTGAGCTACTCCTACGCGATTCGACGTGCCTGGATCCTTGGAGGGCGTCGGAGGATCCGATCAGTGATCCAAAAATGCATCACCTGCGCTCGGAATCGGGGACAGACCTCAACACAACTGATGGGTTCCCTTCCACGTCAACGAGTCGAGAGATCACGGCCCTTCTCGAAAGTCGGGGTCGACTATGCCGGACCGCTCCTGGTAAAGGCCAACAAAGAGCGAGGGCAGAGGGCCGTCAAGGGCTACATCGCGGTATTCGTGTGCTTGAGCAAGAAGGCCGACCATTTGGAAGTTGTCGGTGATTTGACCACGAGCAGTTTCCTTGCCGCCCTCCGACGCTTCTCCATCAGGCGAGGATCACCAGCCGAGCTCTGGAGCGACAATGCCACCACCTTCCGAGGCGCCGACCTCGAATTGCGAGCGCTACTGCGGAGTGCTGAGATCGAATGGGGCGTCATTACCGAGACACTTGCCGACGATGGGATCACCAGGCGGTTTATCCCCCCTGCCGCCCCCCATTTTGGGGGATTGTGGGAGGCCGCCGTCAAATCGGCGAAATCTCATCTCAAACGGGTCCTCGGGGATAAGCTCTTGACGTACAAGGAGCTGAGTACCTTCCTAACTCAGGTCGAATTCTGTATGAATTCCCGACCTCTGACCCCGATCTCTGGGGACCCCGACGATCTGCAGGCTATAACACCCTGGCACTTAATAACTGGGTTCCCTCCACAGGTGCTTCCTGAACCACACAATCCACAGGTGAATCTGGGCCATCTCAGTCACTGGCGCCTCGTAGAAGGCACGAGAGATCACTTCTGGAGCAGATGGGCTGCTGAGTATGTTAATACTCTCCAACAACGCAGCAAGTGGTTGAAACCCACCCGGAACATCCAGGTGAACGATCTTGTCTTAATCGTGGATCCATCTCTTTTACGATGCGGAAAGTGGCCGATGGGACGCGTCATCCAAGCCCACCCGGGACATGATAATCGAGTTAGGGTCGCAACGATCAGGACTGCCATGGGGACCTACACTCGTCCCATCACAAAACTCTGCCAACTGCCAACTAACCAGGGGGACTGAATTCAGAGCCCCTCCCTTGACTTCTCCAGGGCGGGCGGAACAGGAATCTCGCTTGAGAAGCGAGGGCAGGCGGAATGTTCGTGCGAGAAGCGCCTTTGTGCGCCGACTCCGAAAGGGCGGAGTCTCGTCCGATGGTCGCTAGATTGCGCCGGCGCCGCCGCGAGGGTCACAAGGCGCCGGCTACAGCTCAGCGAGGAGTCAGTCTCCATCCGCACTCCGAGCTGTGCGGAGCTCGCTGCACATCGCGGTGATTGTTCATCCGAGTTTTGTTTTGTGCATTATGACCATTGTTAAATAAACCAGTTTCGTTCATTAAATAAGGAGTGACTTTAATTTTGCTCTGCCCTTTCATGAGCTCAGTCCCCCTCCTCCCTTTTTTACTCTCAATCGGGTTACAATATCCCATGATCGCGGCGTCATGAACAATGGGTTTATTGGTTTATGGTTTATACGTTTAGGGTTCATGGGTTTAGGGTTTATGCGTTTTAAGTTTATCGATTTGGAGTTTTGGATTTATAGGCTTGGGGTTTGTGGGTTAGGGGTTTATGGAATACGCGTTTATGGGTCTGGGGTTTATGGAAATGGGGTTTATAGGTTTGGGATTTATCGGTATGGGGTTTATGGGTTTGGGTATCATAGGTTTGGGGTTCATGGGTTTGGTGTTTATGGGTTTGGGGTTTATGGGATTGGAGTTTATGGGTTTTCCTGTTCATGGGTTCAGGGTGCATGGGTTTAGGTTTCCTGAGTTTAGGGTTCATGGGTTTGGGGTTGATGGGTTCGGGGTGTATGGGTTTGATGTTTATAGGATTGGGGTTTATAAGTGTGGGATTAATGGGTTTGGGATTTGTCTATTTGAGTTTTATGGGTTTGGGGTTTATGGGTTTGCGGATCATGGGTTTAGGGTTCATTGGTTTGTGGGTTTATGACTTTAGGGTTCATGGGTTTAGGGTTTATAGGTTTACGGTTTATGGGTTTAGGGTCCATGCGTTTTGAGTTTATGGATTTGGAGTTTATGGGTTTGGGGTATATAGGCTTGGGTTTTATGGTTAAGGGATTTAAAGAACCCACGTTCGTGGGTTTGTAGTTTATGGGTTAGATGTTTATGAATCTGGGGTTTATGGGTTTAGAGTTTATGGGTTTTCCTGTCATTGGTTTAGGTTTCCTGGGTTTAGGGTTCATGCGTTTGGGTTTGATAGATTTGGGGAATTCGGGTTTCGGGTTTGTGGGTTTGGAGTTTGCGGATTTAGTTTTCATGGGTTTAGGGTATATGGGTTTAGGTTTCATGTGTTTAGGTTATATGGGTTTAGGTTTCTTGGGTTAAGGTTCATGCGTTTAGGGTTTCGGGTTGACAGGTGCACGGGCTATGGGATTGTGGGTTTATGTTTTACGGGTTTACAGATTCTGAGTTGCAGTTTATGGGTTTCCGGTTTATAGTTTTGGAGTTTATGGCGTAGGGTTTAAGGATTAGAAAATTGTGGGTTTGAGGTTTTTGGGTTTTGGGTTCATGGGTTTACAGATTGTTGGTTTAGGGTTCATGGGTTTGGGGTTCATGAGTTTAGGCTTCATGCGTTTCGAGTTCATGCGTTTAGGGTACATGGGTTAAAAGGTTCATGGGTTTGGGATGTATGGGTTTGGGTTTCGTGTGTCTGGTGTTTGTGGGTCTGGAGGTTATATGTGTGCGGTTTATGGGTTTGGGGATTGTGGGTATGAGGTTTATGGATTTGGTATTTTTCGGTTTGGTGCTCATGTGTTTAGGGCCTACTGTTTTATGGGTTTATGGGTGCGAGGCTTATGGGTATGGGGTTTATAGGTTTGGGGTTCATCAGTTTATGGGTTTATAGCTTGTAAATTTAAGGTTTATAAGCTTCTGGTTTATGCGTCTCCGGTTTATGGGTTTTGGTTTTTATAGGTGTAGGGCTTATGGGTTTACGGTTCGTGGGTTTAGGGTTTATTGGTTAGGGTTTAATGCGTTTCGGATTTATGGGTTAGGGGTTTATGGATTAGGGGTTTATGGCTTTCAGGGTCATGGGTTTATGGTTTATGGGTTAGGGGTATGTGGGTTTCATGAGATTAGGTTCGTCGGCTTGTGGTTTATGGGTTTCGGGTTCATGGGTTTGAGGGTCATGGGTTGGGGGGTTATGGGTTTAGGGTTTATTGGTTTATAGTTTTATGGCTTTGAGGTTCATGGGTTTGGGGTTTATGGGTTGAAAGTTTCTGGGTTTGAGGTTTATACGCTTGGGGTTCATGAGTTTGGGGTTTTCTGGGTGATGGGTTTATGGGTATACGTTTCGGGTGTTTAGGATTTTGTGAGTTGGGGCTTTACGGGTTTGGGGTTTTTAAGTTTAGGTTTCCTGGGTTTAGGGTTCATGTGTTTAGGGCTCATGGGTTTGGGGTTTATGGTTTGATGTAGATGGGATTGGGGTTTATAGGTGTGGATTTTATGAGTTTAGGATTTGTGTGTTTTAAGTTTGTGGGTTTGTGGTTTATGGATTTGGGATTCAGGAGTTTATGTTTTAATAGTTTACTGTTCATGTGTTTGGAGATTATGGGTTTAGATTTTCTGGGTTCAAGGTTCATGGCTTTAGGGTTCATGGGTTTATGGGT
The DNA here is from genome assembly GCA_949152435.1 of Gastracanthus pulcherrimus. NCBI lineage: Eukaryota > Metazoa > Arthropoda > Insecta > Hymenoptera > Pteromalidae > Gastracanthus > Gastracanthus pulcherrimus. The sequence goes on along the minus strand of OX424576.1, from coordinate 98,132,634 downwards.
TGATTCTTTATGACTTAAACTTCTTTGATGTAGGGTTTAGAAGTTATCTCCTTATGGTTTTTTGGATACAGTCATATTGGGCTTAAAATCCACGAAATAGTGGTTTTGAGAACTCGAGCCATCACACCAGAAATCATAAATATAGTTTTTTTTCAGTACTAAAGTGACTACCATGATACCAATACGGTCAAAGAGCAAAATTCATATGAGAAAAATCAAAATAATGTGAAATATATATATATATATATATATATATATATATATATATATATATATATATATATATATATATATATATATATATATTGAAATATCTCTAGCAAATGGAAAACAAAAAAAATATTTTATTTCAATAAAAATGTTTCTTTTGGTATGTAGAGTATTTACAAATTTTATCCGATTTTTTAAACTCATATGTTTAAACATGTTCAAAGCTACATATGACCATATTGACAAATTATGCATTTTAATAGTTTTATTAATCAATATTTCACATTATTTTCATTCCATCTCATGCCCGGGCGCGGTAACAGGTGGGAAGACGAGAGCAAGAAGGAGCGGGGGGGGGGGTGACGGCGACGGAGACGAAGATCACTACCGCTCGACTCCTCATGCTATGAGCCTCGCCGCTCAAGAGAGACGCTCTGACGCCATCTTTACAGACGCCATCGAGCACGCCGACGAAGGACGTGGAAGAGAGAAAGGCAACAGCGAAGCGCCGAGAAGCCAGAGAGAGCCGCGTCAGGGTAGTAACGAGCAACATCGTCGGCGCGCCAGCATCATATCGACGAAATCTAATAAGTAGAGGTAAGGGCTAGCCTGCGGCAACCGCGGACGATTACACGGCCACGCTGCGAACAGCGTGCCGTGCCTTCAAGGTGAAAGGGCTCCGTACAACTCGCGGGACAGAGGGGGCGCGCGCGATCGTAAGCCTCTGCGAATCCGACGACGTGTTCAACGACGGTCGTGTTGAACACGCAACGACGCTCGACCTACGCGATTTTCTTTCATCTTGCCGACTTGTTCTTTTCATATGTAAAATACTGTAGATTATTTATTTGCTCACGTTTCAGAATATAGCTTATATTGTGAACAAAGCAGTGTGCCTTAAATATCCCGGATCCGCCTGCTCCTCGCACCGAGATAATCCAGAAAGAAGTCGACATTGCCGTGCGTTCACAGTAGCATTTAGTCTTTGTGTTTTCGCGCTCCTTACAGGTTGCGAAAATCAAGTGCGTCGAGGAAACTCCGAACGAAACCGAATCATCGTGGATTCGGCGTATACACGGAAAGAACCTGCACAGCTTCACCGGTGTTGGCTACAGCGGCGGTCCACCGCGAGCCATCTCGAAGGTAAGAGCTGCGACAAGCCGCGCACACGCGCTGCGTGTGGCGCATGCCTGCAGGAAGCTGGCTTAGTCGATTAATTAATATAATGAATGATTAAGCACCCCGTTATACATGGCGCACATCAAAACCCGGCATTAACAGCATCATTGATTGGCAATCAATAATTTAAAATAATGAAAATTTAAATATTAAATTCATTTTGTGGTTTTTCGGTGATTTTAAAATTTTAACGTGCGAAATAGGTTGAGCACGCGAACGCGAGGCGAGTGAAAATTGAGTACGAAGCTCAAACACTCCTGCGTGTGGCGCATGCCTCCAGGACGCTGGCTTAGTCGATTAATTGATATAATTAATGATTAAGCACACCGATATAATATATATATATATATATATATATATATATATATATATATATATATATATATATATATATATATATATCTAAAAAAATGTTAGTACGTGTATCCAGAGTATGTAAAAGAATTTTCAGACCCGGAGGTGTTATAAAATGCGTTCTTCTATATATATATATATATATATATTTTTTATTTTGGCGGCAGCACTGATCCGGTTTACATGGATTGACCCATATATATATATGGGTTAATCCATGCCAACCGGATCAGTGCTGCCGCCAAAATTTGAAGCCACGCAAAAATACGTTTTGAGGTCTCAAATTGATGGCTGGACCATAAGGATGAAAGTGCCATATGCGCTTTTGCAGAAATCAAGATGGCGACATCAATATGGCCGCCGGAACCTTGGAAATCTCGACCGATCGACCAAATTAGCGCTGACGTCAGAATTTGGAGCCATGCAAAAATACGAATGAGAACTCAAATTGATGGCTGGACCATAAGGATCAATGTGCCGTATGCGCTTTTGCAGAAATCAAGATGGCGGCATCAATATGACCGCCGGAACCTTGGAAATCTCGACCGATCGACCGAATTAGCGCTATCGCCAGAATTTGGAGCCACCTAAAAATACGTATGAGGGCTCAAATTGATGGCTGGACCATAGGGATCAAAGTGCCGTATGCGCTTTTGCAGAAATCAAGATGGCGGCATCAATATGGCTGCCGGAACCTTGGAAATCTCGACCGATCGACCAAATTAGCGCTGACGTCAGAATTTGGAGCCATGGAAAAATGCGTATGAGGGCTCAAATTGATGGCTGGACCATAAGGATCAAAGTGCCGTATGCGCTTTTGCAGAAATCAAGATCGCAACATCAGTATGGACGCCAAAACCTTGGAAATTATTGCGAAGCCTGAGAAAAAATGTGTGGAAGGTTATTCTCAACAACGCCTACGCTATTATACCCTCTATTGATTCTGAACCCACAGAATGGGTTGTATGAGAAATTATCGGTAATATACGCTGTTCTGACTACCAAAATTTTCTGAAAATCAATAAATAATGATTCAGTAGATCGAGTAGCTCGGATTAAGTCTGGGCCATTGCAAACCATCATTTACTGTGAGTTCCGTATAGCATCACATCTGCTTTATCTTCTGCTCGAGGGTACCTTCCTACTTGCAAATACTTACTGAAAGTTGAAAATCGTCAACAGTTCTTCTCAGAATAGTTGACGATTTCTTCATTCGCCCATTGAGGGTGCGCATTGATTATTTCCAACAGTCCTTTTCAGGATATTTGGAAAGCTCTCTCCATCGCGGCTCTTCTCCACAGCACGAACTCAACAGCAGTCCTTTTCAGGACAGTTATTGAGAGTCTCATCTGTTGAGGCGAGCTCGAATCTCTCGCATCGTCAATAGTTCCTTTCAGGATAGTTGGAAAGCTCTCTCGATCGCGGCTTTTCTCCACAGCACGAACTCAACAGCAGTCCTTTTCAGGATAGGTGTTGAGAGTCTCATCTGTCGAGGCGAGCTCTGATCTCTCGCATCGTCAATAGTTCTTCTCAGAATAGTTGACGATTTCTGCATTCGCCCATTGAGGGTGCGCATTGATTATTTCCAACAGTCCTTTTCAGGATAGTTGGAAAGCTCTCTCGATCGCGTCTCTTTTCCACAGTACGAACTTAACAGTAGTCCATCACATTTTGTACCTGAAAAGTATTTACTTTTCTGAAGCTTTTCAGTTTCAAACATTTTTCGATTGTTCGTCATCTTGTCTGAGACCTCATTATTGAATCACAATTATCTGAGATGGAAGATAACGAGAAGCCACAGAAGTTTCATTCTAAGCGATGTTGCAACCCATTAGGGATAAAAGAACATACCGGAAAAGCTTTGAGAACAATATCGACATCTTTATCAGAAAAATATTCACATTTACATCCTAATTCGAAAGTTTGCCATGAGTGCAGGCACAGTATTTATGTTTCACAAAAAGACCAAACTTTAGATAGTGTTGTAACTAAATTTTCAATAGACCTTGACGATTCTCTAGAGAAATTTCCTGCTAAGAAGGTATGCAAAACTAGGGAGGACGAACTTGAGGATTTCCTGAATGGTCTGAACATTTGTTGTTATATGATATCAAAGTATTGCACTTAAAGTTCAAGAAAAAATATCCACAGCATCCTATAGGATCTTCAAAATTCGCGGAATTGCGGCCAAAATGGTGTGTTGTAGCTGAAGCATCAGGGACGCACAGCGTCTGTGTATGTACAATCCATCAAAACGTCAAACTCATGATCGACTCTATTGATTTGAAAAATTTGAGTAAACAATGTGAAACTAGACTAAGTGATTATAAAGATTGTATTGGATACATCCTTTGTAAGAAACCTACAACTGCTTGTGATTTGTTAGAATGTGAAAAATGTCCCAATATGGAGAAATTTTCAGAACTTATTCTGGAATTATTAGAAAAAAGTAATATACAGCAAGTGATATTCAGCACCTGGACATCTACTGATCGATGTAGCCTCAAACAAGAATGTCTTCCCTCAGATGAATTCGTAGAAGAATTGAAAAAACGCTTGACAGTTCTAGTTCCCCACAGTTTAATCTCGAAAGAACAAGAAAAATTCATAACTGACAAGAAGGAGAATTTGGGTGAAAATGAGGTATTATGGCATTGTGACTTTGCAGAAAATTATGCATACGTTGTACAGAATGCAGCTCAAGCCTTTCATTATAACAATGATCAATGTTTTGTTCTTACTGTTGCTTTCTATTATCGATCAGGCGAGGACTTGAAACACAAGAGCATTATTTTACTCTCAGACTGCACAACTCATGATGTTACCGCAGTTTATTTGATGCAGCAGAAGGTAATACCGGAAATTAAAAAGGTGTGTCCACGAGTAAAGAAAATTTATTATGTAACTGATGGTGCAAAGCAGCACTTCAAAAATAGAACTCAGATGATGCATCTTATGAATCACAAGACTGATTTTGGAATTGAAACGGAGTGGCACTGTAATCCAACGTAACATGGAAAATGTATTTGCGATGGTCTTGGAGCATGCTTGAAGAGTGAAGCCACTCGATACAGTTTACAAGTCGAACCAAAAAATGCTATCTTGGACTCAACTTCTCTATTCAAGTTTGCAGAAGAAAAATTCAAAAACATAAAATTTTTTCATTATAGTAAGCAGGAGCATAAACAATTAGTCAAAATATTGTATAGAAAATATAAAAATCCACCTGCTGAGAAGAAAATTCAGAGCAGCCACGCATTCATTCCAACTACTGATAATAAACTGAGAGTGAAGAGGTACTCTGGATCAAAACATGACATAATTACTATGCAATATGAAACTCGTTAAGAATTTGAAGAGGTCTAAATTGAGTTCTTATCATACAATGGTGAGTTTCTCAACCGGTTAATGACTGTCGATATTTAGGAAATCGTTCCGGAAGAAATTTGAATCTACAAGGCATATGATTGGAGCTACTCAACCTACTGAATCTCTAGTAATTGATTTCCAGACTATTTAGGTAGTTGCAACGTCGTATACTACCACGGATTTCTTATACATGTGTCATACGAGATTCACCATTCTATGGGTTCAGAATCAATAGGGCGTGACTTAGGATACACGTCACTGAGAATAACTTTCAACGCTCTTCTCATCAGGTTTGGTAATCAATTCTGCAATTTCGTTCTTGTTGCGACGTACATCCACAATAATGGATACATTGATTCGTGATTTGAGTTTCGGAAACCAATTTTCCCATGAATCATTTTGTTTCCGACAATTTGAAGCTTATGGTCTAGTCATCAATTTGAGCTCTCGAACGTATTTTTAGGTGGCACCAAATTCTGGCGATAGCGCTAATTCGGTCGATTGGTCGAGATTCCCAAGGTTCCGGCGGCCATATTGATGCCGCCATCTTGATTTCTGCAAAAGCGCATACGGCACTTTGATCCTTATGGTACAGCCATCAATTTGAGCCCTCATACGTAATTTTAGGTGGCTCCAAATTCTGGCGATAGAGCTAATTCGGTCGATCAGTCGAGATTTCCAAGGTTCCGGCGGCCATATTGATGCCGCCATCTTGAGTTCTGCAAAAGCGCATACGGCACTTTAATCCTTATGGTCCAGCCATCAATTTGAGCCCTCATTCGTATTTTTGCATGGCTCAAATTCTGACGTCAGCGGTAATTTGATCGATCGGTCGAGATTTCCAAGGTTTCGGCGGCCATATTGATGCCGCCATCTTGATTTCTGCAAAAGCGCATACGGCACTTTCATCCTTATGGTCCAGCCATCAATTTGAGACCTCAAACGCATTTTTGCGTGGCTTCAAATTTTGGCGACAGCACTGATCCGGTTGACATGGATTGACCCATATATATATATATATATATATATATATATATATATATATATATATATATATATATATATATATATATATATATATATATATATATATATATATATATCTTAAAAAATGTTTGTACGTGTACCCAGAGTATGTAAAAGAATTTTCAGACCCGAAGGTGTTATATGTCAATGGCAATTAAAGGTTGAAAATTGCATTCTTTTTAATATTTTGAGATTTTGCCAACATTGCTTGATTTTAAATTCAAAAACTAGAGACTTTTAAGAAAAAAGTGTAGGAAAATTTTTGGTCAAAATAAGGTAAGGAATATAAAAAAAAATGATTAGACCCTATTGTGATATTTTGTGATCTCATGCATTGGGATATAGCGTAATATTAAAATTCTAGAAAAACGCCACAATTTTATTCAAAATAAGAAATCTTAAAATTTAGTTTTTCATATTTCCTTTAGTTCTAGACTACTTAGAATATGGTCTCAAGTTTAATATAATTTATGCAGAATTTTTTAACAGCGCATTTCTTTCGTTATTTGTCTTTTATAACCCCATGCATTGTGATGTAATATTCAAATTTGAGCTGATCGCCATCACCTTTCTCAAAGGAAAAAATCTTAAAATTTAATATTTCATGCAGCTTTCATTCTAAACCTTGCAAAATGATCTCAAGCTAAATATAATTCCTGCAGAGCTATTAAATGGTGACTTTTAATTACAAGAACTTTCATTGATAGTTCTAGATGTATATTTTAAGACAAAATAAGATTTATAATGGTAACTCTGTTACGAAAAAAAAATAAAAGAAATTGGCTTATTTTATCAGAAACAGATTTACATGTTATATCCTATAAGAGCCTGAATTCGGTAAAATATTTGCCAATTTCTTTTATTTGTTCTCATAACTGAGTTATAGTACCGTTCCAAATCTTATTTTGTCTTAAAATATACATCTGAAACTATTATTTAAATTTTTTGGAAATATTTCTGGGAAATCAAAAACAAAAAAAGAATTTGCAATTTCAGTAAGAATGTTTCTTTTGGTATGTTATAACGAACACACCACCACAAGCGTTCGTAATCTAGATACGCGAGATAACCGCGCCAAGGCTGCGGCAGGCCTGTTGGAGAGCGGACCCGAGCCTTAACCAGTGGAGTGGAAGAAAAGCTACTAATTATTCGAGGCTGTCCTCGCGCATCCTAGGCTGCCGAGACGCCACAAAGTTAGGGTCTGCTGCGCATCTCGTGGCCGACCACGAGGCGGTCGTTTTTGAGGTTAAACGAGGGCGTTTCGCGAGCGTACGGCAACCGTATGTACGAGTGTGGGTGGCATGTGCGGAGTTCAAAAGCGCAGGAGAGCGTGTTCCGCTAGGCCATGCGCACGATGTTCGAGAGGAAGCACGCGTACCGGCGAGCAGCCTGGGGAGCCTGAACTTTCCGCCCTCTAAACGGGACCGTAGCAACGTCGTCTGTGTGCGCACAGAGAGCATGCTGATCTAGTTCGTGAGAGAGTAAAGCAGGGCTACATAGCCCGCGTCGGCGTGCCGGGAAGACAACAACGTCGGTATCGACCGCAAGATTGCATGTCGATATGTTCAACAGCTTCCGAGTGACTAAGGGGCGAAGCCCGAGTAATTATGTAGCGGCGTCAGCGCAGCGGCCAATTGGAACATTTCTACCGAAGTTCCAGAAAAGAAAACTTTTTTCGTTTTTGATTTCCCACAGAATCATCCATATCTATATATGTATAGGCACGCCCGTGCGCTTGTATTATGCGTGTTCGAATATGTGTGTAAGTGTCTGTGACTGCGCGTGCGCCTACATCTATGTCTACTTCTTCAGTATTATATGTCTTAATCATACATAATTAATGTCTTAAGACTAAAAAGTATTAAAAAAATAATTAAAAAAGATCCCCTTATAATAAAATGATTGTAATCACTAAAACCGTCACGCTAAAAACGTTACGCTAAATTAAACGTGTTATAACTAACAATGAGAGTCCGCGACCTTTGGAAAACGGATTTTGAAGAAACTTTTGAAGGTGTTTTCTTGTATCTAAAAATGAAACCTAGTACCATCCGTATTTTTATCTAGTCGGCCCTTGTTGTCAAGATATAAGATAATGTACCCGAAACGCGCATTATTTCAGTAAATAATGGTACCTCTACTTGTGACCATAACGCTGCAAGTTCTTATGCTCAGAAAACTATCCAAAAGGTAGTAAATAAAAAGTGAAAAATGCTTCCATTTATGCTTAGAAACATATAAAAATATTAATTTGATCAAAAGTTATTAATATATATATGAAAAGACTTTGACGATCTTCCCGAGCCAGGTGTAAGAATAAAACATTATTGTGTGATATGTCTTGTGTATTACTGGGTATGTTGGACATGAAAGCTGTCAAATTTTCGCAATACGCATTACTCATTAATTTCCGCGAATAAACTAGTAATGTCCTGCACATTACTCAGTAATGCGCAGAAATTACTGATTCATGTACGGACATTACTGAGTAATGCGTTTCGCAAAAATTTGACAATTTTCATCCCTATCATAACCAGTATTTTGCAAGACATCACTGTGATTTTTTTTCAATCCATATATCTTAAAAAAGTCAAATTTTCTTGAATATGCATCGTTCTTCAATTACTACCTTAAATGATTAATAACTTTTGACGAGAAGAAAATCATTTTCTTCTTGGCTGTGTCCCTCGGTATATTACCATATATAGAGGGACAAAGCCAAGAAGAAATCACTGTGATTTTTTTTTACTCCGTGTATCTTAAAAAAGTTAAATTTTCTTGAATATTCATCGTTCTTCAATTACTACCTTAAATGATTTTGAAAATTTGACTTACTGAGTAATGTGCAGGACATTACTAGTTCATTCGCGGAAATTAATAAGTAATGCGTATTTGAAAATTTTGGCAGCTTTCATGTCGAACATACCCAGTAATAGGTGGAAGGCGATGGTGGGTGTAGAAGGGATGGGAAAAAATTATTGTGAAATAAGCGTATGAGATATCGATATATACTCGCAGATAAAAAGGAAGTGTAAGGACTAGTGGAAGTAGGGTAGAAAGTACCGTGAGCATATGAGGAAGGGGATGGATGAATGTAACAGGTGGAAGGTAGAGTTGGAGTAACAGGTGGCGATAAGGTCATGGAGGAGGTAAATGAGGAAGAAAGAGAGAGCATGTGGAATTGCAGACATTTTGTCATAAATATTGAGGAGAATAATGCGGTGAATGTAAGAAAACAGAGGGGTTGGGGCTCAGTTGTGTCCACATACATACATGCATGCCCAATTGTATTCACATGCACTTAAATTTGCTGAGTAATGACTGCACAAACATATGCATGCGGAGTAGTGACTGTTTGTTCAAAGTTATCTTTTTTATAAAAGAATGATTATAATGATTTATCATAAAGCTTAAATGCTAAGATACGCATACATTTAGTGTGTAGGTAAGTTAATGCGTATATGACCAAGTCAGTGACTGCATACGTGAATAAGTGAGTGCGTAAGTACGTAAGCTAGTGTAAGAATGAGTACTTGAATAAGGACGCGAGCAAGTGAATGAGTGAGTGATTGTGTGCACAAGAGTGCGTCAGTACATGCATAAATAAATAGATATACTATTTATTCATCAATGACGAAATTCTTACAATTGCATGTACATGTATAGTTAAAATAATTAAAATATCAGTCAGTTTATACATTTGTTATTTTACATTTAACATTCATTATTGCGTTTCTTATATAAAAAATAACATTATTCGCTGTAACAGTTCGTCAATTTATAAAATCTAAAAATAATGAACTACTCATAGTCAAATGGTACATCACAGAATACGCGTTGTCAATAAATAATAAAATAAATATAATAAAGATAAAAAAATACAATAAAAATATAAGGAATACATACACACACTCCTCCAAAATTGCACGTAGATCTATCACGTCAAAAAATAAAAACACACTCATTCATATGACATTCTTACAATTCACGCTAATAAATACATGCATACTTAACACTTAACACTTAAAATAAATTAAATAAATAAATAAGTTAGATAAATAAATAAATTAAATAAATAAATTAAATAAATAAGTTAGATAAATAATTGAATGAAAGAATGAATGAATGAATGAATGAATGAATGAATGAATGATGAATGAATGAATTCAGCCACAGGGGATGTAGCAGTTTCGACCCCAATCTTGACCTCTATGATGTTATGATGACTGGGAAAGGGCGCCGGCTGATTGTCGCTGCTCAGTACAACGTCATTGTTATCTGTTAGGATCACATCAATCCATGCATGAGAATCTGTGAGATGATGAGTCGCACCATGATCAACTATTTGAAGGTTGAGATCATCAGCCAACCGCCTCACAAATCTTGCATAGGCTGACGTTCCGAGTAGGTTCGCATTCAGATCTCCCATTATAATTTTATGACTAAAATCTTGCGTACATTATGTATTCAGGTATAAATGGCCTGCCCTCCTGTGTAGTTGGAGAACTGCATATTAAATTGGCCTTGAATGAGTTATGAATGTACAGGGCCAGCCCGCACCCGAGTTTGTTGCGATCTAGTCTAATTAGTGAGTAGTCGTCGATCTGAATGCGATCACTCCCAACAGCAGGGTCAAGGTGCGACTCAGCAACTCCAAAGAGATAGTAGGTAGGACCAGCTGAAAGATGTTGTTTAATCATGCCAATGTACCCCATAAGAGAGGTAACATTGACAAAACATGCTCTCAGTTCCCAACAGCGAACACCCCCCCCCCCAGCAGTGTCTGCAGATAGTCAATTTTTTACGATAGTCTCTTTTTGAACTGTTGATGGAATAACAGTCTTGTCAATTGCACTCACATTTTCAAGATTTTTTGTTGTCTGATCGATGGTTGGTGAAGCTTGAACAGTAGTATACGATGCCACTATTGCTTGGAGATCTGCCGCTGACGAAAATTCATGAGAGACGTCGTCATCACGCCTCTTCACCAGGAAGCGGCCCCCTCTATACCAAAAGTATTTAAAATTGAGTCTCATCGCAAGGGACTTGAGACTTCTGTATTTAATAAAACAGTCCTTTATTAATAGTTCATTTATAAAATTTTTCCCGTTAATAATCCCGTCCTTTGTGCCCTGGTCAAGAGCTGCAGTGTCGATGTCTCAAGCATGAAAACCAGTAATAAGTTTTTTCACGGTGACCGTCTGCGTTCGCTGTGTACATCTGTCGATGCTGCAGCAGTCGGTTCCTCTGACCGAAGCAGGCGTGCGCTTATTATTTCAGATTTCTGTGAGACATTGCCGTCAAGTATATTAGAAATTATTAATTCCGTGTTACTGTTTTTACTGTTGTTACTGTGCATTGTCCCTCCATCAACCGATTTCACCCGCGTGCTTCGTGCAGGTGATGCTGCAGCACCATCATTGTCAATATTATTATTAATGTGACTAGATAATTTTTTGTTCTGTACAACTATGTTGTAGTCGTCATTATTGTTATTACAATCGTCATTGGTATCGCCTATATTGCTACAGTTGTCACTTAAATTACTATTGGTTATACGCTTGTTTCTATTTTTATATTTGTTTATACTAATCGGTAAAAGAGTAATGTTTTGTATACTGGGGAGTACGGTAATTCGATGGTTTTTAATTTTATTTTGTATTAGATGATTATTTTGTTGAATATTCTCCACGTTATTCTCAATTCTATTAATAGTAGTTTCATATGTAGTGTTAAAAGTTTATTTTGCTATTATTTTTTCGATATTGTTTATTATTACTATATTGTCACTTTCAATTCTATTAATTTTCTTAGTTATAGTTTGAAGGTCAATTTCAAATGTATTTATTGTAAAATTTTCAATTTTGATTTGCATCTGAAGGTTAATCTGCTCTAAATTATCTATTTTTTCTAGTAACATATTGTAATCTATCTTTACTTTATTCTACAAATTGTTTGTTGTGACTTTACTGTCATGTAATAATTTATTATTAATTTTTTTAATCTCTTCCAGCTGGGAGTGTTGTTTAGACAGTTTTTTCTCAACTTTCTGCAGTATGGATTTAATTGAGAGTGCTAAAGTGTGTATTGCTGGTAACCCATTTAGCCTATTAACAATTGCTTCCAATCTGCCTTCAATAGAGGTGCAATGTCTAGCAAGTGCATTGTCAATGGTTTTTGAAGTAGAATTGGCGTACTCCACCAGGCAGGAGACCGTTGTCCCCTTTTTTAAAGTAGTACTATCTAACATTCGTATAACGGATGCATTCACGTCATTAACGCTGCTGTTGTTTCTTGAAGTAAATGACTGCGATGTATCGTTTGCACGGATTATTTCCACACTCTTGGCCATGACGTTGCTCGGGGATTCCCCGCTGTGCTCAGCTCCCATGTTGGAAGTAGGCGGGCTCACTGACGTCACGGGAGACTGTGCGGCCAATCGGAGTTGGCTGCCGGTGTGGGCGGGGCGTAGCCCCGGTAACGGAGAGAGTGAGGAGTTGGTGGGCGCGGCCTTGCTCGCCTGATTGGCTCGCGCAGTTGTTTCTGGCTTTTTATTGGTCGGAGTAGACGCGGCTATTTCTTTCTCTTTTCCACTCAGGTTATTAGCATTCGCATTTGTCGCGCGCGTGACTGCCGACTCGAACAACGACCTCTTCGATTCTATGCATGCCTGGCATGCTACAGCTTTGGTTTGAAGCTGTAGCGCACCTCGTTGCACGCGGGTAAGTACTGCAAGAGACTTGCACACCGGATGACAAGTTATATTACATATGCAGCATTTACGTAGAGAGTTACTGCTCTTAGAGACCCCCCCGCAGATGGCGCAGCTGTCGACCGTGATGATGGTGGCGACAAAGATGAGTCATTCTGCGAGGTAAAGTAACGCTGTTGTGGCTAGAATGCAGCAGGTGTAGCCTCAGTAGCCGCTTAGTTGCAGTTCTAGTCGGCAGGTGGCGCCTCGGTAGTAGTGGCGCTGCGTGCAGAGTGTGTATGAGTGATTGGATAAGTAATTATGTGCGAAACTGAGCGAGATAGTACATTCGTCAGTGAGTGAGCAAGTAAGTGCATAAGCAAGTAAGTGCGCATGAGCACGTGAATGAGAAAGTGCTTGAGCAAGTGAGTAAGTCAGCGAGTGAGTACATGTTTTTGAGTAAGTAAGTGAGATAATGGGTGAGTGAGTTCATATGTAAGAGAGTGAGTCAGCAGGTGAGTTTTTGAGCAAGTAAAAATGATTGCGGCTAAGCGAGTGCGTATAAGAATATGTGGATATACGTGAGTGTGTGAGAAAAATAAATAGTGAGTTATTAAACGAATGCGAGAGTAAATAAGTTCGTAAGTTACAATATGAGCGAGTGAGTCGTAAAGGAGTGGGTTACAGTGAGCATTAGTCAGTGAGTGAGCAAGTAGGTACATGAAAATTTAAGTGAGTGCGTGCATGAGCACGTGAATGAGAGAGTACACGAGCAAGTAAGTGCGTGTGGGCACGTGAATGAGAAAGAGCATGTACAAGTGATTATGAACGCGAGTAAGTGCGTATATTAGTAAGTAAGGAAGTGATTGTGAGTGAGTCAGGGACTGTGAGCAATTTAGTGAGTAAGTGATTAAGTGAGTTTGTGAGTGAGCGAGCAAGTGAATACGAGAGCGGCTAAGAATATGTGACAATATGTGTGAATGTGTGTATGGGAGAGAGAGTGAGTGAATCAAATATGGAGTGAGTTGTTATGCTAGTGCATAAGAGAGTGAGTTCGTGACTTAGTACGTTAGTCATTGCAGGCGCAAATAAATGGGTCAAAGCGTGCATGAGTGAGTGAATCTTTGAGCATGTGACTACGTGAGTGAGTGAGTGCGAGAGCGAGTGAATGTGCAATTGGGTAAAAAAGTGCGATAGTAGTAAGTGTGTGAGTGAGAGAAAGAGAATAAAAAAAATGAGAGTGAGTAAGAGTATGAAAAAGAAACACGCTAAATATTTTGCTCTTGTACTCACACTGACCATGCTACTAAGAACGCCATTTTCCACGCACTCCACTATCCTTGCACTCTATATTTGACAGTACGTTATATATATATATATATATATATATATATATATATATATAGAGAGAGAGAGAGAGAGAGAGAGAGAGAGAGAATGCGAGATGTAGGTCGCGATTTTTTATGAAACCCGTAGTTTCACCGAATAGGCCTTATATTACGAGATATAACTGAAAATATTAACATTACCCATATGCTTAATATTAAAAAATCGTACATATAGGTATACTGTGTAATATAGGTAATATAGGTATAGATAAGGGCAATAGAATTCAAATACTCGAGCGTAATCGACAGATTCGCTGTCGATAACAAGTAAATGATAGTATTGGTAAAAACAAAAGAGATAGTATAGTATATTACGCATCTAAGGAGGAAAAGGATTGGCTAATCCATATCACGTGCAAATTGACACCTGAGCCTTCGGCATCCTTCGGTAGCCATTTTTCCTCCTGTGGTGCGTATACTATTTTCACCATACCCGGGCCGAAAATGACACATTTCTGTTTCAGAGGCGTGAGGAAATGTGGTACTGTCGACCAGGGTATGGTGAAAAAGAATAATAATAAAATCAAGAGGCTAAGGTGGCGCAGGAGAACGCAGGTCCTCCAATGCCATCCAAAGCAAACGTTTAGGTCAGTAGTCTGCATAATATGTTAAATGCCTATCATCTAAGTGACTTTGTTAAATATAATAATATAAAAAGACTAAGGGACATTTTTGTTATTTGTCCGGAACATGAGGAGCTAAAATTAACCTTAAAAGTGGATGAAAAAGAGCTGAGTAATGAGGCTAGAGTTATCATTGCTCATATAAAATCAATGCAAACAGTGAATTTTAAGAAGCAATTAATAAGAGAATTAAATTAAATAGTAGAGGAAGAGAATAATGATGATAATACTCATACTAAATATGAAGTCTGCTCAGAAATTGAAACATTAAACATTGAAAACACACTATTAAAAGATGAGGAAAAAAATGCATTTACAACTACAAAAAAGTATACTTTTGCAGAAGTAACTGCTAATGACAAAAGCAAGCCTAAACGAGTACCCAAAATTATAATTAAAAAGACTAAAAACACAGAAAACATTGAAAAGATTAATGAAAAAGTGTCATTATTTAATCAAGAACAAATCAATTCAAACAAAAGAAATAACCAAATTGTTTAAACGAAGAGAGTGTTAATAAGGCATAGATACATTATAATCAAAACTATTAAATGTTTGTGAGATAAATACAGAACAAATTGAGAACCTTAATGTAAAGATAGTTGGAATTAATAACTTTGAAAAAATAGATAATGCAAGTCTAAAAGAACTTATTGAAGAAAGAAATTTCAAAGATTTTAACTAAAAATTGTGAGATTATACATTCTCACACGAATAAGAAAAATAATATGCAGTCTATAATAATAGATTTGTCAGAAGAATTGTATCAACACGTTAGAGAGACCAACAATAAAATTTTTGTAGGTTATCAAACTTCTAAAGTTTATGATTATCTGAACGTTAAACCTTGTTACAATTGCGGAAGGTTTGGACACAATGGAAAAAAAATGTAATAATAGTTCTACGCGTTTAAAATGTGCAGGAGAGCATAAAACAAAGGAATGCAATAAAACAAACAAAAGGTGTACAAATTGTGTATATAGCAATGTAAAATATAAAACAAAATATAGGATAGGATATATACTGATGATAAATTGATGGGCAGAGAGTCGTTCAAAATTTCGGCAATAGATAGGAAAAAAACTTAATAGGAAAGAATTAACTGATAATATTATTAGTCAAGAATTTATACATAACTTTTTGGAGTATAAATTTATTTCCTGTTTTATAGGCATAACAAGGTCCTCATTAAACAACGAACTAACAAATAATAATATAAAAGTTGATTCTTTTAAATTAAATAATCCATTTAACGACCACTATCCTTTGATTTTAAACGTGGATCACGTCGAATTAAAACAAACAAACAACAATATAACTAAATATATAAATTATACTAAACTAAAGAATATTGCTACAAACGCTGACTGGAATTTGATTTTGTCTATGCAGGACCCAAATCGTTCGGTAGACACACTAATACAAATATAAATGAATTTGTTGAAACGGCCACTACATATAAACAACTAACAGGGACAAAAAACGACTTAATACGGAGAAAAAATTAGATTACAAGCGCGATAATAGTATTATGTGAAAAGAGAGTAACAAAAGAGAATTTATATAGATTATGGGGAAAAAAATCAACTTTCCAACTACTGAAAAATGAATATAATAATTATAATAAAATATTGAGTAAATTTATAAAAGATGCAAAATACAAATATGGAACTGAAGAAGTAGAATTGAATAGTGGAAATCCAAGACAGTTATGGAATATAATTAACACTAAATTGAGTAAAAATTGATAATCAGTGCAAGTCAATTGATCACATATATGAAAATAATCAAAAATGGACTATTGTTTTATTAAACAAGGAACTACAATCCCATTTTTTTCTTCGACCTGCAGATTCTTATTATAATTGTTATTTCAATGAAAAAAACATCCGGAGTAGATAATATAAATCTTAATACAATACAATCAATATGTGAATATACTATTACCACTAGAATATATTTTTAAGTTGTGTATTGAGAAATCCATATGGCCTCATTCTCTTAAAAAAGCTGAAGTAGTCCCCATATACAAGACTGGGGAAAAATCGTGTATATCAAATTATAAGCCAATTTCGCTTATGTCTAACATTGCAAAAAATTTTGAGAGAATAATTCACAATAGACTACACCTATTTTTGAAAATATGTAATATAATGGCTGACAAACAATTTGGTTTTGTTAGAAATAGAGGTACGACGGATGCTTTGAATTCTATAACACATATCATATACAAAAATTTGAATAAAAGTAAAACTATAGTTACAGTATTCTTAGACTTGGTCAAAACTTTTGATACTGTGAATCATAGAATACTGCTAGATAAGCTTGATAGATATTGTATAAGAGGTAGTGTCTTAGAATTGTCAACTAGCTATCTCTCAGATAGACAACAAAAAGTTAAAATTCAAGGTTGTAAGAGTGAGTACAAATTAATCTCCACAAGAGTTCCGAAAAGGACTATACTGGATCCTTTGTTACGTATACTCTATGTCAATGATATACTGAGAGACATGCAAAATGACCTCGAAAAGATCTTGAATAAGCATGACCAGTTAAGCATTTGTCAGCTGACAAGTCAGCGTATATAGTGCAAAATGTCTCCTTTAGACCGCTGCCCATCATAATATGCCCAATAGATCCTAGGAATGACATGAGGAAATGGAATCTTCCTAAACGAGGGATTACTGATCGCAGATTGTAAGGGTCGTTTTCAGGGTCTATGGACGCTAAAATTTCACACGCTTTCATATAAAGTGGCAAGTCAAACGTTACAAAACAGTGCTTCTGATTATTTTTATTCGCTCTTAGTCTAGCGTCAATTAAAGCTGTTAATATGGTATTGTGATAACTTGCGGGAGCTTTGATGAATGGTAAAGCAATTACTCGTGTTATTTTGAAGTCATCATTAAAGCAATAATAATTATTCATGAATCCATGCCAATTCGGAGTTTCCTTCGGTGTACTAAATTTGCCAAAAAAATAGGCTGCATCTTTTGGTTCAAGTCGAATTTTAAAATCAGCTGTTTCTTTCCATTCGATAATTGTGATATTATTTAATTTGAAAGGCTTATTACTCGTGAAGTTAGTTAACGGGAGAAAACCAGACGTGTCACTATTGTTAATAGATAATGGACCCTTCAAACGAGGAGTTTTATCACTGAACGATACCGAACTTGCTGGCGTTACACACATAATACCTCCCATACAATGGAAAGTATTTTTACCGTCTATTGTAGCTGTATTATGGTCAGCATTATCATAAACGAATTGCAAATAAGTTTCGGAAATGTAATTGAAAATTTCAGGTTCATGAACAATTGAATTTTCAAATCGAACTGTCTCTGAAAATGAAGCACAAAGTCCTATGTTGGACAAGCAATCGATGAGTCCTCTCGCAGAAAATTTAGTGTGCATCATGCATGATAACCCCGATAACACTGGAGATAAAAAGGATCTCGGTTCTACTGATGTCATTAAAATATGAGCTGCTGTTGTTGCTCGATTATTCCACTTAGACCAGGAACGATTTTTTGGAACATTTTTATGTGATTTAATCAAAATATCCAGAAAAGTTTACAAAGTCTTTGGAATATCATCTGTAGCGCTACGCAAAAAGTCTGTCGGTGAATTATAAGTATCCTTTTCAAATATCTGTGATCTAATATCCTGTAACACGATATGAGCAGCTAATTTGACGATTCGCAATTTTTCTTCGGTTTCATTAGTTTTCCTATTATTATACCAACTATCTTTGATCGTTTTCCCCAAAGTTCGTTTGAACCAAACAAATTTATCGTTTGTGGTATGTATAATTTCAATTTCATCTTGAAAGTGGTCTTTTAGATACTTCTCTAATCTATCGAACCGTGGCAAATCCGTTTCTCCGTGAATTTCTACATAATACTGTACAATATCTTTTAAAGAGAATTGACATTCTTCACAATTTTCTACTATGTAATCTATGATGAACGACACAATATTTGACATGCCTTCAGTTATTGGCCTTCCTGTAACGTTAGTTAATTTGTAATATTAAAATTTCGCCAAACAAGTTGAATGATATTTAACAATATTTTGTGAATAATACTCATCAGTATTACTTTTTAATTCATTAACTCACGATAATATAACTCGATTGATTTCACTAGGCGGATCATATTCTATTTGTGCTCTGATATTATCTATTGAGCTCTGTTTCGTTACGCTTCTGATATGTTGCTTAGAAAAAGTGAATAAGCCAGAACAGATAAAACAGTTACTTTCAAAATTGAAGGCACGTGCTTCCTGAGAGCGCCGACGATCTGCTGCCCATTTATCTGCCTCTGATTTCAGCGCCGTTTTTATATTTGATTCTCTGACGTACATAAGTTTACAGGTTGTGTGCACGGTGGTTTCGGTCAAATTATGTAGAATGTTATCCTTATGGTCTTTACGTTTGACACTGGCGTGTATGAAACTCTCGATACCTTACACTTTTTTACACCACAGGTTTTCGAATCTCCAAAGGTTTTGTCGCAAAGAATACAGATATCATCAGTGTATCCATGTGCTAAATCACCAGATGCAGTTGCACCTTCTCCGTAAAATAGAGAAATTTCACTATTTAATACACAATGTATAATATGTACTATTATTGGTACTGTTTGAATGAAGTAACGACGAATTTTTTAATCCAATGTGATGTATAAAATCATTGGTATTTTTATATCATAAAATATTGAATTACAAAAATGTACATTTGTTTATTGAACAATATTATATCTTCAACAGTATAAATATTAGATTCAAAAATATATTATCATGTAAGATGATGCATCATAATTTACCTTTCATTTCCATGAGACGTAGATGCTTCATTAATATCAGGATCCATGTTGAATATAACTTTTTACGAAGATGCACTGATACTTCAACGATAATATTGTAACTTGTATACTGAGACGATGAGCTAAGACACATGTACTCGCTGCGAAGTCTGCAGATTGACTGACAAAATTTCTAACTAAAACGACCGTTAGGATATTCAAACTCAGGTCAGATTTTCGGAGCATCTGTACCTGCTCCATGA
Source organism: Gastracanthus pulcherrimus (assembly GCA_949152435.1). NCBI lineage: Eukaryota > Metazoa > Arthropoda > Insecta > Hymenoptera > Pteromalidae > Gastracanthus > Gastracanthus pulcherrimus. The sequence continues at coordinate 98,112,726 of OX424576.1, read as the reverse complement.
AAGGAAAAAAGTGAGAGGGGGAAGGTCTGGCATCTGTTCCACGATGAATAGAGACGGAGTTTCAGTTGTGTATACATGTATGTACGTGTATATTCCTATATATACCTGCCATAAAGTGAAACATAGCTCTGGATATTATTTTATTATACTTCAGGTTCGAAGAAGTAACCTTTTGAACTGCATTGTAAAATGGTGACCATTTGCTTATTACTGGCTGGGTTTATGGGCGTATTGCACTTTAAACATGCATTATAATTCCAGTGGGCGGGGAAAATACTTTCGGAAGAACATGAATAACTTCGGAAATGTAAAATCATGAAAGAAAGCAATTTTCCCGTATAACAAACCATCGTAACTGTGAAAAGTTAACAACTATTGAGAAAAGTTGATAATTTCTAGCTGTTACAGTAATTTTTTGTAAAATCGGATGACAAAAATGGATTCACCAGATAAAATTACCCCGGAATATGAAAAAAAAACATCCAGATAGCTTAATTCATAAGCGAGATAAACGAGTGAAAAGATTAGCAGCGCGCGCCAGGCGCGCTACTATATCTATACATATCGTTTCCCCTCTTCCCCCACTACTCGACTACTCGGTCGCGGACAACGGCTTCAGCACAAGTTCGCATCGATTTTTCGACCGTTAGCAAACATCTTTTTAAAAAAAGTGAGATAAGGTGTTCAAGTATTTTATCTATATTTTCCAAATTTTCAAAGAACGGGAGAATCGGATAAATACACAAGCATACAGCCCTCCGCAAAAAAAGGGTTAAAAATTTCAAATCGCTATAACTTCGAAAGTATTCGTCGGACATAGTCCACGCTTTGCACTATCAAAGAACATGTTAATACCCACTTAAATCCAGAAGAACAGCGCTACAGATTAAAAATTAACAAAGTTATGGATTTTTGAAAAATCGTCATTTTTTATAGTTGTTTTGGATTTTCTCGGAACGTATTTATCCGATCGGGATGTTCGAGGTCGCATTTTATTCGTCTTTTTATTCTCTACAAATCGTCTGTAGACAGTATTATGATCGGATAAATAGTTTCGAAGTTATATGCAAAAAACGCGAAAAATGGCTTTTTATCATAAATAATCGCTAATTACAAAAAAACGAATTGAAAATTGGATTATCAAACTATGCACCCACTATCAGCAACTATTTCCAGACATAATGACATTGGTCCGATCCTGCTATTAATTTTGTCATGAAACATGTACTTTCTGATCTCTGTTGCTTGGCCTAAGTGTAAAACGTGCGGTTCTAATATAACTTTTCATGAAAGAAATTCTCGGGGCTTGGGCTTCAAAATTGTGATTGTTTGCCCAAAGTGTCCAGAAATTGTTATACCTAACAGTAAATTTATAAAAAATACATATGAAATTAATCGTCGGATGGTGTGAGCAGTGCGACTGATGGGAGTAGAACTGAATGGAATGATGAAATTTTGTGCGTTTATGGAATTACCACGTCCTGTTTTCCAATCTTTCTGTAAAATCTAAATATTGTAAGTCTTACGACACTAAAATGTGACTGTAAAATCTAAATATTGTAAGTCTTACGAGCACTGGAAAAATAAAACAGAAACATCTGAATACGAAAAATGGTATGCATCACACGCCGATTTATGTCAATCAAATCATGAAGCTTCATCTGGTAAAATGGAGGTAGATGCTGTTATTGAAATGTGTTCTCGTTCCTACAGTTTCCACGGCCTAAAGTATGTGAATTATATTGGTGATGGTGACAGCAAGACTTTCAAAGGTATACTGGATTCTAAACCGTACACTAATTTTGAACTACAAAAAAAAGAATGCATCGATGATGTAAATTAGAATATGTTTAGATGCTAAACAATTAAATGAAATCATAGATGATGATTTAGTGTCGCCACCAATAATGAACGAACTTTTACAAAAATTTCATGAGGCTAAATATTTCGCGTAGATACACAGCTTTTTTATTTAACAATACGATGTATTATTACTGTAGGGTTCCTTTCGGAATTGAAAATGCGGGTGCAGGTTTTATGCGAACTTTAGCGATTTATATGAATGACAAATGTCTCAGTACAGAAACATTTTTACGATATGACGAATTACTAAGAATGATGGTTCAAAGACTAATTAAACTTAATTTTACCCTGAAATTTAGTAAATGTGTATTTTTTCAAACTGACGTTCAATTTTTGGGTTTTATCTTATCACCGTCGGGAATAATTCTGGATCCAGAAAAGCTGAAGTGTATACGCGATTTCGAGGAGCCGAAAAATGAAACCCAATTATAAATTCTTTTAGGGGTAAATAATTATTACAGACAGTTTAATATAACGCACAGTAAGGATATTGAACCATTAAATGAATTGCTGAAAAAAGACGTTTCGTGGAAATAGACAACCGAGTACGCCAAAGAATTTCAAAATTTAAAGTACAATTTTCTAAACTACGTTAGCCTTAGTCACATTATACCGAATGCAACATTTAAAGTGCAGGCCATTGCGAGTAATAGAGGGTTGGCTGAAATTTTATATCAAATTACTAAAGAAGGTAATGAGTGTTTGATTTTCGTCTCGTCGCGTTGTTTACTGGGTCCAGAGATGAATTACATAACATTCGAAGAAGGGCTTCGAGCGATTCTTTACGCAGTAACAAAGTTACGAGTGTATTTATTGGACACCGAGTTTGACATCAATACAGATCACAAAGGATTAATAATTTTAGAATCGACAATTTAAAAAACAATTTTGAAGTACGTAAGCATCAAGAAAAACGTGTATCAAAAGAGTAGTTAAACATTGGCGATCTCGTTCTATTGCACGTTCGGCACTTATCTAATGAAAATGATAAGGTTACGCATAAACTTTTCCACCTATTTGAAGGACCGTACAAAATCTCTCGAAATCTCGGAAAGAATGCGTTCGTTTTAAACGATCAAAATAATTCAAATTAAATTTTTGGAGTTATTAATCGTACCAATCTACGAAAATATTTTGATGCGAATAAATAGGAACAAATATGAATATAATCATGACTGTAAATAGTATAAATGTAGATGTATAACGTAAATAGAATAAAGAAAAAAAATAAAATAAAAATTAAATAATTATATATTAAATATTAAATTAAAAAAACGCTGCCAACTGATTTGGCACTCTGCTTTCTCAAAGAGATCGTTTTAATTTTTATTTTGTAATATTTCAGAAACGTTTCTACATTAATTTTCTTGATATAAAGAATCGTCGAAAATAAAACTTCCAACATTCTTCTGAAACGTACATTAAACGCTCAACAATTTCATTTAATTTTATCATTTAATTTGCGAGTTAAAGAACTAAAAAAATATTACGAAACTCACGGTATGTGAAAGGAAAAACGGTATAATTCGAATATGTTCCGGTATTAAATTAAAGGATTCTGTAAGTACTTTATTATGAAAAAATTCGCTTCGGAACAAAATATTTATTCATCAAACAATTTTCAAGAAACCTAAATTTTCACTTTTGCAAATTTTGAAAAATGACTATAAAATCAAAATGAGTTGACCATTTTCACTGAAATTTTAAACCCATTCCTAGACATAGATAGCAAATATATACAGAAAGTTTCGTCAGGCTTTACCGCAAAATATTCGAACGCTGATGAACGACACACACACACACACACACGCACAGGCATACACACGCGCACGCACGCACGTACGCACGCAAGCACGCATGCACGCACGCATGCACGCACGAACGCACGCACGCATGCACCCACGCACATACGCACACACACACAGACACAAGCGCTCACGCACGTAAACAAACACAGACACACACACAGACACACATACACACACGCACACCCACACACACACACACAGGCATATACACACACACAGACAAACACACACACACATACACACGTACACACACGCGCACACACAGGCACACACACACACATACGCACATACAGACACACACACGCCCATGCCCACGCCCACGCACACGCACATGCACACGCACACGCACATGCACACGCACACGCATACACACACACACACTACAGTTGCTTTTCTGCTCTCCGTGCGTGTTTATATTTTTTTTGTATTTCGAAAGTTTTAGTTGTGTAACTTAGCAAAATAAGTGACAGAAAAACTGTTTACAATGCCAAAAAAGGGACAAGAACAAATTACCGTTCTTTATATAGGCGTAGAATGTATCGCTATGCAGCAGAGGTAGATATAGAAGGAGTGAGCGCGTCGGCGAAAAATTGCGAATGTCAACAAGCGCAAACGATATTGATGTTGATGTTCAATTCGGATACAGAATTATTAATTTTATAGCTGTTATGTGCGCAATTTGTGAAGCGTTAGTATGCAAAAAGTGCGGCGAAAAAATAAAAATAACTGAATCGGCCATACGTGATTTGGGTTTTAAAATTGTCGTTTCATGTAAAAAGTATGAAAAAACTGAAATACCTAGCTGCTATTACATAAAAAACGGCTATGAAATTAATCGCCGAATCACCTTAGCGATGCGATTATTGGGTTTAGGTTTGAATGGCATAAACAAATTTGTTCTTTCATGGAAATGCCGCGACCTATATATCATTCTTTTTACGATAAGCTTGTCAAATCAATATCTAGAGCGACATCTGCTGCTCGTAATAAGAGCATGCAAAAGGCAACTGCAGAAGCAGTATCGAAGTCTTATGAAGAAGGACAGACCGAGAGGATTACAGTTTCGGGCGACGGTTCTTGGAGGAGAAGGGGATATTCATCCTTTTACGGCATTACGACTCTCATCGGTTGGCCCACGGGCAAAGTCGTCGATATACAAGTAAAATCAAAGTATTGTAAAGCTTGCGAATTTTGGGTTGATAAAATAGACACGGCAGAATATGAAGAGTGGTACGAGAGCATAAAGAATCCTGTTAAAGCAATCTCGAGGACTCTCCAGGAAAAATGGAGGTAGATTCCGCAGTCGAAATGTTTGAACGCTCTGAAGAATTACACGGAACAAAGTATGCCTATAATATTGGAGACGGCAACAGTAAAACATTTAAAGGCATTGTAGATGCAAAACCTTACAAAAATTTCATTGTAAAAAAAAAGAGTGCATCGATCATGTTCAGAAGCGTATGGGCACGCGACTCCGCAATTTGAAAAAAAAAAAAAAAAAAAAAAAAAAAAAAGGACTCGGCGGCAAAGGAAAGTTGACCGGAAAATTAATCGATGAACTAAGCATATATTTTGAATTGGCGATAAGAAGAAATACAGGATCTACTGAAGATATGAAAAGAGAAATCTGGGCGACATTCTACCATAAACTATCCACCGACGAAAATCGGCAGCACGATAAATGCCCTAGCGGCGCCGACTCGTGGTGTACTTGGCAGAAAGCAAAGGCTACAAATACTCTCGAGTCTTACCGCCATAACAAGCAGCTCAATATGGAAGTTTTCAATGCTATTAAGCCGATTTATGAAGAGTTTTAGAATGACGATTTACTTACTCGTTGTTTGGGAGGTTTCACATACAACACCAACGAAAGTTTCAACTCCACCGTGTGGAGCTTGGCGCTCAAGAGCACTTCGAGTGGCAAAGTGGTTCTTGATATAGCTGCTGATATTGCTGTTTGCATTTTCAATGATGGCCTCAGCAGCGTCATGGAAATTATGAAAGTTTTAGGCATGACTATAGGGCCTAACTGCTACAATTTTTGCCTGGAAGTCGACGCACAGCGCGTCAACTACGCTGAGCACTCCCTAACCGACGCGGCAAAAGAGGCGCGCTCGAACGCAAAATCGATGAGAAAATCTGAAGGGGATCAAAATCTTGAGTTGGAAGGGTAACGTTATGGTGCTGGCATTGTAGACTAATGGTAAATTTTTTTTTTATGTCGATTTTTTAATTTTAACAACAAAAAACATGTATGTCAAACTTTAAACGCGAAACAAAACAAAACAGCATTTTTGAAATCTGCAAGCAAAATCACGGCCACAATTTTTATCCGATCGACTTCAAATTTTGATACAATCTTTGTAATTGAATTTTGGAGAGAAGTACATAGGGGTTATTTGATTAATTAAAAACTTCTCATTTTATGAGCAATTTTATACAAAATTGTTCAAAACAATGAAGGTGTCAACTTTAAATGTGCGCCACTTTTAAAAAAAATCAATATTTTCAAAAAATTCTACGTACTTCTCTAGATATTTAGATGTAAAATAAGGAAAAAAATTTTATTTTCTTCCAGATCCAAAATTACGCATGTAATTTTGCAGGCAGAATAGCATAAAGAAAAAAAGGTGCTGCCGGAAACGCGCTGTGAGCGGCCATTTTCTTTTTGGAAAAATTCAAAAAAACATTTTTTGATACTTCAAGACATGTATTTAATATACCATTGTTTACTTTTATTAACATACTTTTTTTTCATATTAAACAAAAATGTTGAATATGCACATGATTTTATGCCTGCTATTGTGGTCATACCCCACAATTTTTCCGTAAAATCGCTAATAAAATAAATAAAAATTAATTATTTAAGCTAAAAAATATTTTGGCAATTATTTATACTACTAGAATTGAAAATAAGTGGCATCCAAACCGGCAAAAAGAATATTTTCGAGATAGCTGTCATAAGTCAAAATTTTAACTTAAAACCGGCTATGTTTGGACATTTTTAATAACCTCAATCTATGATGATTGTTCAAAAACCAAAATAATTTTGGTAATGTGAAATATATTTCCATATTTTTGTGAAATGGACCAAAAACTCAGTGAAACTATTGATAAACCGATTGAATGTGATTTGAATCTGCCAAAACAAAAATTCCATTTTTCTAAAACCAAAAGATCATATGAAATAACGAGCATAATTAATACTTTGAAATTAAAAAATGTCGGTGTAGACAAAATTAATGCTCAAACTCTGAAAATAATCTGTAACTATATTGCTGAACCACTAATGCATTTATTTAATTCATGTATTGAGAAAGCCATCTGGCCGAATGCACTAAAAAAATGAAAATTGTACCTTGTAACTGTCCAGGTCGTTTAAAAATCCGTAAAGCGCCCCACGCACGGACGCAATGTCGATTCGTGGGCTTACTTTTTTCTACCTGTACAGGAATGCACTTCCTTTTGCCCTATAAATTGTAGAATTAATCGCGGTGCGATTAATTCTAGTGGAGATGGTGGGTTTTCACAGGGATTGTGGTAAATGAGAAAATAAGGGTTAAAAAGAGAGAAATGAACTTTAACAAAATTTATATTTAAACAATTTTAATTATTCATTTGTCAAATGACTGGGATATTATTTACAATAAAAGGAATGAGGTTTTGAAATTCATGCAATGCAAAATGTGTCTCGAGCTGAAAGCCTATGCTTGTGCTCGGGGGAGAGGGAGAGGATCGGGTGCTCGCAATGCTCTGGCCAGGAAGGTAGCGCGCAATGTTCTACCTCCTCCGAAGTAATTGCGGAGAATGCCCCGAGACACTCTGTGCCCTGCCTTTTATACATCGCAGGCCGGCGCCCCTGTCTCGCTCCGCGTCGCTTGCCACCGCGCCGCTAGCCGCCTGATGACCGAGTGTCGGTAGGTTATCCGCTCTGGGTATTTGCCGTGTCAACCTATATATAAAACTGGTGATAAACATAATGTCTCTAACTATAGACCTATTTAATTAATGTTTAATATAGCTAAAATATTTCAAAGAATTTTATACATCAGAATTTTTTATTTTGTTAAAAAAATAACATAATATCTGAACATTAATTTGGTCTTATGAAAAAAATAGGTACAAAGGATGCATTAAATTACTTAACAAATATTTTATACATTAACTTGGATCACAGTAAACCAACTATTATAACTTTTTTAGATTTGGAGAAAGCTTTCGATACTGTCGACCATCAAATATTACTAGATAAACTTCATTGTATTGGAATTCGGGGGCAGGCGTTGGATTTACTTTCAAGTTATCTTAATAATAGATATCAAACAGTTAAAATAAACGATAATGAAAGTGATAATATATTGATAAAAACAGGTGTTCCGCGTAGTACCACCCTAGGACCGCTACTTTTTATACTCTACATTAATGATATCCTGAAACAAATTCGCATAGAAGCCGTACTTGTCTTATCCAGATGATACTGCAATTATAGATACTAGTAATACTTCGAGCAAAGCTGAAGGATTCATGAATAATTACCTATTACTAGTTGATAAATAGTTAACTGTTAACAGACTATCGTTAAACGTTGATAAAACTGTATATATGACTTTTGGTAATTATTCTGATAGTGTGCCAAAGCAAATAGGAGTATCAAGCATAAAAAGATTAACAGAGTTGAGAGCTGCAAGTTACTTACTTAGGAGTCATATTCGACTATAATTTGAAGTGGGATAGGCATATACAATACATCATTAAAGAAACAAAATATCTAGTCTATATATTTTATATAATTTCCAAAATACAAAAGTACAAAAATAATCTATATTTATTACAAAATCTACAGAATTTTTTTTAAAAATTGGTAATAAAAGGATGTTGTAATACAAGATAACCCAATGAATTTGGAACAACTATTTACTTTTGGAGCTCTAAGATACCATTACTCTAATCTCAAAAACAAATACCATAACATAAAAATAGTTACATGAAAGCTATTGTAACTTTCAATAGTCTACCAAATAATCTAAAAACCTTAGACATTGATAAAGTCTCTAAAAAAATTAAGCTAGAAAATTGGATAAAATATAATATTTAAAATAACACTGATATATTTTGTTACTTTTGTCGAATATTACATATGGAGAAATGTTAAGGAATTGTAATTATACAATTCTACTATGAATAATATATTTATAGTTTTAAGTTTAGTTATTAAGTATATTGTTATATTTTATTTTATATTCTTTCTCTGCAGGGTTTTATAGATATTTTAATAATCTGTAAATATAATGGTTTTTAAATAAATAAATAAATAAAATAGCATATAGATATATTGCATGTCGAGAACGGAGTAAACGTGGCGTCTGATATGGTACAGTTAGCTATCATTATCTGGCTCCATAGTCTTACATAAGTCTGTCTTTGTCACATTTCCGCTCATACTCTGATGTACTACAAGCCTATCTTAAAGTGTGAACAATAACGTCATATAATATGGCCGCCGGTGCGGCAAACATACATTTTTGAAAAATTGTGAACTTTAACAGTTGATCAAATTTAATCAAATTTAAAAATAATTCTTGTCACATGCACGATTATTGCGTTTTTTCATACTTCTAAAGCGGGAGCAAAACGGCTATTTGCCGACTGGTGTGACGTCGTTATCTGCATCCCAATAATAATTAAGCTATTAAAATTTGATGATATGTTTTACTGAATTCACGCACATATCACCGCCACACACATACAAAATAGTAATGATTCGGGATAATCAGGGTTCCGGTTTTTATTTGTCTGTTTCACCACGATGCTGCACTTGGGGCAGTTTGAATCTCGCGAACGAAGTTTCGATTTGAGAGTCGAAGCGGAGCGCGAGAGAGAATCGAAACGACGCGACGACGTGCACGAAAGGGGAGAGCGACCGGCATGATACTGTTATCTAATTTAGTGTGTTTTCTGTGTTCAATTTATAAAGATTATTAAATAATAGGCGGTAGTAGTAAAAAGGGAAAATTAGAGTCATCGTGATTCAGGTAGTAGAGTTCGAAATTAGTGGAAAGCGGGGAAGCAGAGGAAACGATGCGTGTTGCGGACGGCGGCCAGCCGTTTTCGGGACGTAGCCTATGCGGGAGTGTATGTGAGAGAGAGAGAGAGAGAGAGAGAGAGAGGAGAGAGAGGGAGAGAGAGAGAGAGAGAGAGAGGGAGGGAGACTAGTGTTAGTGCGTATAGTAACTTTGTCGTTGGTAGAGTAGAGTAGGGAGCGGCGAGTCTAGTGACGTTACGTACGCCGTGCCGCATGCGGGTTGTGCATGTGAGCAAAGCATCGTACGTGAACATCGCCAGCCAGCATTGTGGTACTACAATACATGTAGGTATTAGTTAGGTAGTAAATACGAATGGGAAAAGCGTATTATACTACACATATATATATGCGATATTATTATGTTAGTAGAGATTAGATTAGATTAGATGTTTATTATGTGCAAAAAAAAAAATACATTCAATAATTATACATATTTACAGAGATCATTAGCGTAGTCAATCATATCACACCTCGTCATTAACGTACATATAATGCACAGTATTGTTATATACATGAGTGCTAATAAATAATATGATATAGTAGAGATTTTGAAATGAGAATTACAATAATTAAAAGAGTAAATTAATTAAACAAAAATTAATTAAATATACTGATAGTGTTTGAAATAATTAAAGTTCATTGTAAAATTGTTATAATATAATATAAGTTCGTACGAGCAAGTTGAATTTTAATTTGGTATGTACAATTATTTTTCCCTATAATAATCAATACATTTATCATAAATTTCGAGTTATTTAAATAATTGAAAATATAATTGATTGATTGAAAATTCGAATTGTATAATAAAATTAAAGGTAAGATTTTCAGTTAAATAAAAATCTTTTACCTTCCCTAGTAACAGTGTTTAGCGAAATCCTCTCAGAGATTTGTAATTATTCTCTAATAAATACATTTGTGTTGAGGTTCGGAACTAGACAGATAATTATTATTATTTCTTGTCAATAACTTCTCACAAAATGGCGCCTAACACGCGACTTTTGCTGAAATAATATTTAACTGAAATTGAGTTTTGAGGTTAATCTGTAAAGAAGCAAAATGTAAAGAAGACAAGTAGAGTATTAACAGCGAAAATAATTATATGTAAGAGACAAGTGAACACTAAGTTGTGTAACAGAAGTATTTGTATAGTGCATAAACTATTTATTCGACAACGGCGGACGTCTCTAGTGCACCGTGGGTTAATTTTCACTCGATACCTATGTTACTGAGAACGCAGCCGCCCTTTTTTCCGCCAGAGCTTCTCCTCTACTTAGGCGACGTGTCCTGTTAGCCAGTGGTGGACTATTCCCACGCAACTGGGGGGTAGGAAAGGAAAGGAGGACTCGTGGGGATAAGCAGCAAGCGAAATCCACAACACGGAAATACGATACGGCACATAAGGCTGGGCGATTAGTTAATTTAGTAATCGATATTCGATTAAGAAAAAAATCGATTTTGATCGATTAATCGTATTATCGATATTTGATTAATAAATTGATTAATCAATTAAAAATCGATAATTACTCGATTAAAGTTTGATGAAAAAATCGATTAAACGGTAAAATTTTAAATCGATCAAACGGTAAAATTTTAAATCGATCAAACGGTAAAATTTTAAATCGATCAAATAGTAAAATTTTAAATCGATCAAACGGTAAAATTTTAAATCGATTTTTTATTTATTGAATATTTATTTATTTATTTATTGAAAACCAGAAAGAGATACAGTTTATATACAAACTGCAAAACCCTGCAGAGGTAAACTTAGTTACCTATACGCAGGTCTGGTATTAAGACATAAAAAAACAAAAAAAAAATTATACAAAATATTAAATAAAAAAATATATATATATACTTAATACTAACTTAATACTAAAAGTGACTTAAAAACTAAGCATATAAAATTTTCGTTCCTTAACAATTTTCGTATTTTACATAAAGCGATAAATTATATAAAAAACAGTAATTTTGTATCACAGCGCTTCTTAATTAGATCTTATCCAATCTTTTAGCAACTTTTTATGAGAAGTTTTAGTTATATTTAAAGTTTTAAACTCATTTCGTAAATTGTTAAAAGTTGTAATTGCTTTTTTAAAACTATTTTTGTCGCTAACCCTTTTGCTATTTTTAGGTATAGTTAAGTTTTTTCTCCTAGTTATACTAGTTGATGCAAGATATTGGCTTTTTAGGTCTGTATAATGATATTTTAACGCCTCAAAAGTAAATAGTTGTTCCAAGTTCATAGGATTATCTTCAACAAAATTGTTCTTATTAATAACTTTCAAAATTTGCATCAGGCCATACAGCGTTTTCAATACAAGAATTAATTAAATGCGCTAAAGGTTCAGCAATATTGTTGCAAAGTATTTTTAAAGTTTTGGCATTTATTTTGTCAACTCCTCCATTTTTTAATTTCAAATTATTAATAATACTTGCAACCTCATGCGCACTAGTTGGTTTTAAGAAGATGGAGCTTGCATTCATATCTGGTAACTTTAAATCAGCATCCGAATATTTATCAATTTTCTCACTCAATTTTTTACCTATTTCACAAAAATACTTGTTCATATTATTAGCTATTAAACGTTTATCTGTTATTTTCTCACTATCAACTTTAATATAATTAATAGTATCATTAGATTTAATTTTTTTCCCTATTTTTGTGTTTATAATTTCCCACAGTTTTTTGGGATTATTTGTATTATTTTGGATCAGACTTTTATCGTATTTGACTTTTGCATCTGTAATTACCTTATCTAATATTTTGGCATATCTTTTGTACTGTACTTTAAGTTGATCATTCTCACGATCCATCTGCCATAAATTATACAAAAATTCTTTAGTATCACACGATTTTATTATAGCATCTGTAATCCAGTTCTTCCTTTGTTTCTTATTATCTTTCTTCAATTTTATTTTTGCTAATTCAATGCATTTTTTTTATTTCGCTTAACAGTGTATCAGTAGCAATATTAGGATCATGTATTGACATAGTTCCATTCCAATTTATTGTCTTGGCAACGTTTCTTAATTTTTTATAGTCTATTATTTTAGTGGGTGCTTTACTTTTAGTCTTCATCTTGTTTATAGCAATAAAAATAGGGTAATGGTCTATTAAAGAATGTTTTAATTTATATGTAACTGTACTTAGGCTATTAGTTTTAATGAAGATATTATCAATACAAGATCCTTTACAGTTTCCTATAGGTGGCCTTGTAATTCCCACGAAACCAGGAAAATATCCATTTTGTAAGAAGTTACAGAGGAATTCTTGACTAATATTATCAGATTCTAGTAAATCAATATTAAAATCACCTATAACTAAATGATTTTTAGTATTTCTCTTACTATTCAAGAACTTGTTTAAATCTAGAATGAATTCTGCTTTAGGTATGTGATGAGATCTGTATACAGCGGAAAATTCCATACTACTGTTATCATTTAATGTGATATGAGTATTTATTATTTTAATCTTTCCATACTTAATAATTTTAGTTTTGTGTACAATATTCTTATCAACAAAAACCATGACACCATCATTCTGATTTAAGTTACTTTCATTATAATAACTATTATATCCCTCTAAATCGTGTATTTTATAATTTACTTGTACAAAAGTTTCAGTGCATATAACAATACATGGTCTACTAGTTAGAATTTGTAATAGAATTTTTAACTTATCAAAATTTGCAGACATACTTCTTATATTTACATGCATTATAATATCATTTTTATCGTTAATGATTTTATTTAGACAATTGATATTGTCACATATTTTTTCCTTTTGAATAGAGTCTTTTTGTATTTTATCAAGAAATTCAAAATCCATATTTAATTATTTAAAACTTAAGTCTTTGTATTTTTTCTTGTGCTATTTCTTGTTACTATTTGTTGTTTTTGCTGCTGTTGAACATTTTGTTGTTGTTCATGTTGCTGTTCTTGCTGCTGTTGTTGCTGCCGTTGTTGGTTTTGTTGCTGTTCTCGCTGTTGTTCTTGCTGCTGTTGTTGCTGTTGTTGAGAAAATTTCTCACTTTGCATATTGTTTGCATTTTCTTTTTGTTGGTTAGTTATCTTCAGTTGATAATGCTTCGGTATTGTATACACTGTTGGTAATGTAGGTATCACAGGATAATCAGTGTTTCCAATTAATTTTTTAATCTTGTTTTTTATTATTTCGCATAAATTTATATCTGCTGCATTATGACACGTATTAAAAACTGTATTACATTTATTATTGCTGTAACTACAGTTTATACATACTAATACTTCATTATCACATTCAATAGTTTTGTGATTTTTTGCACACTTTAGGCATGTTATTTTATTATTGCACTTTGTACCATTGTGTCCCAACCTACCACAGTTGAAACATGGTTTTATATTTATCAGGTCAAAAACTCTTCAGCTTTGACATCCAATAAAGATTCTATTCTTGTTATCTCTGATGTTTTTATAAATTTCAGCTGTCACTTCCACTAAAACACTACTGAGTTTTGTCGTCTTGTTTGTATACAAGTGTAACACCTGAGCTTTAGTATTAAAATTTGCGAAATTCCTTATGTTTATATCTTCTTCAATTTCATTCTCATCCATGTTCATATTGTTGTCAATTCCAACTATTTTAATTTTTGGATTATTTAATTGTTCTATTTTCACTTCACAATCTCCACCTAGGCAGTTCTTTAATAAACTTTCAGCATTTTCAACACAGTCATTATTCATACATTTAATAACAATCTCATCTTTATTTTTGCTGTATATTTCTTTTGTTTGAATGCTTTTCTCATCTATTAAACATTTTACTATACTTTTTTTGACATCTGTTTGTCTTGCATTATTTTAGGTTTTAACTATAAGTTTTGGAACTCTTTTTTGTAGAGGTTTCACAGCACTTGTTATTTCAACAAAAAATTTATTGCTTCTTTGGTAACTTTTTTGTTTTCCTATAATTTCTTTCAGTAGATCATTTTTTTCAAAAAGTTCTCTGTTAAGTTGTTTTAATAGTTCATTTTCTTTTTGCATGATTTCAAGATCAGCTGCACTATCTCGCACTGTTGAGTTCAGTAGGTCTTGTGCTTTACACTCTAATTCCTTCAGTATTTCCTTCCTTATTTCTTCTGATTGCCTCGATTTTATTTGTGCAATCATTGCCTTTGTTGATTCACTCAAAACCTCTTCATCAACTTTTGAGGTTATGTTTTTATGTTCTTGGCATATTATTAGCCTTTCACTAATAAAAATTAAACTTTTTTGTTTTGCACAACTTTGGTGCTACGCATTATCACATATAATACAAATAACTGTTGTTACTTCATTCTGTGAGTGACATTTCAGAAACTTTTTACTGGTCATATCCGGAGGATCTTTCCCTCCCGCCGCCATGTTGGCCTATCGATCAAACGGTAAAATTTTAAATCGATCAAACGGTAAAATTTTAAATCGATCAAACGGTAAAATACAAGCATTTTTAAGTATCCTATACATTATTTGAATAGCTTCATAGTATTTTAATCTGTTGACTGCCAAATTTTTTCTCGTCAAGGATAATTATTTTTTTCTATGTAATCATCTTTTATTCAACATGAGCATAAAATGAGCCTCTTTTCATGCCTGAAAGTAGGGTAGAAAATTGCGCATTGCGAGCACGTTTCGCAAAAGTGTGAAAAAATAGTATATTGCCCTCCCCCCCTTGTTACACATCGTACATTTTTTTACAAGTGTATGTAAGACTTTTTCTATGCATATAGTGCGAATGGGGAGTTGCACATTTTGAGTCGAGCGCTATTCACTTACTCAAAATACTAGAACTTCTCAAAATTACAATAATTTCCAAAAATTAGAAATCTTTAAATTTTCCAAGGTTTTCCAAGATTTTCCAAAATTTTCAAAATATTTCAAAATTTTTAAATTTATCAAAATATTTCAAATTTTTTAAATTTTCAAAACTTTTTAAATTTTTAAAAACTTTTAAGTTTAAAATTTTTTTGTATTTTTTTAAATTTTTAAAAATTTTTAAACTTTTTTAAAGTTTACAAAATTTTCAAAATTATAAAAAAATTTTAAAATTTCCAAAAATTTTCTTAAATTTTTAAAATTTTTAAAAACTTTCACAATTTTTAAAAATTTTGGAAAATTTTGAACTTGCGAAGTAATGAATCCATTACTCACCTACAAATAGTGGATTAATGGAGTCATCACTCCACAGTTTTGTCAAACACGCTCGAAATGAGCATCTTGCCATTCGCTTTACATGCACGAAAAAGGGCCTATTACATGCACGTGTTAAGAAAAATCCATTATTTCCCACTTTAGCGGGAGATAATGAATCATTAACTCCCGCTGGATCGGGATAATACTTATTATTTCCTGCTCAAGCGGGAAACGATAAACCTAGGGTACCATTCGGATGGTACCACATGTTTTTGGGATTTTTAAGCAATTCGGCTCCTTTCAGAAAAAAGTACGTAAGTAAAGAATATTTTTTTAAATTTTATATATTCTATTTTTATTTTAAATTAAATATATTCTGTTTTTATTTGCAATTTTAATTTTGTTAATTTTCAACTGTGCTGTGCACGACTTAATCAATATCCAACTTTCATGCATTAAAATGGCCCTGTCATGCCCTTTTTGAAAAAATACGGTGTGTAACAAGGAGAGAAAAGCTATTTCCGACTCGGGTGAGGTATTTTTACCCTTGCTCGAAATAGCTCATTTTCTCACCATGAAGCGCAATGTACTATTTTGTATAAAAAAAAATAGGTTATAAACGCTAATTTGTACGTTTTAAAAATATTGCATATTTTCTTTTTTATTCGGCCACATGAAATCGGTTACCATGTTATTCCGGTGAAAAAATATTTCTTATATTGCTGAGATGGTACCTAATTTTTTCAGAATTTTTCCTTTATAATAAAAAAGTTATGGCAATATTTCTTGAAAAGGGTTCAAATTCCCGTCAGTCCGAATTTTTTGAGTGCTTTAAGATAATGTCTTTCTGGATTTTTCGGTGTCGGAAATCGGGCCTACAACCCACTATCCAGGTAAGGGCAGTAATGCCCGTATATGTAATTGAAAAAAAAAGAAGTAGTTTGGGCAATGTAGTGTTCAAATGCAGTGTGCGGGTTAATTACAGGATGATAGCCGGAATGATTTTCGACGAAGAGCTCGCGGTGTCATCAAAACTTTAATAATTTAATTATGTCTTATTAAAAAAAATGTTTAAATCCATGTGCATTCAAGTTTTAGCTCAATTCATAAAGGTTTCAGTCCGATAAAATTCTTTGCATTTTTAAAATCGCCCCAAATCAAGCCATATTTAAAAAATTTCTCAGAGCTTCTATTCTAACCATTCTGATCAAACTAAAAAAGAGTTTCTTTTTGTCTTTCAGTCAACAGAATAAAACTTTTTCGGTACAAAAAGTAAAAGGGGTACTCTATAGAGCCTTTGATGCACATGTAAAAATGTTCTATTTTTTGTTTATCTTTAGCGGCTATTATTTTGATCTTCAAATGAATACTTTTTTCAAATTCACTAATTTAGTACACCTGCCAGTTTCTATTATTATATAGTTTTTATTACACCTATAGGTAATCAAATTTCATAAAAAATATATTTTCTTATAACGACCTTTTTCATACGTTTATTTTAACATTGTTTTTACATAGAATATGTATGTATACCTATTTAAAATATAAATACATAAAAGCATTTTGTAGCTCAGCAAAAGTGTAATTTATACGTTTAATTTGTAATTTCTACAGTAAACTATTTATTAAATATTATATATCTGTCGGTGGGCGAGCGAAGCGAGTATGAGGTGGAGCCCTCCAGCAGAAATGAGATCAAATATTATTGTTTGGATATGATTGTGAATAGGTTGTCAGTAACCGGAGTGTAAGTAGTTGGGTCCGGCGTCTATTAAGTGTGTCAGTAATAGCTCATGAAAATATTACTATTAATTTGATAAATTTATAATTAAAAATCAGCGTTATTGATACTGCCACGTCTTTCTTATTATCAACGTGTAATATGTAATAATAAATAAATAGATAAATATATATTGTTGCTCAGTAAATACTATAAACTCTGCAATAATGTCACAGTTGACTATGGGGAGTGCCAGTAGTCGATGTAATAACTTAAAAATGATTGGTGCTTTAGGAAAACAAAAAAAAATTCGTAAGGATTCTCCATAATCAATAATTATTGAATTAAAATCGATTATTAATTGTATTATTAATCGATTAGAAACCAATTAATTATTCAGTAGTAATTAGTTAATGAACGATTAATAATCGATAATTAGAAGATTACTAATCTATAATATACAATTACTAATCGGTAATCAATGGATTAATGATCAATCATTAATCGAATAATCGAAACTGCGATTAATCGATTATGTAAAATTTTTAAATCGTTTAATCGATTAATCGTGATCGATGCCCAGCCCTAACGACACGTTCATTTCACCATCGATTTACGTTCAAAAGAAGATGATACAAGCGAGGGCGTGGCCTCGGGGATTGCGCACAAGTCTGTACCGATATTTAATTACCTTACTTACTTTTGTGTCCAAGCTGCACCTGCAGTGGCCTACGGGCGGCGATCGATCGGCCGTCACGCTCGAATCTCTCTCACAGTCTCTCCCGCACGCTTCGACGCAACTGTCTGTGGCGAGCCTCGCTCGCTCGTCATCCCCGGGATGTGTAGAGCAGGGTCTATCCTGGACCTCGGAGTCGAGTGGTGCTGAAGGTGGCCCCTCATTGCCTACGCTCAATCGCTTTTTCTCATTCACTCTCGACGCTTAATTTTATTTATTATTTTAAAAGTAAATTTTTATAATTTAAATAATTAAATTAGACTTTGAAGAATAAATAAAGTTTTTGTAAAGAAGCAAGTTTTGTAAAGAAAGATTATAGAAATTGAGACGTACACATTCATGAGTTTAGATATGCAGAGAATACCGCCGTTCAATCGACGACTAAGGTATCTCCGGCATTTTTGAATTACGGACGTCATTCGAAACTAGTGTAGAGTTTGAGAAGAGAGGTGGAAGAGAAGCACTCAGTTACGAAAATAGATCCAGTGTTGTGGGTAGATAGGAGGAAAAGGTTAGATGCATTGTGCGATGTAGTGGCAAAACATATAGATGAGGCGAGGCAAAAGCAGGAGAAACATTACAACAAGGGTAAAGAGGATGTGAATTTTTCGTAGGAGATTTAATGATGAGAAAGACACATGATTTATCAGATGCGGCTAAAAAGTTTCCTAAGAAATTACGGGATAGGTTTGAGGGACCATATGAGATAGTGGAGGTTAGGTTACCCAGGACGTATATACTAGGGCTAGGGGAAAAATCTATACATAGAATCACTAAAAAAGACGTTGATGAGTTGAGAAGACACATTTCTCCCTGTAAACTCTTACAAAGTCATTGAGGCGATCCTGAACATTTTTCTGAATTTTAAGTAGTACAGAGATGAGGCGAGCTTAGCAAAAGAAGGGAGAAAAGTATATGGGCTGCCATGCCCCACACCCCGATTTTGATGAGCCTAAGACGGTGGTTAGGTTCTCAAATCAAGCTGTATCCCGTTAAAATGAAGAACAGAGGAGGAAGAAGAAAGAAGAGTTGCATAAGAGAGAAGAGAACAAGAAATTAAAAAAAATATGGTAGTATAGAATGAGAAGGAGATAGAAGAAAACTCAGAAAAGAATGGGGCAGAAGATAAGATGAAAGAAGAAAAAAGAGAATTAGAAGAAGATGAGTACGATGAAGATATTCTTCTGATGGATGATGTTCTTGTCGCACATATCACACCGGTCATACCTGCTCGAAGTGTTGTGCCGAATTGGTGTGATGAGATGGATAAAGATCGAGAAGAAGATGAGAGAGAATCACTAAAAAGAGAGAAGAATAGAGAACAAAAAAGAAGGATGAAGAAGAAAAAAAATTTATAGGTAGAGTGGCTACATTGCGGATAATAAATTACCGAAATCTACCAAATGATCTTGAAAATAATGCATGGTTCCGACCGGCTACAAATTGTGAGGTCCTGGAATTGCCGGAATTGATCGCTCGTGGAGCAATACCAAAGAGGTATATCCAGTTGCGTTAACACCGGATGCTTACAGCGCCACCACAGGGAATCAGAATTCAAGAGGAGCAATTAATAGTGGGGAACATGTAGTATATAGGGAGAAAGAAGAAAGTGAAGTTATAATAACTGAAGTAATAGATGACTAGAAAATCCTGGTACCCAAGGGAAGAATCGGCGAGAGATTTACGCCAAGAAGGAGGGTGCTCGATTATTCTCAGTTGTCCCGAGGATCAAAGGGACAATTCCAGTTGGTCGCTTGCGTACATTACCCGTGGAAAGCAAACCCACAGGTCCTCTCCTATGGGATTCGGGAGAATGGGACATGTGGGAAGAAGCTGCTGCTTGGTAATTTCCTCATCCAACCAGCAGTGAAGTACCTAGAATATCAAGAAGAAGGATAAAAATGAACCCAAGGTGTTAGTTAATCAAAGACGATTATGTATCTCGATACTTACCTTCCCCACATAGGTTTCCAACACCTCCACCAGGAACGCAGGAGGGGCACTACATTATTGATCTACGTTCTGGGGACCAGAGGCATCAAGGCGACGCAACCAATGACCGAGATGAAAGGGAAAAATTCTACCGGTGCGAAAATATGGAATTACGTTTGGGAATTTAGTCCCAATCAGGACTGACCCCGACATTGACCGACCCCCTTTGAATTGCTTTAACAATTGGCAAGGTCACCTTGCCAAATATTGCCCACGACCGAAGATGAGGGTGTTTTGTTTTAATTGTGGACCTCATGGAGTAGATTTGGCAGCATGTCCTCGGTGTAGTGGTTCTCATCGGGAATATATACAGAGGATGTACGGTTCACAATCCAGCACCCGTAGTCAAGGTCAAGTTCGATCCAGGAGTAGAGATCGGAGTCATAGGGAGACGCGTCAAGAAAGAACAAATAGAGAGCACAAAGGAACTCGACGTCATGAAGAAGAGAGAAGGAAAATGGAACAGGAAGATAAAGACAGATTGAAGAAATAAAAGAAAGAGCAAGTGCTTAAGTCGCTGCACGTAGAAAAGATGATGAAAGAAGAAGAAAAATAACAACGAGAAGATAGAGGGTCATAGTATGATGGGGAAAAAGCTGAAGAAAATGACGCCAGATCCATTATTAAGAGGCGTAAAGATGAACAAAGAAGAAAAAATGAAATGCATTGTCAAGAAGAGGAGGTCATGCAAAGAGAAAGGACACGAGAAAGAGAAAAAATACAACATCAAGAAGAGGAGGCCATCGAACAAGAAAGGAAGAGAGAAATATACGAAATGGAACGACAAGAAATAGCAAGATTAAAAGCTGAAGAAAAAGTACGATGGGAAAACCAGCGGCTGGAAACGGCGAGCCTTCTAGAATAAGAAAGACGGTGGGAGGCCATGAGACTTCGAGAAGAAGAAAGAAAAAGAGAAGAGATGTTGTTAAGGGAAGAATTTGAAGGGAGGCGAGGGTTGTAGAGAGGACAATTACTGCCCCCACCACCCCCTTATACTAATCGAATGGCAGTCCGACAACGGCGAGATCATGTAGGAGAAGCCATTATATTGCTACATGGTCTTAGAGGGGTGTTAGATGAAACTCGTGAGGCAGTTTTACGTCGAGCCTATAGAGATAACGAGGAAGAAGACCGACGTAATTAATATATATGAGTCAGGATAGCCAAAATGAACAAATCAGTGCCCACCTAGTTCTCAAATTTCTCTGCCGATATTTTATATTTTTTTATAAAATGGCCAAAATATGGTTATTCTCAAAAAATTCTCTAGTATAATAAAAAATTCTATATAAATAATTAAATACCACCATTTTAAATGTACCAAAAAAGGATTTCTTCGTTGTTTTAATAATTTATAAGAAAACAATTATTAGACTACCCTGGCAATTAGATGGATCACCTATACAAAGCTGAAAATAAACCCGAAATTTTGTATTTTTTAGGTTATGTTTGATCGTATGCCATTTTACCATAACAACATGAATATGGGTCTAGAATATCTCAAATTCTTCGTCTTAAAAAGATCTTTAATTCCTTTTTTGGTACATTGAACTACGTTACCGATAACCAAAAATACAGCTCCTACAATAAAGGTACTTTTTCGAAAAATATCAGATTGGCACCCCTGAAACTTGTGTATATCTGAACTATTTTAACTCTAACTTTCAGAAAACATAGTTCGAATGTCCTAGATAAAAAGGCACTTTGTTTGGCTTTGTGTATTGTACGTATAGCATGACTGTGACATTTTTTTCTAGCCTGTTTTTTCCACCTAAAGTAAACGACATACTATTAAAGTCTGACGTACTTTACGTCAGATATTATACACTATGGACAATTATACATACGGTAAAAAGAAAGCTGACATTAAAACCTTCAATTTGAGTAGTTGGAGTATCATTAAGGATATTTTGATGAAAAGTTGCAATATATTCCAAATTGTGAAAAAATTTAAGTGGCAAAATGGTAGACCGCCAGTTGCCAATGACTTGCGCTCCTAAATTGTGGAGAAAAAGTGTTAGATGGAAAAAACAGGCAGGAAAAATGTTTGCAGTAATACTATATATACAATACACAAAACCAAATAAAGTGCTTTTTTCTAGGATATTCGAACTATGTTTTCTGAAAGTTACAGTTAAAATGGTTCAGATAGATACAATGCATCTACGATGCCATGTGTGCGACGTTTCAGTATGATGTGTGTATCCTACACACAGCAGAAACTGCTTGAACGAGGGCTAGCCAAATACGGACAGCAACCTCAGCAGCTTGGACAGGCTTGCGTCAAGCCCGCAGAGCACGAGCGTGGCCTAGGGTGTGTGTGCGTATCCTACATACATCAACAGCAGCTTAGATAAGGGCAGTGAAGACTGCTTGGACGAGAGCTGGTCAGATGCGGACAGCACTCACAGCAGCTTCGAGAGGTTTGTGTCAATCACGTAGAGCACCAACTGTTTCTTGGAGGTGTGTGTATTCTACACAGAGCAAAAACTACTTGGACGAGGGCTGGCCAGATAGGGTCACCGCGCTCAGCATCTTGGAGAGGCTTGCGTCAAGCCCGCTGAACACCAGTTGGGCCTTGGGGTGCGTGTATATCCTACACACAGCAGATCCTGCTTGGACGACGGCTGGCCAAATGCGGAAAGCACTCTCAGCTGCTTGGAGAGGTTTGCGTCAAGCTCGCAGAGACCAGGGAGGCGTTGGATGTGTGTTTGTACCTACATACAGCAGAAACGGCTTGAACGAGGGCTGACCAGATGGGGACAGCACTCTCCGTATCTTGGAGAGACTTTCGTCAAACCCGCAGAACACCAGCGAGGCCCTAGGGGTGGGTTCATTTTATACCCAGTGAAACCTCCTTGGATGCGAGCTGGCCAGATGCGGACAGCAGCTTGGAGAGGCTTGCGTCAAGCACACAGGGCATCTACTGGGCCTTGGTGGTGTGTGTGTGTATCCTACACATAGCAACAGCAGCTTGGACAAGGGCTGGCAGGTTTCGGATAGCACTCTCATCAGTTTTGAGAGGCGTGTGTCAGTCACGCAGAACACCAGCCTCGGTTTGAAGCAGTCAGAGCAATACGAACTGAAGCGGCAGGGATAGAGCGCCACGGTCTCATCGCTGGAGCTTCTTCTTTATTAGAGACGCTGTTCCTGATTGGCTCATTAGCCTCATCGTCGACGGGCCTTTGATTTAAATGAAACCGTCTCTTTTCCGAACATAAATAAATAAAATATTCATTGTGGAGGCCAATCGAATGTTTGGGAACTGCTTCAAGGCTGAAAATCACTAAAAAAATCATATATATATTGCGGTTTTTAGCCGTTTTAATGAGTAAATTAATTGAAACATGCATTTTTTTCTTAATAAAAATCACAAAGCGCTTGAGAATGAACTGTTTATGATAAGAAGTGAACAAATTATTCATTTTGGAGACCTATCGAATATTTGGGAATGGCTTGAAGGCCGAAAATGGCCAAAAAAATCGTTTAGCTGTATAACTACATAACGTATGTGCCTCATGTTTTGTAAAAAATTTCACCCTAAAGGTTTGGAGAAAAAAATAATAATGTGTTAATAGAGATTTTTCGCGATGTGTTTAAATAAATGTATGCGCGACTCAGAGCCAATGTGGTACACATAGCACCTATGAACCTTCAAATTTCTTCAACTACTTAAATTCATAATCTTCTAAAATGTTAGAGATTAATTAATTAATTCATGAAAATTTTTATTCTGCAGATCGAGAAATTTATTAACTTTACATAGCCTTTTTCTGCTTTTTGTAGGTTGAAGCTAATATAATTGATTCAGAGATGCATTTGAAATATCTCGAAATTGCCTATGTATTTCGAGCTGAAATTTCGGAAAAGCTAATTTAATTTTTTTGGTTATTCACAAAAACGTCATTTATTTAATGGTTATATCTCGGCATCAGTAACATTTTTGAGTTATCATCATTTTCTGACCCCGAGAAATTGATCATTTGTGGAAAATTGATTTTCTATGGCACGATAACTGGAGTAAAACTGCAGGAATCCTTCTGAAAATGCCCAGAAATGTAGATCTTTTGGCAGTAAAACTTAGTAGTAAAACAATATAGTAGTGGAACGATTAATTAAGTTTGAGAAAGTTAAGAGCCAATGAATTAGCAGCAGTTTTCTTATATTACTATAAGAATAACAAGAAGTGATAGAATATAGATTAAACATATTTACGTTAAAATATAAGGAATTAATTTTATGTTTGTGACAAAGTAGTATATTTAATTTTGAAGATATTATAAATATATATTAAAGTAACTACTAAATTAATAAACCATCAGGAACCCCACAGAGCCAACAGTAGCTACCAAAGGTGAAAAGTAAAGTATTAAAATTAGTATTTTCGTATCAGTAGGCGTAAAGTTTCTCAATTTTGTTGTACTAGGCGAAGTAATAATTTTCCACCTACTTTGTATGAAGTCGGAAATCGGCAATATTATACGCTATCGATACAAAAAGTACTATTTCAGTGACAGCTGTTAATACACCCAACTTTCGCTTTTATGTAATTGAGCAGCTGAAATTTTTACTTTTTTACATATTTATATAATTATATATTGTTAAAACAACGTATTTCGCATTTATTTGTTTTACGTTCTTGATTAAACGTTCTTAAATCCTGTACAATAATACCAAATATTCTGTAACAATTATGCGAGATAAATAACAATACAAAGTAGCTATAGTAACAGTTTTTATATCGGTTTAACCTAAAAATTTCAAACAATTAATTGGACCTATTTATTTTTAATTCTTAATTTAATAGAATTTGCATACATTGAAGGATTTTTTTAATGTAATAATTCATCGTATTAACGTAATATTCAAAGTTTTTAGTATGTTATCAACATCAGAAAAATTAATTTAAAGAGTTTAGTTCATACCATTCGATTGCAAACCCATTTTAATAAAAAGTAATTCAAAGTAAAATTTGCAGTGTATGTTAAAAAAAAAGAGTATAAACCTATTGCTTTTTTGTCATTTCAATTTAAATTACTAAGCAGAATTGGAGTAATCCCGGTCACAATGTTATTTATATGACGCTCCCGAAAGTGAGCCTAGGAAAACGTTGCGCTGCGCTCTCGGGTAGGGCATCTTTGCTTAAGGGGTAACACCACTCTAGCGGCCCGAAAAAATGCCTAATTTGTACGTTTTTTACAAAAGTAGGAAATGAGGGATCAAATTTCTTTTTTGAGGGTTTACTATACATATATGGAGGTACAAAAATATATTTTTTTACATTTAAATACAAAATGGCGGCTAAACAGCGAATCTCGTGAGAAGCCTTTTTCAAACTGGGAGAACAGATTACTCGTAAACTATTGCATGGATTGGATTTCTACAAAATTGAAATAAAAAAACCCTACGTACATCCAAAGTTAACGTTATATAGATAAAGAATTTCTTTGGTTTTTTGTTCCAGGTCTCATACTTTCCGAGAAAAGTGTTCTCCCGTTCGGAGGTTTGAGAAAAAGGCTTCTTACGAGATTCGCTGTATAGCCGCTATTTTGTATTTAAATGCAAAAAAAATATATATTTTTGTACCTCAATATATGTATAGTAAACCCTCAAAAAAGAAATTTGATTCGTTCTTTTCTACTCTTGTAAAAAATCGTACAAATTAGGCATTTTTTTGGGCCGCTAGAGTGGTGTTACTCCTTAAGTTTTTAATTGACGGTGGTTATGTTATTATATATTCCCCTGTGTCAGTGTGAATAATAATGCAACAGATCATATGAAGGTTCATATAATTCATTTAAAGAAATTTTTCACTTATAAAAGTAACTTTTTAATAGTGACCGGAATTGTACCAAGGCTGACCAGTATTACCCTTTGATGTATGGTAAATCCGGTCAAAATGCTTTTTTTTATTTCGACTTATAGCTTCGATGTCTTAAATTTTTATATTAAACCAATAAGAAATATTTAAAGTCAATGGTTTGAACTAACATAATAATTATTTAAAGTTAAAAAAAACAATTTGAAAGTGGAAATAACAAGCACGTTTGCTTAGGTGACCGGCAATACCCCGTTCTCCTCTACTAGCGTTGTCTTCGCGATATAAACAGTATGATTCCTGGGTATCGATGTAATCGGCTAAATCCGAAATCATGCTTTCGATACATTCTATAAGCATTCCCTTTCTCTTTTTCAAATTAGGTTTAAAGAAAAATATATCCTTATACATGAGATTATCTTTATTCGATAACATTTTTATTATAAATCCATTGCCTAAAAGCTTCGCTCGTTTCTGGATGAATGTTAATTCTGATTCTGCTTTTAGAATATTTGTTGGCGTACTTTTTCTGGAGCCTAAAAGGCAAGCCTTAAAGCAGTGTATTGTATTTGTTCTACTTTTTTAATATGATTTTTAAGCTTCAGAAAATATATGAAACTACCGTAATCTATGATAGAACGAACGAAGCTTTTGTACAATATAATGAGGCTTTGGTATGATCACACGGGTACAGAAACGCGACCCATTTGCTGTATCGAAAAATTAAAATCATATATCAAAAGAAAATTAGAAATATTATTCTTAAATTGATAGAATCCATAAAGCGATGGAAATCTTTGGGTTACCCGGCTCCCACTCATCTCGATCAAATTTTTACCTGGAGCACTTTGTGTCATTCACCTAACCTAACGCTCTAACGCCGTTAATAAAACTAGGAAGAATCGTTAGGCCGCGCGGAGAACCCCCTAAATAAGAAAATAACTAGATCAATTTTTGTGAAACACTTAAAACAATAAAATTAATTTTTTAGAGACACACGGAATAATTTAATCAATTCTTTTGTAAACATTCAGAACAATTAAATTCATTTTTCAGAAACACACAGAACAGTTAAATTAAACTTTAGAAATACTAAAAACAATTAAGTTAACAAAAAAAACAGAATTCAACTGGCCACAAAACTTAAAATAATAACAATGCGGAGTAAAATCAAAATTTAATAATTCAAAAATTAACAAAAACATCGTCTATAGTCTTCTATTTTTCAAAATTGAAGCAATAATAAATTAATCGATTCTCAATACCCTTTAAAACACCCTTCAATCCCTTTGGCATTTTCAATACCTTTCCATTTTTTTCTTAACTAAATGCAATCAAATTAAATGCAACGAAGAAAATTGATTCACCGCATAAGCATCAATCACTATATTGATAATTAGTAAATCGTTTTTCTCGGGGGATCCCCTTTTTCCAATATGTTCTAGAAAGTTTCAGATTCATCAAAATAGCAGATCCAAATAAAAATCGAGCAAAGACTCTTAAAATAACCGGCGTGCGACAACCTTTACAACCAACAAATGCTTCAGCGCTCAGTTGTACATCAACAGAGGATCTGACTTTCCTTACGAGAAGGCCATCACCTGGAACATACGTCACGAATCTGAGGAATGCGCTCATGGGAGCGCCTTATAATCAGCGAGTTTGGACTCACGACAGCACCATATACAACGAATCATTGACACCTCGAAAAAGACATACCGCGCGCATGAGTGCACAAGATTGAAAGCCCTGCCACTAATAAAGGCCATCTAAAAAAAACTGCTGATAAGATTGTGTAGCAGAAGGAACAAGCAGGGCGCCAAAGCCCGCAGCCGACACACCGATCGAACGCCAATTCATAGGACATGCAGAAGTCCGCAGCTGCTGCCAATCTCAGACGAAGCTCGGAAAGCGTGCAAGCCCTTAGCGCGGCCGAGCAGAGCTAGAAAATCGAGACAGAATTCAACCTGGTTTCAAAATAAATCGATCAAAAAAGCAGAATACATCGGGAAATACAGAGCGCGCACCACGTTGAGGGAAAATTGTTTACAACTATACCAACAACAACAAAAGACACCAAAAGAGTCATCGGACTCGAACGACACAGCGCCAGGACTATCCAACAGCGTGTCATTGGCGTCAGCCTTATCAAAATGCCGCATAATAGTTCAGTGAAGTGGAATCAGTGCGCGTATGTGTATACTATATGCTGGAATGTTTAGAATGAATGCAGAATGCAAGCATGAAAGTTTCGGGAAATCTCGGTGCATTCATTTTGTTTCAAAATATTAGATGCTATTAACTAAAGATTTTATATAATAAAAGTACATAAGCTTGACAATATTAATAATTATTAGAATAATATTGAATGGGTTGGGAGATGTACATACTTTTGTATACACCGACATATCAAACATACAACATTACGCATACATTCTATCTTTTTTTTCTTAAATAAATTTTAGCTATTGCACAGTTTTTTTTCTATTCGATCAAGTTTTCGAAGTTTTGTCTACATTGCCTTATTTAAATGAAGCGTGTCTAAGACGTTTTATTTTGTCGCAGTCGGAGTAATGATCGAGATAAGAAACTCATATTTATCTAACGGTGACAGCTGATCATTAGAAAAAAAGCTGTCAAATTCGTGTTCTAGGCAATTTTCAAATTGTCCCCAATTGGTTGTGACTGATTTTAATTTAAACGATTGTTTATGATAGATCTGTTTATTCGCGTCAATTTCTAGTGGAATAGGATAGTAATCTGACCCAAACGTCTCCTCATCAACTTCAATGTTTATTTTGTCAACTTTGCTACTATTGTTCATATTTATGTGTGTAGTTGCTGTAGAATTATGTAAAAATAGCTTTTTCAGCACTATACTGTAATCTAATCTTACTCCGTTTGTGTCTACATCCATAAAGGTCCATTTTTTATTATGGGCGTTGAAATTGATTAGTTAAACCGAATTTGCGTAAGTATATATATATATATATATATATATATATATATATATATATATATATATATATATATATATATATATATATATATATATACACCCCATTAACCAAGCTTGCCGTGGCAAAATCGTGGCAATAGTTGCTGTGCAATGTTTGTTAGCAATTTGCTTCCAACTTGAGCTCAAGAAATGACGAATATCAAGGATTGATGTCAATGTGCCGTAAAATTGACTGCAAATGCTTGCCACCAAATTGCTGCCATATACGAACGCAGATTTACTTACATTTGATGTGTAACTGTTGCTGCAAGTTTTGTACATCAATTTGCTTTCAACTTGTTTTAAATATTATTAATATTTTATATTATTTTATTTTCAATATTATTCACGTAATATTCAATAAAATTACTCATATATGCGACAGTGCGAGAGAGAGAGAGAGAGAGGGAAGAAATTAATAACAGCATATTGATGGAAATTTGTGTGACATAAAAATCGAGAAATGTGACGACAATATGATGACAATGTATGCCTATGATACGCCTGCACATCATGAGCAATAGTTGCTGTAATTTTGACTTCACTTTGCCCTCATAATTTACTTCAATACTTGATACAAAATTTCCATCATATACGGATTGCTAACTTCAAATTGCTAACAATTTGCAATACATCTGGCTAATGGGGTATATATATATGTATATGTGTGTGTGTGTGTGTTTACGTATGGACGATTCTCTGGGATATCGAGAACAAGAGAAAAAAATATTTATTTGGGCAAAAATATTCCTTTTAGTATGTCAAAAAGTCGTGAATTTTTTCACGTTTTTTTAAGTTCTTCCTATTTAAAATTGTTTGAAGCTAAATATGACTTTATTGCTAAAATGTGAATTTTAATAATTTTTTAACAATATTTTATGTTATTTTGATGTTTTTTATATAAATATTGCACTTCTACCATTTTTTAACTCCGGCAGTCACTTTTGTACTTA
This sequence comes from Gastracanthus pulcherrimus, assembly GCA_949152435.1. Taxonomy (NCBI): domain Eukaryota; kingdom Metazoa; phylum Arthropoda; class Insecta; order Hymenoptera; family Pteromalidae; genus Gastracanthus; species Gastracanthus pulcherrimus. The sequence continues at coordinate 98,082,606 of OX424576.1, read as the reverse complement.
AATCTATCTTCATGATTTTTGAGGCAATGATTCGAGTGATCTAACCCACTTTTATCAGGACTTTAAGTTTTAAAATGAATTTAATTAATTGAAAGAAGCATTTAAAGGTTTTGGAATCATTATTTTAAAAAAATTCAGTAAATTTTCTAAAAAATCCCGTGCTGCTATTTTGTAAAGAAATGCATAAAACATTGCTCCTCTTCAATAAGAACTATTTTTATGTTAAATTTGCATAAATTAATTATTATATTATAATAGTAAAAACATAACAAGATTGAAGCACTTAATTTTCTAACGAGAATAACATAAGAAATCTTCCAAAAAATACCTTTTAAAAAGGTCTAAGCTAGGAAAGTATTGCTACCTTTTATTGATTTCGTTGTGAAAAAATACACTTTAAATAATATATAAATAACTGTATATCAAAAATTTCGTGTTATGTAATAGTAAAAATATAACAAAGATTGGAGCACTCAATTTTATAACGAGAATAACAGAATGAAATTGTATTGTACGTATACAAAAATTCTCATTAAATTCCTCTTTTTTATATAAAGGTTAATAAAAAATATACTTTAAATAATATGTAAATCACTGTATAACAGAAAATTGATTTGGTAAATGTGAACTGCAAACAAACTATATTTTATTAAATTCAACATAATTCAACATAAATATAAATCTTCCAAAAAATACCTTTTAAAAAGGTCTAAACTAGGAAAGTATTGCTACCTTTTATTAATTTCGATTTTATATGTAAGGGATATTAAAAAGATACACTTTAAATAATATGTAAACCAAAAAATACCCTTTAAAAAGGTCTAAGCTAGGAAAGTATTGCTAACTTTTATTGATTTTATTTTTAAAAAATACACTTTAATTAATATGTAAATAACTATATAACAAAAATTCGTTCTTATAAAAATGGTCTGCTAATAAAATATATTTTATTACATTCAATATAAATATATATATATATATATATATATATATATATATATATATATATATATATATATATATATATATATGTATATATATATTCCTTTCATATTGATCTCTTTTTTATGTAATAAGAGGTATTAAAATAATACACTTTAAATACTGCATAAATAACTATTTAAAAAAAATTGGTTTCTTCACAAATAAATTAATAATTTTTTTTGCATTAAACATATATTACTGTCTTTTTGTATGGTATATCCTACCATTTATCGCATCACTCTCCAAATTTGAAATACATATTATTGTTTACTATTAAATTAAGGAAAACCCTGAGATCTAATAATAATTGTCAAGTGTTCTTCAATAAATTTTATAAGTAAATATTTTACTTTAATTATCAATATACAAACTGTAATAAATATTAAACAAATTTTAATTTTGATAACTTTTTTTATAATTAAATTAATGAAAACACTGAAATCTAATGATAATTGTCAAGTATTTTTCAACTATTTTTATACATAAATATTTTATTTTAATTATCTATATACAGACAGTGATAAATAATAAACAAATTTTAATAATCATGATAATTCTTTTTACAATTATATTAAGAAAAACACTCAAATCTAATGACGATCGTCAAGTATTTTTTTTTTAATTATTTTCAATTAATATTCTTTTTATCCTTATAGTCAAAGCCCGCGCACTGCGAATTCGTGCAATACATAATTCAGCGCACTAATAACGTTCAGCCTCCGCAAACTGTTAAGTTAGGGTCGTAGCGTTTCAATGCTATTGGCCGCCGTGGCAGAGATTTTGTATAGTGCGCGGGGTCTAACTGTATGTAGATAATAATAAACCCCATGCAATTAATACAATTAAAAATTCAAATACTACCCTGTAAACATGACTGCTCGACGTGCAAGCTCCTTGAATATTAATCTGGTATTTTGCTTTCATTGGTCTGAAATAACTCGCAATATTAACATACTAGATCTGAATCAATATCTGAAACTCGGTATTTATATTGAATGTAATAAAATATATTTTATTAGCAGACCATTTTTATAAGAACGAATTTTTGTTATATAGTTATTTACTAATTAAAGTGTATTTTTTTTAAATAAAATCAATAAAAGTTAGCAATACTTTCCTAGCTTAGACCTTTTTAAAAGGTATTTTTTGGTTTACAAATTATTTAAAGTGTATCTTTTAAATATCCCTTACATATAAAATCGAAATTAATAAAAGGTAGCAATACTTTCCTATTAGACCTTTTTAAAAGGTATTTTTTGAAAGATTTATATTTATGTTGAATTATGTTTAATTTAATAAAATATAGTTTGTTTGCAGTTCACATTTATCAAATCAAATTTTTGTTATACAGTGATTTACATATTATTTAAAGTGTATTTTTTATTAACCTTTATATAAAAAGGAGGAATTTAATGAGAATTTTTGTATGTACGTACAATACAATTTTATTCTGTTATTCTCGTTATAAAATTGAGTGCTCCAATCTTTGTTATATTTTTACGATTACATAACACGAAATTTTTGATATTCAGTTATTTATATATTATTTAAAGTGTATTTTTTCACATCGAAATCAATAAAAGGTAGCAATACTTTCCTAGCTTAGACCTTTTTAAAAGGTATTTTTTGGAAGATTTCTTCTGTTATTCTCGTTAGAAAATTAAGTGCTTCAATCTTGTTATGTTTTTACTATTACATAAAACGAAACTTTATTATTAATGTTAGGGAAAAAATAAATTAATTAAAAATGAAGCCATACTTTCCTAGTTCAAACCTTTTTAGGTTTTTGGGAGATTTCACAAATTTTTGTAGAAATAACTCCAAATTTTTGTTACAGTTATTTACGTATTATTTAAATAAATATATGTTTTTATTATCCTTTTTTAAAAAAAGAGGAATTAAATAAACGGTAGCAATACTTTCTTAGTTTAGATGTCTTTAAAAGTTTTTTTTTTTTGAGATTTCACAAATTTTAGTACGTACGTACAATACAATTTTATTCTGTTATTCTCGTTAGAAAAATAAGGGCTCCAATCTTTGTTATATTTTTACTATTACATAAAACGAAACTTCATTGTTAATTTTACAGAAAAAATAAATTAATTAAAAAAGAAGCCATACTTTCCTAGTTCAAACCTTTTTAAAAGGTTTTTTTTTGGAGATTTCACAAATTTTTGTAGGAATGTACCTAGTATTGTATTATTTTATTGGGATAGAAAATCTAGTTTATACAGTTACGCAAGTTATGTTTTGAAAGATTTCGCTGATTTTGTATAAATAACTGTAATTCCTATTGTACTCCTATTTTTTTTTTATATTAGGAAAATAAAATTATTCCTGTTATATGTAGATGGTATTATATTAATTGCATTATTTTTATTGAAATAATTGTATAGCGTATCCGAAATCTTAATATATTTATTATGTTAAATTGTTTAAAAAAAAATTAGAGGAAAAGTCGATATAAAAGAAAGATATTTCTTCGTATTTAAACTTGTTTTAAAAAGTTTTCTTTTGAAGACTTTTATAATAATAAATCTGAGAGGAACAACAATATATAATAATTAGTGCACACAAAATATTGTGATTAAAAAATGTAAATAGGTGATTGTAATGAAAAGTGTTAAGAAATATGGTAAATTATTCTCCATTGTTGAATGTATTTATTTATTATTTTTAATATTTTTTTTTTTTTAACGTCGCCATGTTTGTGCTCCCATGTGGTGCTAATCGACGACGGGGGTCTCCGGTGTGTTTGTAAACAAAGCACATGTAATTTTTACAGTGGTGCTTGTATCAATCGGCAGAGAATAGGATTCGAACCCGGGTCACCGGCGTGGGAATCCGACACTCTACCGACTGAGCCGCCGCAGGCCCCTTTAAAAATTTTTATTATTGAATAATAAAAAAAAAGTTATTCTTAATTGTAAATAAGTAGTACATTCATTAATGAAACAATAGTGTAAGAAATATTATATTACGTTCTGTGTACTATATTATTTTAGCATAATAACTGAAATTAGATATTAAAATATAAGATTTTTTTCGCATAATAAAATGTACAAATAGTTAAAGTAGATTGTGCAAGGTATGTATGAAGTTTAAAATTTTTACAGATTTTGATTGAATTTAAGGTAATATCAAAACATTGTAAAGTGGTATAATAAAAATTATTATATTTACTTTTTAGGATTCAGATTAAAATAACTTTTCCAGATTTTGATTTCATTTAAGATAAGACTAACTATAATATTGAATTGACGTATTTAATCCAGGTTGAAATGAAAACGAAATTATTTTGAACAATTTTGAAAATTATTTTGAACTGCTCCTATTTGCTAAAGTTTTGATCAATATATTACAATATTTTGAGACTAATTCAGGTGTACGATAATAGTCATTCTGATATACGATAATAATCATTCAGATATACGATAATAGTCAATCAGGCCTGTGCGTGCGAGTGATAAGCATATATAAAACCTGATAGTAGAAATCAGACATCCATTGGGTCAGAGACCCTATTTTTTAACTTTTCTCTCACTTCGACTAACATGCTCCTCTATGCTTTTCACTCGCACTCCCAGTTGATAATTGGCCACTCTCCTGGTACTATTATGGTATGCTACTGTGAGCAATACTTTTTTAGTTGTATCTTGGGTTCTGGATCCTATGAAATTAAACTACGGGTTATGGGCTTTATTATTAGGTACCAAAAGATATTTCTTGCCAAAGTCTTATCAAATCCTGTACAAACCAGATATATGATCTTCTACTTGTAAGGTTATTCAGGATTTATTTGAGTTTGCTGAATTCTTGATTAATATGTTAACAACATTTTAAGATTAATTTAGTAATCTAATAATAGTCAATGCAGATATAAACATTTCATATAAAAAGAATATATAAAATTTAATGTTAAAGAAAATATGTGATATAAAAGAGCGGAAGGTAAAAAGATGTAATAATCTATACTGAATAAAAACTACGATAAACATTTCATATGTTCACATATTGTATACTCTTCTTATTCTACAATCAAAATCTGCAAAATCTTTTTTGAATCTTTATATTAAAAAATCAAGCTAACCATATATTGATATTCGAACCTCATCATATTAATAAATGTCTGAAATTTAACACAACAAATTGCCATTGTATTCATGATGATGTGGATGTGAATATGAAGAATATTGTCAGTTTATATTCTAAGAATAAACAATACACTTAGTACGTTACAACACATTATAATTATTTGTAAGATAAAATATGTGCCATATATGAAAAACTTTAAAATAATTCAGTATCCGTATGATATGACAGATAACCAAATTACACTTGAAATATCACTTACGTTGATTGAGAATTTGGAAAAATGAAATACATAATGTGAACATTGATGATATTTTGAGTAAATTTTAGCCATTTCATAAAAGTGGACAATATTTCATACTAAACAAATCTCAGAATATTTATACTGCACCTGACTTTATCTTAAAAATGTTTACATTCATCTATTACAATATATTGATGTATTTTGAAAACTTTTGAAATAATTAGCAACAGTTAAACTTGAAACTTTTCACGTAGTTATTTTATACTTTAATATATTAACACTTTTTAATTACACTAAATTACACAATTTTCTTATGCATACATCATCACTATTTATTGTTGTTCAATTCAGTTTTTATTAATATAATCACTCCCGTTTTTATAATCACAATAAACCAACATTATATGGATAACCTCATTTCACGAATAATAAACATGAATTCGTATGTTAAATCCTGTACCTAGTTTTCAAATATTCATTTTATTAAAAACTTTATGAAGAATCCATTTGATAAATCAATTTTCTGTAGAGCTTCACTTTAAATTCATCTATGTGAATATAAAAACCATATTAAAGGAATTTATTTTGTTAGGAGTAAAAGGGACATTTAAATAAATTTCAATTCCATTAAATGAAAAAAGTCTGCCTTTTTAAACGTAAACATCCTTAACTATAAGCTGAACCAATATAAGAAGAATGCGTATTTTCAAAAAATGTACTTCGCTCTTGTGTGTTTACTAGTGTCACGGATGAGCTTCTGGCTCTCCGTGGCATTTCCTTATCGCAGAGCGGATGCGCGCAAGACACGCAGTCAGCTCTGCCCGACGCTGATCCAGTGTTCTTACGTGCAAAAGTGCAGTACTTGCACCTTTTGTGCGCGGGACCGTTGGCGAGTCGCGATGCGACCGCGAGCGGGCAGCAGATAGCCGGCGGTACTCACGACGAGAGGTGCTCGGACCTAATAAAGCCACGATTACCCTAAAGCCCTGTCTCCTCAATTCCTGCGCGCCTTTCTCTGGCGGCACAGAAGGACCCCTCCAACCATCCGTCACATTTGGCGTCCCTCGTGGGCCTGTGTGGAATCGAGGATTTCTCTCTCCAACGTTTAATTAATAACACAAAATATATATATAGGGGCGAGCGCGCGAGCAGGACATCGAAGTGTGATAGTACTCTTCAGCAGACGCCAATACGTCGCGCAAGCAGCCGTCGCAGAGCATCAAAAAAAAAAAGAAAAGAAGCCGCCACCCGTAATCGAGAGCGCAGTGGTTTCACAGAGCACCGGCCGCCGAGCCACGAGAGCAAGCAACGATCAGAGCGGCCCACTGGCGATAAGCCGCAAGCGTACACTAGGCCAACGAAGCCCATCGGGGCCAACAAAGCCCATCGGGGCCAACGAAGCCCATCGGGGCCACCTAAGCCCGCCTGGGCCAACGAGGCCAGTCCAGCAGCCTCCACGCGCAATTCAATCGTCGGCGCGGACCAGCCGCCGACGCGCGCGAGACAGCCGCAGCCCAGGAGCAGCCGCAGCAGCAGAGAGCAGCCGCCTTCGCACGCCATCACCAGTAATACCGACGATGTGCAGCCACATCGTATTCTTCGCTGCAATTCTGTAAGTCGTCTTTGTGTCCTAGCGCGCAGCTTCGGGAATTTTTTTATTAAATTAATAGTTGATTCGAGCCAACAATTTTAAAATGCCCTCCGACTTATCCGATGTGTTGTCCGATGAGACGGACCCGGACGCGAAATCCGAGAGAAGAGCAGTGATCCGGGCTCAACGCGACTCCGAAATCATCGCGTGCGAAGATCGTTTAATAGAGAAAATTTTAAAACGGCTAGGTAAATTCGACCTTGCAACGCGGAGCCTGCTTATTCAAGGCAAATGGTCGCGCGCGTCGCATACATCGGGAGACCCGGCGAGCAATAAAAAAATATTTCAGCGCGCCGAAAAAGTGCTGGTACATTTAAGTAAGCTCAGCCCCGAGGCACGCAGAGCGCTATTGCGCAGCGAGATCGAGCTTGCATCTCGTGGCTCGGGCAGCTCAAGCCAAGGTAAGCGTGCGCGTACAAAATCGCATGAAAGCGGAGGTGAACGCATCGTCGACGACCGTGATCAAACCGCGAAGGAAGCGGCGACGGTGGATCAGCATCCTCTAGTAGGCGACGCATTGATAGGTTGCAATGCAGCAGGTGCCATCGGAACGAGTGCCGAAAAAGCACCGTCTGAAATCGGTCGCCAACTAGAGGAAAGGCTGGCGCGGCTCCGTGACGCAGCGAGATCTCCGTCGGAAAGCGGCTCCGCCGACTCCAGATCGGCCGACAGCGAGCTCGGTAGCGACGCCGAAAATTCGGTAGATGGCTATTTAGAGGTCCCAGAGCGTTGGGCCATAAATGATAAATGCAATGATGGGGTAATGAATTTACTCGGAATTAAAAATATAGTTTGGAAAAACGGAGATCCCGAATTAACTCGCGCAAATCCCGCAAAAATAAACTCTAGGAATAATCGCGATGCGAGCAGCGAACGCGGCAGAATCGAACACAGCAGGACCCGGGCGACAAACGTAAACGTTGGCGAAAACCCGAATAATTTACGCAAAAATCAACGCAGGCAACGCGAGCTTAGTCCAGGAGAGTGGAGCGTGCAGAGAGCACGGAGCGCAAGCGGTGCACGCAGCGGTAAAAATGCAGAATGACTCAAAATATTTTTGTATTCCTTTTCACAATATAATCTTCTAAGAAACATTTATTGAAAGTATGCAAGAAAATTCTTTTACACGATGCACTAAAAAATATTTTATTGAAGTATTTGAATGTCATTTTAAAAATATTTTTGAAATTGATTACCTTATTATTTAAGCAAATGTCTAAAAATCTAAAAATTTAAAAAATTTAAAAATTTGAAAAATTTAAAAATTTGAAAAATTTAAAAATTTGAAAAATTTAAAAATTTGAAAAATTTAAAAATTTAAAAAATTTAAAAATTTGAAAAATTTAAAAATTTGAAAAATTTAAAAATTTGAAAAATTTAAAAATTTGAAAAATTTAAAAATTTGAAAAATTTAAAAATTTGAAGTCTAAAAATTTGAAAAATTTACAAATTTGAATAATTAAAAAATTTGAATAATTTAAAAATTTGAAAATTTAAAAAATTTGAAAAATCTAAAAATTTGAAAAATTTAAAAATTTGAAAAATTTAAAAATTTAAAAATTTAAAAATTTGAAAAATTTAAAAATTTGAAAAAATTACAAATTTGAAAAATTTAAAAATGTAAAAATTTGAAAAATGTAAAAATTTGAAAAATTTAGCAGGCGACGGCGCGAATCCGACCGAAAACCATACGCGTATTATGTCGACTCAGACAACGACGACGAGAGTGATTCAGCGCCTAGCGACCGTAGTAATGATAGACACCGCCGGCGGCAAGGATTCGATTCAGTACTTTAATCTGTACGAGCCCGGAACCAGTGAGAGAAATACGCGAGAACGTGGCATGCGAGATCAAACTAGCAGCAGGTCTCGATCTCGGTAACTTGGAGTACTGTGATGTGCGCTTCAAGATGCTAACAGACACGTTCTGGTTGAGGCTCCATGAAGTTAATTCATGGATATACTCAACGGCTACAAGAGAAAACCTGTACATACAGTGTATAAGGGCAGAGCAAACAACGGCTGAAATTTCTGGCGCGGGCGTACTCCAACTACGCCCAGGGTGCTCAGTACCCTCAGCCAATGCCCGACTAACAGCATCAAGGATATTCACTACCCAGCCTAAAGAAACGGTATTCCAAACGATACCGCTGAATATTGCTAATTTATTGGCACATATGAAAAATGCAAATTTCACCTCGGTGGAGCTAAAGCTAGCCATCGATTCTGAAACTGCCTCGCAGGCAGAGAACTTGCATGGTATCGGACTTCAGACCTTGCAAAGAGGAACTGGGCTCAAGGGCATCGCCAAAAAAGCGAGAGAGTTGGCCATAAATAAGGCGTTAGCGACAGAAGTGCAAGCGCTAGGCTACTCGTCCGCGTATTCGGCTACTCCATATCGAGCGTAGTGATCCTCCTATTGGTGCTCGTAGCAGGGTTATACTTTTTGAGCCGCCGCTGCACCAAACGCGGTGATTATTAGGTGATTTTGGTATTAGTGATCTTATAGTACGATGTAACATTATTAAGAAATTAGTACGGTGTATCAAAATAATATTAAGGAATGCATTTAATTTAATAGATAGAATATTACAAACAATGACATTTGCTTAAATAATAAGGTAATCAATTTCAAAAATATTTTTGAAATGACATTCAAATACTTCAATAAAATATTTTTTAGTGCATCGTGTAAAAGAATTTTCTTCAATACTTTCAATAAATGTTTCTTAGAAGATTATATTGTGAAAAGGAATACAAAAATATTTTGAGTCGTCATTGTCAGCAGATGCAGGGAAAACATGAATATTGCACATTATTTACTTAGATTCTCAAAGATTCAAATTTTCAAATGTTCAAAATTTTTAGATTTTTCAAATATTTAGATTTTTAAAATTTTTAAATTTTTCAAATTTTCAAATGTTCAAAATTTTTAAATTTTTCAAATTTTCAAATGTTCAAAATTTTTAAATTTGAAAAATTTGAAAAATCTAAAAATTTGAAAAATTTGAAAAATTTGAAAAATTTGAAAAATTTGAAAAATTTGAAAAATTTGAAAAATTTAAAAATTTGAAAAATTTAAAAATTTGAAGAATTTAAAAATTTGAAAAATTTAAAAATTTGAAAAATTTAAAAATTTGAAAAATTTGAAAAATCTAAAAATTTGAAAAACTTAAAAATTTGAAAATTTGAAAAATTTGAAAAATCTAAAAATTTTGAACATTTGAAAATTTGAAAATTTAAAAATTTGAAAAATTTGAAAATTTGAAAAATTTTAAAATTTGAAAAATGTAAAAATTTGAAAAATTTAAAAATTTGCAAAATTAAAAAATTTGAAAAATGTAAAAATTTGAAAAATCTAAAAATTTAAAATATTTAAAAATTTGAAAAACTTGAAAAATTTAAAAATTTGTCTAATTTAAAAATTTGAAAAATTTAAAAATTTGAAAAATTTAAAAATTTGAAAATTTGAAAAATTTAAAAATTTGAAAAATTTAAAAATTTGAAAAATTTAAAAATTTGAAAAATTTAAAAATTTGAAAAATTTAAAAATTTGAAAAATTTAAAAATTTGAAAAATTTGAAAAATTTAAAAATTTGAAAAATCTAAAAATTTGAAAAATGTAAAAATTTGAAAAATGTAAAAATTTAAAAATTTGCAAAATTTAAAAATTTGAAAAATGTAAAAATTTGAAAAATCTAAAAATTTAAAATATTTAAAAATTTGAAAAACTTGAAAAATTTACAAATTTGAAAAATTTAAAAATTTGAATAATTTAAAAATTTCAAAATTTTAAAAATTTGAAAAATCTAATAATTTGAATAATTTAAAAATTTAAAAATTTGAAAAATTTAAAAATTTGAAAAATTTAAAAATTTGAAAAATTTAAAAATTTGAAAAATTTAAAAATTTGAAAAATTTAAAAATTTGAAAAATTTAAAAATTTGAAAAATTTAAAAATTTTAAAAATTTAAAAATTTGAAAAATTTAAAAATTTGAAAAATTTAAAAATTTGAAAAATTTAAAAATTTGAAAAATTTAAAAATTTGAAAAATTTAAAAATTTGAAAAATTTAAAAATTTGAAAAATCTAAAAATTTAAAATATTTAAAAATTTGAAAAATCTAAAAATTTGAAAAATTTAAAAATTTGAAAAATTTAAAAATTTAAAAATTTAAAAATTTGAAAAATTTAAAAATTTGAAAAAATTACAAATTTGAAAAATTTAAAAATTTGAATAATTTAAAAATTTCAAAATTTTAAAAATTTGAAAAATCTAATAATTTGAATAATTTAAAAATTTAAAAATTTGAAAAATTTAAAAATTTGAAAAATTTAAAAATTTGAAAAATTTAAAAATTTGAAAAATTTAAAAATTTGAAAAATTTAAAAATTTTAAAAATTTAAAAATTTTTAAAATTTAAAAATTTGAAAAATTTAAAAATTTGAAAAATTTAAAAATTTGAAAAATTTAAAAATTTGAATAATTTAAAAATTTCAAAATTTTAAAAATTTGAAATATCTAAAAATTTGAATAATTTAAAAATTTAAAAATTTGAAAAATTTTAAAATTTTAAACATTTAAAAATTTGAAAAATTTTAAAATTTGAAAAATTTTAAAATTTGAAAAATTTGAAAATTTGAAAAATTTAAAAATTGGAATAATTAAAATATTTGAAAATTTTAAAAATTTTTTAAATTTTAAAATTTGAAATGTTTAAAAATTTGAAAAATTAAAAAATTTGAAAAATTTCGAAATTTGAAAAATTTGAAAAATTTAAAAATTTGAAAAATTTAAAAATTTGAATAATGTAAAAATTTGAAAAATCTAAAAATTTAAAATATTTAAAAATTTGAAAAATCTAAAAATTTGAAAAATTTAAAAATTTGAAAAATTTAAAAATTTAAAAATTTAAAAATTTGAAAAATTTAAAAATTTGAAAAAATTACAAATTTGAAAAATTTAAAAATTTGAATAATTTAAAAATTTCAAAATTTTAAAAATTTGAAAAATCTAATAATTTGAATAATTTAAAAATTTAAAAATTTGAAAAATTTAAAAATTTGAAAAATTTAAAAATTTGAAAAATTTAAAAATTTGAAAAATTTAAAAATTTGAAAAATTTAAAAATTTTAAAAATTTAAAAATTTTTAAAATTTAAAAATTTGAAAAATTTAAAAATTTGAAAAATTTAAAAATTTGAAAAATTTAAAAATTTGAATAATTTAAAAATTTCAAAATTTTAAAAATTTGAAATATCTAAAAATTTGAATAATTTAAAAATTTAAAAATTTGAAAAATTTTAAAATTTTAAACATTTAAAAATTTGAAAAATTTTAAAATTTGAAAAATTTTAAAATTTGAAAAATTTGAAAATTTGAAAAATTTAAAAATTGGAATAATTAAAATATTTGAAAATTTTAAAAATTTTTTAAATTTTAAAATTTGAAATGTTTAAAAATTTGAAAAATTAAAAAATTTGAAAAATTTCGAAATTTGAAAAATTTGAAAAATTTAAAAATTTGAAAAAATTAAAAATTTGAAATTTTTACATTTTTCAAATTTTTACATTTTTCAAATTTTTACATTTTTCAAATTTTTAAATTTTGCAAATTTTTAAATTTTTTAAATTTTTAAATTTTTCAAATTTTTAGATTTTTCAAATTTTTAAAATTTTAAATTTTTTCAAATTTTTAATTTTTTAAATTATTCAAATTTTTAGATTTTAAGACATTTGCTTAAATAATAAGGTAATCAATTTCAAAAATATTTTTGAAATGACATTCAAATACTTCAATAAAATATTTTTTAGTGCATCGTGTAAAAGAATTTTCTTGAATACTTTCAATAAATGTTTCTTAGAAGATTATATTGTGAAAAGGAATACAAAAATATTTTGAGTCGTCATTGTCAGCAGATGCAGGGAAAACATGAATATTGCACATTATTTACTTAGATTCTCAAAGATTCAAATTTTCAAATGTTCAAAATTTTTAGATTTTTCAAATATTTAGATTTTTTAAATTTTTAAATTTTTCAAATTTTTAAACATTTCAAATTTTTAAATTTTAAAAATTTTTAAAATTTTCAAATATTTAAATTATTCCAATTTTTAAATTTTTCAAATTTTAAAATTTTTCAAATTTTAAAATTTTTCAAATTTTTAAATTTTTAAATTATTCAAATTTTTAGATTTTTCAAATTTTTAAAATTTTGAAATTTTTAAATTATTCAAATTTTTAAATTTTTTAAATTTTTTAAATTTTCAAATTTTTAGATTTTTCAAATTTTTTAAATTTTAAATTTTTTAAAATTTTTAATTTTTTAAATTATTCAAATTTTTAGATTTTAAGACATTTGCTTAAATAATAAGGTAATCAATTTCTAAAATATTTTTGAAATGACATTCAAATACTTCAATATAGTATATTATGACACTGTTGTGGGAGATGGTTTTCTACCTTGCTCGAGGGTTTTCGCACGAGCGAAGCGAGTGAGAAAATCGAGCAAGGTAGAAAAACACCACCCACAACAGTCTCATACGATATTTTATAGCACAACAACCTCAAAATCGACAATAAAGTTGGCATTTTGAGGTTAGTGTGCTATAAAAATATTTTTTAGTGCATCGTGTAAAAGAATTTTCTTGAATACTTTCAATAAATGTTTCTTAGAAGATTATATTGTGAAAAGGAATACAAAAATATTTTGAGTCGTCATTGTCTGCAGATGCAAGGAAAACATGAATATTGCACATTATTTACTTAGATTCTCAAAGATTCATGTAAACTAAAAGACTATATTTTAAAACTTAACAAAAAATGACAACAAATATACTTTTTTAGTAGTAAATATATAAATTTAACTTTTTAATGTGGTTCTAGAAGCTTATACTAATGATCATAGAAGTGCCGGCGAGAGCAAGCGATCGCCCCGAGCGGTGCGATCGCCACGCCACACATACTTGTACACACACACACATTCACTGCGCACGCAAGCGCAGAAGTAATGAATTTACATGAGAATGAGTTTGAAAGTGTTGCGACGCAACATAAAATGAACTTAATCATCATATCTTTATCTTTATCTTTATCTTTCTCTTTATCTGTAAGAGTTCATTCGATAAGCTCAATTATCATTTTTTTATTAATAATAGTTCATTCGATAAGCTCAATTATCATGTTTTTTATTAATAATAGTTCATTCGATAAGCTCAATTATCATGTTTTTTATTAATAATAGTTCATTCGATAAGCTCAATTATCACATCTTTTTTATATAAGTTCATTCGATAAGTAAATTCCATAAGAAAATGAACTATTACGTATAGATATGATGATTGAGCCAAAGCTAAATAGTAGTTCATATACCTTGATATTATTATTTTAGAGATTTTAAGTGTTTTTCTTATATTGTTAAGACTGAATATTATAAAATATTTTAATTACTATAAATTGTGTAAAAATTCAAATATTAATCAATTAAGTATTGGATACATGTAATTTATTTGTAATAAAGAACAATATTTCTTATTTTTCAGAAAATATATTTATTTATATTTATAAAAATAATAAAATAAAAACAATTGCTTAGGGTATATATTTATACTAGCTACACTAGTGTGACGGATGGTTGGAGGGGTCCTCCTGTGCCGCCAGAAAAAGGCGCGCTGGAATTGAGGAGACAGGGCTTTTGGGTAATCGTGGTTTATTAGGTCCGAGCACCGCTCGTCGTGAGTACTGCCGGCTATCTGCTGCCCGCTCGCGGTCGCATCGCGACTCGCCAACGGTCCCGCGCGCAAAAGGTGCAAGTACTGCACTTTTGCGCGTAAGAACACTGGATCAGCGTCGGGCAGAGCTGACTGTGTGTCTTGCGCGCATCCGCTCTGCGATAAGGAAATGCCAGGGAGAGCCAGAAACTCATCCGTGACACGTGCGGGGCCGCGTTGGGCGACGTCAATTTTTTAAATTTTTAAATTTTTTAACTTTTTAAATTTTTCAAATTTTAAATATTTCAAATTTTTCAAATTTTTAAATTTTTCAAATTTTTAAATTTTTCAAATTTTTAAATTTTTCAAATTTTTAAATTTTTCAAATTTTTAAATTTTTCAAATTTTTAACTTTTTCAAATTTTTACATTTTTCAAATTTTTACATTTTTCAAATTTTTAAATTTTGCAAATTTTTAAATTTTTTAAATTTTTAAATTTTTCAAATTTTTAGATTTTTCAAATTTTAAAAATTTTAAATTTTTTAAAATTTTTAATTTTTTAAATTATTCAAATTTTTAGATTTTAAGACATTTGCTTAAATAATAAGGTAATCAATTTCAAAAATATTTTTGAAATGACATTCAAATAATTCAATAAAATATTTTTTAGTGCATCGTGTAAAAGAATTTTCTTGAATACTTTCAATATAGTATATTACGATACATGTGACCTAAGTGGCCCATAATTGCACGGCGCGTAGTTAGCGCCCGAGCGTAGCGAGGGCGATACCGTCGCGCCGTGCAATTATGGACACTTAGGTCACGAGTATCGTATACTATTTTGTAGCACGAGTGACATAAACCCGCCACCGACATCGGGGAGGGTGTATGGTGCGGGGGTGGGCCGGGCGGGGGAGGAGGGGGGGTTTCGGGGGGGCGAAGCCCCCCCGCATAAAAAAAAATAAAAATATAATCCAAAAAACATAAAAAATAAATTAAAGAAATTAGAAATCGTATAAACAAATTATTATTTAACCAAAATTCATTAGTTAATTAATAATCAATGTCAACTATTATACATTGTTTGAATAGAACCTTATATAAATAAGATATTTTGTTTTTTGAGAAGATAATAAATGTTTATTATTACCAGTTAATTAGAATATATTTATTTACCCTAATTGAAATTTTTTAAATTAAATTTTAATAAATTCTAATATTAATCATGAAAAAAATTAGTACTGAATTTTAAATTGAATTTCAGATTGAATATTCAAAATACGCGCCAAATTGTCATATACAATCAGTTGAACTAACCTCTAAATTTGAAGCATTATTTTAAGGATTTATAATTATTCTCTGATTCTTGACATGCGTATTTACCAGCTTTACTACTTCTTTTTTCTATTATTATGAACGAAAACGTTTATTTTGAGTGTTTTTAGTTTTTATTATAGGATAGTAGGGATCTGTGGCCTATGTGAATTCATTATTACACTGTGTAATAAAGCGCCACTTAGGTCACGGATAAGCGTGACCTAAGTGCGGGTTTAGGTCACACAGTGCTATAAAATGTTTCTTAGAAGATTATATTGTGAAAAGGAATACAAAAATATTTTGAGTCGTCATTGCCAGCAGATGCAGGGAAAACATGAATATTGCACATTATTTACTTAGATTCTCAAAGATTCAAATTTTCAAATGTTCAAAATTTTTAGATTTTTCAAATATTTAGATTTTTAAAATTTTTAAATTTTTCAAATTTTCAAATGTTCAAAATTTTTAGATTTTTAAAATTTTTAAATTTTTCAAATTTTCAAATGTTCAAAATTTTTAGATTTTTCAAATTTTAAAATTTTTCAAATTTTCAAATGTTCAAAATTTTAAAATTTTTCAAATTTTAAAATTTTTCAAATTTTAAAATTTTTCAAATTTTAAAATTTTTCACATTTTAAAATTTTTCAAATTTTTAAATTTTTCAAATTTTCAAATGTTCAAAATTTTTAAATTTCTCAAATTTTCGATTGTTCAAAATTTTTAGTTTTTTCAAATTTTTCAAATTTTCAAATTTTTAGATTTTTCAAATTTTTAAATGTACAAAATTTTTAGATTTTTCAAATTTTTAAATATTTCAAATTATTAAATTTTTCAAATTTTTAAATTTTTCAAATTTTTAAATGTTTCAAATTTTTACATTTTTAAATTTTTCAAATTTTTAAATTTTTCAAATTTTTAAATTTTTCAAATTTTTAAATTTTTCAAATTTTTAAATTTTTCAAATTTTTAAATTTTTCAAATTTTTAAATTTTTTAAATTTTTAAATTTTTCAAATTTTTAAATTTTTCAAATTTTTCAAATATTTAGATTTTTCAAATTTTTCAAATTTAAAAATTTGAAAAATTTAAAAATTTGAAAAATTTAAAAATTTAAAAATTTGAAAAATTTGAAAAATTTGAAAAATCTAACAATTTGAAAAATTTAAAAATTTGAAAATTTGAAAAATTTGAAAAATCTAAAAATTTTGAACATTTGAAAATTTGAAAATTTAAAAATTTGAAAAATTTTTAAATTTGAAAAATTTTAAAATTTGAAAAATTTTAAAATTTGAAAAATTTTTAAATTTGAAAAATTTAAAAATTTGAAAAATGTAAAAATTTGAAAAATTTAAAAATTTGCAAAATTAAAAAATTTAAAAATTTGCAAAATTAAAAAATTTGAAAAATGTAAAAATTTGAAAAATCTAAAAATTTAAAAATTTGAATAATTTAAAAATTTCAAAATTTTAAAAATTTGAAAAATTTAAAAATTTGAAAAATCTAAAAATTTTAAACATTTAAAAATTTGAAAAATTTAAAAATTTGAAAAATTTAAAAATTTGAAAAATTTAAAAATTTGAAAAATTTAAAAATTTGAAAAATTTAAAAATTTGAAAAATTTAAAAATTTGAAAAATTTAAAAATTTGAAAAATTTAAAAATTTGAAAAATTTAAAAATTTGAAAAATTTAAAAATTTGAAAAATTTAAAAATTTGAAAAATTTAAAAATTTGAAAAATTTAAAAATTTGAAAAATTTAAAAATTTGAAAAATTTGAAAAATTAAAAAATTTGAAAAATTTAAAAATTTGAAAAATTTGAAAAATTTAAAAATTTGAAAAAATTAAAAATTTGAAAAAATTAAAAATTTGAAAAAATTAAAAATATGAAAATTTAAAAATTTGAAAAATTTAAAAATTTGAAAAATTTAAAAATTTGAAAATTTAAAAATTTGAAAAATTTAAAAATTTGAATAATTTAAAAATCTAAAAATTTAAAAATTTGAAAAATTTAAAAATTTGTAAAATCTAAAAATTTTGAACATTTAAAAATTTGAAAAATCTAAAAATTTGAAAATTTTGAACATTTAAAATATTTAAAAATTTGAAAATTTAAAAAATTTTTAAAATTTAAAAATTTGAAATGTTTAAAAATTTGAAAAATTAAAAAATTTGAAAAAGTTCAAAATTTGAAAAATTTGAAAAATTTAAAAATTTGAAAAATTTAAAAATTTGAAAAAATTAAAAATTTGAAAAAATTAAAAATTTGAAAAATTTAAAAATTTGAAAAAATTAAAAATTTGAAAAATTTAAAAATTTAAAAATTTGAAAAATTTAAAAATTTGGCAAAATTTGAAAAATCTAAAAATTTGAAAATTTGAAAAATTTAAAAATTTAAAAATTTGAAAAATTTAAAAATTTACAAATTTGAAAAATTTACAAATTTGAAAAAATTAAAAATTTGAAAAATTAAAAAATTTGAAAAATCTAAAAATTTGAAAAATCTAAAAATTTGAAGAATTTAAAATTTGAAAAAATTAAAAATATGAAAAATTTACAAATTTGAAAAATTTACAAATTTGAAAAATTTACAAATTTGAAAAAATTAAAAATTTGAAAAAGTAAAAAATTTGAAAAATCTAAAAATTTGAAAAATCTAAAAATTTGAAGAATTTAAAAATTTGAAAAATGTAAAAATTTGAAAAATTTAAGAATTTGAAAATTTTAAAAATTTTGAACATTTGAAAATTTGAAAAATTTAAAAATTTAAAAAATCTAAATATTTGAAAAATCTAAAAATTTTGAACATTTGAAAATTTGAATCTTTGAGAATCTAAGTAAATAATGTGCAATATTCATGTTTTCCCTGCATCTGCTGACAATGACGACTCAAAATATTTTTGTATTCCTTTTCACAATATAATCTTCTAAGAAACATTTATTGAAAGTATTCAAGAAAATTCTTTTACACGATGCACTAAAAAATATTTTATTGAAGTATTTGAATGTCATTTCAAAAATATTTTTGAAATTGATTACCTTATTATTTAAGCAAATGTCTTAAAATCTAAAAATTTGAATAATTTAAAAAATTAAAAATTTTAAAAAATTTAAAATTTTAAAAATTTGAAAAATTTAAAAATTTGAAAAATTTAAAAATTTAAAAAATTTAAAAATTTGCAAAATTTAAAAATTTGAAAAATGTAAAAATTTGAAAAATGTAAAAATTTGAAAAATGTAAAAATTTGAAAAATTTAAAAATTTGAAAAATTTAAAAATTTGAAAAATTTAAAAATTTGAAAAATTTAAAAATTTGAAAAATTTAAAAATTTGAAAAATTTAAAAATTTGAAAAATTTGAAATATTTAAAATTTGAATAATTTAAAAAGTTAAAAAATTTAAAAATTTGAAAAATTGACGTCGCCCAATACGGCCCCGCACGTGTCACGGATGAGTTTCTGGCTCTCCCTGGCATTTCCTTATCGCAGAGCGGATGCGCGCAAGACACACAGTCAGCTCTGCCCGACGCTGATCCAGTGTTCTTACGCGCAAAAGTGCAGTACTTGCACCTTTTGCGCGCGGGACCGTTGGCGAGTCGCGATGCGACCGCGAGCGGGCAGCAGATAGCCGGCAGTACTCACGACGAGCGGTGCTCGGACCTAATAAACCACGATTACCCAAAAGCCCTGTCTCCTCAATTCCTGCGCGCCTTTTTCTGGCGGCACAGGAGGACCCCTCCAACCATCCGTCACACTAGTGTAGCTAGTATAAATATATACCCTAAGCAATTGTTTTTATTTTATTATTTTTATAAATATAAATAAATATATTTTCTGAAAAATAAGAAATATTGTTCTTTATTACAAATAAATTACATGTATCCAATACTTAATTGATTAATATTTGAATTTTTACACAATTTATAGTAATTAAAATATTTTATAATATTCAGTCTTAACAATATAAGAAAAACACTTAAAATCTCTAAAATAATAATATCAAGGTATATGAACTACTATTTAGCTTTGGCTCAATCATCATATCTATACGTAATAGTTCATTTTCTTATGGAATTTACTTATCGAATGAACTTATATAAAAAAGATGTGTTAATTGAGCTTATCGAATGAACTATTATTAATAAAAAACATGATAATTGAGCTTATCGAATGAACTATTATTAATAAAAAACATGATAATTGAGCTTATCGAATGAACTATTATTAATAAAAAAATGATAATTGAGCTTATCGAATGAACTCTTACAGATAAAGATAAAGATATGATGATTAAGTTCATTTTATGTTGCGTCGCAACACTTTCAAACTCATTCTCATGTAAATTCATTACTTCTGCACTTGCGTGCGCAGTGAATGTGTGTGTGTGTGTACAAGTATGTGTGGCGTGGCGATCGCACCGCTCGGGGCGATCGCTTGCTCTCGCCGGCACGACTGTCAGATATCGTCCAGACCGGATCTCGGGCGGAGCTCCCTCGCGTCTCTATCTCTCTCTTGAGTACGTTTCCATTGTGCCCCTGCGCACGTGCTTTCAGCTCACCTCGAGCTTCCGTGTACTAACGGGTGCATACTTGCAAAATTACTCGGCCTCTTCAAGGTCTTACCGCTGCTGACGGTGTGCTCGCTCGCACAATCAGCATTTCCATCAGTGAAAATCTAATTAGTGTGTTGGATGCATGTGATGCATCGAACTTAATCGATCTCAGTGTATATTAGTGCTTTAATAAATCAGGGTTTTTTGTGCCGCTCGGCTTTTTCCCATAAATTTATTTTCCTTTCCAGCAAAATAAACTCAGTGAATATAATAAAGATAAAACAAAGAAAAATAAAGAACATTTATTAGGCCTCTTTGTGCTACCCCCAAAAGGTCAAGATTCTTCATTTTATACTACATATTGTTTATATCAATAAGTAAATATACTGTTCATTACTTCTATGATCATTAGTATAAGCTTCTAGAACCACATTAAAAAGTTAAATTTATATTTTTACTACTAAAAAAGTATATTTGTTGTCATTTTTTGTTAAGTTTTAAAATATAGTCTTTTAGTTTACATGAATCTTTGAGAATCTAAGTAAATAATGTGCAATATTCATGTTTTCCCTGCATCTGCTGACAATGACGACTCAAAATATTTTTGTATTCCTTTTCACAATATAATCTTCTAAGAAACATTTATTGAAAGTATTCAAGAAAATTCTTTTACACGATGCACTAAAAAATATTTTATTGAAGTATTTGAATGTCATTTCAAAAATATTTTTGAAATTGATTACCTTATTATTTAAGCAAATGTCATTGTTTGTAATATTCTATCTATTAAATTAAATGCATTCCTTAATATTATTTTGATACACCGTACTAATTTCTTAATAATGTTACATCGTACTATAAGATCACTAATATTTTACATCGTACTAATATTGCCTCACTATTGTATAACATTTATATCGTATTAATTGTTTACCTTACTAATACTGTATCACTATAATATGATAACTACGTAAAAAAACTGTCAGTTAATACAAAATAGAATCCATTGCGATCAAATTTTATTTTAGTATGTAGTGTCTTTCTATATAATCTTTCCATAGAATTACATCTGTGAAACATGCAATTTCCATAAAAAATAACTTCTTGATTCTTGATAATAAACAACACTGGAATGCAGTTTCTTTCTAGCAATTTATTCAATAGCTAACTGTACAAAATAAGTATACAAATAAAATATATTAAAGTCAAATTATAAATCATAAAGTATAGAATGTAAAACAAAATAATGTATATTGCTACGTACTAATAGCCTGATGTTGTTACATAATTTCTTGTTGGTGAAACATTCACCTTGTTTGTATCCATAAACAAAAATACTACATTACTTGATTTTTACTTCCTTTTTGGGCATTATTAGTAGCATTGTTGATGATTGATGTTGATAATGATTGAACCGAAGAAAAGAGCCTTAATCTGAGCATACAAGCAGCTGTTTATCCAAAGTCCGAACATTGTTTAAATGAACTTGGTGATTAATTCATAAACATTTATCATCATTCCAAAGTGAAGTATCAAAACGGTGTCCATACTCTAAAAACCAAAAATATTTGCACAAAGTATCAGTGTTGTTGTGTATAGATCATGTTCTGTATTTTGTATCTATTATGTTAACTTAACTGACGTCTTGACGCAAAATTTCCATTATTCAATTTTCAAGCAGACCATTTTTTAGTTAGGTTAGGTTTTATTAAGTATATACCTTTCTCTGTCTCACTCTATCACCACTCTACATCTATATATATATATATATATATATATATATAATATATCTAAACTGACATACCGATCTCGAGACTCGAACGCCAACTATCTCGAATAAAAACGAAAGTCGGAGCATCTCGAATGCGAATCTCGAATGAATCCAGAAGCTGCGGGGCGATAAACCGCCGCCGAAACTCAATGTATATATAAATGCTTGGGTGCTAACCATGCAGAAACATACTTTCCTCATTTAGCGCTCCCGCGCCATTTGATTAAAATAGCATAAGTATAAAACTTTAATACTAAATATGTTGAGAAAATAGCAGTAGATCTTTACAAAAACATTTGAATTACATTCAAATTTTATTAGAGAAATAAACTGTAGCATCCTTATTAATGCAAAACATATTGAATTTTGTTAATCACTGCAAACTAAAATTTTGTCACATACGCTATATGAGCAATATATACGACTCATAGAATATCTTTAGCTTCCCCAAGTTTAAGCCAGTAAGTACATTTACACGTATCAATGTACTGGCAGCAATTTGTTTAGTGATATTAATTTTAATTTAATACAGAAAAATAGCGTTTATTAAATATAATTTAATAATAATCTTACCTGAATAATTTCAATAACTTTTTCTTGGCGAAGAACGCACTCACGTACTTTGGTTTGTAGTGGACCATAACAAATACCAATATTTTCCATTATTAAACTATTTTCATTGATAACTCCATCTTTTATTAAAGCAGATAAAAATATAGCTTGCATATCAATAGTCACAGATTGTAATTCACATTCAATAGCATCTTGTTCTACTATTAGTGCATCAACCTAATTAATAATTAATTAATAATAAAAGTATTTTAATGAACAGCATATTTTTATTTTTGAAGCATCGTCTGCCATATTTTGAAATTATCTAATTTTATCGTTGCCTTGAAAATGTATGGTACATGACATCCATAATTTTGGCATTGCTTTAAATCAATATACTATGCATGGCAATCAATTGATGCATTTCTATTCATCTATCAATAGAAGTAGTATCAAACGTTATGTTTATTATACAGTATCAGTTGCTTACCTCTTTCATAAGTTTGCGTAATTCTAATACAATGTGGTTTTCTTGAATAGCAGTGCCAGTTGGAAGAATATTGGCAAGAATATTTGATTCCATGCTTAATATATTAACCGCTTCACGATGAGTCTCAAATTTTTCTCGAACGACCTGCAATGATTATATGCTATTCAGGCACTACTTAGCACTTTTTATAAAAAAAAAGTAGCAAGGTATACTTTAATGACGAAATTCACATATATTGTTTATGGATTCTACAGCTCAGGGGTCGTATTCTTTATCAAAAGCATGTATCAAATAAACTTCTAAGAATCGTAAATCAATGACTTGTGTTCATATATTTTAAAGTTTATAATTAAACAATCAACATTGTGCTAATATTAATATCTTATACTACCAAATATAAAAATAGTATATTTGAATACAAATTATTTAAAGTTGTGTAGACTCGCAAAATGTATATAGCATTGTCGAGGACGTATGCATTAAGGGGCAGGCCTGGGTTAACCCAAAGAATGACTTGCTTTTTACGAGTCCAGGAAACTTTTTATGTTTAAAAGCAATCATTCTGAAAATTTGTATGCTATCAAAAAACAATAATATCTTAAATTTTACCATTGTCAAATCTCAAAATCTAGATCCTACACGTCACAATAAATCATTATTATCAATACCATATTTATTAAAGTGCTTTGTTTCTCCCGCGATTCTAGGTGGCATGATGAACGAAAATTTTTTTTCGAAATTGCAATAAATAGTTTTGACTAAACTATGAAATTTTTTAGCTTGAAATGTAAAATATAATTATATTGCTGTTTCTACTTGTTAAGACAGAGTTAAAGCAACTTTTAATACATTATGAAAATTTTGAAAAAAAATTTTTTTCAAAAAAATTACCGGAGAGCAAACTTAAATGAAAAGTAAAACAAAATAGAATTTTTTTTAGATTATTGTAGTCTGACACTCCACAAATATTTTAAGATAAAAATTAAAATCACAGGTCGAGACTTTTTTGAAAAAAATTAATTTTTGTATTGAGGATACGGGATTTAAAAAAAAAATATAAGACATGATTTGAGTTGATAAATGTTTTTTTTCTTGCTATATTTTTAACTTCTTACAGTTTCTTAACAGTATACAGACGTAATTGACAATAATAGTAATATACAAATTAATTAAGTTAATGACCCGAATATCATCAAAATGCCCACTTACTCGCTTAAGCATAAATGAAGTTGATTTTAAATTTTACAATTGAACAAAAAATATAGCTGTATAATAAAACATGATATACACTTAATTATGGTAATGAAATATTCTAAAATTCAATAAAATAAACTATTTATCAGTTATATTATACAACGATGAACAATGAACACAACTAGGTGTTAAGTGTATTCTGGATGTTTCGAATATACTTTGTGTTTGTTCCAAATTACTTGATAATCAAAATGTACAGATTCTACAACATGCTCACTGAATATTCCTAATCCTGTTTCAATTATCTCACAAAATTGTTCCACGTGCTAGAACAGCGTGTGTACTTTCGGTGTTACAGATATTTTCAAATCTAAATAACTGCGCTTGAAATGCAATGAAGTTTTAACTAAATTTTAGTTTTATATGGAACTATAATTCGGATAATTTTCAAGTCGCAAGAATCATTGCTTCATCAGAAAAAAAATAAAATGTTGAAAAATACATTTTGTTGGGCATTGACATTTTAAAACTTTTTTCTTTTCTTTGAAAGTTACAATTATAATGTATTAAGTATATAGATATATACGCTCACTAGTATTGTTTTGATAATATTTTTGATATTTTTTTGACGTTAAACTAGATTATATTACTTGAGGAACGAAATGACATTTTCCAAATAATTACGTTTTATACATGTCGCTCATCTGCTTACGAATATTCCCGGGTTAAACCTGACCAAACTTTGCATGCAGGTTTATTATATATTTCTAAAAGTTACTTTAAAATTTCAACAAAAATGGTTGACTTATTTTGTTTTTATAACCGTTTTCAAAATTAAAAAATTGAGGTTTTTGGAAAATTTTTTGATGAAAAAGTGTTTTTTATAAAGCGAATCATTTTTGCAATAAAGAACTTATATAATCCTTCAATTTGACACCCAAATAGATTCCAAACATACCGATTTTCATTTGTTATATAGTGTGTTTAGTAATTCGTTTTAACCTCTATAACTCGCAAATTAAATTATGAAATCCAATTAAATTTTTACTGATATTAAAGGAAGAAGATACAGCTAACACTAAAATTCATTAATTTAAGATGAAAAATATTTTTTCTTCAAAACATGTTATAATATAGAAAAAGATGACATTTTAGACTGGTTTTGTTCAAATTCACCACCCTTTGATGTAGCCATTTTGAAAAAAACTGTAAAAGCAGACATATGCTTGATTATCACTGTGCGCAAGGGGTTACGATGGATTGATATACATTTTTTTTATGAACATTTCATGCTAAAATTAAGACATTTAAAGAGCAATATTTTCAAATAATATTTTTGAACTATTCTGAGGTTATATTCTATATGAACAATTTATTATTTGCGATATAAGCAGTATTTAAATATTAACTTATATTTAAAAAAAATGATATTTTAGGTAATAATAAAAAAAATCTCTTTAAATTTGTTCAAAATCTGTTAAAAATAAAGTAAAAAAATTTTCAGTTTGATTCACAAAGAACTGTTGCATAAGCTTACAAAGTAAGTTATGAAAATTAAGTTTTGAGAAAAATGAGATTAAACATAAATATCAATAAAAATAGCAGGATCAACTATTTATCTACAGCTTCGAATAAGTCGAAAAAAAATTAGTTTTTGCATATAACCTTTTATTTTTAAAAGGGAAAGGGTTAAATAAGTGTTTTACCACTTAAACAAAAAATCGGTAGCTTCTTCTCTTAAAAAGATCTCTTTGAGAAATCAGAGTGCCAAATCAGTTGGCAGCGTTTTTTTGCACAAGTTACCGTTAAAACTAGAGCCGCCATGAGTTACGTCACGTTCGACGTTGCATTTTTTTCCCAAGCTAACGCGATCCCATCAAATTATTTCTGCATATGTTTAAATAAAGCATTTACTACATCAAGCATCAGAAGTTCTGGTGGTGGAATTATATCTAAAATTAATTTATCTAATTCGCCTCCAAAAAGTGGTGGATAAATACAGCTCATGAAATTTATAGTAAATTTTTTGTCTTCTCCTGCATTGTGCCATTCAGTATAATTTTGTTGTATACTGTCAATCGTGCTTAGTGAAGCGAGGTCGTGAAGATTTCCCTTTGATGTATTGCACCATGTACATGGATATGTACCGTTGGAAGACATAATATCATTCATAATATTTGCTAATTCTGAATCCGTCGCAATGGTTCCATCAAATATATTTATATTTATGGCAGACCACAACAATGCAACGTTTTCATAATTTTCTTGAGTAGCTTGGGTCAAGCCAATTATAAATAATTTTTTGACTCCAGAATCTTGAAACGTTTTTGAAGCCACACAAAGTTTCAAGAAGCCTCCGCCACCATCAATACCGAACTTTAAACGTACTTCAAATTCTTGTCGCTGTTCCAAACAGCAGCTTGTGTAGCATCAAAAGAAATGTTGGCTTTGACATTTTTAAATTCACAGTATTGAACACCAAAAAACGTATCCAAGCAGTGGATACTAGCTGAAAGATTGTATTTTAAGTGTAGCTCAATTATGTGTCGATTATTAGTCGCCACGCGTATCATCGATGTGATTGATTGATCGTAACTTTCGAAGACTTACCTCAAGTATGAATAAGTAATATTGTAGGATTTTCTTTTTTATTTACAGCAGTCAATTTCTCTTTCAATATTAATGAAATCACTTGATCTTTTGCTTTTAAGCTTGATTCTGATACTAATGTTTTTAATTTTTCAATACGATTAATGAAAAGCATTAGTCACGTCGTTTACTAAACTTTACTTTTTAACAGCGTCCTTCAATGATACGATTACCTAAAATATAATATTTTTGCAGACTAAAATAAAATAACTAAAGAGTAGTATAGACAAGCTCAAGATTAATTGTACAATATACATGAGTTATAAAAAACAGCTGACGTACTAATTGATAAATTACACATTCACATTTTATTTGATTCACGAATTTAGTAGTCCTTGCTCGGGTTCGCGGCACATCAAACTGTGATAAATTTGGTGGTTCTATCGTTTCTTGTAAGCCAGTCTTTTGTTTATATAACTTTGATAAACAGGTATTACAAATACCATTTGATAGTCATTTGTCAATAGCACTATACTCAAAAACAGTATTAACAAGAGATTCAAGCTTTCCTGAAGGAACTATTTTTACCATCTTATGCTTATCGTTACGACTTTTGTGACGTGTATTTCACGTCCCAATGATATTAAAACACGGGCAGTCAATCGCAACGAAGTCACCCGTCCCCAGAGCCGAGCATTTTTTATATTAAATAATATTGTTATTAATGGGGGGAATTGTTATTATTTGTTGAGGGAATGAGGATAAGGAGTAGCGACCGAGGAAAGCCGCAGGCCGGCACACGCACGCACACACCCATACCGGCGGCACCAGCTGATCGCCGCAGCGACGATTGCTCGGAGCAAGCAAAGACGACGAACATCTACACAACCATGCACAGCACCAACACCACTGCACACTGTAGGCGCGACCCTCTCTCTCTCGCTTGCTCTTTCTTCCTCGCGCACATACATACACACACGCGCGTGCGACTGCCCTCTCTCCCGATGCACGCAGACGCGGGAGGAGAGAGGATTCACAGCAGCAGCGGCGGCTTCCTCGAGGCACATCATCTCTGCTGTAGCCACGAGAGAGAGAGAGAGAGAGAGAGAGAGAGAGAGAGAGAGAGAGAGAGAGACCGACACCGCTGTCGACAGAGGGGAGAGCTAGCAGCCGCCGCGCCGCGAGCCGCATGAAGCTGCCGGCCTATCTTAGCGTAGGCCGACGCGCGCACTTCGCCGCTGCCAACTGTGATGGTCCGGCAGCGACAAAACCGAAAGCGCCCGATATAGATATACACGCCGGGTTGCCCGCTCGTGTATATCTAGCAATTCATATTGCCCGCGCTGCGTGGACAGGGCGGCATTCGCAGAGCGGGTCAATGATAATTAGTGACTCAAATCGCCGCAGACTTGGCCTTGATTTTCGCATCTAGGGAAAATCAAGGCCAATCACCGTGAAGAAAGGGGCGGAAGCAACAAGTGTGTGGGCTGAAGCTGTTCGAAAATAAGAGCGAAAATTTTGGAAGAGATTTCCGCCCTCTCCGATTTTGGGCATTGCCTGCCCGCCCGTCAGCGAATACAGACACACTTCAAAGATTGCCTGCCCGTCCGTCAGCGTAGAGAGACACATTTTTGATCGCCTGTCCGCCCGTCGACCAAGATAAACGCGCTCAAAGCCATACATTTTTGAGATTATATTATCCGACGAACTTTTGCGACCAGCTAGTGAGGAGCATCGCGAGGCGTGCCAGATTTGCAACGATGAGTGGATTGGAATTGTCGAGCTTCCCTCGGCACTTGCAATTAAAAATTTGTAGAATAATTATCATGCATCGTCGCCACGTGCTCGGGGTTAGGCAAGTAAATTCGTGGTGGTGTGACACCAGGATATAGAATCAGTGCGCGTCGGGCCAACGTTAGATTTACGGACATTATTGGAGAAAATTTGTGCGACTCGGAAAACTCGGGAAAACGTGGTGATTTGGTCGTCGCGAGAGACGCGTGCGAGGGCTAACGTCGCCATATTGTATAGCGACCGATAGACATTGCGCGAAGATTGTAAATGTAGCGACCGTGCGTATATAAATGTAATAAAGCTTAGGTATACTTAAAGAGAAAAATTGTGTGTGTTTGCTATATAATTATTAATTCCTGATTTTCCAATTCACGGAACTTCCTCTGGGAAAGGGCTCGTGCAGAGTTAGCCGCGTTTTACCTGGCGTCCATTAACATAGAAAAATTCGGTAAAGTGTCGAGAGAAGTCTAAATAATAAGCCGTAACGAAAAGCCACGTTACACTTTCTGTTTTAAAACAATATAAACAAATTTTTCTACGATTATCATCGTGCGTCCCGGCAACTTTCGCCATCGTGAAAGACACTAAAGTATTAGTCAACAAACAAAAGATAAGCGTATTCAAATATTGAAAATGAACATAGACAATAAAAAGATAGTCATACTTTATTCCGATTTAAAAATTGGAGAATATTAATGACTTGTATATACCTACTTGTATACATTTCCAAATAGTATAAAAAATAAATTGAATAAAAATAAGTTAATCGGCTTAATTTAATAACATAAACCTATTGATATTGGTAATGGATTTATTGCTCGTTATTCAGTCGTAGAATATCGAATTTAAAATATGCGTATATCATATTTTAATGCCTAAGTTAATTTTTTGTTAAATCCTTAAATCACAAGTCAACTTCACTAATATTTTAGCATCGAATTGAGTAAGTGGGCATTTTGGTGAAATTTGGGTCATAAACTTAATTAATTTATATATTATTATTATACAGTTGTATATTGTTGAAAACTGTATACTGTAAGAAGTCAAAAATATAGCAAGAAAAACAACATTTATCAACTGGAATCAGGTCTTATAATTTATTTTCTAAATTGCTTAATCTCAATACAAAAATCAATTTTTTTCAAAAAAGTTCCGATTGATTATTTTAATTTTTATCTTAAAATGTTTATGGAGTGCCAGACTACAATAATCTACAAAATAATCTACAAAAAATCCTTTTTGTATTATTTTTCGTTTAAAACTAGTTCAGCCTCACCGTGGAAAATAGTGATTTATTGTGACGTGTAGGATCAAGATTTTGAGGTTTTACAAGGGTAAAATTTAAGATATTATTAAGTATTGATAGCATATAAATTTTCAGAATAATTGCTTTTAAACATAAAAAGTTTTCTGGACTCGTAAAAAAATCTTTCTTTGGGTTTAACCCAGGCCTGCCTTCTTAAGGGAAAGACCACGCTGACGATTTTGAAAAATCAAATTTTTGTAAAAGCTTTGTAATAATATTATTTTCAATTGAGCGGAGGGTTTTTTGTTTAATTAATATTTACGTAATGTTGAAAAAGCGGGCCTTTTTTCGTGACTTTCAGATTTTTTTCAAACGTACACCATTTTGTAACAAAAAATTTTTTTGTTAGAACCCCTTTGGTTAACTGAAGTATTTGTATTAAATCTTAAGAAAATATATTTTGTTCATTGTGTGTTCCCACCTACCTCCACAACTACTAAGTTTATTATAATACATGATAGATCATTTGATTCGTATAAGGTGTCCGAGTATTATACACGGAGAAAAATAGTGTAGTAATATCTGCTAAATAATGTAGTAATGATTAATATATTTTTCAATCAAAGAAGGGACAAAATTGCATATTAACAATTTTTACAATTTCAGTATAGTAATTTTATTTACAACGATTTAAAATAAAATTTCTTTAAATCTATATACTTTGAATACTTATCTGTTCAAATTTTTAATTTAATTTTACATAAATAATATAACTGAAAAAGATCGATGTTGTGGAGAGTATAACCTGGACCTTTGACTCCAGAAACGGACATCCTGCCCACTGCGCCACCATGACCTGTTACGCATGTTACTGAAGTTTTGAGGTTAGGTCAGGATTTCAGACAGTTCAGCATATGTTAATAGACAAATAGCAACTACTGGTAAAAATATGGCATTTACTACTAAAAAAAAGTAATTATTGCGATAATGCAACTCTGTCCCTCCATTACAATACTATATAGTCATTTATACCAGACCATTTCTCTCCGTGTAGACTATGTTGAATTAAAAAAAATTCGGATACTACATGAATTAACTCGCTTTTTAAGGTGGTCCTATAGTAAAATTTGACGAAAAACTCGATCTTTTTTATTTCATTTTCTAACACTTCGTACATTTTTAGAACAGAAAATGATTTTGTATTGGCAATATTGGCCATAGAAATTATTTTAATGAACTTAGTAGTTATTTATACGTATTTTTCCTCCGACCTTTATTGCACACAATCCATCCTGTTCCTACATTAACCGAATCCTTACCTGTATCCAAATCTACTCTTTACTATGCAGTCAAACTTCAGAAAACAGAAAATAGAAATTATTAAAAAATAATTTTGATCGACATTCTGCAATAGAAAAATTGTTTATAGCACTGTGTGACCTAAATCAGCACTTAAGTCACACCTAAGGGGCCTGCGGCGGCTCAGTCGGTAGAGTGTCGGATTCCCACGCCGGTGACCCGGGTTCGAATCCTAGTCTCTGCCGATTGATACAAGCACCTCTGTAAAAATTACATGTGCTTTGTTTACAAACACACCGCAGACCCTCGTCGTCGATTAGCACCACATGGGAGCACAAACATGGCGACGTTAAAAGAAAAAAAAAAAAAAAAAGTCACACCTATCTGTGACTTAAGTAGTCGATTATTGCACCGTCCTTATCGCC
Source organism: Gastracanthus pulcherrimus (assembly GCA_949152435.1). Lineage (NCBI taxonomy): Eukaryota > Metazoa > Arthropoda > Insecta > Hymenoptera > Pteromalidae > Gastracanthus > Gastracanthus pulcherrimus. Next base: position 98,050,702 of record OX424576.1, on the reverse strand, counting down.
TTCGGTACGCTCAGGCGCTAACCTCACGGTGCAATATTGGACTGATTAAGGCACGGCTAGGCGTGACAGCGAATTTAGGCAAGCAGTACTATAAAATAATATACGATACTCGTGTCAAACCCGTCCTTCATAGTACGGCGTTTAGTACCGTGCTGTAAAGAACTACTTAGGTCACACGTATCGTAAGGTACTATTTAAAATCATCAGAAAATAATTTTTTTTTGTCCAAAAGTGCGGTTTTCTCCATTTATGGTTTTCCAATGTTCAGCAAGTCTTATGCACATAGGATTACAATGAATCCATCTAAAAATTTAAGGATATCTTATTCAACTTATTCGTATTACAACCACGAACTCCAAGTTTACAAAAAAAAATTATTAAGAAATTGTTGCCCATGAACAGAGTTCAAAATGTGTTTTTTAGGTTATTTCTACAATTAAAATTCAATATAATTTTCTTTTTCATTATAATTGTGTTTTCAAAATTTTGGAGTTCACAGTTCTGTGTGGTACAGGTGTTAGATATTTCATAATTTTTGCTTCCTCATAGAGGAAGCTTTGTGTTGGTAAAAGAAAAGTTTTGCTAAAAACATCTTAGAAACATGTTTTGAAATACTGGGAATTAAAATACATTATTTTTAGAAAATGTCTGTATGGCTGTATGTGTCTGTGTGTGTGTGTGTTTGTTTGTGTGTGTACGTGCGTGCGTGCTTGCGTAAGTGCGTGCGTGCGTGCGCTCGTAGGTGTGGGTATGGGTGTTCGCGTGCGTGCGCTCATGGGTGTGGGTGTGGGCGTGTGTCGGCGTGTGCGTGTGTATGTATGCGCGTGCACGTGCGCGTGTACGCGTGTGTGTATGTGTGTATGGATGTGGATCAACGTTACTCTGAATATACACGGTGAAAATTAATGTTACGGGGCTCATTTTTTTGTTTTTCTTTAAAGACAGCTACTCAAAAACATTTGTTTTTGTTTTTGAAGCCTTTCTGTTTTTAAGCTATTTTTCGATTTTTGAGTTTTTTGATACCAAAGTAATAATATAATTCTTTGAGTGATAATGCACTTGAAAGAGCATAAAATTATCTATCTTTTTCCACACAAAATTTTGTATAAGCTATTTCCCTTGTTTTGTTATTCACGAAATTGTCATTTTTTTCAAAAGGTTGTATCTGTGAAATATATGAATGAAAATTTTTGAAAAAAATGGAGATGATTAGGAATATAGATACAATATTCTGTAAAATTTTGAGGCTTTATCTTTTACTTTTGAAAGACAAAAACTTTGTAAAAAAAATCGTTTTTTATTCAGCTGCGAATACTGGAGTGTATCGCCAGCATTTGATCTAAAACTTTCCAAAATGGTAGCTCTCTACAATGTCTTGAACGAGTTATTTGCCCAGATCACAATGACCTTTATATTTCAGGATATTTGAGGTTATGTATTTAAATTTTTTTATCGCTTATATTCAAAAATAGCTCGGTAATTTTTTACCAAACTGGGCTCTTTGTTTTTAATAAATTTAATGAATTTAATGTATTTAATGAAGATTCGAAATTGAAAATAAATTTAAAGATTCATCGATTCGTTTTTTTATAACAATTTTTGGATGTTTGGATTTTTGAGTATTAGTTTTTTGAGTTTATTGGTATGTTAGAAATATTATGATCAATTTAGTGTAAATGCATTAAACAGAACATAAAATTACCTATCATTTACAACGCCAAATTTTAGATAGGCTCTTTCCCTTCTTTTGTTATACATGAAAAAAGTCACATTTAGTTTAAACGGTTATATCTCGGAAATCTATGATGGCAAATCGTTCACAAAATTTTAGATGATTAGGAATTCAGTGAATCTACGTAGTAACATCTGATTACAGTTAATTTAAATATTTAAATAATTTTAATAAATCACGTATGAAGAAAATTTTACTGTGATAAGGATATTACCTATCATTCTGTAATTTTAGTAAAAAATTATCTGTTATCAAACCATCAATGATAAAAAAGCGCACCCTTTTTGAGATATTATTTAGAAAGAGATATAGCAATTTAAAATTAATTTATTAAACAAAGAATTTCAAATTGGACCAATTAATTTAATTTGAGAAAGCTGAGTGTCAATGAATTGGCAGCGGTTTTTTCAAATGCTATACTTGCATTCCCATGCACAAGGACTGTTTTGAAAAACACATCAATTTTTATTGAAACTTGCTAGTTTTTCCTACATAACTATGGGTACCCTGTCTAAAAATGTACGAACTTTATAAAAATCTTTCTTTTTAAGTAACAAATATAACCATCAATTTAAAAAAATATTATCATGTAGCTAGAAAATTTTTGAAAATATAATATTAGTAATGTTATATTATAACGGGTCGTCTTACTTCCAGGTAATTAACAGATTATGTTTTTTTTTTTTTTTTTTTTTAATTAACGTCACCATGTTTGTGCTCTCATGTGGTGCTAATCGACGACGGGGGTCTGCGGTGTGTTTGTAAACAAAGCACATGTAATTTTTACAGAGGTGCTTGTATCAATCGGCAGAGACTAGGATTCGAACTAACTGATTATGTTAATTAGTTATTTCTCTTAGCAGTAATTTCCCCTATTGTTGGCTGGTCGGTAAAACGCCCCGTGTATACGATATGGGGGTTCCGACTGCTCTCCTCTCTGTTTTCGGCGATTAGTAGGGCCCGCGAGTCCTGCAAATTTTGTAGGGACAAAATTTGGGGAATTATGCAGGAATTTATACGACTCGAAATGACAACAGTAGTATTAAAAATGGCAACTTAATTACTAATTTATTTTCTATCAATCAAACGTCTATTTACAAGGTATTTACATTAATTATGGACCGCTTGTTCGGGCGTGCGGGTTCCAGCTGCGTGCTGAAATAAATTTGACCTCGCCGGTCCAGGGATCACGCACGCTGACTTATATCCATCGCAGCGCATGGTGTGCGTGAGTGGCACTTCGCTGCCGGCCGATATCTTCGCACAAATCGAGAGAGAGAGAAATTAATAGACGCGTAAAGTACTGGCGGCTCAACGTAGCCCGTATTGTAATACATTCCGCTAGAACAAATCACTACTGTACCGACTCTTACTATCATCCTTCCATTCGGGACCAGGGTTGACCTCGCGTCGCTCTGCTGTCGCGTCGTGGCACCGATACCTCGTAGTCAAGTTGCCGAGATGAAAGTCGGGCGACGCGTAACAGGCTGGCCTCGCTTACTTAACTTGGCTCGAGTCTCACATATTTTACCTCGTTCTCCCTTCGATCGGCTTTCTCTGCGTCTTACCTCTCGTTCTCTCTCTCTCTCTTTCCCTCTCTCCTCCGCGCATTGTTGTCTCTAGCGACCCGCTGCTGCGTGATACTCCCGAATTCTCGCATCGCGACGTGGTGCGTATGTCTGTCTGCGTGCGTGTGTGCCGTGTCTCGGCTGATACGAACAAGCAGGACGAGCTTCGATGCGCGACCGATACGCTGCCTCCCTGTGTGTGTGTGTGTTTGTCGTTCGCGCGTCGAAGCTCGTCCTGATTGCTCGTATCTGAGCTGCTTGCTCACCGCGGGAGCATTAATGTAACGAGCTAATTACTCGAACCGGGATGAGAGTGTACACCCACTCACACATACTGAAATGTTTACCCTTGGTAAATGTATGTAATCTTTTGAATTGCTATTGCTTCTTTGATAATATTCAAGTGCAGTAAACTATTAAATTAATTATCAATTTATATATAGATGATTTTATTGTTTCCAGGTGATGGTATTAGGTAATAATAGACTCGGTTGATCTTCTGGAACTTTTACCTTTTTTGTATTGCACTGTAAGCAACGTTTCGAGAGTTTGCTGTACTCTCCTCTTTCATGTATAAAAATTTACAAAATTTTTTTTTACAAAAATGTCAAATAATAAATTATAAAATATACAAAACGGTTACAAATTAAACAACGCACCTAAATACAAAACTTTTAGTCTCGTAAGGACCAACGAGCCAACATCATGTAAAATTGGCACCTCTAAAAAAATTTTTTTATTGTAAATTACTTACAATTAAATAGAAAATAAACTAACAACAACAAAGTGACAATAAGAATTAAACGAATTTTTTACAATAATCTCAAACAGAACAAATATTATTTCTCACTTGAACAATTAAATCACTAAAACACACAGTGGTTTGACAGTGGAGGCCGGTCCGCCTCGAAGATGTTGTGTCGATGCATGATGTTCTCTACCGGCTTGTCTAAAGACCACTGAGTATAAACTCTTGATCCAACCCACCACTCTCTCGCACTCTCCGATTTTCGTCGGAGAGGGGTAAAAAGGCTCCGTGCTCGTAGAACAGGCCAAAGCCGACCACAGAGCACTATGAATCGCGAGGAGGTGGTACGCGACAGCGAGTCTCGCTACGCTTAGGGTAATTCCACGTTTCATGCGCTCCGAATCCCACACTGCGAGCTCCGAGCCTCTCGCGAGAGACTGGTGCGGCCGCGCAACCAGAATACATCATCTCATAATTATCAATTTGTCTAAGCTCTTTAACGCCTAGTCTCGCCATTGTTTATCAAACGTTGTATCCAAGCAATAGAAAAACAATATACAAACATTGTCGCATTCATTTAGTTTATATTTATTTTAATAATCATATAATAATATTGTTTTACATTGGGCATTCGCGCTTTTTGATTTTCTCTCTTTCTCTTAGATTATAATCTTGTTTATTTTAAATCTCTCACTATGATTTATTTATTCTCTTTTTTTAGTTAAAATAACATTTTTCTATTGGGCTTGTCGGCTTCGCATTTTGAAATAAACTTAATTTCCAGTCTCTTTGGCTCGATGTATTTCATTTTGACTTGTAAACAAAACACAACTCTTTTATTTCAGCTATGTCGGCACTAATGTTGGCACATTATCTTTTAAATCGACTTATAACAATAAAAAAATTAGATATTAGCGATATCGGCCCGCTATCTTTTCAAATCTACTTGTAAAAATAAAGAAAACTCTTTACCTTAGCCATGTCAGCAAATTATATTGTAAATTGACTTATAAAAATATAACGATATATTTTATATTAGCCATATCGGCACGCTATCTTTTCAAATTTACTTGTAAAAATAAACAAAATTATTTATCTTAGCCGTGTCGGTACATTATATTTTTGTCAACACGTGCAAGATAAAAAGCCCCTTTACCATGCTTGCAAAGCGAATGGAAAATTGGGCATTCCGAGCATCTTTGCCTGAGCGGGAGATAATGATTCCCTCCCGCTACCGCTATTACTCTCTCTCTCTCTCTACTTTGTCTCTTTTTTGTGTGAGCACCGCCCCAAAGTCTGTTTGTGATGCGTCCGTTTAAGCAGTGTATAACGTCGGAATTACGAGGATCGGCGCCTGTTTAGTAATCCCCGCAATCTCTGTCGGCACATGATTTTCTCCTAGCACTGGCTTCACACTCTCATTGGCCATATGGGCTTGCTTCACCTTTGATGGCTTTATTTCTGTGCCTAACGCTTCTTGAATCGCCTTATAACCACTACCTAATATTCTTCAGGCTAAACCTAAATCTAAAAGCGATTTACGAGGGTAGTTCAATAAGTCTTTAGAATAAAGTATAAAAACAATTTTTTTTGGGTAAATTTTTTTTTATTTTTCAACATAATCTCCTTGGAGCTCTATACACTTGGTCAATCGCTTTTTAAGTTTTTTTAATCCTTCAGAAAAGTGCGTTTTCGGAAGTTCCTCAAAATAAGCAGTTACAGAGGCAATGACGTCTTCGTTGTCCGTAAATCTCTGTCCACCGAGCCATTTTTTCAAGTTTGGAAATAAGAAAGTCACTGGGGGCTAAATCTGGTGAATACGGTGGGTGTTCGACCAATTCGAATTTTAGTTCTTCAATTTTAGCCATTGAAACGAAGCATGTGTGAACTCGGGCGTTGTCGTGATGAAAGAGAATTTTTTTTCTCGCCAAATATGGTCGTTTTTTTTTAATTTCTTCTTTCAGCTGCTCTAATAATGATGCATAATACTCACCAGTAATTGTTTTACCCTTTTCCAAGTAGTCAATAAGTATAATTCCACGTGCATCCCAAAAAACTGTAGCCATAACCTTACCAGCTGACTTTACGGTCTTTGCCTTCTTTGGAGCTGGTTCGCCTGTGGAAATCCACTGTTTGGATTGTTCCTTTGTCTCAGGAGTGTAGTGGTGTATCCATGTTTCATCCACAGTCACAAATCGACGAAAAAATTCCTCAGGATTCCGACTTATGCGCGCCAAAAGAGCCTCAGAGGCGACCACTCTATTGCGTTTATTCTCAGCTGAGAGCAAACGCGGCACCCATCTTGCCGATAGCTTTTTCATGCCTAATTTTTCATGTAGAATTGAAACAACTGCACCTATAGATATCCTTGTGGCCTCAGCTAACTCACGCACTTTTAATCTTCTATCCTTCAACACCATATCGTGGCTTTTATTGATGATTTCGGGAGTAGTTGCTTCTACGGGCCTTCCTGAACGTGGTTCGTCACTTATTGATGTACGACCACGCTTAAATTCATTTACCCAGTTATAAGCCGTTGCTAAGGCAGGGGCAGATGTGCCATGAACTGAGTCCAATTCATTTTTTATCTCATATGGAGTTAAACCCTTTAAATGAAAATGTTTAATTACCGCTCTGAACTCGTTTTTTTCCATTTTTCTTAACAAGCAATTTTTTTTTCAATTGGTTATAAAAACACGTAAACTCAGAAGATGTGGACTGTGACTGCACCATATATCTAGTCGGGAGTGGTGCTGACTGAAAACAGATGATTTGGAGCGATTCGCGCGCCATCTGTTGGTCATTCTAAAGACTTATTGAACTACCCTCGTATCTAGGATATGCTACCGGCTTTTCCACTTCGGCACTATTATTGTTGATTCCTGGTCTGCTTCTGTTTTTATTTCGGCTAATTGTACTGTTTTTTCCTTAGCTTTATCGGTTATTATTTCTACCTCGGCCCTCCTTTCGTATTCGACACGCATGCTCTCGCATTTGATTCAGACTTTATTATTGTTGTTTGGCAACGTAATCGTCTCTTTTACGCTGTCTGGTTGAAATTTCCCCGCGCGACTTGCGTGTTCCCTGTGTTGCGTGTATTCGACTGTGTATTCGCGTTCCTGTTAAAGTTCGAATTTTCAAATTATTTTGACTTATAATTATACGAACCATTATTGCTTTTGTATGAGTTAGGATTTCTATTATTACTATTGTAATTATTGTTACCACCGTTACCTTGACAATTCAGTTTATTATACTTGTTAGATCTATTATCATTTTGGTCACGGTAATTACAACTATAATTTTTACTTTGATTATAATTATCTTCGCTAATTTGTTTATTGTAATTATTTTTATTGTTATTTCTGAACTGACTTCCATTATTACTATTGTTTCCGTCATTTCTTTTGATATATGTATTATTGCTTGTGTTTTTATTTTGATAAGATTTTATTTTTATTGTAATTTTGCTGTCTGCTTTCATTATTTAAGTTTTCGTTTTCCGCGTAGGTGTTCGATTTGCTACTTTGTGTTTTATTTTTATTTTGATTCTTACAAAAATGTATGAGACCGGCTCTCAATACTTCAGATAATAAACTTTTCTCGGGTTTCGGTGGCAGCTGCCGATGTCTACATGCCACGAACGCGTTTCCCAGTCGTATTGCTCGACCCAGGAACGTATTTAAATCTAATTCTAAATATTCGATACTGAAAGGGTTACATTTTTTCCGCATATTGAGATACATTATTTCTATTTGATTTTTTTCTGAAGGTTGTATCGCCATTTCACTATATATAAATCTAATCGCGGTCAAAAAATTTTTCATCAGCTCGTCGTCGCCCTGTGTTCGAAATTGTACTTCGTTTTTTAACTTTATAGCGTATGATTGGTCTCTGAATTAATTTCTTAGATTTCGTTTGAAATCTATATATGAACGTCACGGTCAGCCTTTTACTCTATATGTGTTTATTGTCGGTACCGCTCGTAAAAGTTCTGGGTCGATTAATGCTGCTATCCCTTTTAATTCATTAATTCGCAAAAGAAAATCGTCTACTTTTTCTTTCTGCAACCCCGCTAAACGATATATTCGACGAAGCGATTACTTTTGTACGATCGCGCGGATTGTCTCTAGGATTTTTTAGGACAGGTCGCGCCGGAAACTCGTTATTTCTATACAGGTCTATTATTGGTTGCCTTCTTGAGTTTTCTACCCTGCTTTCTTGCGCAGCCCGATTTTCCGGTCTATATTATAAATAATGTCCTAGTAGTACAGCTGCCGCCTCATTTAATAAGCTGCGACTCATTCTATCACTACTTGAATCTACTACTTCGTGCCTTTTGTGTTCCAAATCGTATAATTCTGCTTCTGGTACCTATATTTTAATTTTATCGGGTGTTGTTACCGGTATGCAATTTTGTCTTAGTTTCGTTAAATTTCTCGTATACCTGTTTTTAATGTCCATTCTATTCATCGCGCCTATCGATTTCCTTGTTAATTCGTGTATTTATTCTATCATTCTATCTCCTAACCGGTCTAATTCTTATTTGTGTGTATTTGTTCTATCATTCTATCTCCTAACCGGTCTAATTCTTATTTGTGTGTATTTGTTCTATCATTCTATCTCCTAACCGGTCTAATTCTTATTTGTGCCTTTATGCAGAAGGGGCTAATAATTCTTTGACATCTGTCAGCTTGCCCTGCGCTCTTTTACTGGCTCCTAGACCAGTTAATAAATTACTATTCTCCTGCGGATCTACTTGTCTGTTAGTATTAGAATTGTCCCCGTTATTTATTTTCGGGCCTAAGTCCTTCACGTTTTCGTATAAACCGTTCAAATTGTTTATCTCTAAATCTTAGTTAACCCAATTTTCAATAATAATTTCCGGGTCGTTATAAAGTTCTGTTGCGAATTTTTCTAATATTTCTTCCGTTCTATTTGTGTCTAATGTGGGACCCTGTATATTGCTTTCTGTAAAAATATCTATATCTCGGTATATCTACCCCATAATCTGCGTTTAAACCTTTCAATTAGTTCACTAAATTTCCCCGTTGATTTTAATTCTAGTCTCTCTGCTAACGCTTTTAGGGTCTCCTCGTCTAAACTGTCGCAAGAAGTGTTAACCTGATCTCGGGTTAAGGCAATGTTTCCTATTTCGTATTCAGTCATAATGACTATTTTGCCTTTTCTATTTGTTTATATATCGAATAAAAAAAATGTACTGCCTCGGCACGTTTAAATCATTTGACAAAATAAATTTTTCATATCGGCACATTTAATTAACTAATTAGTGAATAAAAATTTTAACGAGAAAAATCGAACATGTATTCAGAGGCTCGATAAACCATTTATGTAACCAATATATTTATTTTCCTTTAAGTCGAGCTATAATGAAAATTTTAATTCTCCTTAATTAATTGTCTGTTGCTTAATCTAGACAGATCCGTATACTATATTAAGAATAACTTTCTGCAAGTCTTAGCTTTCATACGTAAATATTACACTACTTGTGTAATTTTGATTATTACTTTACATGTATCCTAATTAATCTTTGAAATAGCGCAGTTCGGTATAGAAATTAAATTTGTATTCTAACAAAGAATTTCGACAATTATTATTTGCTTATTATTTTATTACTTATACAATTCAATTTCTCGCTGAAGAATGCTGCGGCTATATTATTTTGTTGCCTTGTTTTCCCGTTATATTCGATGAAATTCAATGTTATTTGGTTGACACTATATACTCGGATCTTTGTCCTTTGTTTTTGTACTGGACTAAGCGAGCTTATGTCTCTTGAATTTGCTTGACCCAGCCTGTGTTAAGCTTATACTATTTTTCTCCTTGAAAAATACTATAAAATTTTTGGCTTACTGCGGGATCGATATTTTACTGCATTTTATGTACTGTTAATTGAACTGTATTAACATGATAAAAAAAATTTCAAATTTTATCACTTTGGTCAATTTAAATTCTCTTTTTTTAAAAAAAATCTATTATTTTTTCCTTCTACCTACACGGAGAAACTGTTAAACTGCAAAAGAGCGTGCATCATCGCACGGCAAAAGACGGTGCTGAAATGCACCATATATCGACGTGCGTAACTTATTTTTTTTAAGTCGCGCACGTTCATAGTCTATGCATCTGATGACCGCTGTTTTTTGTTCATTATGCACGGCGTTTTGACATGCAAAAATACACAATCTCCGATCACCGACTATTATAGTGGTTTTGGTTGACGCTATAATACGCCAGTTCAGTTTTTGTGCAATCACTGCAGTTAAATGAACGATTTCGTAAAGAATTTATTGTGTGAGTGGAATTTCCCTAATCTGATTTTTTAACCCTCCGTGGTCACATATCAAAATAATAAACACGTTGGTCATTCGGGTCATTTATACCACAACAATTAAATCCCTTCCGTGCTCAGGCTGTTAAAAAAATTGTCTTACATTCTTAAACTACATATAAATTAAACGTTGTTTTTAATTGTTAGCTTTAAAATCTATAATTAAAATATCTATTATTTTTCAAGTGATATACAAATCAATATTTTAATAAAATTTGGCTTTATGATTTTTATTATGTTCAAACGTCGAAGTTTATTCTACAAGCCTTATATTATAACTTAATTATTACGAAATATATTGAATATCTTTACGAGGATAAACGCATTTAATAGTATTTAAAACTAATATTCGATTAAAACGCGAAAATACCACAAAAATTCGCGCGCATGTGCTAGTGCGAACGACGAGGCGAACGAAATTTGATATTTGCAGGTCAAATCGCCGTGCATAATGAACAAAAAACAGCAGTAATAAGATGCATTGACTATGAACGTGTGCAACTTAAAAAAAAACAATTTACGCACGTGGATATGTGGTGTATTTCAGCACGTTGTGATGGGATGGTCATTTTCATGCCATCACATGTATGCGGTATATAGTGTGTATGTAGTAGAATTTAAATAGCCAGCGGGCCAGTCATTTAGTATACATAGATTTAGATAATGAGTGCGAGAGAGAGAGGATGAGTTTTGACGCGTTCGGCTAATTCGCGAAGCGAGCCGTCGCTGGACAAAACTTGCCCCTCACCGCGCGCGCAGCGCCTATACTTTTAGTATACACGCTATACCGGAGCGGCCGGGGATTCCCCCACTGCGCCGTCGTCGCTCCTACGTCAGCAATAGGTATAGATATACTGACTGTAGGCGCTCGAGCCGCTTATAAGCAGGCGTCCGAGCGCATTTGGTCAGTCTGCCCTGGGCGGTATACCGGGCTAGTTCCGGGGAACCTACGCTCGGCGATCTCCTCTTGTACTCTCGGGCGCACCTGTGATTATACGATGAGACACAAGCCGGGTTAGCCGTGTAACTAGGGTTTTGACTCACTGGAGCAGCATCGACAATTTACCGATGTACTATAATGCATCGAGCGCTCCCGTTGCATTATAGATGATTTACTGTTCCGTATTTACGTTTAATCCGTTTTGTATAGAAAATTAAGTTTGTGTTGTACGGTAAAAATTAAGTAAATGGTATAAGCGTTTATTGACGTAGATTGTTTATAACTTTGTTACAGCCGACAGACACGTTTGCGGAGCACTACTTCGGCTAGTCGCGAAGTCTGTTATAAATACGACGGCGAAAACCGAAACCCGGTTATTATTAAAAATTATTGTTATTAATTTTAATTCTTTTGTATATACTTTTATGTTTTACTTTAAATAAAATTGTTAATGTTAAAATGTTAATAAGAGAAGTGTCAAAAACCAGTATTTTTCATCTCCGTCCTTACCTTTCCCGCGAACCCTGGCTTAAACCGACTAGCTAGGGGGAGGTTTCGAACCCGTACACTTAAGGTTCGCGTTAAGGAAAAGACCGTTTTGTTACAACGTTGTTTTACCGCGCGGTGATGCATGCTCTTTTACAGTTCGACAGTCTCTCCGTGTAATGGAAATTTTTCTTTCGCCTCTTTTCTTCCTTGCATAGCTTCCATCCGCTTATAAATGGATGGATATAAATGGATGGATCTCCCGCCCTCTAACCGGAGTGATTATTTCTAGCGGATAGGACCCTCCAAAGCAGCTCTCACGCTCACGCTAAAAAACCACACATCTTTGTGCTTTTTATGAGTCTGGAGGGAAATTCCGCGTCAAGCTATGCTAACATAACCTCGAACCTCACCTTGCACGAGGAGTCACGGCGCGTCGTTCACCATCCATCATACACGTCTCTTCAGTGGTGGTTTGGTGCATGGATCACCAGCAAAGGCTTACCAGCGAAGGAGCGGGAGAAGTGAATAAAGAAATAAAGAAATGAAGAAATAGAGAAGAAGATCCTTAAATTTTGAAGTTAGAATATCTATCTATCTCTCTCACACCAATTTCGGTCTCGGCAACGTCGTCGCGCCTCGTCAACCAGGCGTTTTTGGCTGATGTGGCAACGCCGCACGGTCGATTTTTCGACGTTCGCCACCAGAGTGCAGCACCATCACCTTATGACGATCGGTAACACTGGCTTGCGTGTCTCAACTGCTCAACAGATGCCGCTACAATCATGAACAACTTATTAAGCGCGAAGTTTTAAAATATCTAATGAGTGTGGCTCACCTTTCTTTTAATATATATACAATATTATTTGATTACCGACTATTTAATATTTATTATAATAGTTTTTAATTATTGCACGCCTGCGTAGAGATTAGTAGTTTTTAAGTTATTTTAATTTATTTAAATATCTGACAACACGTAGACTTTTTAAGTAATTTTCTGACTAGACGTAGATCTACTCTACTCTTTTTGAGATCTTGGCTGACCACTTCGATAGCTAACTACTTAATTTTTACACTATGTCTTCCTCATCGTGTAGCAAGTGTAAGAAAATTTACCGCAAAGACGGGATTGTGCGCAGGTGTAAAATATGTAATAAGAATTACCATAATAATTGTCGTGTCATGAAGTTAGATGGCGCTGCGTATATCTGCATTGACTGTGATAAAGAAAAGAAAGCGAAAAACAAGAGTTTATCTGCAGATAACAGCGGTTTAAATGCCACGAGCGTTGATCCTTCACCAAGTAGTGCAGATGTGGGTGGCGGGCTCACTGCATCGACACCCACGGTTACTTCTGCAAAGACTAGTGTTAGTACTAGTACCATGATCAACGCTTCTAGCATATCGGACTCAATGCGTTATTGTACTCTACCGTCATCTATGCTCGACCTGTTCGATAAACAGTTTGAGTTACTTACAAGAACAGGGAACGATCACTATTCTTCTCTAGTGAAAAAACTTGATGCTATCGGCAATGTCCCAGCATCAGCACTAGCAGCTGAAATGCTAGTCGATAAACTGACTGCTCAGGTTTTGTTGTTAGAAAAGAAAATAGATGTGCAGACTTCCCAGCTGGAGGGGCTGCATCAAGATCGGTTGCTGTTACAAAGCGAAAATCAACTGTTGAAAGACCAGCTTCAAACGCTGATGCATAAAATTGAGGTTATGGTTGCCAGCTCGAGCAGTACACGTAGTAATAACGCGGAAATTGACACCATTCCTGACGCTAACGAGTCACACATTCTAGTCTCGCTTAGAGACATCGACGGGTCGATGTCAAGTAGTTGTAAAAATAATGATAATAATAATAATATGGTTAAGTCTGTACATAGTAGGGTTAGTAATAATGATAGTATTAATAATACTTTGAATAACAAAGTAGACTATGATAATGCTCGTTCTGCTCCATTAGGCAGCGTCCTGCCGGCGGACTTTGACGAGTTTCGCACACAGAGTCGTCGCCGTCGAACTCGGTGCCAAAGTTCTAAAAACGTAAATCTTACTGACCGGAACAGGTATTGTTCAACGTTGAACGGGATGAATAGTGGCGAAGAATCGGCGGAAATAATTATTACTAATATTTTTGGAGGTTCCGAATCGCAGCGTGAGGACGTAGTCCATGCCATCCTTACCACTGTTCTACCGTCCATCGTGAGGGAAGACTTAATGTCTATACGCCTGCTTCGATCGGAAAGACAGACCGTTGTGAACCAACCCGCGAACAAATACCAGCGTCGACGATCCCCGTGCCGTGTAGTCAACAGCGACGCCCGCACTACACATTTATGGTATATATAGATATACTTTTACACGGGTAGGGCGTCGGTTTTGGTTGCACTGTCCCCGTGGGTTGTCTACTTTTCTCGTAGCAGCTTGGTAACTGAGATTATGAGGGCCAAAAGTAGATTTACAGCATTTAGCACTAAGGATGTTAACGTAACGCTTTTGAATCAGGACACGAGTAATAGCCTTATTAGAAGTAAAATTTTTATTAATGAACTTTTAAGTAAAGAATCTTTTACTCATTTCAACACCTTAAAATCTATTGCTCGTGGTTTAAGCTTCAAATATTTTTGGCATAGGGGCGGTCGTTTCCTGGTTAAGAAGCGAGACGGTGAATCGGTGCATGAGATCACTTCGGCTGCGGATCTGCACGCATTATCTGCATCTTTCGGTAATGAGGCTAGCGATAGCGTTAATGCGGCGGTAACACAAAATACCTGTAATCTAGTCACTGTTACACCGGAAACGTCAAGAACGTCGAACTTAATTTCTGGTGATGGAATTTGACTACGCGGGGACGTAGCAATAGAGGTGGATGCTGGGGGACTAAGGGCGGGCTTCCTCAATGCAACATCGCTTAGTAAGCATATGAGTATGTTTTCGTCAGTTCCTTGTGACTGCTCGTCCTTTCTATCATATATTCGGCGTGGCTGAGACGCGTTTCGGGGATGGCGATGATGTTGGCGTTCAGATCGACGGGTTCTCGTCAATTAGGCAGAACAGGAATAATAAAGGAGGAGGGGTGGTTCTTTACGTACGTAATTCTTGTAAAGCAACGGTGCTGTGCTCCTCAAAAACTACGTTAGATAAAGGCAAACCAGATATCCCTGAATATTTGATGTGTAAAATTCAGCAAGGCAACCATCCGCCAATTTTCGTGGCCGTCATATATCGACCTCCAGGGATTTCATTCACTGACGATTCTGACCTAATACAGAACCTGACGACTTATTCGATAGGGTACGATCACCGGATTGTAATGGGAGATCTGAACGCGAACATGTTGTCGACATCTCAGGAAGCGTCGTTTGTTAGAGAGTTAATTTGTGAATTAAACCTTAAATTAGTTGATCATGGCGCGACTCACCACGTCGGAGAATCTCACACTTGGATTGATATGATCTTCACTGACGACAATGATGTGGTGCTTGATGCGAACAACATGATGGCGACCTTTCCGAGTAAACATAATATAATTGATGTCACAATCGACATCCAAACTTCAAAGTCCCCAGCTCTCAATAACTTTTCATATAGGGATTTTAAGTCTATTAGGCAGGAGGAACTTCTATCCCTCCTTACTGCTTGTGATTGGTCGCCCATCAGTTGCTCAGATAAGAATATTGATAGTAAGTTAGAACATCTTAGCCACAACATCTTGGCGATCATCGACGAACTTGCCCCTCTGAAACAGTTCACACTGAAGAAGAAATGTCTCCCTCCTTGGGTGGATGTCGAGCTGAAAGAACTCTATAATCAGCGTGATGCTGTTCGACGGCGCTACAAACGGACTCGGGACAATAAGTTGTGGCAGGAGTTCCAGTCTCTCGCAGCTCAAGCAGAACAGCGCACAGTTGAAATGCGAGAGGCTTTTATTCAGAGCAGAATTTTTGACGCTCTGGATAATAACAAATATATCTGGAAAGAACTTCGGCACCTTGGACTGTTACCAAAGGCTAAAGAGGAGCTGCATGGTTTCACTCCGGATGAATTAAACATCCACTTTGCTGGGGTCTCTGTCTCTCAAACGGAGCATGACAAAAATCTAGATAACATCTTATCGACGGCCAGCAATGATGGCTTCACTTTTCGTGAAGTTACCTTCTCGGACGTTGTTCTGGCCGTTGCTCATTTCTCGTCACAGGCAAAGGGCGAAGACGAAATCCCCCAAAAGTCTAGTGGGGTTTTTCCCGGGACCTGGAAGAAGGCTCATCTGGTGCCTCTAAAGAAGACGGCAATTCCATCTGCCGTCTCGGACTTTCGTCCAATAGCCCTGTTGAGTTTTCTCTCCAAGGTCTTGGAAAAGATCGTCCACGAGCAGATTTCAGAGTTCATATCATCCAAGAAAATCCTTGATCCACGTCAAACTGGCTTTCGATAACATCATAGTACGCAAACAGCACTACTGAGTCTGTCAGAGGAGATTCGTGATGGTATTAATAGCAAGAAACAGCTGCTTACTATACTCCTAATGTTTGATTTCAGTAAGGCGTTCGACACTATTTCGCCCACTAAATTACTTCGTAAGCTGATCAGAATGGGGTTTTCTGGGTCCATAGTCCTGTGGATCAAGTCATATATTACAGGTCGTAACCAGCGAGTGGTTACAAAATCTAATGGGGAATCTGATTGGTGCACAACCAATCTTGGCATTCCACAGGGCTCGGTTCTTGGGCCCCTTCTGTTCAGCCTTTATATTAATGATCTTGGAGACATACTAGCTGCTTTCAAAAATCCCCAGGGTGAATTATCGGATGGTGTCGAGCATTTGCTTTCTGCTGATGATTTACAAACCTATACGCAGGTTGCGAGAGACGATCTTCAGATAGGCATTGATCGCCTGTCAGCTGTGGCGCAAGCAGTGTCGGCTTGGGCTTCTGAGAATGCCCTTCACCTAAATGTCGGGAAGACTAAAGCTATAATTTTTGGGTCGGATTACAATATTAATAAATTGAAGGAATTGCACCTTCCAGGCATTGAGGTGCAGAATAACGTTTTTATTCCCTTTGCCGATACTGTAACTAACCTCGGTGTTGTTATGGATTCTAAATTAACATGGAAACCGCAAGTGGATGCAGTTAGTCGGAAGGTTGACAGAGCCTTATATGGACTCAGATCTTTTAGATCCTGCACCACCGAAGCGTTACGCAAACAGCTCGCAGGTGCTCTTGTTGTCTCTCACTTAGATTATTGCTCTCTTGTATACCTAAACGTATCAGGTGAGCTGCAGACCAGGCTTCAAAGGTTGCAAAACTCCTGTGTGAGATATATATGTGGTGTTAGAAAGGATGAGCATGTCTCTCCCTACAGGAGGAAACTCGGCTGGTTGACTGTGGAGATAAGAAGGGAGTATTTTGCGGCGGTAATGCTTTATAAAGCAGTTGTCATGGGACAGCCTCCGTACCTTGCGGCCTTTTTTGAACAAAATGAGTCTAGAACCTGAGGTAGGAATCCCAAGGAAATAAAAATTCCAGGGTCGCGTACTGATGTTGGCCTGTACTCCTTCAGAGCCCAAGGTGCTCGCCTCTGGAATTCGCTCCCCCGCGCTATTAGGCATCTTCCGTCTCTAAATAAATTTAAAACGGCAATACGTAGGCATATTATTGAAACCTGCGACGAACGAAATGTGTTCTGTGATAAAAATTAACTGTGTTATACTGCTAAGTAATTAATTAATTAAGGTTCTATATTGTGACGTGATAGTTAAGACTACTGACATAAACTGTGCATTTATAATAAGCCTATGCGATGGAATCTAACGATGAATCTGTGATATGGATACAAATTTAATTTAATGTATCGAAACTATGTATATATGATGTATATTTTTGACTTGTGCAAAATAAATCTTAATCTATCTATCTATCTATAGATACTACTGTCTTATATATATATTTTATTTTTAATATATCGATGTCTATATGCATATTTTGAAAAAAAATCTATGTCCTTAACTCACAATATATGGCGTCTATCAGAGATTATCGCCGAATCTTTTTGGAACATAATTTTTATTTTTAAATGTTTAAATAAACAAAATCTTACGGGTCGTCTTACTCCCAGGTAATTAACTGATTCTGTCAATTAGTTATTTGTTTTAGCAGCAATCTCCTCTATTGATGGCTAGTCGCTAAGACGCCGCCGCGTGAATAGAGTATGAGGGACTGCGGCTAATCGTCTTTCAATTCTTGAAATCATTCAGGAATTTATAGGACCCGAAATAAGAACAGTAGGATTAAAAATGACAACTTAATTACTAATTTATTTTCTATCAATCAAACGTCTATTTACAAGGTATTTACATTATGTCCCATACCGATCGATTGTTCAGGCGTCCGCGTTCCAGCTGCGTGCTGGAATAAATTTGCCTAGCTGACCCACGGATCACGCACGTTTGCATAATCCCATCGCAGAACATTGTATGCTCGAGCAGCACTTTGCTGCCGGCGGATATCTCCGCAAAATTCGAGAGACAGAGAACAATAGATGCGTAAAGTACTGGTGGTTCAACGTAGCCCGTGCTTAATACATTCCGCTAGAACAATTCACTCTTGTACTCACTCTTACTATCATCCTTCCATTCCTTCTATTTAGGCTCGCTGTGGTTGCAGTCCCAGCCGCGGGCGCCTCCGTGCATTACATCCCTACTGATCGTATGCATTGATCAGTGAAGCTTCGAGTCCCGATCGGAGTCACTGGGCTGGCTTCGCGTCGTTCTGCTATCGCGGCGTGGCACATATACCTCGCATAGTTAAGCTGCAGAGATCGAAGGTAGGCGACGCGCAACAGACCGGGTTTCGCTTCCTTGCCTTAGCTCGAGCCTTGCGGATTCTACCTCGACTTCCCCTCGCCCTGTTTTTTCCACGCCATACCTCTCGCCCCCCCCCCCCCTCTCTCTCTGTCTCTCTCTCTCTCTCTCTCTCTCTCTCTCTTTCATGCCATCCTGTTTCTACCGGCCCGCTGTAACGCGATACTCCTGAATTCTCGCATCGCGGCGCGGTGTGTGTGTGTGTGTGTATGTGTGCGTGTATGCGTGCGTGAGTGCATGCGTGAATGAATATTTGTAGAAATTAAGGGGCCAGTTTATCATTTCAACGACTTTTTTCAAGATTTTTTTTTCATAGAAGAATTTATTTTATTATTTCAAACTTTTTACATGTTAAAAAGAAGATCTTAAAAAGCTATAAAATTTATTTTCTTTTGTGGAAAATCTTACTGCTATGGCTGCCTGAAATTGTCCCTACTCCAAACTGTCTGTCGCGATAACTCAACTTTGGAGCGTCTGAAATAAAAAATTTAAAAATATTATTCAAAAGTAAACTTGTCGCTATCGTCCGAACTACAATTATCCGTATCCGATTAAAAAAAATTGCGGACTTTTTAAATTTTCGACCCTTTTTTTAAACGTATATTATTTAAAAAAATTAAGTAAATATTAACCAATAATTATAATTCTAGTTCGAACCATAGCTATACGTGTGCAGAATATGCCCTAATTTCAGCTTGATCGGTCCAATAGTTTCTTTTTTAGGATGTCAAGAAGGTCGAAAAACGTTGTTTTGAGAAAAACGCGATTAACTTTTTTCCCGATAATATGATGTTTCTTACGTATTTTTTTTAAATAAAAGGTTCTTACCGTCAATCAGCGATGTCTGCTCCATCTATTAATCCTTCAGCTAAGTTGAAATGTTGGTTTTCCTACATTCGAGCGTTTATGATAGCTACCCTTTGCTCCTTACAAGCTTCCCCGCTGCGCCAAGAGGAAGTCGAAATACGCACTCTTGGTCTACATTTACTTCAAATTCTGGGTCTGTTTTGGAATTTCTTTTAGCCGATGCACTTGTATGGCTTGTGTCATCTTCGTATGTATGTCGATTACTGTGAAATGATATTCTTTTACGATCTGCTATTGTATTCCGTAAACTCGTACTTTTTCTATCCATCTTACACGATTTTCGATGCGCACTTTCACAACAGAATAACGGTTTCTAGAGAGATATACTAACTGTATGCATCGTTTCTCAGTGGAATCTTACACTATACTATTTCAAAATAGTAACAGCATTGAGCGACTACCCAAAATTTATAAAGCGGGGTCGGAGAAGCAGGTATACACGGCAGCTGTATGCTTGACGCACCAAGTGTACGCCTAGCGCGCTCGAGACCCTTCCATTGTTTCGCATTTTTCGACCTGTTCTCGAACTTTCTGATCGAAATTTTAGTTTCTATAGCATTTCTACATATATTTACACAAGAATCTGTGGTTTTTGAAAAATCGATTTTTCGAAAAGTGGTAGACTGACCCCTTAAACTGTTTTAATAAACTAAGAGTGGTAGGCTTCATTTTTAGGTACTAGAAAACACCTCCCAAAGCCTTGTCAAAATCCGAGTTTCTCAAGGTCGGTGTTATCCTTGTAAGTCGATTTCGATTCATGATTGGTCATTTAAATGGCGTTGTTGAATTAAAAAAAATGGTGGATGCTACATTAATTAAATCACTTTTTAAGAGCGATTTTTGCTTCTGTAATGTTATCTTAAGGCTTTTGTAATGTTATATTATGGCTTCTTTAATATTATTAGGATCTGATACGGGGGCGTGGCATATATAAATATATTGTCAAGGACGAGCGTATGGCTCTCCGTGGCAGTTCCTTATCGCGGAGCGGATGCGCGAAAGACGCGCACTCAGCTCTGTCCAAAACTGCTCCAATGATCTCGCGCGCAAAAGTACAGTGCTTGCACCTTTTGCGCGCGGGAACGCTCGCGACGGTCGCGATGCGACCGCGAGCGGGCCAACAGATACTCGGCGATATTCACGGCGAGAGGTGCTCGGGATGAATAAAGCTGTACGTTACTAAAGACTCTGTCTCCTTGATTCCTGCGCGCCTTTCTGGCGACACAGGAAGATCCCACCAACCATCCGTCACATTTGGCATCCCTTGTGGACCTGTGTGGAATCGAGGACTATCTTCAGCAGGCCCCTAGACGGCGAACAACCGGCCATCGCAGAGCATAAAAAAAAATAAAGAAAAAACTCGCCATCCGTCATCGAGAGCGCAGTGGTTCCGGAGAGCAACCGGCCGACGAAACACAAGCAAGCAGCGATCAGCGCTGACCACTGGCAATAAGTCGCAAGCCTACACCAGGCCATCTAAGCCTATCGGGGCCACCGAAGCCCATCGGGGCCACCTAAGCCCACCTGGGCCAACGCGCGCAAGACAGCCGACAATCACAGAGCAGTCGCAGCAGCAGGTAGCAGCCGTCTTCACACGTCATCACCAGCAACACCGACGATGCGCAGCCACATCGTATTCTTCGCTGCAATTCTGTAAGTCGACTTTTTGTCCTAGCGCGCAGCTTCGCGAAAATTTTTAACTTATTCGTGCGAACGATTTGAAAATGGCCTCCGGTAAATTCGATTTATTATGCGACGCGACGGATCCTACTGCACAGTCCGAGAGAGGAGCGGTGAACCGAGCTCCACGTGACTCCGAAATAGTCGCGCGCGAAGACCGTGTAATAGAAAAAATTTTAAAACGCCTAAGTAAATTTGACCTTGCATTGCGTAGCCTGCTAATTCAAGGCAAATGGTCGCGCGAGTTGCATACATCAGGAGACCCAGCGAGCAATAGGAACATAGTCAAGCGCGCCGAAAAAGTGCTAAAACAGTTAGGCAACCTCAGCCTCGAGGTACGCAGGGCGCTATTGCGCAGCGAGATCGAGCTTTCATCTCGTACCTCGGTTCAAGCCAAAGCGAGAATGCGAGAACAAAATTGCACGAAAGCAGAAATGAGCGCATCGTCGGCGAGCGCGATCTAGCCGCGGAGAAAGCTGTGAGGGCGGACCAGCATCCACCAACAATCGATGCATTGGTAGATTTACATTCAGCAGGTGCAATCGGGAACAGTGTCGAGAAAGAACCGTCTGAAACTGGTCGCCAGCTAGAGGAAAGGCTAGCACGGCTCCGCGACATTGCGAGATCCCCGTCGGAAAGCGGCTCCGCCGACTCCAGATCGTCCGTAAGCGAGCGCGGCAGCGACGTGGAAAATTCGTTTTATGGTGACCTAGAGGTCCCAGAATGGTGGGCCATAACCGATAAGTGCAACGACGGAGTAACGAATTTACTCGGAATAAAAAATATAGTTTAGAAAAACGGAGATTCGGAATTAACGCACGCAGACCCCACAAAAATCAGATCACAGAAAAATCACGAAACGAGCAGCGAGCGCGACAGAGTCAAGCACACTACGACACGGGCGATTAAAGGAAACTTTGGCGAAAACGCAAATAGTAATCGTAAAAATCGAAGCGCGCAGCACGAGCTTAGTCCAAGAGAGCGGAGCGTGCAGAGCGCACGGAGGAATACAGAGCGGTCCAGGAAAACAGATGGCTCGAAAATTCTCAGCCAGCAGGAGCACGTACGTCCCACATTACTCGCGTTGATCGAGAAGACTGTCAAGCGAACGTTGGACAACCATCAAAATCGCCACATGAGGCGACAAACGTTCGGGAGCGACGACTCTGCAAGCGATAGCGAGCCTGAATCACTCGTTGAAGAGCGCAAAATATTTCAGGAAGTTCGCGCAAAAATAAGAAAGAAGCAGCATCCGATTTCGCCGTCCCCATTCCATAAAAGCATTGACGGACGCAGCGGTTCGGATAGCGAGGACGATCGCGCTTCGGTTCGTACCCGGAACTCGCTTAAATATCGAGAGGTACCGAAAAGCGCACCGGTGAACGAATCGCACAGATTTACGAGAAATGCGTGCGCGAATGCAAGGCGCAACGAGGAGCGCACAATACACCCACATAGCCGCACAGCGCGTCTCGAGAGCGGCGCGATAAGAGCATTCAGCGGCGCAGCTGCGATTCCAGCCGGGCGCTAGATGCATGCAGGCGCTCAGCGTGGCCCGAGTCGCGATAGCAGCGGCATAGCGAACGACTTTATAGCCGCGGGCGCCAAACCCACGCCAGTGGTAACTGTGATGGAAGAAGCGACGGGAACTTTAAATGCAAAAAAGAGCAATTCCGTCCCAATCGCGACCCGCAGCACAGCAGCAGTAGCGATCGCAGCAGCCATCGGCATCACAAGCACAGCAAGCGACGACGCGGATCCGAGCGAAAATCTTTCTCGTATAATGTCGACTCAAGCAACGATAGCGGAAGTGAATCAGTGCATAGCGACCGGAGTAGCGACAGGCACCGTCGGCGACAAGGATTCGGCGGAAAAGTTTCGTTCACCCAAGCAGTAGATTTATTGCCAACGTTCGACGGCAACCCAGATAAATTAAATTTATTTTGCCAGTCGGTCCGACAGCTACGCGATTCGTTCGGCCCCGAATTAGAGAAGTTGTTAATAATAGCCTTGGCTAACAAATTAACGGGAAAAGCAGCTGACGGCTATCAAGCCAAACTAACCAGCTATAAGTCGGTAAGGCAGCTTTTGGACGACCTCACAATACAATTCGGCAATATAGGAATTGCCGATGAGGCGCAGGCCCAGATAAAGATACTGCAGCAGGAAGAATGCAAAAACTCCACAACCGATTGCTGACGATAGTCGAATCCGCACCGGACCTGTCGAAGCATGACAAGGAAACACGAAAGTGTTACGCCGGTGAGGACGCCCTGCAGCAATTCATGTTCGGGCTAAAAGCACCGCTTGACCATCAAGTGCGTATTCAAGGGCCAAGGTCACTGAACGAGGCGATAAGATTCGCGCTAGAATTCGAAGGGAAATAAAGCGCGCGCCGATCAAGACTAGGCCAACTATCAGAAGGCGTGACGGCGCCGCTCCCTCCTTCCCGCGACGCTACGCAGCCGAGCGGCAGGCAGACAGCCACCGACACAGTGCAAATGCGCCGAGCAGTAGGTGATAACACTTGCAGCTGCAATCCGTCGTCAAGGTCAAACGAATCAGATAACTTATGCACATAAGCAGATCGTCCACCTGTTAAAGCGTATTGCGAATATTGTGAGCAACCGACGCATAAAACCAGCGACTGCTGGAAGCTGCAAAAAGATGCACAAAATAAAGTAATAAGGAATCCTTGGATGGTTAACAATCGAAGCAACGAAAAACGCAATTTCAACAATGCGAGAAACCGGACCAACTATAAGGGCACCAATAATAATGGGAGCAATAATAAACACTGGCAGTGGCACTCAGCGTAATGACGAGAAGGTCGACACTGTTAGTACCGGTGACAGCAGCGGCAATAAGCAGCCGCCGAGCGTCGAGCCGATGCTTAATAAGCAGGGTTTAAACTAGCTGCACGCTCGATGCGTTCCTCAAACGCCGAGCGTGAAGAACAAGCAAAACCAAAAAGCAAAATAGTAAAAGAAGCAGTAAAAATCAAGTTCTTGACTGCGGGTCGTCAACCGCCAATAGTAAACATCGATTGCCCCCAATTGAAGTATAGACAGGGCAACTTTTATGCTGATTCAGGAGCCGACATTTCCGTCGTCAAGGCTGGGCATTTAGAGCCCAACAACCCAATAGACAGGCAGAAAATTATAGAGATAAAAGGAGTCACTCCGGGAGCCTCTTATACCTTGGGTCAGGCCGAAGTAGCATTACAAGGTCATAAGTGCACAGTGCACGTAGTATCCAACGATTTCCCCACAGAGAATGCGGGAATAATCGGATGGGATATAATAGACCATTACGAAGGTTGCGTAGATGCAGCCACAAAAAGCCTTAGACTCGGCAGTTCGTCCATACAGTTTGAGACGAATGAGAGACTAACTGTGCCACCGAAAGTAAAAATGATAATCAGTGCCAGGGTTGCAAGCAACGACGTAAAAATAGGTTGGGTTCCACTCATGAATTTGCATACAGATTTACTATTTGGAAATTTTATTGCCGAAGTTAGGAACGGCAGAGTCTATGCAGAGTGCATAAATATTGGCGACGAGGAGAACTCAATTAGCGCACCGACTGTTAGATTACAGGAATGCGAAACGAGCGTAGAGAACCCGCTCTATCAAGCCGACGAGGACGGCACAGCTGACAAGGCAGCTGATTATTCGACATGCTTGACACGCATATACGAGGCAGATAAGCAAAGAGAAAAGTATAAAGAAGTAAGGAACCTAAACGCCAATCTGCTGCACAACAGTGATCTGCGCAAAGAGAGGGTACAGAAAATCCTAGAGCTGGCAGATTTAGAAGGATGCAATGAAGCAGAGATTGGTTACTTTACAGAAATCATCGACGAGTGCGCAGGAGTTTTTGGCATCGAAGAAGAGCCTCTTTCTGCGACTCACTTGATCCAGATCAGAATCGAACTTAAATCGAACAAGATAATTCGATCAGATAGATTCCGATTTCCACCAGCCCCGCAGGCGAACGGCCCCGCCAACAACAGCGATAGGTCCGAGAGCGTCGATAGTCGCGTAACAGTCGCAGCAACCGATGATAATCTGAAGCGTTACGTCGTTGCCAACGCACAGTCGCCTCGTGAGAAGCCACCATGGGCAGCTCTGGATGGCCAGTTGCCACCTCCGTTCGTCCACTTAAAAGCCAGACAATCGGATAAACAAGCATAGGACAGTTGTTTTTTTTTTATTGTTTTTTTTACGCGGCCCCGGACGAGCCGCGCCGCGAAATAAACACAAGCCTAAGCGAATAATTTTGAATGAAATGATAATCAACTTCAAAAACTAGAGCGAAAAACAATCGTAGAACGTGAATCCTTTTTCAATTTAAGGGCAAACGAGAAAATAAAGCTGCGCGCTTATAAGAGGAAAAGCGACCTTAAGCGCAAATGTCGAATTATATATTATTTATGTTCAGTAAGTTTAAGATTTCTTAGTATAATTTTTACTGTACAAATCATACCGTTTCTTCATCTTAAAACACATCCGGCGTGTTATAAATAATTATAATTATTACAGTTAAGCACAACTTTACTAAAAACTAAACAAGAAACCGTAAAAAAAAAGTAAGGTAAATGTCAATGATATTGATAAAGAAAAGTTACAAAACTTATTAGAGAGTGACAAACACGAACAAGAATTTAAATAATGTTAATAATTTTGAGAAAATAACAAGAGAAGTTACTAAGTTTATCAAAATTCGTAAATTTTAAAATCCGGGAAAGTTTTAAAATTCAGAAAATTTTAGAATCCTGAAAGTTTTAAAATTCAGAAAATTTTAAAATCAAAAATTTTTAAATTCAGAAAATATTAAAATTTAGAAAGTTTTAAAGTTCAGAAAATTTTAAAATCAGAAAGTTTTAAAATTTAGAAAATGGTTAAATTCAGAAAATTTTGAAATTCAATAATTTTTGAATTCTTAAAGTTTTAAAGTTCAGAAAATTTTAAAATTCAGAAAATGGTGAAATTCAGTAAATTATGAAATCCAAAAAATTTTTAAATTCAGAAAATTTTAAAATTCAAAAAATTTTAAAAGTCAGAAAATTTTAAAATTTAGAAAGTTTTAAAAATCAGAAAAATTTAGAATCTTGAAAGTTTTCAGATTCAGAAAATTTTAAAATCAAAAAGTTTTATAATTCAGAAAATATTAAAATTTAGAAAGTTTTAAAGTTCAGAAAATTTTAAAAGTAAGAAAATTTTTAAAATTCAGAAAATTTTTAATTCAGAAAATTGTTAAAAACAGAAAATTTTAAAAGTAATGATATTTATAAAGAAAAGTTACAAAACTTGTTAGAGAGTGACAAACACGAACAAGAGTTTAAATAAATGTTAATAATTTCGAGAAAATAACAAGAGAAGTTACTAAGTTTATAAAAATTCGTAAATTTTAAAATCCGGGAAAGTTCTAAAATTCAGAAAATTTTAGAATCCTGCAAAATTTTAAAATTTAGAAAATTTTAAAATCAAAAAGTTTTAAAATTTAGAAAATATTAAAATTTAGAAAGTTTTAAAGTTCAGAAAATAGAGTGTTTTAAAATTCAGAAAATGGTTAAATTCAGAAAATTTTTAAATAAAATAATTTTAGAATTCTGAAAGTTTTGAAATTCAGGAAATTTTAAAAATCCGTTTTAAAATTCAGAAAATATTGAAATTCAGAAAGTTTTAAAGTTTAGAAAATTTTAAAATTCAGAAAATGGTTAAATTCAGTAAATTATGAAATCCAAAAAAATTTTAAATTCAGAAAATTTTAAAATTCAAAAAATTTTAAAAGTCAGAAAATTTTAAAATTTAGAAAGTTTTAAAAATCAGAAAAATTTAGAATCCTGAAAGTTTTCAAATTCAGAAAATTTTAAACCAAAAAGTTTTATAATTCAGAAAATATTAAAATTTAGAAAGTTTTAAAGTTCAGAAAATTTTAAAAGTAAGAAAATTTTTAAATTCAGGAAATTTTTAAATTCAGAAAATTGTTAAAATCAGAAAATTTTAAAAGTAATGATATTTATAAAGAAAAGTTACAAAACTTGTTAGAGAGTGACAAACACGAACAAGAGTTTAAATAAATGTTAATAATTTCGAGAAAATAACAAGAGAAGTTACTAAGTTTATAAAAATTCGTAAATTTTAAAATCCGGGAAAGTTCTAAAATTCAGAAAATTTTAGAATCCTGCAAAATTTTAAAATTCAGAAAATTTTAGAATCCTGAAAGTTTTAAAATTCAGAAAATTTTAAAATCAAAACTTTTTAAATTCAGAAAATATTAAAATTTAGAAAGTTTTAAAGTTCAGAAAATTTTAAAATCAGAAAGTTTTAAAATTTAGAAAATGGTTAAATTCAGAAAATTTTGAAATTCAATAATTTTTGAATTCTGAAAGTTTTGAAATTCAGGAAATTTTAAAAATAAGTTTTAAAATTCAGAAAATATTGAAATTACAGAAAATTTTAAAATTCAAAAAATTTTTAAATTCAGAAAATTGTTAAATTCAGAAAATTTTAAAAGTAATGATATTTATAAAGAAAAGTTACAAAACTTATTAGAGAGTGACAAACACGAACAAGAGTTTAAATAAATGTTAATAATTTCGAGAAAGTAACAAGAGAAGTTACTAAATTTATCAAAATTCGTAAATTTTAAAATCCGGGAAAGTTTTAAAATTCAGAAATTTTTAGAATCCTGAAAGTTTTTAAATTCAGAAAATTTTAAAATCAAAAAGTTTTAAAATTCAGAAAATTTTAGAATCCTGCAAATTTTAAAATTCAGAAAATTTTAGAATTCAGCATATTTTAAAATTCAGAAAATTTTAGAATCCTGCAAATTTTAAAATTCAGAAAATTTTAGAATCCTGCAAATTTTAAAATTCAGATAATTTTAGAATCCTGCAAATTTTAAAATTCAGAAAATTTTAGAATCCTGCAAATTTTAAAATTCAGAAAATTTGAAAATCAATAAGTTTTGAAATTCAGAAAATGGTTAAATTCATAAAATATTGAAATTCAATAATTTTGGAATTCTGAAAATTTTAAAATTCCGGAAATTTTAAAATTCAGACAATTTTAAAATTCAGGAAATATTTTAATTCAGAAAATTGTTAAATTCAGAAAATTTTAAAAGTAATGATATTTATAAAGAAAAGTTACAAAACTTATTAGAGAGTGACAAACACGAACAAGAGTTTAAATAAATCTTAATAATTTTGGAAAATAACAAGAGAAGTTACTAAGTTTATCAAAATTCGTAAATTTTAAAATCCGAGAAAGTATAAAATTCAGAAAATTTTAAACTTCAGAAAATTTTAAAATTCAGGAAATTTTAAAATTCAGAAAATTGTTAAATTCAGAAAATTTTAAAAGTAATGATATTTTTAAAGAAAAGTTACAAAACTTATTAGAGTGACAAACATCAACAAGAGTTTAAATAAATGTTAATAATTTCGAGAAAATAACAAGAGAAGTTACTAAATTCAGAAAATTTAAGAATCCTGAAAGTTTTAAAATTCAGAAAATTTTAACATCAGAAAGTTTTAAAATTTAGAAAATATTAAAATTCAGAAAGTTTTAAAGTTCAGATAATTTTAAAATTCAGAAAGTTTTAAAATTCAGAAAATGGTTAAATTCATAAAATATTGAAATTCATTAATTTTGGGATCTGAAAGTTTTTAAATTCGGGAAATTTTAAAATTCAGAAAATTTTAAAATTCAGGAAATTTTTAAATTCAGAAAATTGTTAAATTCAGAAAATTTTAAAAGTAATGATATTTATAAAGAGAAGTTACAAAACTTATTAGAGAGTGACAAACACGAACAAGAGTTTAAATAAATGTTAATAATTTTGAGAAAATAACAAGAGAAGTTACTAAGTTTATCAAAATTCGTAAATTTTAAAATCCGGGAAAGTTTTAAAATTCAGAAAATTTTAGAATCCTGAAAGATTTAAAATTCAGAAAATTTTAGAATCCTGAAAGTTTTAAAATTCAGAAAATTTTAAAATCAAAATGTTTTAAAATTCAGAAAATATTAAAATTTAGAAAGTTTTAAAGTTCAGAAAATTTTAAAATCAGAACGTTTTAAAATTCAGAAAATGGTTAAATTCAGAAAATTTAGAAATTCAATAATTTTGGAATTCTGAAAGTTTTGAAATTAAGGAAATTTTAAAAATCAGTTTTAAAATTTAGAAAATATTGAAATTCAGATAGTTTTAAAGTTCAGAAATTTTTAAAATTCAGAAAGTTTTAAAATTCAGAAAATGGTTAAATTCATAAAATATTGAAATTCATTAATTTTGGAATTCTGAAAGTTTTTAAATTCGGGAAATTTTAAAATTCAGAAAATTTTAAAATTCAGGAAATTTTTAAATTCAGAAAATTGTTAAATTCAGAAAATTTTAAAAGTAATGATATTTATAAAGAGAAGTTACAAAACTTATTAGAGAGTGACAAACACGAACAAGAGTTTAAATAAATCTTAATAACTTTGAGAAAATAACAAGAGAAGTTACTAAGTTTATCAAAATTCGTAAATTTTAAAATCCGAGAAAGTATAAAATTCAGAAAATTTTAGAATATAGAAAGTTTTAAAATTCAGAAAATTTTAACATCAGAAAGTTTTAAAATTCAGAAAATATTATAATTTGGAAAGTTTTAAAGTTCAGAAAATTTTAAAATCAGAACGTTTTAAAATTCAGAATATGGTTAAATACAGTAAATTTTGAAAGTAATGATATTTATAAAGAAAAGTTATAAAACTTATTAGAGAGTGACAAACACGAACAAGAATTTAAATAATGTTAATAATTTTGAGAAAATAACAAGAGAAGTTACTAAGTTTATCAAAATTCGTAAATTTTAAAAAAAGGGAAAGTTTTAAAATTCAGAAAATTTTAGAATCCTGCAAATTTTAAAATTCAGAAAATTTTAAAATCAAAAAGTTTTAAAATTTAGAAAATATTAAAATTTAGAAAGTTTTAAAGTTCAGAAAATAGAGTGTTTTAAAATTCAGAAAATGGTTAAATTCAGAAAATTTTTAAATAAAATAATTTTAGCATTCTGAAAGTTTTGAAATTCAGGAAATTTTAAAAATCCGTTTTAAAATTCAGAAAATATTAAAATTCAGAAAGTTTAGAGTTCAGAAAATTTTAAAATTCAGAAAATGGTTAAATTCAGTAAATTTTGAAATTCAAAACAATTTAGAATTCTAAAAGTTTTATAATTCAGAAAATTTTAGAATCCTGCAAGTTTTAAAATTCAGAAAATTTTAAAATCAAAACTTTTTAAATTCAGAAAATATTAAAATTTAGAAAGTTTTAAAGTTCAGAAAATTTTGAAATCAGAAAGTTTTAAAATTTAGAAAATGGTTAAATTCAGAAAATTTTGAAATTCAATAATTTTTGAATTCTGAAAGTGTTGAAATTCAGGAAATTTTAAAAATAAGTTTTAAAATTCAGAAAATATTGAAATTCAGAAAATTTTAAAATTCAAAAAAATTTTAAATTCAGAAAATTGTTAAATTCAGAAAATTTTAAAAGTAATTATATTTATAAAGAAAAGTTACAAAACTTATTAGAGAGTGACAAACACGAACAAGAGTTTAAATAAATGTTAATAATTTCGAGAAAGTAACAAGAGAAGTTACTAAATTTATCAAAATTCGTAAATTTTAAAATCCGGGAAAGTTTTAAAATTCAGAAATTTTTAGAATCCTGAAAGTTTTTAAATTCAGAAAATTTTAAAATCAAAAAGTTTTAAAATTCAGAAAATTTTAGAATCCTGCAAATTTTAAAATTCAGAAAATTTTAGAATCCAGCATATTTTAAAATTCAGAAAATTTTAGAATCCTGCAAATTTTAAAATTCAGAAAATTTTAGAATCCTGCAAATTTTGAAATTCAGATAATTTTAGAATCCTGCAAATTTTAAAATTCAGAAAATTTTAGAATCCTGCAAATTTTAAAATTCAGAAAATTTGAAAATCAATAAGTTTTGAAATTCAGAAAATGGTTAAATTCATAAAATATTGAAATTCAATAATTTTGGAATTCTGAAAATTTTAAAATTCAGGAAATTTTAAAATTCAGAAAATTTAAAAATTCAGGAAATATTTAAATTCAGAAAATTGTTAAATTCAGAAAATTTTAAAAGTAATGATATTTATAAAGAAAAGTTACAAAACTTATTAGAGAGTGACAAACACGAACAAGAGTTTAAATAAATCTTAATAATTTTGGAAAATAACAAGAGAAGTTACTAAGTTTATCAAAATTCGTAAATTTTAAAATCCGAGAAAGTATAAAATTCAGAAAATTTTAAACTTCAGAAAAATTTAAAATTCAGAAAATTTTTAAATTCAGAAAATTGTTAAATTCAGAAAATTTTAAAAGTAATGATATTTATAAAGAAAAGTTACAAAACTTATTAGAGAGTGACAAACACGATCAAGAGTTTAAATAAATGTTAATAATTTTGAGAAAATAACAAGAGAAGTTACTAAGTTTATCAAAATTCGTAAATTTTAAAATCCGGGAAAGTTTTAAATTTCAGAAAATTTTAGAATCCTGAAAGATTTAAAATTCAGAAAATTTTAGAATCCTGAAAGTTTTAAAATTCAGAAAATTTTAAATCAAAATGTTTTAAAATTCAGAAAATATTAAAATTTAGAAAGTTTTAAAGTTCAGAAAATTTTAAAATCAGAACGTTTTAAAATTCAGAAAATGGTTAAATTCAGAAAATTTAGAAATTCAATAATTTTGGAATTCTGAAAGTTTTGAAATTAAGGAAATTTTAAAAATCAGTTTTAAAATTCAGAAAATATTGAAATTCAGATAGTTTTAAAGTTCAGAAATTTTTAAAATTCAGAATATGGTTAAATACAGTAAATTTTGAAAGTAATGATATTTATAAAGAAAAGTTATAAAACTTATTAGAGAGTGACAAACACGAACAAGAATTTAAATAATGTTAATAATTTTGAGAAAATAACAAGAGAAGTTACTAAGTTTATCAAAATTCGTAAATTTTAAAATCCGGGAAAGTTTTAAAATTCAGAAAATTTTAGAATCCTGCAAATTTTAAAATTCAGAAAATTTTAAAATCAAAAAGTTTTAAAATTTAGAAAATATTAAAATTTAGAAAGTTTTAAAGTTCAGAAAATAGAGTGTTTTAAAATTCAGAAAATGGTTAAATTCAGAAAATTTTTAAATAAAATAATTTTAGCATTCTGAAAGTTTTGAAATTCAGGAAATTTTAAAAATCCGTTTTAAAATTCAGAAAATATTAAAATTCAGAAAGTTTTAAAGTGCAGAAAATTTTAAAATTCAGAAAATGGTTAAATTCAGTAAATTATGAAATCCAAAAAAATTTTAAATTCAGAAAATTTTAAAATTCAAAAAATTTTAAAAGTCAGAAATTTTAAAATTTAGAAAGTTTTAAAAATCAGAAAAATTTAGAATCCTGAATGTTTTCAAATTCAGAAAATTTTAAACGAAAAAGTTTTATAATTCAGAAAATATTAAAATTTAGAAAGATTTAAAGTTCAGAAAATTTTAAAAGTAAGAAAATTTTTAAATTCAGGAAATTTTTAAATTCAGAAAATTGTTAAAATCAGAAAATTTTGAAAGTAATGATGTTTATAAAGAAAAGTTACAAAACTTATTAGAGAGTGACAAACACGAACAAGAGTTTAAATAAATCTTAATAATTTTGAGAAAATAACAAGAGAAGTTACTAAGTTTATCAAAATTCGTAAATTTTAAAATCCGAGAAAGTATAAAATTCAGAAAATTTTAAAATAAGAAAGTTTTAAAATTCAGAAAATGGTTAAATTCAGAAAAATTTGAAATTCAATAATTTTTGAATTCTGAAAGTTTTGAAATTCAGGAAATTTTAAAAATAAGTTTTAAAATTTTGAAAATATTGAAATTCAGAAAGTTTTAAAGTTCAGAAAATTTTAAAATTCAGAAAATGGTTAAATTCAGTAAATTATGAAATCCAAAAAAATTTTAAATTCAGAAAATTTTAAAATTTAGAAAGTTTTAAAAATCAGAAAAATTTAGAATCCTGAAAGTTTTCAAATTCAGAAAATTTTAAACCAAAAAGTTTTATAATTCAGAAAATATTAAAATTTAGAAAGTTTTAAAGTTCAGAAAATTTTAAAGTAAGAAAATTTTTAAATTCAGGAAATTTTTAAATTCAGAAAATTGTTAAAATCAGAAAATTTTAAAAGTAATGATATTTATAAAGAAAAGTTACAAAACTTGTTAGAGAGTGACAAACACGAACAAGAGTTTAAATAAATGTTAATAATTTCGAGAAAATAACAAGAGAAGTTACTAAGTTTATAAAAATACGTAAATTTTAAAATCCGGGAAAGTTCTAAATTTCAGAAAATTTTAGAATCCTGCAAAATTTTAAAATTCAGAAAATTTTTAAATTTAGAAAGTTTTAAAATTTAGAGAGTTTTAAAATTCAGAAAATGGTTAAATTCAGAAAACTTTTAAATAAAATAATTTTAAAATTCAGAAAATGGATAAATTCAGAAAATTTTGAAATTCAATAATTTTAGAATTTTGAAAGTTTTGAAATTCAGGAAATTTTAAAAATCAGTTTTAAAATTCAGAAAATATTAAAATTCAGAAAGTTTTAAAGTTCAGAAAATTTTAAAATCAAAAAGTTTTAAAATTTAGAAAATGGTTAAATTCAGAAAATTTTGAAATTCAATAATTTTTGAATTCTGAAAGTTTTGAAATTCAGGAAATTTTAAAAATAAGTTTTAAAATTCAGAAAATATTGAAATTCAGAAAGTTTTAAAGTTCAGAAAATTTTAAATTTCAGAAAATGGTTAAATTCAGTAAATTATGAAATCCAAAAAAATTTTAAATTCAGAAAATTTTAAAATTCAAAAAATTTTAAAAGTCAGAAAATTTAAAAAGTAAGAAAATTTTTAAATTCAGAAAATTTTAAAATTCAGAAAATGGTTAAATTCAGTAAATTTTGAAAGTAATGATGTTTATAAAGAAAAGTTACAAAACTTATTAGAGAGTGACAAACACGAACAAGAGTTTAAATAAATCTTAATAATTTTGAGAAAATAACAAGAGAAGTTACTAAGTTTATCAAAATTCGTAAATTTTAAAATCCGAGAAAGTATAAAATTCAGAAAATTTTAGAATCCTGAAAGTTTTAAAATTCAGAAAATTTTAAAATCAAAAAATGTTAAAATTCAGAAAATATTAAAATTTAGAAAGTTTTAAAGTTCAGAAAATTTTAAAATCAGAAAGTTTTAAAATTTAGAAAATGGTTAAATTCAGAAAATTTTGAAATTCAATAATTTTTGAATTCTGAAAGTTTTGAAATTCAGGAAATTTTAAAAATAAGTTTTAAAATTCAGAAAATATTGAAATTCAGAAAGTTTTAAAGTTCAGAAAATTTTAAAATTCAGAAAATGGTTAAATACAGAAAATTATGAAATCCAAAAAAATTTTAAATTCAGAAAATTTTAAAATTCAATAAATTTTAAAAGTCAGAAAATTTTACAATTTAGAAAGTTTTAAAAATCAGAAAAATTTAGAATCCTGAAAGTTTTCAAATTCAGAAAATTTGAAACCAAAAAGTTTTATAATTCAGAAAATATTAAAATTTAGAAAGTTTTAAAGTTCAGAAAATTTTAAAAGTAAGAAAATTTTTAAATTCAGGAAATTTTTAAATTCAGAAAATTGTTAAAATCAGAAAATTTTAAAAGTAATGATATTTATAAAGAAAAGTTACAAAACTTATTAGAGAGTGACAAACACGAACAAGAGTTTAAATAAATGTTAATAATTTCGAGAAAATAACAAGAGAAGTTACTAAATTTATCAAAATTCGTAAAGTTTAAAATCCGGGAAAGTTTTAAAATTCAGAACATTTTAGAATCCTGAAAGTTTTAAAATTTGGAAAATTTTAAAATCAAAAAGTTTTAAAATTCAGAAAATATTTAAATTCAGAAAGTTTTTAAGTTCAGTAAATGGTTAAATTAAGAAAATATTGAAATTCAATAATTTTTGAATTCTGAAAGTTTTTAAATTCAGGAAATTTTAAAATTCAGAAAATTTTAAAATTCAGGAAATTTTTAAATTCAGAAAATTGTTAAATTCAGAAAATTTTAAAAGTAATGATATAAAGAAAAGTTACAAAACTTATTAGAGAGTGACAAACACGAACAAGAGTTTAAATAAATGTTAATAATTTCGAGAAAATAACAAGAGAAGTGAGTAAGTTTATCAAAATTCGTAAATTTTAAAATCCGAGAAAGTATAAAATTCAGAAAATTTTAGAATCCTGAAAGTTTTAAAATTCAGAAAATTTTAAAATCAAAAAATATTAAAATTCAGAAAACATTAAAATTTAGAAAGTTATAAAATTCAGAAAATTTTAGAATCCTGAAAGTTTTAAAATTCAGAAAATTTAAAAATCAAAAATTTTTAAATTCAGAAAATATTAAAATTTAGAAAGTTTTAAAGTTCAGAAAATTTAAAAATCAGAAAGTTTTAAAATTTAGAAAATGGTTAAATTCAGAAAATTTTGAAATTCAATAATTTTTGAATTCTGAAAGTTTTGAAATTCAGGAAATTTTAAAAATAAGTTTTAAAATTCAGAAAATATTGAAATTCAGAAAGTTTTAAAGTTCAGAAAATTTTAAAATCAGAAAGTTTTAAAATTCAGAAAATGGTTAAATTCAGAAAATTTTGAAATTCAATAATTTTAGAATTTTGAAAGTTTTGAAATTCAGGAAATTTTAAAAATCAGTTTTAAAATTCAGAAAATATTAAAATTCAGAAAGTTTTAAAGTTCAGAAAATTTTAAAATCAGAAAGTTTTAAAATTCAGAAAATGGTTAAATTCAGAAAATTTTGAAATTCAATAATTTTAGAATTTTGAAAGTTTTGAAATTCAGGAAATTTTAAAAATCAGTTTTAAAATTCAGAAAATATTAAAATTCAGAAAGTTTTAAAATTCAGAAAATGGTTAAATTCAGAAAATTTTGAAATTCAATAATTTTAGAATTATGAAAGTTTTGAAATTCAGGAAATTTTAAAAATCAGTTTTAAAATTCAGAAAATATTAAAATTCAGAAAGTTTTAAAGTTCAGAAAATTTTAAAATTCAGAAAATGGTTAAATTCAGTAAATTTTGAAAGTAATGATGTTTATAAAGAAAAGTTACAAAACTTATTAGAGAGTGACAAACACGAACAAGAGTTTAAATAAATCTTAATAATTTTGAGAAAATAACAAGAGAAGTTACTAAGTTTATCAAAATTCGTAAATTTTAAAATCCGAGAAAGTATAAAATTCAGAAAATTTTAGAATCCTGAAAGTTTTAAAATTCAGAAAATTTTAAAATCAAAAAATGTTAAAATTCAGAAAACATTAAAATTTAGAAAGTTATAAAATTCAGAAAATTTTAGAATCCTGAAAGTTTTAAAATTCAGAAAATTTTAAAATCAAAAATTTTTAAATTCAGAAAATATTAAAATTTAGAAAGTTTTAAAGTTCAGAAAATTTACAAATCAGAAAGTTTTAAAATTTAGAAAATGGTTAAATTCAGAAAATTTTGAAATTCAATAATTTTTGAATTCTGAAAGTTTTGAAATTCAGGAAATTTTAAAAATAAGTTTTAAAATTCAGAAAATATTGAAATTCAGAAAGTTTTAAAGTTCAGAAAATTTTAAAATTCAGAAAATGGTTAAATTCAGTAAATTATGAAATCCAAAAAAATTTTAAATTCAGAAAATTTTAAAATTCAAAAAATTTTAAAAGTCAGAAAATTTTAAAATTTAGAAAGTTTTAAAAATTTAGAATCCTGAAAGTTTTCAAATTCAGAAAATTTTAAACCAACAAGTTTTATAATTCAGAAAATATTAAAATTTAGAAAGTTTTAAAGTTCAGAAAATTTTAAAAGTAAGAAAATTTTTAAATTCAGGAAATTTTTAAATTCAGAAAATTGTTAAAATCAGAAAATTTTAAAAGTAATGATATTTATAAAGAAAAGTTACAAAACTTGTTAGAGAGTGACAAACACGAACAAGAGTTTAAATAAATGTTAATAATTTCGAGAAAATAACAAGAGAAGTTACTAAGTTTATAAAAATTCGTAAATTTTAAAATCCGGGAAAGTTCTAAAATTCAGAAAATTTTAGAATCCTGCAAAATTTTAAAATTCAGAAAATTTTAAAATCAAAAAGTTTTAAAATTTAGAAAATATTAAAATTTAGAAAGTTTTAAAGTTCAGAAAATAGAGTGTTTTAAAATTCAGAAAATGGTTAAATTCAGAAAATTTTTAAATAAAATAATTTTAGAATTCTGAAAGTTTTGAAATTCAGGAAATTTTAAAAATCCGTTTTAAAATTCAGAAAATATTAAAATTCAGAAAGTTTAGAGTTCAGAAAATTTTAAAATTCAGAAAATGGTTAAATTCAGTAAATTTTGAAATTCAAAACAATTTAGAATTCTGAAAGTTTTATAATTCAGAAAATTTTAGAATCCTGCAAGTTTTAAAATTCAGAAAATTTTAAAATTTAGAGAATTTTAAAATTCAGAAAATGGTTAAAGTAAGAAAATATTGAAATTCAATAATTTTAGAATTCTGAAAATTTTAAATTCGTTAAATTTTGAAATTCTGAAAATGGTTAAATTCAGAAAATTTTGAAATTCAATAATTTTGGAATTCTGAAAGTTTTGAAATTCAGGAAATTTTAAAAATCAGTTTTAAAATTCAGAAAATATTGAGATTCAGAAAGTTTTAAAGTTCAGAAGATTTTAAAATTCAGAAAATGGTTAAATTCAGTAAATTATGAAATTAAAAAATTTTAAAATTCAGAAAATTTTAAAATTCAGAAAATCCTAAAATTCAGAAAATTTTAAAATTCAGAAAATTTTAAAATTCAGTCAATTTTAAAACGCAGAAAATTTAAAAATTCAGAAAATGGTTAAATTCAGTAAATTTTGAAAGTAATGATGTTTATAAAGAAAAGTTACAAAACTTATTAGAGAGCGACAAACACGAACAAGAGTTTAAATAAATCTTAATAATTTTGAGAAAATAACAAGAGAAGTTACTAAGTTTATCAAAATTCGCAAATTTTAAAATCCGAGAAAGTATAAAATTCAGAAAATTTTAGAATCTTGAAAGTTTTAAAATTCAGAAAATTTTAAAATCAAAAAATGTTAAAATTCAGAAAATATTAAAATTTAGAAAGTTTTAAAATTCAGAAAATTTTAGAATCCTGAAAGTTTTAAAATTCAGAAAATTTTAAAATCAAAAATTTTTAAATTCAGAAAATATTAAAATTTAGAAAGTTTTAAAGTTCAGAAAATTTTAAAATCAGAAAGTTTTAAAATTTAGAAAATGGTTAAATTCAGAAAATTTTGAAATTCAATAATTTTTGAATTCTGAAAGTTTTAAAGTTCAGAAAATTTTAAAATTCAGAAAATGGTGAAATTCAGTAAATTATGAAATCCAAAAAAATTTTAAATTCAGAAAATTTTAAAATTTAGAAAGTTTTAAAATTCAGAAAAATTTAGAATCCTGAAAGTTTTCAAATTCAGAAAATTTTAAACCAACAAGTTTTATAATTCAGAAAATATTAAAATTTAGAAAGTTTTAAAGTTCAGAAAATTTTAAAATTTAGAAAGATTTAAAAATCAGAAAAATTTAGAATCTTGAAAGTTTTCAGATTCAGAAAATTTTAAAATCAAAAAGTTTTATAATTCAGAAAATATTAAAATTTAGAAAGTTTTAAAGTTCAGAAAATTTTAAAAGTAAGAAAATTTTTAAAATTCAGAAAATTTTTAATTCAGAAAA
Source organism: Gastracanthus pulcherrimus (assembly GCA_949152435.1). NCBI lineage: Eukaryota > Metazoa > Arthropoda > Insecta > Hymenoptera > Pteromalidae > Gastracanthus > Gastracanthus pulcherrimus. The sequence goes on along the minus strand of OX424576.1, from coordinate 98,011,610 downwards.
TTGTTAAAAACAGAAAATTTTAAAAGTAATGATATTTATAAAGAAAAGTTACAAAACTTGTTAGAGAGTGACAAACACGAACAAGAGTTTAAATAAATGTTAATAATTTCGAGAAAATAACAAGAGAAGTTACTAAGTTTATAAAAATTCGTAAATTTTAAAATCCGGGAAAGTTCTAAAATTCAGAAAATTTTAGAATCCTGCAAAATTTTAAAATTTAGAAAATTTTAAAATCAAAAAGTTTTAAAATTTAGAAAATATTAAAATTTAGAAAGTTTTAAAGTTCAGAAAATAGAGTGTTTTAAAATTCAGAAAATGGTTAAATTCAGAAAATTTTTAAATAAAATAATTTTAGAATTCTGAAAGTTTTGAAATTCAGGAAATTTTAAAAATCCGTTTTAAAATTCAGAAAATATTGAAATTCAGAAAGTTTTAAAGTTTAGAAAATTTTAAAAGTAAGAAAATTTTTAAATTCAGGAAATTTTTAAATTCAGAAAATTGTTAAAATCAGAAAATTTTAAAAGTAATGATATTTATAAAGAAAAGTTACAAAACTTGTTAGAGAGTGACAAACACGAACAAGAGTTTAAATAAATGTTAATAATTTCGAGAAAATAACAAGAGAAGTTACTAAGTTTATAAAAATTCGTAAATTTTAAAATCCGGGAAAGTTCTAAAATTCAGAAAATTTTAGAATCCTGCAAAATTTTAAAATTCAGAAAATTTTAGAATCCTGAAAGTTTTAAAATTCAGAAAATTTTAAAATCAAAACTTTTTAAATTCAGAAAATATTAAAATTTAGAAAGTTTTAAAGTTCAGAAAATTTTAAAATCAGAAAGTTTTAAAATTTAGAAAATGGTTAAATTCAGAAAATTTTGAAATTCAATAATTTTTGAATTCTGAAAGTTTTGAAATTCAGGAAATTTTAAAAATAAGTTTTAAAATTCAGAAAATATTGAAATTACAGAAAATTTTAAAATTCAAAAAATTTTTAAATTCAGAAAATTGTTAAATTCATAAAATATTGAAATTCATTAATTTTGGAATTCTGAAAGTTTTTAAATTCGGGAAATTTTAAAATTCAGAAAATTTTAAAATTCAGGAAATTTTAAAATTCAGGAAATTTTAAAATTCAGAAAAATTTAAAATTCAGGAAATTTTTAAATTCAGAAAATTGTTAAATTCAGATAATTTTAAAAGTAATGATATTTATAAAGAAAAGTTACAAAACTTATTAGAGAGTGACAAACACGAACAAGAGTTTAAATAAATGTTAATAATTTCGAGAAAGTAACAAGAGAAGTTACTAAATTTATCAAAATTCGTAAATTTTAAAATCCGGGAAAGTTTTAAAAATCAGAAAAATTTAGAATCCTGAAAGTTTTCAAATTCAGAAAATTTTAAACCAAAAAGTTTTATAATTCAGAAAATATTAAAATTTAGAAAGTTTTAAAGTTCAGAAAATTTTAAAAGTAAGAAAATTTTTAAATTCAGGAAATTTTTAAATTCAGAAAATTGTTAAAATCAGAAAATTTTAAAAGTAATGATATTTATAAAGAAAAGTTACAAAACTTGTTAGAGAGTGACAAACACGAACAAGAGTTTAAATAAATGTTAATAATTTCGAGAAAATAACAAGAGAAGTTACTAAGTTTATAAAAATTCGTAAATTTTAAAATCCGGGAAAGTTCTAAAATTCAGAAAATTTTAGAATCCTGCAAAATTTTAAAATTCAGAAAATTTTAGAATCCTGAAAGTTTTAAAATTCAGAAAATTTTAAAATCAAAACTTTTTAAATTCAGAAAATATTAAAATTTAGAAAGTTTTAAAGTTCAGAAAATTTTAAAATCAGAAAGTTTTAAAATTTAGAAAATGGTTAAATTCAGAAAATTTTGAAATTCAATAATTTTTGAATTCTGAAAGTTTTGAAATTCAGGAAATTTTAAAAATAAGTTTTAAAATTCAGAAAATATTGAAATTACAGAAAATTTTAAAATTCAAAAAATTTTTAAATTCAGAAAATTGTTAAATTCATAAAATATTGAAATTCATTAATTTTGGAATTCTGAAAGTTTTTAAATTCGGGAAATTTTAAAATTCAGAAAATTTTAAAATTCAGGAAATTTTAAAATTCAGGAAATTTTAAAATTCAGAAAAATTTAAAATTCAGGAAATTTTTAAATTCAGAAAATTGTTAAATTCAGATAATTTTAAAAGTAATGATATTTATAAAGAAAAGTTACAAAACTTATTAGAGAGTGACAAACACGAACAAGAGTTTAAATAAATGTTAATAATTTCGAGAAAGTAACAAGAGAAGTTACTAAATTTATCAAAATTCGTAAATTTTAAAATCCGGGAAAGTTTTAAAATTCAGAAATTTTTAGAATCCTGAAAGTTTTTAAATTCAGAAAATTTTAAAATCAAAAAGTTTTAAAATTCAGAAAATTTTAGAATCCTGCAAATTTTAAAATTCAGAAAATTTTAGAATCCAGCATATTTTAAAATTCAGAAAATTTTAGAATCCTGCAAATTTTAAAATTCAGAAAATTTTAGAATCCTGCAAATTTTAAAATTCAGATAATTTTAGAATCCTGCAAATTTTAAAATTCAGAAAATTTTAGAATCCTGCAAATTTTAAAATTCAGAAAATTTGAAAATCAATAAGTTTTGAAATTCAGAAAATGGTTAAATTCATAAAATATTGAAATTCAATAATTTTGGAATTCTGAAAATTTTAAAATTCCGGAAATTTTAAAATTCAGAAAATTTTAAAATTCAGGAAATATTTTAATTCAGAAAATTGTTAAATTCAGAAAATTTTAAAAGTAATGATATTTATAAAGAAAAGTTACAAAACTTATTAGAGAGTGACAAACACGAACAAGAGTTTAAATAAATCTTAATAATTTTGGAAAATAACAAGAGAAGTTACTAAGTTTATCAAAATTCGTAAATTTTAAAATCCGAGAAAGTATAAAATTCAGAAAATTTTAAACTTCAGAAAATTTTAAAATTCAGGAAATTTTAAAATTCAGAAAATTGTTAAATTCAGAAAATTTTAAAAGTAATGATATTTTTAAAGAAAAGTTACAAAACTTATTAGAGTGACAAACATCAACAAGAGTTTAAATAAATGTTAATAATTTCGAGAAAATAACAAGATAAGTTACTAAATTCAGAAAATTTAAGAATCCTGAAAGTTTTAAAATTCAGAAAATTTTAACATCAGAAAGTTTTAAAATTTAGAAAATATTAAAATTCAGAAAGTTTTAAAGTTCAGATAATTTTAAAATTCAGAAAGTTTTAAAATTCAGAAAATGGTTAAATTCATAAAATATTGAAATTCATTAATTTTGGAATTCTGAAAGTTTTTAAATTCGGGAAATTTTAAAATTCAGAAAATTTTAAAATTCAGGAAATTTTTAAATTCAGAAAATTGTTAAATTCAGAAAATTTTAAAAGTAATGATATTTATAAAGAGAAGTTACAAAACTTATTAGAGAGTGACAAACACGAACAAGAGTTTAAATAAATGTTAATAATTTTGAGAAAATAACAAGAGAAGTTACTAAGTTTATCAAAATTCGTAAATTTTAAAATCCGGGAAAGTTTTAAAATTCAGAAAATTTTAGAATCCTGAAAGATTTAAAATTCAGAAAATTTTAGAATCCTGAAAGTTTTAAAATTCAGAAAATTTTAAAATCAAAATGTTTTAAAATTCAGAAAATATTAAAATTTAGAAAGTTTTAAAGTTCAGAAAATTTTAAAATCAGAACGTTTTAAAATTCAGAAAATGGTTAAATTCAGAAAATTTAGAAATTCAATAATTTTGGAATTCTGAAAGTTTTGAAATTAAGGAAATTTTAAAAATCAGTTTTAAAATTTAGAAAATATTGAAATTCAGATAGTTTTAAAGTTCAGAAATTTTTAAAATTCAGAAAGTTTTAAAATTCAGAAAATGGTTAAATTCATAAAATATTGAAATTCATTAATTTTGGAATTCTGAAAGTTTTTAAATTCGGGAAATTTTAAAATTCAGAAAATTTTAAAATTCAGGAAATTTTTAAATTCAGAAAATTGTTAAATTCAGAAAATTTTAAAAGTAATGATATTTATAAAGAGAAGTTACAAAACTTATTAGAGAGTGACAAACACGAACAAGAGTTTAAATAAATCTTAATAACTTTGAGAAAATAACAAGAGAAGTTACTAAGTTTATCAAAATTCGTAAATTTTAAAATCCGTGAAAGTATAAAATTCAGAAAATTTTAGAATATAGAAAGTTTTAAAATTCAGAAAATTTTAACATCAGAAAGTTTTAAAATTCAGAAAATATTATAATTTGGAAAGTTTTAAAGTTCAGAAAATTTTAAAATCAAAAACTTTTAAATTCAGAAAATTTTAAAATTCAGAAAGTTTTAAAATTCAGAAAATGATTAAATTCTGAAAATTTTGAAATTCAATAATTTTAGAATTCTGAAAGTTTTGAAATTAAGGAAATTTTAAAAATCATTTTTTAAATTCAGAAAATATTAAAATACAGAAATTTTTAAAGTTCAGAAAATTTTAAAATTCAGAAAATGGTTAAATTCAGTAAATTTTGAAATTCAAAAAATTTTAGAATTCTGATAGTTTTATAATTCAGAAAATTTTAGAATCCTGAAAGATTTAAAATTCAGAAAATTTTAGAATCCTGAAAGTTTTAAAATTCAGAAAAATTTAATATCAAAATGTTTTAAAATTCAGAAAATATTAAAATTTAGAAAGTTTTAAAGTTCAGAAAATTTTAAAATCAGAACGTTTTAAAATTCAGAATATGGTTAAATACAGTAAATTTTGAAAGTAATGATATTTATAAAGAAAAGTTATAAAACTTATTAGAGAGTGACAAACACGAACAAGAATTTAAATAATGTTAATAATTTTGAGAAAATAACAAGAGAAGTTACTAAGTTTATCAAAATTCGTAAATTTTAAAAAAAGGGAAAGTTTTAAAATTCAGAAAATTTTAGAATCCTGCAAATTTTAAAATTCAGAAAATTTTAAAATCAAAAAGTTTTAAAATTTAGAAAATATTAAAATTTAGAAAGTTTTAAAGTTCAGAAAATAGAGTGTTTTAAAATTCAGAAAATGGTTAAATTCAGAAAATTTTTAAATAAAATAATTTTAGCATTCTGAAAGTTTTGAAATTCAGGAAATTTTAAAAATCCGTTTTAAAATTCAGAAAATATTAAAATTCAGAAAGTTTAGAGTTCAGAAAATTTTAAAATTCAGAAAATGGTTAAATTCAGTAAATTTTGAAATTCAAAACAATTTAGAATTCTAAAAGTTTTATAATTCAGAAAATTTTAGAATCCTGCAAGTTTTAAAATTCAGAAAATTTTAAAATCAAAACTTTTTAAATTCAGAAAATATTAAAATTTAGAAAGTTTAAAAGTTCAGAAAATTTTGAAATCAGAAAGTTTTAAAATTTAGAAAATGGTTAAATTCAGAAAATTTTTAAATTCAATAATTTTTGAATTCTGAAAGTTTTGAAATTCAGGAAATTTTAAAAATAAGTTTTAAAATTCAGAAAATATTGAAATTCAGAAAATTTTAAAATTCAAAAAAATTTTAAATTCAGAAGATTGTTAAATTCAGAAAATTTTAAAAGTAATGATATTTATAAAGAAAAGTTACAAAACTTATTAGAGAGTGACAAACACGAACAAGAGTTTAAATAAATGTTAATAATTTCGAGAAAATAACAAGAGAAGTTACTAAGTTTATCAAAATTCGTAAATTTTAAAATCCGGGAAAGTTTTAAAATTCAGAAAATTTTAGAATCCTGAAAGATTTAAAATTCAGAAAATTTTAGAATCCTGAAAGTTTTAAAATTCAGAAAATTTTAAAATCAAAATGTTTTAAAATTCAGAAAATATTAAAATTTAGAAAGTTTTAAAGTTCAGAAAATTTTAAAATCAGAACGTTTTAAAATTCAGAAAATGGTTAAATTCAGAAAATTTAGAAATTCAATAATTTTGGAATTCTGAAAGTTTTGAAATTAAGGAAATTTTAAAAATCAGTTTTAAAATTCAGAAAATATTGAAATTCAGATAGTTTTAAAGTTCAGAAATTTTTAAAATTCAGAATATGGTTAAATACAGTAAATTTTGAAAGTAATGATATTTATAAAGAAAAGTTATAAAACTTATTAGAGAGTGACAAACACGAACAAGAATTTAAATAATGTTAATAATTTTGAGAAAATAACAAGAGAAGTTACTAAGTTTATCAAAATTCGTAAATTTTAAAATCCGGGAAAGTTTTAAAATTCAGAAAATTTTAGAATCCTGCAAATTTTAAAATTCAGAAAATTTTAAAATCAAAAAGTTTTAAAATTTAGAAAATATTAAAATTTAGAAAGTTTTAAAGTTCAGAAAATAGAGTGTTTTAAAATTCAGAAAATGGTTAAATTCAGAAAATTTTTAAATAAAATAATTTTAGCATTCTGAAAGTTTTGAAATTCAGGAAATTTTAAAAATCCGTTTTAAAATTCAGAAAATATTAAAATTCAGAAAGTTTTAAAGTGCAGAAAATTTTAAAATTCAGAAAATGGTTAAATTCAGTAAATTATGAAATCCAAAAAAATTTTAAATTCAGAAAATTTTAAAATTCAAAAAATTTTAAAAGTCAGAAATTTTAAAATTTAGAAAGTTTTAAAAATCAGAAAAATTTAGAATCCTGAATGTTTTCAAATTCAGAAAATTTTAAACGAAAAAGTTTTATAATTCAGAAAATATTAAAATTTAGAAAGATTTAAAGTTCAGAAAATTTTAAAAGTAAGAAAATTTTTAAATTCAGGAAATTTTTAAATTCAGAAAATTGTTAAAATCAGAAAATTTTGAAAGTAATGATGTTTATAAAGAAAAGTTACAAAACTTATTAGAGAATGACAAACACGAACAAGAGTTTAAATAAATCTTAATAATTTTGAGAAAATAACAAGAGAAGTTACTAAGTTTATCAAAATTCGTAAATTTTAAAATCCGAGAAAGTATAAAATTCAGAAAATTTTAAAATAAGAAAGTTTTAAAATTCAGAAAATGGTTAAATTCAGAAAAATTTGAAATTCAATAATTTTTGAATTCTGAAAGTTTTGAAATTCAGGAAATTTTAAAAATAAGTTTTAAAATTCAGAAAATATTGAAATTCAGAAAGTTTTAAAGTTCAGAAAATTTTAAAATTCAGAAAATGGTTAAATTCAGTAAATTATGAAATCCAAAAAAATTTTAAATTCAGAAAATTTTAAAATTTAGAAAGTTTTAAAAATCAGAAAAATTTAGAATCCTGAAAGTTTTCAAATTCAGAAAATTTTAAACCAAAAAGTTTTATAATTCAGAAAATATTAAAATTTAGAAAGTTTTAAAGTTCAGAAAATTTTAAAGTATGAAAATTTTTAAATTCAGGAAATTTTTAAATTCAGAAAATTGTTAAAATCAGAAAATTTTAAAAGTAATGATATTTATAAAGAAAAGTTACAAAACTTGTTAGAGAGTGACAAACACGAACAAGAGTTTAAATAAATGTTAATAATTTCGAGAAAATAACAAGAGAAGTTACTAAGTTTATAAAAATACGTAAATTTTAAAATCCGGGAAAGTTCTAAATTTCAGAAAATTTTAGAATCCTGCAAAATTTTAAAATTCAGAAAATTTTTAAATTTAGAAAGTTTTAAAATTTAGAGAGTTTTAAAATTCAGAAAATGGTTAAATTCAGAAAATTTTTAAATAAAATAATTTTAAAATTCAGAAAATGGATAAATTCAGAAAATTTTGAAATTCAATAATTTTAGAATTTTGAAAGTTTTGAAATTCAGGAAATTTTAAAAATCAGTTTTAAAATTCAGAAAATATTAAAATTCAGAAAGTTTTAAAGTTCAGAAAATTTTAAAATCAGAAAGTTTTAAAATTTAGAAAATGGTTAAATTCAGAAAATTTTGAAATTCAATAATTTTTGAATTCTGAAAGTTTTGAAATTCAGGAAATTTTAAAAATAAGTTTTAAAATTCAGAAAATATTGAAATTCAGAAAGTTTTAAAGTTCAGAAAATTTTAAATTTCAGAAAATGGTTAAATTCAGTAAATTATGAAATCCAAAAAAATTTTAAATTCAGAAAATTTTAAAATTCAAAAAATTTTAAAAGTCAGAAAATTTAAAAAGTAAGAAAATTTTTAAATTCAGAAAATTTTAAAATTCAGAAAATGGTTAAATTCAGTAAATTTTGAAAGTAATGATGTTTATAAAGAAAAGTTACAAAACTTATTAGAGAGTGACAAACACGAACAAGAGTTTAAATAAATCTTAATAATTTTGAGAAAATAACAAGAGAAGTTACTAAGTTTATCAAAATTCGTAAATTTTAAAATCCGAGAAAGTATAAAATTCAGAAAATTTTAGAATCCTGAAAGTTTTAAAATTCAGAAAATTTTAAAATCAAAAAGTTTTAAAATTCAGAAAATATTAAAATTTAGAAAGTTTTAAAGTTCAGAAAATTTTAACATCAGAAAGTTTTAAAATTCAGTAAATATTAAAATTCAGAAAGTTTAGAGTTCAGAAAATTTTAAAATTCAGAAAATGGTTAAATTCAGTAAATTTTGAAATTCAAAACAATTTAGAATTCTGAAAGTTTTATAATTCAGAAAATTTTAGAATCCTGCAAGTTTTAAAATTCAGAAAATTTTAAAATTTAGAAAATTTTAAAATTTAGAGAGTTATAAAATTCAGAAAATGGTTAAAGTAAGAAAATATTGAAATTCAATAATTTTAGAATTCTGAAAGTTTTTAAATTCGTGAAATTTTGAAATTCTGAAAATGGTTAAATTCAGAAAATTTTGAAATTCAATAATTTTGGAATTCTGAAAGTTTTGAAATTCAGGAAGTTTTAAAAATCAGTTTTATAATTCAGAAAATATTGAGATTCAGAAAGTTTTAAAGTTCAGAAGATTTTAAAATTCAGAAAATGGTTAAATTCAGTAAATTATGAAATTAAAAAATTTCAAAATTCAGAAAATTTTAAAATTCAGAAAATTCTAAAATTTAGAAAATTTTAAAATTCAGAAAATTCTAAAATTCAGAAAATTTTAAAATTCAGAAAATTTTAAAATTCAGTCAATTTTAAAGTTCAGAAAATGGTTAAATTAAGAAAATATTGAAATTCAATAATTTTAGAATTCTGAAAGATTCTAAATTCAGGAAATTTTAAAATTCAGAAAAATTTAAAATTCAGGAAATTTTTAAATTCAGAAAATTGTTAAATTCAGAAAATTTTAAAAGTAATGATATTTATAAAGAAAAGTTACAAAACTTATTAGAGAGTGACAAACACGAACAAGAGTTTAAATAAATGTTAATAATTTCGAGAAAATAACAAGAGAAGTTACTAAATTTATCAAAATTCGTAAATTTTTAAATCCGGGAAAGTTTTAAAATTCAGAAAATTTTAGTATCCTGAAAGTTTTAAAATTCAGAAAATTTTAAAATCAAAAAGTTTTAAAATTCAGAAAATATTAAAATTTAGAAAGTTTTAAAGTTCAGAAAATTTTAACATCAGAAAGTTTTAAAATTCAGAAAATATTAAAATTGAGAAAGCTTTAAAGTTCAGAAAATTTTAAAATCAGTAAGTTTTGAAATTCAGAAAATGGTTAAATTCTGAAAGTTTTGAAATTGAGGAAATTTTAAAAATCCGTTTTAAAATTCAGAAAATATTAAATTCAGAAAGTTTTAAAGTTCACAAAATTTTAAAATTCAGAAAATGGTTAAATTCAGTAAATTTCGAAATTCAGAAAATGGTTAAATTCAGTAAATTTTGGAATTCAAAAAATTTTAGAATTCTGAAAGTTTTATAATTCAGAAAATTTTAGAATCCTGCAAGTTTTAAAATTCAGAAAATTTTAAACTTCAGAAAATATTAAGATTCAGATAGTTTTAAAATTCAGAAAATGGTTAAAGTAAGAAAATATTGAAATTCAATAATTTTAGAATTCTGAATGTTTTTAAATTGGATAAATTTTAAAATTCAGAATATTTTAAAATTCACGAAATTTTTAAATTCAGAAAATTGTTAAATTTAGAAAATTTTAAAAGTAATGATATTTATAAAGAAAAGTTACAAAACTTATTAGAGAGTGACAAACACGAACAAGAGTTTAAATAAATGTTAATAATTTCGAGAAAATAACAAGAGAAGTTACTAAATTTATCAAAATTCGTAAATTTTAAAATCCGGGAAAGTTTTAAAATTCAGAAAATTTTAGTATCCTGAAAGTTTTAAAATTCAGAAAATTTTAAAATCAAAAAGTTTTAAAATTCAGAAAATATTAAAATTTAGAAAGTTTTAAAGTTCAGAAAATTTTAACATCAGAAAGTTTTAAAATTCAGAAAATATTAAAATTGAGAAAGCTTTAAAGTTCAGAAAATTTTAAAATCAGTAAGTTTTAAAATTCAGAAAATGGTTAAATTCTGAAAGTTTTGAAATTCAGGAAATTTTAAAAATCCGTTTTAAAATTCAGAAAATATTAAATTCAGAAAGTTTTAAAGTTCACAAAATTTTAAAATTCAGAAAATGGTTAAATTCAGTAAATTTCGAAATTCAGAAAATGGTTAAATTCAGTAAATTTTGGAATTCAAAAAATTTTAGAATTCTGAAAGTTTTATAATTCAGAAAATTTTAGAATCCTGCAAGTTTTAAAATTCAGAAAATTTTAAACTTCAGAAAATTTTAAAATTCAGATAGTTTTAAAATTCAGCAAATGGTTAAAGTAAGAAAATATTGAAATTCAATAATTTTAGAATTCTGAAAGTTTTTAAATTCGATAAATTTTAAAATTCAGAATATTTTAAAATTCACGAAATTTTTAAATTCAGAAAATTGTTAAATTTAGAAAATTTTAAAAGTAATGATATTTATAAAGAAAAGTTACAAAACTTATTAGAGAGTGACAAACACGAACAAGAGTTTAAATAAATGTTAATAATTTCGAGAAAATAACAAGAGAAGTTACTAAGTTTATCAAAATTCGTAAATTTTAAAATCCGGGAAAGTTTTAAAATTAAGAAAATTTTAGAATCCTGAAAGTTTTAAAGTTCAGAAAATTTTAAAATTCAGAAAATGGTTAAATTCAGTAAATTATGAATTTAAATTTTTTAAAATACAGAAAATTTTAAAATTCATAAAATTTTAAAAGTCTGAAAATTTTAAAATTTAGAAAGTTTTAAAATTCAGAAAATATTAAAATTCAGAAAGTTTTTAAGTAGAGTAAATGGTTAAATTAAGAAAATATTGAAATTCAATAATTTTAGAATTCTGAAAGTTTTTAAATTCAGGAAATTTTAAAATTCAGAAAATTTTAAAATTCAGGAAATTTTTAAATTCAGAAAATTGTTAAATTCAGAAAATTTTAAAAGTAATGATATTTATAAAGAAAAGTTACAAAACTTATTAGAGAGTGACAAACACGAACAAGAGTTTAAATAAATGTTAATAATTTCGAGAAAATAACAAGAGAAGTTACTAAATTTATCAAAATTCGTAAATTTTAAAATCCGGGAAAGTTTTAAAATTCAGAAAATTTTAGAATCCTGAAAGTTTTAAAATTTGGAAAATTTTAAAATCAAAAAGTTTTAAAATTCAGAAAATATTAAAATTCAGAAAGTTTTTAAGTTCAGTAAATGGTTAAATTAAGAAAATATTGAAATTCAATAATTTTTGAATTCTGAAAGTTTTTAAATTCAGGAAATTTTAAAATTCAGAAAATTTTAAAATTCAGGAAAGTTTTAAATTCAGAAAATTGTTAAATTCAGAAAATTTTAAAAGTAATGATATAAAGAAAAGTTACAAAACTTATTAGAGAGTGACAAACACGAACAAGAGTTTAAATAAATGTTAATAATTTCGAGAAAATAACAAGAGAAGTTACTAAATTTATCAAAATTCGTAAATTTTAAAATCCGGGAAAGTTTTAAAATTAAGAAAATTTTAGAATCCTGAACGTTTAAAAGTTCAGAAAATTTTAAAATTCAGAAAATGGTTAAATTCAGTAAATTATGAATTTAAATTTTTTAAAATACAGAAAATTTTAAAATTCAGAAAATTTTAAAAGTCTGAAAATTTTAAAATTTAGAAAGTTTTAAAATTCAGAAAATATTAATATTCAGAAAGTTTTTAAGTAGAGTAAATGGTTAAATTAAGAAAATATTGAAATTCAATAATTTATGAATTCTGAAAGTTTTTAAATTCAGGAAATTTTAAAATTCAGAAAATTTTAAAATTCAGGAAATTTTTAAATTCAAAAAATTGTTAAATTCAGAAAATTTTAAAAGTAATGATATTTATAAAGAAAAGTTACAAAACTTATTAGAGAGTGACAAACATGAACAAGAGTTTAAATAAATGTTAATAATTTCGAGAAAATAACAAGAGAAGTTACTAAATTTATCAAAATTCGTAAATTTTAAAATCCGGGAAAGTTTTAAAATTCAGAAAATTTTAGAATCCTGAAAGTTTTAAAATTCAGAAAATTTTAAAATCAAAAAGTTTTAAAATTCAGAAAATATTAAAATTTAGAAAGTTTTAAAGTTCAAAAATTTTTAACATCAGAAAGTTTTAAAATTCAGAAAATATTAAAATTGAGAAAGCTTTAAATTTCAGAAAATTTTTAAATCAAAAATCTTTAAAATTCAGAAAATTTTAAAATTTGGAAAGTTTTAAGGTTTAAAAAATTTTTAAATTCAGAAAATGGTTAAATTCAGAAAATGGTTAAATTCAGAAAATGGTTAAATTCAGAAAATGGTTAAATTCAGTAAATTATGAATTTAAATTTTTTAAAATTCAGAAAAATTTTTAATTCAGTAAATTTTAAATTCAGAAAATTTTAAAATTCAGAAAGTTTTAAAATTCAGAAAAAGGTTAAATTAAGAAAATATTGAAATTAAATAATTTAAGAATTCTGAAAGTTTTTAAATTCGGGAAATTTTAAAATTCAGAAAATTTCAAAATTCAGAAAATTTTTAAATTCAGAAAATTGTTAAATTCAGAAAATTTTAAAAGTAATGATATTTATAAAGAAAAGTTACAAAACTTATTAGAGAGTGACAAACACGAACAAGAGATTAAATAAATGTTAATTATTTCGAGAAAATAACAAGAGAAGTTACTAAGTTTATCAAAATTCGTAAATTTTAGAATCCGGGAAAGTTTTAAAATTTAGAAAATTTTAGAATCCTGAAAGTTTCGAAATTCAGAAAATTTTAAAATCAAAAAGTTTTAAAATTCAGAAAATTTTAAGTCAGAAAATTTTAAAATTTTGAAAGTTTTAAAATTCAGAAAATATTAAAATTCAGAAAGTTTTTAAGTTCAGTAAATGGTTAAATTAAGAAAATATTGAAATTCAATAATTTTAGAATTCTGAAAGTCTTTAAATTCAGGAAATTTTAAAATTTAGAAAATTTTAAAATTCAGGAAATTTTTAAATTCAGAACATTGTTAAATTCAGAAAATTTTAAAAGTAATGATATTTATAAAGAAAAGTTACAAAACTTATTAGAGAGTGACAAACACGAACAAGAGTTTAAATAAATGTTAATAATTTCGAGAAAATAACAAGAGAAGTTACTAAATTTATCAAAATTCGTAAATTTTAAAATCCGGGAAAGTTTTAAAATTCAGAAAATTTTAGTATCCTGAAAGTTTTAAAATTCAGAAAATTTTAAAATCAAAAAGTTTTAAAATTCAGAAAATATTAAAATTTAGAAAGTTTTAAAGTTCAGTAAATGGTTAAATTAAGAAAATATTGAAATTCAATAATTTTTGAATTCTGAAAGTTTTTAAATTCAGGAAATTTTAAAATTCAGAAAATTTTAAAATTCAGAAAATTTTAAAATTCAGGAAATTTTTAAATTCAGAAAATTGTTAAATTCAGAAAATTTTAAAAGTAATGATATTTATAAAGAAAAGTTACAAAACTTATTAGAGAGTGACAAACACGAACAAGAGTTTAAATAAATGTTAATAATTTCGAGAAAATAACAAGAGAAGTTACTAAATTTATCAAAATTCGTAAATTTTAAAATCCGGGAAAGTTTTAAAATTCAGAAAATTTTAGAATCCTGAAAGTTTTAAAATTCAGAAAATTTTAAAATCAAAAAGTTTTAAAATTCAGAAAATATTAAAATTTAGAAAGTTTTAAAGTTCAAAAATTTTTAACATCAGAAAGTTTTAAAATTCGGAAAATATTAAAATTGAGAAAGCTTTAAAGTTCAGAAAATTTTAAAATCAAAAATCTTTAAAATTCAGAAAATATTAAAATTTGGAAAGTTTTAAGGTTCAAAAAATTTTAAAATTCAGAAAATGGTTAAATTCAGAAAATGGTTAAATTCAGAAAATATTGAAATTAAATAATTTAAGAATTCTGAAAGTTATTAAATTCGGGAAATTTTAAAATTCAGAAAATTTCAAAATTCAGAAAATTTTTAAATTCAGAAAATTGTTAAATTCAGAAAATTTTAAAAGTAATGATATTTATAAAGAAAAGTTACAAAACTTATTAGAGAGTGACAAACACGAACAAGAGATTAAATAAATGTTAATTATTTCGAGAAAATAACAAGAGAAGTTACTAAGTTTATCAAAATTCGTAAATTTTAGAATCCGGGAAAGTTTTAAAATTTAGAAAATTTTAGAATCCTGAAAGTTTCGAAATTCAGAAAATTTTAAAATCAAAAAGTTTTAAAATTCAGAAAATTTTAAAAGTCAGAAAATTTTAAAATTTTGAAAGTTTTAAAAATCAGAAAATATTAAAATTCAGAAAGTTTTTAAGTTCAGTAAATGGTTAAATTAAGAAAATATTGAAATTCAATAATTTTAGAATTCTGAAAGTCTTTAAATTCAGGAAATTTTAAAATTTAGAAAATTTTAAAATTCAGGAAATTTTTAAATTCAGAACATTGTTAAATTCAGAAAATTTTAAAAGTAATGATATTTATAAAGAAAAGTTACAAAACTTATTAGAGAGTGACAAACACGAACAAGAGTTTAAATAAATGTTAATAATTTCGAGAAAATAACAAGAGAAGTTACTAAATTTATCAAAATTCGTAAATTTTAAAATCCGGGAAAGTTTTAAAATTCAGAAAATTTTAGTATCCTGAAAGTTTTAAAATTCAGAAAATTTTAAAATCAAAAAGTTTTAAAATTCAGAAAATATTAAAATTTAGAAAGTTTTAAAGTTCAGTAAATGGTTAAATTAAGAAAATATTGAAATTCAATAATTTTTGAATTCTGAAAGTTTTTAAATTCAGGAAATTTTAAAATTCAGAAAATTTTAAAATTCAGAAAATTTTAAAATTCAGGAAATTTTTAAATTCAGAAAATTGTTAAATTCAGAAAATTTTAAAAGTAATGATATTTATAAAGAAAAGTTACAAAACTTATTAGAGAGTGACAAACACGAACAAGAGTTTAAATAAATGTTAATAATTTCGAGAAAATAACAAGAGAAGTTACTAAATTTATCAAAATTCGTAAATTTTAAAATCCGGGAAAGTTTTAAAATTCAGAAAATTTTAGAATCCTGAAAGTTTTAAAATTCAGAAAATTTTAAAATCAAAAAGTTTTAAAATTCAGAAAATATTACAATTTAGAAAGTTTTAAAGTTCAAAAATTTTTAACATCAGAAAGTTGTAAAATTCAGAAAATATTAAAAATGAGAAAGCTTTAAAGTTCAGAAAATTTTAAAATCAAAAATCTTTAAAATTCAGAAAATATTAAAATTTGGAAAGTTTTAAGGTTCAAAAAATTTTAAAATTCAGAAAATGGTTAAATTCAGAAAATGGTTAAATTCAGAAAATGGTTAAATTCAGAAAATGGTTAAATTCAGAAAATGGTTAAATTCAGAAAATGGTTAAAATCAGTAAATTATGAATTTAAATTTTTTAAAATTCAGAAAAATTATTAATTCAGTAAATTTTAAATTCAGAAAATTTTAAAATTAAGAAAGTTTTAAAATTCAGAAAAAGGTTAAATTAAGAAAATATTGAAATTCAATAATTTAAGAATTCTGAAAGTTTTTAAATTCGGGAAATTTTAAAATTCAGAAAATTTCAAAATTCAGAAAATTTTTAAATTCAGAAAATTGTTAAATTCAGAAAATTTTAAAAGTAATGATATTTATAAAGAAAAGTTACAAAACTTATTAGAGAGTGACAAACACGAACAAGAGATTAAATATATGTTAATTATTTCGAGAAAATAACAAGAGAAGTTACTAAGTTTATCAAAATTCGTAAATTTTAGAATCCGGGAAAGTTTTAAAATTTAGATAATTTTAGAATCCTGAAAGTTTCGAAATTCAGAAAATTTTAAAATCAAAAAGTTTTAAAATTCAGAAAATATTAAAATTTAGAAAGTTTTAAAGTTCAGAAAATGGTTAAATTCAGAAAATTTTGAAATTCAATAATTTTAGAATTCTGAAAGTTATGAAATTCAGGAAATTTTAAAAATCAGTTTTAAAATTCAGAAAATTTTAAAATCGGAAAGTTTTAAAATCAGAAAGTTTTAAAATTCAGAAAATATTAAAATTCAGAAAGTTTTAAAGTTCAGAAAATTTTAAAATGCAGAAAGTTTTTAAATTCAGAAAATGGTTAAATTCAGAAAATTTTGAAATTCAAAAAATTTTAGAATTCTGAAAGTTTTTAAATACTAGAAATTTTAAAATTCAGAAGATTTTAAAATTCAGGAATTTTTTAAATTCAGAAAATTGTTAAATTCAGAACAAATTAAAATAAAAAAAAATCTAGAAAGTTTTAAAATTCAGAAAATTTTGAAAGTAAGGAAATTTTAAAATTCAGTAAAGTAGGGAAAATTAATAATATGGAAATTCTAAATAAAAATTTCAAATGAGAAAAGAATTTTTACATTTACTTATAAAATTATTATAATATAATAACAAATTTTTTACGAAATAGTCATTCGTAAGGAATACTAGATAAGTAAGGAAAGCGAAAATAGAGAAAAAGAAGATAGTTAATAAGACAATGTTTGTTAGCAAGACGCGAAAAGCCGCATCAAGCAGGCTACAACACAAAATAGATAATAATATATAGAAATTAAATACACGATGTAGAGCACCTCTCAAATAACATTTTGTAAATAGCAGCGGTTGCTCACCAATTACAAATTTGTAGGAAGTAATCGCTTAAAAAGTTTTCTGGAAATTCATCAACATGCGAAATTAAAAAGTGTAATTTTAGATTCATTAGGCAGCCTTGATTTTTGTAACTATTTACTAAATTTAAAAATATTTGTTGGTAATTTGGGCTCTTATGATTTCCAAGAAAGTTTTTAATTACGTCCTTGAAACATAACCATGCTTCTCTCTCTGTATGATTCATTTTCATAACAAAAATTTCATCATTTATCATCTTACGAATCTGAGGGCCATCGAAAATTCCTTCATTTACTTTAGCATCACTTAATTTGGGAAACTGATTTCGCAGATACCTAAAGCAGCTACCATCTTTGTCTAAAGATTTTACCCATTGTTTCATAAGTCCCAATTTAATGTGCAGAGGTGGTATAAGAATTTTTGATGGAAACAAGTGGCTTATCTTTTATATTCTTAGAACCCGGTTCGAACTTTTGTCTAAGGGGCCAGACACTCTTTATGTAATGATTCTTTCTATCCCTACTATCCCATTCACATAAATAGCAAGGATATTTTGTGAATCCCGATTGTTGCCCCAGAAGTATTGTTATGATTTTAAGATCCCCACATATTTGCCATTTATGATTATTGTATTTTATTCGGTCTAATATTACTTTCATGTTACAGTACTCTTCATTCAGTATTACCGAATATCCTATGGGAATGGCTGCATAAACATTTGTATTGTGTAACAGAACGGCTTTTAAACTTCTCGTTGACGAATCGATGAACAATCTCCACTCGTTAGGGTTGTAACATCCATGTTTAAAGCAATTTATTAACCCAACTATATCTTTGCAGTAAACTAAGGAAAATTCTTCATCTTTAGCGAAATAATCACGATATTTCTTATCTCTGTCTCGGTAGTAAAAAACTTTAATTTTTCCAGCTTCATTAGTATTTTCTTTTAGCCATGAAGCCAAGTACTCCGCCCCATCCTTTGGTAGGCCCAAATCGCGTATGAGATCATTCACTTTTTCCTGTGTAAGTGGACCTTTCTCCTTCTTAGTATTATAGGGGATGTATTCTTCGTCACTTGTATCACTTGTACTAGCAACGTCATTGTCTTCATCAGGCGCTATTTCTTCTTCCGTAATAATATCTCCTTCCTCCATTTCTTCTTCTAAGATTTCATCTTCATCATGTCTTCCTAAATTTTCCTCAAGATCCATACTTCCACTTGCGTACATACCCAGTGGACCTTCTCTTTTATCAATTGACGATTCATATATAGGTTTCGTGACACTTTCAACGTTAGCGTAATTAATTTGCGACTTGTTTTTACTATTAACTCCATGCAAATTCGTTGTTACGAAAATGAATCATACAGAGAGAGAAGCATGGTTATGTTTCAAGGACGTAATTAAAAACTTTCTTGGAAATCATAAGAGCCCAAATTACCAACAAATAGTTTTAAATTTAGTTAATAGTTACAAAAATCAAGGCTGTCTAATGAATCTAAAATTACACTTTTTATATTCGCATGTTGATGAATTTCCAGAAAACCTAGGTGATTACAGCGAAGAGCAGGGAGAGATATTTCACCAAGATATCAAGGAAATGGAGCGCAGGTACCAAGGAAGATGGGACGTAAATATGTTAGCAGATTACTGTTGGTCGTTAAAAAGAGATCTACCATCAACATCGGAGAAGCGGAAGCGTAATCCACTTCGTAGATCATTTGACAATAAAATAGTTCGTTACCATAAAAAACAGTAATGGGCTTAATATTTTTACGGGTATTTTATTGAATTGCATATAATTCTAACAAATTTAAAGTAAATGAAGGAGCAGCAAACTATGATATAGTTTTAAAGGATACGATTGTACTTGCATATACATTGTTCTTTGCTTTATGGTTTACATTACCTTTTGCATTGTTTCAGTTTATAACTAATTTTTTCACTCTCTTTACGTCCATGACCTTGAACTATCCTTGAACTGACCATAAATATAACCTTATGGGACTATACTGACCCTGGATTCAGATACAGCGCCCCAAAAAAATCCAAGATACCATGGTTTTAGTGTATTTTTCATGTATTTCGATAATTTGACCTTCAACTGACCTTGAGAAAGATCTGATTGTTTAATCTGACCCCGGATTCGGATTCAGCGACCCCAAAAACCCCAAGATGCCATGGTTTTAGTGTATTTTTCATGTATTTCGATAATTTGACCTTCAACTGACCTTGAGAAAGTTCTGATGGGGTTAAACTGACCCCGGATTCGGATTCAGCGACCCCAAAAACCCCAAGATACCATGGTTTTAGTGTATTTTTCATGTATTTCGATAATTTGACCTTCAACTGACCTTGAGAAAGATCTGATGGGGTTAAACTAACCCTGGATTCGGATTAAGCGATCCCAAAAACATATAAGTACCGTGGTCAAGTTTTTGGGACTTACAATTTTTTTTTGTGGGGCAGTGTAATTAATAGTTAATACTTAATTTCGAGAAAATAACAAGAGAAGTTACTAAATTTATCAAAATTCGTAAATTTTAAAATCCGGGAAAGTTTTAAAATTCAGAAAATTTTAGAATCCTGAAAGTTTTAAAATTCAGAAAATTTGAATATCAGAAAGTTTTAAAATTCAGAAAATTTTAATATCAGTAAGTTTTAAAATTCAGAAAATGGTTAAATTCAGAAAAGTTATGAAATTCAGGAAATTTTAAAAATCAGTTTTAAAATTCAGAAAATTTTAAAATCGGAAAGTTTTAAAATCAGAAAGTTTTAAAATTCAGAAAATATTAAAATTCAGAAAGTTTTAAAGTTCAGAAAATTTTAAAATGCAGAAAGTTTTAAAATTCAGAAAATGGTTAAATTCAGAAAATTTTGAAATTCAAAAAATTTTAGAATTCTGAAAGTTTTTAAATACTAGAAATTTTAAAATTCAGAAGATTTTAAAATTCAGGAATTTTTTAAATTCAGAAAATTGTTAAATTCAGAACAAATTAAAATAAAAAAAAAATCTAGAAAGTTTTAAAATTCAGAAAATGGTTAATTTCAGAAAATTTTGAAATTAAGGAAATTTTAAAATTCAGTAAAGTAGGGAAAATTAATAATATGGAAATTCTAAATAAAAATTTCAAATGAGAAAAGAATTTTTACATTTACTTATAAAATTATTATAATATAATAACAAATTTTTTACGAAATAGTCATTCGTAAGGAATACTAGATAAGTAAGGAAAGCGAAAATAGAGAAAAAGAAGATAGTTAATAAGACAATGTTTGTTAGCAAGACGCGAAAAGCCGCATCAAGCAGGCTACAACACAAAATAGATAATAATATATAGAAATTAAATACACGATGTAGAGCACCTCTCAAATAACATTTTGTAAATAGCAGCGGCTGCTCACCAATTACAAATTTGTAGGAAGTAATCGCTTACAAAACAAAAAAGATGAGTGCATGTGCAAGTGTTAGTGCGCGTTGTCGCGCTCTCATTTGCACACGCATATACACGCACGCTAGAGCAGTAAGTCAGTTATCGATGTTCATTGTTTTTTTTTTTTCGAGCGACGCGGACGTCGCTCAACGCGGCCCAGCACGTGTCACGGACGAGCGTATGGCTCTCCGTGGCAGCTCCTTATCGCGGAGCGGATGCGCGCACTCAGCTCTGCTCAACACTGCTCCAGCGTTCTCGCGCGCAAAAGTGCAGTGCTAGCACCTTTTGCGCACGGGACCGCTCGCAACGGTCGCGATGCGACCGCGAGCGGGCCAACAGATACTCGGCGATATTCACGGCGAGAGGTGTTCGGGATGAATAAAGCTGTACGTGACTAAAGACTCTGACTCCTTGATTCCTGCGCGCCTTTCTGGCGGCACAGGAAGATCCCACCAACTATCTGTCACAATATATATATATATATATATATATATATATATATATATATATATATATATATATATATATATAATCAATCAATGTGGCGGACGATTGGCCGTATTTATACAGTATTTAAATGGAGATAACTTAGTTTTTAACAGTATTTGCGATTGGGCTGGCAGTAATCCTTCATAACGTAAATTTATACTAGGTAACCGGATTTATCAAGCAGTGCACATTATAAAATGTGGTAAAAATGCAGTAGCCAAAAATAGTAATATCATAAACTTTACAGCTGTCTGCTTGCAGAACTCTAGTTTAAGAGGAGATACTTACGAAACACATGGTGAGGAATTAATAAGCGGCAATATTGTACTTTGTTCTTGTTCATGTAAAGCCGATTTAGGCGAAAAATGCAAACAGATTATAGCTGCTCTTTTTTATATCTAATAGTAAGTTTCTAACCTATATTTCATGTTATGTATTTTGCTTGTTTACAATGAAAACTAAGACTTAAATTCTTGTTTGCTTTGCTCTCACAACCTCTCACACGGCACAATAATCACTATTGGAGTTTTTCTTACGAGGTGCAAACTCTCCGACCTCTATAATAATTATTTTATTATTAAAAATCACAAATTATACTGCAAATCGCTATGCTAATCAATGCACAGTCCGGGTTCCCACTAGTATCACTGTTCAACACAAGAGGCCATGTCAACGGTGTCAGATCCCAATATTATACGTTTAAGTAAGTATGCGTATAGCATATGAGTACGCGCATGCATATGTATAGGAATATGTGTCGAATGCGCCGAGAACAGAGCAGTATATAATTTTGTCGCTAGGTGGCAGTGGTATTAATAACTACTAACAAGAATAGTCCACAACGGGAAACGAAAATCGGTCAGGTTCCGGGAGGTGCTTTCTGGTATCCAAAAATGAAGCTTAGTACCCGTAATTCATTCTAACGGGTCTTTGTTGTCAAGATATGAGGTAATTTACTCGAATTATTCGTTATTTTAATCAACAAAGGTACAGTCGAACGTTCCAGCACTGATACTTCCGGTACTGTTTTCCCCCTGGCACTGATACTATCTCAGCCTCCCGGCACTGAAACACGGCCAGGTCTGGCTATATATATACGGGGCCCCGAACGCAACAATTGTGTGCCGAATTTTGATTACATTAATTTATTGTAGAAACATAATTATAAACTCAATTAACATTACTGATTTAAATTATTTTGTATTTATAAATACAAAATAATTGCGCTGTACCGAAAAATTTAAAGACAACCTGAAGCATACAAAAGTTTCTACATTTTATAAATTACCAAATAATATATAACGGTTTTATAAATGAATAAAGCTCATTAAAACATTATATGTTAAATCGTTACTTAATTATTATACAATGCAGTTAAAGAGGTTAAAACCGAAAAATGTTACATAAAGTATTGCATAGAAAAGGTTTCATAATTTTATAAAGAATTTTATAAGAATTTCATTAATAATACTTTATTATAATGAAATTTTGTTGTATTTAATAACAGAGAAGCCCCGGGAGGACCGTACATTATGAACAGTAGATATGATCCTCGTGCTTGACGCTTATTAGTCCTCCGGCCCACCATACTTTTTGTGTAAATTTTGAGTCCACGGAGTAACTTGGGTGCAAATAAATGTTTGAATTGTCAGGATATCGAACATATCGGTTACCCCACCGAAAAAATTTGCAATTAATTTGTTATAAACAATTTAATTAAAATGTATAAAATGTATACAAAAATGTCGTTTATTTCAGATAAGTATACTCGGTATTCTGGGCAGGGGGGTTAAGTAACAGCTAAAAGTCAATAACGAAAAGGCCAGTTGTATTAAAAAAAACATTTTTTAACATGCATTATAAATATTTAGTACATATTCTTAAAATTTCATGAATAACTTTTTAAAGTTATCTTTATATATTAGAAATCACAAATGAAAAGCATTAAACAAGTAACTAAAATAAAGCTCGGCTATGCGCGCGCGTTCGTCGCAGTTGGAATACGATGTCAATTGTCCGAGTTTTAAGAATTTATCGTCCGATACGTACTGCATTCATCACGCTGTAAAACCTTTCTACTTAAAATATCATTGCGCGGAAAATAATGTATATTATTTAAAATCTTGGTTGTGTTCGCGAGATTCTGAAAACTGTGAAAATAAGGTTGCATTTTGTAATGTAAGCGTATGGAGCTGCAAGATGTCGGCGAGCGCTGACACGTGCGCGGAACTATCTAGACTGGCTGAGAGAGAATGGCATAGATAGATAGATAGATGTACTTTTTATTTATCAGAGACGAAAATTTACATCTGTATGTACATTTGGTTAAAAATATTTCCATTTGTATTGCATTTTTCTTAAATAAAATAAAAGCTTCGTTCGCTATCACAGGTCGTCAATTTATAAAATCTAATATAATGCTATAAAGTCAAAGGTCAAAAAGTTCATCACAAAGCGCCTCGTCATACACAAAAAATAAAATAAAAAGATAACAAAAAATATATACACACACATTCAAATTGCAGGTACATCTATGACGTCATATATAAAATACACACTCATTCATCAATCATTCTTACAATCATTCACGCTAATAAATACTCCCACACTTAACATTTAACACTAAAAATAAATTAGGACTACACAGAAAAGGACGAATACAATCAATTTAACACAATCTGCAGGCTCATCCCTGTGTAATCTTGGGATCTGGGAGATAGATAGATAGATAGATAAATAGATAGATAGATGTACTCTTTATTTTGATAAAATCAAAAATGATCAGAAATTAATCAAAATTGGAGAGAGAGAGAGAGAGAGAGAGAGAGAGAGAGATTTAGATTTATTTGTTTATTTCCATCCTGGGACTGAAATTGTCCCATAGAGCATAAAGAACAATATATACATTAGCAATATACAATATGTAATAATATAATTATATAATATATAACGTGATCGGTACGCTCGCAATAATAGTGTTTAACAATAGTATGTACTGGTTCGAACAATATTCGGTGTATAAAATAAAATAAGACATATAAAGTAATCTTAACGTCTCTTTGGCCGCAAAATTTTACGCAATAACAATATAAATTATAGAGATATATAAGTATAATTCAAGCTAAAATGAAAATTAAAGCAGCAATATGTATGCAGCATTAAAGCTACTAGCAACATTTGTATTTAGAATTTTTAAGTTTACTTGTGTGCAGGATCAGACTCAATATTACAACTGTTGAGGTAACTTAGTAATAAGGATTTGATGGTTTGGAGAGAGGTAGTTTTGGGAGGCAGGGTAATGTGTTCTGGTAGGCTATTCCAAAAATATGAGGTGGCTATTACGAAGGAATTGGCATATAAGGAAGTTTTGAAGTTACGGATAAGGAGGAGTTTAGTGCAGAGTCGAGCTGATCTACGCACATCAATATCTGCCGTGAGTATGAAGTTAGACTTGAGATAATCTGGACAACCAGTCTTAAGTACGGTAAACGTCAGCGCACCCATGAAGTACTCTCTTCGGGCCTTCACCGTGATCCACCTAGCCGTTTGCGAAAGGGGGTAACATGAGCCATCCAGGGAATGGTACCAAAAACAAAGCGGGTGCATGAATTCTGCGCCCGCTGAAGCTTCAGGTTCTGTTCACCAGTTAGGTGATGGTAGACAAAGCAGGCATAGTCAAAGTGAGGGAGGATGAGTGCAGAAGTGATTTACGGATACCAAATGAAAGAACACGTTGATGAGGGCGGAACTGTCTGATGCGTTAGCGACGGATGCAAAATGATTATTGATATCATTGCGTGAAAAGAGCGAAAAAGGCGAGGTTGATCGATAGAATGTTATGCCTAGCCTATTGAGAGAACTCCATAGACGATTTGAGCGTTGAGCTCTGGCTATTTCATTAGCGTAATAAGCGTTTTTTAAATTTCAAAGCTTTTGTAGGACCCTTGTACGCAGAGCTCGATATTCGGTAAGTTGCTGTCCCCTGTCATGTGGTTTTCGACGATTACATATATTAACGGAACGAAAAGGTGCAAATTTATTAAGGGAGCAAGTGACAGCATTGTTAAATCGAGTGACCATTTGATTAATATTATTGTGTTGTTTAAAATCATTCAAATTATTGCATAAATCAGCGAGATACTGAGCTCTGTTGAGACCACGCAGATCACGAGTTTTAATTTGATGAGAAATATTGCGCATAATACTAAAAGGTATAGTCAATTCTATACTGTCGTGCCCATAAGTAAACGGAGCATCTGATTTACTATATCTTATAACCGCTGAAGGCGAATGTACAATAAATAGGTCGAGCCATGTGTGAGATTGGAGACGTTGTGCGTTGATCGTATGGTGAGTTGGCCCAGAAGGAACAAGGTACAGAGCATTCGATCGAATTATGTCATACATGTATTTGGTTTCATATGACGCAGTAGATAATATGTTCAAATTGAAATCACCCGTGATAACTATACTGTTATAACGCGTGAAAAAAACTGAGAGTTTGTGAAAAAATTCATGCGGCATTGCTGTTTTGGTGGCCTGTAAACTACTGAAAATAAGAGTGATTTGCAATCATGGGTGATTTCCATCGGACGTCGCAAGAGTCTTAAACTTAAAGTTATCGTTAATGTAGATAGCGATTTCTCCGCCTGCACATCTTACGTGGTCGTGCCGAATCAAGGCATACCCGTCAATGGCCACAGATATGTCTTTGTCTTCATTAGACAGTTTTGATTCTGTGATGCCTACTATGTGTTTGGGGTGTAGGTCAAGATATGCTTCTACTTCCTAGAAATGGGTTGTAAGACCATTGTCGTTGGCATGCATGATTTCGACACCACCGAGGAGGACAGGGGGTGGGGAGTGTACCGTATTCGTATTAACCAATCTTAATTCTAAGAATTGTCGCTCGCGTTGGCACCTGACGGAAAATGCGGTGAGGCATTAGCACCTAACAGATCGGACATCTCAATAAGATCACCAGACAAATTATTTAAGACCTGAGAGACCCCTTTGCTAGCTTCAATTATCGGCTGGCAAACTAGTAAGTCGTAATCACTATTAATCGGAATAAGAGGAGATGTATTATCTTTGCACATGTGTACCACCAAGTTGATAACTCTGGGTCTTTTGTACCCTAATTTACTAGATTGCGATCTGGCTATTAACAAAAGATTATATACATGCCTAGGGTACAAAGTTCGCAGAAATATCAACGAGGTAGAAGTGTGACCGAATACCATTACTGCTGTAAATGATTTTAAATTAAGCCGCGTGAAAACTGCGTGGTCACGAATATGAGCAGATTTAAATTGTACTACTACGCTACGAAAATTTCTGGAACGTGAAGATAATGAATTACCATTGTGCGGGTGCGTATTGGACTCTTGAGATCGAAAAACAGGAGCTGATTGTTGTCGAGTGTCCGAAGATGTGGTCGAAGTCCGCGGAAGATTCTCCGCTGACAAAATATTCCCAACAAAATTAGGCAAATTCAAGGCTCCCAGAACCTTCATGGCAATCTGGTGTGGGATCAGCAAAATGTCGAGTGGGATACCGTAGATGATAAGTTCCGCAGAATCAAAATTAGCTGCAGGTGCTGGGGTTGCAGTGGTACTACCCAGCGAAAATCTGTTGGCAAGTGCTTCAACTTTCTGGTTCAACTGTTGAAGTTATGCATTTTGCGACTCAGCCCTTTGGACACATTTTTGTATCTGTGATTGATGGTCTTCGAGTCTTGTATGAATCGCAGTCAAGTCATGTAGCCTTTCTTGAATTATGTTCTCTTGTCTCGTGCAAAATTGTTCGAACTGCTTTTGTTGCGTTTCTTTTAATGAATTGAATTATGCAAAAAGCAGTTGCATCTGCTGCAGCATAAGTTGCTTCATCATATTTAGCAAATCTTCAGTTTTCTCGGGTTTTTCGATCTGTTTGGCGCTCGACGCAGTCACTGTAGAGTAAGCCGGTAGTCCATCGTGCTTTTATCTAAAGCTTGTGCTAATCTCACTAGGGAACAACAACACCTACGGGAAGATCACCAAATGGTGCATGCGCGAATTGGGACACATTCAGAAAGAATCGGGAATCTGATACATGAGCAACGCGAACTTCATGAAAGGGTAGATCAAGGTAGGGCCGAGTTAGTTAAAATGATGAATACACGTCCTAGAGGCTGGGGGGCGATCATGACAATTCATTGACACATATGAAGTTGAAACTTTCAACATTCAGTGCTGCGGCTTGCGATAGTCCTATGCGGTTCTTAAATTCTATGATAAATTATTTAGAAGCTACGGGTGCATCAGACTATAGCTATAAATGCGTTGCTGGGCAGGCGCTAAAGGGACCTGCGTAGGACTGGTGAGAACATATACGTAACCGTGTATCCGGAGTGCGAGAATTTCGAGAACAATTCATTGAACGGTATTGGAATAGCTCAATGGAAACGAACATTATAGGTGATCTAGAATTCGGGTCTTATAAGGCCGAAGGAAATCTTAGTAGAAGCGAATACGTACTTCGTATGTACAATGACGTTAGAACACTTTCACATCCCCCTACCGAACCTTTGCTAGTCGAAAAATTTTCTAGACATTTTGATAAGCAAGTACAGCAATCTATTTTCTCGCGAGCAATTCGAAGCATGGATCGACTAGTCTCTTTACTCGACATACTAGACCGTGTAGGATCACTACATTCTCATATGGCCAACGCCCGTTACGTCAATTTTTCTGACGAGTTTCCACGTAGAACAGATCAATACAATAATTCGTCAAGAAATTATAATGATTCACGAGGGAGTTATAGGGATCCTACCTTTACAGCAAGAAATTTTCGCTCTGCTACCCCACGACCGGGGACCCATCCTGATGAGATTAGAAAAAATACCATAGCACCTTACCGAGATGACCGCCCATCGCGTGAAGGTCCGAACAACATACAAAGGGCTGCGCCAACAAATACATTCTCGCGCCCCTTACAGACATGAGAAGAAATAAATGAGATTAATGAGTTTTATGAGGACAAAAATGTAGACTAAGTCGTAGAGGAGGTAGAAACTCAACAGCAGGAAAACTAATACCCGTAGTATCGAGAGCCTCGGCCGTTGTGAAACCTCTTTGTCAAGATTTATTAATTAAAATAAGATTTATATCTTTCAATACAACGTACAAAAATGGGGTTCTAAAACAATTCTCCACTTAGACGAGAGAAAAAAATCTGTAGCCCAGACCAGGAGAAAATGTCTTCATCAATTATATCCCAAGGGAAGGAGGTAGAGGGAGCACTTGCTTCTAAAGAGGCAGAATTTAATTCTGTGTTTGATAACCCACGGTAATTTTTACTATCGGAAGCTGATTCAGAGCTTAGGGTTTCTCAGGAATCCACCATCGGATTTCCAGAAATTATTTTGATAATAGAGAGAATGTTAGTCCGTGCATTAGTTGATATTGGCAGTCGTATTACTTGTATATCGGCCGATTTAGGTTTGAAAAATATTGACGTTTGGAAAACGTGTCCGACATTACCCGTCGTAGGAACCCAGGCAATCGGCTTTACCGGCATAAAATCTGCTAAAATTAAAAGGCACTTTTGCGCAGAAGTAGAGATTTCGAATATCCATACGAACGTGAATTTTATGGTCATCCCTAAATTAATACGGGAATGTATTATAGGTATCGATGCACAAGAATATTTCAAACTGGTGATTGACGTAGCGCAAAGGTTAATTTCAGTTACCGCACCGCAATCATCAAGAAATGCTATCCTTCCTTTCCTTTATGGTGATATGCCAAAACAGAAATGGAGAACAGATAAGCCATATGTTTCAAATTACTACGGAAGATTCATTTATAGAATATGATGCGTATCCTTCAGTTGCACAGGACGGTGAAACCTTTAAAGACAGTGAGATCGATCAAAAACTGTCTTCAGTTAGTGTTCCAAGCCTTTCAGATAAAGTAGCTACAAGAATCATAATCAAGGATAAGGAGAGCTATTTCCATAAATCCTATCCAATTGCTTTACACCATGGACAAAAGGTAGATACAAAGATAGAGAGGGTGCTTAAACTTCGTGAAAACCTACCGAATGCCGATAAGCTAGAAATGGTGTATAACCGCATTAAGAGAAAGGGAGAACAGCGGGCCGAAAAATACAACACATCACATAACCATGTTTCATATAGAGTAAATGAATATGTTTTAGTTAAAGCCTGTAATATGTCAGATGTCGTTCGAGATATATACGCAAAGTTCCTCGCATTATACGAAGCCCCATATTACATTTTAAGAGCATTTAATGACTCAACATACGATGTTAGCTATCCAAAAGCCGGAATAACTCGGGGAAATTTCCACTTGACAGCTCTTCGTCATTATTATGCCTACCAACGCGCAGAGGAAGAGATTGAAGAGACGCCTGGTGCGACAGATAGTCTGGTTGGAGAACCGGATCAGCACACTACGATGAGAACGGGCCCACTTGCAGGCGGGGAGAGAGGAGGAAATATACCACCTTCATCACCCGGAACAACCGTGCCAACCATAACCCAATCCACCAATAGGACGCTTTGCGCGACTATCTAGCCAACATCGGGAGATATCACCCCCTAGAGTCACACCCCCGCCCCCAACTGCCGCGGAAGTAAGGTAGAAGGAGGAAAGAGAGATGAAGCGGAACGAGTTTGTACGGAAATATGGACTACGGAGGACCAAGAGAAACCCACCCGTACCGGAACAAGATGTATTGGAAATAACAATCGCCAATGATTGGCAACTAATATAATGTATGTAATTTTTTTTCTCTTTTCTAATATACATATACATAAGCATATATTTTTCTTGTATATATGTCTCTAACATGTTGGATAAATAACCTCCAAGGGTAAACTAATGCTGAAATTTTTTCGAATGGCCGACAATGGATTAGGGTGGGGGGGGGGGGGGAAGACTTTGCAATGGGTCTCCCATTTCCATAAATAGATAGCATGAATTTTTGTATATTGTTTTGTATTACTATATATAAAATATCTATTTTATGTATATTTTATCAATAATCTTTAATTTATGGAAAATATTAGTAAAAGTTACAATAATATTTTCAAATTTGAATGGAAAGCCGGCGCGCTCTAGGAGGCACTGGAGCTAGCGCGAGGGGTGTGTCAATCGAAGTGCCGGCAGCACGGTCTTTCCGCAGTTATGAGAGACAGTTTTCATTTTTTTAAATAATGAGATTTCATTGCATTTGGGCATTTTTATAGGAAAGAAAAATATTTGCAGACTTACAAAAGTATCCATACGCGATAATAAAGATTCCCGAAGTATCTACGTCATTTTGCGTGTGCGCCGAGCCCATGCGGGCTCGCGTCATTGTAGTATATAAATTCAGCTCGACTAACAGGTCGTGTGACTACTCCACGTTTTTATATAGATTTTTCCAGCAAAGATTATGAATAAACTACAGAATGTCATCAAAAGAAAAGCACATATTTAAAAGCTGCAAAACTTAATGTCGGAAATCATGTGCTTCCTTGTCACAATTACATATCTTTATGTTATAATTAACGTGATCAAAATTACTTGTAATGATTACGTAATATAGCAGTCGCGAGCATGAGGGGGAAGCCTACGGTAGGACAATTTAGTATCTTTCTGTCTAATATTCGTAAATAAATAACGAAACATTTATTTAACTAAGGCAACAAATAAAATCAACTCAATTTGTACAATATATTGGTTCAATAAAACTCCCTTATTCTGAATGATAATTATATGAATTATATGAATCCTTATCAGGAAGTACAAGGAAGAAAGTCGGAGATAAACATCGGCCTTCAACGGAGGGTGCTTCTTGAAAGAAGCGGCGCGCACACAACAGGTGGTATATGGAAATTGGTTGCAGGGCGCAACCAACGCTCGAACCGCCGCGGATGAGCCCCCGAGAAAGCGAGGTAATGTGTGCCCTTACAAGCCGGGAACCGGCACTAGATTTTTCTCTCTCTACAAAACCATTAATAACCTGAAACCATACGTACGTATCAAGGCCGCAAGAACGAGTTGATATAATATGATGCCTTGGTACCTCACGATTTCATCGATCGGTGAAGGTACTGGGTAGTAAGAAGCAGCTGACCTAAGGATCAAGGAAGGACACCAGTGGTACGCTGCTACAGAGCAAAAACCCGGGCAGGCTACTATCTTGCAGTAGATCTTTAATCATTCTCTCTATTTTCTTCCTTCGACGGACTGTGGGAATAAGGCTTTGGCCCAAGCCACAGAGTTGGTACACCCACCTTTGCCGCTATCTCTAATTCGGGCCTGCACAGGACCTAAAAATAAGGACACGCTCCTTCCTCTTCGCCGGGAAATTACGATGTTCACTGCCAGTAATTTCCCTAAGGACGGCTAAGTTGTCCTGGGCCCCATTAGAAGTCCCGTTTTTAGTTTGAGCTACTCCTGCGGGAAAAACCTATTAACAAAAACTAACAACCTCTACTCTAATATGCGCAATATCAATCTTGCCTAAACTTCTCATACTGATATTATCATCTATAATAAACTTAAGTTTCTTCGTATTTGTTTATTTGTGGGTCGAGCGTTTGGACTGTTTACACACCCCACTCTCTCTACCTCAGTCAGAATAAATGAGATTGTTGCAGACCAATATGAATTTGAATTTTATTATGTGCCGAAATTGAATGTAACATTAATTAATATCTTTTGTTATATCACAAAAATTATTTAAATATTAAAATCAATTCAAATAATGAATGTTGCATATAAAAGAATATTAATTTGAGAGAAATCATCCTTTCCTTTTGCTTTCCAGAATATCTATTTATGTAAATATTTGGATAGCAGAAACTAATAAATAAAGAAATAAAGGTAAAATACCACTTTAGTTTAAAATTAAAATTTTGTGTTATGAAAAATTATTGTCTACAATTTATTTATTCACTTCCAATACAAATTCGTACTCGAACACATGCCCGATAATTAGCTAACTATATATTATAAATATAATAACAATAAAATAATAAGTTAAAATCTATATTCCAATATAAAGAAAAAAAGAGTAGATCGACAAACTAAATCTATGTTATGATTACTGAAATATTTCACATATTATTAAATGTAACTAAATTTACTTATCTTCTGATTATTTATTTATAATAAATAAGAGAAAAGAACCTACTACAACTTGATTTGATTCATAATCTGCAAAGAAAAATTGTGAAGCTTCCGCACATGGTTCACTATACTTTCCTGTTACAAAGAGATATATCTATGAAGTTAGAAGTCGAAATCAATATGCAGAGCAAAGTTATGAGTAATATTTAAATTTTTCATGCTTTCTAAACTAGAAAGGGAATCGCTGGAGCTTCCGCACATGGTTCACTATACTAGTCTATTATAGAAAGATACGTCTATGAAGTTTTTTAGTCGAAATCATCTTGCAGAGTAAAGTTATGAGTAATATTCTACTTTTCTTTGATCCCTAACCTATAAAAAATATTCTGCAGCTTCCGCTTATACTTTACTATATTCTTCTAACAAAAGAAAGTATGTGTACCAAGTTAGAAGTCGAAATCATTATGCAGAGTAAAGTTATGAGTAATGTTTTTTTCTGCTTTTATTCCTAACGTATAAAGTAAAATTCTGTAGCTACCGCATATGGTTTACAATACTCCCTGATTATAATAAGGTATGTCTATAAAGTTTGAAGTCGAAATCATCTTGCAGAATAAAGTTATGGGTAATACTCTACTTTTCTATGATTCCCAACCTATAGAAATAATTCTGCAGCTTCCGCTCGTACTTTACTATACGCTCCTAAGAAAATAAAGTATGTCTAGCAAGTTAGAAGTCTCAATCATAATTCAGTCTGATGTTATGAGTAATTTTCTATTTTGCTTTGATACCTAACCTATAAAGAAATATTCTGCAGCTTCCGCTCATAGTTAACTACACTATCCTATTATAAAAAGATTTGTCTACGAAGTTTAAAGTCGAAATCAAATGGTAGAGTAAAGTTATGAGTAATATTATACACTTCTTCGATTCCTAACCTATAAACCAAAATTCTACAGCTTCCGCTCGTAGTGTACTATACTCTTCTATGAAAATAAAGTATGTATACTATTTTTGTAGTCAAAATCATTAAGCAGTGAATAGTTATATGAAAGAATCTGTAAAAAATGTCGGATTTCGTGTGTTAGTTTATAAAGATATTTTTGTTAGATTTATTTGTACAGAGCACGTTTTGGCTATAGGAAGCCATTAGCTATATATATATATATATATATATATATATATATATATATATATATATAGAGTGAGAGTGAGAATTGAATTGAATGAATGTAGTTAAAAGTGAGAGAATGAGTTACAGATAGTCAACTTAAGATAAGGAAATTAACATAATGATTAGTAAATAACTAATTTCACAATATTAATTAAATAATGTCGACATTCCCGCTACAGTGGGATCGCGATATATTACCGCTCACAGGGCTGTAGTGGTGGAAATTTCTCCAAAAATGTTATATATGTCCATCGCCCTCCATGCGGCAGTTGCCCACTTAAATCATTGGATTTTATTTTGTTGTAGAAAACAATTCCTGACATATCCTTGTAAAAAGTGCAAAACCTTCAGACTACACCCGTAATCTGCATACTCGGTTGGTTCCATTAGAAAACCTTCTTGCTGCTGCATGTATACTTACTCTTCCATTTCTTCATACAAAAAGACTGTTTTGACGTAAAATTGCTTCCAATGCAATTTTTATTTTGCTGTGATAGCTAGTATAACTCTCAAGGAGTCGAACCTTAGAACTGGACTGAAGGATTCTTTATAATCTATGCCTTCTCTTTGGTTGAATTTTTTGCGACCAGTTTAGCTTTATACCGCTGGACATTACCATTCGCATCCTTCTTAATTTTGAAATCCTATCTATTGCATATGATGGTTTTCCTTTGGTTGCATCGACTAACTCCTACACCTTATTTTGACCTAAAGAGTTGATCTCTTCCTGCATGGCTTTATTCAATTTTGCTGACTCGACACCTTTCACTGCTTCCTTAAAGGATTTTGGCTCCCGATCATCTGAAATGAAAGCTTCCTCAATGTCAAAATAATCATCATACCGCTGTCGAGGTTTTAATGTAGATCTGTCTCTCAATCCTCTCCTATTTCCAGGTACTTTTTCAATACTTTCTACATTTGCAAGCACATTTTCAGGTTCTTATTCCAAATTTTCATCGGGTAACTTACTTTCTTCATTTTCTCCTGGATCATTATGCTCCTCCTCTGCAGCTTCAGGTAAGTCTTCTTCGACGTTTTCTTTTAGGACATCATTACAGCTTTCGTCATCACTTTCTTCATTAGGTAAGTATAACAATGATTCATCTTCAGCTTAACTTTTATTTTCAGATTTAATTCTTACAGGAAAAATTACATCTCTAAATATTTTTGTCTTATTTTCTTCTGGAAACCATATGCGAAATCCTTTTACACTTTCTTCGTAACCAACAAAATACCCCTTTTCCCCTTTTTCGTCTAGTTTTAGCCTCATAATTTTTGGTATGTGCGCATTAGTCCGGACGTTAATTTTTTTTATTTTTATTTTCACTCAGGCCGGGCAAAAATTGCTTCAAGATACTTCAAAAACTATGTGCGCATAGGTTTTAAATATATAGCATCGACTTTTCCCGTGCCTCAAAACACTCGAAGTCTCTTATGGGTTTTACATGTAAAAAATTGTGGAATTTTAACTTGAGAAGCATATTCTTCCATGTATTTTGAGCCTGTGAATCGAATGGTGCTATTAGTTTTTGCCAGGATAGTGAAATAAAAAAGTTATAAACCAAAATCGTCGAAAAATTCGAAAAATCGCATAAAAAATTGACTTCTAACGCTTATAATCAGTAAATTCTTTTTCTATTACACATATTTCCATGTATTTTGAGCTGGTAAATATAAGGCCGAAATCGTCGAAAAACTTGGAAAAATCGCTGTAAAAACGCCAAATAACGAGTTTGTTACAATGTTACTGATACTGAGTCAATTTTTTTAACATGAAAAGTATAGTTGTATAGTTATTTTCTGTTTTAGGTGAGTATCTTCATTTTAAAACAAAGAAAATCCATTTTATAACGGTTGATGTCTAAATAATGATAATTTTTCAGAGACCGAGAAAAAAATTGTCACATTTTATTTTCTAGGTAAATTTTGAATCCACTAAAGATTATTAAAAGTTTATTATTTTTTCTGGTTGAACCAATTCAATATATTTATTATTTTTAATGTATATTAAAAGTATTTCCCGTTTTTAAATTCTTTGTACTTTTATGTGATAATAGTCACTTACATTTTTAACAATTAATTTTTAATAATTTGTTTTTAATCATAATAAAATTAATTCTAATTTTGAAAAATTACTTGATTACAGTCAATTGAAGAAATCTTTAATAATAACAAAATAATTATAACTTTCATCGATACCGGTATTAATACTTTGATATCGATAATTTTTTTAGGTATCGCCTATCACTAGTCAACACGCAAATATATTCGCTCTATTCGCTCTGAAGTTGGCTTCGTGACATGGAGTGATATTTGAACGCCAACACCATAAAGACTAGAGTAAAAGAGTATGAACGTAATGTTTAAGGAATATTCTATTTTTTAATACGCCTAAGTAGAACTTCAAGCAGCAGGGAGCGCTGAAATCGCCGGTTTACTATAGATATACATATACTAATTGAATACCGATACAATTATGTTCAAAAATACAAATATCTAGTATTAAACTCAAAAAATATCATATAATTTAACAAAAAAGAAATATGTTGACTTTAATGCATAGTATATTATGAAAAATTATAAATTTACTTAGCTCTGTATCGATATTAGCACTGGTTGTTTGTTTAAAAACAGTTTATTATAAATGTTTTGTTGACCATTTTTGTAAAATATTAATGTAAGTGCATATAGATTCAATAGGCATATTTGATATTTATTTATTATTTATTTATTCCAGAGTTACATATAACATTTGCTAAATTCGATACAGAGTAGAAATTATTTACACAATAACACACTATAACACCGAAAATCCTGCAGAGAGAATTGGTATTCCCTGTTCGCAGGTCCGGATTAACAACAAAAATAAAAATAAAAAGTGCTGGTTAGTTTTACTGTATACATTACAGCAAAAACCTCCAACCATACTAAACCGTACAATGCAAGTACCAATCATTCATAATGATAGAATGTATCCACGTCAGACTTCTAGACGTGGATCATTCCATCCTTCACCATTCATTCATACATACTTTGGTTGGGTTATGAAGGTCTTCTGACTCTTTATCCCAACTCTATATAACATTATTAATAATTTATTAAAAATTTAACAGTGATATATAATCTCTCTTTAACATTTCCATATCAATCCTTATTAATTAATATTATCATTATAAATTGTGTTAAAGATTCTATATTTTTATATAGTTAGTAATAATATGACGACTACATTATATTAATTCGCGTTAATTAAGATTACATTGCACATGCTTAAGATTCTATATTTTTGTACATTTTTCTTCGATATTATAAATATTTTTATTCTTATAATGTAATCATTGTGACCTAACACTATAATATTACCAATACCTCACTAACATGGATCTTGCCGTCGTAAATTTTTCTGTTGTCGCGTGTTTATCTCTTGCATATAATATTCATTCTATGGTGTTGAGCCTAGCCGGACAAGTAAGTCCAACAGCACAGGTAACTCTGTAATGTGGGAACATCTCTTTGTGTTGGTTAGCTGAATCACATTTGCAGTTTGATGTAAAGACTATATCGTCAATAACTACAATATCATTATAAGATGATTGTTGTTTAAATGGATACATTGAG
Source organism: Gastracanthus pulcherrimus (assembly GCA_949152435.1). Lineage (NCBI taxonomy): Eukaryota > Metazoa > Arthropoda > Insecta > Hymenoptera > Pteromalidae > Gastracanthus > Gastracanthus pulcherrimus. The sequence continues at coordinate 97,974,564 of OX424576.1, read as the reverse complement.
TTAGTGAAAATTTGTTTTCCTCTTATTCCACTGTCAAAGTAAAAAATCGCCTTGTTCGATCCTAGGTAGTTGATATCTCCGTATCTCATTCTATGACTTGCTGATTTGTTAATCTTCTGTCCAGGTGCAGCCGTTGCTTCCATTTTTCTAGCTTTCTTGTTGTTTTTTCAGCCATTTCATCAATCTTGGTGAAGACCGTTTCTACTGGTTTATATTTTTCTATATTTGGATCTTTATTAACATCTAAATCATTATTTGCTCCTTTAAAAAATTGTATGTATTTGATATTCGCTTTTTCGTTTTCTGTTTTGTGTGTCTATATATTTATTATTTCGTTTGTTATATTATATAGACTATTGCTGATTTATGGATATAAATTTATCATTTTATTGTAATTGTAGTTGGAGATACGTCGATGTTTGCGATTATTGTATGATTTGCATTTGCCCTTAGCACAAATGTATGTTCTAATATCAAGCATTATACTATTAGCCAATACTGAGTCTTCTCTGGATCCATATATACTAACGTCAAGTTTGTTTTCAATGAGAGCTGCTTTTCTCTGCTGCAGTAAAAACTGTAATTTATAGGATATTTGGCACTGGTATACACATTCATCTCGTTTGCACAGCGATAAGAGCCATAATTTAAACTGTTGGCAATCTATTATCGTTGCAGTGTTTATTTCATTCATTATTTCTCAACAAATCCTGTATCTTTTTTATATTTGTGTTTTTGTATATCTAACATTTTTCGTTCATTTGGCAATTTATTAAAAAGACTGATTGCTTTAATATAACTATTTTTAGTACTAACAGTTTTGTAATAGTTTGGTAAAATTAATAATTTATTTCTTGTTTTACTCGTCGAGTTGATATACTGATCTTTAAAATTTTCATAGTTATACCGAAAACTCTCAATTGCAAATAATTGCTGTAGGTTAAGTGGAATTATTTTTTGAAAAGTATTTTTATTTATAATTTTTAAAATATTTCTTTGAACTGTTTGCAATAAGTGTAGTTTGTTTTGATACGCACCACCCCATGCAATTATGCCATAACTAATAAGGTTGTGGAAGAAAGCATAGTATATAATTTTTAAAGTATTAGTTTCCATGAATTTAGAAATTTTACTAAAGATGAAAATCAGGTGTCTTGTCTTATTTATAAGATATTCAATATGTTTGGTCCATCTCATATTCTCATCGAAAATTATACCCAAAAATTTTGCTTCATTCACTCTCTTTAGTTTTTCATTATTGATTTTAATTTCAATTTTCTGTGATACACTTTATTTTCTTACTCAGTTTTTCTCCAAGTTTGCAATAGTACTTATTCATTTTGTTCGCAAATTCTTTCCTACTTTTAATTATTCTATTATCTTCAGTTTTCAACTGAGTAATAGTAGTATCGATTTTGATTTTATTTTTCCCAATTTTATTATTTATACAAGCCCAGAGTTTTCTTGGCTCATTTCTATTAATCTCTATTGTTTTTTTATCATATTCTATTTTTGCTGCTTTAATTACCTTATCTACAGTTTTAACAAATTTTTTGTGATTGTCTTTGAGTTCATCATTATCAGGATTATGTTTTAGTCGTTTGTATAGTATTTCTTTTGTATTACAAGAGTTCAATATTGCTCTTGTTATCCAGTCTTTCCTGGGGGTTTTCTTGGAGTTGTGCAAATTTGGTTTTTTGTATTTTGATTTTTCAATGCAAATTTTAATTTCTTTTATTATTCTCTTAATAGTTTCATTTGGATCTTTTGTACTTTTAAATTTTGACCAATTTATTTTCATAGCATTATTGAATAATTTTTTGTAATTATAATAATACCTGTCAATTTTTGTCTCTTTATTTCAGTTAGGTCTACCATTTTTATTTCTAAAAATAATGGATAGTGATCAGTTATGGGCATCATAAGTGTTAGTGATTTAGTGATGAGGAAGTCTACTTTGATAAAAATGTTATGAATACACGTTCCTTTATCTGTAGTTATACTTGACGGTCTTGTGGTATTTGTAAATCCTGGGAGAAAATCTTTTTCCAATAGGTTTTTTACGCTGATATACGTATACCACTACACCATCATTTGTATTAATTTTCCCGAAGTTATAATATAATTTGTAGTTCTTAATTCTATAACAGTGATAATGAGTTAAATTCCATACCTCTTAATAAAGATTTGAAGCTTTTCAAAATTGGCATTCAGGCTTCTAATAATTAAGTATAAAATCAAACTATTGTTACTATTTATTTCTTTGTTAAAAGTCTGAAGATCCCTATATAATCTCTCTTGGTTGTGAATGCTATTTTGTATTTCTTCAATTAAGTTTATTTGTGCTTCCATTATATAGTTGCTGTTGGTTTTGGTGTAGGTTCTGGACTTGTTGATAATGTCAGTTGTTCTTTGTTTTGTTGTTGTGTAGGGGAATTGGTTGCGCTTAGTTTATTTACTATACTCTTCACTGATTTTACCTGCCTTTGGTAAAGTAGTTTATTAGTTTGTATATTATGTATTTGTTGTAGCGCACTTCATTCATCCCATGCCGGTAATGTAGGCGCGACCGGGTAATAGAGTTAATATATTTTTTTATTTTATTTTTAAGTATACTACACTTGAGTCTGTCTGTTGGTAGGTGACCCGTTGGTAAACTTGTTCTGTATTTAGAATTTTTATAATTACAGTTAACACATTCCGTTTTGGTACTTTTACATTGACTCACATTGTGTGTGTTAGAGCACTTAATGCATGCAGAATCATTTCTACATTTGGATGCATTATGACCATATCTTCCACAGTTGAAGCAAGGGGTGACGTTTATCAGATCAAAATATATGTTAATACCTTAATAAGCGTTATAACATATATGAAAAAATTAACATTATACATTTTTTACATATTTGTCACTTTTGGCAGTCCACCAGCTTTCGTCTCTGCTTTTTTGTCTCCATAACTACCATTTCACATGTTTTAACAGCACATTTTCGTCCCATACCAAAATAACTTTATTTATAAAATTATTGTTATGTTAGTAATATTAAGCAGTTAATTCGCATTATTCATAACTAGTGAATTCAAAAAAGTAAACAAATCATCATAGCCTAATATCTCAGTCAAACACTACCTACGACAGCGCACTCTACCGTATAAAGTACCAAACGATCTATACAAATTTTAATCTTATAAATCTAGGGATATTTGACTATTCGAATACTCCGATAGAAGGCGCTAATATAGTATAGACGACTTTAAAGTATTCTCGGATCAGCTGATACAAAATAATGTGACAATACAATATGCTAGTTTTCATCTTCAAAATATCTGTCCATCAACAATTTTATTTAGTTTTTCAATAATGGCTTATAATTTACGTGAAAGAGTCAATAACATTGGATATTGCACTAAACAAATAGTTGCAACTAATAATCTACCAACGATAAAACAAGTACTACCTGTTTTATTCTATAACCTACGAAGAGATTCAAAGTCTTGACGTGAAAGTGCAAACTTAACCATTGATGAGTGTCTCATTATTTGGAAAAAAGCTCGAATTCCTATGCAAGAAGATAAAAAATGTGTTATTAAACTAGAAGTTGAATATGAAAGATGGAGAAAAATACAAAAAAATGCTTCACGCAGATCAGACACTCAAAAAAAATGAACAAGCATATGAAGTATAAACAAATTATTTGACATTGCTGGCTTAGATGCACTGAACAAGATGGAAGACGAATCTGATAACAGTTTTTACTTGATCAGAAAGGTAATTTTGTTTGGTTTTTGAATACTTAATTATGACACTGGTGCTTAGGAGGTGGTTTTTTATCTCGCATAACTGTTTCACAGTATATTATCGCACGAAAATCTCAAAATCACGAGCTATCAGTACATACCTTGAATTATAACTCTTTTATAGATAATAAAATATTGTTTCTTTAAGTTACTGAATTTATTTTTTTAGCTCTGCAAATAACTGAAACTCTTAGCTTCAGTACCTTAACAACTTGTACAGATACAAGTAAGCCATCGCCAATGGAAGTGGACTGTGAAAATTTCAATATTGAAAAGAAAAAAATTTCGGTTACCATCGAGCAGGACAAGGTAGTCAATGCTTCATCGAAATTGCCAAAGGACGATCCTCTTAAAATGGCGACAAAAGGTTTGCATTTTTTAACTGCCAGTTGATATCAGTTTTTACTAAAGGAGAAAAAATGTATTAACCCTTTCAGGGCACATTTTTTTGTTGAAATTTTAAAAAATTTTATCAAAAAAACTAGCGGGCGAAAAAATTTGAAAAAAATATATATTATAGAGCTGGACACGGACTATAGATAAATAAAATTTCAGAGCTCTAGAGTTTTTCGTTCAAGAATAATCGATTTTTTACGAAGAAAAACGAGTTTTTTGTGATTCAATTGTTTATAACTATTTATAAATAAATAAATTTGCATACTTTTCTATACAAAACTTATAACTTATCATCCCAAGAGTCCAAAAAGTACTCACACGCATAGGAGCACTGAAAAATACGTCCGAAATACAGAAAAAACTGAAAGCAAAAAGGTGGTACGTATACGTACCACTGCACCTGAAAGGGTTAATAGCATAATTTTATTGTATTAACCTTTAATTTAAAATCTTTAATTTTATTTACAGAACAATTACATGAATTGCTTCGATCTGAATCTGAATCTCCATATTTTGAAAGTACACCTCCTCTGAAAAGACGAGCTACTGAACCAATTATGACTGCGAAATTGTCAACAGTATTAGATAAATGTAAAATTAGTAAAAGAGACGTGATGCATTTGTTGATGGCCGCTGTGGAAACATTTGGCATTGATACGCGCAATTTAGTATTAAATACTACATCTAATTCACGAGGCTCGTCAAAAATTTCGCAAAGAACGATATGAGGCCATTAAAAACCTTGCTCCATCACTATTTTCTGGTTTACCGAGCACCATCCATTGGGATGGAAAGTTGCTTCCAGAACATTTACGAAGAGAAACTATAGATAGACTAGCTATTATTATTACAAGTGGTAGAATGGAACAACTCTTGGGTGTTCCAAAGATCTCTTCTAGTAGTGGAATAAAGCTCAAGCAGTATTCAATACCTTGAATGACTGGTCTTTAATACAAAATATTGTAGCTCTTTGTTGTGATTCAACAACTAGCAATACTGGTCGAATGAACGGAGCTTGTGTAATATTAGAAAGATTAATCGATAAAGATCTTCTCTATTTTTTCTGCAGGCATCATATTTACGAGCTTGTACTTTAGAAATAAAATTTGGTAAGACTACTGGCCCGGAGATACAATTGTTTAAAATTTTTGGAGATTTTTGGGAATCTGTTGATAAAAAAATGCGAACCAGAAATTAGTGATGGTTTTGTAAATGAATCTCTGCAAGATGCAAAAGAAGAAATTTTAGACTTTTGTTCAGAGTATTTAAAAAAGGATTTAATCAGAAGTGATTTCAAAGAATTTTTGAAACTAGTCATCATTTTTCTAGGCGGAAAATTACCCAGCGGTATAACTTTTCATCCACCTGGAGCTATTCACCATGCTAGATGGATGGTAAAAGCAATATATTGCTTGAAAATATTCAACTTTCGGAAACAATATTTGCTAGACAAGAAGGATGTTGAAGTAAAATGTAGAGACGTTTGCCTTTTTATAGTAAGAGTCTACGTTCAAGCCTGGTTTTGTGCTCCGTTTGCTGCTCAAGCACCAAATCAAGATTTAAAGTTTTGTACGAATACAAAATAATTGATTGAAGTATATCTGACTGTGCTGTTAGAAAATTTATTAATCACTTGTGGTATTTAACTCCGCAACTAGCAGCACTAGCATTTTTTGACTCTATAATTTCAAATGAAGAAAAATTGAAAATGTGCGAAGCTCTGTAGTCAAATTCTAGTGCTTTTGTTTATGGAAAACGAATTATGGATAATGAAAAAAATTTAAACGAAATACTAAATTCAAGTATTAGTGATTTTATTTGCAAAGACTCTTATGAATTATTTGAATGTTTTAAAATTGACACAACTTTTTTGACGAAAAATCCATCCAAATGGGCAAAAGAAAGAAACTACATTCATGACTTGGAAGTTGTTAAAAACCTTAAAGTCGTGAATGATACAGCCGAAAGAGAAGTAAAATTGGTGACTGAATTCAACAAACTTTTGACTAAAGATGAAGAGCAATCATAGTACCTACTACCTGTGATAAAAGATTACCGAAGCTTGTTTCCAGATAGCAACAAGGAAACGTTGATGCAGCCTATGAATAAATAGTTTGTTTGAATATGTGATTAGAACATTTGATTAACTAAATATGTGAGTAAGCGTTACTTATAGAGAAAAAAATTGGACATTTTTTTAACTATGATTTACAGCTATTAAAATAAAAAAATAAAAAAAAACTTTAAAGTTTTTTGTTTGTATTTCTCTAACGTTTTTCCTAATCTCAGCTTATACATTTTATCCTATTTTTTCATACTGATAAGTGTATGTGATTCTATTCAATTCAGTAGTTCAAATTTTACGAAAATATTACAAATCAGCTTTTTGTCCTTCTTACCGCGATTTTTCCAAGTTTCACGACGATTTCGGCCTTATAACTGTTTTTCTCGATTGAAATGGCAAATTCCAATAGCACCATTGAATTTACCAGCTCAAAATACATGGAAATATGTGTAATAGAAAAAGAATTTACTGATTATAAGCGTTAGAAGTCAATTTTTATGCGATTTTTCGAGATTTTCTACTATTTTGGCTTATAGCTTTTGTATTTCACAATCCTGGCAAAAACTAATAGCACCATTCTATTCAGCGGCTCAAAATACATGGGAAAATATACTTCTCAAGTTAAAATTCCACAATTTTCTCTGGGTTTCCAAAGGATAAACGTTTTGGCCCGTTTTTTACATGTACAATCCATAAGAAAATTCGGGTGCTTTGAGGCACGGGAAAAGTCGAGGCTATGGGTTTAAAATCTATGCACGCATGGTTTTTTAGGTCTCTAGAAGCAATTTTTGCTCGGCCTGAGTGAAAATAAAAATAAAAAAGAATTAACGTCCGGACTAGTGCGCAAACACCTCTTCACAAAAAATGTGTACATTTTTGACAGTTGGTTTCCGATGGTACCGAAGTCCAAATGGAGTTATGTCTCAAACTGACTGTATTTGTTCCAGTGCAATTGAAGATATAAGTCATCATCTTGATAGCTTCAGCCCAGAGTTTGTTTTGAAAACTTACTGCCTTTAGGTTGGTTCGCACTCAATCCATTAGAGTTCTGTTCTGTCTTTCTGCTGAAACATTTTGTTCTTGACTGTATCGTACTGTCTTTTGATGTTCGATTCCTAAATTATTTAATAATTTAGTTACTCGGTGACTGAGTACTTTAACACTTACAGGACAGTGTTTTTCTGTTTTTTTAAGAAATCCACAAGACAGTTATATACATCAGACTTGGCGGCTAAAGTATAAACTGTGCAACAATGAGAAAAATCACCCTTAAACAAAAGATAATACCTTGATCCTTGTAGGGATTTTATTTGCATGATACCACAAACATCGGAATCAATTATGTCACCAATGCAAATTGTTTTTGAAAAACGTTTTGGGAAAGGCTTCCGGCGAATCTTTCTAACCGTACAAGCATAATAGAATGGTTCACTTTTATCTTTTATCTCAATATTAAAGTGTTTCAGGACTTGTTTTACCTGCCGGAAATTTTGGTGAGCCAATTTTTGATGCTAGATGTCCAGAGAACTTGAGTCTGCTACCTGAGCATGGGATTCAATTTACATTTGCTGAGTATTAGTGAGTGCCACCTTGAATTTCATATAGAAACGTTTTTGTGTGCGTTCTCCCACTGCAAGGACACGCTTTCCTTTAAGAAATTTACAAATTTTATTATCTGACTCCTGTTTTAAATTTTTATCCATGGCAACTGCTGATGAGAAAAGGTTATTCTTTAACCGAGTAACAAACAAAACTTCAGATAAATGATTCTGATTCCACTTATGTCCATCAAAAGTAGATACATGTATATCTCCTCTTCCATATGCAGGGAGGCATGTACCATCTCCAATGCCCACCCATATTGGATTATCTAAATCCTTATATGATACATACCATTCTTTGCTATCTAATCTTTGTGTCATATCGTAACTGGCCCCTGAGTCAAGATACCATGTATGGACATAGTTATCCATTTGTCGCATGGATACTAAGGCTTCAATCACTAGGCTTTCGCTATGAGACACACCTGCTTTCAACGAGTTACTATTTGAATGCTTCGTATGGCACTCTGGCCCAATGTCCAAATTTATGGCACTTGTTGCATTTTCCAGGTTTATTTGTACCTTTGTAACCTTTACTATAATTTACATACCTTAGTTTATTTCCACTTTGGTTATAAGAACTGGACGCAAACGCATTTCCTCACTTTCGCGGCTGGATTGGCGAAACTCTTCTACTGTCAGTCTTGAAATGGGGTTTCCTTTAGTACGCACTGCTTCTAAAGCTGACTCCCAAGCACTCCTGAAATAATTATAAGTAGCAGGTAGGGTCAAAAGAATTCTTGTTATGATTGTGCTATCAGTGACTGTCTTATCCATCAGCTGAAGTTTACACGCCAAATTTTCTATTATTGAAATATGCATGGCTAAATCATTAGATGGATCCTTCTTCGCTGTGAACCATTTTTGCTGTAGGACATGTATGATTACTTGTGACTTTTGTTCGCAGGCATTCACAAGTTTTGCCCACATGTCTTTTGCTGTATCACAGTTAATAATATGCAGCATCGGCTGTTTAGGTATAGTGGTAACTATAATCTTCTGTGCAGGTGTAGCACTTGTACCCTTCACTGTATACCAAGCACTATTTGATTTTAAAAATAAAGCAATGAAAGCATTTTGGCCCCATAACTTGTTAGATTGATTTGTACGGATCACATGTTGGCAATAGGAAGCCATTAGCTATATAAATAGAGCGAGAGAGAGATAATTGAATTGAATGACTGTAGGTATTAGTGAGAGACGGAGTTACAGGTATACAACTTAAGATAAGCAAATTAACATAACGACTAGTAAATGGCTAACTTCACAATATTAATTAAATACTCTCAACAATGTTTATAGGTTAGAATTTTTTTTTAACATTCTACATTGTTGATAGAGGTTCTATGTTACGCTTCCTTACAAATTATTCGGTTAACACTTTTATAATGTCTTTACAATACGTAGCGCTTGGCCTATCCATTCTGTCCCGGTTAAAATGACATTGTCACGTCCCGACGTGATTATTTATGATTTATCATCATTCATTTTTGAATAAATACACGTATTTATTTGGACTTCCAAAACTCGCCAGCTGCACACCAGCTAACCAAGTTTCTCAGAGTTTGGATAAGTGCGCAATATAAAAATATACCCCCGTATTTCCAACGGTTCCGATAAGAGCTCGAAAAAGCGAGTTTTAGGCTGTACGGCACGTTTAAGTGCACGTGCGCACATTAAAAGAAACAAATCTCGGAAAAACGCCTCAAGAGGGCTGCGCTAGAGCGAAGCGACTATAGGCCCCGCTGTGAGATAAGCCAGACTTCTGGACCCTCTATGCTCGAATTCCCACGATGCACACATGTGACGATCTATGTTTTTGTGCATGGGATATTATTTGTAATGTAGTTTCAATATTTGATTATTTTGTCCATTTATTTTGTTAATGAAATATGTTTTTAAGATTCGTTTTACGTTTTATATCTTATACTTCATATTAAAATTATAACTTTTGCTACGATATACTTATGAGAACCTTATCATATTTTATTATTACTTTATGTTAATGTTTAGCATAAAATGCCTATGTTTAAATTTACTATTTATTATAATCATTGTTAGTGTAAATAATCGTATATCGATCATTAGAATTATTATTATATTATTATCATTATCCTTATGATTATATTATCATTATCGTTATTATTATTATTATTATTATTATTATTTATTACAATAACAAACTCCGATACTTCTATTAAGACACGTATATAACTATATATAGTGTGTATGGAAGCTACTCTCTCATTCTCCCATGCTTTTCGTTCTTTCTCTCTCTCTGCATCATCGAGTCAAGACCAAGAAGAACGAGAAAAGCTTATCAGCCAACGACGCGCATAATAGATATGCGAATAAATAGTTGTTTTATAGTGATTTACTATAAAACTGTAGTGTAATTAAAGTGTTTTAAAATGCTTCTAAATAGCGGAGTATCGTCAAACAATGTTTCATAGTAATTTACTATGAAATTGTTCGAATTCTTTTATAATGTAAAATTATTGATACCAAAATCGTATAAGGGGCTGGTCTAGTTTCTCACTTTCAAAAAATCGATTTTTTTTGCCTAATTCGATAGTATACTATTTGGAGAACAAGTTCCCAAAGTTTTATAATCGTATCATAAATATTTTTGAAATGGGAAGGGATTTAGTCGGAGCTGACCGTCGACGCGCGGCGACGGGGCGGAGCGCCGAGCAGCTGCGCTCATTGTTGTGCTCCGAGGGCATCATAAATCGAGTCCCCATTGTACAGCGGGCCAGGCTGGATGGATTCCCAAACAAGTAATTTAAGCTATACATTCGTTCGAAACCCTTACAAGAAGACGTAGGTAGAGAAATCATACGAACGCCGGTGCGCACGAAACGTCCTCTTCAGTTCAGTTTGAGCAGAGGTCTAGAGCGCATCGCAGCTAAGTAAAGTGAAAATGAGTGAGAAAAGTCCTTACGACAATCAAAAGGGCACGAAAGAGGACCCAGTGCGCAGATCTTCGAGTAGGAAGAGAACTTTCCATGGGAATCGGCACACACTGGAGCAGTCAACGGCGAATACAAGTGCTACAGCTGAAAAATTGGCGCATAACAATGACGATGAGATTATTATTGATAATACTCACGGCTATCGTATCATTGAATTTTTCTCCGTCTTTACTGCAATTAGTAACATAGTACTTTTCAAGAATTGCAAAACAATGTAAAATTCGAAGAAGCGAGTCCGGCAGGATTAGGTTTTAAAATTGCTGTCTCGTGTCAGTGTGGCGTTTCTTACATCGAATCTCGTCCGAAGAGTGGAAAAGCCTATGATATTAATCGACGTGCAGTGCTTGTGATGCGGCTTTTAGGGATTGGAAAAGAAAGTCGGAGTCTTTGTTGTGGTTTGATGGATATACCAAAAACATTTCATATTAATACCTTCAAAGGCTGCTTTAAAAATATTTGGATAACTGCAGAGGCGGTGTATAAATCTTGCACTAAAAATGCTGTGAAAGAAGAAAAAGAAAAAACGCTTCAAAAAGAAGGTTCCGATACGAAGTTAACAGTTTCCGGAGATTGTACGTGGAAAAAACGGGGACATACTTCACGATATGGCGTGATGACTCTCGCAGGAAAATATAGCAAGAAAATCATCGATACATCAGTGAAATCGAGTTATTGTAAAGCGTGTGAGTACTGGACAAAAAAATAAAAGGAAGATCGAGAATCATATGAAGAATGGCTCTCAAGCGATCATGATTGCCTATCTAATCACGCCGGATCGGCTGCGAAAATGGAAGTAGACGGCATAAAAGAAATGTTCGGCCGCTCGCTCGAAATGTATAATGTGAAGTATACGCGCTACATCGGTGACGGCGACAGTGCTACTTTTAAAGGTATTTTAGATATGAATCCTTATGATACTCCTGTTGAAAAGCTAGAATGCTATCTACACGTCAAGAAAAGAATGGGTACACGATGCTGAAATGAAAAAGAAGAGGTTTAGCGATAATAAGGCATCAAGATAATGTAGAGGAGATGCATAAGGAAATTTGGGCTACTTATTTCCATATGGGCTCGACTGACAAGAATTCACATCAAAACTGCCCGGACGGCGCGGACAGCTGGTGCGCGTATCGCCAAGCGGAAGCTGAAGGACTCAATATGAGAAAATTCAAGCACGATTATCTGCCATTAGATCCACAAGTTTTTAAAGTTTTACATCCAATTTATACGGATTTGTCAGGAATGGAATTGGTAAACAGATGCAAAGGGAGCAACACACAAAATAATAATGAAAGTTATAACGGCTTGCTATGGCACTTTGCTCCAAAACATCTTCACAGCGGCCTAAAAACCATACAATTAGCCAATTTTTTTGCAACGGGGATCTTTAATGATGGAATGAAGTCCATATTAAGAATATTTCGCACTACGGGCATAACTGTTGGCCGCTACGCACTAGAATACGCCAACAGTCGCGACATGGCACGTATACAGCTGGCAGAGAAAAGGCACGAGAAGACTTCAAAGGAGGCTCGGACAGCTCGTAGGAAAGCTGCAGCTGACGAACTGCACTTTTTCGAGCTAGAGAAAGGCGAATTGTATGGCCCTGGAATCCCAGAATAGCTGTAAGTATGAAAAATTCTGAGGACCTCCTCAACTGCAGCCGATTTACAACTTCATTTTTGGATGACTCGATGTCGGAGCGTATAACTCGGCTTACAGTCAATATTTTTCTTCATGAAATTTTGTGTTAACTTGTCAATAGTATCTGAATATATCCTCAAAATTTTAAAATATTTGACCGCATGGTTTTTTTATGAGTCCCGAAAAATCACCTCCATTTTCCGCCTGAAAAACTAGACTAGCCTCTAAATAAAAATGTTAAAAATGTTTTAATGCAAACTGTTGTTAGTTAAACAGTGTTCTAAATAGTTATTATAGCACTGTGTGACCTAAATTCGCATTTATCGTACGCTTTTCCGTGGCATAAATGATCGATTACACCACTGTTGCTAACTTCACACCGTACCATTATAAACACTGTGGAATAAACACAGTTGCCACTAGTATCCTTATAAAGTAAATCAATTGCTAAAACAGCGCATATAAAATGTGGTGCTAATTGTGAATTTTTTCACTTAATGATTGATTTCCTGGTTAATACGCATGCTAAGTATCAGAGAATAATTATAAATCCTTAAAATAATGCTTCAAATTAAGAGGTTAGTTCAACGGATTGTATATGACAATTTGGCGCGTCTTTTGAATATTCAATCTGGAATTCAATTTAAAATTCAGTATTAATTTTTTTTTCATTATTAATATTATAAATTTATTAAAATTAATTTTAAATAATTTCAAGATAGGGTAAATAAAAATATTCAAATTAACTGTTAACAATAAACATTTATTATTTTTTCAAAAAACAAAATATCTATTTATATAAGGTTCTATTCAAACAATGTATAAAAGTTGACATTGATTATTAATTAACTAATGAATTTTGGTTAAATAATAATTAGTTTATACGATTTGTAATTTCCTTAATTTATTTTTTATGTTTTTTGGATTATATTTTTTTTATGCGGGGGGGGCTTTGCCCCCCCCCCCCGAACCCCCCCGTCTCCGCTCCCAGCCCGCCCCAGCACCCTACACCCTCCCCTATGTCGATGGCAAGTTTATGTCACTCGTGCTACAATAGTATATTACGATACATGTACGCTCGGTCACATGTATCGTAATATACTATTTCACTTAATGATTGATTTATTCATTAATTATAAAAAATGGCGAATTTATGTCACACGAGCTATAAAATAGTATACGATACTCGTGGCATAAACGGCCTATGACACGACGTGAAATATCGCCCTCGCTTCGCTCGGGCGCTAACTTCACGTCCTGCCGTAATAGGCCGTTCATGCCACTTGTATCGTAATATACTATTTTAAAATTATAATAGTTATTTAACAATGATTATGATTGTTGGTCTTTAATAATCACTAATAGTTTTATGATGTTGAATAGTGGATATCTACATAGCCCTCAATATTGCAGGAATGCCGTAGAAATATTTCAATATTACTGTGATATTGCGGATAAGTTATTATATAGATAAGATATTCAAGATTGTAATATTGTAGCAATGTATCTATGATATGACATTGTGACACTGCGCGATGAAAAAACTACAACGTAATATTGTTGCAATAATTCTATTATCACATAGCAATATCACATAGCAATATTACATCAATATTCTTGCAGATTTACAGGATGACATTTCTCGATGCATCTCACATTAATACTCAGTAATATTTGTACAATAGTATACTGTGACAAATCACATTGAAATATACGGGAAATATTCTAAAATATTGCTATGTGATAAATCACATGGAAATATTACAATAAAATTCCTGCAAGTTTACAGGATGACATTTCTCGATACATTTTACAATAATACTGCCTACATATCTGTACAATATCACATTGTGACAAATCACATTGAAATATACGGGAAATGTTCTGTAATATTTGTATGTGACAAAACACGTGGAAATATTACATTAATATTTCTGAAAGTTTACAGGATAAGACTTCTCGATGCATCTCACATTAATACTGCCGAAATATTTGTACAATATTTTTTTATAGGGATTTATCTACCTACAGCCTCTTGGCCTAGCAAGTGTCTCATACCTATTTTTCTCTTTGTACCTATTTTACCATACCTTTATACTACCTATAGTCACATCCCGCATTCGCCCAAGGTTATGCCTGTGGAGTGAGGAAAACCTGTATAAGGAGAATTGGATGTGTATGTCATATTCCGCAGGCTTAGAACACCGAATCTGGCCATTCAACACCGTCTGCACACTTTGTGGAGTATAAAACAGCATCTAAGCGAATGGACAAAGTTGCATTAACTTCGCCGATCGCCCGAGCGCAGCTCCGCCACAGCGTCGGTTTATATTTGTACAATTTAGTGTTTTTGTAATATCGCAGTAATATTATAATGATATTACAAACTGATTACTAGAATTATTTGATGAATTTCGAAATTTTGTAAGAAATATAAAAGCAAATTTTCATTCAACATTTATTTGAGAGTTTGTAAAATTGCTATTAGTTTTTGTTAATAACACTCAATTGATCTTTATGTTTTTGGGGTCGCTGATCACGATGCCGATGTCCATATGACCCCAGTACGTCTGGTTCAAGGTCAAATGAAGGTCGAACCCCTTAAATCGATCGATATGTTTTTCGACCCCGGATTCTGAAAGAACGGAAAATTTTACGTCCAGATCCGCTTCGACCTTTTCGTCAAAGTGACCCTTATAGGTCATTTGAAGGACATTTGGAGGTGAAATCTTTGTATCGAACTTCAAGGCTGATATTAAGGCAAGAAATGGGTCTGTTTTAATACAGATGCTGGTGTAATGAACAATTCTTAAATCTCGAAAATATTATGCATTTCTTGCTCTTTGCGAATCACATGTAAGAAGAATTAAACATTGGCTTTGCCTACGATCTAGCAAGAGTGAACAGATTAAATCACGGATTGCTATTTCTGCTTGACCAATATATTTGGGTACAATAAAAAGAATGATTCTGCAATATCTTATGCATCTGTTCAATCTGTAACTAAAATTGTTTCAGTCATTATTGGATAGGATGAAAGGAAACATCAGACGTCTATTGACGAAGTCTCTAAAATAGAAACTCATCACATAAATAAAAATGTCATTTCAAGAATTTAAAGATCAGCAATGCGTCGAATTAAATGAATTGCAAGAATTTGAAGGTGGTCAACGCGAGAATGCTCACTGTTTAAATCAAGATGAGCTAAGAGACTTGGTTCGGGACGCAGGTCGTTCGAAAGAGGTTTTCAAACTCTTAGCTTCAAGATTGGAAGAAAATAATTGTTTAATTAGAGATTGGTTTGGTTCCTTGTAATTATATTGCAGGACTCATAAATGAATATGGATGTATTGAATGAAATAGCTAGTGACTGGCGACTATTTATCGATTTATCGGCAAGGACTTTTAAAGCTGTCTTGCGTCAGAATGGACACGTGTATCCTCTACCGGTTGGCCATTCAGTATTCTTTAAAAAGGAATACAATAGTCTCCATTTTCGGTTTGAAAAATTAAAATACGATATATATTTAATTAGCTTTTCAAACAATGAGGGTATTGGAGAGTGATGTTTTTATGTATATATTCGACAAATTTTGCAATATTTTTAAAGCAAAAGGGGAAAGCATTTAGGACCTGGAACTAAACAATTCTTTTCTTTTAATCTTGAAGCTAAGAGTTCAGAAATCTCTTTCGAAAGACCTGTGTCCCGAACCAAGTCACTTAGCTCATCTTGATTAAAACCGTGTGCATTCTCGCGTTGACCACCTTCAAATTCTTGCGATTCATTCAATTCGATGCATTGCTGATCTTCAAATTCTTGAAATGACATTCTTGTATCTGTATCATAATTTTCTATTTCAGAAACTTTGTCTATATACATCGGATCTTGACTTTCACCCTGTCTAATACTAACTAAAACAGCATGAGTTATAGATTGAACAGATGCATAGGATATTCAAAAATTATTCTTTTTATTGTACCCAGATATATTGGCATAGCGCGTTTCTTACACATAAGAATTATACACGTAATTATTGTACACAATTTTGCATTGGTCAAATTATATATAGATATATTTGACCAATGCTAAATTGTGCACAATAATTACGTGTATAATTCTTATGTGTAAGAAATGCACTATGCCGATATATTGGTCAAGCAGAAATAATAATCAGTGTCATGATGGACTGGTTTTCGCCAGATTGTAGGCGATGCATATATTTGTTTTTTCTTTCCTGCGATTCGCATTGAGCAAGTGACGCATAATTTCGTTGGAGTCCAAGAATTGTTCATCCCACTTGTATCTATATTGAAACATTTTTCGTAACGTACCATGAATTCTTTATTCAAATTCCTCCCCTGATCTTTGATAACATATTTCGCAGAAACGATACAAAAGTTATCTAATGGCTGATGACATGGGGTTATTGTTGAAGTTATAGCATTAAACTCTAAAAAGGCCAAGTCTCTCACCAATTTAGAGCTGCGGTCGCATGATGACGACGATTGCGGGCCCGCTTGCTCACCCTGACCAATCGCCGATACTGGGGTTCCTAGTCCCTGCATGATAAGATATTTCTTTGTGCCTGCCATGACGGCTTGAACGCCTTCACCCAGGGACTTTGCCAGTGATTCATTGCCCACATATCACCACGTAGAGGTGCCCTGGGGACAGGCACAAAAAATTGGTGGTTTTCGACGTCCAATATTATAACATACTATATAAGTTATGAATCTTAACCTCTGATTGACCTGGAAAAAGACTGCGATGTAATCCAAAAACAACTCTTCAGTAAAAATGATCATTAGTTAAATGTGATTTCCTAAAATGATGGGTTTATAATATGCATGGAGGATGCCCATAAATACAAGAAATTGGTTCCTTTGAGGGCACGCATGAAACTTATATCAAAGTCCGCACATCTAATTGTCTTTCAACAAAAAATATTATAATAGCATACAAAAAATATAAAAATGTAAAATTAACATTTTTAACTGCAAATATTAAAAATCCATAAACCCAACCCACAAACTTCCAAACTTTGACCTACAAACCCCAAACTCCCTAACCTCAATCCCAAACCCCAAATCCATAAACCTATACCCATCGACTCCAAACGCCCTAACCCACAAACCCGGTTTGGGGTTTATGGTTCTAACGTTATATGATTTTGGCACTCTGTGGGTTTATAGCATGGTGTTTGTGGCTTCAAGATTTGTGGCTTTAGGTTATTGAGGTTTATGTGGATGGGTTTTATGGATTTCGGGTTTGAGGGTTTGGGATTTGTAGGTTTCGTGTTTAGGAGTTTTAAGTTTATAGGTTAATATCAGGCTATATATCAAAAGAAGGATTTGACCTCCAAATGTCCTTCTAATGACCTCTAAGGGTCACTTTGACGAAAAGGTCAAAGCGTATCTGGACGTAGAATTTTCCGCTTTTTCAGAATCCAGGGTCAAAAAATTATATCATCGATCTAGTGTAATATTCGACAAAATAATTTTTAATAAACTTTCAATAAAAATATAATAATATTTTATTTCTTTAATTATTTCTAAATTTATCAAATATTTTGCAATAAATAATTTGTAGTGTCATTGTAATATTGTTGCAATATTATAAGGTTGTGACAAAATGTCATATGTGGAATACTGTAATACGATTCCCGCGCACGCCACGAGTATCCTAGTTCGACCTGCGACCGCTAGGTGTCTACCCGTTTTCACTAATCGCACATGAATGAACCCGGAGAACATACTTATAAATTTTTAAAAATTATTTCTAATTTTACAATAAAAAATCAAAATTTAAAATGGCGGATCCGTAATGGCGGATAAAAACTAGAAAAATTGTATATTGTATGTCGAGAGAAGAGTAAACATTGCATCTGCTAAGGTTATAAACAGTTCGCTGTCTTGTCTCAGTCTGAAGCTATATATAAGTCTATCTTTGTCACTTTTTCACTCTTACCTTAAAGTACTACAAGCCTATTCTCGAAGTGTGTATTTTTATAAAACTGTGAACTTTAATCGTGGTTTATTCGTACACAGAGAGAATTTTCTGATAAAAATTTCCGTAAAGAGCATTGTAAACGTGGGATACTCTGACTTCACGTAAAAAAATACATTGCGAGAAAAAGAGGGAGGAGCCGCCGTTGGAAGAGTCCGGCAAGAGCGCAGGCAGCCTATCTCCGCCTGACGTCAGCATGGCTTGACCGGACGCCGCACAGACCGAGATTGTCAGTACGCGAGATAAGCAGATAAGAGCTCGAGCGCATACAGGTACATTTGACAAATGCCTTGTTATAAATGCTCGACCACCACGCGAAAAAGCCCCATGGGCTCCTCCCGATGGACAAGCTCCGCCGCCCTTATTGCGAATTAAGTTAATCTACGAGCACCCATTTCATTATAAGGAAAACATTGTTTGTTTATTAACAGCAGACTTTTACCTTAACACTGAGATCTTAGAAGCTTTGGTCTAGCGGCGATACAGAAAGGCATCTAATATCACACATTCCAAGCATAAAATAGGTGATATCTATTCCACAAAATGTAAAGACATGTAACATAACCGGTTTATTCGTCAAAAATTACATAGATGAAAATCGAATAAAATCAGCTCTATCGAACTGCGTAAGAAAATTAAAAAGGCACGGGCACACTAACAATATTGCAACCTTTGGTGTGGTAAGAGATCTGACCATTCTTACTTTGTCATACTGGTCGACTTTTATCGATCTCTTCGACATAACATTCGAACAATCACCTACTGTAGCAGTCTAATATTTCAACAATTTGCCGATTCCTCCTGTGGAAGATCGCTACAAGCTACATAAAGAATATCATGAATATCAGCAGCTATGAAAGCATACAGAGGAATCAACAAAACCTACAGTAACATTGCAGCATATTATTACTGGGTAAATATGCGCCCCGACGTGTGGCCATTTGTTATAGGCTGTGTCGCTTGACAAACAAACAAACTAGTACGCATGAAAACACGTCTCCCTCTTGTTATCACAGACACACCCTCTAGGCCAGTGATGGGTTCTTTACGAGTATAAAGTCGAGTTTTCTACACGTACACGTAAAAATTGTAATATATTGTAAAAAATGTGTTTAATGTAGTAAATGTAAAGAATCATATGGGAGAGGGCGAAATAAATTCGGTATTCTGTCATTTGATGGTGTTGGTATATTAATAATATTAATATAAAATATAGGTGAAGTATTTTACAATTGTTTTTAAAATAAGTTTATTTAAGAAAATTAAAGTATTTCGTAATTTTATATTGACTAATACACTATTTTCAAGGGGAGTGCACGGAGTCCGAGTCATGGATTTTGATGAAACTTTGGGAATCGTTTTCTAGTACCTAAAATTAAAGCCCAATGCCTGCAGTTTTATCAAATGGGCCTTTGTACAACAGATACAGCGTATTTCATTAAAATTGATAGTATATATACCAGGGGGTACCCCCTGGTCGCTCCGCTTACCAACCCCCATTCAACTTTTAAACTTTAATAAACCTTGTAGAACTGAGTGTCTGTAGTAACATTTAATATAAGAATCGCGCATTTAAATTGTGTACAGTTTAACATTGATCAATATATCTATATTCGACCAATGCTAAATTGTGGATAATTATAATGTGTATCATTCTTATATGCATGAGCTAGAGCTCTATACTTTTTACTTAAGATATATCATCATTTTTTATTTAATTTAATTAGAAATAAAATAAATATTAAGACTATGTACATATACTCTGTTCATTATGTGGAGGGGATGTGGAAGAGGTCGATGAAATGTGGAGAGCATTTAAAGGGGATATGGAGGGGATGTGTAAGTGATGTGGAGGGGGGTGGTGGGGACGTGGAGGGGATGTGAAAAAGATGTAAAGACCAATTTGGATCTAATGCATTAAACGTGCAAAAAATGTGGAGGGGCGTGGTGGGGAGGCGTTGAGGGGTGTGGAGTGGGTATGGAATGAGCGTGAAGAGGGTGTGGAGAGGCGTGGAGGGGGGAGGAGGGGAAAGGTTGGAAGGTGGTAAATATAGGTAAAAAAATTCTATGTTGGCCTAATAAAAGTCTTACGGTTTCCTACTTTACAAATATCCTCATTATGACAGAATACACTTATAAAAAAAAATGTCAACCCCTAACTCGTCCCGGAAGCCCTTCAAATAGGGGTCGGAAGGGGGTAAAAATAGGTAAAAAAATTCTACCTTGGCCTAATGAAAGTCTTACGGTTTTCTACTTTACATATATCCTCATTATAATACAATACACATATAAAAAAATGTCAATCCCTAACTCGACCCGAAATTCCTTGAAACAGGGGATGGAAGGTGGTAAAAATAGGTAAAAAAATTGTAACTTGGCCTAATGAAAGTCTTACGGTTTTCTACATGACGCATATCCGCATTATGATAGAATACACTTATAAAAAAAATGTCGTCCCCTTACTCGTCCCGGAAGCCCATCAAATAGGCGTTGGAAGTGGGTGCATATAGGTAAAAAACTCTAACTTGGCCTAATTAAAGTATTACGGTTTTCTACTTCATACATACCCACATTAGCATAGAATACACTTACAAAAAAAATTACAACCCTTAACTCGTCCCGCAAGCCCTTCAACCCCTGATTGAAGGGCTTCCGGGACGAGTAAGGGGTTGACATTTTTTTATAAACGTATTCTATCATAATGAGGGTATGTATGACGTCGAACACCGTAAGGGTTTTATTAAGACCAGTTAGAATTTTTTTACGACAATTCACCCCCTTCCAACCCCAGTTTGAGGGGTTTCCGGAACGAGTTATGGGTTGACATTTTTTTGTAAGCGTATTCTATCATAATGAGGATATGTGTGCAGTAGAGAGCCGTAAAACTTATATTAGGCCAAGTAAAAATTTTTTTAATCTATATTTACCCAATTCTAAACCCCATTTTGAACGGATTCCGGGACGAGTTAGAGTTTAAAATTTTTATTATATGTGTATTAAAATGGTTTAATTTTAAAAGAAGATCGAAGATCAAGACCAGTAAAGTAATTGTCAAAAAATACATGGCGAATTTTCCTCACTAAGTTACGCGTCAAATCCTTTACAACACGTGCACCTAATTGGTTTTCAGCACTTTCAGCTTTACCCGTATGCATCTGCAACTCGCATACGTATCGTGATGAGTCTGCGCGCGCCCAAATTTTATATGCGCGTTTTATGGGCTTGTTTGGCAATAGCAAAAAAAGTTAATATTTCGTCTTTAGTTACTGGTTTTGCTTTACTATTCTATTATATGTGTATTAAAATGGTTTAATTTTAAAGTGTTGAAAGTGGCTTGAATTTATTCTATTACGATGAGGGTATGCATGACGTAGAAAAAAGCAAATAAGTGTATTCTATCATAATAAGGATATGTGTAAAGAAGAAAACCGTAAGACTGTTATTAGGCCAAGTTAGAATTTTTTTATCTATATTTACCCCCTTCCGACCCCTATTTGAACGGCTTCCAGGACGAGTTAGATTTTAAATTTGTATTATAAGTGTATTAAAATGGTTTAAATTTAAAGTGTTGAAAGTCGCTTGAATTTATTCTATTACGATGAGGTTATGTATGAAGTAGAAAACCGTAAATCTTTTATTTGGACAACGTACAATTTTCTTACCTATATTCACCCCCTTCCAACCTCTGTTTGAAGGGCTTCCGCGACGAGTTGGGGTTTGGCATTTTTTTGTAAGTGTATTCTATCATAATGAGGGTATGTATGGCGTAGAAAAAAGTAAATAAGTGTATTCTATCATAATAAGGATATGTGTAAAGAAGAAAACCGTAAGACTGTTATTAGGCTAAATTAGAATTTTTTACCGATATTTACCCCCTTCCAACCCCTGTTTGAAAGGTTTCCGGGACGAGTTAAGGGTTGTAATTTTTTTGTTAGTGTATTCTATCATAATGAGCATATGTGTAAAGTAGAAAACCGTAAGACTTTTATTAGGCCAAGTTAGAATTTCTTTATCTATATTTACTCCCTTCCGACCCCTATTTAAAGGGCTTCCTGCACGAGTTAGGGTTTGACATTTTTTTTATAAGTGTATTCTATCATAATGAGGATATGTGTAAAGTAGAAAACCATAAGACTTTTATTAGGCCGAGTTAGAATTTTTTATCTATATTTACCACCTTGCAACCCCTGTTTCAAGGGATTTCGGGTCGAATTAGGGGATAGAAATTTTTTAAAAGCCGTTTTAGTTAATATTTTTCATGTATCTATCAAAAAAAATTTTTAATCATTTTCGTCTGATTCTGACGTTTGAAACTTCAAGTATATTTCTGTCGTTCATTTTTCAATTTAAACAATAGTTTATGGTACCATAGACAATATGTGGCATAATAATATACTGAAAACAATATGGTTATGAACCGGAAGTTTCTCGAAAATAACCCGGAAGTAGTTTTTAGTGCTACGCACACCCGCCAAGGTTATTATTTAATAATATTCACAATTTTTTTCAAAAGTGCTTTACTCTTCATTGATGGTTTTCCAATGTTCAGCAATTCTTATGTGCAATAAATTGCAATGAAACGATGTGAAACTTTCAGGATATCTTACTTGACTTATTCACAGCACAACCACAAACTCCGATTTCGAAAAAAAATATTAAAAAAGCGTTGCCCTTAAATATAGTTGAAAATGTGTTTAGTTCATAAGTTTTTATAAATGCCATACTCGCATCCCCTTGCGCAGGGACAATTGTGAAAAATCATTATTCTTTGTTAAATATCAATAGTTTTTCATACTATTGGATTTACCGTTTAAATAAAATAACCATGAACCTTAAGTCCAACTAACCCACGCACAACAATTTGTAATTAGTAGAAAGTTTAAATAAATAAAAACCGTAAACGTTAAACCTAATTAACCCATTCACAGCAATTTGTAATTAAAAGAAAATTTTAATACAAAAACCGTAGATTCTAATCCCGACTTACTCATGTACAACGGTTAGCGCATATTGCTCTAAATTATTTAAAATTTTTATGGGTTAGTCGTTGTGCATGTGGTAGGTAGATAATTAGCGTTTATGGTTATGATGTTAATTTATTATTGGCAAGTTGCTGTTCTTGGGGTAGATAGGTTTATGGTTTGGTAGTTAAAATATCTAGAGGAATTTCTAGAGGTTTTTCATGAAGCCACTAGAGGTATTTTAGAGGGAGCTGAGCGCCGCCTAGAGGGAAGTTTTGAAACGGTCTAGTAACACTGGTTTACAGTGTTATTTTGATATTTATATTTATTTATAATAGCATTTCTCGGATTAGTTAGGTTTGCCTTTTTCCGTTTTATTATTAAGGGGACATACACCTTTAAATTTTAAATTAATTTATAATACATTTTAAGGTCAAAATACGTCACTCACAATAGAAACTTGAAAGCGTCAATTCGATCACATTGGCTCTTTAAACCTTGCGGTAGCCCAAAAAATATAGAGGTTTCATTATAGGCAATCAAAGGAACCTACCGAAATTAAAAAAAAATAAAAAAATAATTTTTAGGTATATTTTGATATATGTATTACACTGGGCCCGCGCAGCCAGCAGGGCGTGGTTTTACTCGCATTCGTAAGAAAGCTATACCGCAGCGGCAACGAATTCTTGTAAATGTCGCTCGGTGAAGTGTGTGCGCTGGCGGCACGATTCCATACTAATCCAATAACGGGAGCGCCGTGCGGAGAGCGCACGGAGGATATCCGTGCGAATATTGCAACACATTTCTCTCCGTGTAGGTGACATGATAAACAAAAAATTTGTTTTCGAAGGTTATTCGACTTCTTTTGACATGTATTACAAAATGAGTGGAGCACTTTTTCGTTAAGATTTTTTTCATTATTCTTTTTTGTACATCCAATCAATTTTTCTTTAATATTAAAAAAAAAATTAAAAATCAAGTAGATCTCCGCTCTTCTTATAATACATATCAAATGGAGTTGAATAACCGTCGAAAAAAAAGATTTCGTTCATCATATCCCCTAGAATCGTGTGAGGGACAAAGTTCTTTTAATAAATATGGTATTGAAAATAATGATATATTATGGCGTGTAGGATCAAGATTTTGAGGTTTTTCAAAGGTAAAATTTAAGATATTATTGTGCATTGATAGAATAATTGCTTACAAACATAAAAAGCTTTCTGGACTCACTAAATGAAAATCTTTCTTTTGGTTTAAACCCGGCAGCCCCCTTGAGGTGGCTCTCTGATCAAATATTGGTAAAAATGTCGAATTTCTTTGATTGTATTATAAGGTAGTTGAAGCCATTCTTCAGTTATAAAAAATATTTTTATAATGGCATGAACACTCTAAACTTATAGAAAATAGCACATGATTCAAAATAATCTTTATCAATATCCATAATTCTTTACGATTTTAATAACTTTGCAAGGATCATTGTGGTTGGATAAAAAGAAAACAGCTTTTTTATCCATCCATTTGATCCAACTAATTCCATCACCACAAGTACGGTATTCATATTGCCCACGATCCACTTTTTTATCAGGAATCTTACTTTTTGGTAAACCTTTTCTGTTACTACAAACTGTGCCACAAGCGAAAATTTTATCTTTTTTCAAATCTTTCATAAGATCAAGACCAGTGAAGTAATTGTCAAAAAATACATGGCGAATTTTCCTCACTAAGTTACGCGTCAAATCCTTTACAACACGTGCACCTAATTGGTTTTCAGCACTTTCAGCTTTACCCGTATGCATCTGCAACTCGCATACGTATCGTGATGAGTCTGCGCGCGCCCAAATTTTATATGCGCGTTTTATGGGCTTGTTTGGCATGTATAATTATATTAATAGCAAAAAAAGTTAATATTTCGTCTTTAGTTACTGGTTTTGCTTTACTTTTCTTTGGTAGTGAATTATGGTTCATTTACTCGACAATTAAATCTAATTTGGACCGAAATTTTCAGTTAATGGAATATTATCTCTGGTTTTTCCACTCTTCGTCCACTTATCAATATCAATAAACTCTCTAGAATCATTCTCATTAGAACATTCCAAGTCGGAGTTACCTTCACCTTCTACACTTTCTGAATCATTTTCAACATCAGAATCACATAACCAATCAATAGATTCAGAGTTACTAGGAATATCAGCGATTTCATCCATACTTGAAAAATGTATTACAAGAAAGCTTGCTATTTCGAGAAATCGAACATTAGCGATATCCAGTCCCGAGCGATCTTTCCCCTCCATTCACTTGTTTCAAAGTCGTACGACAATAGTAGCGATCTGCAGCGGACGGAAAGGTGGGGACAGTCGCGTGTGTGAGTGCGTTTGTGTATTAGGGGGCGTACCTAAAAGGCAATTAACCAGCAGGCAAATCACGCGAGACTACTGTATACCCAAAAATGATATTGATCACAATTTGATTTTAGTCCCTACAATTTTAATGTAAAAATCAGGTATGTTAAAACTTATTGTTATTTAACAAATTTTATTATAAATTTTTCTGTTTAGGTAAAATATTTATATTTAAGTAACTTAAAGCAAATTTAAAAATCTAATCACTATCATTTTTTGTCATTTTGTCAAGAAATACACTCAAATTTTTTGAATCCATGATTTGAAGATGGGTTGCGCAGGAAGCTTTAGCAATATAGCTTATTTGTAATAAATAATCCTGCTTTATCTGGATAACTTCAAAGAATAATGGATGAATTGGGTTGAACATGTGTATACAATTATATTTTCCATATTAATAATGAGGCCCACAGCTCTGATGAATAGTTGCCGAGGAAAAATAAATCAATTTCACTAGAACCGCACCTTAATCTACTACTTTCCTTTAATACGACAGTAGATTTCAGATACTTGGAATTAGCAGAAACCAGACATACTTAAGTTAGGGAAACGTATAAGTATAAATGCTTTAAGTAAAGATGTAGCTAATGATGATATATCGAGAGTCGACTGTATTCGGTCTCCCCAAGACCTAAAACATGTTTACGAGTTGAAAATATACAAACAAAAATTCACAATCACAAAGCTTTCTTCTTTGAGAAGGCAAAATATGGTGAAAAGATTTTAGTTTTAATTTTATAATATATTAATTAGAAATTTTTGTTCTGTTTTGAAAGTTTAAACGATCCGATAATCTAAATAAATCATGATTAATTGCCAAAATTGTCACATTTTCGCATTTTTCTTGTAATATTCGTGGCATATCTAATTTACGAATTTATCAACGTTAAAAGAAAATTTAGACTTGCTGAACCAAAGAAATATATTGTATTTATTATTTATTAATAACATCACTCTAAAAATGTTCACTTTCGGGCAATGATACAAATAATTTGAGTATTCTACATTGCTTGATACTCGTATGAGTGCTGACTATTCCTATCGGGTGGACAGATTATTTTTATTAAAAAGTAATGATGTGATACATTATGAAATATCTTATGATTTTAGTCATACTTAATAGGGAGATGGAGAGGAAGAGGTAGGTGGCAAGAAAGATGGAGATGGAGAGAGAAAGGGAGGGGAGAGGGAGATAGATGTTCACATTCCCTTACAATATGTAAACCGACTCTTGATAAAATGTAATATGAATTTTTGGCTCGCCATTTAAAAATATGCCTTAGTTGTCTTTTGATGACTAACGTAAATTGGTGGTGGTGGTTTCAGTAGTGTCAATAGTGGTGAACAAGATTGTAGCTTTTAGTCTTTGACTAAACACCGATCCAGTTACGTCTTCTAATTAATCAAAATGCATTTTACTGATTCATACGAAATCAAACTCGAGAGAAAATTATCAGAATTACTAATGGATGCAAATGAAGAAGTTGTATCTCCAAAATCCAATTTTATTGGTATAGAATCGTCGGGTGACGAAAGTGCGTTAGAACACGAAAATTTTGGGAGAGGAGGTGGCTGAGGAGAAATTTTAGCAGATAATTGATCGGAGAAAGAGGAAGGTGAGCAAGAGAAAGAAATGGAAAACATGGATGTTGTAAATAAAAAATTACCACTTTCCTTCTTAGTATCATCACTGCCCCTGTTATTTTAGGACGCCAATATGGAGGGATTAATAATGGCAGCCCAGCTCTATTGATAGAAGAAGAAGATATGCGAAACGTCACTTTAAAGAATGAAACTCAATAACGACTGCTACCTAGGGGTTTTTGGAGTCGTTACCTAATATTAGATTTTCAAAATTCAAAATGGCAAGTCATGGCAGGAAATAGAATGTCAATGTCGACAATTCTATTTCTGATTTCACTACTTTCAGTTATAATGTCCTGAACTTTTCTACTGGAAGTTGAATTTCTTGGCTTCTTTGGAGGAGGACCATATCCTTTTCTTTCATTAAAAATCTTCTTTCTTTTTGTTGGTCTTCTCTAAGTAAGTTTTCCAGGGTCACCTGACACTCTACCTTGAACATCCCTTGGTCTGGCACTCGAAGACATTACACTTATACTGTATACTGATTTGACACAAAATATATATAAATACTTATACACAATCCGCCACAAACAACTTTTCTTACACTTTTTATAAAAAAAGCACTTATGCACTGTAACACTTATACAGAATTACACAATAATTATAAAGCCTTGAAAAATGCTGGTGAATATAGGTTTTAATTTAAAAATAATGTACAATATTTTTATATAAAAATAGAACAGATATTTTAAGAGGTTAATCTCAGAGTAATCATCATTAAAGAGTGTTCACAACGTTCATACAGAAGTTGTGGATAGAGCATATCGGCGTTCTTGTCAGTGATTGGTCGAAAGGCAGTTCCAGAGGAACATTCCGCACTACCATAGTGCATTGGCATCGAAACGATACCGAAGCGCCAAAAATCCCATGTAAATTTCACCTGGTGGCGAAATTTCAGAACAGCGAAAGAGTAGTTTTTCAGTCAATTTTGCTATATATAACTGTACATGTTACAGGAAATATAAAGTTAAGTTATAATATAATATATAATATATATAATAATAAGTTATAAAGTTAGTTGTATAAAGTTAAAGGAAATATGATAAACTTAATTTTAAGATTTTTTATTTTGAAAAAGCATATGGAGATTTTCTAGAACCTTAATTAATATCACAATATTTCACAATGCATGTGTTCATAAAATATCACAATAGGATCTAATACAATTTTTTTAGATTCCTTACCTCATTTTGAATAAAAAATGTTGTTACACTGTTTTCTCAAAAGTTCGTAGTTTTTTATTTATAAATCAGACAATGTTGGGAAAACCTCAAAATATTAAAATAAAAACGCATTTTTCAACCTTCAATTGCCCTTGACATATAACACCTTGGGGTCTGAATTTTTCTTACATATTCTGAGTACACATGCCCACATATTTTCAAAGTTTTATACATTTTTATTTTTGGAAATGCTCACTTGACATGGAACCACCCATATATGTAAAAAATTAATATAAAACGTAATTATATGTGTATATAAAAAGTAATCAAAAGAAAACTTTATCAATTTCTATACCAATAGATATTTCACTGATCTAAAGCCAGTATTTAAATAATCCTTTCTTCTCTGTATCGCCAGTTCATGATCCAGTCAATGAAGCATTTTTAAATTCAAGAATCAGATCAACAGGTAAATTTTTCTCGAAACTCTGTAAATGCCTTTATTTATACTCAGTCAAATCATCTGCATTTCTTTGCTTCTACACTGGTGGTTTATTCCCTTTTCTATGGTCAATACAACATAATCTATAGCAGCAGGGTCGAATGGGTGCAGTACCGATGCTATAAAACCACTAAAAATGGCGTTCTTCTCTTTCTTCACACTGGCCAGAGCAAATTTTAAAGCTAAAGGAAATTCTTCTCTTATCAAGCACACAACATTCTGTTTATTTTTCCACTTTGGAAAAGCTTTTCTCCATGTTTCCTTGAATGGGTGGAAAAATTGTATGTCGAGAGTTTGTATAATAAGCGTAGAATTAAGTAAAAGTCCAATCAACGCAATTACCTTCTTTCGACAAAATATAACTATCAAGGAGAGGGTACACCCTCCAGGAAAAGAAATTCGGTCAGACTTTGAGAGGTATTTTCTGGCCCCAAAAATGAAGCCCGGTACCCGTAATTCATTCTAATGGGCCCTGTTCTCGAGATATGAGGTAATTCAATTTGTTATTTTAATAAAAAAATATACCTCTTCTTCTAACCATAACTCTACAAGTTTTTGTTATGAATAAATGACTCAAAACATAATAAAATGTACGCAAATGGACCTATAATTTAAACTTTGTTATGTATAAAAATATTAATGCAATCAAAAGTTATTTACAATTGAAAATGGTGACCGAAATTATATGGATATTCAAAGAAATTGAACTCTTTTAAATTATTGATTTTCCATGTATTTTCAGTGACCATCTTCAATTGTTAATAACTTTTGATCAGATCAATATTTGTATACGTAACATATCTTAAATTAAAGCTCTTTCTGCCTACTTTTTATTATCTTTTCGCTCATTTTTTCATAATAAAGATTTATAGAGTTATGGTTAGAAGAAGAGGTATCTTTTTTCATTAAAATAACGAATATTTCGAATGAATTACGGATACAAGGCTTCAATTTTGGGTACCAGAAAATACCTCCCAAAGTTTGGCCGAATTTCGTTTCCCGGAGGGTGTGCACTCTCCTTGTAAGTATATAGTAATGTGTGATGAGCGCTTATCCAAATATATAATAATTGGTAACTAATTTTTCTGAATAAGTATCCATGAGTAAAATATATTTGTTAAATATTCATAAAATTACTCTGAAGTCATCCAGTCATTTTCTGAAAGGCCGATGCCCCAGCCTTGAGGACAATTCGTAACTATCTTCTGTGGCACCTCTTCCTTGCATGCGAACATTAACATAGGAGGAGCACGTGTTCCACTAACACTATACATAAATAAAGCGGTTAAGATTTCTTTTCCAGAATGTACTACTTTGTACACAGAGCGAGATCCTTTTTCTGATAACACTCTTTTTGAGTGAGGACATAAAACAACATTATTTTCGTAACATATAAAATTTCTTGTAGGAAAAATTTAAAGTAGATTTTTTTCTTTCAGATATTTTTCTTATTCTTGAAACCATTCCTTTATATCTTCTCTAGTAACAGCTGCTTTGCTTATTGTCAAATGTTGCGGTTGTCTGATGAATAAATGTGGGCGTCGTTTTCTGAAGCCTTTTTTGTACCAATGACGACTTGGACAACTGTCTAGAAAGGGAGTCTCTTTTTTCATGTATTGTACATACTTCTGTACTGAGTGTAAAAATTCAGTTTTCGTTACTGGCCAGCTGTGTTCAGCTCTGTACAATATCTAATTTACAATATTTCGGTCTTCAGCCTCTGAGGAAACTGTATAGGGTCATCTTTTTTGCTTCTCTGCATCAAGGTTGTTCTTCTTTCTGGCGAGTTCTTTCAGGAATTCCGTAAGCAGCAGCAGCTTTTCTTAATGAAATTCCTGTATTCAATGCTTCAAGAGCATGAGCCACGTCATCAGAAGAGTAATTCAGTCTTTTATATTTCTTCTTTTTGGAAACCTTTTTGGTGTTGCATAATAAAAATACAGACTTTCTTGAGACCTGGAAGTTAGTTGCGTTAGTCGCACTAGTCGTCGCACTAGTCTTCACACATTTAACTTTATTTATCCTTTTTAACTTATCTGATTTAATTTTATTTTTAGTCTTAGTACTCCCCATGTTTATATAGAACACAATCTTCTCTGAAATAAATATTTTAATGAATTATTTTAGTTTAATCGATTAATTTTCTTAATCACTAAAAATTTTATAGTTTATAGTTTTCTAATTTAGAGTAAATTTGAGAATTTAAGTACTTACCTATAGGTAGATTTAATGTAATGTACTTAATTGTAACAATTATTTTGCAATAGTTTTTATTTTGAAAATATAAACTACATTTCTAAATATTCTGTCTCATGCAGGAATACTCGATGGAAAAGGAGACGTCCGTGTTAAATTAAATAAAAACATTTAATTAATATTTATAAAATTTGTGTTCAATGACAAACTTTAACTGATAAGTTTTTAATTAAGCCACTTCAAATCTTTGTAAATCATTGCAATTTACCAATAAACTTAAGGCGAGTTACTGTTTCACTCCGGATGACAGCAATTCTCAAATGCACTAGGACATGGACACTCAATTTATTTTTTTTAATAAAATATTTTGAAGCATCATTTGTATAAATTTATTTATACGATTAAATAACTATGAATATTTATAAATATAACTTTTTTATCAGAACGTAGGTTGTAAATTATTTTTAAATAAGGTTTTTGGAATACTGTCTCACAATATAACCCTATACTGTAGACTGAATCATACGATAAATCATATGATAAAACATAAGACCTTATGGAGAAAATCGTCATATGAGTTAGCATATGAATTATCCTATGATCTCGCACATGACTTACCCTATGATTTATGATTCGGCATGTAGTTTTTAATAATTATTTTAAAATGGCATAAAAAATAAAAGATATACATTTAAAAAAGTATACAGATATTAATAAAGCTACAATAATCGAACACCCTCTCAAAAAAAAAAAGAAAAAGTTGCCGCAGAGTGGAATCCGAGCGGCCGGCATGCCAGCCATACACTTTATCCAATTTCGTTAATTTGACGTTGGTTACCTATTAATCATTTCTAGCTCATAACCAGTAGCATACATTCGATACAAAGGGAAAAAACTTTCTAAGTCTATGGGCGCAAGTAATATATATATATATATATATATATATATATATATATATATATATATATATATATATATATATATATATATATATACATTCTTTAATAGAAGGGTCAAGCGCTGAGTTCAAGACTGTAAAATACTTACATAATCGTGAGTATGCTTAAAAATTTTCTCGTACTATTTACTGTTTATTACTGTGTGGCGTTTTAAAAAATTCAATATGGCGGTTCAAACTTTGAAACGTTCGTTTAAATTTACCGAAATTTGACAATTTCTCGCTCAATATTGATGCTAACATATTTTTGCGGCCAGAAATGGATTCAGTGTTAAATTTGACATGAATATATGGTATCACGTTCGAGATCATATTCATGTTTTCAAGGTCAAAAATTACTTTTAAATATTTTGCAAAATTTTTGATTTGGAACATGAATTTTCAACTGTGAATTCTTGATCAAAAATAAATCGCCTTGAGATGCTACACTGAATTTTCTGAAACTTCTGTTTTACACTTTTCTGAAAAAGTACATTTTAATCTTCAGCGACCTTGAAAACGGCTGATACGGCCAGGTGAAACTTCGAAACTCGTAGTGGGCATGAAACGCATGTTAATCCTAATTAAATAACTTTCCAAATCCAAAATTTATTTTAAATTTTTTATTTTATTTATTTTCCAAAAATGGTTTCAAAACCTTTTAATGCTCCTATCAATTAATTAAACTCATTTTAAAATTAATAATCCTAAAAAAAGTGGGTTTGATCACTCGAACGATTACACCAAAAATCATGTAGATAGCTTTTTACAGTACAAAAGTGAATGCCACAGTCGCAAAATGGAAGAAGTGCAATATTGATATATAAAAAATCAATATAACATCAAATATTGTTAAAAAAATATTGATTTGCCCATTTTCGCAATAATGTCATATTTAGCTTCAAACAACTTTAAAAAATCTGAAACAATTTACATGTATTCTACATACCAGAAGGAACATTTTTTCTGAAGAGATTTAATTTTGTTGTATAAATGAAAGTTAATATTTGTTGCGGCCGCTAAAATTGAAATCCCCAAGGAATACTCCGCTGGTGGTCGTTGCGAAAGGATTGGCACTAGTGTTTCTCTCCTTCCAATATCACCTCCGCGAAAGCGTCACACCTGCAACAAAACTGCCTGCGACGTCCTTTTTCGCTTTCTTCCGGCTCAACCGCGACCTTGGTGAGTTCGGCTATTACACGAGTCATCAACGCAGTTTCGTGATCTCGTGTTCCTTAAGTCTTTCTCTTTCTATAGTTCATTAGAATTAATTACACGACACCAATTTAAAATAAATTGTTCAGAGGATTTTAATCGAGCAAATAAAACTCTTTTTTTTTATACAGCTTTTTAAGAAAAGCAAAGTGTATCTCCTTTTCTCACCCCTACGTGGCCGGTAAATTGAAGTATCCCGCCTAGTATTTGTTTCCTCGCGTTTAAACTACATAATTAGCTTTCGTTTGGTAAATGCGGGAATAATATTTGTTAAAAAATGTAAAAAATGGCTACATGCTCATATTTAGCCTTAATCAATTTAAACCTAAGGGTTTAAAAAATCTGATAAAATTAACATACATTCTATATACCAAGAGGAACATATATGTATATAATGGTCAAAATAATACTATTTTTAAAAAGTGCGGGCACGGGTTGCCGAAATTAGTCCGCGATGTTTTATATAAAAGAAGCATCAATAGAAGCTCTAAAGAAATGTCAGCTCCTCAGGTCCTCTGTGCTACCTAGTAGAATTTGTTTAATTGTCAAACATGGCCAAAAATGACTATTATTGAACAAATTCAAACAAATTCCACAGAGCTCCCATTTCTACCAATTTGAACGTACCAAAAAAGGATTTCTTCGTATTCTTACGAACTTTAAGAAAATGAATATTATACCCCATTGACAGCTCAATCAGTCCCTCTATCGAGCTGAATGTAATCCCAACATTTTGGCTTTTTAGGTTATGTTGGATCGCTTGCCATTTTACGCAATTGACATGATCTGAGGTCCTGGACATCTTAAAATTTTTGTCTTGAAAAGACCTTCATTTCCTTTGTGAGGTATTATACATTACGAATAATTCTCTGTAAGTGCAAAAGAAAGCTGACATCACGGCCTTTAATTTGAGTGATTGGAGCATCTTTGAGGATATTTGGATGAAAAATTACACTGGATTAAAAATTACGAAAGAATTTACATGACGAAATGGGAGACCGCCATATAGTGGGCCTGGGAGAGACCAGAAACGATCAAAATTAAAACTTCCCTCGAATAAAACGAAAAAAAAATTTCACACTGTATTCGTCTACGTCTGTACTGGAATAGTACATTATGTAACAAGGGTAAAAAGTCGAACATTTTTCCCGCGGGTGAGTTTACTGCCCGAATAAGCGAAGTGAAGCGAGGGAAGTATCATCCGAGGGAAAAATCGACTTTTTTCTCGAGTAACATATCGTACTTTATGCCCATCTCAACTGTGGACACTTTTTGACTTGAAAAATGGGACTAATGGACTGACGTAGAATGTTTGAAAACGTGATCGGTGCGCGGTGTGGCCGGCGCTGCTCTACTCTCTAAGTAATAGTTTGTCGAATTAAATATTGAATATTCTAATAAATTTTGTATAAAATGTCTATGTATTAATTATATTGGGTAAAACATAACTTATATTGTTAAAAGACAATCGAAAATCAGGGTTATTGGTAGAACTTCATTAAAATAACAAATAATTCGAATAAATTACCTCATATCTTGACAACAAAGGCCCGTTAGAATGAATTATGTGTACTAAGCTTCATTTTTGGATACGAGAAAGCACCTTCCGAAGCCTGACCGATTTTCGTTTCCCGTTGTGCACTCTTCTTGTTAGTAGTTATTAATACCACTGCCACCTAGCGGCACAATTGTATACTGCACTGTTCACGGCGCATTCGACACATATTCAAATACATATGCATGCGCGTACTCATATGCTATACGCATAATAAAACGTATAATATTGGGATCTGACACCGTTGACATGGCCTCTTGTGTTGAACTGTGATACTAATGGGAGCCTGGACTGTGCATTGATTAGCATAGCGATTTGCGTATAATTTGTGATTTTTAATAATAAAATAATTATTATAGAGGTCGGAGAGTTTGCACCTCGTAAGAAAAACTCCAATAGTGATTATTGTGCAGTGTGAGAGGTTGTGAGAGCAAAGCAAACTAAAATTTAAGTCTTAGTTTTCATTGTAAACAAGCAAAATACATAACATGAAATATAGGTTAGAAACTTACTATTAGATATACAAAAGATCAGCTATAATCTGTTTGCATTTTTCGCCTAAATCGGCTTTACATGAACAAGAACAAAGTACAATATTGCCGCTTATCGATACTTCACCATTTATTTCGTAAGTATCTCCTCTTAAACCAGAGTTCTGCAAGCAGACAGCTGTAAAGCTTATGCTATCACTATTTTCGGCTACTACATTTTTACCACATTTTATAATGTGCACTGCTTGATAAATCCGGTCACCGTGTATAAATTTACGTTATGAAGGATTACTGCCTGCCCAATCGCAAATACTCTTAAAAATTAAGTTATTTCCATTTAAGCACTGTATAATTACGGTCAATCGTCCGCCACATTGATTGATTATATATATATATATATATATATATATATATATATATATATATATATATATATATATATATATATATATATATATATATATATATATATTTATTTATATATGCCACGCCCCCGTATCAGATCCCAATAACATTAAAGAAGCCATAATATAACATTACGGAAGCCTTAAGATAACATTACAGACGCAAAAATCGCTCTTAAAAAGTGATTTAATTAATGTAGCATCCACCTTTTTTCTTAATTCAACAAAGCCATTTAAATGACCAATCATGAATCGAAATCGACTTACAAGGAGAACATCGACCCTCAGGAACTCGGATTTTGATGAGGCTTTGAGAGGTACTTTCTGACCTAAAATGAAGCATAGCACTCTTAGTTTATTAAAACAGTTTAAGGGGTCAGTCTACCACTTTTATCGAAAAATCGATTTTTCAGAAACCACTGATTCTTGTAGTAAATATATGTAGAAATGCTATAGAAATTAAAATTTCGATCGTAAAGTTCTAGAACAGGTCGAAAAATGCGAAACAATGGAAGGGTCTCGAGCGCGCTGGGCGTACACTTGATGCGTCAAGCGTATAGCTGCCGTGTATATCAGATTCTCCGTCCCCGCTTTATAAATTTTGGGTAGCTGCTCAATGCTGTTAATATTTCGAAATAGTATAGTGTAAGATTCCACTGGAAAGGTTGCATACAGTTAGTATATCTCTCTAGAAACCGTTATTCTGTTGTGAAAGTGCGCATCGAAAACCGTTATTCTGTTGTGAAAGTGCGCATCGAAAATCGTGTAAGATGAATAGAAAGAGTACGAGTTTACGGAATACAAGAGCAGATCGTAAAAAAAGATCATTTCACGGTAATCCACATACATACGAAGACGACACAAACCATACAAGTGCATCGGCTAAAAAAATTTCCAAAATAGACCCAGAATTTGAAGTAAATGTAGACCACGTGTGCATATTTCGACTTTCACTTGGCGCAGCAAGGAAGCTTCTAAGGACAAAGAGTGGCTGTCAGAAACGCTCGAATGTAGGAAAACAAACATTACAACGAAGCTGAAAGATTAATATATGGAACAGACATCGCTCATTGACGGTAAGAACCTTTTATTTAAAAAAAATACGTAAGATATATCATATTATCGGGGAAAAAAGTTAATCGTGTTTTTCTCAAAACAACGTTTTTCGACCTTCTTGACATCCTAAAAAAGAAGCTATTGAACCGATCAAGATGAAATTAGTGCATATTCTGCACACGTATAGCTATAGTTCGAACTAGAATTATAATTATTGGTTAATATTTACTTAATTTTTTTAAACAATTTACGTTTAAAAAAAAGGGTCTAAAATTTAAAAAGTCCGCCATTTTTTTTTCTTTTTTTTTTTATTTTTCCATAATTTTTTTGAATTTTTTATTTCAAACACTCCACAGTTGAGTTATCGTGACAGACAGTTTGGAGTAGAAACAACTTCAGGCAGCCATAGCAGTAAGATTTTGCACAAAAGAAAATAAATTTTATAGCTTTTTAAGATCTTTTTAAAATGTAAAGAGTTTGAAATAATAAAATAAATTCTTCTATAAAAAAAAAATTCTTGCAAAAAGTTGTCAAAATGTTAAACTGACCCCTGAATTTCTACAAATTTTCATGCATGCACGCACGCACACATGCATACACGCACATACACACACATATACACACACACACATATACACACACACATATATACACACACACACACACACCGCCGCGACGCAAGAATTTAGGAGTATCGCGTATCAGCGGGCCGCTAGAGACAGTATGGCACGAAAGAGAGAGAGACAGCGAGAGGGAGAAAGAGAGAGGGGTGGGGGCGAGACGTATGGCGTGGAAAGTGCAGGGCGAGGGGAAGGCCAGGCAGAGTCCGCAACGCTCGAGCTAGGGCAAGGAAGCGACACCTGGTCTGTTGCGCGTCGCCTACCTTCGATCTCGGCAGCTTGACTACGCGAGGTATAGGTGCCACGCCGCGATAGCAGAGCGAAGCGAAGCCAGCCCAGGGAATCCGATCGGGACTCAGAGCTTCACCGACCGATGCCTGCGATCAGCAGATATGTAATGCACCGAGGCGCCCGCGGCTGGGACTACGACCACAGCGAGCGTAAAAAGAAGGGATGGAAGGATGATAGTAAGAGTGAGTACAGGAGTGAATTGTTCTAGCGGGATGTATTAAGCACGGACTATGTTGAACCGCCAGTACTTTACGCGTCTATTGTTTTCTGTCTCTTTCGATTTTTGCAGAGATATCCGCCGGCAGCGAAGTACTGCTCGAACAGACTATGCTCTGCGATGGGATTAAACCAACGTGTGTGATCCGTGGGCCGGCTAGGCAAATTTATTCCAGCACGCAGCTGGAACGCGGACGCCTGAATAATCGATCCGCATTGGACTTAATGTAAATACCTTGTAAATAGACGTTTGATTGATAGAAAATAAATTAGTAATTAAGTTGTCATTTTTAATCCTACTGTTCTTATTTCGGGTCCTATAAATTCCTGAATGATTACCCAAATTTTGCACCTATCAAATTTGCAAAACTTGCGGGCCCCGCCATTCGCCGATAGCAGAAAGAAGAGCAGCCGCAGCCCTTCATACTCTATACACGCAGCGTCTTAGCGACCAGCCAGCAATAGATGAGATTGCTGCTAAAACAAATAGCAAATTGACAGAATCAGTTAATTGCCTGGGAATAAGACGACCCGTAAGATTTTGTTTATTTAAATATTAAAAAAAAGAAAATTATGTTTCAAAAAGATTCGGCGATAATCTGTGATAGTGGACGCCATATATCGTGGATTAAGGACATAGATTTTTTTTTCAAAATATGCCTAAAGACATCGATATATTAAAAAGAATATATTTATAAGTAAGTAGTATTTATAAGCGGATGAAAGCTATGCAAAGAAGAATAGAGGCTAAAGAAAATTTTCCAATAGGTAAAAGGAATATATAATAGATTTTTTTTTAAAAAGAGAATTTAAATTGACCGAAGTGATAAAATTGGAATTTTTGTTATCATGGTAATACAGTTCAATTAACAGTACATAATATGCAATAAAATATCGGTCCGGCAGTGAGCCGAAAACTTTATAGTATTTTTCAACGAGAAAAATAGTATAAGCTTAACACAGGCTGGGTCAAGCAAATTCAAGAGACATAAGCTTGCTTAGTCTAGTACAAAAACAAAGGTCAAAGATGCGAGTATATAGTGTCAGCCAAATAACACAGAATTTCATCGAATACATCGGGAAAACAAGGCAACAAAATAATATAGCCGTAGCATTCTTCAGCGAGAAATTGAATTGTATAAGGAATAAAATAATACGCAAATAATAATCGACGAAATTGTTCGTTAAAATACAAATTTAATTTCTATACTGAACTGCAATATTTCAAAAATGACTTAGGATATATGCAAAGTAATAATCAAAATTACACAAGTAGTGTAATAATTACGTATGAAAGGTAAGACTTGCAGAAAGTTATTCTTAATATAGTATAAGAATCTGTCTAGATTAAGCGACAGACAATTAATTAAGGAGAATTAAAATTTTCATTATAGCTTGACTTATAGGAAAATAAATATATTGGTTACATAAATGGTTTATTGAGCCTTTGAATACATGTTCGATTTTTCTCGTTAAAATGTTTATTCACTAATTAGTTAATTAAATGTGCCAATATGAAAAATTTATTTTGGTAAATGAATTAAACGTGCCGAGGCGGTAAATATTTTTTATTTTTGTATAAAGGATTTATTAAATGGGCCAAAGTGAAAGAAAGTCCGACAAATTAATTAATCGACAAAGCCGGCAGAAAATGTTTTTTTGTTTGATATATAAACAAATAGAAAAAGCAAAATAATCGTTATGACTGAATACGAAATAGGAAACATTGCCTTGACCCGAGATCAGGTTAACACTTTTTGCGACAGTTTAGACGAGGAGACCCTAAATGCGTTAGCAGAGAGACTAGAATTAAAAACAACGGGGAAACTTAGTGAAATAATTGAATGGTTTAAACACAGATTATGGGGTAGATATACCGAGATTTAGATATTTTTACAGAAAGCAATATACAGGATCCGACATTAGACAAAAATAGAAGGGATGAAACACTTGCAAAATTCGCAACAGAACTTTATAACGACCCGGAAATTATTATTGAAAATTGGGTTAACAAAGATTTAGAGATAAACAATTTAAACGGTTTATACGAAAACGAGAAAGACTTAAGCCCGAAAATAAATACCGGGGACAATTCTAATATGAACAGACAAGTAGATCCGCAGGGGAATAGTAATTTATTAACTGGACTAGGAGCTATTAAAAGAGCGCAGGGCAAGCTGACAGAGGTCAAAGAATTATTAGCCCCTTCTGCATAAAGGCACAAATAAGAATTAGACCGGTTAGGAGACAGAATGATAGAGCAAATACATGAATTAACGAGGAAATCGGTAGGCGCGATGAATAGAATGGACATTAGAAACAGGTACACGGGAAATTTAACAAAACCAAGACAAAATTTCATGCTGGTAATAACACCCGATAAAATGAAAATATAGGTACCAGAAGCCGAATTATACGATGTGCAACACAAAAGGCACGAAGTAGTAGATCCAAGTAGAGATAGAATGAGTCCCGACTTATTAAAGGTTCTCTTATCAAGGTCCTCGAGAAGATTGTGCACATTCAAATCACAGAGTATTTAACATCCAAAAAAGTCCTCGATCCTCTCCAGACTGGCTTTCGACAGTACCACAGCACCTAGACAGCTGTACTTAAATTAACTGAGGACATACGGGATAGTATCGTTGACATTAAGGATGAAAATAAGACAAAAATTAAGCAACTAATAACCATTGTTTTATTATTTAATTTTAGCAAGGCCTGCGATACGATTTTATCAACAAAACTGCTCCGTAAACTGATAAGAATGGGTTTCTCCAGGAGTGTGGTCCTGTGGATTAAATTTTACATAACAAGTCGGGAACAAAAAGTTATTACCAAATCACTTGGTCAATCAGATTGACTCACAACTAATCTTGGAGTTCCACAGGGCACGGTCGATGGGCTCCTTCTTTTCATTCTCTACATCAATGACATAGCAGACATCTTGGACTCTGGACACAACAAGCACATTCTCTACGCGGATGACCTGCAGATTTATACGCAAGTCGAACTGGCATACTTGCATAAGGGCACGATGCGCCTAACAGCTGCAGCACGAGCCGTGCAGACGTGGGC
Organism: Gastracanthus pulcherrimus; assembly: GCA_949152435.1. Classification (NCBI taxonomy): domain Eukaryota; kingdom Metazoa; phylum Arthropoda; class Insecta; order Hymenoptera; family Pteromalidae; genus Gastracanthus; species Gastracanthus pulcherrimus. The sequence goes on along the minus strand of OX424576.1, from coordinate 97,933,350 downwards.
AGCATCTGCGGGTCTGCGCCTCAATGTCAATAAAACTAAGGCTATTTTTTTCGTATCAGTGTATAACATTAACTTGCTAGGTGATCTGCAGCTAGCAAGCATTGAGGTAGAAGACGGCGTATTCGTACCATTTGTCGACACGGTCACGAACCTCGGTGTTGTTATGGATTCGAAACTAACATGGAAACATCAAGAAGAACAAGTCACTAAGCGTGTTAATCGCACTCTTCATTGCTTAAAATTTTTTAGATCCTGCACTATCGAGGTTCTGCGTAAACAGCAAGCAGGTGCACTGATCGTCCCCATCTCGATTACTGCTCGGTCGTTTATCTTGATTTGTCCGGAGAACTGCAGACCAAATTATAGCGGCTGCAGAATTCATGTGTGAGATATATTTGTGGTATTAGAATGGGCGAACACATCACCCCTTTCAGAATGAAACTGGACTGGTTAAATGTAAAAGAGCGTAGAACATACTTTGCAGCTTTACTACTTTATAAAGCCATAAGGATAGGGCAATCACCATATCCTAATGAGCTTTTTGTAAAGAACCAGGCCAGAATATCCAGTAGGGGTGAAGTAAAAGATATCTCAGTTCGAGGGTCGCGCACCGACGTCGGCCTGTACTCTTTTATAGCTCGCAGTGCGCGCCTTTGGAATTCTATCCCCCGAAGTATTAAATACCTGCGGTCGCTATGCAAATTTAAGACGTCGACGAGCAGGTACCTACGTGAACAATGTACCACTCATAATAATTGTGTCCATATATAAATAGTGTACTTTCTCCTACTTATTTACTTATTTATTTATTTAATTTATTTATTTATTTATATATTTATTATTATTCTATTTATTTATATATTTATTAATATTTTATTCATTCATTCATTCATTCATTCATTCTTTCATTCATTCATTCATTCATTTAATTATTTATTTATTATTATTTTATTTATTTATTTATTGTGTAGTATGCCTGTAATTTATTAGCGTGTTTGAGTAAGAAACTGTATGAGTGACTATTGACGAAACGAACGTTTATAACTGTGATAGCAAGTACCTGACGAGCATATTTCTTCTGAAATTATGTAATTTTTGTGATATTTTATAAGTGTGTGTGTGTGTGTATGTGTATTTATTTATTACTGTACCTATGTGACACAGTATGCATGCGATACGTATTTTAAACCATGTGATTATGTACATTATTTTAATCTGTGATATATATATATATATATATATATATATATATATATATATATATATATATATATATGGGTCAAAATAATACTATTTTAAAAAAGTGCGGCACGGTGTCGTCGAAATGAGCCACCGATTTTTTATATAAAAGAAGTATCAATACAAGCTCTAAAAAAATGTATATATATATATATATATATATATATATATATATATATATATATGTGTGTGTACCTGATGATAATACCCCGAAGTGATGCAATTATGTGATATATTTTATGTAAATGACTGTACAGTTTTTTCGTTTATTGATAAACGAATAAATACATACATATCTATCTATATCTATCTATTTCTCCGACTCTCCCCCTCTCCTTCCCTCCCTCTCACTCTCTCTTTCCCTCTTCTCTCTCTCTGTCTCTCTCTCTCTCTCTCGGCTCTCTGCTCGGCGGCTCCGTAAGTACACCTGCTCCTACTAAGTAGCTCCTGCTGTCTAGATCTTTCTCTGCCGCCCTTGTGTCTGCGGGCCTATTTGTCTCAGCACTGGTGTACTTGCATGGTATTATCTCATTGAAACGGCAACATCATTGCTACCAGTTTTAAAGTTAGGAGAGTGGCAGGAGTTGAAAACGGGTGATCGAGAACACAGATCTTCAACGCAGCTGGAGCAGTGCGCGCAGAGCGCCCTCTTTACCAGCACGCCATCTACCGACTCGACGAACAACCAACATCGCACCGAGGTGACATCTGCTGTCTCCAGGTAACAACACCGACCTGCAGAGCGTCTCTACTCTGTCACCACTACCATCATGGTCGACAAGTGCGCCATTTGCGGTGAGATTCCCAGGAGCAGCAACGCACTACGCAAGTGTTGCTTGTGTAATACAAGTTGTCACCCGGAATGCAAACTCCTCATTGCACTTGCCCGCGTACAACGCATCGCGTTTCAGCTACAGCCTAAAGCTGTAGCGTGTCAAGAGTGCATAGAGTCGAGGAAGTGTTCGCTCGAGTCGGCAGCCCCAGCCCCAGCGCGAAGAGCAACACCGCTGCGAGTGGGAAAGAGAAACAGCTAGTCTCGTTCACTTCAGCCAATAAGAGGCCGACGGCTGCACAGCGGGCCAATCCAATACGCAGGGCCGCGCCCACGAACTCCCCGTTTTCCGCGTTGCCCTGGCTATACCCCGCCCCCGTCAATAGTAAGCTCCGACTGGCGTCGTCATCTCCGGCGACGTCACACGGCTAGACCATTTCCAGCAAGGTAGCCGGGCACAGTGGAGAATTCCCGAGCGAAGTTATGGCCATGGGGGCGGAGTCTTCAACGTGAGGACAGAACGCATCGCAGTCATTCGGGACGCAGAACAGCAGCGTGAATGCAGAAAACGCATCGGCATTGCGAATGTTGGATGCGACCGAGATTAAAAAGGAAACAACGATGTCGTTTCTAGTGGAGTATGTCAATTCGACCTCTAAAAATATTGACAGTGCGCTTGCTAGGCACAATGTTTCTCTTGAAAACAAATTGGATGCAATTGTTCATGCGTTAAGCTCATTACCAGCAATACACAACTTAACGCTTTCAATTGAATCAAAGTTGCAGAACATAGAAGAAGCGCTGTCTCTTGAACACTCCCAGCTGGAGGAGTTGAAGAGCGAAAAACAAGCTCTCTGTCAAGAACTATGCGACCTAAGAAATCACAATCTCACCCTTCAAGCCACTATAACACAAACAATAGACAATTTTATAAATATAAGTAATAATAATCATGACGCAATATTAAGAAAAATAGAAAACATTGAGCACACAAATACAGAAACATCAAACTTGTTAGAAACCTGCTGACTTGGCATGCTCCCTAGAAATTATGAAAATGCTTTCTCGTTGACTACTATTAATGACAACACTTACAATAATAATAATAATAATTTTAACTTGAACAGTGATAATAATGATGATGTAAATAGTATTAGCAACATCCACGACGGAAGTATTTTACTTTCTCCGAATGACAAACGCGTTAGTACCAATAAAAATAGTAGTAATAAAATTAGTAATAGAAATATCAAAAACATCGATGAAATGAGTAGAGCTCCACCACTCCGACATAGCACGCGGGCTAAATCAGTCGATGGGGGAGCCATGCGCGGCAGCAGCATCAATACGTGAAAAGACATAATTATTTCAAGTATTTATGATGGTCTGCTGCGTAGGGTCCTCCCACTGTTTCGGAAAGAGGACATTGTAAGCATCCGCCTGTTTCGATCGGAGGAGTGACAGCCCCAGTCACCAATTTCCGCAAAAGATGGGGGTAGACGGTCGCCGTGGGTTGTTATCCTCTCCAATAGTGCATTAGTAGGGGAGATTATGCGTGCGAAGAAGTTCATTACGAGCTTCCATACGAGAGGCGTGGACATCTCGACTCTTGCCTAGGAAACTAATAATTTAATAATAAATGCTAAAATCTTCATCAATGAGCTCCTAGATAGAGACTCTTTTTTAAAATTCAGAAGCCTAAAGGCCCTTGCGATGAGGCTTAATTTTAAATATGTATGGCATAGAGGGGACCGCTTCCTGGTCAAGAGACGTGATGGCGATGTCTCTCATGAATTTTCCTCAGCAGCCGATCTTCAAGCGATATTGTCTTTCTACGGGATAACCTCAAGCGAATCGGCGGTCGAAACATCGTGTAATACAGAAAATAGGAGTTCAGCAGTTGTCACTGCTGCTTCTAAACAAACCAAGGTTGCAGCTGCTGAATGACTAGCCAAGGGCACTATTGGGGGGGGGGGGGGGGTGCATGGTAGGGGATTGAGAGCAGGTTTTGTCAATGTGGCCTCTCTTCTAGGACACATTGAGATCCTCAGATAACATCTTTCCACTGGTCCCGCCTACCATCTCTTTGGAGTTGCTGAGTCGCACCTCTGCCCCTGACGTGGAGAGCAATCGTAATCAGATCAATGGTTATTCTTGTATTAGACTCCATCGTAATAAATTCGGAGGCGGGTTAGTATTATATATTCATAACACCTTTGAAGCTAACCTTCTGTGTAGTTCATCGACTACACAGGAGGGAAAGCCGCTCATTCCAGAATATATCATGTGTAGTGTGCAACAAGGAACGCTGCCACCCGTCTTTGTTGCAGTTATTTATAGACCACCTCACGTGCCGTTTCTCCAGACCTCTGATGTTGTCGATCAACTCTCCACGCACTCTCAAGATTATAGCCACAAAATCATCATGGGCGATCTGAATGCGAATTTGCTGAAGACGTCAGAAGATGCAAAATTTTTTAGGCGACTCGCTGACGATCTTAATTTTCGAATAGTAGACCATGGTGCGACTTAGCACCTTAAAGATTCTCACACATGGATTAACGTAATAATAACTGATGACAATGACATAGTGCTTGGTAGTAGTAATCAGGCGGCACGCTGATGCGCCTTTTACCAGTCACCACAACATCGTATCCCCTGTAGCTAACTCGTTTAGCTATCGGGATTTTAAATCCATACAGCAAGACGACCTCGTCTCTCACCTTGCTGACTATGATTGGTCGCCGCTTGATGACTCAGATACAGACATCGACTACCAACTTGAATACCTCAGCGTCAACCTCATGGCTGCGATTGATGAAGTAGCACCGGTAAAGGAATTTTCACAGAAAAAGAAAGCAAATCCCCCATGGGTTGACGCTGACGTCGCGTATCTATACAAGAAACGAGACGCAGTACGAAGACGTTACGCACGGACCAAAGGCAACAAACTATGGCAGGAGTGTCAATATCTCGCGTCTAATGCTGAACAACGCACAAAAAGCGCGCGGGAGATTTTTATACATAAACATATTTTTGAAGCTCTTGATCGAATGAAAGACATATGGACGGAACTCAAGAGCTTGGGACTCCTGCCAAGGACAAGAGAGGAGCTTCATGGTTTTTCACCGGATTAGCTTAATGCCCACTTTGCTGGGGTGTCGGTCTCCCATAGTGAAAGTGACAAAGATTTTGACAGCATCCTGGCCACAGCCGGCAATGATGGCTTTGTTTTCAAAGAAATCACTTTCTCTGACATAGTCTTGGCTGCTGTCTATTTCTCGTCACAAGCTAGAGGTGAGGACGGCATCCCGCAAAGTGTGGTGGCCAAGGCTCTTCCGTTAGTGGGTCACCATGTTGTGAAAACCTTTAATTCCTCCCTCTCAAATGGCATTTTCCCGGGGACTTGGAAGGGAGCTCAACTTGTGCCTTTGAAGAAGAAACCAGTTCCATCTTCGGTTTCTGATTTTCGACCCATTGCGCTGTTAAGCTTCCTTTCCAAGGTCCTAGAAAAAATTGTCCACGACCAAATTTCTGACTTTTTAAGGACAAAAAATATTCTTGACCCGATGCAAACAGGTTTTTGACAACATCATAGCACTCAGACAGCACTAGTGAAACTCACCGAACTCACCGAAGACATCAGAACAGGAATTAATAACAAAAAGAAACTGTTCACAATTTTACTATTATTCGATTTCAGCAAAGCATTTGACACTATTTCACATTCAAAGATGCTACGTAAGCTGTTGCGCATGGGTTTCTCCACGAGCGTTCTCCTGTGGCTTAACATTACTAATATAAACGGAGAATCGGATTGGCTAACCAACAATCTTGGCGTGCCGTATTTTATGAGGTTGTTGCTTTATAAAGCGGTTGTTATGCGACAGCCAACGTATCTTACTGCTCTCTTCGAAAAAAATCAGGCAAGCACTTCAAATAGGGGGGGGGAGGTATGAATGAGCTCTCAGTTCTGGGGTCGCGCACGGATAAGGGCCTATATTCTTTTAGGGCGCAAGGTGCACGTCTCTGGAACTTGTTCCCCTGCAATGTAAGGTATCTGCCATCACTATGTAAGTTTAAAACGGCGTTAGGTAGGCACCTTAAAGAATTACACGGCGACAAGACTCCATAAATCCGCAATTAAAATCTCGTCATTGTTTTTCGTTAAATTCTGTGTAGTCTTAATTTATTCTAAGCGTATTATTTATTCTTGTAGTCTTTAATTTATTTAAGTGTTAAGTGTGAAGTGTGAGTGTAATTATTAGCGTGAATGAGCGTATGAACGAAAGAAGAATGTAAGGCGTTTTATTTTCCGACGCGATAGATGTATGTGCAATATAAATGTGTATGTGTATATATTACTGTTATGTATTTATTTGTATATTATTAAGTTGACGAAACAATATGTGATACTACTGACTACATTATGATATGTTAGACAATAATTGACCACCTGTGATAGCGAACCAAACTTTTTTAACTGTGTGATAAATAAAAAGAATATATATCTATCTATTTATCTCTCTCTTGCTCGGCGGCTCCGTAAGTACACCTGCTCTTACAAAGTAGCTCCTGCTGTCTAGACCTTTCTCTGCAGCCCTTGTGTCTGCGGGCCTATTTGTCTCAGCACTGGTGGACTTGAATGGTATTATCTCATCGAAACGGCAACATCATCGCTGACAGTTTTAAAGTTAGGAGAGTGGCAGGAGTTGAAAACGAGTGATCGAGAACAGAAGTTCAACGCAGCTTTAGCACTGCGTGCAGAGCGCCCTCTTTACTTGCACGCAAACTGTCGACTCGACGAACATCCAACATTGCACCGAGGTAGCATCTGCTGTCTCCAGGTAATAACATCGCCACTATCATCTAAAGAGCGTCTCTACTCAGTCACCACTACCAATAATGGAAGACAAGTTCGCCATCTGCGGTGAGATTTCCAGGAGCAGCAACGCACTACGTAAATTTTGCTTATGTAACATTAACTGTCACCCGGATTGTCAACTCCTCGTTGCACGCACCCGGGCACAGCGGATTGCGCTTCAGCTCGAACGTAAAGTTGTAGCGTGCCAGGAGTGCGTAGAATCGAGGAAATGTTCACTCGAGTAGAGAGCCCCATGCACGAAGAGCAACACCACCGCGAGTGGGAAACTCCCCACTGTCTACGTTGGCGTGGCTACGCCCCGCCCCGTCAATAGTAAGCTCTAATTGGTCTCGTCGTCTCCCGTGACGTTACACAGCCCACCCATTTTCAGCATGGTTGCCGGGTACAGTGGGAAATCCCCGAGCGAAGCTGTGGCCAAGGGGGCGGAGTCTTCAACACGAGTACAGGACGCATCGCAGTCGTTCGGGACGCAGAACAGCAGCGTGAACGCAGTAAACGCATCGTCACTACGAATATTGGATGCAACATCTATTGAAGAGGGAACAATGGTCTCGTTTCTAGTGGACTATGACAACTCAACCTCTAAAAACATTGACAGTGCGTCTGCTAGACACAATGCTTCTCTTGAAGGCAAATTGGATGCAATTCTTTATGCGTTAAGCACATCACCAGCAATACACAGTTTAATGCTGGCAATTAAATCCAAGTTGCAGAAAATAGAAGAAACGCTGTCTCATCAACACTCCCAGCTGGAGGAGTTGAAGAGCGAAAATCATCACTCTGACAAGAAGTACGAGTACGTAACCTCAAAAATCATAATCACCCTCTTCAAGACACTTTTAAATAAATAATAGATAATTTTATAAACAAAATTGACAATGATCATGACATACTAGTAAGCAAAGTAGAGAACATTGAACATAAAAACACAGAAATATCAAACATGTTAAAAAATTGCTGCACACTCCCTAGCAATGAAGAAAATACTTTCTCGTCGACCACTATTAATAATAACATTCATAATAATAATAATAGAATGAAAATAGTAATAATAATAATAATTTGAATGAAAATAGGCCTGTCATTTGGGCAGATGCTGAAGAGTTACTCGACTCAGTCATAGACAAGCGAAACCAGATTGGTATTCCCAAGATAAAAGTAATGGCAGACGGAGAGCAAGGTTTTTTTAAAATTTGTATGTCAATTTTGACAGAAGATTATGCCGCAGATACTGATTGTAATGAAGTAAGTACTAGTAAGAAAGCTAAATTAACCAGTGTTATTACTTATTTTGCTGTGTGTAGTTCCTCTAATAAAAGAAACCTATGAAAATCTTGATCTTTTAGTTTCATTAATTCAACTTAACAATATACCGTTCAGATTCGTTTCAGATTTTAAAATTTTACTGCTGGCCACTGGTCAGCAAACTGCATCATCAACTTATCCTTGCCCTTATTGTTTCGTTACATTACACGAGTTACGTAACTTACAAAAAGAGACAGATACAAGTTCTGAAGAGGTCAATGATGACTCTGTGAAATTGAAAACTTATGGAGATTTGAAGAAAGATTATGAAGAATCCTTACGCAAGGATAAAAAAAAGGGCTAAGAAATGTCGTAACAGTTAACCGTCCTCTCTTTGAAGAGAACGATGATGTTTATGTGATTCAAAAATGTGTAATCACCGAACTACATATTATGCACGGATTTGTCAATCATTTGTTTTGGGATAGGCTAGTTTTACTTTTAGGAGAAGAGAAAGCTAAACTTTGGCCAACAAAGTTGGGTTTAATTTCAAAAAATTATCAGAGCAGAGTTTTTGAAGGCAATGCTTGCCGACGACTACTGTAGGAAGCAGATAAACTTTGAGCACCTGATATTTCTGGGGAAGTCGAAAATAGTCAAATAGAGCCTTTCATCTTTGCTTTTACAGAAATGAACAAGGTTGTTGAGTCTTGTTTTTCCACAACGAATTCCGGAGTTGATTTGGATCAAAATTTGATTGCATTGTCGGAAGCTTTTAAGACCACTGGAGTCTCTGAATCGTTAAAAATCCACGTACTTCTGAAGCACTTAAAAGACTGCCTTGCATATTTGGACAATGATGATGCGCTAGGATTATGGTCTGAGCAGGCTGGCGAATCAGTGCACAGAAAATTTTTGAAACTTTGGGAAAGGAACAAAAGCAACTCTATTCAGGATCCTACTTATATTACAAAACTAAAAAAGGCTGTCATTCAATTTTCTTCAGGAAATATATAAAGAAATATGATTTTTTTCGTTGATAATAACTTTCTGAACAAAATTACAAGTTGTAGAAAAATACGTATTATCCAATGCACCAGCCTAAATATGACTTCTTATTTAAATTATATATATATATATATATATATATGCATCATTCCATTTATTTTATAACCAGGTCTACATGTATATACATAATATATCATACTTATATATATAATATACATGATATCTACATATTTTGTATATCCTCGTTGATTATATAATGAAGTTCCATGCATTCTTAAGATACAACTCATTCGCTTACATCAATATTTTAGCTAAAATACGTAAATAGACGATATCTCGAAAACAGGAGCCGATAGGATTTCGATTCGAACAGATTTGAGATGTACATTCATGCCCGAATACCGCCCCGCAACCCAATTTTATCGTCATTTTAGTCAAACCTATCGCTCCTTCCTACCCACCGTGCCCAGAATAACAATAGGAATAACAATTGCGAATATCAATAGTAATAACAATTGCGAATATCAATAGTAATAACAATTGCGAATATCAATAGTAATAACCATTGCGAATATCAATAGTAATAACAATTGCGAATATCAATAGAAATAACAATTGCGAATATCAATAGTAACAACAATTGCGAATATCAATAGTAGTAACATCGACGAAGAAAGTAGAGCTGCATCGTTCCTACGTAGCACGCGGGTGAAATCGGTCGGTATGGGGGTCATGCGTGGTAACAGCATCAATATAAGTATAGAACTAATAATTTCGAGTATTTTTGATGGTTATGAACTCAAAATAATAGATGTTACATACACTGTGCTGCGCAGGGTCCTCCCACTGATTCAGAAAGAGCAAATTACTGACTTTTTCAGGACAAACAATATTCTTGACCCAATGGAAACAGATTTTCGACAACACCACAGCACTCAGATAGTACTACTGAAACTCATAGACGACATCAGAACAGGAATTAATAACAAAAAGAAACTGTTGACTATTTTATTATTATTTGATTTCAGCAAAGCATTCGACACTATTTCACATTCAAAGCTATTGCGTAAGCTGTTACGCATGGGTTTCTCCAGTAGCATTCTCCTGTGGCTCAAGTCATACATAACAGGTCGTAGACAAAAAGTCATCACTAATATAAATGGGGAATCAGATTGACTAACCACAAATCTTGGCGTGCCACAGGGCTCGGTCCTGCGGCTCCTACTTTTCAGCTTATTCATTAACGACTTAAAAGATGCGCTTGATTTACATAACGTCGAACATATACTCTACGCTGACGACCTGCAAACCTACACGTAGGTGACCTTGTGGAATCTTCGAGAGGGTATCAGTCGCATGTCGACTGTAGTGCGGACAGTGTCGAAATGGGCATCGTCAGCTGATCTGCGACTCAATGTCAGCAAGACATAGACAATCATCTTCGGATCTGATCATAACATCAAGCAGATTCAGAGCCTCGACTTGCAGGGCATTCAGGTGCAGGACGGCGTATTCGTGCCCTTTGTCGACGCAGTCAATAACCTCGGTGTGGTAATGGACGGAAGACCTACATGGAAGCCGAAAATAGATGCGGTTAGCAGGAACGTAAACAGGGCTCTCTATAGCCTCATGGCTCCTGTTATAATTTACTGAATTTCCTGAGGTAGCCAAAAAACGGCAGTGTTAAAATATTTCTACTCAGCTCCCCTTAATCATTTTGAACATTTCAAGAAAAGGTTACGTCGTCTTCTTACGAACATTATAAAATAAATATTCGACCCCTTCCACAGCACAATTGTTCACTGCTCTATATGTAATATTAAGCCTCTGTATGGCTATAGGGCAAGTGCCTAAAAACGAGGATGGAAAAAATATCATAGCTGAGAAACAAGGCCTAGAGGCAGAACGAAACTTTGAGATATTTTTCTACTTTGTTTAAACTAACTCTTGAAATCTGTTACGTTAAGTGTGGAGCATATATAAATTGGTGGCAGTGGTGCAAACTTAGCATTTTTCGAAAAGAAACCTAACTTTAAAGACTGTAATTTAATGACATGGTAAGCGATCAAACATAACATATGTAATATAGAGCCTCTGTGTGCAACACAATATCTTTACATACCATAAAGGCTACAGTGAGCGAATGTTTTATGGGTTTGACAAAAAAAAATGTTTTCCGTATAAATTGATATGTTGTTTCTTATAGCTTGCAACCAGTTGCAACGAGCACTCCCAACCACTGTCATCCCCAACCACTGCGGTCCCGACCGCCTGCGACCCGCCAACCCGACTTACATCGTCAAACGCCGTAACACCAATACCAGGGTGCCGAACACGTGCCAAACCGGAAGTGGACGAGAATTCAATAATCAATTATAGAAAAATTTATATTTTTGTACGAAACGACACCTATAATAATAAGCTATATCTATAAAATCCACATCGAATGTTCCTCCCTCCTTTTATGATATATACATATATACGTAGTTTAAGTTCAAACTCACGCGCGTACGGGAAATCGTAGAAGCTGTATCGCATGGATCGATCAAGATGCATTACCTGAGTTAGACGATTAATAAAATAAGTTAATAACTATTTAACGCCGCAGTAGAATTCAAAAAGATCAACGCTAGGCTTTAAGTTTTTGAATGATTGTTTATGGTACATAATTAGTATTTAAAGTCATCATTCAAAATTGCCTTGATGGCGAACCAGAGCGGGGGTTCGCCACGGTTAGAAGAAAAACCATATAAGTGTCACTTAAAGCAAAAGGTCAAGGCTATAATGTGCTTAATATATGAAAATATATATCATTTAAATGACTTTGCGAAATTAAAAAACACGAAAATATTAAATGAAATTTTTTTTATTTATCCAGAACATGAGGAGGAGAACCTAATCTCAAAAGTGAAGGAAAATGTGCTAACTAATGGGGCAGAAGTGATCATTGCTCAAATTAAATCGATGCAAACAGTGAAGGTTAAATAGCAAATAATAAGTGAGTTAAACGAAATAAATGAGGAAGAAAGTAATGATACTAATGATACTGAAGACGATGACGGCAATGAAAATGATGATACCAGAGATGACGACTGCGACGAAAACGAATTTTGAAGACTAGAGATTTAGATTTTGAATACACTGCTAAAAAAGTTGAACGAGGAGTTAAAAGAAAAAAAATTGTTAAGAAATCGAAAGGATAAGGAGAATAATCAATTTGCAACTTCAAAAAGCATACTTTTGCAGATATAGTAACAAATAACAAAATAAAGACAAATAGAGTACCTAAAATTATAATAAAAAAAAAATAATAAAACACAGGATAGCATAGACAAGATTAATCAAAATGTATCACATTGTTTAATTAAAGACAAATCAATACAAACAAAACAATTAAGAGGGGATCCTGCTTTAAGAGGCCTATAAAAAGCGGCTTTGGGGGGATTCTTTTAGGACAGAAAAAAATAAGCAAGTCTAGTGAACTTTTAGAATATTTTAATGTATATTTGAACATTATAAAAAAAATTTTTTGCGAGTAAAATATTCAAACGCAGCTGATTTTTATGAACATTTGTGCAGCATCTTGCAATTGCAGTCTCCAATCGGAGAGAAAGATGGAACTCGTAATTTTCGTTTAAAACAATAAACCAAAGAAAATTTTAATTTTTATATATTTTTCTTCTAGGTAAACTAAGAAAAACCCAAAAAAATTGTGAAATTAAAAATTTCTTTTTGCAAAAAATAATCATTTTAACTTGCTAAAAATGTTGTTTAGAAATTTTTTTTCATGTATCTTTTCAGTTCAAATAGAAGAGAATGCTATACTGAAGCTAACAACCCTTCTTGCAATCACGCTCGCCAGTTTAGAAAAATCGTAAAAACGAAAACTGGAGAAAACGCGCACGAAAGTTTACGATCAGAAAAAATGTTAATTTTCGATTACTTACAGTAATATTATGCTAATCAGCTATTCCTGCTCCATAAAGTAAACCATCAGCTTCCTTATAAAACTCATTTTGATGCAGTTGCTCTAGTCGACGGGCCGTGCGAGCTTCCTTGCTGGAAAAACGCGCACGCCGGTTTTCCCTCTCGATCCGTTGTGTGTCGACATTATTCGCAAACATCTTATATTGCTGGCCGATTTTTAAATCGAGCAACTGCATGGTACTTAGAACTGCAAAAAATCCTTCGTTGAACATTCCTGCAGCCATGTACGCAGCAATTTCAACGATTTTTTAACCAGAATTCAGATACTTCGGACTCACGCGCTAAACAGTGGAGTTGAAAGATTCGTTTGAATCTTGCGTGTGCCCGCCTAAGCATCGCCTCAAAACTTCGTCGTTTGAGAGCTCTTCGTAGACTGGATGAATATGTTCCTCCACATTTTCGTCAATCAATCGAGCAGGATGCTTAAAAGACGCAAGAGAATTCGTGGCTTCAACACCATTTACACCATTCACACCAGCTTTCGGCGCCTGCCGGACAATTCTCGTGGTGAGGAGATTTATCACTCGAACAATAATGATCCAGCGTTGCAATTACATCTCTTTTCATATCTTCGTCAGAATTAATATTTCTTGTGATTGCCAAATCATAATAGATCATTAACTTTTTAATGATGCTCTCCGTCAACCGCTTTTTATCTCCGAGCTTCTCTTGCTTCCTTTTATTTCGGAGTCGAGTACCCACACGCTTTTGTACATGCCCCACGCACTTATTTTTAGTAACAGGGCCATCGTCACCGTATGGATTCATTTTGAGAATACCAGCAAATGTTTTCGAATCGCCGTCGTCGATATAATTCGTATACTTTACTCCGAATCTTCTCTGCTGAACCGTCGTGGTTTGAGGAGCATGATTCTTTATGATCTTTATTACATTCCTCAAATTCGTCATTGTCTAATGTGTTTTTTTTAGGGCACATGAATGACAGTACGCACTTTTAACGATAAGGTCGACTATTTTGACAGAGTAACGTGCAATCAGAGTTGTTACACCGAACAATGAAGTGAAGCCACGTTTTTTCCAGGATCCACCGTCGGAAACTTTCAAATGATTTGCAGTTCTCTCATTTTCTACATTTATCCTTGCTCTTCTTTGACAGTTTTTTCACAGACACTTTCAAACATTGATTTCGACGCTGAGTATAAATGCTGCACTATTTTATCATATGATGTTTGATTTCTCCAAACATTGACATAGATCCATAAGTCCACAAAACAGATTGATGCCTTCTCGTCCAACACCAACAAGCATCATAACAAACACAATTCGTCTATTTATTTCGTAACCGGTGTTTATTAACGGTCCTAAATTGATTTCTCTTCGACCGCACATACATGATAATATAATTTTGAAACCCAAGCCTTGATGCCCGCTTTCTGCAAATGTTATGTTTTGTTTACAAGATCTGCAGATTACTATGTCAGAAATTTCAAGAAACACTGTCAGAAATTCAATTATTCGGTAACAGTGAGCTGGATGTACAATTATATTTTCGGTGCTTGCGGTAAACAATTTCTTCTCACTAGTGCTTGTATTGTACTCTGCATCTTCTGGTCCACTTGTGAATCTATTCCCGTGGAATCTGCGTTTTCGTGACTTCGCAGAACGATCACTGCTCGATTTATCACCTTTGGGATAACTTGACATGATATTGTAGCGATGAGCACTCGACAAAACTCAGAGCAAAACTAACCGTTGATGCTAAAAGCAGCTCCGTAGAAGCACGTATATATTATACACCGTTATAATCTGTACTATAGTTTGCCACGGCAATTCTATGAATTCAAACTATTGTTTCGAAAGACCGTTGAATCTTTTCAGGTTCACAGTTCGGAGTTATTAGACCGAGACACTCGTATACCTGCTCGACACCCTACCGCGTTTTGTGCTGTATCTTTGAAAATTCTGCGAATCAGCCTCTATAACTTTAGACACATATTCTTAGATATATTAGGAATAGATTTAAGCAGTAAAAAAATCGATTTTTGAGCCTTTTAAAAGCAGGATGCCTCCTTAATTAAGAATAATGACAATGAATTAATTATAAATTGATTAACTGAAGAGAGTGTAAATAAGGCATACATGCTATTAAATACAAAGCTAGCAAATGTTTGTTAAATAAATAAGAAATAAATCGAAAATCCTAAAGTGAAGATAGTAGGAATTGACAATTTTGAAAAAATGAATGATTGAAGTCTAGAAGAAGACATTAATGAAAGAAATTTTAAAGATTTTGGAAAAAAAGATATGATACTATAATAACGGTATTGCCAGTTGAACTTTATCAAAACGCCAGAGAGAAACACTACAAAATTTTTGTTGTTTATCAAAACTGTAGAGTTTATGATTATATTAATGTTAAATCTTGTCAAAATTGTGGAAGATTTGGAAATAATGTTAAAAAGTGCAGTAATAACCCTATGTGTTTGAAGGGTGGAGGAGAACATAAAACACAGGACTGTAATAAAATAACCATAAGGTGTGTAAATTGTGTATTTTTTTTTTAATTAACGTCACCATGTTTGTGCTCCCATGTGGTGCTAATCGACGACGGGGGTCTGCGGTGTGTTTGTAAATAAAGCACATGTAATTTTTACAGAGGTCCTTGTATCAATCGGCAGAGACTAGGATTCGAACCCGGGTCACCGGCGTGGGAATCCGACACTCTACTGACTGAGCCGCCGTAGGCCCACAATAGTAACACAAGCTTGAATACAAAATATAAGTGTGAACTCGTGGATACAGACAGCCACGAGTGCGAAGTTCTGCAAGCTAATAAATATTGTAACTGAGCAAGGATTAACACAAAGAATTACGTCTACACAAAAGGGATCTAAACAAGGAAAATCAACATAAATATGGATCTAGATTTAAATTTCGAAGACATTAATAATAGTGAATGTGAGGTAGAAGATATGGAAACGCGCAATAAAAGTCTTAAAAATAAAAAGAATTTGATTATATTTGTAAATATAAGAAGTCTTAATGCGAACTTCGAGAAATTGAAAATTTTTATTGAGTTTCTGCACAGAAAACCTTGTGTTATAATATGTACTTAAACTTGGAACTAACAATATCCACAATACTATCGTTTAACTAGTTACAAAAACTATTACAATGTGTGTAGTGTATTTAATCTCCGGATAGTCAATTACGTCCCGTCATCAGAGCCGAGCATTAAAGTATTACTGTAATATTATTATTAATGGAGGAGAATTATTATGTTGTTTGTTGGAGGGAATGAGGAGAAGGAGAATCGCGACCGAGAAAAATTACGGACCGTCACACTCACACATCCACACCGACGGCAAGACCACACAGACGCGACTGGTTGAGGCAAGCACTGACGAGAAGTCCCACACATACACACACGGCACCTACTCCATCGCACGCTGTACGCACAACTCTTTTTCTCGCTTGCTCTTTCTCTCTCGCCTCTCGAGGATGATGAGCCGCTACATGTACAACAGACACACGCGACCCGTCCTCTCTCCCGATGCATGCAAACGCGGGAGGAGAGACAATTTACAGCAGCAGTAGCTAGGACAAGCCGTTTTGAGTATCGAAAATGCCAAGGCACCCATGAAGTACTCACGACGGACCTTTACCATGAGCCACCCTAATCATTTCTGATAGGGGGTAACATGAGCCATCCAGGGAACATTACCAAAGACAAAGCGAGTGCATGCATTCTGCGCACGCTGAAGTCTCAAGTCCTGTTCACCTGTCAGGCCATAGTAAACAAGGCAGGCATAGTCAAAATGGGGGAGAATGAGCGAATGGACTAATGATTTGCGGATGCTAAATGATAGGGCACGCTTGTGGGGGCGTAAGCTCATTAAAGTGCGGAATACTTGCTGTTAGATGTGGGATACTTGCCTTCCCCAATTAAGATCAGGAGTCAACCAAACGCCTAAGTTTTTTACTTCTTGTACGAAAGGAATTGTCATGCCATTGACGGAGATTGTTGGCAGGAGATCAAGGTTCACCAAAGAAAGATTCAGAGTGCTACCAAGAAGCATGGCTTTAGTTTTTGCTAAATTTAATGTGAGCCCATTCCTAGCCGCTCAATCTGCGATGGCCGCACAGTCAATCGCAATTTTATTAAGCGCATCAGCTAGTTCGTGACGAGTGCAGCTTCTATATATTTGAGTATCATCCGCGTAGATCATATGTTTGGTGAACCTGAGTACTCTGGGGAGGTCGTTGATGAAAATGGCGAACAGCAGCGGACCAAGAACAGAGCCTTGAGGCACTCCAGCCCACGTGGCAATCCAGTCAGCGATGCTGCCACCCTCATCAACAACAGCATGGCATCTGCCAGCAAGATATGAGATGAACCACTGTAATGAATGATCACTAATTCTAAATGAGCGCAGTTTATGGATTAATATGTAGTGAGGAATCCTATCAAACGCCTTGGAGAAGTCAAAAAGAATTAATATGGTAAATCGAGAATTATTCATCGCCAATCTGACGTCATCAAGAACCCCGAGCAATGCTGTCTAAGTGTTGTGACCTGTTCTAAAGCCTGCTTGACGCGGAATGAAAAGATTATACTTTTCGATGTGAGATATTAGCTGTTTTGACAAAATCTTTTCTAGGAGCTTGGAGCACTCCGACAGCCTCGCAATGGGTCGGAGGTCTGACACATCAGAAGGGGATGGAACTTTGGGGATTGGTGTGATTAGTGTCTGACGCCAAAGCGTTGGATAGGATGCCCTATATATGGATGAGTTAAAAATGGTAGTTAATGGTTCAAGGATAGATGGACAAGAAATTAAGAGATGCTTAATGGTGATGCCGTCAAGTTCAAAAGTCTTGGATTTAGCTGATGATAGTGCTTCCTTGACATCACTGGATGTGATGATAGCGAATGTAAGTAGTGGAATGTCAGGTGAGGCCAGAGGAATGATTGGCAAAGGTAGTTGAGGGGATGAATTGGATGCATTCGATATAGATGCGAAGTGTGCGTTGATGCTGGCATGAGAAAAGAGCGAAAAGGGTGAGATAGAACGAGAAAAGACTATACCAAGCCTGTTGAGAGAGCTCCATAGGCGATTTGACCGCTGTGCCTTTGTTATTTCACTCGCATAGTATTTGTTTTTTGAGTTTCGCAACATAGTTAGTACTCTGACACGTAGAGCTCGATACTCAGTGAGTGGAAAACCATTATCACGTGCTCTCTTATATATTCTGTCGCGCTCTTTTATGGTTGCACGAATCTCTGGTGAGATCCATGGCGTACGGCGGCTACTGATAGTTACGGAGGGAAGTGGTGCAAATCTATCGAGAGAGCTCGTGACAACCATATTGAAGTGACTTACCATGTCACTAAGATCAGTTATAGAAGAGAAATTATAAAGCTTATTAGAAATATCAGAGAGATATCGAGCTCTGTTAAAACCACGGAAGTCACGACTAATTACATTTCGAGTAATGTTTTGTGATACGCTTAAATAAATGGTTAAGTCTATTCGATCGTGACCATATGTAAAGCGGGCTTCTGATTTAGAATAATTCACAACAGCTGAGAGTGAATGGACAATGAATAAATCCAGCCATGTGTGAGACTCGAGTCGATCCTTGTTTATCGTGTGGTGAGTCGCCTCAGAAGCAACCAAGTGTAGCGCATTTGACCGAATAATATCCCGCATATAATTGGCTTCGAACGATGAGGATAACATATTACAGTTGAAATCACCTGTGATGACCAACCCTTTGTAACGCGGGGAGAAGATAGAGAGCTTATTGAAAAATTCATGCGGCAATGTCGTTTTTGGAGGACGATAGACCACTGCAAACAGGAGTGAGTCTTGGCCATGGGAATTTCAACTATAATATACTCCGGTACAGTACCATTTCGCAAATCGGATGTGGACAATATCTTAAAATTTAATGTTTGTTTTATATAAATAGCAACACCTCCTCCTGTACGCCCCACGCGGTAATGTCGAATCAAATTATACCCATCTATGGCTACCGTGGTATCATCAACATCATCACCACTTGATAACTTAGTTTCAGTTATTGCTACAATGTGTTTTGGGTGAAGATGAAGGTATGACTCAACCTCAACAAAGTGCGTTTCTAGGCCGTTAACATTGGCATGCATAATTTGAACATACTCGAGGGGGGCGGAGGGCGAGGTGCTGCTAGCATTTCGTGTGCTTATGATCGTATTTAATTGTGCTCTATCTCCATGAGATCGCGATGAAACTACGCTTGCTCGTTGCTTGTATCAGCCGGCTGATTGCGCGCCACAGGTAAGGCGTTATCACTACCACGGTCTAAATATTGTGCCATATTCGATGGCAGGTGAGATGCTAGCTGCTATGAATTACCACCAGTGTTATTTAAGTGGCGTTGAATCGGTCAACACTCGAGTAGATCCTGTTCACTGTAGACAGGAAGAGGCGAGGAGTGAGAATCTCAACACATATGAACTACCATATTGATCACCCTAGGATGCCTGTAACCTAAAATAGTCGATCGAGAACGAGCTTTAAGTAAAAGTTGGTATATACTTTTAGGGTACAAGGTTCTCAGAAAGATCGTAGAGGTAGGACTGTGGTTAAATACCATATTAACTGTAAATGATTTTAAATCCAGTCGCGTGTAGACTATATAGTCACGAATCTGTGGTGATTTAAATTTTATCAAAACGCTACGAAAATTTGTACGCTGCGGAGACGATACATTGTTATGCCGTGGACGCGCGCCAGTACCTTGATGTTCGACGTTAGAAGCAGGTAGAGTGGTACTCGATGTTGAGGCCGGAGTATGTAACTGCTGCATGACAAAAACTGGATCTTGATGCCCATGGGCCTGAGCCGTCGCCGTCGCAGGTGCGCGTGTCGATGCAGTCGACACTCATGGAAAATCTACTGCCGACAGTATATCAGGAACAATATGGGCAAGATTGAGTGCACCTAATATTTTGGAGGCAATTTGGCCTGGACCAAGTAAAATGTCCAAAGGTATCCCAGATATTATCAGCTCTGCCGTGTCAACGTGATTAGTCATAAATGCTGTGCTAGTAGGGGCAATATTGAGTGGTTGCTTGCTGATGACAGCATCTAATTTCTTTTCTAGTTGCTCAAGTTGAGCACTATGTGATTCAGCTATTTGAATACATCTTTGGAACTGCGTATCATGTTCGTTGAGACGCGAGTGGATCGCAGTGAGATCGTTTAGCGTCTCTTCGATTTTTGTCTCCTGCATGGCACAAAAATTTTTAAATTGCTCTTATTGAGCAGATTTGAGTGCATTAAATTGTGCGGTAATTTGCTGAGTTTGAAGCTCCATTAATTTTGCCAGAGCGGTCATCATATCTCCAGCTGGCTGCTGCTGCTGCGGTGGGAGCGACGGCGGCGGCAGTGATGGTGGGGAGGCCGCTCCAACTCTTGCTGGTAGTGCCGTTGAGTGAGAGAGAGACAAAGAGAGAGAAGAGGTGGGAGCAGTGGCGGAACGGCTGAGTGCTGCTTGCGTCTGGCAAGGAAAGGTATCGGTGTGCGTGTTCGCATTGTTACCAACTGTCGCTGATATAAGCTGCGGCGTTGGATGAGATGCTGGAGGCAGTACCGTGTTCCGATCAGTAATAAACTCATCCAAAAGCGCAAGAACGCTCGGATGTTTGTTTGATCGGATGTTACTAGGTACCTCATCATCATAATCATGGTTGTCTAGTGCCAGTTTACCAGGCGAGAGAGATGTGTCAGCTGTTCGTTTCCTCCCGTCACAACATGTCACAACACCATCGTCACGAAACCAAATATCACGTACACAGTTCCGATGATATAATGATTCACATTTATTGCACTTGATGGCTTCAGGATCTGCACGAGCGATGAATGCAGAACAAAAGCCGCATTTAATTGCACGACGATTGAACATGTCCCACGGGGTGTAAGCAGCAGCACAGAAATGAAGCAGTAAGAATGAGCGTGCGCATGCGCGAGTGCGCGAAAACACTACACAGCCGATTAAAAGAGCACGTAATCTTAAAAGCACTAATAACTAACTTACATTTACAGCGTTTTACAGCTCTAATAAACTGAATTTCTACACACTTAATTAGGTAGTCTGGAGCCGAGAATGTCCTCACACTTTAGAAGGGTAAATCTCGATTGCCAATTAAGAATTCAGCTCGTAATTGATATCAAATCACGGAGCACTGAGTAGCACTGTACTGTGTGTAGTGGAGAGAGAGAGAGAGTATATTCGGTGTCTTAGGGGTCTTGTGAAGCCGATGGTGGTGATTAAAGGCCGTGGTTCACCGTTCCATGTTCCTGAAATCTTATCCAAAAAACCTGCGACAGACTCTAATTCAGACAGTCCAAAGTTCAAGTTCCGGGTTTCTTATAACTAAGTCCTGTGACTAAAGGTCCAATAGTCCTAGGGTATGGGATATCCCTAGGCCTAATTGTCCCCACCGAAAGTTTAGGTCAATTGCTTTATATACAAAATTGCCCAAATGTATATGCAAAGTCACGGTTTTTCCAGGGAGGATTTCACCTGGAAAGAGGCTAGTTTTTCGCTAAAATTTGTGATGAACTCACTCCCTCCGCTCCGAGGAATCCTTTTCTCTACTTTTCCCTCAGTGGTGGGTGAATTGGGGCGGCACTGAGTAGATGAAATTTCAATGCGACACCTATGCTGTTAACATGTAGAATTTTCTAACACCTATAACTTTATCACCTCACTACACAAAACCTGTCCTATTATCCTTGTCCGACCACAGTACTTCACTTTTCACTTATAACTGCACTTTAACGCTAAAATTCGCTGTCAAAGTGCTTTTTAATGTTAAAACTCAGGAGCTGTCATGCAGTACATGTAAACTGGGAGAGAGTGAGATAGAGAGAGAGAGAGAGAGACAGAGAGAGAGACAGACAGAGAGAGAGACAGAGAGAGAGAGAGAGAGACGCGGCAGTCGACGGCTCATGGGAGAGCTAACAGCCGCTGCGCCGCGAGTCACCTAAAGCTGCCAGTCTACCATAACGTAGGCCAGCGTGCGCATGCCGCCGCTACCAACTGTGATGGTCCCGCTCCAACAAAACTGAAAGCGCCCGCTTTAGATATACACGCCGGGTTGTATCCACTTTTCTTATCCTTTCCATCAGTCATATCTCACATGGATGTAGGCACACATCCTTATTCTCGGCGATTCCTCTTTGTGCGGATATTCGCTTCGCGACGATCAACCTAATGCACAAACGCAATTTTCTATTCATTTACTCATCTGCACTTTATTTATTCTTATCATTCATTCTTTGCATATATCAATAAAACATTAGCATAAAAAAGTATTCTAATAAACAAATAATTAAAATATACCCATATTCATACCATACCAATATGGACCGTTACATAGTCCCCCTAAATAAATTCATATTTTTCCACTTTGTGAAGGAAATAGAAATTCATTTAGCTTCCGAAACGTTTATACATTATTTTATATAAAAAGTGATTTGCTTAAGTATACTCATTTGTAATATTTCAACTTAATGTCCTTTATATTTTCTTTTCATTATATTTCATTATTAATATTATATTTCTATATATTTACCCTTTACACAATTAATTCGTTTTAGAAACGTTTTTAATAAATCGCGCACTCTTCACTAACGTACCTGTAACACTGCGCCAATAGTTCGTCTGATTACTTCCATGATGTCAGCTGTAGCTTGGATCCACTAAAAACTCGTCGTCTCCTTCTATTGTAGATTTCATAGGCTAATAATTTATTCCTACTGGAATTATATACAATTGTTGTGGCAAAACTGCGCATGCCAAGCAAAATATATTTGACGTATAGAAAACTGCGCATGCCTCATGATTTCTTAACTTCAAAATCAGTAAAGTACTCTTTAATAGTCCGATTCCATTATTTCGTTTCATGCAGGAATGTTTCTCAACATGGGCATTCTTCTCATAATCATGTTTAGAAGTATTCTCTTCATTTTCCACTTCAGTATATTCATTTTTAATCTTAAGTTTTTGATTTTTCTCTTCTTCTTGATAAATATCTTCAATTTTGAATTTTGCAAATCTTCATTTATTTGTAACTGATGAATTGCTATAGTTTTTGATGAACCACTTTCGATAATTTGAAACGCTCTTAACTTTTGCTCAATGAGATCTTCATTTATTTTGCAAAATAACACTGGAATTTTCTCCATTTAGTGTGTCTTTAATTATTTTTGTAGACTTCGAGGATTCACAAGCATTTTCGCTTTTTTGTGCCTCTGTCCCAAATATTGGTATCTGTTCCCTTTGATTTTCCTCTATTTTCGAGGTGGAATCTGACCTTAAAATATTGCCTTGAGCATTTTTGAATTCAATCTTATCTTGTGGCGCCTTCATACTATTAATTTCAGTTTTCTTATTTAGAAAATCTTGATTTAATAAATCTTTGCAATAACTCATAGAATTGTTGTAAGCTTGAGCTTTAGATATTGTTTCTTCTAACGATATTTTGTCGCAAGTAAGCTCAGGAACGTCGATGTATCCTTGATCTTTTGAGATTTCACCAAAGCCTTATATCCACATCATGATGGCCTGCTAATTTCTTTATTAGCTCTTCTTGAAGTATGCTATCCTACATCTAAAGCTTGGCTCATTAAATCTGTGGTGTATTCTAAGCGCGAATTTTTTCCACTAGATACATAGATGCCAAATTCAATTTTGCGCATAATAGTATCTGTAACATCCACATTCCAAAATCTGTCACGAAATTCTCTTTCAAAATCTTCAAAACTTTTCACCGAGTCTTTAATGATATCCCACCACGAAGTAGCTGAACCTTTAAATGAGTTCGATAAGGCATATTTTATTTCAACTATACTTATCTTATTGGGGTTTAAATATCGCTTAAATTCTCTCAAGAATTTGATCGAGTTTTCTGACATTTCTCCTTTAAAAATTGGTGCGGCAAATTTTATATTTATTTAAAGCAGCCTCTATGATTTGACTTGACTTCATATCAGATTCTTCTGAACTTTGACTAATTTCATTTTGTATAGGACAGTGATTAATATTTTGACATTTAATATCTGAAATATTTTCAATTTGTATCTTTTGATTTTCAATTGTACTTGATGTTGATTTTCTTTTTACCGGATCTTCATCGTCTTCTAGTGACAAAAGATCAAGAAAATTTTTCCGATCTACTATTATATGCTTACATGCGATAATTAAATGTTCAGTGGGAAATTCCTTCTTAACTACCATATTAAAAAATCTTCTGTGTATAGACCTAATTTTTCAGCTAAGTTCATCAATTCCGTAGCATATTCTACTCTAGTTACATTTGAATCTTCATCGTACCATCCGAATTCAATTTCTTTGATTTTATCTTCTCTACTCCATTTATTGAAATCCTTTTTATTATACTTTGCCATGATTACTTCTCTTTCCTTTTTATGATTCATTAATCATCGACAACAAAGTCAATAAATTTCTATAAAAATTTGTATTACATTTAAATGCATATAATTACAAGTCACGTAATCATTCAAATATAATATTTGAATCATAATAATGTGGTTGTAGTTATTTATTTAATAACAAAACAGTTATTATTGAATATCTTTTAATTAACTTTAGTTAATCAACTTTAATCGTTTGCTTTTTTATGTTTTTACAAACAATATTTGCATTTAAAGCTTTTTGAGTTTTGAAATCCTTTCAGATAATTTTCTAATTATTTTTATTTTTTTTTTCTTATTTATTTATGAGTGCAGTTTCGGAGTTTATCTTCAATTTTCCTGCCTCATGATTACTTCTTTTCTAATGAATAACTACCTCTCTGGGATTTACACTTATCCATAGAAAGAATTTGTTAACGGTTCGAGACGGTTTGTGTCATCTTTCAGTACACATTCTCCCTCCACCTCGTTAACTTCATTATATTTATTGAAACCAATTTGTTTCATTATATCAACATGAAAATATTAAAATTCATTCCAACTCAAGTTTTACTTTGCATGCAAAAGCATTTGTTCTTTCATATTGAAAATCATTAAAGAGCATTTTCTTACTTTCTTATTATAAAAATTTTAACAAAAATCATAATTTATGTTAACGATATATGTGTTTATATAGGTATATAAATAAAATGCTATATATTATTTATATAAAATGACAAGTTCCAAGACTCGCATTTATTCAGCATTACCGTTCCATACCATCAAATCAACTTGCGCTCATATATTCGCCAATAATAATAAAGTAATAATAATAGTAATAAACTAAACCAGCGAAATGTGCACTCAATTACTGATAAAATAAAACTCTCTAGAAGGAACCACGATTCAATTTTTCTCAGTCCTACATATTTCAATGAGATATATAAAATTATACTTGCTATGAAATAAAATCCGGAGAGATAAATAATATTATACGATAAAATCAATCTCTGAATACATAGTATTGCCACTTGAACATATTTTTAATATGTGTATTGAGAAATCTATATGGCCTAGTGCACTTAAAAAAGCTGAAATAGTCCCCATTTACAAAGCAGGGGAGATATCGTGTATCTCCAATTACAGACCAATATCTCTTATATCTAACATTGCAAAAATTTTTGAGAAAATAATTTATAATAGACTATACTTTCTTTATGAAAAAATGTAATGTAATATCTGATAAGCAATTTGGTTTTGTTAGAAACAGAGGTATGACTGATGCTTTAAACTATATAACGAATATAATATACAAAATATTGGATAAAAGCAAACCTATAATTACAGCCTTTTCAGACCTAGCCAAAGCCTTTGATACTATGAATCATAAAATACTCCTAGAAAAGCTAGAGCTATGGTATATGAGATAGTTCCTTAAAACTGTTAACGACCTATCTCTCTGATATACAACAAAGAGTTAAAATTCAAGAATGTAAGAGTGAATACAAATTAATCACCACAGGTGTTCCATAAGGAACTATAGTGGATCCTTTGTTATTTATACTCTATGTCAATCATCTACTGAGAGATATGCAGTAGGATACAATCATGTCTTATGCTGACGACACTGTTATCATCGAGACGATACGTGATCT
Organism: Gastracanthus pulcherrimus; assembly: GCA_949152435.1. Taxonomy (NCBI): domain Eukaryota; kingdom Metazoa; phylum Arthropoda; class Insecta; order Hymenoptera; family Pteromalidae; genus Gastracanthus; species Gastracanthus pulcherrimus. Next base: position 97,907,130 of record OX424576.1, on the reverse strand, counting down.
TTGGCACAGGATAAAATGAATGTATATCTAAATCAAGTGTCAACATGGCTTACTCTAAATAAATTAGCTTTGAATGTAAGTAAAACTGTTTATATAACGTATGGCAGTTACTGTGACAACGTTCCTTACACACTAAACGTTAATATAGGTATCCAATCCATAAAAAGAGTAGAATATCATAAATATTTAGGATTTCAATATGAAATGGGACAGACATATCGAATATATTATCAAAGAAACTAGATACTTAATATTTATTTTTTCCAAAATCAAAAATATAATGGAAACCAAAACATTAATGATAATTTATTATGCATTTTTCCAAAGCTTAATAAATTATGGAATAATTGCATTGGGAGCATATAGCAATACTTCAAACCTAATACAAAGAATTGAAAACAAAATATTAAAAATAAAAATCGATTCCCCGAGCAATATCCACCTCTTACTATAAGCCAACTATTCCTTTTAGACTCTGTATCATTTCATGATCAAACACTGAAGGAATCATATATGTCTAAAACATGCAATACTAGAAACCAAAGTATTCAATTACCGAGTATTGCTAAAACAGTAGGTAAAAAACAGCTACATAGTAGCTATAAAAGTGTTCAATAGGTTAACAAATAATCTCAAATCATTAACCACTAATAAAGCTAATACAAAGAAAAAGCTAAAACGATTTATATTGATTCTATAAGTCGGCATAACTATCAGCTTAAATTACTTTTGCGCCGTGTACATTGATATAACAAAATTTTTTTGTCTTTATTTTTTTATTTTTAAGTTAGTTTATTATTTTTTTTATTAGTTTTTTAAGTTAATTTTTAAGTTTTTAGTTTCTAGTTTATATGTGCCAGCCTATGTACAGGAAATTTATATTTACCTCTATAGGATTTTACTTGTAAGCTACCATTGTAAGGTAACTTATGTTACTTCCACTGGAATATACTTGTAAAATAATTTTATGGTCTAATAATTTCAAATTAATTAAAATTGATATTTATAGAACGTTGAGTAAGTTCATACGCTATTAAAATTAAAATGTATATGAACAAAATCAATAAAAATATTGTTCAAATAATTCGAGTTGTGGTACATTTTAACTAATAGGTGCGCCGGACGCCTAATTAATGATATAACGAATCATAATAATAGATAATTCGAGAGAGATAGAATGGGGTCCTTACGCGACATAGACACATACATATACAGAATAGATGAGCGAAAACAATAGAAGATAATCAAATTTGGAAATCCGCGCATTTACAAAAGAAGATAGGACACGAGATAACGCATAAAGAAAAGGGCCTGCAAGGCGCTTAGGCGAGGCTTTTTTCCTCCACCTCGAGTACGGGTAGCACATTCAGAGTGTGTCTTCTCGAGTGTCCCAGGAGACGAGGACGACAGAGAGAAAACAGGAGTTTTCAGCGTTCTTCACCAGCGCACCAGGACGGACGAGAGCAACAGAACACGATAGGTAGCAGAAGAGCCCATGGTCTACTGCTTTGGCATAATCCAGGAATACTCTCCGGAGTATTTGATAGTATCATAAAGAACTAAATGTAGCAGCGCATTCTTAACTATACCCAACATGTACTGTCTTTTCTTTTCGTCTCTTTTACTTGAATTATTATTTTATTTTCAATTTTATGTGTAATTGAGTTTTTTTTCTGGTTGATTTTTGTACCGCATTTATTATTGGTAAGTAATCAAAAGTAATAAAATAAAAAATTTTGGAGTTATTTATATTATAGAAATAATATTATTTTTTTTATTAGTATATTAATTATGATTTATTAGAATATTATTTTGGTTTATTATAAGATTATTATTAGTCCGAAAATCTCATGTAAAATAAATAAATTTCGGCGTCAATAAAAACCGGGTAACCGCGTAATAAATAATTTTTCTCGGTAAGTGATACACATGCTCGCGAATCTCAGCACACGTGCGCTTATCGATTAGCTGTTTCCCCCGCGCGGCAAGATGATAGGAGTCTAATTTGTGTACGAATACAGAAATGCGTTGTTTAATTAATACAGAGTTATCGTATATAAGTCATATAGTGGATTAACGTACTAAGGACGATAATAAATGATATCAAAGTCAACGGAGAAGTTGCCCACAGTAACAAAATAAATATTTTATACTGGACAGTTTATTTGTACATTAGTACTGTTCGGATTGTTTAAGTCTTTGGGAGAATTTGAATTGCGCGCCGTAACTCGCCGACCGCTGCGCTGCTATCGGCCGAACGGAGGCGCGCGCCGCGGTAGTATCAGCCGAATGGAGGCGCGCGCCGCGGTAGTATCAGCCGAGCGGATGCGCGCGCCGCTGGAGCAGAAGAACGCGCGCGCTCGCGCAAGCCTCACGCAAATGCAGTTTAATTCCGATTTCTCTCCCGCAGAAACCGGTCGACTATTCCCGTTTTTAGGAAGATTATCGGTTGCGATACTGCGTTATTTTTGCGAACATTGTGCGAGAAGCTTATCAGGACGGTCGACTTCTCTAATTATTAAGTAATTGCATCGGGTTGTGTGTGTGTTGATAGAGCGAACCGCATGCGTGTGTGGGTGTGTGTGCAAGGTTCTTCGGACGATTGGGAAATTCCGGCCACGTGCGAGCTCTCTCAACGTGCCGGTGTCCACCTGGTAATCATCTACGCGGCAGGGCCAGAGGGTCTGCCCGCGGTTCAGGTACAGTTCCCTCGAGACGTCGAAGCGCCCTGCGACCAAGAAGGTGCATCCCAACCACGTGCGTCCACAGACACTTTCAAAACTGTTCACCGAATGGACTTTATACCCCAGTAAAAAATATATACGTCAATTTGCATAAAACAAGAAAACGGCGAAATACACCGTTCGTTACAGGATAACTCCTCTTAGGATCACTTATTATGACTTCAGAAAAATTTTACTTTCTTATTATAGCACTCTCCCGACCCTTCCAAGACTTTTTACCAAATGAATGTTATGTCCCTTAAAAATCTGAAAACAGTGCGATAAAATAAAATAACTATCAATATACTTTTATTGTTGTCATATGAGACATGTATTTAGCTCTATTAGGTTTATTTATTGTATAACTCTACACCCCTTATATGCTGTTGAGATCATCTTTTAAAGACTGGCGAATGCCATATCCGAAAAGTAAAGCGTTTCGTTTTTAGCGATGTTTTTGTATGAAGTTAGAACGTATATTTTAAATGGGTTCGGTTACAGTATGATATCATTTATTTCAGGTAATATACGTCATAGATACTTGCACACAATTTTATATAAAAACTGACATCAAGACCTTCAATTTGCGCGGTCGGAGCGCTTTTAAAGACAATCTGATAAAAAATTACGGACAAGTGAAATTTGTAAAAAAAATTTAGGTCATAAATAGATGATTGCAGATCCGAGCCACAGTTTCTTCAATATTTTGCATTGACACATGGCAGATCTGATTTTATATAGAGATAATAAAATGGTAAGCGATCAAACATAACCTAAAAATAAAAAAAATAGTTTACATACAGCTCTGTAGGAGTGACCTATTGAGCTGCCAAAAGAGTTTAATATTCTTTTTCATGAAGATCGTAAAAAGACAAAGAAATCCTGTTGCTTTATGTATAGTTTTAAAAATGATATTTGTGTCGCCTATTAACATAGTTAATTTTAATACATATAATAATATTAGTTTTTCATTTTTTATTAAGAATCGAGATTGTTACGTAGCTAAGTTAACGTCGATCAACGAAACAGGAAACAGCGAAAAGTTTGATTGTATACAACCTTAAATTGTAGTTATAAATTTGTAAATTATTTTTTGTGAACATTGTAAGTATACATGACTATAAAATATAATTGAACACAATGTGCATGTGTGGGAGGTCATCGACGATGATATCTGAGAAGGCCTCCTCGCTTGCTTTGCATGAGTATGTAAAATGCGATATTCAGGTATGAAAGGTCATTCATCATGGTGTCTCGTCCCTGGCTTTTTGCATGAATATGTAAAACGCGATGTCCTGATGTCTACGTGCATAGTATCCTCGAATACGGCGTGTAAATTACTCGGGGCTCGCGGAGATTAGGTCCAGGTGTTATGCACCAGGAAAAGTTAAGACTAGATTAATCGCTCCGAAACTTTTTAATGTCTGCGTGAACATTCTCTCGATTATGACGTGCATACAACCAGGGCTCCCGAAGAGGAGGTCCAGATCTTACGCATTGGTAAAAATCAAGTCTAGATTGTGCGCTATGAGGCTTTTGATGTATACGTGGATATTTTCTTCGTGTATATAACCAGGGCATGTCAGAGAAGATGTCCAGGTATTACGTACGGAGAGAAATGAAGCCTAGATAGTGCGCTTTATGGCTTTCGATGTTTACGTGGACATTCTCTTCGAGTGAGGTGTGTATACGAATGAGTTATTAATAGTACATTCAGTAACTAGGGCACAAAGTCGAATATTTTTCCCGTGGGTGAGTTTACTCTCCGAGCGAGCGAAGCAAAGCGAGGGCAGTATCACACGAAGGAAAAATCGACTTTTTTCTCGAGTTACATATAGTACTTTATGCCCATCTCGACTGTGGCCACATTTTGACTTCAAAAGATGGACTAATGGACTGCTAAAAGACGACATTGTTAAAAGACAATCGAAAATCAGGGTTATTGGTAGAACTTGATGAAATAAAGGAATTTGGAGTAGTTTCTAGTAAAGTCCCTTTTATCCCGCATACGCGGGAAAAATAGTATATTACGCACGGGTATTTCCAAGCGAGGATGATAATTGAGCACGAGTGGAAGTCGAGGGCGCCGATGGCAATCATCAAAATCATCATCCAAGTCTGGAAATACTCTTTTGCCCCAAATTGCATAACGTATTTTTTATAACAAGTGCATAAAGAAGGCCATTCTTTGTCGTCTACAAAGTAGATTGAGAATACAGTTTTTCGAGTCGTTCACTTAAATCTATGACATACTATATATATGTATATGTATGCACGTATATATATAAAATTATCAAAAGTTACCAGTATTTTCGATTCGTGTTCAGTTGCTTAAAAAACATAAAAATGCGCTCTGTCAATAATTTTCCACACGTAGATCACAGGACCTAACTCTCAACCGCGTGAAACAGTAATTTTGGGGCTGTTTTTGAGGTTAGGGACGAACGTTTGAGGTATCGGTAAAAAAAGGTTCGGAATCGTGTTCAGCAGCTCAAAATACATAAAAATGCGCTCTGTCAATAACTTTCCACCCGTACATCATAGAACCTACCTCTCAACAGCGTGAAACAGCAATTTTGGAGTGTTTTTCGAGGTTAGGGACAAATGCTTGAGGTATCGGTAAAAACAATGTTGCATTCGTATTCAGCAGCTCAAAATAAATAAAAATACGCTCTGTCAATAATTTTCCTCACGTAGATCACAGGACCGATCTCTCAACCGCGTGAAACAGCAATTTTGGGCTGTTTCTGAGGTTAGGGACGAACGTTTGAGGTATCGGTAAAAAAAGGTTGGATTCGTGTTCAGCAGCTCAAAACACATAAAAATACGGCCTGTCAATAATTTTCCTCACGTAGATCACAGGACCTACCTCTCAACGGCGTGAAACAGCAATTTCGGGGTGTTTTTGAGGTCAGGAACGAACGCTTTAGGTATCAGTAAAAAAAAGGTTGCATTCGTATTCAGCAGCTCAAAATAAACAAAAATACGCTCTGTTAATAATTTTCCTCACGTAGATCACAGGACCTACATCTCAACCGCGAGAAACAGCAATTTTGGAGTGTTTTTTGAGGTTAGGGACGAACGCTTGAGGAATCGGTAAAAAGGAGGGTCCGATTCGTGTTCAGCAGCTCAAAGCACATAAAAATGCGCTCTGTCAATAATTGTCCACACGTAGATCACAGGACCTACCTCTCAACCGCGTGAAACAGCAATTTTGGGGTGTTTTTGAGGTTAGGGACGAACGCTTGAGGTATCGGTAAAAAGGAGGGTCCGATTCGTGTTCAGTTGCTTAAAAAATATAAAAATGCGCTCTGTCAATAATTGTCCACACGTAGATCACAGGACCTACCTCACAACCGCATGAAACAGTAATTTTGGGCTGTTTTTGAGGTTAGGGACGAACGCTTGAGGAATCGGTAAAAAGGAGCGTCCGATTCGTGTTCAGCAGCTCAGAACACATAAAAATACGGTATGTCAATAATTTTCCTCACGTAGATCACAGGACCTACCTCTCAACCGCGTGAAACAGCAATTTTGGAGTGTTTTTTGAGGTTAGGGACCAACGCTTGAGGTATCGGTAAAAACAAGGTTGCATTCGTATTCAGCAGCTCAAAATAAATAAAAATACGCTCTGTCAATAATTTTCCTCATGTAGATCACAGGACCTACCTCTCAACTGCGTGAAACAGCAATTTTGGAGTGTTTTTTGAGGTTAGGGACCAACGCTTGAGGTATCGGTAAAAACAAGGTTGCATTCGTATTCAGTTGCTTAAAAAATATAAAAATGCGCTCTGTCAATATCCGTCCACACGTAGATCACAGGACCTACCTCTCAACCGCGAGAAACAGCAATTTTGGAGTGTTTTTTGAGCTTAGGCACAAACGCTTGACGTATCCGTCAAAAAAGGTTAAATTCGTATTCAGCAGCTTAAAAAACATAAAAATGAGCTCTGTCAATAATTTTCCTGCCGTAGCTCACAGGACCTACCTCGCAATAGCGTGAATCAGCAATTTTGGGGTGTTTTTGAGGTTAGTGGTGAACACTTGAGGTATCGGTAAAAAGGAGGGTCTGATTCGTTTTCAGCAGTTCAAAACACATAAAAATACGGTATGTCAATAATTTTCCTCACGTAGATCACAGGACCTACCTCGCAACAGCGTGAATCAGCAATTTTGGGGTGTTTTTGAGGTTAGGGGCGAACACTTGAGGTATCGGTAAAAAGGAGGGTCTGATTCGTTTTCAGCAGCTCAAAACACATAAAAATACGGTATGTCAATAATTTTCCACATGTAGATCACAGGACCTACCTCTCAACCGCGTGAAACAGCAATTTTGGAGTGTTTTTTGAGGTTAGGGACCAACGCTTGAGGTATGGGTAAAATAAGGTTGGATACGTGTTCAGCAGCTCAAAACACGTAAAAATACGGTCTGTCAATAATTTTCCACACGTAGATCACAGGACCTACCTCTCAACCGCGTGAAACAGCTATTTTGGGGTGTTTTTGAGGTTAGGGACGAACGCTTGAGGTATCGGTAAAAAGGAGGGTCCGATTCGTGTTCAGAGGCTCAAAACACATAAAAATGTAGATCACAGGACCTACCTCACAACCGCATGAAACAGTAATTTTGGGCTGTTTTTGAGGTTAGGGACGAACGCTTGAGGTATCGGTAAAAAGGAGGGTTCGATTCGTGTTCAGAGGCTCAAAACACATAAAAATGCGCTCTGTCAATAATTGTCCACACGTAGATCACAGGACCTACCTCACAACCGCATGAAACAGTAATTTTGGGCTGTTTTTGAGGTTAGGGACGAACGCTTGAGGAATAGGTAAAAAGGAGCGTCCGATTCGTGTTCAGCAGCTCAAAACACATAAAAATACGGTATGTCAATAACTTTCCACCCGTACATCACAGAACCTACCTCTCAAACGCGAGAATCAGTAATTTTGGGCTGTTTCTGAGGTTAGGGACGAACGTTAGTGGTATCGGTAAAAAAAAGGTTGGATTCGTGTTCAGCAGCTCAAAACACATAAAAATACGGCCTGTCAATAATTTTCCTCACGTAGATCACAGGACCTACCTCTAAACGGCGTGAAACAGCAATTTCGGGGTGTTTTTGAGGTCAGGAACGAACGCTTTAGGTATCAGTAAAAAAAGGTTGGATTCGTGTTCAGCAGCTCAAAATACATAAAAATACGCTCTGTCAATAATTATTCTCACGTAGATCACAGGACCTACCTCTCAACAGCGTGAAACAGCAATTTTGGGGTGTTTTTGAGGTTAGCGACGAACGCTTGAGGTATCGGTAAAAAGGAGGGTCCGATTCGTGTTCAGCAGCTCAAAACACATAAAAATGCGCTCTGTCAATAATTGTCCGCACGTAGATCACAGGACCTACCTCACCACCGCATGAAACAGTAATTTTGGGCTGTTTTTGAGGTTAGGGACGAATGCTTGAGGAATCGGTAAAAAGGAGCGTTCGATTCGTGTTCAGCAGCTCAATATACATAAAAATACGCTCTGTCAATAATTATTCTCACGTATATCACAGGACCTACCTCTCAACCGCGAGAAACAGCAATTTTGGAGTGCTTTTTGAGGTTAGGCACAAACGTTTGAGGTATCCGTCAAAAAAGGTTGGATTCGTGTTCAGCAGCTCAAAACACAAAAATACGGCCTGTCAATAATTTTCCTCACGTAAATCACAGGACCTACCTCTCAACGGCGTGAAACAGCAATTTCGGGGTGTTTGTGAGGTCAGGAACGAACGCTTTAGGTATCGGTAAAAAAGGTTGGATTCGTGTTCAGCAGCTCAATATACATAAAAATACGCTCTGCCAATAATTTCCCTGACGTAGATTACAGGATGTACCTCTCCACCTCGTGAAACAATTTTGGGGTGTTTTTTGAGGTTAGGGACGAACGTTTGAGGTATCCGTAAAAAAAGGTTGGATTCGCGTTCAGCAGCTTAAAAAACATAAAAATACGCTACGTCAACAATTTTCTTCTCGTAGATCACAGGACTTACCTCTCAACCGCATGAAACAGTAGTTTTGGAGTGTTTTTGAGGTTAGGGACGAACGCTTTAGGTGTCAGTAAAAAAAAGGTTGAATTCGTGTTCAGCAGCTCAAAATACATAAAAATACGCTCTGTCAATAATTATCCTCACGTAGATCCCAGCCTACCTCTCAACAGCGTGAAACAACAATTTTGGAGTGTTTTTCGAGGTTAGGGACAAATGCTTGAGGTATCGGTAAAAACAATGTTGCATTCGTATTCAGCAGCTCAAAATAAATAAAAATACGCTCTGTCAATAATTTTCCTCACGTAGATCACAGGACCGATCTCTCAACCGCGTGAAACAGCAATTTTGGGGTGTTTTTGAGGTTGGGGACGAACGCTTGAGGTATCCGTCAAAAAAGGTTGGATTCGTGTTCAGCAGCTCATAACACATAAAAATACGGTGTGTCAATAATTTTCCTCATGTAGATCACAGGACCTATCTCTCAACCGCGTGAAACAGCAATCTTGGAATGTTTTTTGAGGTTAGGCACAAACGCTTGAGGTATCCGTCAAAAAAGATCGAATTCGTATTCAGCAGCTTAAAAAACATAAAAATACGCTCCGTCAACAATTTTCTTCTGGTAGATCACAGGACTTACCTCTCAACCGCGTGAAACAGTAGTTTTGGAGTTTTTTGAGGTTAGGGACGAACGCTTTAGGTGTCAGTAAAAAAAAGGTTGAATTCGTGTTCAGCAGCTCAAAATACATAAAAATACGCTCTGTCAATAATTATCCTCACGTAGATTACAGCCTACCTCTCAACAGCGTGAAACAGCAATTTTGGAGTGTTTTTGGAGGTTAGGGACAAACGCTTGAGGTATCGGTAAAAACAATGTTGCATTCGTATTCAGCAGCTCTAAATAAATAAAAATACGCTCTGTCAATAATTTTCCTCACGTAGATCACAGGACCTACCTCTCAACCGCGTGAAACAGCAATTTTGGGGTGTTTTTGAGGTTAGGGACGAACGCTTGAGGTATCGGTAAAAAGGAGGGTCCGATTCGTGTTCAGCAGCTCAAAACACATAAAAATGCGCTCTGTCAATAATTGTCCACACGTAGCTCACAGGACCTACCTCACAACCGAATGAAACCGTAATTTTGGGCTATTTTTGAGGTTAGGGACGAACGCTTGAGGTATCGGTAAAAAGGAGGGTCCGATTCGTGTTCAACAGCTAAAAACACATAAAAATACGGAATGTCAATAATTTTTCTCACGTAAATTACAGGACCTACCTCACAACCGCATAAAACAGTAATTTTGGGCTGTTTTTGAGGTTAGGGACGAACGTTTGAGGTATCGGTAAAAAAAGGTTCGGAATCGTGTTCAGCAGCTCAAAATATATAAAAATACGCTCTGTCAATAATTTTCCTCACGTAGATCACAGGACCTACCTCTCAACGGCGTGAAACAGCAATTTCGGGGTGTTTTTGAGGTCAGAAACGAACGCTTTAGGTATCGGTAAAAACAAGGTTGCATTCGTATTCAGCAGCTCAAAATAAACAAAAATACGCTATGTCAATAATTTTCCTCGCGTAGATCACAGGACCTACATCTCAACCGCGAGAAACAGTAATTTTGGGCTGTTTTTGAGGTTAGGCACAAACGCTTGAGGTATCCGTCAAAAAAGATTGAATTCGTATTCAGCAGCTTAAAAAACATAAAAATGCGCTCTGTCAATAATTTTCCTCACGTAGATCACAGGACCTACCTTTCAACCGCGTGAAACAGCAATTTTGGGGTGTTTTTGAGGTTAGGGGCGAACACTTGAGGTATCGTTAAAAAGCAGGGTCTGATTCGTTTTCAGCAGCTCAAAACACATAAAAATACGGTATGTCAATAATTTTCCTCACGTAGATCACAGGACCTACCTCGCAACAGCGTGAATCAGCAATTTTGGAGTGTTTTTTGAGGTTTGGGACAATCGCTTGAGGTATCGGTAAAAAAGGTTGAATTCGTATTCAGCAGCTCAAAACACATAAAAATACGGCCTGTCAATAATTTTCCTCACGTAGATCACAGGACCTACCTCTCAACGGCGTGAAACAGCAATTTTGGAGTGTTTTTTGAGGTTTGGGACAAACGCTTGAGGTATCGGTAAAAAAGGTTGAATTCGTATTCAGCAGCTCAAAACACATAAAAATACGGTATGTCAATAATTTTCCTCACGTAGATCACAGGACCTACCTATCAACCGCATGAAACAACAATTTTGGGGTGTTTTTTGAGGTAAGGGACAAACGCTTGCGGTATCGGTAAAAACAAGGTTTCATTCGTATTCAGCAGCTCAAAATAAACAAAAATACGGCCTGTCAATAATTTTCCTTACGTAGATCACAGGACCTACCTCTCAACGGCGTGAAACAGCAATTTTGGAGTGTTTTTTGAGGTTTGGGACAAACGCTAAAGGTATCGGTAAAAAAGGTTGAATTCGTATTCAGCAGCTCAAAACACATAAAAATACGGTATGTCAATAATTTTCCTCACGTAGATTACAGGACCTACCTCGCAACAGCGTGAATCAGCAATTTTGGAGTGTTTTTTGAGGTTTGGGACAAACGCTTGAGGTATCGGTAAAAAAGGTTGAATTCGTATTCAGCAGCTCAAAACACATAAAAATACGGCCTGTCAATAATTTTCGTCAGGTAGATCACAGGACCTACCTCTCAACGGCGTGAAACAGCAATTTCGGGGTGTTTTTGAGGCAGGAACGAACGCTTTAGGTATCAGTAAAAAAAAGGTTGGATTCGTGTTCAGCAGCTCAAAATACATAAAAATACGCTCTGTCAATAATTATCCTCACGTAGATCACAGGACCTACCTCTCAACAGCGTGAAATAGCAATTTTAGGGTGTTTTTGAGATTAGGGGCGAACGTTTGAGGTATCTGTAAAAAGGAGCGTCCGATTCGTGTTCAGCAGCTCAGAACACATAAAAATACGGTATGTCAATAATTTTCCTCACGTAGATCACAGGACCTACCTCTCAATGGCGTGAAACAGCAATTTTGGGGTGTTTTTTGAGGTGAGGGACAAACGCTTGAGGTATGGGTAAAAAAAGGTTGGATTCGTGTTCAGCAGCTCAAAACACATAAAAATACGGTATGTCAATAATTTTCCACATGTAGATCACAGGACCTACCTCTCAACCGCTTGAAACAGCAATTTTGGAATGTTTTTTGAGGTTAGGGACCAACGCTTGAGGTATCGGTAAAAACAAGGTTGAATTCGTATTCAGCAGCTCAAAATATATAAAAATCCGCTCTGTCAATAATTTTCCTCACGTAGATCAAAGGACCTACCTCTCAACGGCGTGAAACAGCAATTTTGGAGAGTTTTTTGAGGTTAGGGACAAGCGCTTTAGGTATCGGTAAAAAAAAGTTTGCATTCGGATTCAGCAGCTCAAAACACATAAAAATACGCTCTGTCAATAATTTTCCTCACCTAGATCACAGGACCTACCTCTCAAGCGCGTGAAACAGTAGTTTTGGAGTGTTTTTGAGGTTAGGAACGAAAGCTTGAGGTATCGGTAAAAAAAGGTTGGATTCGTGTTCAGCAGCTCAAAATACATAAAAATACGCTCTGTCAATAATTTTCCTCACGTAGATCACAGGACCTACCTCTCAACCGCGTGAAGCAGCAATTTCGGGGTGTTTTGTTGTCAATGTGTTCATCTAAAGCCTCTAAAGATTCTAAGTTTGGAAAATTTTCCATTCCTTCGTTATGATCTTGATTTAATTTCCGTTGCATGTTATCCATCTTTATAATTTTCGAATATATATTAAAAGTGTAATGAGAACTGTTTTTCCAATAGTTAATTTTATTATTATTTATTTATAGATATATTTTAATTATATTTTAAAAGATGATGTTAATTTTAAAAAATTTCTTACTATACTACATTATCAATTTCTGTTAAATTTTCAGAATCATTTTGAATACATACTTTTTCTGGGTCTTTACATCTAGATAAAAGAATATATAATTGGCCATGAGAAAACAGAGGTCTTTTTATAAATATTCCTATCTCATCAAAACTTTGACCTTGGGATTTATTTATAGTCATTGCGAATGCTAATACAACAGGAAAGTGTTTTCTATAAAGAATAAACGGTAATGATGATGATTCTCCAGTATTTAAGGTTAGTCGTGGAATGAATACCCTATCTCCAATTTTTCTCCTGTTATTATTTCTGCTTCAATATTATATTTAAATAATTTTATTATTTTTAATCTTGTACCGTTACATAAACCATCAGTAATACTTAAATTTCTAATCAACATATTAAATTAAACAAAACAAAAAAATCAACGCACACATCTATTTACCTCGTGGGTTGGGGGGAAAAAATAGATGAAACTTTTATTTAAATTTTATTTTACAAAAAAAAATTGGATTGATAATTGAAAACTTTATATATAAAAAATTGTCTTGAAGTCCTAAAACAATTTAACTAAATATAATTTAAGTTTTTAAATGTTTTCCAAATAATATAACCACTCCATATAACACAAAAAAACGCAGCTATCTATTTATCAATTTCTCTATTTACCTAAAAGATCGTTTCTATCTGATTATAAGTCTGGATATTTTCCTTTTAATCATTATGAGAGATTTTTTAAAAACATTATGTAAAACTAAATACAATGAGGGGGGCTGAGGGGGGAAGAGGGAGGGCGGAGGGGGACATGAGGAGGGGAAATAGGGGAAGCTGGAGGGGGTGAGGGGGTCAAATGAGGGGATAGGGGGGATGAGGAGGTCCATGTGGAAGTCTACAAAAGTGAAAAATAACGTAAAAAAAGTCAAATTTAACGCTATTTTGAGGAGATATCGTAAGAGGAGGGGCTGAGGAGGGTCGAGGGAGGGGGGGGGGTGAGGTGGGCGAGGGGGATGAGGGAGGCTGGGTGCTAGAGTTAGCGAATTAACTATATATAGGTAGATATATATATATATATCCTTAAATAAAAGAATGATTGTATTCACTAAACTTAAAATGCAAATTAACTCTTCATTTTATACGATGTCGTGAATCGAGGAATAAAATGAAAAGGACAGGAATAACCGGGAGCGCAACAGAAAGAAGAAAATATAGCTAGATGGAGTGTGGTGGGTGATTGGGGAGGTGGAGGGGCGTGGGAATAAAAATTATTGTGAAATACACGTATGGTATATATCTGTATATATATTTGAAGAGAAAGAAAGACTAAGGAACTTTCGAAGTAGTCATTACATGCATACAGAAGTAAGCGCAGTTCAGTCCATATGCATACACGCATGCGCATTAGTTCCTACGTGCACTTTAGTATGCTCAGTAATAACTTCGTACACACAAGCATACACAGTTGTTAATTATCAAAAGTAATTTAAGTAATTTATGTGATTTATGTTATTACAATTTTTTGGTGCAATCACTTATAGAATACGACTTTTTCGAATATAAAATAGACAAATTCTGATTAGTCCAAAGTAATTAAACCTATCATCATTTCGCAAAAGAATGATTGTAATTGTTATGAGTGTAAATCAGAATAACCTTTTAATTTTCTACGATGTAGTGCATTTCGGAATGAAGTAATGTTATCAGGAAGAATCAGGAGCGTATGAGAATGAAAAAAATATAATTGGATAGAGGGTGGTGGATGATGGGGGAGGTGCAGGGCCGTGGGAATAAAAATTATTGTGAAATACATGTGGAAGTATCATCCGAATGATAACACTCAAATTGATGGATTAAGCTTTGATATTTTCATTTTAACAAAGAGTGCCAAATTGTTAAATCACAAATTTAAAAAAAGTGTGAAAAAAATGCACTAAAAAGTGTGAAATAATTCACAAAAATGTTCTCGAAGTCGGTGCCGAATTACAAATTTACATATACCATCACCTCTTTTTGTTTCATTAGGAATCTTATTCTTGACTGATTGTTTGATAGCGTAGTTTACATACCGTTGCTAGGTGGCGATGGCCTAAGCACATTAAGATTATCCCGGGGCTAGTATATAAAAGCTCGCGCCAGCAGTTACAATTGTAACAGTATTATTTGAATTATATGTGATAGTTTAGCCGATGACTATCATTTGAAGAAGATTGTTGCATTGGAAGTTCTTGTTTTAAAAGCATTTTCTCTCAAACTAGTGCTTTTGAGTACGAGTTATTAACTTTAAGTGGGATATACGATAGTGGAACACATATTTCGTTCCATATTTAACGAAATTGGACCCAATTCAATATTATTTATATATTATATTCTTGAGCAAGATACTACCATCACGGACCCTATTGTGGATCAGTGCCTCTATTGTGAATCAGTTTATGTGAAAACTGTATTGTGAAAGTTTTGCGTTACTTTTAGTATTATTTTGAAAGCACTTATTCATATGTATCAAAATAATTAAAGAAGTAATGCAAAACTTTTATAATGTCTATTTAGAAGTAAATGATTCACTATAGAGGCACTGATCCACAATAGGGTCTGTGACGGTATATGTCAATTTCTAATTCGGCGCCGACTTCGAGAACATTTTGTGAATTATTTCACACTTTTTAGTGCATTTTTCAAAGTCAATTCTATTTTTTTTAAAAATTTTTTATTTGAGACTTTTTAGTTGTAAGGGCTGAGTTTCATTTAATTTATATTGCAATATGGGTCGACCAACAAAGAATGCTGCACGTAAGAGAAAAGACCGTTTGCACGAAACGAAAGAGGCTAAATCTGAACGCCTTTCTCGAGCAAAATAGGAAATGGCAGACATTCGTCGCGAGGAATCTCTTAGCAAATGCGTTGGAAGACTGTCCCGGATGCGAGAATATATGAGTTCCAAATTATCGAAAGAGACAGAATCCGAAAGAGAACACCGACTTGGCCGAGTACACCGAAGACTATTAAATGAAACAACAGAAGAGCGAACACACCGTATATCCTTGATAAAAAAACGCCTTTCAAACGAAACTCCCAAAGAACGGGAACATCATATGTCATTGATTCACAATCGGCTTGCAAACGAGACTGTCGAAGAACGAGAACATTGTCTCTCCTTGATTGACAATCGGCTTGCAAACGAAACTCTCGAATATCCATGTTTGTGATGAACTTGCTTCGAACGGCCATCTAATTAATGATGATACTGATGCTGGATTCAGAAACTTGGAAAATGCTCTAACCATTTTTTCTCTGAACATACTTATGGAATAATTACAGCTAACTTAACATCAATTGCCTTACATCGTAATAATCAAGCTGATGTTACTTATTTCTGGATGTTTGATTCTCATTCGAGAGGACCCAAAGGCTACAAAGCACCAACAAGAGGAGTCTCTTGTTGTATACGTATTACGAATATTCGGAGTTTGTTTGAAACCTTACGTCGAAACTTGTCCATGAAAACTGGTAATGGACATACGTTAAATATATATATACCTTGACTCCGTTAGAGATTATACCAGAAAATATAGATTCAACAACGTGAAGAAGATACCTCATTTAAAACCCGGTTGACAGAAGATGGAAATCATCCCTTAATCGAAAAGAATGTTAATGAAATAGATATTAGAACAGCTGATTGTATTGGTGAAAACGCAGAAATCCAAGTTGTTTTCACTACAAATATGCTTCACTCGATAGATGATGGAATACCTAACGTCGAAAATGTTATTACTATCGATAATGGTAATTTAGACTATTACCAAATGTGATTAGTCGATGTTCGAAGAAAAACGGCACCGCCTTTAAATATTGAGAGAGAACGACATACATACATACGTCCCGCTTCAACATGGCGGCGGGAGGGAAAGATCCTCCGGATAAGAACAGTAAAAAGTTTCTGAAATGTCAGTCACAGAATGGAGTAACAACAGTTATTTGTATTATATGTGATAATGCGTACCGCCAAAGTTGTGCAAAACAAAAAAGTCTAATTTTTATTAGTGAAAGGCTAATAATATACCAAGAACACAAAAACATAACCTCAAAAGTTGATGAAGAGGTTTTGAGTGAATCAACAAAGGCAATGATTGCACAAATAAAATCGAGGCAATCAGAAGAAATAAGGAAGGAAAAACTTAAGGAATTAGAGTGTAAATCACAAGACCTTCTGAACTCAACAGTGAGAGATGGTGCAGCTGATCTTGAAATCATGCAAAAAGAAAATGAACTATTAAAACAATTTAACAGAGAACTTGTTGAAAAAAATGATCTACTGAAAGAAATTATAGGAAAACAAAAAAGTTACCAAAGAAGCAATAAATCTTTTGCTGAAATAACAAGTGCTGTGAAACCTCTACAAAAACGAGTTCCAAAACTTATAGTTAAAACTTTAAATAATGCAAGACAAGCAGATGTCAAAAAAAGTATAGTAAAATGTTTAATAGATGAGAAAAGCATTCAAACAAAATAAATATGCAGCAAAAATAAAGATGAGATTGTTATTAAATGTATGAATAATGACAGTGTTGAAAATGCTGAAAGTTTATTAAAGAACAGACTAGATGGAGATTGTGAAGTGAAAATAGAACAATTAAATAATCCAAAAATTAAAATAGTTGGAATTGATAACAATATGAATATGGATGAGAATGAAATTGAAGAAGATATAAACATAAGGAATTTCGCAAATTTTAATACTAAAGCTCAGGTGTTACACTTGTATACAAACAAGACGACAAAACTCAGTAGCGTTTTAGTGGAAGTGACAGCTGAAATTTATAAAAACATCAGAGATAACAAGAACAGAATATTTATTGGATGTCAAAGCTGTAGAGTTTTTGACCCGATAAATATAAAACCATGTTTCAACTGTGGTAGGTTGGGACACAATGGTACAAAGTGCAATAATACAATAACATGCCTAAAGTGGGCAAAAAATCACGAAACTATTGAGTGTGATAATGAAGTATTAGTATGTATAAACTGCAGTTACAGCAATAATAAATTTAATACAGTTTTTAATACGTGTCATAATGCAGCAGATATAAATTTATGCGAAATAATAAACAAGATTAAAAAATTAATTGGAAACACTGATTATCCTGTGATACCTACATTACCAACAGTGTATACAATACCGAAGCATTATCAACTGAAGATAAATAACCAACAAAAAGAGAATGCAAACAATATGCAAAGTGAGAAATTTTCTCAACAACAGCAACAACAGCAGCAAGAACAACAGCGAGAACAGCAACAGAACCAACAACGGCAGCAACAACAGCAGCAAGAACAGCAACAAGAACAACAACAAAATGTTCAACAGCAGGAAAAACAACAAATAGTAACAAGAAATAGCACAAGAAAAAATACAAAGACTTAAGTTTTAAATAATTAAATATGGATTTTGAATTTCTTGATAAAATACAAAAAGACTCTATTCAAAAGGAAAAAACATGTGACAATATCAATTGTCTAAATAAAATCATTAACAATAAAAATGATATTATAATGCATGTAAATATAAGAAGTATGTCTGCAAATTTTGATAAGTTAAAAATTCTATTGCAAAGTCTAACTAGAAACTTTTGTACAAGTAAATTATAAAATACACGATTTAGAGAGATATAATAGTTATTATAATGAAAGTAACTTAAATCAGAATGATGGTGTCATGGGTTTTGTTGATAAGAATATTGTACACAAAACTAAAATTATTAAGTATGGAAAGATTAAAATAATAAATACTCATATCACATTAAATGATAACAGTAATATGGAATTTTCCGCTGTATACAGATCTCATCACATACCTAAGGCAGAATTCATTCTAGATTTAAACAAGTTCTTGAATAATAAGAGAAATACTAAAAATCATTTAGTTATAGGTGATTTTAATATTGATTTACTTGAATCTGATAATATTAGTCAAGAATTCCTCTGTAACTTCTTACAAAATGGATATTTTCCTGGTTTCGTGGGAATTAAAAGGCCACCTATAGGAAACTGTAAAGGATCTTGTATTGATAATATCTTCATTAAAACTAATAGCCTAAGTACAGTTACATATAAATTAAAACATTCTTTAACAGACCATTACCCTATTTTTATTGCTATAAACCAGATGAAGACTAAAAGTAAAGCACCCACTAAAATAATAGACTATAAAAAATTAAGAAACGTTGCCAAGACAATAAATTGGAATGGAACTATGTCAATACATGATCCTAATATTGCTACTGATACACTGTTAAGCGAAATAAAAAAATGCATTGAATTAGCAAAAATAAAATTGAGGAAAGATTGAGCCAAAATATTAGATAAGGAAATTACAGATGCAAAAGTCAAATACGATAAAAGTCTGATCCAAAATAATACAAATAATCCCAAAAATCTGTGGGAAATTATAAACAGAAAAATAGGGAAAAAAATTAAATCTAATGATACTATTAATTATATTAAAGTTGATAGTGAGAAAATAACAGATAAATGTTTAATAGCTCATAATATGAACAAGTATTTTTGTGAAATAGGTAAAAAATTGAGTGAGAAAATTGATAAATATTCGGATGCTGATTTAAAATTACCAGATATGAATGCAAGCTCCATCTTCTTAAAACCAACTAGTGCGCATGAGGTTGCAAGTATTATTAATAATTTGAAATTAAAAAATGGAGGAGTTGACAAAATAAATTCCAAAACTGAAGAAATACTTTGCAACAATATTGCTGAACATTTAGCGCATTTAATTAATTCTTGTATTGAAAACGCTGTATGGCCTGATGCACTAAAAAAAGCGGAAATTGTTCCTATATACAAGTCTGGAGAGAAGCATAATATATCAAATTATAGACCTATTTCATTAATATCAAATGTAGCTAAAATTCTTGAAAGAATTTTATATAACAGAATTTATGATTTTATTAAAAAAAGTAATATAATATCTGAACACCAATTTGGTATATGAAAAAAATAGGTACAAAGAATGCTCTCAATTACATAACAAATACACTATACAATAACTAGGATCAAAGTAAACCGATACTTATAACGTTTCTAGACTTAGCAAAAGCTTTTGATACTGTAGATCATAAAATATTATTAGATAAACTTTATTGTTTAGGAATAAGAGGAAAGGCGTTGGATCTACTTTCAAGTTATCTTAATGATAGATATCAAGTAGTTAAAATAAATGTTAATGAAAGTGATAGCATGTTAATGAATACGGGTGTTCCACAAGGCACAATATTAGGACCTCTACTTTTTATATTATACATTAATGATATCCTGAAAGTGATCCCCCTAGAGACAATATTGTCATATGCTGATGACACTGCAATAATAGCAAATGGTAATACTTGGAGTGAAGCGCAAACAACTATGAATAAGTATTTAATAAAAATTGATAAGTGGTTAGCATTAAACAAATTATCTTTAAATGTTGAGAAGACTGTTGTTATGACCTATGGTAACTACATTGATAGTGTTCCACCTCAAATAGATATTAAGATTAAGGATAGAAATATAACTAGAGTAGAAAAGTGCAAATATTTGGGAATAGTATTTGACTACAATCTGAAGTGGGATAAACACGTTCAATATATAATACAAAAAACTAAATATCTAGTCTATATTTTCTATAAAATTGCCAAATCAATGCCAACAGAAATATTAAGAATGATATATTATGCATTTTTTCATAGTATAATAAGTTATGGAATATTAGCTTGGGGTGGAGCTTATAGAAATAATAGAGATTTATTGCAAAAATTACAGAAAAAAATTTTGAAAGTTATTAATAAGAACAATTTTGTTGAAGATAATCCTATGAACTTTTGAGGCGTTAAAATTTCATTATACAGACCTAAAAAGCCAATATCTTGCATCAACTAGTATAACTAGGAGAAAAAACTTAACTATACCTAAAAATAGCAAAAGGGTTAGCGACAAAAATAGTTTTAAAAAAGCAATTACAACTTTTAACAATTTACAAAATGAGTTTAAAACTATAAATATAACTAAAAATTCTCATAAAAAGTTGCTAAAAGATTGGATAAGATCTAATTAAGAAGCGCTGTGATACAATTTTACTGTTTTGTATATAATTTATCGCTTTATATAAAAATACGAAAATTGTTAAGAAACTAAAATTTTATATGCTTAGTTTTTAAGTCAGTTTTAGTTTTAAGTTAGTATTAAGTATATATATATTTTTTTTTTATTTAATATTTTGTATAATTTTTTTTTTGTGTTATGTCTTAATACCAGACCTGCGTAAAGGTAACTAAGTTTACCTCTGCAGGGTTTTGCAGTTTGTATATAAACTGTATCTCTTTCTGGTTTTCAATAAGTAAATAAATAAACGACGCATCGAAGAGTTGGATTGGTATTTTCTTTTTCCTAATGGTAAAAATGGGTTCGAAGAGCAGAGAGAAATCACCATAACCCCTTTAGATTATTTCCAAGCACGCGTTATGGGTAGTGACAGACAATTCCAGCGGACAGACTACCTTTTCTTTGCTTTGTTTATTGTCGAACACTTTCGTGCTAAAGCTAGTGTACCCATATCATGTAGAATGCGACAAAGAGATCACATACCTTAGGGTTTGATAGATAACATGCATCTCATGATGCGAAACATAAGAGGATCTGCATCGTATTGGAGTCGAGTTTGCTCAGAATTAATTGCAATGGTCAGGAGCCTGGGAGCTCCTAATGGTTTCTAACCTTCTCTTGCAATGACTTGAATTGGTTGGATATGCTGGAAGCATTTCTTATTGCTGCTGGTCGTAATCCGAACATAGCCAAAAGCCTGACATTTTCTGAAAGACTGTCTTTGGTTCAACGTTACCCAGTAATTGTCGCAAGGCAATTTATGGTACGAGTGAGTGCACTAATTCGATATTTGAAAAATAATCCTGACTGTTTTGGTGGTGCTATAAAAGATATCTAGTACAGAATAGAGTTTCACAACAGAGGAAGCCCTCATTTGCATATGTTGGTCTGGTGTGAAAATGTTCCTGATTTTGCTACAAGACAGGGCATGGATGTGATCGACAAAGTTGTGTCTTGCTCATTGGATTCTGATGACGTAGTATTACGACATACAGTGGAAAGCGTACAAATGCATAAACACACTGCTACTTGTTACAAAGACCGCAACAACTGTACTTGCCGATTCGGATTTCCCAGACCAGTCAGTCATCAAACAGTGTGTCTGGGTCCTGATGAAGAGGTATATCGATTTATTCAAATTCGCGTGGTATAAAAGTGGATACACTGATGTAGCACCTGTGAAATTTGAAGATCCAGTTAATTTTGCTTTTGGTACAAAATCTACTACACACTGCGAAGTAGAAGGTTGCTCTAACATTGCAATAGTTAGATATTCTTAGTGTAAAAAGTCTCTATGTTTGAAACATTTTTTTTATGACTACCAATATTGTTTATTGTATAAACACTAATTAACATTAATTCAGAACATATAACTATTAATTAATGCAGTAATTTATAGTTAATAAAGATTATATCAAATTATTAGAAATATAGAAATTTCAAAAATTATATTGATATGTATAAAAATTGTAGAATATAAAATCAACATCAATATACAACATACAATATATCGATTGTATGATAATTTATATATATTAAAAAGAAAATCAAATTTATTTTTAGATAAAATAAGGTATCTAACCTTTCGTATAAAAGCAGAAAAGCGTCCTTTACAAAGAAAATAATTGTCTTCGGGTTAATTGGAAAAGTTCAATTTGTTTTTGAGATATTAAAAAAAAAGATTATTCAGGGTTGAATTATAAGGGTGTTTTTCACCCCTCAAATGGTCGCATAAGTATGTATGTATACATTTGTTATGTTTTTGATGTTTTACAATATATTACAAAATTAAGTAAATTTTTAAGGCCTATGTCAGGAAACTCGTGTTAGGGGTAGTTACCCCTTTAAATAATTTTTTTTGTAAAACTCCCGGGACTGGTCAACTTTTAATTTTAATATTGTTTATAATAGAACGATTTTTTATAAGATTCGGTTAATTAAGAAATTTCTGAAGAAAGAGAAATCGAAAAAAAGTCATATATATCCTTATAAAAAATAAGGGATGCAACACTTCAGAGTGAATGCGATTACCACAGAAACGCATTTTGATAAGAAACAAATTGACGTTGGTTTCATCGGAAAATTTCAATTCGTTTTTGAAATATTAAAATAAAAACTGTTTTTGGGGGTAAATTTTAAGGGTGGTTTTCACTCCTTAAATCGCCGAATTAGCACGTAACAAAAATACGTGTCTAATAGTTTTTGATGTACTACAACATATCTTAATATCAAGAAAATCGGTGAGGTACACCTCGGGTAGTTTCCTTGTTAGAGAAAATGCCTGAATTTTTCAAATCCCAAATAGAAAAAATTTGTTTAGCTCAAAGTAATTGAACCTATTCATGCATAAATTAATTAATCATAGTTAATTTTTAATTTAAGGTTGCGAATTTTTTATGTTTAATATTTTTAATTAATCTCGGGAGAGTGGAGAGAGAGAGAGAGAGAAAGATGAATAGATATCTATTTTTTTTTATTGCTTTAATGCATACCTGTGTATCTGTAGCACATATCTCGAAAGTTGCGGCTCGAAATCCCAAGTATACAGAAAGCTATAGACCTTTGGGGCGTTCAGAACCATAACGAAACAAGTCCATTTTATAAATTTTACAAACTATGGCAAATATTTCAACTTTAGCGATATAAAAATGTAAAATTGCATTAAGTTTATTATTGCAATTGATACTTTAATATGCTATTTATTTATTGCTTAGATTAAATCAGATAAACAACGACATGATTTACAAACAATTTCAACAATTTCATAGACGTATACTAAATTCCAAAAATGGACATATTCCGGTATGGTTCTGAACGCTTCATTTTATTATGCGCGTAAAGCAGATAGAGCCGGGCGGTGCCGAACTTTAAAAGCGTTTTACTCAAAACGACTTTTTCTAAATTGGCGGACGCGATAATTTAATAAATTTACAACCAATTAATTTGAATTTTTTTCTACATACATACAACTAGATTCTGGAGGTACTATACCTCTAACATCTTAAAAATGATAAAATTCTATACATTTTATGTACGTGTTTTAATATTTTACAAAATCTCCTGCATGATTTACACTGCCTTACTGACGAGTGCAATATAGTTCGACCTGGTCAACCTAGCTTTCAGTATGAACAATTTTTAGTCCTGGGCTACCACCGCTCGGTGCTACGCCGAACCAATTAAATTTAGTACATGTTGTAGTTTTATTGGAATATAATTTTCATCCAGTATTTTAATTTGCGGGTACCAAAGTTATAGCGCAAGTAACTGTTTTACAAAGGGTTAAGATAATCAAAATGACCTTTCTCCTGAATCGGAAAACCAGCTATGCACACATGTTTATATAAGAAAAAACGAATTTTTGGTAATTTTTCCAACCCTCTCCCCCTTCTCCACCCCTCAAATAGCGAAAAACGTCTATTATCACATTATTATTTTTTTCTCCAAACCTTCAAGTGAAAATTTTTGAAAACTATCACGCATATACGCTATGTACTTATATAATTACACGAATTTTTCGATATGATATAAATACTACCATCGGCGTCGTATATCCCAGTTGGACAAGCCAGTATTATAATTTTGCAAAAATAATTCTCTCAATGAGAGAAATACAACAAGAAAATTTTCCAAAAAAGGATTTATTCTCTAACGGGTCCTTTCTATAGAAAAAAATTGGCTGAAGTCAAATATAATTGACATTATTTATTGAAATTATTTATGTTACCGATGTGATTTTATTGCTCTAAGGTGATGATATTTAGATAATGACGGTTCGATTGATCTCATAGAACTATAACCTCTTTATTTGCTAAGTTTTTTGACGTTTCGGAAGATTTTTTACTTACAATCCTCTTCATAGGTACACAATTCAAACAAAAATATTTACAAAAAGTGTCAATAATAAATTATAAAATATACAATAAGATTACAAATTGACAACGCACCTAAATACATAAAATGCAGTCTCGAAAAGACCAACAAGGTAACATATTAATAACTGCTGTATAATCGCACGTCTAAGAAAATGTATCTTAAAAATTACTTACAATTGAATAAAAATATGAATAAAAATCTAGCAACCATGTAATGCATATAGCAATAAAAAATTTTCAAATATATTAACGGAACCAATACTTTTACTAACTTGAACAATAAAACCAAGAAAACCATCCAGTGGTTAGTCAGTGGTGGCCGGCCAGCGTCGAAGATGTTGTGTCGACGCATGATGTTACGAGTAACGACCGGCGTGTCTAAAGACCACTGTGTATAAATTTTGATCGAGCCCATCACTCTATCGCAATCTCCGATTTTCGCGGAGAGAGGTAAATAGGCTCCTGGCTCGCAGAGCAGACCGAGGCCGATTACAGAGCACTATGAATCGCGAGGAGGCGGGGGAATCCCAGAGCGTCGCTCAACTAACAAGCAGTCGCGCGAGAGACTGATGTGCCGCGCAAAAAGAATACATCATCTCAAAGTACAACCTTACTATTCATAATACCCGACATCTTAGTGCTGTATCTGCGGACCATTTAATGTGAAAAAGCACTAACATCCAAACATACAAACAAGAATAAAATTGAATAAGGCTTGTGATATTGTAGTGACATTAGAACCTAAGATATTTTAACAAAAATTAAATTTAAATAAACTATTATTAATGTGTTAATAATTTAATTCAAATGTATTTTTAATAAATTTAGAAAATTTTCGAAAATATTTCTTAAGAATTGTGTGTCTTCAATTTTATTCAATATATTATTATAAGAATATATTAATTATTTCAGAAAAAGACAGTTCATTAAAATTGTTTTCACGGTCCAGAATTTTTATATCTCTAAAATTTATGCTATGGATAGTGCTTTTTACATGGTTCGCTAATGTCGAATTATCTTTCATATTTTTTACATCATTTTTGTGTTCGTCTTTCCGTTATTTTAAACGTCTTATAGTTTTTCTTGTATAATTCGTCGGACAATCTTTACAATCAATTTTATATATAACTCTACTGTTGTCCAACTTATCAATTTTATCCTTGCCTAGTTCAATCACATTCTTAGATTTATGAATCGTCTTATTAAAAGGAACGACCTTATATTTTCTTAGTTTTTATTGATCTTAAACGTAATATTTTTTACAAACGGAAGAACCATCTTAGGCTTCCTCAAAAGAAGAAACGTCGCTAAGATAGCAAATAAAGAGGTTATAGCTCTACGAGATCGATCGAACCGTGATTATATAAATAATATTATTTTTTTGTAACACAAAGACGATTTTCGCGTTTCTCTGTACCTATTAAGCGGACCAAAAAGACAATTTTTTAGACCCGCTAAAATTTTTCGGAAAATTGCTATTATACATATATATATATATATATATATATATATATATATATATATATATATATATATATATATATATATATATATATATATTTAGCCCCGCTTAATATGCTAGAAAAACGCAAAAATCAATACATGCGTTACAAAAAATATGGTGTGCACAAAGCCCATTTTGCGCCCTAGGTACACAATATACTAATCTATAAAAATGTAAAAATGATGATTTTAAATTTGTAAAAAGTGATGTCTAGTATGAGAACCCATTGCCACTTTTAACTATAACCATTGATTAGAGCCACTGACATTCATTTTTAAAAAAGCAATTGTTCTTTGACTATACCCCTCTTCATAAAACAATTTATGGAGATCAAATTCAATGGGTAAAATTATTTATATACTAAAATACAAAAGTTCGATTTTAAACTTTCGCAAATATCTATTAACTTGTTAAAAAGCGTACCGCCAATAAGATAGTCAAAATGACCCTTCTCCTGAATCAGCAAACTAGGTATGCATACATGTTTATATAAGAAAAAAATAAATTTTGTTAATTTCTCACACCACTCAAATCGCAAACAATCTCTATTATCACATTATTATTTTTTTCTCCAAACCTCGAGGGTGACAATATGTGCAAAAAATGCGCATGCGTTATTTACTTATACAATTAAACGAATTCTTAGATATGATGTGAATAATACTATAGGCGTCGTATATCCCAGTTGGACAAGGTTTTCAGCACTTAGGAGGTTCGAATTCTAACCTAAAAAATCGTTAAATACTTAAAACCTTCATAACTCCAAACCCTGGAGACCTGCAGGGCTAAGTTCTACTGGAAATCATATACGTTAATACTTAATAATTTTAATTTTTTTTCAGAATTCTTCAAATGGTGGGTCCCTCTCAAAATTCCGCAAAAAAAATTCATTAAAATACTCTGGTTATTATGATAAGAATTATAAAGCGCTTTAGAGTGTATTGTTTATGATATTTTTTACTAAGATGTGAATAAATTATATATTGCGGAGACAAATCCAACGTATGGGAACTGCTTAATGGCCGAAAATGGATAAAAGCATCATAATAATTGTGGCTTTCAGTCGATTTAATGAATTAATTAATTAAAAAATTAGTTTTTTCGTAATAAAAATTACAAAGCTCTTGAGAATTCATTGTTTGTAATATTTTTTTATAAGAAGCCTATATATTATTAATTTTGGAAAAGAAAATCTAAAAAATGGCCGTACTGAGCCGTTTTAATGAATAGTTTATTTTAAAAAAGCGGTCCTTCGTAATTAAAGATACGAAGCGCTTGACAATGCATTTTTTATAATATCTTTTGATAAAAAGTGAATAAATCGTTCTTATTGTAAACGAATTGAATGTCTCGGAATAGCTTAACGCCCCGAAACGTCTAAAAGAAATATATAAATTGTGACAATGCATTTTTACAATATCTTTTGATAAGAAGTGAATAAATCATTCATCATGGAAACTAATCTAATGTCTCGGAATGGCTTAACGCCCGAAAAAGTCTAAAATAAGTATAAAAATTGCGGTTTTTATCCGTTTTAATGAATAAATTAATGAAAAAATTCGTTCTTCGTAATTAAAATTACAAAGCTCTTGAGAATGCATTATTTGTAATATTTTTTTATAATAAGAGAATAAAATCTTCATTTTGGAGACCAATAGAATGTCTGGGAACGGCAGAAGGGCCGAAAGTATCTAAAGAAATCATAAAAATAATGGATTTTATACGTTTTAATGAATATATTATTTTAAAAAAACGGTCTTTTATAATAAAAATTACAAAGCTCTTGAGAATGCATTGTCTGTAATATTCTTTAATAAGAAGCGAATAGATTATTCATTTTGGAGTCCAATTAAATGACTGGAAACTGCATTAAGTACGATAATGGCTAAGAAAATTTAAAAAATGGCGGTTCTTAGCCGTTTTACTTAATAGTTTATTTTAAACAAGCAGTCCTTCGTAATTAAAATTGCGAAGCGATTGACAATGAATTTTTGATAATATCTTTTGATCAGAAGAGAATAAATCATTCATTTTGAAGACCAATTGAATGTCTTGAAGTGACTTAAAGGCCGAAAACGTCTAAAAGAAATATAAAAATTGTGGTTTTTAGCCGTTTTAATGAATAAATTCATTAAAAGAGGGGTCTTTTGCGTTGCTTGTGATATATTTTACTAAGATATGAATCTTTTAATAAAAAGTAAATAAATCATTCATCATCTTTTGATAAGAAGTGAGTAAATCATTCATCTCGGAAACGAATTGAATGTCTTGGAGTGACTTAAAGGTCGAAAATGTCTATAAAAATCATATAAATTGTTGTTTTTAGCCGTTTTAATGAATAAAATAATGAAAAAAATCGTTTTGTCGTAATAGAAATTAGAAAGCTCTTGAGAACTCATTGTTTGTAACATTTCTTGATAGGAAGTGAATAAATTATACCGTTTTGTTTTTTATTCTTTTTGTAGGGTATGTAGGAAATTCACGTAAGGCACACTCGAGTGGGTCCGCACAGCCGGATAGTGTAGGGCTAGTTGGGGATGCACCCGTCGTGTGTATAATATAGCACGAAAAATAAAATAAACATAAACGCGAACAAACTACACAGTTATTGCATCGCAAACGGACCCAATAAAACCTACCACCCTTTTCTCTTCTGGCGGATATTACTCTGCTACCGTTTATCACATTACCTCAGGGTGGTGCTGTGATGTATGTGCGTATAGCGACTATGGCGTGTCGCTGACGTCACACAGGCTTCGCGACTCGGGCCATTCCGAGCACGACGCTGTCATGCGGCGGCAGCTCCATCTCTGTGCGCCCGGCAACCCGTGCGTACACGATATATAATACACCCAATAAAGGACATACTTATAACCCGTTGGTCTGACTGCTCCACTATCCTCTCACCCACGTGCCCCGACCACGATTGGCGTACATAGTAGGTGCCATTCTCGTATCGTCTCAACTACCGTTGCTGCCTTAACCTGAACTAATTTTAAAAATTTATAATTTTAAATCCCCTGAGGAGACTTTAGATCTAACCCGTGTCATTTATACGCGTATTCGAACCGGCCCATTCATCTCCGTACGGAAAGGAAAAGTATCCCTGTCCCTCCCCGTGACATTCATAGAATGAGAGAAAATGAACGTCTTCAAGTTAAGAAAGCGTACCCATGGTCACTCAGGAATTAGGTCAGGTAGTAATTTACATCCCTATAGTCTCTGTTAATCCAAAGGGCCAGTTGGTCTATCAGGATTGCTGTCCATTTACCCTTGGTTGGGGTTGTCTTTATCCAGGATCATTGCCACATTTCCATGGTGCGTTCCCGTTCCTCTCTATGCACTGTTGTTCTGCCCTCTCCTGTTTTCTTCCGTTAGTAGATTCGCTTGCGCTCTGTTGCGTGTAGGTCGATCGGGATGATTCCCGCAATAACAAGCACTCTGGATCCCGAGACCGTGCGATAGGCACTGGTGACTCTGACAGATCCTCTAGACTGAACGGAAGTGATTCGAATCCGGTATGAGTCCTTCTCCATTGTATCGGCTCATATTTCAGAACCGTACAATAAAATGGATATAATGACTGATATGAGGGGTTTACGCTTGCTCAATTTTGGTCCACTCGTGTTAGTCATGAGTCTTTTTCTCCGCTTTATCCGCTGCATACGAGGTCTGTCCCACAAGTATCCGACCTACCTCGATTTCTCGGCGCTTGATTTATTCTTCGTCATCCGGGGGGTAGCATCCTTCAAAGTAGTCCCCATTTGATTGAACAAGACGCTCATATCGATGTTTCCACTTATTAATGCACTCTTGAAAGTCAGACTTCGGAATCGCCTTTAGTGCATTCGTCGCATTAGTTTCAACAGTCTGTTTATTGTCGAATCGATGTCCTTTAAGCGGCATTTTCAATCGAGGAAACAGCCAAAAGTCGCAGAGAGCTATATCAGGACTGTATGGAGGCTGGCGGAGCTGCGCAACACTGTGTTTCAATAAATACTGCTGCACAAGGTTTGATGCGTGCGCTGGAGCATTGTCGTGATGAAGAAGCCAGTCACCGGTTTCCCAAAGTTGCGGTCGTTTTCTCCTGATTGCATTACGTAATCTTTTCAAAACTTCAACGTAGTACTCTTTATTGATTGTCTGGCCTGTAGGGGCATATTCGTGGTGCACAACGCCCTCATAATCGAAATAAACAATCAACATTAACTTGATGAACGAGGATCACTGTCAACAGATGTGCGGCCACTTTTGAACCGCCTATACCACTGTTTTATTTGTGTTTTGCCCATACACTCATCTTTAAAGGCCTTTTGCAACATTTCAATAGTTTCCGCACAACTTTTACCGAGATTAAAGCAAAATTTTATGCAAATTCGCTGTTCGGTTCGTTCTGCCATTTTTAGCAATAAGCAAATTGCGCCGAACGCAAAAAAGTCGTTGTAAACAAATACACGCTGCGCGGGAACTAAGGCGTATCATCGGTATCTCAGGCTACTGACGAGAAGGTTAGGAGTTGCTGGTGACGTTCGTACCCTCCAGAGGTCGCCTGAGTCTCTCCGCGCGAAGATATGAACGTAGGTCGGATTCTTTTGGGACAGACCTCGTACGCTAAGTGACGAAAGAAAGTAAGCTTAGTGTCTAGTTTGCGTCCCAGATACATAGCCTCCCTCCTTGTCGAAACCTCCGCGTCTCCCACATACATGGGGAAGATGGTCACAATCCGTTTGCCAGTGAAGGGCACGATCTCTGTCTTAGCAGAGATGCCAAGTCGAGACCGTGTTCCCCCATCCAGCGCGAGATCCTGTGCATCGCCTGTTTAAAAAGATATTGTGCTTTTTCAAAGTCCCGCGCGTTGATGATTAAAGCGACATCATCAGCGTAGGCTATCATGTACACCCCTTCCCGTAGCCCGAGTCGTAACAAGGCATCGTACAGGATGTTCCAAAAATCAGGGCCATAGATCGACCCCTGTGCCACGCCGGCGCTGGGATATTTCTCGCGTTGGCCGTCCTCCGTTTCGTAAAGGAGGATACGGCACTTTGGGTAGTCCTGTATGACCCGCATGAGGTGCTCTGGTACTCTGAACTCGTTCACGGCGTCCAAGATGCCTTGCCACCTGGCCTAGTTGAAGGCGTTCTTAACGTTAACAGTAACAAGAAGTGCAATGTTCCTGGAAATATAATTTCCAGTTCATGCTCTCCTTCCCAGCCGAACTATATCTTGTATAGCGTTCACCGTGGATCGCCGTTTCCTGAAACCGTATTGGTTGTCGGCTAAATCGCCGACAGCCTGCACAGCTCCTTGTAGCTGTGGTTTGAGCAACCTCTTATAGAGCTTCCCTGCGTGATCCATCATGCACAGTGGCTTGTTAGACGACGGAAGCCGAGGATCACCGCCCTTAGCTTTGCTGATCAACACGAGACGCGCAACCTTCCGGGAAGTGTCAAAGACACCCTCCTTCATGCACGCGTTGTACATTTTCAGCAGTAGAGAAGATGCTTTCACTGCTATGATCTTCAATATCTCAGCTGGTATCCCATTGGGCCCATGCGCTTTCCACTCCGCATCATTTTGGCGCCGATCCGTAACTCCTCGGTGGAGAATAGGGGAATCTCACCTACTTCAGCGGCTTCCTCCTGGTCTTGCCTTGGCGGATATGTTGGGAACAGAGTGTCCACGATTCGAGCCATGGTGTTCTCGTCGAAAGGGTGACTTGGGAGCGCGCAGAGTTTCTTGGTCATGATCTTGTAGCCCAAGCCGCACACGTCCCGATTGACTCCCTTCTTCAGGTTCTTCTAGCACTGTGCCTTCCTCTGGTTGATCTCGTGTTGGAGCCGCTTGCGCGCTGCTTTATGCTGCGTCAACAACAGTGCTGCCTCCGTTTCGTTTTTCGTTCTTTGCGCTCTTCTTCTGAGGCGTTTTGTTTCCGCTCTCAGTTGCGCGATTAAGTCCAACCACCAGTAAGAAGGCCGATTTCCATGTCACGATCCCTCGCGCGGCATGGATGCGTCGCAGGCTCGGTGAACGAGACTCATAGTCTCCCTCACGAGGGCCTCCGCTTCATCCCTGTCTTTGGTGGCATTGATCGTTGGTAAATTTCCCTGTCCTTCGAGCAGTACCTCGACTAGCTTTTCGGTGTTGAGCCACACCAGATTCCATCAGGGTGGCTTTGCCGCGACTCTGTGATTATAATTTATCGCGCAGATGAAAGGTGATGTATTGGTGGTCGCTTCTGTTGTAATCCTCCATTACCCTACAATCCGACGCTCTACGCGCTAGAATTTCGGATGCGAAAGACACGTCCGAAATCGTCCCAATATGCCTACCCTTCTGAATGTCGACGAGTTCCCAACGTTGAGAACTATCAGGCCGAGTCTAGATACCATCTCCATGATGGACTTTCCTCTGCTGTCCGGCACTGGCATGCCCCACTCCAATGCTCGCGCATTGAAGTCGTCGGTGACTACGATCTCGCCTTCTATCTCGCGGATCGCGTCTCAGAAGTACAATAATATATATTATTAATATATATATATATTATAAATATATATAGAATCGATATATAGCAAAATTTAAAAACAGATTTTTTCGTAATTTTTTACAGTTCTCGAGTGGGCCAATGGTTAAGGAATCTTCATTTGAACCCTCTTATCATTTACTGGTTAATAATCTTAGATCTATACTATCTCAAATTTTTTATGGTGTAAAAATTTTTAGTTCTTTTTTTCGGCACGTTTAAAATTGTGGATTAGGATCAGAGTTGCGGTCCCTTAAAGGTAGGTCGTTTTACCAAAAACGTCAAGTTGTCAACCCTGTAACTTTTTTGCCAGCACCTTTTAAACTTTTACTTACAGAAAATATAGTTCAAACATCCCAGAATACAAAGCACTTGTCTGGTTCTGTATATTGCACTTATAGCATGTCTGTGAACTTTCTTTCTAGCTTGCTTTTTTTCATCTAAAGTAAACGACAAACTATTATAACTACTGACGTAACTTACATAAGGTATTATATATCATAAGAGCCTGTGTATATGCGAAAAAGAAAGCTAACCTTTAAATGAGTAATTGCAACGTGTTTGAGGATATTTAGATCAAAAGGCTATTGAGTATTGAGAATGCTCACGATTTTTTCAGACATTCAAATCAATATAAGATATTAAATTATTTAAGATTAAATATGAGTATTACGCTTTTTTTTTGCATTATTGAACCAATTTTAACCTTTATTTATTCAAAAACGTTTCTTCCTTCGTAAAAATAGTACTGACGTGTTTCCAAAAAAATTATGAAGAACACATTTTGGTACTTAATATAATAATAGAAGTCATTTCTTGATATTTAAATCTAAAGAAACTCTGGAACTGGATTTCTTATCCCTCTGTTGCATAACTCTGTCTTATCTTTCAAATTTGACGATATGAGTTATTAATATTATGTTGTATAAGAATTTTAAGACTTCGAACAGTACTATATTATTGTGATAAAAACTCGAATGATCTAGGAACCAACATATTCTAAAAATTCAGGAAATTTACGGAAAAAAAGCTTGTATACTATTTTTACCGAGGAAAGCTTTTTAAATAAATAAAGTTTGAGTGAAAACGATACGAAATATTTATTTATGTAGCAAACGTACATTCGAGTAAGAGAAATGTTTACATATTTTTAATAAAAGCTTTGATGCACAGGGAAAATCTGCGCATGGAGTTCTCATTATTAGTTATCATAAAAATATTAATAATATTTGTGCATATTGAAGTGACATGTTTAACATCATATAAGTCTGTAGATCTTTTACACAAATATTATATCGTAATTTTACTAATATATTACTTTATTATGTATAAAATACCTTATCTGCACTTATGGCGTTGTTAATGATTCCACGGTATTTTTGAGCATTAATTTGAAATTGTTCTGTTAGTCTTGCACTTGGCAACCGAGTCCAGCGTTCTTTAAATTGAGAACGTAAATGAATATCTGATTCTTGTTCCTCAGATAACATTCTCTCAGCCTGAGAACAATAAAATATAATTTAATAATATTAGTATAAAAAATAATTATAACTTTCTTGTTTGTTTATTCATTTTTGTAATCAATCTTATAATGTGATTTTATAATACTGTCATCACATTTATTAAACAACTACTTTCATTTTTCCAATAAAAAAACCAAGCCATTACTTAGTAATTTATTTGGAAAATTTACCCACTGTGACAGATTCTTTTGCTCAATTAGAATACATTCTGGTTTAAAACGTCACAACGCCTCTCCGGGCGAAAGCCACGTAACACATGCATTAATACTTTGTATATTCCAGCAAGTATCAGGGAGAGACAGCAGTCGACATAAAGCTTACTACCGTACGCTTGGTAAGGAAGAAAAAGAAAGAGAGAGAGATAGATAGAGAGATAGATAGATAGATAGATAGATAGATAGATAGATAGATAGAGAGAGAGAGAGAGAGAGAGACAGAGAGAGAGAGAGAGAGAGATACGATGTATTTTGTCATTTGGCAAAAGTACATTACATAAATTGTTATTTTATCTTTACATTAAAATCTTTGATCACTATCACAGGTCGTCAGTATATAAGTATAAGAATAATTGTTGCACAATTTGTCATTATCTAATATATCACAGTATGTCAATATCACAGGTTCATTACAATTTCTGGAGGTTCACTCATTCTTGCATACCCGTAGATGCATCACGTCACAAATTAAAAACAATTACAATTAAGCAGATACATACATTCATCACACAAGCAGATAAATTCACGCCCTCTTTATTAATATATACTCTTTATATTTTATACATTACAACATATTTCACGACTGAGAATATAAAACACGAGAGAACGGATAAATTAAAATAAAATTTAAAGATCGATTAATAAATAAATAAATAAATACCCATGTATTCCTCTGTCATCGTGAAATAGGTCAAATTAATCACCATGCGGTCGTCTGAGGTGCCTGCCTAACGCCGTTTTAAACTTACATAAGGACGGCAGATACCTCACACTGCAGGGGAGGGAGTTCTAGAATCGCTAGCCTTGGGCTCTAAACGAGTAGAGACCCTTATCAGTCCGCGATCCCGGAACCGAGAGCTCTTTCAATTTTCAGAAAAATGTAAAACACTTTACATGTAAATAAATGTCTTCATTTTTTTTGAGGATTTGAGGATTTTACACATCTTGACTGTTTCGGCGCTGCCTAACAGTTTGTCTTTGGATCCCGTGATGACAGGCCGTGATTTTACATGCTTCCTCGCAGGCAGTCGGCCTCCAGAGACCAAGTGTATATTGGGAGGCTCATTGTGGGTGTCATAGGTTCCAGTTAGATGTTTATTACATTTTTATTATTAATTTATTCTTAACTTTTCAAACTTAGTTAATTTTTTATAGATTCAGCTTATTTAGTAGTTTCTCAATATCTGTACATCGATGTCGTTACGATAGATAGATAGATAGATTAAAGTTTTATTTTGAATAAAATAAAAAATACAAGCATATATATAACAAAGCGTATTGTCTTCTTACATTAATTAATATATTGTGATCTGTATTTTATTTAATTATAAATAAATTATTTTGATTATCACGGCTTGCCTATCTCGTGCCGAGCGGTTGCACGAGCAGGCTTTTTATCTTGTAGCGTGACGACTAAAAGAGTAGGGTGCGTGGACAGGGAATGCTAGAGCTATGCTCTGGCGGAAGAACGTGAATAATATTAGTACTGTAGGTATAATAGTTCTTTCCTTGTTGATTGTAGGGCAGCAACGAATTATTGAAGAGCAACGACGAAATATTTTATAATAATTATTATACGATATGAACAATTTTTATAGATGGTAAGATTTGATCACACAAGAAAATAATGTTTAGAATATACTTTTTACGAGAATTTATTTGTATGATTATAGAAGTTGGGCCCACGATGGCACACAATACTTATGACTTATTATAATGGAAAATTGAGAGAGCTTCTGCACTGTAAATGATTGAGAGTGAAACTGAGTCTGGTGCATGGGCCGCTGCCTGGCTTATATATTCCCTAGGCAACTATGGGAAGATTTCGGCGGAGGCTGTATACGCGTGACTACCTTATCGCACAATTAAGATTGCCCGGTCGGCTAGAAAAGTCGCATTCCCTACGGCTTTCCGGAAATTGAATTGCGTGATCTCATTATCGTTTTTACGACTTTGTTTGCAAGATTCAATCTTCAGAAAAGTAGAGCGCAACTATATTTTAGTACAGTGGATTGAAAAATTTATTTTAATAAGGATTTACATTAAAAGAGTATAGATATTATAGAAATATAATTATTTCGTTACACCTCCCTTGTTAGAGAGTTCATTGTCCTCAATGAATTTAAGTAATACCCTTAAAAATAAATTTTTCTATTTACATAAGTTTGTAACAAATAGTCGCCTGATAATCTAATGATAATAAAATTTATGATAACCTAATGCTAATAAAATTTATGGTAGTATATAAAAATATTTTTTTTTTATATATAATATGTATGAATATATATGTATGTATATTTTGTAATTTATATAAGTAATATTATACCTAATCTTGGGCTGGCGTGACTGTTTTTGTGGTTGAGTTTTGTAAGGCTGTAGGTCGGGATCAAGGAGGGATAATTGGTAAGGACCTAGGTGCGGGATTCTTTTCTCCTTTAATAGTGGGAGTCGTGTCCAAAGTGGTCTTCTTCTGGAACCTCATCTCTGAGGTAGTCATGATCGTTTATGAAGTAGTGTCCTTGCAGCATTTCGAACTGTTCGGGTTCCAGTTGATCAAGTAGGGATTGTTCATCCCAGTAAGTGATGGTCACTGGTATGCGGTTTATGTGTGATAGGAAAGTCATATCAGGCGTTGAAGATCGTGGTCGTTGGCACGTTAGACATGTCTTATGATCTTCTATAGTTTTTGTATGGCATCTTACTTTTCCTGGTTCAAATCCCATTCCTCGTATTATCGTAGAGAAAGAGTCCAGGTTGTCATCAGGCACATGGTAGTATGGCCTGGTGGATAACCAGTCGTCGTGGTTCAGTTTAGTTATCAGGTCGATTTCTTGCTCTGGAGTTAGTTCGACTTTAGCATATCCCACGTGTAATTTGAACGTTGACTTTGGTTCGGCCGAAAAAGGTTTTTGGCACTCGGCACAAATGGTTGATGCTCCTGACTTCTGGTTGTGGCAATTCTCGTAACCAGGTTTGAACTTAAGAGTTCGTAGGAAACGAATTTTGGATGTTTGGTGCTGCATTGTGCTGGAATCATCGAATTGTGTAGAGTTGTCATGGTGTAGTTGAATTGTGATTTAAATTTGGTGGTTCGACCTCCATAATGGTCGTAAGGTTAGTCGTGCTTTTGCTTGCAAATCTGCGATTAGTAATTTCAGGACTAAGGTCAGGGTTTGAAGGTTCGTTAGTTAAGTTGAACTCGAGGGCCTTGTGTACTAAGGGAGTCATAGGTAGGTGCAATGGGGTAATGGAATAGTTAGGGGGTGGTTTATACAGGATTTGCTTGGGGGCAGGCGCGAAGGAGTAAATAGGGACATAGTCGGGATCGAGGTCGCTTGTGGTTTGTGTTGGTCTTGTGAAAATTGGTATGGGGATTGTCTGGGTTTGTTGTGTATGTATCGGGCGTCTTGTGGGTTGGTGTTCTATAAGTGGTGTTACTTGTGTTATTAGGTTCTTTGCGAGTGTCAAAAGAGACTACCGCACGCTTTGGTTTTTTACAATTGTATATGAATACATAAAAGTTATAAAAACATGTTAAAAATATAGTGCTAATAACAATATAATTAAAGACTTGAGTTAAGTTGATTCGTTGTTCCTTGATCATGGTGAGGTCAGTCGTCCTTAGTTTCAGGTTGAGGCTGGAGAAAAATGAACTCTGGTGAATGGTGTGTTCGATGAGGGTGGTAGGCTTATGTGTTCTGTGTGAGCTTCACAATCTGTTCCTAGGTATAGGGTTCCGAATCCTTGAATTTGGATATCTTCACTAGGCTTGTCCTGGCAGTGTATTTGTACGTGTTCTTTTTCTGGTGCAGAAAATAGTCATTCTTCGGTTGTGTCTAGATGTGTCCATGATGTGGTGTTTGTCTGTTGAGTTTCTATTTTACATGACTCCCATACTATCTTTGAGACGTCGCTCAGGATATTTATTTCACAGAATGTTGCTCTTCTTGTAGCGGGTCGCATGATGCAGTAAGTTTCTTGTCCTCGTTTGATGCATGTATTAAATTCTGTTTCGGTGAAAAAAATATGTTCGTTATTATTATTACGTTTGGCAATGAAATGTCCCTTCGGTGTTATTGTGGCTGATACTCCATTTTCTTGTGGTACCGGTATCGGATGGATTCTGTAGAGTTCGTAAGTTGATTTTGCAAAGAGTGGAACGGTGATGAGAATATATATAATTTCCTTATTTCTGTGGATGTTTATCTGGGATATTTTGCTTATTTCTGTTGTGTGCATGTCGATATTTGGAAGCATAGTGTTTGGTTTTTCATATATAATAGTGGACTGAGGCTTTGAATTAAATCTGAAGGCAATAACAAAGAACTGATGTTACCTTGTTCTGATGCTTCAAGAGAGTCAATTATTTCGTTGTAGATTTTTGCATGAAGGTCAAATGTGGTTTCTAAGGTTGTGAGCCATGCTTGTGCAAAACCGAAGAATTCTGAAGGTGAATTTATGTGGGTTATTCTTGCTCGAGTGATGGTGGTGAGGTAGTGCATCAGTGTGTTTTCCTTTAATGTGTTTAATTTCCTTTGTTGACGAGTTATACCATTTATAGTTAGAGTAGCTGATGCACGTGCTCTTCCAGGTCTTGTTGTCACTGCTTGGTTAATGATTTTGAAGTTGTGGGAGTGAGGTACTTGCTTGTTTTTTTTTGTTTGTGGTTTTGAATTTTAAATTGTTCAGTTGGTTAAGTAGTCCTGTTGTAATGGATAGTTTCTCTGCCAGGTAGTTGGCTCGAGTTGTGTATAGTTGGCATTCTGTAGGGGTTTCAGGACATTCGTGTAGTATCTGGTTGATCTGTATTTGTAATTCAGTTTCGTTATGGCTAACTGAATTAATATCCATTTCTGTGATAAATGAATATTCGTCGATGGAGTTGTAGAGGTGTCCAAGGAATTCGAAGTATAGGCTAGGATTATTTGGAAAATAGGATAATTGGTATTGGTGTGATGTTTGGTTGATTTTTAAGAGTATAACGGCTACTACTACGGTGTGCATTATTGTACCTGTATAAAACAGAAATAAAAATAAATCAGTTAGTAAAAGAAAAATTTGACCATCACAATCAGGTGATAAGCACATTAGTTTGTTAATCCGGCGTTCAAGCTGAGGCAGGCAATGGTTGGACATTATGTACAAACATGTCCACACTATTTTTTATTTTTTTTTATTTTATTTGTTACCTTCCTCATTGTCACGGTCATTGTCAGTTATGTGGGGTCCATATTCTGATAGACATGAGTTTCTATTTGAAGGTACTTGTGATTGAGGATTAAAAATTGCATTGATTGGATGGAATTCGCCATCATAGCTCTGACTACGAGTGTGAGGTAACTCTGGTTGTTTCTTGCGTTGTGTCGGACATTTTATACATAATGTCAGTATGATAATTATTATTATAATCATTATGAAAGCATTGGATCTGACGGATCCATAGGATATGTACGAGTGCAGGGTTTTGTCATCCTGCTCGGCAATGAAGAATTCGTATTTATCCTGGATGTTTTCAAGTGTTAATCGAGGTTCTAGTTTAGTAACAAAATTTTTAGGATTTAGTGTGGGATAGAAGTGTTGATGGTTTTTAGTTTATGATAAAAGAGTTGGTCAATTTTTGTGATATTAAGCGATATTTTGGGTAGGTAGAGAAATTGTACGTTTGAACCCAGATTTTTCATTCCTACTAGGGTTGCATGATCCTGTCGAGCTGTACATCGAGGTTGTATTTTTAATATTCCAAGTCCTCTTAGTCGGATAAGTTCGTGTTGTTCTCCAGGGCACAGAATTTGTACTGTGGCTTTTTGGGGAGAGAATATAACCATGCATCAAGGAATCGAGGTGAGTCCAGTGATGTATGTGGTTTGGTAGATAACTTATACTACATTTTTTTAAATTTTCGTCACTTGGTTGGTTAAGGAGTAGATACTCGCATGCCATGTCTCCGTCAGCTTCGTGTATGGGTTGGTCATGTGTGCATATTCTGTAGTTGTATGTATGTTTGCATTTTGTAAGGCTTTGTTCTGACAGAAAACTGTAGGCTCTTTTGTTGTGACTAAGTGAGATATACGGTGCTTGAGTTATAATGAATGCTGATACTGTATAGTTTTCGTGTGTCTGTGCAATCGGTATGGGATGCATTTTGTATAATTCGGTAGCGAATTTATTTAACATGGGTATAGATATTTCTATTAAAAATTTATCTTTCCTAAAACATAATTTTACAGGTGCTATTTCTATCAGTTTATCGGTTCTAGCATGGTTAATGGGAATAGGAAATTCGTATTCGGGGTGGAGATCGACTATTTCTCTGATTATTTGTTGTAATTTGTCAGTGGATATGAGAGATGGATGCAAGTGTCCAATTCTTGCCGCTAAAAAACTTCTTGCCGCTATCTAAAATCGTTTGAAATGTTTCTTTGTACATATTAAGGATAGATTCTATTTCATTTGTAATTTGATCATATTCTGTAGTAAATTTGTATCTTTGCCATACGTCTTGAAGGTCGTTAATTTTGTCCGTGGATTCTCTTAAAGTATAGAAGGTGGCGTTTATTATTTTTCTTGAGCAACTTAGTTCTTGTTCCATAGAAGTTATTTTGTGTTTTACTATATGAGTATCCTCTTTTGCTATTCTGGCTAATTTGGTTTGGCCCTTACACAATAAATTAATTTGCTCTGAAATATGCTCTCCGTCATTTTGGGATAGGGTTCCGAAAAGACTTTCACTAATGCTCCCTATGAATCCGAAGGGTGCACTTCGTCGTTTTATTATTGTAGGTGTATGTGTTTCTGTGGGGTCTATAGGTTCGACTTCTTCCATGGAATCGATAAGATCATTATACATTTCTTTAACTCTTGTAATTCTACTTTCTATATAGTTCAGACGTTTAGTCAGAGCAGTACAGAAAAATGGATAATGGTAACAAGAATACCTTATTGTTTGGACTGTGTGATTCAGGTATGTAGAGTTGAACTGCAACGGAGTAATGTTCAGAAAGACTATAATTTTCCAATCCGCTTGCGTATATCTAATGTCTTCAAGGCGTTCATTTTAGATCCCAGGATTTTCGCTGATTTCCTGAATAGAAAATCTCTCCTTTGTGTTCCCTTGTGTTACAGCAAGGATCAATATTATCAGCTGCCACTTCATCTGAAACCAAATCGTTTCTATTGGTTTAAAAACCGTTTTCCATTCTCGTCTTCAAGAACTACATTGTGTTGTTCAAGTATTTCTATAATTTTCTATGGTCCTTTGTACATTTTATCTAATTTGTTTATACGAGGTTCCTTTAATACATACACCATGTTATTTGGTAAATAAATGTGAGTTTTAACTCTTCTGTCGTAATAATGTTTCGATTGGTGTTTTGAGTTGACTAGTGATTCACTAGCAAATTTGCTAATATCATTCAGTCTATTCACCAAATCAGTCATATATGACGTGTATGTTTCCGTTTTGTCTGTTGAAAAAGCAGATGGCGTTCGTGCTGTTTTTCCGAAAATTAATTCGAATGGTATAAAATTGGTTGATTCAGGTATACTAGTGTTGTATGAGAAAATAGTAAATAGTAGTATTATATCCCAATCTTCGTATTTGTCAATATATTGACGTATGTATTCTACAAGTACGAGGTGACTTCGTTCTGGGCTGCCATTTGATTGCGGGTGGTAGCCTGAAGTCGAAACTTGATTTATTTTGAATATCTTGGCAAGCTGTTGCATTACCTTACCAATTAAAGCTGGTGCTTTGTGTGATAAAATCATACGGGGTGATACCTATAAAGTTATCACGTGTCGTGCTAGTGCGTCAGCTATCGTTTCTGTCTTTGTGTCAGGTATAGCGATAGCTATGCAGTATTTTGTTAAGTTATCCTGGACTGTAAGGATGTGCTTCTTTCCGTCGGAGGTTAGTGGGAGTGGTCCTACTGTATCGATGGAAATTTTATCAAAGAGTTCTGTAGGTGTATATGTTATTATCATAGGTTCCCTATTTTTTATTCGAACTAATTTAAATTCTTGGCATTTCGTACAATTTCTGATATATTCGGTTATGTCGGATTTCATTCCGTTCCAGTAAAAATTTTCACGGATGCGTCTGTAGGTTTTATTTACACCTCTGTGTCCTCCTATCAGACTGTCGTGATTTTCTCCTATTATATCATTACGTATGTCTTCTGGTGGTATTGTTGTAGTTCCGTAACAAATGTATATAGTGTGCAGTCACATTTATTTAATGATTCGTTAAGTGTATCTAAAAAGGTTGAAAATGTTATTTTCTCCGTCATGTCATTGTTTTTGGATAGTCTAATAGTTTTTGTGTTGTATTCTATGAGTACGTCAGCTCGCGTGTTTAAAACATTTTTCAAATCGTGAATAGAAAATGTGTCAAAACGTTTATTTGTTAAAATCGCTGTCAAGGTGTGCATTTTAGTTTTTGGGGTTATGATCACTTGACCTATTTTAGGTTCACTATTTTTTAAGCTATTTTTATCAATTTTACCTAAATCTAATAAAAGCTTGGAAATAGGAGTTGCAAATTCACAATTGGCAGAACTAAAGTGTAATATATTATCTCTATTATGGGTTATACCTTGATTTATCAATTTAATTTTTAATTTACGGTTTGGTTGCTTTCTAAATTCGGGATAGAAAATTCCAGGTGGAATTGTATTAGAAGCTTTTTTTGGGTTTTCGATTATTTCGTCATCTGTTTCTGTGGATGATTCGTCTGTCTCTTCTAAGATGGGGGATAGTCTATTTCGCGGAAGAGGTTCACGTTCGTGTGCTTGTTCAGCGTCGTTGGGGTCTTCTATTAATAAATCGTCGTCTATAGGGGTTGATCTGGCTAATGGTCTGTGTAATAGTTGGTTACGTGGCCCTTGATGAGTATGGTCTCACCAATATTCGTCTACAGAACCTATTTCTTCAGATGAAGATATATCTGTGGGTCTAATTTCTTTAATATTTTTTGTGTTTTGGGCAGAATGGTGGTTTTCGTTACATTGTTCGTCAACTGATGAGGATATGATTTCCCTAGTTGGGGGTTCCTTTGAAATGAGACTAGGAAAACCACTTAGTCTTTTCCTAGGTTCGGGTGGTTGTACGTTAGTGTCGGTCGACTCTTCTTCAGAAAAGGAGACCCTTTCTTTAGATCGGAAGGTCTAATAGGTTTGGGAGTGTCACTGGTAGAGGGTAGTGGATTTAATGTTTTAGGTTTATTGGTTGTTTTCTTTATTATAGGAGTGGGTTCTTTGGATATTGCTCCTTTGCTAGGATCCGTGACCTTCTGTCTACGTGCAAGAAGTCTTTCGGCGATGGTTGCACCGGCAACATCTGAATCAGATCCTATAGTTGTTGGAGGTTTGTTTTTAGACCCAAATGGTCTACCTCTTGTCGACGCTGTTTGTCTTGCGGTATTACTTACACGTGCGGAGGAGGATGTAGGCAGAGCGATAGCGCTAGGTTGTACCGGATTCCGTGATAATGCATCGGCATTGACGTTCAACCTTCCGGGTTTATATAAAAATGTATACTCATACTCACGTAATCGAGTCCGCCATCTTATAAGTCTCTGTACAGGTGGTTTCATAGAGTCTATCCATTTTAAAGGCTCGTGGTTGCTCACGAGAGTAAACTCTTGTCCGTATAGATACGGACGGAAGTGCAGTACTGCATATATCACAGTTAGACATTCCTTTTCTGTCGTAGTGTAATTTTTTTCTGCTGGCTTCATTATATGAGACATGTAGGCTATAGGTCGATCTTCTCCGATCTTACCTTGACTTAAAACGGCCCCTACAGCGTAGTCTGAAGCATCAGTGGTGAGGATAATTGGTTTATTGAAATCAGGATACTGAAGAACAGGTGCGTTGCATAATGCCTCCTTTAGATCTTCAAAACTTTTTTTGTGATCATCGTTCCATTGGAAAGCTACCGTTTTCTACTGCTTTGTCTTTTTCGGGTCAGGTTTGACCCCTTCTTCACTGATGACGTGTCCTAAATATTGAACTTCTTTAGCAAGGAATTCACATTGAAGAGAAAGTTTTGCCTTTAAGGTGATGTTAAACCCCGTGTTATTGATAAATA
Source organism: Gastracanthus pulcherrimus (assembly GCA_949152435.1). Classification (NCBI taxonomy): domain Eukaryota; kingdom Metazoa; phylum Arthropoda; class Insecta; order Hymenoptera; family Pteromalidae; genus Gastracanthus; species Gastracanthus pulcherrimus. The sequence continues at coordinate 97,862,581 of OX424576.1, read as the reverse complement.
CGGGGAACCGCTTTTTTTTATTAATTTTTCAATTTTTAGAAAATATCTCTATGAAAAGTTGTTCTTTTTGGTTGGAACAACAACTTTCCATAGAGATATTTACTCAAAATTGAAAATGAAATGAAGAAAGTGGATCCTCGTATTTGTCGGTGACAGGTGGCTTTAGCATCACCTTAATAATCGATTGAATAATCTTCTTACCCTTTTGTCATGCTCTTCAAACTTGACGCGAAGATTATTACATCGTCTAGGTATACGAGCAATTCTTCATCTTGAAGTCCTAGCAGTAGTCGGTTCATTAATCGTTGAAACGTTGCGGGCGCATTCTTAAGACCAAACGGCATTCTTTTGTACTTAAAATGGCCAGTTCCTGTGCTAAAAGCAGTTTTATGTTGGTACTTTAAGCTCATTTTAATTTGATGAAACCCGCTTGCTAAATCGTAGGTGTCGAAATACTTAGCTCCTAATTTCTCCAATATTTCATGAATTTGGAGTAGAGGATGGGCGTCGCCAATGGTTTTTTCATTAAGTGCCCTATAATCGATAACCATTCTCCATCTTTTATTTCCCTTAGAATCGGCCTTTTTAGAAACTATCCATAAAGGACTACTATAAGGGGAGGTGGAATTTTCAATTATTCCATCGCTAAGTAATTTATTTACTTTTTTCTGTATTTCATTCTTGTGTGCCGGAGGGTATCTGTATTGCTTAACAAATACAGGCACATCATCCGTTGTTGGGATTGTATGTTCCAAAACGTCGGTTGCTGGTAGTTTATCTCCAGGTAGATGGAATAGTAGCGGATAATCCATAATTATACCTATTACGTGATCCTTTTCTTCCTGGTTTAGTTTATTGAGACGCAAAAGTTCTATAATTCATTGAAGTCGTTCCTTCTGAGATAGCGTTTCTTGATCGCTGTCATCCGTTTGAAAGAAATCTTCTGATTCCTCCAGATCATAAGAGTGCAATTCTTGAGGTGGAATTTCAATTTCGGCGTCTGCATCATAAGCGTTGATAGCTATTACGTAACACTCTTGATTTTTGTTGGCTACAACAGCTTCGCCTACAAAGATTTTTTCTGGAGCCTCAAGCCGTGGTATGTATCCCGTTTTTAAATCTGTAGGATGCAAATTTATTTTTATTATAGTTCTAGTTCTAGCCTGCAGTATATATTTAGTAGGTTTAGGTTTTCTGTATTCAAAATTTGTGAATCGAATAGGCTTAATGGGTCTAGAAGACGTAATCAGAGCGTTATGGTAAAATGAAATTTCTGCTGATTCGGTTTTTAAAAAATCGAACCCTAATATTCCTAATACAGGTATAGGAAGGTCTGTTGTCAAGACCTGAAATTTTATAGGTAGATCGAAAAATATAATTTCTGTTGATCTAACAGTGTTCAGGCTATCTTTTACAATGCCGGTTATTGTCATAGCTTCATGTCCAGGTATCACAGTCCTAGGTTTTAATGCATTTACATGTATTAAGTTTATCTCTGCTCCGGTGTCAATTAAGAATTGCGTAGGTTGTTTTAGTTCCGGGACATTTAAGATCACTAGTGGTGCGGTGGCTCGTCCAGGGGATCCTTCTGAAGTTCCTCTGCCGATATAAATTTGACCACTGGTGGACGATGTGACGGCTGTTCGCTCGTCGATGCGTCCGTTTGGCGGGCTGCCAAGGAGTTTAAATTCTCCTCAGATTTTCTTCGAACCATTGACTGTTGAGGTAGGTAATAGTACGAAGGCATATAAGGTGGTGCATTAACGTAGGCAAATGGCTGTGGTGGGTATGCGTATGGTATTGGTTACATATACTGGTGAATTACCTGTGGAGGGTACCTTGTAGGTGTTGGAGAACGTTGCCTCTGTATCGGTGTAATTTCGCGCCTACCGTCGTATCTCTTGTCCTGATATTTTCGTTCATCGTAACTTGACGGACTTCTGCTTTGATAATTAGATCTGAATCTTGAATTATGCGGATTGTTTTTACTTCTTTGATCATATGCATATCTAGGATTCGGGGTCTGGCCTTGATTATCTCTGTATCGATTCGCTGGAGATTGACTTCTCCAAGGTGCTCTGTTAAAAGTTTGATCTTCATGGAATTGGACGTGTCGTTCAGGTGAGTGCATCATTGCTGTGTTGATAAGTCCTTTCCTATCGTTTGAGCTGATCATATCTCTCTCAATTCTTTGCGCTATTTGAAGTGCATTAGCAAGAGTTCCTGGTTCTTGCACGCTTACAGCGTATAAAAGATCATCTGAGAGTCCCCGTTTGAAAGACTCTAGTGCTATGCCTTCCAGCATTGTACTCACGTGGGGAACTTCGTCTACTCTAAATTTTTCATTTAGTGATAATTTGGCGCCACCCATAATTTTTTTTATGCGGCTGTAATATTCCATTACAGTTTTGCCTCTTCTCATCCTAATAGCTTGAAGTTCAGCGCAATAGTGTGAGTAGTTCTTCTTGGGAGCGAAGTATACCTTAAGGGCGTCCTTTAAAGTATCTATCGTGTTTATCTCTGTATCTCCTACAGCATCACGGGCTGTGCCGCGGAGCTTTGCAATAACTTCTTTGAAAAAGGCATTTCGTATGCCTGCAGGACATATGCTAAGTCCGTTTTCAACATCTTGAATAAATGTTTTTAGAGTCATGTTTTTGCCGTCATAATTGGGTAAGTGCAGTAATGATTGTTGCACGGCCATGCATTCGCCCATGGTACTAAGCAGTGCATCGGTAATAGTCCGATGGTGCGTGAGGTTGGCAATGGCGTTCTGGTCTTCCATTTTGTTTTAGTTCGTTGTCTGCGTGACAATTTAACCAATAGGGTTTCTTTCTTTATAGACTCAATTCCGTTGGCTTAATGAATGGGGTGGATTTTCCTGAAATCTTTTAATAACACTATTGGTTGATGCTGCAGGCAATCAAAAATTAACTGCGACTCGTTATTTTCTGGTTTTGACTCACTGTCGATTTCGTCGATCACTATGTAATCGCTTAAGTCGATGTCGAGGTTACTAACTATATTCTCAAGTTTTTTAATATTCGATTGATCTTGAGGTTCGTCTCGAAGATCACAATCAAAGTATTCGTCGATCGTTAGAAATTCGTTAAAGTTTATTTCTATCGGGTTATCGGCTGGTTCTGGGGTCTTTGATTCACGAGGGGGCGATATAATGGGTAAGATATTGGTGTCGTTAATGATATCTATTTCGGTATTCGTGTCCAGGTCGTTTGAAGCAGGATTTGCTTGCGTTGGAGATATTTTTTTTAGTTCCAGAATGTCCAGAGTCGTTAAAACTCGCTTGATAGTGTCTAAAAAATTCTTACGTTTTTTGTCAATATATATACAATTATTTACTGTCCTGCTCATCTAAATTTTGACGCAAATTTTTAGACTTAGTCGTAATTTACAGTTATTTAATTAAATTATTAATATTAATATCTAAGATGTAAATAAAATAAAATTGAAATGTTAAAGCGAAGAGGTAAAATAAAATAAGAAAATAATGAATATAATTTTGATTATATTAGTTGGAATATTTTATGTAAAAAAAATGAAAATTAATCTTGAATTTATAGAATAGATATATTATGTATATATAAGAAAGAAGGATTTGCTAAAGTTAACTAATAAGTGTGGTATTGTTTCAATGCTACAGTCCCTCTAAATTGAGTACAAATGCATATATATCTATATACACACATAGATATATCAAATAATTCAAATATCCAACGCCATTATATCGTCTGCACAGTATGATTAAGCGAAATTCTTGATTTAAATAAAAGTAAGGTATCGGATTTTAGACATTCAGACTCGAAATATTGTACCTCTTTCTTATAACAGGTTATCTTTATCAAATTATCGGTTGCATATTGCAGAAACTTCTCAGAATTTTATATTTTAAGCGATGATTGCATGACTATTCTAACTATATTTAATGCTATTCTGTTCTTTAAATTAATTCCATTATGCCATCATAATGTCGTAAATAGTAAACAAGTTTAAATTAATATTAATGAGTATTGTGATTCTATAAACCGTTAAATTGGTAATTTAAATAGAATTTAACGAAGATTAAGAATGCTAAAAATATACTTAATAGTATGAATATGAAGGTACACATAGATTTTAATGATAATTAAATTCTTTGGACTTGACAGTCGTGTACAAATATTGATTATAATTATAATAACTTAATATATAATAATTTTAATTCTTATGCAAACATTTAAGTCGTTGAATCAGCTTCTCTTATTTCGGTTTTACAAAATATAATCTCCTTGATTTCCTTATCACTGATTGCCTTTACTTTCCGATAAAATTCCGAAAAAATTATATTTCTTCTTTTATGAATAGGTATATCCAATAGTATGGCTATTTTTCTTAAAGCGCGTTTTTCTCTGGAGATTCTTGCTCTAGTCATTTATTTTGGCACTTGCCTTGCAACAATAGGGAACAGCTGGTGGGCACGCCAGATTGTTAGTAAGACAACCAAGTTCCGAGGAACTCGCTATCTGTAATCGATGCAAGCAAAAAAAAATAAAAAAAAATTGTGATCGAAAGAACAGCCGTTGGGACTTTTTTTAAGCGGATCGATTGTGAAAAATTTTTAAGCGGATCGATCGTGCCGAAATAATCGCTAGTTAGAAAATCTCCTTAAATTTATGTTTTAACTAATAACCAATAGAGTAGCTGATTATTTAACTATAGCTTTTAGTTAATTATGTTAAGATAATATAATAATTATTGTTACTTATTTTTATGTGTAAAATTTTAAGTGTATGAATATTAATAGGCTTTTTTTTAACGGAGGCTAGTTTACTCATGATTTCCTTATCAAGGCCCTTATTTTTATAAAAAAATATAATTTGATTAAAAGAGAAAACATAAAAAATAAAAAGTATGCAATATCTACTCTATAATGTAAAGATATAACTTTCTTATAACCTTTTATAACTTTTTGTTTTAATTACTAGTACCTTACTGATAAGGATTTTATATGTTTAAGATATTGCGAAAAAAAAAATGGATTTTCCAAAAATATTTTTTTTATGTTCCTATAGTATGTATGAGTATCCCTGAATTTTTTCAGATTTTTTCCATCATTATTTTCCGAGTTACAGAGGGTCAAACTTGGCCATCTAAGCATTTTTTGCATTTTGTGGCCATACAAATTAATTTATAACTCCTCAGGGAAGCATTTTTCACAAAAAACGTATACATACTTTTTTTTGTAAAATTTTCTGTAGTTTGCATTAAAAATACTTGCAAAGTCATATATATATATGTTATAACTATCTTATATGCCAATTAAACCTTAAAATGCTGATTCTGAGAGTTCGATCAAAGCCTCGACCACCAAAAATTCATAGAGATACCTTTTTATAGTGCAAAAGTCCCAGTATAGGTCCCAGAATGGAGGGGAGCCTGTATCTTAGTCTAAAAATTAAGATAATCATCAATTCATGCTAAAAATGATTAAAATCATAGTTTTAACTAGTTTTAACTAGTTTTAACTAGTTTTAACTAGTTTTAACTAGTTTTATGCCGATATGAAAATTTATTTCCCGTTGTACTTATTTTCCAAAATTTTATTGACTTATTTGGTACCTAAAATATAAAGTTTTTGACTATTTATATCGAGTTTTTGAACATCTATTGTAAATTATGCATAATTTTTCAATAAAAAGTTGTTATATTATTAAAGTTTTTTGCATCTCAAAAAATTTGTACACTTTCTTGGTACCGTAACCAAAATTAAGCAATAGTACAATATCAATAGTTAATCTGCACGGATAATTTTAAAAAACCAATGTTACAAATATTTTAATTAAAAGAATATATTAAAAAACTTATGTTTTGTATACATATCTGTGGGTGAAAGACATAATGACATAAATTCAATTATTTTATTATATACTTCATCATAAAAAAGGTGAACAAGTTACAGTTTTTTATCAGAAACATTTTTTTAAATATATCATCATGGGTATATTTAAAAACATTGTGAATATTAAAATAGGTACTTTTAGAGTTTTTTATGATTATGTATACACATCGGTGGAGGTGGAAAAGGTTAAAGGAGCCTGGAGGACGGGAGAAAGCTCCCGTGGTTATGTAGGGCTACTGGCGACGGACACCACGGTTTTATTTAGAACATTTATATAAAAAGATTATTGAATAATTCTATATAATTTATACATGTCGTGAGATTATAAACAAGTATCTTAAAATTCTTTTATATAGTAATTTCTAAATAAAATGATAATAGTACCTCTAAGGTGGTCTGGAAAACTATTCAAAATAGTAATAATTTAATATTTTTATTTAAGTTTATAAAAATATAATTTATTTTGTAACTACAATAAAAAAAAAAAAAAAAAAACTGTGGCTGATTTGAACCTCTATAAAAAAATCAGGAGCCAGATACGTTATCCACAGGACCATCGCTGCCGACGAGTGTTAAATAATGGATATAATATATAAATTGCTCCCCCATTTGTAGATTAGGTTTGTAGTTTAAGTATAATTTCTTTTGCTATATGTTTTTAGGTTTTCTACATATTTTTTAAGTTTTGCCAACGATAACTGACATGTTTCCAGTGTATTGTTTTTAAATACATACTTTTATTGATATTGCCGGTATGTTATCAGCCGAGTATTATCCTGTTACCTACATTCTATATACATGACGTTTGGAAATATTTGGAAAACGACTGTCGCGCTGCGCGTGGTCGGGGTGCTTACTAGCCCTTGGGGTGCCTCACTTTGTTTCCCACCTTTGCGCTTCTATTGGGGTCTATCTTCTTTGCTTACAGGCTTGCAGGCTGCTGCAGTTTAGTGGTTATGTTTACAAAGAAATAGTTTGAATGATATCTCTTGTTTATAATAAAAGGACAACTAATGGAACGCAGTATTATTGGAGTCAGAAGGTGGATTGCCTGCCGATATTTTTATCAACGGATTAGATAAGTTGAATTATTAATTAATAATAAAATTAGCATAATATTAATCCAAATAAGTACATTACTTTGTGTAAAATAAAATTTGATTTGTTTACAGGTGGAGTAGGTAATGCTTCTTGGTAGTAGTTTGTTGGAAAAGTTTGCTGAGGCAGTTATTGAGTTGTCGCAGCTTGTGAAAAAATAATTGTAAATATTGGCTATATAAAATATTGCATATAATCGTTTGGCTTATGCTTGATTTGGACTGATCGAGCATAAAACATTCAATTTTAGTAGTAATAGCAAAAAATATATGTTAGTAATAGTAGAAACTTATTTTATAATTGTTTATCTATTTCAGATTATATGCAGATATAAGGATATACACATATAAATGGCCAATATGTGTGTTAAAACTGTGCGTCGACTCGTTTTTACTTCCTGATACACTATGCTCTTAAACTTTTACACTTGTTTTGGGGATAATTAAGTCGTTGAAGGTTATACAGGGCTGCTGGAATTATTTCAGCCAAAAGGACAGTGATTAAGGATTATTTATATTGCATATTTTATGTAATACAGTGTATGACGCCAGAAAATATTTAAGGTGAAAGTGACTTCAATGTGAAAAAAAAATGTTTTAAAGTGTATGTTCAAGTGATAGTGTTAATTCTAATTTACCGTACAAGTTTTATTTGTATTATTGAAGTACTATTTGCTAAAAGTTACAATTATATGTTGATGATAGAGGAAAGAAGTGAGTAATCCAGCTCTCGGCTAGTTTTGTTTTATCAGCGCCTTCTATATTATATTTTGTAAAAACTATATAAATTGTAATTTGTTAAATATTTTTTTTTGTACTAGGCCACAAAGCTTGTAATTAAAAGTAAAAAAAATAAAATAAAATAAAGTTTATGTTATGAATGTAAAACAAGGTGTTGTAAAATAATGTTTTAAGCTAAGCAAAATTAGTATATATATTAGTATATATACTACCGTGTAATATCACCCTTTACCGTGGGCTGTTCGGAGCCCTTGTGGCTTGAGGGCACGATACACTATTCGTAGTGTGGCCCTGATAAACGTCCGCGGTTGCCGCGGGCTAGCCCTTACCTCTAACACTATAGAGTGCGTCGGTGCGTGAAGTGACGCGCCGCTGACGACGATGCTTTCGCCTCTCTCTCTCTCTCTTGCTGCAGTCTCGCTGCAGCTGGTCCGTATGCGGGATAGTGGAGTCTCCCCTCCACTCCGCATGCTTAGTCTCGCCCACCACTATTCTCCGCGTTCCTCCTATTTGTCTCACCACCAAAATGGCAGATCGTCGGCGTCCTCGGTGGCGTCCTTCAAGATGGCGGCAGAGCGTCCCTCATCTCTCGAGGCACATTGCGTGAGGAGTCGAGTGGTAGTCCCTTTTCTTCTCTCCGGCCGCGTCCCCTCGCTCCTTCTCCGCTCTCGTCTTTCCTCCTGTTGCCGCGCGCGCGCATGAGATGGCATCTCATGCCCCTTTCGCGTTTTCTCGTTCGCGAATTATACCTGACTCGTTATAATATATATATATATAAGCTAGTAATTAAAAGTAAAAAAAATAAAATAAAATAAAGTTTATGTTATGAATGTAAAACAAGGTGTTGTAAAATAATGTTTTAAGCTAAGCAAAATTAGTATATATATATATATATATATATATATATATATATATAATATATATATATATATATAACATAATTATGTAATATATGAATGTATTTCTATAATATAATGTTTTTACAGTTAGTTGATTATGTGTAGTTTTTGAATTGTGTAGTGGTTTTAAGTATATATAAAAACGGTTTTTGATGGGAAAAAATAGTATAGAAATAGGGTATATATATATATATATATATATATATATATATATATATATATATATATATATATATATATAGTATTTGGAGTATTTGTTATCGGTATTAAATATAAAAAATGCAAATTGAATATTCTATATTTATTTTTTTTTTAAACTAATTACAAAACAGTGCATATTATTTTTCATGCATTAAGGATAGAAAAAGGATTGAATTTACAGGAAAATTAATTTTTATTTTGCTTTCTTCTTTTACTTAGATCGTAAAAGTGAAAGAAAATTTTGTAAAAATCTTATGCAATTATTTTTTTATATATATTTCCCGCGTCTTCACAGATCCCAGCTAGCTGTCACCAGTATTTTAGCTGTGATGATCTGTATTTTATTTAATTATAAATAAATTATTTTGATTATCACGGCTTGCCTATCTCGTGCCGAGCGGTTGCACGGGCAGGCTTTTTATCTTGTAGCGTGGCAACGAAAAGAGTCGGGTGCGTGGACAGGGACTGCTAGAGCTATGCTCTGGCGGAAGAACGTGAATAGTACTAGTACTACAGGTATAATAGTTCTTACCTTGTTGATTGTAGGACAGCAACGAATTATTGAAGAGCAGCGACGAAATATGTTATAATAATTATTATACGATATGAACAATTTTTATAGATGGTAAGATTTGATCACACAAGAAAATAATGTTTATGGTTATATAATAAGCTGAGTGTGTTGAACACAATACACGGAGAACATAATATTTAAATCAACTTTTTGCTCTGACTCGCAACCTTAGAAAAAGAAAATGATAACAAACGATTATAATCGATAAAAAGGTTGAGCGAAATTACGAATAGTTATAAGAAGTCAGAGCAAAACGCAGTCAATCACAGTAGTGTCTGAAAATTAGTTTAGTTGCAGAGACACCCACGCCTCGCTCACTGATTCTGTTATCAACCAATCATCGCGGTTAAGGGGGGAGTCTGCTTTACTGGCTTCAACAAATCGATTTTTTGTTGTCTTAAATCTATTCTAAAACTATCCAAGAATATGTCTTAAAAATTTCAGAGGCCAATTCGACATATTTCCGAAGCTAGAGCAGTTTTAGTGGCCGAGCATCGAGTAGGTGCGAATGCTCGGGCAGACCCGAGCGCGCGCGCTCTGCCCCTCGATGTATTCTATTATTCGACTATACTCGTATATACCTGAAAAGGTCCAACCGTCCTTTGAAATATTATTTGGAATTTCTGGAAGGTCTGTGTTGAGTAGTAGTAGGGAGAACGGTATACAATATAACGGTATACTATAGCTCTCGGCATCGGCTTCTACACTGCTGTTTGTAGCGTCAGCTTTCAGTTCCACTTTTGATTTTGCCGAGTACACATCGAAATGTCAAGCTACCCGAAAGGTGATCGATCTAAAGGACAGCGTGCTGCGGAACCGCGAAAGCGGAAATTTCACAGCAATCGTTTTACAAGTGTTTCATCGGACGACGGAGACTTACACACGAGCCGCAGTAAGCAGAAGTTAACGACAGCAAGCAGCAATGATGTCATTATTCATTCTGCGCACTACTACCGCATTATTGAATTTATATCTGTGTTTCTCGCCATTTCGGAAATCGCAATTTGCAGATCATGCAAGCAAAAATTAACGTTTGCAGAAAGCGGTCATCGAGGCCTAGGATTTAAAATTATTGTGCAGTGTATGTGTGGGCGACGCGAAATCCAGTCAGGACTATTGATAAATACCGGCTACGAAATCAACAGATGAATGGATTTTGTTATGAGGCTTCTTGGAATCGGACGAGAAGGGATAAACGTATTCTGCGGCCTTATGGATATGTCTGCAGGTTTTGCAAAATCTACTTACCAACAAATCGTTGAGCATTTGCACGCAGCGTCGAAGACAATGTTCAAGAGCACCTGCGAAAAAGCCGTTAAGGAAGAAAAAGAAAAAAACGTTGAACATGAAAGACCTGCGAATCATTTGAAGGTTTCGGGCGATGGATCGTGGAAAAAGCGCGGTTATACACTCTTGTACGGTGTAACAACGCTCATCGGATACTACAGTGGCAAAGTAATCGATCTCATTGTAAAAAGTGGATATTGTCATTCGTGTGCCATAGATTAAATTTAGAATTAGATTTCGAAAATATTGTAACCTAAAGTTTAAAGCACTTAGACATATTGAAAAACTAACTCGGTTAAACTTTAGATTTTTATATAAAATATTTGTTTCAAATGCTTTTCGGGATAAAGATAATCATAACAGAAAAATTACGAGAAACAAAGACTGAGCTTATTGTTGGAAAAATGTTACACATACTTCCGAGTCAGAAAACGGGATTTGAACTCAGAAGAGTTTAATGATGAATAAAAAATTTTTTTCATTATTAAATTTTTACGAAAACATACCCGTGGTTGATTGAATTGACAAAAGGAATAGATAGCGAAAACTGCGAAATGGAAAACGATAGGATTTGCGTAATTCGTACACTCAGCTACAACAAGGAAAAGAATTGGTTACTCGGTAATTACTCGGCCAATGACGTCATTGAAGAACAAGGGGAGGATACCGGAAACATCAATAACCGAGCTCAACTCAGGCATCAATGTATCGACGCAACGATAACCGCCGATATTAACGACGGCAGACATATGGTTGAGCCAAACGAACATAAATTGGCAAGACTGAACTCAGACACGGAAGTGCACAGGAACTTGGAAAAGTCACTCCGTGGTCCGCCAGAGACCAACGTGACAACCAATGGTGAGGACGAGCCCACAGCGAACTCAAGCACCTATGAGCCAAGCAAACAGTCGAACGAAGAGATGCACTCTAGTATCTGCACATGGAAACGAATTCCGAATACCGAAAGACGTATCTTTCGTGATGGCGGAACTGATCTCCACAGTGAGATCGCTCAAGCAGAAGGTTGAACAAGTGAAGCGCGAACAGTGGCTATCCAGCACAAGGCACGAGGACGCTAAACGTACTGGACACGTGAACTCCCACAATACGTTCACGATATTTGGGGATACAGGGCTCGATGAATCTCACAGACAGTCGGCACCACCGCCCACGGCATCCATCGCCTGGGAGCGGGGAGGTAGTCGTGTGACTACAGCCGACGAATGCCGGTAAAAGGAGCAGCTAACTGCAAGCTGACGAAACAATCTCGGTACATCCAGCCCTAGATCCGCATCGGAAAGCATGGAGCAGACGTCTAGGTTCGGAAGCAACAAAGACGTAGGCCAAATAGTCAGGAAATGGAATGTCAAGTTCTCTGGCAGGAAAGACCATAGTATAGACGCATTCCTGGCGCGAATTGAAGACTGTAACGCGGGAAAGGAACATACGTCCTCCACCACTACCGGAGGTCTCTCTACTACCAGAAATGGCGTACAAATCGGCCCAGGCAACGAAAAAGCCCAGGCCAGACGTATCCGCCGTAATGAAGGAGGAAACGTAGCATACCGTACGAGACCTTACGGCGCTATTCACGAAGATGCTAGACGAGAAGTTAAAACATCTTCAACAACCGAATAGAACCGAGATCTTCCGGCCTAGGAATGGGCAGGGGAAAGGGTGGCAAAGAAGCCTCAGGAGGTCCCCCGGAACACGGCAGCAAAGCAAATCCCCACCCAGGAATGGGTGAGATAAACCCAGGTCGAGCCGCCCTGGCGCGATGCCAGGTTTCGATGCTTCGAATGCGGAGAATTGGGGTACATGAGGAAATATTGCCCAAAATGCTCGGAAAACGAAGTGGGGAGTGGCCACTAAGGACCGCGGTCATTCCTGAAATAAATACGGTCCCCGCAGCATCTCTCCCCATCGACGCCGAAGCATCGACGGGGAAAACGTATGTTCATGCATGCCCAGACGACCCCTCACCCGAAGGCAAGGTCGGATTAGTCAGGCAATCGAGTTCCACCTCCTCAGAAGAAGGAGAGGAAACCACACAGCCGGAAAGGCCGATGAATCATCCAGAAGGATATTCGGTATCTGCAGTGCTTGCCCCCATCGACACTGAAGTGTCAAGGGGGAAGTGGATGTCCAGCCACGTCCAGACAAGCCCTCTCCCGAAGGCGAGGCCGACCGGAATATGCAACAGTATTCGACTCTCTCAGAAGAAGCTGAAGCAACGACAAGGTGAGCGAATACATTTCTGCAAACGGGCAAGTCCTCCCACGAAAGGAAGAACAACTTGAACGAAGTTACGAAAGAAAACGTCACCTCTGTGGCAGTTCAATTCGTCGGAACTGAAGCGACGATGATAGATACGTTCGGGCTCACGTGCGATACTGAACATCACATCAATGTTGGGTCGACAAGGTCCATTAAACAGAGGTACTTTTTTCCTATTTCCAAAAGAATCGAACGGGAAATGCATCAGCAAATGAATAAAATGCTGGAGCAGAAGTTCGCCGAGCCATCTAATAGCTGGTTGAGCCCAGTGGGCGCGGTGAAGAAGAAGAGCAGTATAGATAGGTTCGGCGTTGACCATTTAAAACTAGTGCGTCGAGGTCACTCGGCAGAAAGCCCAATCCTCGTGTATTCGGCGTATACATGGGAAAAATCGACACAGCTATACCGGGCTAAGGCTATAGCGGCGAGTCGCCGCGGGCCGATCCAAAGGTAAGCGCTGCGGTAGGTCGCGAACACGCGTTGCGTGTGGCGCACGCCAGCAGGTTATTGGCTTGAATAATAATAAATTATATATATATGTATGGTTTCATGTCAAGTGAGCATGTCCAAAAATAAAAATGTCTGAAACTGTACAAAAATGTTGGCATGCGTACCCAGAGTATGTAAGGAGAATTTCAGACCCTAAGGTGTTATATTTCAAGGGAAATTATAGGTTGAAAAATGTGTTTTTTTTTTTAATATTTTGGGATTTTGCCAACATTGTTTGATATTTAACTCAAAAACTAGGGACTTTTGAGAAAAAAGTGTCGGAACATTTTTGGTCAAAATAAGGTAAGAATAAACCCAACATGATTACGACTACGAAGTATGAATATCGAATGCAAGCACTGTATACATTGCATAGAGCATTTAAATTCAGTCGTCTAATTCATGGTGCAGATGGGTCTAATTGGCTGATTTCGCCATAAATTTACACAGTTAGGCAGGCACTGCAGTTCCTCTTACTAGAGGATATGTTGGTATGTACCTGTCTAGTGTGTATGAGGGATGACTATACATCCTCAGTACTATACGGCAAAGATCATATGTTTTTGTTTACAGAGCAAGACGTTATTTAGTGCTATGTATACAATGAAAATTTAAAGAATCTGCATGGTTTTATTGACTATTAGATATATAGTTTATTTATAAAGCATAATACAAAAGAAAATAAAAAATGATATTCGATACTTTGTGAATTTTTTTATTTGTTCTACGTTCTATGATGGTTGAGCTGCACAGATATAAAGCCATTTGACACTACAATACTGCATTCCTGTATGTGTTAGATATTTGAAAAGAGTTCTAGAAATATCATTAAATTGATAAAAAACCCACTACCAATTCATTGGCACTTAGATTTCTCAAACAAAGTTAATTATAATAGCAATTTAAAATTAATTTATTTGAACAATAAACTTTATATTAGAATAATTATTCTAATATAAAATATACAAAAAATTAATTTCAAATTGCTATATCACTTTTTAATTAGAATCTCAAAAAATGTATGCTGATTTATCATTGATGGTTTATCAAAAGATAATTTTGTATTAAAAGTACACATTTAGTTTACATATTTAGTTTAAATTACATTTTTCCACGTCTCCTTAGAGACACTGTTGTAACCGCGTTGGGTTTAAATTATTAAATTTAAACCCGACGCGTAATTTCCTTTTTTAAAGAGGAAACTTTCTGCTCTTTTTTTATTATGATTTAAAGTTACTTTTTCTTTTAATTTTAATATTCTTTTTTTTTTCAATTTTTCATAAAAATACGAAAATTGAAAAAAAAATTATATAAACTTAAATATCTTGGAAATTAAAGAACTTCATAGTCTAAAAAAAAATCAGTTAGGTGATAGTAAATGGTTACCTTTTCGGAAAGTTTTAGATATAATGCTGATGTTTTGCTACATCATACATTTTCGTGATTTAACCGTTTTAACTTAAGATGACGTTTTCGTTCATAACAAAAGAAAATAAAGTGTCGATTTAAAATCCTTCCTCCGGTTATGAATTATAGGTAATTTTATACTCTTTTAAATGTAATTACACTAAATTTATCATAATATTTCCAATATATCCAAAAACCTGAAAAACTAATATTCAAAAATAGAAATATCGTTATAAAATAAGAACAATTAGATAATTATTAAAATTTTTTTTTAATTTTGAATCTTCATGTAAAAACGTATCATTTTTACCCAGATTTATAAGAAATAAAACATAAAAAATACTGATATACATTATTTCATTGTTCTTTAAATACCTTTTCAATCAATATTTTAAAATATCAATGGAAAAGTTATACAAAAACAGAAATATCACCGTTTATAAGTAATTTTATACTCTTTCGAGTGCAATATGAAGCGATCATATAGCCCCCCTTGGCTCAGTGGATAAGACACTCTCCTACCGATACAAGACGCTCAAGCAGTCGAGGGTTCGATTCCGTGTGAAAATTAATGAGAATTTTTTCTTTGAGTTTTTATTCTGGAAAAGATCTCCAACTACCGATTGTGCTTTTATGCAGGACGTATGCGCCCATATAGCCTCCTCAAAAGTGCTGAGACGTTCGTAAGCAGGTAATGGGTTTCACTCGACCGACATCGCACAACACAACAAACAAGTATACAAAATACAAATGTAAAATACAAAATCACATAGGCATTGTGACATATCGAAGTCCCAGAAAAGAGGGGACACATGGCCATTAAACACAAAAAAATAAAGAATTAAACAATCATTTTATTTCTAAAATACAAAAATAATTTACCTTATCGATTTCAGAATATTGTAACATAAAGAAATCATTGTAAAACAAAAACGGATCGATGAATCTCAAAATTTTTTTTCAATTCAAAATTTTTATTAAAAATAGAAAAAAATGAGCCGTGGTTTAGCAAAATTAACCGTACAGTTCTCGAGATATAAAAGATAAAAAAAATTGAAGAAAAACTCAACCTCAAATAACTCTGAATGTAAAGGTCGTTATAATGAATAATGACATTTTACTCGAGTTATTCTTCGCCAAAAAACGGATTTTTTTACAAAGTTATTTTATTTTCAAAAAAAGAAAAAGATAAAAGCTTGAATGTTTTGAAAAATATTCTTATCAATATTCCTAATAACCTCAAATTTTTTCAAAGTTTTCCATGATATATTTCCCAGATATCACCATTTAAACAATACATGACATTTTCGTGTGCAACAGAAAAAAGAAAGTAGCTTATTTCAAATTTCGGGTCGGAAAAGGTAATTTTATGCTCTTTTAAATGCATAAAAAACGAATCGTTGACATTCTTTCAAACATACCAAGAAACTCGAAAAACTAAAACTCAAAAATCGAAAAACCACCAAAAAATAAAAGAACATAGTAAAATAACAAATATTTTTTTACAGCCCCCTTCCTTTCAAGAGAACAAAATCATTGAGTCTGAAACATTAATTTTGACCGTGAATGTTCAGAGTAATCTTCGTCTACATCCGTTCACACACAGACACACACACACACGCACACACACACATACATACATGCTTTTTCTAAACATAGCAAATTTTGGGCTCCTAGTATCGCAAAACATGTTTCTAACATATTTATAGCAAAACATTTTTCTTACCATCATAAAGTTTCCTCTATCAGGAAGAGAAATTTTGTGTAAATCCCTGGTAGTGAATTTTTGTGATACCTTCATAATCGATTACTTTGATTATTATAATTATTTTATCTTCTTTAACTTGGCATAACTGTTCATAGTAATTTAGGCCATTATTCAAACAGGGCTCATTTTATAGGTATCGGTTCAAGGGACAATTGAAAACGTGATTTGGCCAATTTGGTTAAGGTGGCTCTATACTGAAATCAAAATTTTCTACAGTTTTAATGTATATTAGAATATCAATATATTAAATTGATACTTACATACCATATTTGTACTGATATTATGAAGTTATATAAATATTTTAAACCATTTACCTCTCTTAGATTTAGAGTTATCCTAGGAAGTGCATTAAATTTTAATAACAATAGGGTTACTAGGAGAGTCATTCAGGCGTACATCTAATTTTTGAACCCGGATGAAATTTTTAAGATATGTTCTTTAAAGTATATATAAAAATTAAAAAATTATTCACTTAGCGGTCGTTTAGGTCAAAGCCCAGAAATTTGTAACATACATACTTATACGACCATTTGAGGGATGAAAAACACCCTTATAATTCACCCCAAAAAATCATGTTTTTTTAATATCTTAGAAACGAATTGAAATTTTCCAATGAAATCAACGCCAATTTATTTTTCATAAAAATGCGCTTCTTTGGTAATCGCTTTCACTCTGAAGGGTTGCACCGTTTTTTTTATAATGGTAGAGATGACTATTTTTTTCTCCAGCAATTTTTTAATTTGTTCAATCTAATTAAAAGTCAGTATACTATAAACGATATTGATGTTTAATATTGAAAAAGAGAGAATGAATGATGCTAAACGTGGCATCTGACATACACTATTAAAATATAAATATTTTTAATTGCTCCTATGTTGATTTAAGAAAAGAAAAGCACCCTTACAGTTCATACCCAGAAAACACTTTTTATTTGATTTCGTAAAAAGAAAGTGCAATTTCTTATTAAAAATCAATTTATTTTTAAACATAACTTATGTTGACATTGTTCATATTCTGATCGGTTGCTTTCATTTTTTGATTTTAAATAACATTGTATAGTTGTAATTTCAATTTTGTATTATTTCAACAGCACCTTTATTTTTGTTCTTGACCCACGGTCACTCTGTATATGGCATTTTGTCCGTTAATTGAAATAAAAATAAAATAATATTGTTAAGGATTTTTCTACTATAAATAAATATATTGAATTTCAATAAATCAAATTTAAAATGTAACGCGTATGGCAGTTAAAAAAAGGAGAGTAAAATATTTCTCGACGTTTTCTTCGATTTAAATATATGCTATTTTATTATAAAATAAAAATATATTTTACAAATTCATGTAATAAAATTTTTTTTTAAATGTTATACCTTTTAAGTTTATTTAATATATAAGTAATGTATGAAAGCTATTTTGGTACGCAGTTTGTTCTTTTATTAGGTCATCGAATATCAAACATTTATTTGTATCCAGCATTCGAATCAGCAGCTTTAACAATACGCAATCGTTGTTTTTAAGCAGTTACATTTCGCATCTTTTTCAGTTCGCATGTGCCAGTGATCAGTGAAATAAAATTTTATTATAGTTTGTGACGTGTATTCCGTGACCCAATGTTATTTAAAAATACGGACAGTCAATCACGAACGAATCGCCCGTCACCAGAGCCGAGTATTATTATAAATTATTATTGTTATTAATGGGGGGGAATTATTATTCTTATTTGTTGAGGAAATGAGGAGAAGGAGAATCGCGACCGATGAAAACTACAGACCATCACACACACACATCTACACCAACGGCACCAGCTGATCGCGCCGCAGACACGACTGGTCGGAGCGAGCACCGACGAGGAGCCCTATACACACACACACGGCACCTACATCATCGCACGCTGTACGCACGACCCTCTCTCTCTCTCTCGCTCACCTTTCGAGAATGATAAGCCACTGCCCGCGCACACAAGCACACACACTCACACGCGCGCGACCCGTCCGCTCTCCCGATACACGCAGACGCGGGAGGAGAGAGGATTCACAGCAGCAGCGACAGCTTCCTCGGGGCACACCACCTCGGCTGTAGCCACGAGAGAGAGAGAGAGAGATACCGACGCGGCTGTCGACAGCATGGGAGAGCTAGCAGCCGCCTGAAGCTGCCGGTCTACCGTAGCGTAAGCCGGCACACGCACGTCGCCGCTGCCAACTGTGATGGTCCTGCGGCGACAAAACTGAAAGCGCGCGATATAGATATATACGCCGGGTTGCCGCGCGTGTATATTTAGCAATTCATATTGCCCGCGCTTCGTGGGCAGGGCGGCACTAGCGGAGCGGACCAATGAACAATAGCGACTCAAATTGCCGCAGAATTGAAGCAACAAGTGTGTGGGCTGAAGATAGGCAAGAAGAAGAGCCTAATTTGGAAGAGATTTCCGCCCTCTCCGATTTTGGGCATTAACTGCCCGCCCGTCGTAGCATCGAGACGTAGAATCAGCAAGAGTGAGAATTTGAATTAGCGACATATAACTTTGTAGTACGGCCGTTATAATCGATAGCGTAAATAAGTGTTGAGATTAGTAGTGGAAAAGGGAGTGTTAAAGTTAGGAATGAAGGGGGACGCGTTAAAGTTAAAATCAACGGGGTTTCTTGAGCTATGCGGGAGATTCGCGACACGGTAGTGCCCACGAGGCAGAGACCTCGACATTCCCGGTGAGGCGACGACTGTTAGACGACGGTGGTATATATGTAATGTAAGTTGGACTGTAATTGTCGAGCATCCCTCGGCATTTGCAAGAGTCGGTAAACTTAATTCACAAAATAATTTATACATATATATATTGTTGCTAAGTATTCGGAAGGGACTTTCGTAAATGCGTTGGTGGTGTCACGCCGACCTTCGAATCAGTGCGCGGCAGGACAAGCTCGAAATGTGGCGATTTGAATAAAAAGGGGGTTACGTGATAGTATGGAAAAGCTCAGGAAATGTGGTGATTTGGTCGTCGCGGTAGACGCGCACGAGGGCTAGTGTAGCCATCTTGAATAGTGACCGGGATTTGTACGGGATACTTGAAAATTTGTGTCATTATTTTTGTAGAAGTGATTATCCTGATTTTCGCCTCACGGAACATCCTCTGGGATAAGGCTCGTGCAGGGCTAGCCGCGCTTTACCTGGCGCCCATTATTAATAGAAAATTCGGTAAAGTGCAGAGCAAGATTTATAAAAGACGAGCGTAACAGAATGATATGTTGCAAGTTTTACGAATTAAAAACGAAATAGTTCTTTTGATTAATTATACGAACCTTAAGGTATGCATATTATTTATTAAGCATTACATAAATGCAAAATACCCTAGTGGAAATCAAACATGTATATATAAATGTACAAGAGTGTACTTTTTATATTAACATAAACTTTTCATAGAGAAAATATTTAGTATAATTTAGCGATTTCATTTTGGATTTACCACACTAGTTTATATTTATATACGTATATATACACTATCTTATAGAATTTCGTAAAAAATTTACACTTTTGTACATTTATTTACACTATTATACACAGATTATGTGATAATGACAGTTAAAAACCTATTATTTTATGTATATTTGATAGTATTGAGTCATTATATATTTGTTGATGCTATTATTTATTATTTGTTGTATATTCATTATCAATGTTAGCTCATATACTTAATTTTATTGTCAAATTAAAACAGAAATAGACACTTTTATACACTTTTGTACATTTTTATACATTTGTATGCACTTATATACAGTTATATATACTCATTTATTTTCACAAGGGTATTAAGGTTGATATATTAAATTTCTAAAAATAGTTGAATGCTCATAGATGGTTGTAAAATTTATTTAAATATTTTTCTTTTTTTTAATCAAATACTAATACAATAATTTATAAAAAGGTTTTAAATATCTCTAACAGAATTAGTTCATTTTATTACATTTTGAAAAACTTTTTTTACAGAATATTATATAATAATCTTAATCATACTCATATTAGAATGCAAACTCTTCATTTATTTTAAATTCCAAATTTTTTGGATCGCCTGTGTATGTTTCAGATATTAAGAATGACTATGAATCCGATGGACGTTATAAATTTGCTTTAAATAACATTGCAAGCTTTAAACTTGCCAAAAACTCCAGACACACATCAAAAGATTAGTTTAAAAAATAGTATTGAGAATATTCTATTAAATGCTATGAAGGAATTTCACGATGTAGAGATTGTTGAATATGCAACATTAGATTTTCAAGAACCGTATAAAGATGTTGATATGAAAATTATAAAAGACGATGGTAAAATATTTACAATTAATGAAGATTTACAACAATGTACAGAAGATACAGAAGAATGAGATCATGACTATAAAGTAAGAGCCATGGAATTCTTGAGAAGTGGTTTGACAAAAAATTTAGCATTATAAGCAGTACAAAATCGTTTTCGCAAGGTTCAGTCCATAACCCAACTAAAACGTTGGGCAAAAACATTAAATAAAGGAGGAACGTATAAAGAGAAAATAGGAAGAATTTGTTCTTTTGATTTAGAAAATTTTAAAACTGCTGTTGATGCTGGTTATCCGGTTCGTGACAAGCATTTACAAAAATGGGCGTTCCAGGCTTAAAAAGATATTGGAAACGAAGATTTTCGTTGTGAAGCATCTAATCATTGGTTATCTAATTTTAAAAAAGCTCGCAGAATTGTTAGTAGAAAAATTAACAAATTTGTAACCAAAAAACACTTTAATGAGTAGATTATTTAGAAAGAATAGCTGATACCTTTGTTTTTGAAATAAAAAAACTGATTCATGAAAAAGGTATAAAAAATGTATTTAATTCAGATCAATCAGGCTTTAAATTAGAAATGCACTCAGGTCGTACATTAGCAACTGAAGGACAGAATCAAGTTCAATGTTTGGTGCAATCGGTGACTTCTACAACTCATAGTTATACAATTCAGCCAACAATATCAGACTTATTTAGACCCCATAATGTATATGTATATGTTATGGCTTCTAAATCTGGAAAATTAACCTCAGGTAATTGGAAAAAATCTATTTATTTGATGTTGTAAATGTGTAAAATTTGTAAAATTGTAAATTAAATTTTGGTATTTCAAATTTTATTTAATTTCTGATAATTTTAGAACGTGGATAAAAGAATTATACTTTTTCAACGTTGGTTCATTAAGTGTTTTGTTAATAGACTCTTGGAGTGGGCATTGTCCTGCTGTATAAGTATGTATGTATATATTTGTTCGATTCGGTTCATGTTTTACAATATATTACAAAATTAAGTAAATTATTAAGGCCTATGTCAGGAAACTCGTGTTAGGGAGCAGTTAATTTTATACCCCTTTAAATATTTTTTTTTTTTAAACTCCCTGGACCGGTCAACTTATAATTTTAATATTGTTTATAGTAGAACGATTTTTTATAAGATTCGGTTAATTAAGAAATTTCTGAAGAAAGAAAAAACGAAAGAAAGTCATATATACCCTTATACAAAATAAGGGATGCAACCATTCAGAGTGAAAGCGATTACCACAGAAGCGCATTTTGATAAGAAACAAATTGGCGTTGGTTTCATCGGAAAATTTCAATTCGTTTTTGAGATATTAAAAAAAAACTGTTTTTGAGGGTAAATTTTAAGGGTGGTTTTCACCCCTTAAATCGCCGAATTAGCACGTAAAAAAATACGTGTCTAATACTTTTTGATGTACTACAACATATCACAATATCAAGAAAATCGGTGAGGTACACCTCGGGTAGTTTCCTTGTTAGATTCCTCCAATCTTATTAATTGTTTCTATATGTATTTATTTATTCTATTTACTTCTGCATTGAAAAGTCAAACAGACAAGTTCTCTTTTATAAATCACTAGACAGATTAAAACTTTGAAATTACCATTTAAACATATCCAAAAGTATAATTTAGATTATAAAAAAATATTTGAATTGTATAAAAACATACAAAGTTTTTACATTTCAAATAACATTTTTTACAAATGACAGTAATTGTTGTCACACTAAAAAATTGTTTATTCAATATTATAGCGTTGATTTGTACTCTAGTTAGTGAATTGATGATCTAGTTAGTAGAGTGAATTTTGCACTCTAAAGAGCGAGAGAAGGACCCAAGCCGTAATAATTTGAATTAAAAAATAAATAGTTTTAAAATTTTAAGTTTACTATTTTGAGATTGGGGATACCACTTAAAGTAAGCATTTATTTTAATTATTTAACACCCAAATATGCAAAATCTATCTAAGAATTAAGAGTGAATAAAATATTTACAAGGAAATTATAAAATTATTTTATTACTTTTTTTTGCAATAATTACATAAAAATTACATAAAATAAACATTTTATGTTTCTTAAAAAAAATGCGCTTAGATATGTACCTCATGGTAGCGTGGAAACGATATTGAAACACTGAGTAACTCTTTCCACGAATGTAATTTCATCAACATATTAATCTGTTGTAAGATTTTTAAAATTCAATATGACGAATCTAATATCGTTGACCAAAAATATTAAAAATTTTGTCCACCATTTTGAATTTTGTAATTTTGTTAGCCAATTCGTGATCGGCGACTCGAAAAATACCCAGTTAGCAATTTTGAAGCAAATACAGTTGATTTTATAAAATTAAGGGGTTATATCCCCCTTATGCTCTAAAAAACAAGGCTTTGTTAATTATTTTTTTTAAAGGTCATTTGAGATTAAAGGTATACAAATAATATAACATTGGATTAAGCCACTCTTGAACAAGAGAAAAAAAATTTTTATTGATATTTTTTTTACAAAATGGCGGCTGTGCAGTGATTACCGTGAACCGCTTTT
Organism: Gastracanthus pulcherrimus; assembly: GCA_949152435.1. Lineage (NCBI taxonomy): Eukaryota > Metazoa > Arthropoda > Insecta > Hymenoptera > Pteromalidae > Gastracanthus > Gastracanthus pulcherrimus. The sequence continues at coordinate 97,839,083 of OX424576.1, read as the reverse complement.
TCAAAAAGGTCTTCCGCGGCGAGCAGTACAAGTCTCGTTCAACTCCACCTATAACAAAAAAAAATTTTTTCTATTATCTATATGAGTTTTGCTAGTGAAGTACACATGATTATATTTTTAGAATTTTTTTTCGCAAAATGTCGATGGTTTTAACAAAAAATCGTGTTTTCGACGAAAAAAATCGACTTACATTGTTTATAACTTTTTTTCTTGTTAATTAATCCCTAAAATCGCGTGTACTTCACTAGATAATCAAACAGTGAAACTACTGTTAAAATTTTAAGTCAATCGGATGTAAACTTTTTGAGTTCTACTGCTTGCCGATTTTGAAAACATGGTTTCGAGAAAAACGCGTTTGAAGTTTCAAAATGCTATAAATCTTAAGAATCGCAAAAATATAGTCCATAATAATTTTTTTACCTTCAGTCTGCTATCCCTGCACCATATAATTATCCTTCAAGGCCTTCTTTTCCTCTTCTTCTTTTTTTTACCTGATGTAATGCTGCGCCTGGCCGCTTTCGCGATATCGGACATACGATGCTCAATGGTTTTGACGCGATTGGCGTCCGTTTTCACGCAAAACTCGTACATGTTTGGTCCAACAGTCAACCCAAGAGCATCGTAAACGGCAAACAGACCCGAGAAGCCGTCATTGAAGATAATAACGGCTACGTCAGTCGCAATGTCAACTATAGTCTTACCGCTTGACACCGTCTTTGGAGCAATTGACCACACTACAGCATTAAACGACTCATTATTGTTCTGAGTATACGCACCCAAGCAGCGTGACAGAAGGTTGTCGGAGCTGAGTTAATTATAAATTGGTTTTATTGCGTTAAAAACATCCTCATGCATTGGACTCTTGTGCTCGTACGTTGCAAGTGTACCAAGCGCTGTACTGCGCTGCCAAGAACACCAAGAGTCTACTCCGATGGGACACTTCTCGTGCTGTGTATTCTCCTCCGTCGACATTTTATGAAGTAACGTTGCCCAAATTTCATTCCGCATTTTTTCGACTGAATCGTAATTTCTCCTAATAGCAAGTCCGTAATAAATAGAAAGTTCATCAATTAACTTTCCGGTCAACTTTCCTCGGCCGCCAAGACATTTCGTTGTTTTTTTGAAATTGCGCAGACGCGTTCCCATGCGCTTCTGAACGTGTCCGACACATTCTTTTTTTTCGACGATGAAATCTTTATAAGGTTTTGAGTCGACTATACCTTTATATGTTTTTGAATCGCCGTCGCATATATATTTCAAATATTTGATATTATGAAGTTTTTCTGAGCGTTTGAACATTTCTATAACTGCGTCGATCTCCATTTTCCCGACACTACCTTCATGGTTGGCATCACAGTTCTGTTTGTGTGAAGGGTATACCTCTTCGTATTCAGCAGTACCTTCTTTTTTTGTCAATATTCACACACTTTACAGTACTTAGATTTTACACACACATCCAATACCTTGCCAGTGTACCAACCAATCAAAGTCACCAATCCGAACATAGACGTAAACCCTCTCTTTCACCAAGATCCATCGCCTGACACCGAGAGACCTTCTTTTTCACCTCGTTCGATAGCAATTTATTTTTCTTTAATCGCTGATTTTTTCATAGATATAATTCGAACAGATGAAGTAGCAGTGGCGATATTAGATATGATCTTACTGTAAGTTGTTTGAAAAACAGGCTTTGCAAGATCCATCCTAGAGCAGAACTTTTTTATACCGTTGATGCCTATACCTATGATGCGCATAGCTAAAATAATACGGCAGTTGATCTCATAAGCACGACCATTTATTACAGGACAGCTGTTAATATCAGCATCACCACAGGTCGAACAAGACACAATAATTTTGAAGCCTAGTCCACGCGTGTTCGACTCTAAAAACCGCACGTCACCATTACATTTTTTGCATTCTACTAATTCAGAAAGAGCAGTAAATACAGCGAAAAAATTGATGAAACAGTAGCCGAAATTATTATCAACATCGCGGTCACGGTCTAAATTAGTAGTTTTCAATTTCTTAGCCGAGGTACTAACGTGCTCCGAATCGCTTTCGAACGAATGGCGGTTAGGCGGGTGTCGATTACTAATTTTACTCCGTTTTGTACTTGTACTTCTTGTTTTACTGCCTTTGCGGCCACTGTACACCTTTTCACTCATAATTAAGTACTTGTAAATATAATTCACAGTTAAAAAGTAAAGCAAAACTCAAAATAACAACGTAAACAACGAGAACGGCTGATCGACTAAACACAGGGCAAGTGTGAGTAAACACGTGCTGTAAAGACGTTGTAATCGTCGTAATGTCATGTAGCGACCTCTATAATTCAAATTTAAAACACGATATCGATCGTAGGTAACTTCTACTAATTTCCAAAGCCGCGAAATTCAAAAAAGTGAGTATCGCTAAAATAAGCGTAAATTGTGATTTTGGAGCATCAAAACTGTTTGGAAAAAATTGATTTAAAAAAATTTTGAGTTTAAATCGGTACTTAGGCGTTGTATATTTTGATTCTAGGATTGTTTTGGCAAGATTTAAGCCAATAAAAAAAAATGGAAAAAAACAATAAAATTTGGGGGATATAACCCCTTTAAAAAAGACAGTTGAAATATGAAACTTTTTATTTTAATATTAATGCGATTTTAAAATAGAAAAATCGTTATAAAATGAAAACGAACCGAGGAATTTTTATTTATTTTTTTCTGATTTCGTATATTTACAGAAAAAAAGCAAATAAAAATTCGATTATTTAATAAAAATGACCGGAACGTTCTCGAGATATAAGCAAGCAAAATCAAAAAAAAATATAACCTCAAATGTTTTAAAAGATAAGAAACCTCATAGTCTGGGCTAAGAGCTCAACCAAGATATAGTAGAAAGCCACCTTTTCGAGCTCAATTTATTTGAAAGATTTTCCATCATATAATTACGAAATATCGCCATTAAAAAAAGACGTTTTCGTGTATAACAAGAGAAGGAAGATGGCTTATAGAGAAATGTGTGTCAGAGAACATAGGTAATTGTATGCTCTTTCAGATGCATTTACACTGAATCGATCATATTATTTTTAACATACCAAAATCATTTATCTCATAGATTTCAGAATATCATAAAATAAATAAATCGTTATAAAACAAAAACCTGTTGACGAATCTTAAAGTTTCTTTTTAATTCCCAATCTTCATTAAAAGAAAAAAATGAGCTCCAGTAGGCAAAATATGACCGCGCACTTCTCGAGATATAAGCCATAAAAAATTTTACTTTGTAAAAACATAACCTCAAATATCTTGAAAAATAAAAGTCCTCATGATCTGGGCAAAGAACTTAGCTAATGAATAGTTAAAAGCTACCTTTTTGAAAATGTTCAAGGAGAATAATGCCGTTTTACTCAAGTTGTCGTACGACATAGAAAAGTCATTTTTTTTACAAAATTATTTGATTCTCGAAAGCAGAAAAGTCTTGAGACTTACAAATTTTATTCAGAAAAAATTCTTTTATTCAGAATACGCTTCTTCATATTCCTAAACACCTCAAATTTTTTAAATAAATTTCCATGATATAGTTCCGAAATATAAACATTTTTTAAAAATGACGTTTTCGTGTATAACAAAAGAAAGGGGCCTGCGGCGGCTCAGTCGGTAGAGTGTCGGATTCCTACGCCGGTGACCCGGGTTCGAATCCTAGTCTCTGCCGATTGATACAAGCACCTCTGTAAAAATTACTTGTGCTTTGTTTACAAACACACCGCAGACCCCCATCGTCGATTAGCACCACATGGGAGCACAAACATGGCAACGTTAATTAAAAAAAAAAAAAAATAAAATAACAAAAGAAAGAAATCAAAAATCAAAATCAAACATAAAAAAATTCAGATCGTAAGAGATAGCTAATTTTAAGCTCTTTCAAATGGATTTTATTCCAATTGATTATATTAATTTTAACCTTTAGAAAAACCTAAGGAACTAAAACCCAAAAATTGAAAAATCAATTAAAGAAAATAGAAAGGCATCGAAAAATAAAAATTTTATCCATCAGCCCCCTTTGTATGTCAAAATCCAAATGATAAGCCCTGAAACATTCATTATTACCATGGATCACTCGAGATACAAAGGGATACACACATACACACGCGCACACGAATATGCGCACGCACATGCACACACACAGTCACGCACACGCACACACAGGCATACAAGTACATCAGTAGTTGTTACTTCACTTACGACCGTCAAAACATGACCTCTTTTGACCGCGTCGGGTCGGTCATGTTTTGACGGCCGTAAGGGAGATCAAAAATAGGATTGTATATGTATAATTATTTAAGACCAGGAGATCTAGAGTCAAGAGAGAGAGAGAGAGAGAGAGAGAGAGAGAGAGAGAGAGAGAGAGAGAGAGAGAGAGAGAGAGAGAGAGAGAGAGAGAGAGAGAGAGACAGATAGAGTTCATATATAACAATTGTACAGTCAATCTTCATAAAATCTTGCTTATCAGCTTTCGTCAACAGGATATAGTCAATAAATAAAAATAAAAAATAAAAAATAGCATACGCATTACTAACATTAAATAAATCTATCGCATCATTATTTTAAAAATACATACACACTTCAATTGCATCCATACACGCTTATAAATACATTCATACTGCTAAATGGAATTGTCAGTATGGAAAACAAATAGTTAAATGAATAAATAAATAAATAAATAAATAAATAAATAAATAAATAAATAAATAAATAAATAAACAAACAAACAAACAAACAAGCAAGCAAACAAACAAACAAACAAACAAACAAACAAACAATCAAACAAACAAACAAACAAACAAATAAATAAATAAACAAATAAATAAATAAATAAAAATAAATAAGTAAATACAAATAAATAAATAAATAAAAATAAATAAATAAATAGACATGACTAAATAAATAAAAAAAAATAAATAAATAGACATGAATAAATAAATAAAAATAAATAAATAAATAGACATGAATAAAAAAATAAAAATAAATAAATAAATAGACATGAATAAATAAATGAAAATAAATAAATACGTAAATAAATAAATAAATAAATAAATAATCAAAACAAATAACTGTATAACTTCAAGTGGACATTCGATAAAATTTTTGGTAATATTTATTTATTTTTATTGTTATTGGTCACAGCTGAGCTGTCTGAGATATCTTATCAAGGTTGTTTTGAATTTACATAAGGACGGGAGATATCTCACATCGCAGGGGTGGGTATTCCAGAATCGCGAACCCTGGGCTCTAAACGAGTAAAGACCAGTATCATGCTTTATATAGTAGCAGCCCCGCAAAATACGCTCGTCTTTCCTTTATAGTGAACCAGCCAAGATATTTCCTGTGAGAAATGATGTGCTCGTCCTTCCTAACAACACATATGTATCTCACACATGAATTTTGTAGTCTTTGTAACGTTGTCTCAAGCTCCTCTGACACGTCAAGATAAACCACGGAACCGTAATCTAAATGTGGGACTACCAGCGCACAAGCAAGCTGCTATCGCAGAGCCTCGGTGGTGCATGGACGGAAGAATCGTAAAATATAAAGGGCACGATTTACCTTCTTTCCTACCGCATCTAGTTGCATGTTCCAAGTAAGTTTGGGGTCCACGACAACACCGAGGATTGTAACAGTGTCGGAAAATGGGATATGCACGCCGCCCTGAAACTCAATGCCGGGCAAATAAAAAACTATTGCTTTAGTTCTGCCCACATTCAGTCGGAGCCCAAACGCTTTGGCCCACTCCGACACTGCCCGCGCTACAACCGACATACGGCTGATACCCTCATGCAGATCCCGCCAGGCTACTTGAGTGTAGATTTGCAAGTCGTCTGCATATAGCAAGTGTTCAGCATCACCACCAGTCAATACGTCCTGTAGGTCATTGAGGTACAAGCTGAATAGCAGAGGCCCCAGGACTGAACCCTGCGGCACTCCCAAATTAGTGGTCAACCAATTTGAGTCTCCACTGCTGGTGATTACCTTTTGTTTACGACCAATTATATAAGATTTTAGCCCCAAAAGTACACCACTGGAAAAACCCATGCCAGTCAGCTTACGGAGAAGTTTAGATGGTGATATAGTGTCAAACGCCTTGCTAAAGTCGAACAGTAACAGAATCGTCAGTAGTTTTCTCTTGTCGTTAATACCAGTCCGAATGTCCTCTGTTAATTGTATTAGTGCCGTTTCTGTGCTGTGATACCGTCGAAAACCTGTCTGAGGTGGGTCAAGGATCTCTTTTCTGTGAATAAATACCGTGATCTGATCATGGACTATCTTCTTCAGCACCTTGGGGAGGAAGCTCAGCATTGTTATCGGACGGAACTCCAAAGCCGATGATGGCACAGAGGTCTTCTTGAGCGGCACTAAATGAGCCCCTCCCCAAGCTGCTGGCAAGACTACCGTTGATAAGGAGGAGTTAAAAATACTCAAAATGTGATTGCCAATGAAAGAAGGAGCCTTAACTGTCACACTTTGGGGGATACCGTCCTCACCTCTCGCTTGTGACGAGAAATGGGCATCTATCAGAACTATATCTGACATCACCGTTTCAAATTTAAAGCAGTCATCACTGGCCGAGTCCAAGGTGCTGCCCAAATCTACGTCACTTTCAGTCTGGGAGATCGATACACCCGCAAAGTACGAGTTTAGCTCATTCGGCGTGAAACCATGAAGCTCGTCTTGTGTTCTTGGCAGGAGTCCCAGGCCTTTCAGCTTTTTCAGATGTCCCTTTTGTTGTCTAGAGCATCAAATATTCTACCTTGAATGTATGTTTCTCACTGAGACTTGATGCACTGCTCTACACTTGTGGCGAGAGCGGGGTACTCCTGCCTAAAAGTTTCGCCCTTGGTCCGTACATACCGTCTTCGCAAAGCGTCACGTTTCTTGAGCAAGAGTGCCAGCTCAGCATCAACCCATGGAGGATTTGCCTTGTTTTTCGGCGTGAATTGTTTTTCAGAAGCTAACGTATCAATGGCCTCCAGTAGGTTAACACTGAGGCACTCCAGCAGTCCGTCAACATCATTATCGTCGGTGTAATCTAACGGCGACCAATCACAGTTTGTCAAATGTGTCAGAAGGTCATCCTGGTTAATGGACTTAAAATCCCTATTTTCCCGGTTTCGGGATTAGGTTGGCTCCGTATGTAATTTCAACGTATGTAATTTCTCCGTATGTAATTTTTCTATAAGATTATGATTGTTCGTGAATAGTGCCATGTGATTGCATGAGTCAAGTACTACATCGTTCTCATCTGTCATCATAACGTCAATCCATGTGTGAGAATTTTCGAGGTAATGAGTCGCACCATGGCCAATTATTTTTAAGTTGAGGTCAGCTGCCAGTTGTCTGACATATTTAGCATCCTCAGACATCTTAAGCAGATTCGTGTTCAGATCGTTAATACTAATTTTATGATTAAAATCCTGTGTATGTAATGCTAGCATTTCTATAAGATCGGAATTTTGTAAGAAAGGAATGTGCGGCGCCCTATATATGAGTGATACAAAGAGTGGGGGGTGGTAACGCGATTGAACATTGCACATAATATATTCCGAGATACCTGATATACCTTCTTGTGTGGTCTTGGAGGTGCATAGTATACTGTCTTTAAAGGAGTTTTGCACGTAAAATAATAGCCCACCCCCAAACTCATTCCTATCTAGCCTAATTATTCAGTAGCCGTCGATCTGAACGCGAGTGTCCTTGACCTTATGTGAAAGGTGCGTCTCAGCAACTCCAAAGAGGTAGTAGGAGGAACCAGTCAAAAGGTGTTGGCGGATTATCTCAATGTGACATACAAGTGAGGTGACATTGATAAATCCTACTCTGAATCCCCCATGGTGCCCCCCTCTCGCGTCTCGTTGATTTAGTCATGCCTTGTCTGTGTTTATAATGTTTGACTGTATGTTTGATGCCGGTTGAGCTATTTTTTGCTCCGACAAGGCTCCGTTACAATCTCGTTGTTTGTCTGTAAGTGCGGGTTTGTTAGAATATAATAAATCGATTGCTTGCAGTTCGGCAGCATTTGCAAAAACATGAGAGATACCACCGTCCCGCATCTTGACAAGGAAACGTCCCTCCCCCCCTGTGCCAAACGTACTTGAAACTAAGCGTTTTGGCTTGCATTCTTAGATTCCTGTAGCTTAGGAAGGTAGTACTGTCTAACATTTCATTAATAAATATTTTCCCCGTCCAAAGTTGATCCTTAGTCTCCTGGTCAAGATACGTGACGTCAATATCCCCCATGTGATAACTAGTAATTGTGCGCTTAACACGCATAATATTATCTACTAAGTTGGCGCGAGAGAGGCTAACAACCCACGGTGACCATCTACGCTCGCTTTTGTCAGCAAACGGTTGCCTGTTATATCCTCTTTTTTAGGTTGGTAGTACCTACTAAAATTGCATGTGCAATGGCTTCATGCTTTCTCGCGTCTCCCTCAAATATACTAGAAATTATTAATTTGTCATTTTTACTTGCGTTTGATACCATCTCATATGATAAGGGAACCTGTTTGCTACGTGCCAGACAAGTAGGTTTTTCTGCTTGTCTTTATTATTAATAATGGTTACCTATGACAGGGAGGCAGCATTAGTGTTTATAATATTAACATCACGTTCGTTTAGAACCTCTTCAATATTTGTATTTGCTATGCTTTCGTTATTATTCCCGTCATTATTCTTATGATTTAAACTACTAACATTGATTTCTTTACTTGTGAGTGTGCCAATATTTATATTATTTATTTCATTTAATAAACTTTTACTGGTATCTGTTATTTTTAACATTATTAAGTTCGCTTGTAACCTTACTACAGTAATTTTCAAATTTATCAATTAATTTTTCTTCAAGGTCGATCAATTTTGTTTTTTAAAAATAGGTTTTTATTATTAATGTTTTCTAAGTGCTTACAGTGCTCTGCATTTACCTGCAAAAACTTCATCAGCTGAGAGGTCTGCTCAGATAATCGCGATTCGATTTTTTCCACCTTAGATTCTATACGACCGACAAATCCCTGCATTGCTGATAAGGGCTTTAGTCTGTTAGTAATAGCTTCCAACCTAGACTCAATCGAAGCGTTATGTCCGTCCAGAGCACTGTGGACATTTTTCGATGAATTATTGGTAAACTCGGTTATGAAAGAAATCGTCGTTCCTTTTCTTAGCACCGATTCGTCGAGTTGCTTAATCACAGAGATGTTTGCAGCATTATTGATGCTATTATCAGAATGTAATGTATGCGATACCTCTTGGGGCGAAGACGAATTCACAGCCTGCGGACTGATGGTCGACGCGTCGCTCGTAGTCTTCTGTACGGCGTCCTGCTGTTTAAGTGGCAACCGCAATGGTACAGTGCCAGGGGGCGTCACCACTCGCATCCCATTGGCTGGCTTCAGATATGCCGTCTTCTAATTGTACGGCGTCGAGGCAGCCAGTATTTTTCCGGCTCCCTTCCCGTATGTGCTAGCGCCGTTCGAAGTACGCTAGACTGCCGCGTTAGGCGCGAGCTTCTTCGCCTCTATGCACTCCTGGCAGGCGAGAGATCTCGTTTAAAGCTGGAGCGCGATTGACTGCGCGCGGTTAAGTGCGACTAGGGGTTTGCATCCCAGGTGGCATATTAATTGACAGATGCAGCACCTACGTAGAGCATCGTTGCTCCTTGGGGTATCGCCACAGATGTCACTTTGATGTAGTTGGCGTTAGTGTGCTGTGTTGACTGCAGGTGGTGCTCAAGGTACAGATGACGTTGATCGGCCCACTGCCATGACACGGATTTTTACATGCAAATTTGAGTGGAAAAATCCTCGATTCGAGTGTTACAGCTGCAGATAATACTCACAACGATGACCCGTAATCAGGCGCTTACAATGAAGTTGATGGAGAAAGCCCACGGACACACAAGCGGCAGGAAAAGCTGATAAAATGCAGGAGGTACACGTGACACGCACACCGCTTACACACATACAGATAGATATATATAGAGAGAGAGATAGAGAGAGAGAGAGAGAGAGAGCGAGAGAGAGAGATAGAGAGATATGTATTCTTTTTATTTATCACTTATGACAAAAATTTACAGCTGTATGTACAGTTAGTTAAAATTTGTTATCACATTATCAGTCATTACAGTTAAAAAGTTTGGCTGGCTATCACAGTTCGTAAATTTATTGTCTAACATATCATAATGTAGTCAGTACTATCATATATTGTTTCGTAAACTTAATAATATACAAAGAAATAGATAACAGTAATATATACACATACACATTTATATTGCACATATATCTATCGCATCGGAAAATAAAATACCTTACATTCTTCTTTCGTTCATACACTCATTCACGCTAATAATTACACTCACACTTAACACTTAACACTTAAAATAAATTAAAGACTACACAACAATAAATAATACGCATTAGAATAAATTAAGACTACACAAAAATTTAACGAAAAACAATGACAAGATTTTAATTGTGGACTTATGGAGTGTTGTCGCCGTGTAATTCTTTAAGGTGCCTAACGCCTAACGCCGTTTTAAACTTACATAGTGATGGCAGATACCCTACACTGCAGGGGAACAAGTTCCAGAGGCGTGCCCTTGGGCCCTAAAAGAATATAGGCCCTTATCCGTGCGCGACGCCGAAACTAAGAGCTCTTTCATACCCCCCCCCCCCCCCTACTTGTAGTCCTTGCCTGATTCTTTTCGAAGAGAGCAGTAAGATACGTTGGTTGCCGAATAACAACCGCTTTATAAAGCAGCAACCCCATAAAATATTCTCTCCTCGCCTTGATATCTAACCAACCAAGGCTCTTCCTGCAAGTAGTGATATGCTCATCCCACCTAACACCACATATATATCTCACACATGAATTTTGAAAACGTTGCAGTCGTGTCTGAAGCTCGTCTGACACGTCAAGATAAACTACTGAGCAGTAATCTAGGTGAGGTAATACCAATGCACATGCCAACTGCTTACGAAGTGCCTCAGTAGTGCATGAACGAAAGAATTTCAGGCTATAAAGAGTCCTGTTTACCTTCTTGCTAACCGCATCTATTTGCGGTTTCCACGTGAGTCTTCTGTCCATTACCACACCGAGGTTAGTGACTGTGAGAACAAAGGGTACGAATACGCCGTCCTGCACCTCAATTCCCTGCAAGTCAAGGCTCTGGATCTGCTTGATGTTGTGATCAGAACCAAAAATAATCGCCTGTGTCTTGCTGACATTGAGTCGTAGATCAGCGGCCGAGGCCCATCTCGACACCGCCCGCGCTACTGTCGACATACGCTTGATGCCCTCACGAAGATTTCGCAAGGTTACCTGCGTGTAGGTTTGCAGGTCGTCAGCGTATAGTATATGTTCGACGTTGCGTACGTTAAGTGCGACTTTTAGGTCGTTAATGAATAAGCTGAAAGGCAAGGGACCCAGGACCGAGACCTGTGGCACGCAAAGATTCGTGGTTAGCCAATCTGATTCTTCGTTTATATTAGTAATCACTTTCTGTCTACGACCTGTAATGTATGACTTAAGCCACAGGAGATCGCTCCTGCGAAAACCCATGCGCAACAGCTTACGCAGCAGCTTTGAATGTGAAATGGTGTCGAATGCTTTGCTGAAATCGAATAATAATAAAATTGTCAACAGTTTCTTTTTACTATTAATTCCTGTTCTAATGTCTTCGGTGAGTTTCAGTAGTGGTGTCCGAGTGCTATGATGTTGTCGAAAACCTGTTTGCATCGGGTCAAGAATATTTTTTGTCCTCAAAAAGTCAGAAATTTGGTCATGGACAATTTTTTCTAGGACCTTGGAAAGGAAGCTTAACAGCGCAATGGGTCGGAAATCAGAAACCGAAGATGGAACTGGTTTCTTCTTCAAACGCACAAGGTGAGCTCCATTTCAAGTCCCCGGAAAAATGCCCTTTGAGAGGGAGGAATTAAAGGTTTTAGCAACATGTTGACCCACTAACGGAAGAGCTTTGGCCACCACACTTTGTGGGATGCCGTCCTCACCTCTAGCCTGGGACGAGAAATAGGCAACAGCCAGGACTACGTCAGAGAAAGTGATTTCTCTGAAAACACAGCCGTCATCACTGGCTGTAGCCAGGATGCTGTCAAGATCTTCGTCACTTTTACTATGGGAGACCGACACCGTAGCAAAGTAGGCATTAAGCTCATCCGGTGAAAAACCATGAAGCTCCTCTCTTGTCTTTGGCAGGAGTCCCAAGCTCTTGAGTTCCTTCCATATGTCTTTCTTTGTATAAAGAGCTTCAAAAATACGGCGATGTTCAGCATTAGACGCGAGAGATTGACACTCCGCCATAGTTTGTTGTCTTTAGTTCGTGCGTAACGTCTTCGTACTGTGTCTCGTTTCACGTACAGATACGCGAGGTCAGTTCCAACCCATGGGGGATTTGCTTTCTTTTTCAGTGAAAATTCCTTTAGAGGTGTTACTTTATCAATCGCAGCCATGAGGTTGACGCTGAGGCATTCAAGTTGGTAGTCGATGTCTGTATCTGAGCCATCAAGCGACGCCCAATCACAGTCAGCAAGGTAAGAGAGGCGGTCATCTTGCTGTATGGATTTAAAATCCCGATAGCTAAACGAGTTAGCTACATGGGATACAACAATTTCCACCCCAATCTGAACCTATATTATGTTGCGGTGACTGGGAAAAGCCGCCGCCTGATTACTACTACTAAGCACTATGTCATTGTCATTAGTCATTATTACGTCACTCCATGTGTGAGAATCTTTGAGGTTAAGATCATAGAATACATTACGATTCCTTAAAAAAAATTAATATTTATCCTTAAGATAAATAAATGTTTATTATAATTGATAGTTTATTAAGAATTGTCAACTTGTTTATACAAAACCGTCCTCAGTATCGCATTTAACGACTGTCAAAACAATAGAATACCATACTTTACCTTAAAAAATATAAATATTTACGATAATTGACAGTTTATTATAATAACTGTCAACTTGGTGTAGCGAAACTATCATCAAAATTGCATTAAACGACTGTCAAAATCATAAAATTCATTACGATTCCTTAAGAAATATACATATTTATCATAATTGACAGTTCATTAGGAACTGTTAACTTGGTATTGCAAAACTATCATAAGAATCGGATTTAGAGACTGTCAAAACCACAGAAGACCATACTTCCTTAAGAAATATAAATGTTTATTATAATTGAGCGTTTATTGACAATTGCCAACTTGGTTATATAAAACTGTCATCAGTATCGCATTTAAAGATTGTCAAAACCGTAGAATATCATACTTTACTTTAGAAAATATAAATATTTATGATAATTGACAGTTTATTATAATAACTGTCAACTTGGTTTAGCGAAACTATCATCAAAATTGCATTAAACGACTGTCAAAATCATAGAATCCATTACGATTCCTAAAAAAAATATAAATATTCATCATAATTGACAGTTTATTTGTAACTGTCAACATGGTTTTGCAAAACTATCATCATAATCGTATTTAGCGACTGTCAAAACCCTAGAATACAACACTATTCATTAAAAAATATACATATTTATCATAATTGACGGTTTATTGACATCTCTCAAATTGGTTATACAAAACTTTCATCAGCATCGGATTCAATGTCTGTCAAAACCCTAGAATACAATACTTTTCCTGAGGAAATATAAATATTTATTATAATTGATAGTTTATTGACAAACGTCAACTTGCTTATACAAAACTATCAACGGAATCGAATTTAACGACTGTCAAAATCATAGAATACCATACTTTTCCTTACAAAATTTAAATCTTTATCATAATTGACGGTTTATTGACATCTCTCAACTTGTTTACACAAAACTTTCATCAGCATCGGATTCAACGTCTGTCAAAACCCTAGAATACAATACTTTTCCTGAAGAAATATAAATGTTTATTATAATTGATAGTTTATTGACAAACGTCAACTTGGTTATACAAAACTATCAACGGAATCGAATTTAGCGACTGTCAAAAGCATAGAATACATTACGATTCCTTAAAAAGTATACATATTTATGATAATTGACAGTTCATTGAAAACTGTTAACTTGGTTTTGCAGGATTATCATCAGAATCGCATTTAGCGACTGTCAAAACCATAGAATACCATACTTTTCCTTACAAAATTTAAATTTTTATCATAATTGGCGGTTTATTGACAATTGTCAACTTGGTTATATAAAACTGTCATCAGTATCGCATTTAAAGATTGTCAAAACCGTAGAATATCATACTTTACTTTAGAAAATATAAATATTTATGATAATTGACAGTTTATTATAATAACTTTCAACTTGGTTTAGCGAAACTATCATCAAAATTGCATTAAACGACTGTCAAAATCATAGAATCCATTACGATTCCTAAAAAAAATATAAATATTCATCATAATTGACAGTTTATTTGTAACTGTCAACATGGTTTTGCAAAACTATCATCATAATCGTATTTAGCGACTGTCAAAACCCTAGAATACAACACTATTCATTAAAAAATATACATATTTATCATAATTGACGGTTTATTGACATCTCTCAAATTGGTTATACAAAACTTTCATCAGCATCGGATTCAATGTCTGTCAAAACCCTAGAATACAATACTTTTCCTGAGGAAATATAAATATTTATTATAATTGATAGTTTATTGACAAACGTCAACTTGCTTATACAAAACTATCAACGGAATCGAATTTAACGACTGTCAAAATCATAGAATACCATACTTTTCCTTACAAAATTTAAATCTTTATCATAATTGACGGTTTATTGACATCTCTCAACTTGTTTACACAAAACTTTCATCAGCATCGGATTCAACGTCTGTCAAAACCCTAGAATACAATACTTTTCCTGAAGAAATATAAATGTTTATTATAATTGATAGTTTATTGACAAACGTCAACTTGGTTATACAAAACTATCAACGGAATCGAATTTAGCGACTGTCAAAAGCATAGAATACATTACGATTCCTTAAAAAGTATACATATTTATGATAATTGACAGTTCATTGAAAACTGTTAACTTGGTTTTGCAGGATTATCATCAGAATCGCATTTAGCGACTGTCAAAACCATAGAATACCATACTTTTCCTTACAAAATTTAAATTTTTATCATAATTGGCGGTTTATTGACAATTGTCAACTTGGTTATATAAAACTGTCATCAGTATCGCATTTAAAGATTGTCAAAACCGTAGAATATCATACTTTACTTTAGAAAATATAAATATTTATGATAATTGACAGTTTATTATAATAACTTTCAACTTGGTTTAGCGAAACTATCATCAAAATTGCATTAAACGACTGTCAAAATCATAGAATCCATTACGATTCCTAAAAAAAATATAAATATTCATCATAATTGACAGTTTATTTGTAACTGTCAACATGGTTTTGCAAAACTATCATCATAATCGTATTTAGCGCCGGTAAAACCCTAGAATACAACACTATTCATTAAAAAATATACATATTTATCATAATTGACGGTTTATTGACATCTCTCAAATTGGTTATACAAAACTTTCATCAGCATCGGATTCAATGTCTGTCAAAACCCTAGAATACAATACTTTTCCTGAGGAAATATAAATATTTATTATAATTGATAGTTTATTGACAAACGTCAACTTGCTTATACAAAACTATCAACGGAATCGAATTTAACGACTGTCAAAATCATAGAATACCATACTTTTCCTTACAAAATTTAAATCTTTATCATAATTGACGGTTTATTGACATCTCTCAACTTGATTACACAAAACTTTCATCAGCATCGGATTCAACGTCTGTCAAAACCCTAGAATACAATACTTTTCCTGAAGAAAGATAAATGTTTATTATAATTGATAGTTTATTGACAAACGTCAACTTGGTTATACAAAACTATCAACGGAATCGAATTTAGCGACTGTCAAAAGCATAGAATACATTACGATTCCTTAAAAAGTATACATATTTATGATAATTGACAGTATATTGAAAACTGTTAACTTGGTTTTGCAGGATTATCATCAGAATCGCATTTAGCGACTGTCAAAACAATAGAATACCATACTTTTCCTTACAAAATTTAAATTTTTATCATAATTGGCGGTTTATTGACAATTGTCAACTTGGTTATATAAAACTGTCATCAGTATCGCATTTAAAGATTGTCAAAACCGTAGAATATCATACTTTACTTTAGAAAATATAAATATTTATGATAATTGACAGTTTATTATAATAACTGTCAACTTGGTTTAGCGAAACTATCATCAAAATTGCATTAAACGACTGTCAAAATCATAGAATCCATTACGATTCCTAAAAAAAATATAAATATTCATCATAATTGATAGTTTATTTGTAACTGTCAACATGGTTTTGCAAAACTATCATCATAATCGTATTTAGCGACTGTCAAAACCCTAGAATACAACACTATTCATTAAAAAATATACATATTTATCATAATTGACGGTTTATTGACATCTCTCAAATTGGTTATACAAAACTTTCATCAGCATCGGATTCAATGTCTGTCAAAACCCTAGAATACAATACTTTTCCTGAGGAAATATAAATATTTACTATAATTGATAGTTTATTGACAAACGTCAACTTGCTTATACAAAACTATCAACGGAATCGAATTTAACGACTGTCAAAATCATAGAATACCATACTTTTCCTTACAAAATTTAAATCTTTATCATAATTGACGGTTTATTGACATCTCTCAACTTGATTACATAAAACTTTCATCAGCATCGGATTCAACGTCTGTCAAAACCCTAGAATACAATACTTTTCCTGAAGAAAGATAAATGTTTATTATAATTGATAGTTTATTGACAAACGTCAACTTGGTTATACAAAACTATCAACGGAATCGAATTTAGCGACTGTGAAAAGCATAGAATACATTACGATTCCTTAAAAAGTATACATATTTATGATAATTGACAGTTCATTGAAAACTGTTAACTTGGTTTTGCAGGATTATCATCAGAATCGCATTTAGCGACTGTCAAAACCATAGAATACCATACTTTTCCTTACAAAATTTAAATTTTTATCATAATTGGCGGTTTATTGACAATTGTCAACTTGGTTATATAAAACTGTCATCAGTATCGCATTTAAAGATTGTCAAAACCGTAGAATATCATACTTTACTTTAGAAAATATAAATATTTATGATAATTGACAGTTTATTATAATAACTGTCAACTTGGTTTAGCGAAACTATCATCAAAATTGCATTAAACGACTGTCAAAATCATAGAATCCATTACGATTCCTAAAAAAAATATAAATATTCATCATAATTGACAGTTTATTTGTAACTGTCAACATGGTTTTGCAAAACTATCATCATAATCGTATTTAGCGACTGTCAAAACCCTAGAATACAACACTATTCATTAAAAAATATACATATTTATCATAATTGACGGTTTATTGACATCTCTCAAATTGGTTATACAAAACTTTCATCAGCATCGGATTCAATGTCTGTCAAAACCCTAGAATACAATACTTTTCCTGAGGAAATATAAATATTTATTATAATTGATAGTTTATTGACAAACGTCAACTTGCTTATACAAAACTATCAACGGAATCGAATTTAACGACTGTCAAAATCATAGAATACCATACTTTTCCTTACAAAATTTAAATCTTTATCATAATTGACGGTTTATTGACATCTCTCAACTTGTTTACACAAAACTTTCATCAGCATCGGATTCAACGTCTGTCAAAACCCTAGAATACAATACTTTTCCTGAAGAAATATAAATGTTTATTATAATTGATAGTTTATTGACAAACGTCAACTTGGTTATACAAAACTATCAACGGAATCGAATTTAGCGACTGTCAAAAGCATAGAATACATTACGATTCCTTAAAAAGTATACATATTTATGATAATTGACAGTTCATTGAAAACTGTTAACTTGGTTTTGCAGGATTATCATCAGAATCGCATTTAGCGACTGTCAAAACCATAGAATACCATACTTTTCCTTACAAAATTTAAATTTTTATCATAATTGGCGGTTTATTGACAATTGTCAACTTGGTTATATAAAACTGTCATCAGTATCGCATTTAAAGATTGTCAAAACCGTAGAATATCATACTTTACTTTAGAAAATATAAATATTTATGATAATTGACAGTTTATTATAATAACTGTCAACTTGGTTTAGCGAAACTATCATCAAAATTGCATTAAACGACTGTCAAAATCATAGAATACATAACGATTCCTTAAGAAATATACATATTTATCATAATTGACAGTTCATTAGGAACTGTTAATTTGGTATTGCAAAACTATCATAAGACTCGGATTTAGAGACTGTCAAAACCACAGAAGACCATACTTCCTTAAGAAATATAAATGTTTATTATAATTGAGGGTTTATTGACAATTGTCAACTTTATGAAACTATCATCAGAATCGCATTTAAGTCTTACAGATTTATAACATATTTTCCATAAATCTTTTGAGAATTAAAATCTTAAAGAATATGATAATCATTATAAAGTAAGAGCAAGTAATATTTTTTTTATTGTAAGTCTGTATATCCAGTACAAAGTGATAATACCATTTCTTACTTACTTAATACTCTCTTTATGTTACAAACATTCAATAAGTACAACGGCTTTTGATATCTACCCAGAAGTTGTATAAAAGTTACCAGTCAGATCTTACGCATATATAATATGTAATATTCTTTATTATTTATTAAATTGTGTTAAACCTTACATAATTATCTTAGATAATTTTTGTCATTTAAATACAATATCTATTAAAGTATTTAAATAATTTAATATTTTACGAAAACAATATTATTCATAATGGTTTTTCTAAGTAAGTAATGTAACGTAGTCAGACGGGCGCACGTTGCCATGAGACACTCTGAAACTGGTAATAAAATGGTGAGATTACGTCAAGAAAAGGGCTTGCGTGAGGGTGTGAAAATCACGAGCACACCGACAGCAGCCGTCGTGGAAGATCTCAAAGAGCAGCGCAGGTTGGCGAAAGCGATCAGACCGCAATCGCTCAATCTATCACCGCCTCAATTTAATTTTACGCCAAAGTGTGACATTGTTCCAGATCAACATCTTCCACGCTTAGAAATTATTTCTGTGCAGCCCGGGGTTTTGAATATTGCTGAAGTAGAGCAAATGGTACCACCAAATTTGCCTAAAAATTCTGAAATACCAGAAAAATCGGCGGACAGCTTCCTTTCACACTCTCGAGAGCAGCAACACAGCATCCAGCCCCGCACGCCAATTAAACAAACATTACCAGATTTGACAATTAAATTACGTGCGAGGCTAATTGTCGAGATACAAGAGCGTGACATTAAAGGGAGAAATGGCATGCAGATAAATATATGGGAAGCCGACACAGAGCCCGGCATCAAACCCGACTTCAATTGCCTCGAACGCAAAAGCTCTGGCAGTAAAACGCCAGATGCACAGCGAGCACGGCGTGAATCGCCGACGCTCGACGAGAAGAGATCTGATACTGATATCGGTATGCAAATAATACCTCCGCCGAGATGAAAGTCGCCGCTAGGTTGGACTAGCGAAACTGCAAGCCGTCTCCCAAATGAAGTAAATGAACCTGTACCAACACCAATAATAAATAATAAATTTAACGGAGACAGGGGCAGATTTCTCTAGAGAAAACATCGCGGAAAAGCATGAAAATGCTCTGATTATGGCAAGATTAATTGAAAGTAAAAAAAGTCAAGACTTGCACCAACTTCAAACATTAGGATGGAAGAGCATTTGAACGAAATTGAATTTCCCAATATTGGGCCCTACGAGCAGTATAGAGAAGATATTTTAACTTATGAGGCGAGACAATAGTGCGCCGATCAGCACGCTATCGTAGTTCGCAGTGACGATATACCATCGCAGCCACCCGGCAATTGCCTATTCTATTCTTTAATAAAAATCGAACAGCTGAACATATCAACTATGCAATTACGCAAACTTCTGCTTCACTCTCCAGTGCTACCGACTTGAGAAGACGCAGAGAAAGCGCAAGAGATCTTAAGTTCAAAAACTAAATGGGGCAGTGCTGTCTGCGTATACGAGGTCTGTCCCAAAAGTATCCGACCTATTATTGATTTATTCTTCGTCATCCGGGGGGTGGCATCCTTCAAAGTAGTCCCTATTTGATTTAACAAGACGCTCATATCGATGTTTCCACCTATTAAAGCACTCTTGAAAGTCAGACTTCGGAATCGCCTTTAGTGCATTCGTCGCATTAGTTTCAGCAGTCTGTTTATTGTCGAATCGATGTCCTTTAAGCGGCATTTTCAATCGAGGAAACAGCCAAAAGTAGCAGGGAGCTATATCAGGACTGTATGGAGGCTGGCGGAGCTGCGCAACACTGTGTTTCAATAAATACTGCTGCACAAGGTTTGATGCGTGCGCTGGAGCATTGTCGTGATGAAGAAGCCAGTCACCGGTTTCCCAAAGTTGCGGTGGTTTTCTCCTGATTGCATTACGTAATCTTTTCAAAACTTCAACGTAGTACTGTTTATTGATTGTCTGGCCTGTAGGAGCATATTCGTGGTCCACAACGCCCTCATAATCGAAAAAAACAATCAACATTGACTTGATGAACGAGGATCACTGTCAACAGATGTGCGGCCACTTTTGAACCGCCTATACCACTCTTTTATTTGTGTTTTGCCCATACACTCATCTTTAAAGGCCTTTTGCAACATTTCAATAGTTTCCGCACAACTTTTACCGAGATTAAAGCAAAATTTTATGCAAATTCGCTGTTCGGTTCGTTCTGTGATTTTTAGCAATAAGCAAATTGCGACGAACGCAAAAAAGTCGTTGTAAACAAATACACGCTGCGCGGGAACTAAGGCGTTTCATCGGTATGTCAGGCTTCTGACGAGAAGGTTAGGAGTTGCTGGTGACGTTTGTACCCTCCAGAGGTCGCCTGAGTCTCTCCGCGCGAAGATATGAACGTAGGTCGGATACTTTTGGGACAGACCTCGTATATATTTGTGCAGGAAGTTAACCAGAATATTTGCATTCACCAGCAATTAAGCAGTAGAAATATAGATTTTTGGTACATTATTGTAAACATTATCGAACACTATATACATCAGCATATTTTTGAAGACCACTTTACACCCTACATTCGAATAGGTACAGATGCAGTGCTAGGAAATATTAATAGTGACATAAATTATAATGATCGCAATGAGTCGGACAAAAGCTCCAGACCACCCCTACAAATGAAGGAAAAAACGATAAACCTATAGAAAACAATTATAAATCTCCCTCAACCAAAGAACCGCACTCTGGCTCACACTCTGGAAAATATGCAACAAGACTCCGGCAGCGCGGAATCTGACGCGCGCAGTGCACGAGAGGCAGGTATTCTTGCGCGCGCGCGCACACAAATACCCTCTAGAGGTGTCTCATTATCAGTGCAAGACCACCGCATGAGAAGCCGCCGTGGGCTCTGCTGGACGGCGAAGAGCCATCTCCGTTCTCGAAGTTAAAAGCGCTCGATGAGCACCCTTTCAAATATAAAGAAAATATTATTTATCTCTTAAGCACTGACCACATTCTCGACACTGAAATTTTGCAAGCATTCAGCGAACGGAGATACATAAGCACTGATGAAATCGCCAAAATACGTCACAAAATTGCCGACATGCATGTATCGCAATGCAAAGATATAAAACTGCTTGGATTATTTGTCAAAGATAGCATTAGTGACAAAGCACTCAAATCTAATTTAAATAAATGTTTAGTAAAATTAAAAGATCAGATACGTGGCCAAAATATAAAAAGTTGTGGTATAATAAGAGATTTGGCCATCCTAACCATATCTGAATGGACCACCTTCATTGATTTGTTTGAAAATCAAGTGGAAGGACTGCCGCTAATAGCAATTGTGATTTTAAACAAGCAGCGATCGGTGAACACAAAACTGGTGAAATATGATTTTCTGAAAGAAATCTTCAGACGGATATTGTTCTGTATCGAGAAACTGACCCAACCATGATCTCAACAATGTCCTTCAACCATATTCCCAAGGTCATTTAAAGATCGAGTAGGCATTTCAAACAAAAGCCAATGTTTTGGATTCTAAAAAAATGCGAAATTTTACGCTCTGAAGACCTTTTGAATGAGCTCCGAGGGAACGTGGGTTGTGAATATTGATTGATACTTTGAGTACTTTGAGTACTTTCAATTCATTCGGAAGAGTATTGAACTTTCTATCGACATTAATGTACATTTTTTTATTTTTTGGTTGGGAAATGGTCCATTATAAGAGACTCTGATTTATTTTCATAAGTAACGTTTCGATAGTGCATTACTATCTTCTTCAGGCTAAAACTTTTATTAGAAGACATTAAAACTATAATTAAAACAAGTTCACTTTCGTCGTATTATTACAATTAATTACTTACTACACGTCAACACAGAATTATCGTCGTAGTATCACTGAATGTTGCTGATATTTTGTTCATTATAATTTGGTACTACAAGTTTGTCATTATCATAGTAGATTTTTTTAACTGGCATTACTTATCATCAACCTGATCAAATAAATTTCTTCCCAAAAGCAATGGCTAATTATACCCCTAATGAAGTGGTGGACATTCTCATCATTCTTGGTGAATGCGGTAGGAATTGTCGGCATACTGCCCGTTCCTACGCGCAGCGATTCTCAAATCGTCGCCATCCCTCTGCACAACAAGTGGTTAACATTGAAAGGAGGTCTCGGAATAACCCACTGCATCGCCAGAGACAAAGGAATAGGCTCCAGAATAACAACGATCCCAGACTTCTGGCAGTTCTGGCTATGGTCCATTTGGATCCACACTTGAGTACGCGTCGAATTGAACGGGAATTAGGAGTCCCCCGATCTACTGCTTTTAGATTATTGCGATCAGTCCGTTACCATCCATATCATATTACTCTGAGTCCTGCAGATCACGCACTCCGAGTGCAATTTTGTAGATGGGCTCTCGACAAGTTAAATGAGGATCCAGGCTTTTTCTGGAGAGTTTATTTCAGTGATGAAGCAGCATTCATCAGTAATGGCAGTATCAACAGACATAATAGCCATTATTGGTCCCCAGTGAGTCCTCATTGGTACCATCAAGTGCTCAATCAACATCGTTGGAGCTTGCATGTATGGATCGGTATTTGTAATGGCCAAGTGATTGGGCCACATTTTTTTGAAGGACCAATTAATGGTCCAATGTATTTGGAATTCCTCAAGAATGATTTTTCTGTCTATGTTGAGGATATTCCACTTGCATTGAGACTAAATTTGTGGTTTCAACAAAACGTGCCCCCGCTCACTATGCTCGTATTGTCCGCAATGTCCTCAACCAGCAGTTTCCTCACCGATAGATAGGACGTGGCGGACCAATTGCTTGGCCTCCTCGATCACCAGATTTGAACCCGCTGGATTTCTTTTTATGGGAAAGACGTTGTGTATGCGGAGGCACCCACGATGAGAAGGGATATGATGGAGAGAATCCAGAGAGCTTGTGCGGCAATAACTGCTGAAATGCTTCAGAAGGTGCAACAAAACCTTCGTCATCGATTGCAGTTGTGCTTGCAGAATCAAGGAGCACATTTCGAACACTTGATTCGACCTTAAGTGGCTGGGTCCTGGAGGATCTTGCCTTGAGGGGCTGGGTCCTGAATGATCTTGTCTTAAGTGGTCGGATCTTTGGAAAGTCTTGCCTCAAGTGGCCGGATCTTGGAAGATCTTGCATTGAATCATGATTGGGTAGGCCCTTCGAAACCCAGCAACTTTTGTCTGATACATTTTTGGTTTTGGGTGCAAGGTTTCGAGTTATCTAGCTGTCCAAGTTAAAGTGGGACACCCTGTATATACTAGCATCCCCGTCATGGCTTCACCCATGCTAATAGTGCATGGAACTCACAAGTAAATAATATCTATTATTTGACTTGATGACTTGAAAATTTATAATATAATAAAATATATATGTGTTATGGTTTAGATAAGAAAGAATTTTACACCTTTTGGGTAACCATAAATCCATAAATTGATATTTACGTTTATTTTCGTACATAGATATAGTTAAAATCTAAAAACAGAAAATAAAAAAACTTTAAAGCATCGTTTTATACTGTCGTCAGTGTGAATCTAGCTTTTTCTAAGCAGACGCACTACACAGCAAGGGTACGTCTGACAAGTGCCGTTAGACGCGCACATGTGCGTTTGCTCTCCCTCTACCCTAGCTGAGCGATAACAGAAGCATTGACTATATGCAGCCTTTTTCGAGCCGAAAAATACAGGATGAAATATTATTTTGAAATTAGACAGCGTAACGTATAAGATAATAACTTTTTACATTTTTTAAGATCGTAAAATAGTTTTATAATTCAAATAAAAATGTTGTGCGAAAGAATCAAGTCGATAGCTTGATTCTAAATGTAGTTTTAAATATTCTGTTGTAATAATAATATTTACATATAATATGACAGTTTTAAGTACTGAAATATGAATTTTTATTCACTAATTACAGTTTACATTATAGTCATATTTTCTGCAACCTTTTATTATACACACTTTGAATTTAAGTAAACATAAATTAATACTTTTCTTTCATTACTTACTCTCATTATTATCACTATTTAATCTTATACTATTTTAAACATATCTACACTTTAACTAATTACTATAATTGTAATATGAGTTTTAACAAAAATACTAACTATATAATATAACTATCTTCCTATATTATATAGTTGTTTGTAAATCTTATAAGATTTACGCTCTCCTTGCCCCTCCACGCCCCTGCTCGCCAACTCATTTTGCCCTCCTCATTCTCCTCCTCAAAACAAGGTAATATCGTTTCAAAAAATACGTTATTTTGATCTTATTTTTTGCCCTCCTCGTCCCTCCTCGCCCCTCCTCTTTGTATCCTCCTCATAGCCCTCCCCCCAGCTCTCCTTATGCCCTCCTCATTTACTTATTTCTATTAATTATCATTTTTTATTTTTGTTTTTTTTTCTATATACATATTATACATATAAAAATTGTTTATAATAATAAACAATAATATAATTCAAATTTATAATATATTATATAAAATTATATTAATGATATTAATGAAATTGAATTATTATAATCTTTTCCATTTTATTATATACTCTTACAGATCTAAATAATTTGCAAAAAGTATGCATAACGAAAATACATGCAATTTGTTTAGATTTATAAGACTTATGTTTTAAATGTTATATTTTTGATTAATATAATATAAATTATTGTTATAAATCTAAATGATATGCAAAAAGTATGCACATTATTACAAATAAAATACATGCTACCATATTTAGATTTATAAGACTTAAATTTTATAAAATACATTTTTGGATTCATCTTCATTATTACTATTATAAATCTAAAAAATATGTAAAAAGTATAACACATAAATAAAATACATGCAAATTAATTTAGATTTATATTAGTGAAATTTTTAAGTTTTTCATAATATTATATAACAAGATATATTGTTAATTTAAAACAAAAATTAAAGTAATTTAAATTCTTATTACATTCAAAAGAATTATTTTTTTTAATTATATTCATTAATATTAGATTTACATATATAGATTATTACATACGAATTAAAAAGAGCTTTACAATATTACATTCAAATAAAAAACAAAATTAAAATAAATATATATGTTAAAAAATACAATACTTAAAACTAAATATAAATAAATGTAAGTATGAGTTACATATATTTATTTATAAATGAATTAAATAAAACATAAATTTGAATGTATAAAAAAGCTTAATTAACAAAACAAAAAAACGCGCCAATCTATTTACCTCCCGGGAGGTGTGGAAAAATAGAAAACCTTCATAAAAACAAAAAATTTCATGATGCTTTGGGGGTTGGCAAGCGGAGCGAGCAGGGGGGTACCCCCTAGTATATATATAGAAAGTAAATATTTTCACAATTATATCATTAATGATTTTTTATGAAATAACTGTTATATTTTAAAATCATCTAGTAAATAAAAATATAATAAACATTAATATTTTGGGTTAATATTAAGAAAATCAAATGTAAAATGCGAAAGATAGAGAAGAAGCAAGAGAGCAAGGGCTATTCTTCAGCGGCACCCTCTGATGACCCATTTGCCCACACCCTCTCTTCTTCTTTCTCTGCCTTAAACATTAGCCTAATGAGAGGAAAAGCGCGTGGGCGGAAAAAAAAAGGAGGAAACGTTCTTCGCCATTCGTCCTTGCTCACCCTCACCCCGCTTGCTCGACCCTTTAGCATAGGCGTGATACGGCGGAAAACTGTTTAAAAGGCGCTGGTCTCCTGGGTCTCAGCAGAATTCGTTAGACAAGCATCTCCGGAGCACTATCTGCTCTAGTACAGCTTTGCGTTTGACTCTCACTTGCTTAAGCAACTCTCGACCACTTACACTGGCTGAGGACAGCAAGGCCGGCTATAGATCTTTGTAGAAAAGTTGTATAGACAAATCTTCCAAATACGTACTTCAATATCAGGGTAGACAGTTTTAGTCGAAGACCCACGCATATTATATATATATTCATTCAAATATTTCGGGTAAAATACTTAAGGCTAAACGCCAAAGATTAAAAATCGAATTATACAAGTAAACGATTTGTATTACAATAAAGAAATCATCAAATAACCAAAAAGTAATTATCAATTAAGTACAACCAAAAGTACAATCTCTCGATTCGCCACAAGTACCTCCGGAACACTATCTGTTCTAGTACAGCTTAAGCTTACGTCAGACTCGTAGTAAAAAGACTTAGCTTATCTGAGCAACTCTCGATCACTTACACTGACTGAGGACAGCAAGGCCGGCTATAGATCTTTGTAGAAAAGTTGTATAGACAAATCTTCCAAATACGTACTTCAATATCAGGGTAGACAGTTTTAGTCGAAGACCCACGCATATTATATATATATTCATTCAAATATTTCGGGTAAAATACTTAAGGCTAAACGCCAAAGATTAAAAATCGAATTATACAAGTAAACGATTTGTATTACAATAAAGAAATCATCAAATAACCAAAAAGTAATTATATTTAATTCATATTGTATCGTTTAGTTAAAGGCTATTTCTTGTGTACAATTAGACTAAATAAATGATTTGAATAAACAAAAAGATATATAAATAAAAATATTCTCAATTATTATAAACCTAAATAAAAAAACATACATATACATATATACATACAAATATATAGTAAATGTACCTCGTCCCTACTATCTAGGAGCGTACAGCATTAGTTAAATACATACATAAAATATAATAAATACACCTCGTTCCTACTATCTAGGAGCATACAGTGTTTATTATATTAAAATATTAACAAATGCACCTCACTCCTACTATCTAGAAGTGTACAGCATTAGTTAAATATATAAAAACATACATACACATATATACGTACATATATATAATAAACACATCTCGTCCCTACTATCTAGGAGCGTACAGTGTTTATTATAATAATAACGTATTAACACATGCACCTCGTCCCTACTATCTAGGAGCGTACAGCATTAATTAAATACATACATAAATATCTAATAAATACACCTCGTTCCTACTATCTAGGAGCGTACAGTGTTTATTGTATTAAAATATTAACAAATTCACCTCACTCCTACTATCTAGGAGTGTACAGCATTAGTTAAATATATAAATGCATACATATACACAAAATACTTTCTCATAACATTTGAGCTTCATTTACTAATCGGTTCTCATTAAAATATAATAGTCGAAAACCCTTATAAGCTCAGCTATATGAAACATGTATACTGAGACTGGGAGGAGATCAAGACAATATGGGCTTAATACGTACGATCACATTAAGAACCTTGGCTAGTGTGCGAAGGCATAGGCCTAAAAGTAAAGGTGCGGTATAAAGCTTAATAGTTTTGCTCTAATGTAGTCATTTGGACGTCACACAACCTTTAGGGATAAAAATCGAATTCATAACTTTCAATATTCCGAAAATATCGATAAAAACGTAAAAACACGTTTACCTCCTTTTCACCCGCTTAGAGGTGGATGGGCGAAAAATTCCGTCCTTATCTCATCCCTGCACCATAAAAGATATATACCACAAAAATGTTAAGTCTATAGATCCAGTGGTTTTGTCTGGACGTTGAAAAGTGAGTGATAGATAGATAGATAGAGAGTGAGTGAGTGAGCCAGTGAGTAGGTGTATCGGACATATTCTTTTATAGATATAGATTGATTTATAAATATTTATTTTGCTTCTTAATTATATTTAGTTGAAAATTAACCTGCAGAAATTTATACTTTTTCAAAAAATTCGCGCATGAATCAACTTAAACTTTTGTCATCAATAAAATTTTGTTTCGTTGGATAAATTAAAGAAATATAGTACAAAAATATTAGAACACATTTCATTTTTCACAGAACCTTTTTCACCCCTTAGGGCTAGAATTTCGGCAAACCCAGAAATTAGTTGTTACATAATCGTATTTCTGATATTTTTCCGCAAAAATCAATTTAAAATCTTATTTCCTTGCAGAAATACAGTATAAAAACATAAAAACAGATTTCATCCCCTTTCATCCCTTAGGGTGGAATTTCAAAAAACCATTTCTAAGTGAGCACCTATCATTTAGTAGGAAAATACCCACAAATTTTCAAGTTGATCGGTCCAATGGTTTCGGCCGAGCGTTGATGAATCAGTCAGTCAGTCAGTTAGGTCATAATAGAAGATATTTTCACACTCATCGTAAAATACTCAAAAAACCAACGCAAACTATCGAAAATAATACGGGAACACAGTCATATAACTCACGATTGGCTAGGGCTCTCAGACTCCTAATGCCTTATTAAGGCTCTATCGTCTTTATATATACTCCACACTCGATTGTTTCACTTACGGGTAAGGCTCAGCGCAGCCATCTAGCGGCACTTTATCGGTACTATATACTTTACTATGTACGTGAGTCATGTATGAATCTACTTTGATTGGAGAACATAGTAAAAGAAAGATAAAACACACCTTAACTCTTTCAAATCCCGGGGGTGGAATTTCATAAAATCCAGAAATCGTTCTCGATATAATCTCATTCTATATGTTATGCTACGAAAACCGTCTCAAAATCTTTTTTCACTGAAGAAATATAGTAAGAAAAACAAAAATCACATTTTATCCCTTTCCACCACCCCGGGGTGAAATTTAAAAACACCATTCCTTAGTGAGCATCTACTATGTGGGTGGAACGTACTGGGCGTTGATGAATCAGTCAGTCAGGACAAGTTCTTTTATATATATATATATATATATATATATATATATATATATATATATATATATATATATATATATATATATATATATATATATATATATATATACAGGGTGTCCAAAAAGTATGGAAACATCTGAATACTTTAATACGCCGGAGATGAACCGGCTCAGGAGTCGCTGCATCGCCGTTGATTGGAGACGGACGATCGGTGAGAGCAGTGCCGATCACTCGACAGTTCAACGATAACTGATCTGCGCGCCGCCGCGCGGCTCCTTATATAGCCACTCGCAGGCGTAATGAAGGCGTGTAAAGGCGCTTTGGACGCAACATTCCGCCCGCCTTTCGCGAGACGCGGAATCAACCGGGATGTCTCTGGTCCTCCACTGGGATTTTGCAGAGCTTAGTAAGAGGCCGATTATAAGCGCCGAGTGTAGTACTAATTGTGGCTACGCGAACCTGACCATCATCTCCTGGATGGATGGCGGTGATACTGCCGAGGGGCCAGCGTCCTTGACGGAGGAGACACGTATCCAGAATGAGCACGAGGTCTCCAACCTGAAAGTTGGGCTGGGGCTGTCGCCATTTTGCTCGCTGCTGAAGAGTGTGCAGATACTCTCGCGACCAGCGCGTCCAGAATTGGTCGCGCGGACCACGCACTAATCGCTAATGCGACATGTGGTCAGGATTTTCAGTGTGGTTGATTTCAGGTCCGGGCAGTGTCGTTGGTTCAAATTCTGTCACCAGATGCCAGGGTGTCAATGCTTGCAAGTCGTCGACCTCGCCAGGCAGGGGCGTCAGCGGCCGTGAGTTCATGCACGACTCGACCTGCGCAATTAGCGTTGACATTTCCTCATATGTCAGGAATCGCTGCCCAACAGTCTTCTTCAGGTGGAATTTTGCGGACTTGACGGCCGCTTCCCAGAGGCCCCCAAAATGGGGCGCAGAAGGTGGAATAAAGTGCCAGTCGATTCCCGAAGATGCCAGCTCATCGGAGACCCGAACGCAATCGAGCTTGGCTTCTCGAAACATGGCCCGCAGCTCGGCGTCCGCACCGCGAAATGTTGTAGCATTGTCTGACCAAATTTCACGAGGTGCTGTCTTCCGCGATGCGAAGCGATGCAGGGTTCCGATGAACGACGCGGTAGTAAGGTCGCCGACCAGCTCCAAATAAACCGCTTTGGTGCACATGCAAACAAAAACGGCGAGGTATCCCGTGGTAGTCCTTTGACCACGGCCTGCTACCGCCTTGATACGAAATGGCCCAGCGTAATCCAGTCCTGTGCGGGAGAATGGCCTTGCCGGTTCAATCCGAGTAGCTGGTAAGTCCCCCATTATCTGGGCAGCTGGCCTTGCGCGACCACGTGCGTAGATGACGCACTGCATGACGTAGGCGCGGGATTGTGCTCGCCCGCCAATGATCCAGGCCGTACGCATCGCGTACGCGTATGTTAAAGAATGCCCGCCGTGCAGCGCCATCTTATGGGCCCGGTCAATTAGTAGAGGTGCTAGGTGACTCTTCTTTGGTAGTATAACTGAATGGCGCTGATCATACGGCAACCGCGCATGCTGAAGCCTCCCTCCAATTCGCAATATGCCTTCCGCGTCAAGGAAGGGAGACAGCGCTGAAAGGCGGTTTATTTGTCCTAAGGCCTGGCAGCGACGGAGTGTCGCGATCTCGTCCTGAAAGTTATTGCTCTGAACGTAGCGCACACAAATGTAGAAGGCCTTGTTCAACTCGGTGACGGCGATTGAGCTTGCGATGGACGCTCTTCCTCCAGGCCTAATCAGCAGCGGAAGTCAAAGACACCGGGCGATTGACCTCAGAAGGATCTCCAGGCGAGAGAATCGTTTCGTGAAGTCGATGACTTTCGTAGGAGGGTCCATTGCGCAGCCTCGTGGATCTCTGAGGGCGATGTTGCACACCAGCGCACTGCTGGCTGGCTGTTTTGGCCAGGTCGAAGGTGACTGAGAGAGCCAAGACGGACCCTCCCACCAGAAGACTGACCTTGCCAATTCCGCGGCGTTAACGCCCCGAAAGGCGAGATCTGCCGGATTGTCTTCGGAAGGGACGTGCATCCACGTAACATAATGGAGCAGCTGTTGGATCCGGGACACTCGGTTCGTAACGAACACTTCTCAGCGAGATGGGTTTGCGCTTATCCACGCGAGTGTGACGGTCGAGTCCAACCACGCGTGCACGGCTCTCACCTGCTCTCCGAGCACGTTCCTGAGTTTGTCGAGCAGCTCAGCGAGATGGACTGCAGCGCATAGCTCCAACCTGGGAATTGCCTGCGTCTTCACTGGCGCCACTCGAGACTTTGAGGCGAGGAGCCGAACCGGACGTTGCTCTAAACTGTCACAAGTCGTTATGTACACTACCGCCGCATAGGCTGCTTTACTGGCGTCCGCAAACCCGTGTAGCTCCAATGCACTTGTTGAGGTGGCACCGAGCCACCTCGGAATCCGGATCTGCGACACTGCGGAGAGGTTATCGTGAAAGGTTTGCCAGCGCGCACTTAGAGCGGGCGAGAGCTCCTTGTCCCAACCTAGCCTGTCACGCCACATGACCTGTACCAGAATCTTAGCGGTGATGATGACAGGGCTGGCCCACCCGAGGGGATCAAAAACACGTGCGATGACTGAGAGCGCCGCTCTCTTGGACATCACGGTAGGAATTGTCGGCTGGGGACTCTTGTACCGTAGCTCGTCGCTTGTGGGATCCCATGAGATGCCGAGGGTTTTGATCGGATGATTTGTGGAGAAGCCCGCGTGGGGGTGACTGGACGTCCACTTATGTAACCGAAAAGCTCCCGCTGCCGCGAGACCGATGAGCTCATCTCTCAGCTGCCGTGCGGTTGGGATGTCGTCGGCCCCGAAGAGTATGTCATCGGCATAAGAAGAGTCTGCAATTATCCGAGCGGCATTCGGGAACCTCCAGGCCTCATCGCATACTAGTTGCTTAAGTACTCTAAGCGCGAGAAAGGGAGCACAATTAACTCCGTAAGTTACTGTTAGAAGCTGAACATGCCTCTCGCTGCCGCCTAGCCCTTGCCATACAATGCGTTGGAGATTAACGCAGCTCCTCATTGCCCCTGCGGTAATGCGGAGCAGCCTTCACCTGCAGATAACGATGATGAGATCGGATTGCAGAGGTGGTCCTGCGTGCAGACAGTCATTGAGCGAGGGTCCATTACCCACACAACAGGATGCGTTGAAGACCACTCTAAATTTTGTGGCTTGATCTGACACTTGCCAGATAGCGTGATGGGGTAGGTATGGTACCCGAGGGTCCTCGGGGGGCTGCGCTCCAACTGGCAAGGGTCGCATGTGCCCAAGGGTCTCGTACTCGCTCATGAACGCACTATATTCCTGAGCGTATCCAGGATCGAGCTTCATTTTGGCTTGCGCTCTTTTTAGGACACGCCTTGCGGCGCCCAGCGTACCTTTGGCTGAGAACGAGCCTGGTTGCTTCAAAGGTAGACGGACGATGTACCGACCGGAGGCGTCCCTTTGGCATCCTCTTACGATTTCTCGCTCGCATTCTTCCTCTGCGGCGGACAGCTATCGCCCGCTGTGAACCTCTTCCAGACTCCAGAAACGTTTCAAGAGCTCGGCGAGAGGTTCTTCAGGCACCGTAGTCGTAGCACAGACAGCTCCATCGGTCGTCGCTCTGGTCGCGCCGAAAACCAACCTTCCCAGTACGCTGTTCTGAGCAGTTGGAGTCCCATCGGGGCCGTGACGCACTCCGTTGCGTATGACCCTTGCGTAGACCTCTGCGCCCAGCAGGATGTCGATTTCTCCGTGGGTAGTAAAGGAAGGGTCGGTTAGGTTTATTCCGCGGAGATGAGGCCACTGCTCGCCGTCAGTGGAATTCCGCGGAGTGATCAATCCTAAGTGACGCAGTAGCAGGACAGTGACTGCACTGAGGCGTCCTCAGCGCGCGGAAGCAACAGGAGCCTTGCCAAGCTCCAAGCAGTCACCTTTTGCTGCGCACACTCGACACGATTGGCCAAATCGATTGTGACCAGGTTCACTTCCGATCCGGGATCAACCAATACCCGCGCCCTCAGTGGCTGGCCGTCCCGATGCCACATCAGGACCAAGGCAGATGCAAGGAGCACGGGTCATGCTCTTGAGCTGAGGGTTTCGGCTGAAGCCGTAGCTGCTTCGGTCGCTGCGATGCGTGGCCGCTTTCTGGAAGGGCCTTCAGACTCTCCAGTGGTGGCCCTCCTCTCTGCGGAGCCGTCACCGTGCATTAAAGTGTGATGCGGCTGGTGGCAGGTTGCACACTGGGACCGCGGCGAGCAGTCTCGTGAGAGGTGCCCTGGCGAAAGGCAATTGAAGCATACTTGCGCGCTACGCACGATCCGTCGACGTTCTGCCACAGAGAGATGCTGGAACTCGTCGCAATGATCAACGGGATGCTGCATACCGCAGGCCAGGCACTTGCCCTCATAGCTGGCCATGGCAAGTACCTCGCTGGTCTGACGTTGCGCCTGCGCCCCTCTTGTACGCGTATCGCGACGTCTGTCATCCCGGCGTCTGTCCATATGGCGGTCGGGGTTGCAATCGCTAAGCTCGATGGTCTTGAGGGAGTTAGCTGACTCTTGCAGGAAAGTGACAAGCTGCTCATAAGTAACGGGATCCACTGAACTGCTCAACATCTTCTACCAGTCACGTCTGGTGCAATCCTGCGCTGTTTTCCGATTTTAAATGGGTGATCGAGACCAGCGTGCTCAGATGCTGGTGGATCAGGAGCTGCTGATTATCGTAGCGTGAACGCAGGAGGTCCCAGGCGACGACATAATTTGTCTCCGTGATCTCGATGGCCTCGAGAGCATCCTTCGCTGAACCATTTACGCTGGTCTTTAGGTACTGTAGCTTCTGGACCCCGGTTATCCCTGGATGTGAACCAGAGACCGAAACAGGTCTCGGAAGGACTCCCAATCCTCCTGAATTCCTGAGAACGTTGGCAGGGCAATTTCGGGAAGGTACATCTGTCTCTGCGGCTGTACGGCTGGGGCCGCTACTTCAAGCTGGGGCTCTACCAAGACGGGGAGCCTGGCTTCTTCGTAGAGCATACTGACTGATCGTGAGAAATTGAGCTCGATTATGGAATAGCGGTCGTCTGCAAAATAGGCATCTCCGGCCAAGAGCTCGTCCGACATCAAGTCTTGATGATTCCCTTGAAAATCATCCCAATACCTCATTAGAAGTTCTTTCCGGCCGCGCAGGTAACCTGCGCTGAAGTTCACCCGACCGAATCTTAGCGTGTTTTCATCAAAGTTGTCAATCAATGTCACCAACGCGAGCTGCCTGGTCAGTAAGATTTCCATGTCGTTCAGAGCCCGCTCAGAAACTGACTGGGCGAAAAAATCCCGACGAAATCTGAAACAACGAACAAAAATTAAATTGCACCAGAGGCGCCACTGCCCCAATTGGGACTCAAATTTCCGACCAACTGGGCAGTGCGCCACCTGGAGAGGGTCGAATGTCAGGGGGGTATCGTTTAGGTATGTATTATGGTCGTGTCATCGTCAGTCCAACGGGGCAGGACGGTCGCACAAGAGCCATTCTTGCCGACCTGCGTCCCGACCAGGCTCTGTCGTTGCCAACAGGTCGGGATGATCGCACAAGAGCAACTCTTGCCGACCTACGTCCCGACCCGCCTGTGTCGTTGCCAATAGGTCGGTATGTTCGGTACGTTCTGCTCCGCCCGTTCTGCCGAAAGAACGTAGTGCCACCTTGAAAACACGGCCCCGTGCTATGTCACGCGATTGAGCGGTCCGTCTTGCGTAACAGTTATGACTCGCGCAATATAAACAATACACTATAACATTGAGAATTCACTAACACTGGCGAAGTCGATATGTACGCGCAGTTACAGTCCACACTCGAGATGGGCAGCAGCTGGCGCCGTTGATCGCTGAATCGCCGGAGATGAACCGGCCCAGGAGTCGCTGCGTCGTCGTTGATTGGAGATGGACGATCGGTGAGAGCAGGGCCGACAACTAAACACTTCAACGATAACTGAATACATATAGCAAATATATATCAACTCGGATCGCTGTCGCTGTAGGATGGTGGTCAAGATGGCGTCGCGGGCCTGCGCAAAGCAGTGTTCCGACGGAGCGGGGCATGCAGTGAAAGCAATGTTGACCGCTCCAAAGCTGGAAGCCGACTGACTCGAGCGCCGCCACGCCGCTTTGTATATAGCCGCCTGCAGCGCCATCGATGCAAGATGGCTGCCAAAATGGCGGTGCGCGCATGCGTAGAGGAGCGCCACAATGCAGGCCTGTAAAGGCGCTTTGGACGATACAGTCATTTAAACTTAAACAAGGTTTGGGTCGGTTGGACGAGAAGACTGTACTTCCTTGGGTCAGGTGTTTCTGAAAAAGAATCCAATGGTGACCTTGAATTCGACCTTGTAGTAACCCCTATTTTTGACACCTGCAATCGAATGAATGGGAAATTTTACGTCCAAATATGAGCTCAGGTCGTAGGTCAAGGGTGACCTTGAAGTTCAGATAAAGGTTATTTAAACTGAAACAAGGTTTGGGTCAGACGGACAGGACCGTTCTGTACATCTTTGGGTCAGGTGCTTCGGAAAAAGTGCAAGGTAACTCTTGGAGCAACTTTCAACGAGGAATCCAATAGTGACCTTGAAATCGACATTGAAATTGACCTTCAAGGTCATTTCGAGGTCAACTTTGTTTCCTTAAATACTAACCCCAATTTTTTATATCTGCAATCGAATGAATGGGAAATTTTACGTCCGAATATGAGCTCAGGTCGTAAGTCAAGGGTGACCTCGAAGTTCAGCTAAAGGTAATTTAAACTTAAACAATGTTCGGATCGGATGGACGGGACCATTATGTACTTGCTTGGGTCAGGTGTCTCTGGAAAAGTTCAAGATCACTTTTGGAGAAACTTTCAACAAGGAATCCAATGGTGACCTTGAAGTCTACCTTGAGATTGACGTTCAAGGTCATTTCAAGGTCACTTTTGGATCAACTTTAAACGAGGAATGAAATGGTGACCTTGAATTCGACCTTGAGATTGACATTCAAGGTCATTTCAAGGTCAACTTTGTTTTTGTAAATAGTAACCCCAAAATTTGACACCGAAAATCGAAAGAGCGGGAAATTTTACGTTCACCTATGTGCTCAGGTCGTAGGTCAAGGGTGACCTCGAAGTTCAGCTAAATGTAATATAACTTAAACAATGTATGGATCAGATAGGCGGGACCGTTCTGTACATCTTTGGGTCAGGTCTTTCGGAAAAAGTGCAAGGTCAGTCTTGGTGCAACTTTCAACGAGGAATCCATTGGTGAGCTTGAATTCGACCTTGAGATTGACCTCCAAGGTCATTTCAAGGTAACTTTGTTTTTGCTAATAGTAACCCCAATTTTTGACACCGAAAATCGAAGGAGTGGGAAATTTTACGTCCATATCTGTGTTCAGGCAGTAGGTCAAGAGTGACCTCGAAGTTCAGCTAAAGGTAATTTAAACTTAAACAATGTTCGTATCGGATGGGCGGGACCGTTCTGTACATCTTTGGGTCAGGTGTTTATGAAAAAGTTCAAAGTCAGTCTTGGAGCAACTTTCAACAAGGAATCCACTGGTGTGCTTGAATTTGACCTTGAGATTGACCTTCAAGGTCATTTCACAGTCAACTTTGTTTGTTTAAATAGTAACCACTATTTTTGACACCGCCAATCGAAGGAGCGGGAAATTTATATCCAAATATGAGCTTAGGTCGTAGGTCAAGGGTAACCTTGAAGTTCAGCTAAAGGTCATTTAAACTTAAACAAGGTTTGTGTCGAATACACAGGACCGTTCTGAACTTCCTTGGGTCAGGTGATTCTGAAAAAGTTCTAGATCACTTTTGGAGCAACTTTCAACGAGGAATCCAATGGTGACCTTGAAGTCGACCTTGAGATTGACCTTCAAGGTCATTTCAAGGTCTACTATGTCTCTTTAAATACTAACGCCAATTTTTGACACTGGCCATTGAAAGAGCGGGTAATTTTACGTCAAAATATGTGCTCAGGTTGCAGGTCAAGGGTTACCTTGAAGTTCAGATAAAGGTCATTTAAACTTAAACAAGGTTTGTGTCGAATACACGGGACCGTTCTGAACTTCCTTGGGTCAGGTGATTCTGAAAAAGTTCTAGATCACTTTTGGAGCAACTTTCAACGAGAAATCCACTGGTGAGCTTGAATTCGACCTTGAGATTGACCTCCAAGGTCATTTCAACGTAACTTTGTTTTTGTAAATAGTAATCCCAAATTTTGATAACGAAAATCGAAAGAGCGGGAAATTTACGTTCACCTATGTGCTCAGGTCGTAGGTCAAGGGTGACCTCGAAGTTCAGCTAAATGTAATATAACTTAAACAATGTTTGGATCAGATGGGCGGGACCGTTCTGTACATCTTTGGGTCAGGTCTTTCGGAAAAAGTGCAAGGTCAGTCTTGGAGCAACTTTCAACGAGGAATCCACTGGTGAGCTTAAATTCGACCTTGAGATTGACATCCAAGGTCATTTCAAGGTAACTTTGTTTTTGTAAATAGTAACCCCAATTTTTGACACCGAAAATCAAAGGAGCGGGAAATTTTACTTCCATATCTGTGTTCAGGTCGTAGGTCAAGAGTGACCTCGAAGTTTAGCTAAAGGTTATTTAAACATAAACAAGGTTTGGGTCGGATGGACGAGACCATTATCTACTTGCTTGGGTCAGGTGTCTCTGAAAAAGTTCAAGATCACTTTTGGAGGAACTTTCAACAAGGAATCCAATGGTGACTATGAAGTCGACCTTGAGATTGACCTTCAAGGTGATATCAAGGTCTACTATGTCTCTTTAAATACTAACGCCAATTTTTTACACCGGCCATTGAAAGAGCGGGAAATTTTACGTCCATATCAGTGTTCAGGTCGTAGGTCAAGAGTGACCTCGAAGTTCAGCTAAAGGTAATTTAAACTTAAATAATGTTCGTATCGAATACACGGGACCGTTCTGGACTTCCTTGGGTCAAGTGATTCTGAAAAAGTTCAAGGTCACTTTTGGAGCAACTTTGAACGAGGAATCCAATGATGACCTTAAATTCGACCTTGAGATTGACCTTCAATGTCATTTCAAGGTCAACTTTGTTTTTGTAAATAGTAACCCCAATTTTTGACACCGAAAATCAAAGGAGCGGGAAATTTTACGTCCATATCTGTGTTCAGGTCGTAGGTCAAGAGTGACCTCGAAGTTCAGCTAAAGGTAATTTAAACTTAAATAATGTTCGTATCGAATACTCGGGACCGTTCTGAACTTCCTTGGGTCAGGTGATTCTGAAAAAGTTCAAGATCACTTTTGAAGCAACTTTCAACGGGGAATCCAATGATGACCTTGAATTCGACCTTGAGATTGACCTTCAAGGTCATTCCAAGGTCAAATTTGTTTCGTTAAATAGTAACCCCTATTTTTGATATCTGCAATCGAATGAATGGGAAATTTTGCGTCCGAATATGAGCTCAGGTCGTGGGTCAAGGGTGACCTTGAAGTTCAGCTAAAGGTAATTTGAACTTAAACAAGGTTTGGGTCGAATACACGGGACCGTTCTGAACTTCCTTTGGTCAGGTGATTCTGAAAAAGTTCAAGGTCACTTTTGGAGCAACTTTCAACGAGGAATCCAATGGTGACCTTGAATTCGACCTTGAGATTGACCTTCAAGGTCATTCCAAGGTCAAATTTGTTTCGTTAAATAGTAACCCCTATTTTTGATATCTGCAATCGAATGAATGGGAAATTTTACGTCCGAATATGAGCTCAGGTCGTGGGTCAAGGGTGACCTTGATGTTCAGCTAAAGTTCATTTAAACTAAAACAAGGTTTGGGTCGGAAGGACAGGACCGTTCTATACATCTTTGGGTCAGGTGTTTCTGAAAAAGTTCAAGGTCACTCTTGGAGCAACTTTACCGAGGAATACAATGGTGACCTTGAATTCGAGCTTGAGATTGACCTTCAAGGTCATTTCAAGATCCACTTTGTTTTTGTAATTAGTAACCCCAATTTTTGACACCGAAAATCGAAGGAGCGGGAAATTTTACGTCCATATATGTGCTCAGGTCGTAGGTCAAGGGTGACCTCGAAGTTCAGCTAAAGGTAATTTAAACTTAAACAATGTTCGGATCGGATGGGCGGGCCCGTTCTGTACATATTTGGGTCAGGTGTTTCGGAAAAAGTGGAAGGTCACTCTTGGAGCAACTTTCAACGAGGAATGCAGTGGTGACATTGAATTCGACCTTGCGATTGACCTTCAAGGTCATCTCAAGGTCAACTTTCTTTTTTTAAATAGTAACCCAAATTTGTTACACCGGCCATCGAAAGAGCGGGAAATTTTACGTCAAAATATGTGCACAGGTCGTAGGTGAAGGGTGACGTCTAAGTTCAGCTAAAGGTCATTTAAACTTCAACAAAGTTCGGATCGGATGGACGGGACCGTGCTGTACTTCCTAGGGTCAGGTGTTTATGAAAAAGTTCAAGGTCCCTTTTGGAGCAACTTTCAACAAGGAATCCCATGGTGAACTTGATTTCGACCTTGAGATTGACCTTAAAGGTCATTTCAAGGTCTACTTTGTTTTTTTAAATAATAATCCCAATTTTTGACACCGGCAATCGAAAGAGCGGGAAATATTACGTCCAAATATGTGCTCAGGTCGTAGGTTAAGGGTGCCCTTGAATTTCAGATAAAGGTCATTTACGCTTAAACAAGGTTTGGGTCAGATGGACCGGACCGTACTGTACTTCCTTGGGTCAGGTGTTTCTGAAAAAGTTCAAGGTCACTTTTGGAGCAACTTTCAACGTGGATTCCAATGGTGTCCATGAATTCGACCTTCAGATTGAACTTCAAGGTCATTTCAAGGTCTACTATGTCTCTTTAAATACTAACGCCAATTTTTGACACCGGCCATTGAAAGAGCGGGAAATTTTACGTCAAAATATGTGCTCAGGTTGTAGGTCAAGGGTGACGTCGAAGTTCAGCTAAAGGTCATTTAAACTTCAACAAAGTTCGGATCGGATGGACGGGACCGTGCTGTACTTCCTGGGGTCAGGTGTTTCTGAAAAAGTTCAAGGTAACTTTTGGAGCAACTTTCAACGAGGAATCCAATGGTGACCTTGAATTCGACCTTGAGATTGACCTTCAAGGTCATTTCAAGGTTAACTTTGTTTCCTTAAATACTAAACCCAATTTTTTATATCTGCAATCGAATGAATGGGAAATTTTACGTCCGAATATGAGCTCAGGTCATAAGTCAAGGGTGAGCTCGAAGTTCAGCTAAAGGTAATTTAAACTTAAACAATGTTCGGATCGGATGGGCGGGACCATTCTGTACTTCCTGGGGCAGGTGTTTCTGAAAAAGTTCAAGGTCACTCTTGGAGCAACTTTCACCGAGGAATACAATGGTGACCTTGAATTCGAGCTTGAGATTGACCTTCAAGGTCATTTCACAGTCAACTTTGTTTTTTTAAATAGTAACCACTATTTTTGATACCGCCAATCGAATGAGCGGGAAATTTTACGTTCAAATATGAGCTCAGGTCGTAGGTCAAGGGTGACCTCGAAGATCAGCTAAAGGTCATTTAAACTTAAACAAGGTTTGGGTCGGATGGACGGGACAGTTCTTTACTTCGTTGGGTCAGATTTTTATGAAATAGGTGAAGGTCACTCCTGGAGCAACTTTTAACGAGGAATGCAATGGTGACCTTGAATTCGACCTTGAGATTGACCTTAAAGGTCATTTCTAGGTAAACTTTTTTTTACATTTAGCGTTACCCAGGAACAACGACGTGGAAGTAATAAAATGTGTTCCATTTGGGTTGCTGAATTTATGTAAGTCCCCTTGCCTCTCACGATCGAGGTGCTGGATTTACGTGAGTCCCCTTGTCTCTCACATTTGATTATTAGCATTGATAAGCACAATATCTTTGTTTTAAGTGCTCGAATTGTTCTTCATTCGGCTCTTGACAGTAAGCTAATCGATGGTAGAAAGCATGTACTGCATTTCGGATTATTTCAGTGGTAATGAGAGCTGATTCATCTATCATCCTTTGCTGTAATTCATCTAAATTTTGGGGTTTCGTTTTGCATACCCGATCTTTTAGGTAACCCCAATAAAAATAATCGAGAGGTGTCAAATCAGGTGATCTAGCTGGCCATTCAATTGTGTCTCTTCGCCCTATCCACCAATTAACAAATACTTCGTCTAAGTAATCACGAACGTCTAGTCCATAGTGAGATGCTGCACCGTTCTGCTGAAACCATGTGTTCTGAAAGTTGTCTCCAGCTATTTCTGTAATTGCAGGAACTATTTGATTTCGTAGCATAGCTTTGTACTTTTCAGCATTTAAGTTACCGTCAATAAAAAACTGTCCTATAATTCTATTGTTAAGTAGTCCGGCCCAAACATTTAATTTTTGCAGATACTGTGATTTTTCTTCTCGTTTCCAGTGAGAATTTTCATCTACCCAATATCTGCAATTATGTCTACTTAAGGTTCTGTCAAGTTGAAAGGTTGCCTCATCTGAAAAGGCTATGTTTGATGAAAAGATAGGATATTCAACTCTATGCGTGCCATCATGTCTCCACAAAATTCAACGTTACGATCGAAATCGTCTTCATTCAAATCGTGAACCAGTGTTACTTTCAATGGATGGAATTTCGCTCTTTTTAGTACGTTGTGTATAAACATTAATATCCTTTGAAAATTTCAAATAAGAAATTGAAGGCTTTTTCAAGATGAATATAATGAGTTTAGTTTTGATCAAAATTACGCTGACCATTATAAATCGCAGACGACCAAACATAACCTAAAAATCGAAAAAATGCGCATGCACGAATAAGTTTTTGAAAATAATCCCTACCATATTTTTAGACTAAAAATATTATTTGCTAAAAGTACACTAAATAACAAAAAAATCGTATATATAAATATTATTGAGATGGAAGCACTGTGGAATTTTTTTTAAATGGCTCGATTCAGCAATTATGAACATTCAAAAAATTCTAGCGGGCGCAACAGTGTAGAGAAGGGACCACAATTTTTGGGGACTTCTTTCAATATGTATTTATATATAAAAAATTCGCGAGAATTTTCCTGAACCAGGTGTGCATCGATTTTTAAAAAATTAATGGAACTGCTTCATAATATGGTCAGTAACAAATAAATTACCATTTAAATATATTACAGTTGCTTACAAAAGATAACATAACATTTAAGCAGCTTAACATTTAACAGTTCCATGGATTTAACAGTTCCCAAAGTAACAGTTACACAAATTTTACTATATTTGAGAAACATTCTTATATGTAACAGTCTTGCATAACACAGTTAACAGTTCTCAATAAACAGTCAATTGTGATAAATATTTATATTTTTTTTTCGGAGAAGTATGGTATTCCAGGGTTTTGACGGTCACTTAATGTGTTGCTAATGATAGTTTTCCATGACCAAGTTGACATATGTCAATAAACCGCCAAATATGATGAATATTTATATTTTTCAGGGTAAAGTATGATATTCTAGGGTCTGAACAGTCGCTGAATGCAATACTGATGACTGCTTTGCATAACAAAGTTGACAGTTGTTAATAAACTTTCAATTATGGTAAATACTTATATGTTTTAAGGAAATGTATGGTATTACAGGATTTTGACTGTCATTTAATGCGATGCTGAATACAGTTTTGTATAACAGAATTGACAGTTGTCAATAAACTGTTAACTACGATTAATATTTATATTTTTAAGAAAAGTTATGATATTATATATTTTAGAGTTTTGACAGTGGTTAAATGCGGAGCTGATAACAGTTTTGTATAATCAAATAGACACTTGTCAATAAACTGTCCGTTATGAAAAATATTTATATCTTTTAAGGAATAGTAAGGTATTCCAGGGATTTGACAGTCGCTTAATGCGATGCTGATGATATTTTTGTATAACCAAGCTGACCCTTGTCAATAAACTATCAATTATGATAGATATTTATATTTTGTAAGAAAAAGTATGCTAATCCAGGGTTTTGACAGTCGCTGAATACGATGCTGACAACTATTTTGTATAACCAAACTGACAGTTGTCAATAAACTGTCAATTATGGTAAATATTTATATTTTTTAAGGCAAAGTATGGTATTCTCGGATTTTGACAGTCGCTAAATGCGATGCTGATGATGGTTCTGCCTAACCAAGTTGACAGTTGTTAACAACTTAAGTAGTGAAAATGTTAAAAAACCGAGGCAAAACTATCAACGTGCCCGAACCTTGAGCTACTCTGGCCTCCTGCAATTTGGGATAACATGATCTCTCTAAGAAATATATTCAGACATGAATCTGACACACGCATTCTGGGCTCTCTGGAGCTTACTGTCGTATCCCTTAGTAACATCATGGTACTCAAGGCAAGCGTAGTCGAAAGAAGAAAATATGAGAGATTGAACGTGAGATTTGAGGACAGTGAAAGAGAGTGCATGCTTATGGAGTATGAATTGATGTAATGTACCGAATACATGCTGACAAATGAGACAGACTTGTTTCTCTGAGCTGAGATGACGCATAATCTAGACACCAAGATTCTTGGCTTCTGACATGAAAGGGATAGGAGAGCCAATCACAATGTCGCATGGCAAATCATTCAAATCAATAGTTGCTAAGTTCAGTGGGCTACCAAGAAGCATTGCTTTAGGTTTCGCGATGTTAAGGGTAAGACCATTGACAGTTGTCCAGTTATATATGGCTGTAGCATCAGCTGAGATCTTGGCTGTGGTGCCAGCGAGAGCATGGCGATAGCAGATCCTATAGATTTGAGTATCTTCAGCGTAGATCACCTGTCTGGTAAAGCGAAGCAGGGCGATCATCGATAAAGATGGCAAATAGCAGAGGGCCAAGCACTGATCCTTGGGGTACACCTCCATCGATAATAGCTTGACACCTGTCAGCGAGATAGGGTATGAACTAGTTTATAGAATAAGCAGCTATTTTAAACATGCGGAGTTTGTGAATGAGGATATAATGAGGTATGCAATCAAATGCTTTTGAAAAATCAAAGAGGACAAGCACAGTGAATTTTGCGTCATCCATGTCTAACCTAATGTCCTCTATTACCCCAAGCAAGGCTGCGGGGTATTCCAGTGCTATTTCCAGACCGACAACCGGCTTGTCTTAGGTGAATGAGCTTGTAGTTATCAAGATAACGTCACTTGGAGTTACTTCCGAAAAAGAGAATGAACGACCATTATACATAGTTGATGAGAATTAAGGAAGTTGAAGGGGAAGTACGTATAAGATGGATTGAAAATAGCGGCAAAATGATTATTAATTTGGTTGGTTGAGAAACGGGAGAAGGGGGATACTTTGGGAGAGGAGACAACGCCTAGCCTGTCGATAGATTTGCAGAGATCATTAGCCCGTTGCGATTTAGCAATTTCGTTGTTGAAATACGCAATCTTCGACCTACGTACATG
Source organism: Gastracanthus pulcherrimus (assembly GCA_949152435.1). Taxonomy (NCBI): domain Eukaryota; kingdom Metazoa; phylum Arthropoda; class Insecta; order Hymenoptera; family Pteromalidae; genus Gastracanthus; species Gastracanthus pulcherrimus. The sequence goes on along the minus strand of OX424576.1, from coordinate 97,794,145 downwards.
GCTAAGAATCATCGTCACGAGCTTTCTTGTACGCTGGATTATTTTGTTTATATCACGTTGTTTCATTAGGGACCGAATATCGACATTGACCCATGGTTTTCTCTTACTGTAGTGGACTGCGGTACGTAGTGGTGCATGTTTATTAAGAGAGCTCATGATAACCGTATTGAGATGCTCAACCATACTGTTGAAATCAGCATTAAACGAAAATGCAAGGAGATTCTGCTGAAGATCACGGAGATATTGGACCTGGTCAAAGTTGCGAAAGTGGCACCTAACGACCTTGCGCGGCTTAGGTGGAGGGCAGCGAAAGTGACAACTCATGACTTTCCGGTCGAGACCAATGGTAAAGGATGAGTCTGATTTGGTGTAATTAGTTACAGCCAGAAAAGAGTGGACTATAAATAGGTCCAACCATGTACGTGACATAAGTCGAAAGTCATTGAGAGCATGGTGAGTCAGACCTGACGGAAGTAGGTGGAGAGATAAGCCATTTATGGCAGAGCGGATAAATCATGATTTCTGCAGCATGTTGTCGCATCAATTCTGCAGCATGTTGCAACTGAAGTCTCCCGTAATTACGACCGATGAAGTCCGATGGCAACACCGTTTTCGGCGGGCGATAAACTAGAAGTAACGTATCATTTTTACAGGAGACCTCGACTATCACATATTCAGTGGGCTGGTTACTTAGTGAAGATGTAGATGTATCTAGATTTTTATAATTAAGTGAGTTCTGAATATAAACAGTCACACCCTCATCTGCACGATCCATACGATCAGAGCGTAACAAATTAAAATTATCAAGTGCGAACGATGAGTCCTTATCGTGGTCAGTGAGTTTTGATTCGATAACAGCGAATATGTGTTTTCTTTGGTATAAAAAAGCTTCTATTTGGTCAAAATGTGTGGTGAGCCCATTTACGCTAGCATGGGATATAGATATAGTATCTACAGAATGATTTCTACTATTGTTGTGTTCATATAAGATGCAAATAGAGGCAGAAGAGTATTGCATTCACACTGACTCATCCGAGGTGATAGTATGGTTCGTTGCCGAAGCCAAAAAAGTGGAAAGTCCAGAACTACCGGGAATGCTAGACGAATAGGCAGCAGTATGTACAGAGTTGTTGATCGGGTGCCCAATGGTACTGGTAACAGGTAAGGGCTCGAGATTATCTAAATCCCTGTCATTGTAAATAGGAATGCCAAGTATTTCATTACCCTTTCGAATGTATACGATCATATTTTTGGCAACCGGGTTTTAATATTGAAGTTCTGATGACTTGATTCACGCTGTAAGTAGAAAATTTAAAACTTCTTTAGGATATAATGGTCGTACTGATATCCCTGAAGTAGAATCATTGCTAAAAACGGAGTTAGAGGTAAATGCAGTACAGTTTATGCGTGCTGATACGACAAAGTCACGTATTTGAGTTAACTTTAGTAGGACAACAACACTCTGTTTGTCACGCCTGCGATTTGATTCCGATTGGAGTTGAGGTTGCGAGGGGTGAACGGTCATAGTTGATGCATTGTTCTTATCAGTGCTTTTGACCCCCTCTACTGCTCTTGGGACAGGATTTGTACGAGGAAATACATCTGCAGAGAGCACATCGACATCATGTGGATACATGCCCTAGTCCAAGAGCGTTCAGAACCTGGCGTGAAATTTTACACGAAGGATATACGATGTTCAGAGGAATGCCCGAGATGATGAGCTCGACAGAATCAAGTGCCGAAGTATTAATAGAGTTACTAACCAAAGTTCGAGAAGCACCGTCATGCAGGAGCGTGTCGAGCTTGTGGTCTAAGGTGGAGTACCGATTTTGAAGATCTCTGACTGGCCTCCTTGCTAATTGAGACGTTAGTTGACCTTAGATAAGTCATTTCCTCGTGATTCAGGGGCTCTTACAGGCGCCGTTTGTGACTGAACAAAATTGAGAATTAGTTGTTCTTGGAGATTTTTTAACTCTGTAAACTGCTTCTCTTTTCGAGTACGAAAAGCAGCAAACTCTTCTAACATTTTGGGTGATATTTGCGACCAAATAGGACTGGCTGTGTTGAGTTCCTGCAACTGAGCATCGGTCCCCAATAAGGAAATAGTCGTAGGTGGTGCAGCGTCAAGTGAAGCTGGGTTATGCAATGGAAATTGCGGTGTTCCGCCAGTTGGAGGTGGTGGCAAAACCTTGCATGATGGAAGAGTATGTACTCAAGGGCGCGAGAGATGTAAGGGGGGGGGGAGTTATTAGAGTTGTTAAACACAGGTATACCCGGGAAGTGGTTAGCCGGCGAATTGTTAGACATATTATTTGGTATTGAGAAACGAATTTGCTGTTGAGACTTGGTGGATTTAGACCGAGGGAATGCTTGAATACAGCACTGACGCACCCCCCGAACTTTAATTTATTGTCGAGCATACCCTGTATGAAATACAGCGTTAGAAATGTTGCAGAGAACTATTTCACGTAGAGCACTGACGCACCCCCCGAACTTTAATTTATTCTCGAGCATACCCTGTATGAAATACAGCGTTAGAAATGTTGCAGAGAACTATTTCACGTAGAGCATTACCTAAACACCTTTAGCAAAGAGACATGAGTTAGCTGAACAAGAATTCATAAAGAAAAGTTGAATATATTAGTATATCAAGGCCTCAGCGGAAGAACCTTCTATCTTGGACTGCGCATGAAGAACCACCTATCTCGGTACCTAGCTTATATCTAATATTTTATTAAATATAACTACAAAATAGATTTTTATTTACAAATATATTGCAAGGTATCATCATATATCATCTGTATAATATTATTATAATATTATTATAAAATATTATACGTATAATATATGAGGAGCACCTTCGCGCGAGCCCAGATAGGATGTTTTTCGTTCCGGCGAGTTAAGAGGTTCTTTGCGCGAGCCGAGATGGAAGCTTCTTCACGCGCCGACCGAGATACACTAAACCAACCTTATATTACTATACAAAGATTACATAAACATTAACAATGTCAATACCAAATAAATTAAGACTTTGACGCAAGAATACACTATGAAACATATAGATGCACTAGTCATACGCAAGAATAAAACTAAATTACAACGAAAATACCCTAAAGCTATCCAAATTTACGAAAAGAATAGAAGATGCTATAAGTTTCACTAGAAAAAAATGCATACGAGCAATGAACACAACATATGACACACCTCAGCACATGGAGTATTAAATAGAGTAAGATGTGTTGTTCGTACCGTTTTCTCTTGCAGCGACCCTACTATATTTCATATTTTTGCGCGCACTATGTTTTTCTCTCGCGCAAGATTTGAAGCGCTCGCTCGCATGATTTCTTAAGAGAAAGGACACAGGTGCGCGCTTTCTCCCACTGTCTTTCTTCCTGATTTAGACGAAGCGAGATCAAAACTAATTGTTCTTGCTGGTCTCGCTCTCTTCCGGTCAGACCGCGACTACGGTCACCTCGGAGCCTTCACGCCCAACGCGACGCCTGTTCTAAGGTTTTCTAAAATTAGTGTAAAAATCCTATTTACTTTACCTCAGACTCCGCATCCCTTCACCCACCGCACATGTTACGGGTTATCGCTTTAAGTGCCCTATATAGCTCCACTTTCGCTCAACGCTATAACAGTGCTCAATTTAAGCAAATTCAACGATATTTTTATCCTTGCGTTTTGGCCGACTAACGCGCGAACATTTGAAGCAGGCATATTAAGGTTGGAAATAGCGGAGAAACAGCATTATATACAGCAACGTAGAATGTATTGTTGGTAGAGCATAATTGGTCTGTAAAGTACAAAATGATGCAATAGAAACACCACACGAATGGAAAATTAAAACTCCGAATACTATTGGAAAACCGCCTTAATAATAACTAAATAAACAAGTTAAGAGAATAGGCATATGTTGATTGTTTAGTACAAAATCTGTAGTTAAAAGATAATCATACAGTGCAGATTTATTGACTACCGGGCTCAGTGTGCAAATTTGTGTATACAGTGGTATAAAATTCGGGCAGTCAGACATTGGTAACACAGATACCTCTATTCACATGCGTATTAAGTGGTATAAATCGGAAATAGTAGGACGTAAATAACACAGCCCCACAAAAAAAAATTGTAAGTCCCAAAAACTTGACCACGATATTTATATGTTTTTGGGATCGCTGAATCCGAATCCAGGGTTAGTTTAACCCCATCAGATCTTTCTCAAGGTCAGTTGAAGGTCAAATTATCGAAATACATGAAAAATACACTAAAACCATGGTATCTTGGGGTTTTTGGGGTCGCTGAATCCGAATCCAGGGTCAGTATAGTCCCATAAGGTTATATTTATGGTCAGTTCAAGGTTAGTTCAAGGTCATGGACGTAAAGAGAGTGAAAAAATTAGTTATAAACTGAAACAATGCAAAAGGTAATGTAAACCATAAAGCAAAGAACAATGTATATGCAAGTACAATCGTATCCTTTAAAACTATATCATAGTTTGCTGCTCCTTCATTTACTTTAAATTTGTTAGAAGTATATGCAATTCAATAAAATACCCGTAAAAATATTCAGCCCATTACTCTTTTTTATGGTAACGAACTATTTTATTGTCAAATGATCTACGAAGTGGATTACGCTTCCGCTTCTCCGATGTTGATGGTAGATCTCTTTTTAACGACCAACAGTAATCTGCTAACATATTTACGTCCCATCTTCCTTGGTACCTGCGCTCCATTTCTTTGATATCTTGGTGAAATCTCTCTCCCTGCTCTTCGCTGCAATCACCTAGGTTTTCTGGAAATTCATTAACATGCGAATATAAAAAGTGTAATTTTAGATTCATTAGGCAGCCTTGATTTTTGTAACTATTTACTAAATTTAAAACTATTTGTTGGTAATTTGGGCTCTTATGATTTCCAAGAAAGTTTTTAATTACGTCCTTGAAACATAACCATACTTCTCTCTCTGTATGATTCATTTTCGTAACAAAAATTTCATCATTTATCATCTTACGAATCTGAGGGCCATCGAAAATTCCTTCATTTACTTTAGCATCACTTAATTTGGGAAACTGATTTCGCAGATACTTAAAGCAGCTACCATCTTTGTCTAAAGCTTTTACCCATTGTTTCATAAGTCCCAATTTAATGTGCAGAGGTGGTATAAGAATTTTTGATGGATCAACAAGTGGCTTATCTTTTATATTCTTAGAACCCGGTTCGAACTTTTGTCTAAGGGGCCAGACACTCTTTATGTAATGATTCTTTCTATCCCTACTATCCCATTCACATAAATAGCAAGGATATTTTGTGAATCCCGATTGTTGCCCCAGAAGTATTGTTATGATTTTAAGATCCCCACATATTTGCCATTTATGATCATTGTATTTTATTCGGTCTAATATTACTTTCATGTTACAGTACTCTTCATTCAGTATTACCGAATATCCTATGGGAATGGCTGCATAAACATTTGTATTGTGTAACAGAAAGGCTTTTAAACTTCTCGTTGACGAATCGATGAACAATCTCCACTCGTTAGGGTTGTAACATCCATGTTTAAAGCAATTCATCAACCCAACTATATCTTTGCAGTAAACTAAGGAAAACTCTTTATCTTTAGCGAAATAATCACGATATTTCTTATCTCTGTTTCGGTAGTAAGAAACTTTAATTTTTCCATCTTCATTAGTATTTTCTTTTAGCCATGAAGCCAAGTACTCCGCCCCATCCTTTGGTAGGCCCAAATCGCGTATGAGATCATTCACTTTTTCCTGTGTAAGTGGACCTTTCTCCTTCTTAGTATTATAGGGGATGTATTCTTCGTCACTTGTATCACTTGTACTAGCAACGTCATAGTCTTCATCAGGCGCTATTTCTTCTTCCGCAATAATATATCCTTCCTCCATTTCTTCTTCTAAGATTTCATCTTCATCATGTCTTCCTAAATTTTCCTCAAGATCCATACTTCCACTTGCGTACATACCCAGTGGATCTTCTCTTTTCTCAATTGACGATTCATATATAGGTTTCGTGACACTTTCAACGTTAGCGTAATTAATTTGTGACTTGTTTTTACTATTAACTCCATGAAAATTCGTATTACAAAAATAACATCTTCTTTTCTTAAAGGTTCCTTCCATATCGTAGGCACTTTCATTTTTACTTCAGTTTTACCATTTTTGTCTTTCTGTAGCATTTTCCTACATATTGCGCATATTATTTTAGGAACCCAATCAAATTCATCAATTTTCATGTCTAAATCAAACATGTTCTTGTACTGCTCTTTAATAGTGCTATTGGACGAAAATCTGATAGAGAAGATGGCACTGAAACCTTTTTGAGAGCCACCAAGTGAGCATCTCTCCAAGCCTCTGGGAAGCCACCTCCAGACAGAGAGGAGTTGAAGACCCTCGCTATATGATAACTTATATACGGGAGAGCCTTGGCTACGACGCTTTGGGGAATACCGTCCTCACCCATAGCCTGCGACGAGAAGTGAGCAACAGCCAGGACTACGTCCGTCACTGTAACGTCTTTGAAAACAACCCCGTCATCGCTGGTCGAGTCCAGGATGCTACTCAGATCAACGTCACCTTCACTCTGGGAGATGGATACCCCCGAAAAGTGCGAGTTCAGCTCACCCGGTGAGAAGCCATGAAACCCCCCTCCCCGTGCCCTTGGCAGGAGCCCCAAGCCATTTAGTTCTTTCCAAATATCCTTCTTATTTTCTAGGGCTTCAAAAATTTTATTCTGCATGTAAGTCTCCCGTGCGGTTTTCATGCGTTGTTTTGCTTCGGCTGCGAGAGATTGGTACTCCTGCCAGATATTACCGTTTTTTGTGCGTTTAAGTCGTCTGCGTACAGCGTCACGTTTTTTTATTATGTGAGCCAGATCAGCGTCAACTCATGGAGGATTTGCCTTATTTTTTGGTGTAAATTGCTTCAGTGGGGCAAGCTCATCTATTGCCCCCATGAGATTGGCGCTGAGCTGTCCCAATAAATTGTCCATGTCATTGTTGTCCAAGCAATCAAACGCCGCCCAGTCACAGTTACTAAGGTAAGATAAAAGATCTTCCTGTTTTATTGTTTTAAAATCTCTATAACTAAATGAGTCGGTGATGGGGCTATTGTTTAATTTAAAATCTATCTCAACATCTATAAGTGTATGATTACTGGCAAAGGGCGCCGCCTAATTACTGGCATTCAGCACCACCTTGTTGTCATCTGTCATAATGACATCAATCCATGTGTGAGACCCCTCGAGGTGATGAATCGATCCATGCTCTATTATTTTTAGATTTAAATCATCGGCTAATCGCCTAACGAATTTTGCATCAGCCGACGTCTTCAACTGGTTTGCATTCAGATCACCGATCAAAATTTTGTGACTGTAGTCCTGCGTGTATGTTGCTAGTTTGCCAATTACATCAGAGTTTTGTAGGAATGGTACATGCGGTGGCCTATAAATTAAAGCAACGAATACGGGGGGAAAGACGCCCTGTTGCACACTACACATAATATATTCAGGAATATTGGGTGTACCATCCTGTGTGGTACGTGAGCGGCTTAGTATGGTAGCCTTAAAAGAATTATGTATATACAGAACTAACCAACCCCCAAATTTATTCCTATCTAATCATAAAATTGAATACCCCTTGATTCAAATGCGATTGTTGTCGACGTTGGGAGCAAGGTTCATCTCAGCAATTCCAAAAAGGTGGTAGGGGGGACCAGGTAGAAGGTGTTGACGGAGTGTATCAATGTGACAATCTAGAGAGGCCACATTGATAAATCCTGCTCTCAGTCCCTTACAGTGCACCCCCCAGCAGTGTCCACTGATAGTCATTCATTTGCGACAGCCTCCTTTTGATTGCTTGCTTGAATGACAGATGTATCTTTTCCAATTATAGTTACGTTTCCTGTTATTTGGTTTGTATTTGTTGCAATTCGTGAAGTTTCGTACGATGCTAAAATTGCTTGGAGGTCTGCCGCTGTTAAAAATTTGTGGGAGACATCGCCATCACGCATCTTGACCAGGAAACGGCCCCCTCTATGCCAAACATATTTAAATTTGAGCCTTATCGCAAGGGCTTTAAGGCTTCTAAATTTATTAAATACTTCCCTTGATAAATGTTCATTTATACAAATTTTGCTATCTATTATTGCATCACTAGTCTCCTGGTCAAGTGCCGCGATGTCAACGTCTTTAGTGTGAAAGCCTGTTATAAATTTTTTTTCTCGCATAATGTTATCTTCTAACACACTGCTGGAGAGGTCACGCAGCTGTCACAATGAGGTCGTTAAATAAAATGAGAAGTGAAGCAAATAAAGAAAGGAAGTGTGAAAGAAAATAATTAAAGAAAAGAAACTTACTTTTGGACATTGGCGGGCTTTTGATGCAGGGTAAATAATGGTGCATCCTTGTAAGCGGAATATAGCATGCTGGTGGCGGCCGTGAACCAGACCCGCCGTCTGGTCTTGAGAGGTGTATCACTGTTAGACATAGTCAACACTATCATACGACTTTAAAAGAAAATAGAAAACGAATTCACCAACGCGTACGCTACAATTTCTCTGATTTCAGTATGACTGCTCCCACAAAGGGCAGGGAGAGTGATCTTGGAGGAAGCTGACGCCGCACGCCGATAATACGTTGATAAGCAGCGTTTGTTGCCTGATCCGCTTGCATATTAACATGACACGAGTTCTTCGCGAAAATAAAAAGAAGGGCAAAATAAACCTGACTCTGCGTCTCCCGCGTGCCACGCAGTTCTCCTTCCTAGAGAAAAACTATAATCACAGACAAACAAATTTGAAACATGCTTGTACAGGCCGGATACTTCTCATCCTTTCTAGGGGCTTCATTAAAAAAAATAATAACACGAAATTCTATTAGACACATTGTGGTTCAAATTATTTAAATATAATGAATAACCGGCAATTAGGAACCTAACGGTACACACTCTCTCCCCTCTTAAACTCACACTTACACACATATATATATATATATATATATATATATATATATATATATATCCACCTCCTTATATAACTTTTATTCAAACTTGAAGAATGTGATTCTGGAATGCAATATTAAATATTCGTCAATTCTTTTAGCATTTCTATTGAAATAAATATGTTTATACGTAAAATTTCAAATACAGCTCAAATATTGAGATTTCCAACAAAATTTCTCAAAATTTTGAATAATATAATTCTACTATTTTATACTATTAAAATAAAAATGTTAATATGTGAAATTTTTAAAACAGCTAAAATTTTAAAATATCCAACAAAACTTTCAGTATTTTTAAATAACACGATTCTATTTTAAACTATTTAAATAAACAAGTTTACATGTAAAATATTAATTACAGCACAAGTGTCAAATATGTAATAAATTCTCTCAGTGTTTTCAAGCAGTACGGATCTAAAATTTTCAAATTGTTAGAATCAATAAACAACCTTTCAAATGTCAAATATTACAATATTTAAGTGCAAATGCAAAGACATTTAGTACATTGTTTTAGCATTTTAAACAATGCAAGCAGAAAAATATCAAACTAGTAAAATCAGTAACTAACTTTCAATTTCAAATATTACAAATTTCAAAGTATAAGTATAAAAATATCAATACCTTCTTTTAATTCAAACTGTGCTAGTCCAAAATATCAAACTGTCAAATTAGTAAATATCTTTCAAATTTCAAATGCTACAATTTTTAAAGTGTAAATACTAAAATGTCTAACATACTCTTCTAATACTTTCAAAATACAATCCTTCTTAATTTTCAAATTGTTAAAATCAACAAATATACGTATAATTTCAAATGCGTCAATTTTAAAATTTCAAACATTAAAATATCCAGTAAACTCTTAATATTTTCAATAATACAATTCTAAAATTAACTCTCGAATTTTAACTGTTATAGTAGACAAATATGTTTAAGTTCTGCAAGAAATAACATACTATGCACTCTTTAAACATTGTCAAATAGTACTTCTGGACTCTTAATATCCACTAAACTTAACTAATTCCCCTCGAATTTCGAACATTGATCGGTTCCTATTACATATGGAATAAGGCGACCTTACAATTATTTACCTTTTCCATCATAAATTGTTTCATAATCAACGAAGCAGGCATCATAGGATTTTTCCTGCCTGGAGTCATATATGTTACACTCACACAACAGCCTCTGGATGGACGTTCAATCGGGTAGGCAAAGCAATCTAGCTCAGTGCGATAAGGTGTCGCCAAGCGTCCGGTGTCTCTGGTGTTAGAGAGGAGGTAGTAGCGCTCGGCAGCATCGGCCGTGGCGAAAGCAACTTAGTACCCAAGCGATGACGTGATGCATTAGGCCTGATTCACACTGGCATAAACGCTATATTAATTTTAAAAGATTATTTTGTACATTAGGGCAATTGTGAAATGAGGTCCACTTAAACAAGTTATAAACTAAAGTAGGATTATTGATCGGCATTTTCGACATTTTTGTTGCAGGTTTTCGAGGCAGGCCCAATCAGAGCCGGCATTGTTTGTCGAAAAATTAGCCGACAATCCGGGTTTAATTTCCGGAAAAAGTAGCCTTGCTGGTTATATCCAGTACGGACTGGAAAATAATACAAAAAGTAGATTTAGCACCGTATTTTCTAACTAGCGAAAAATTAACTAATGTGTGGAAGAACGTATCCGACCACTGCGCAAGTATATTGAAAGGGTGCCTGCATAAAGAAGCTTTAGATAATGCGTTCGATCATATTCAGGACGTGCTGAAGCAAACGGAAAGAATTGTAGATCTAATTTCGGAGCAAAGGACAATAGGTGAAACGCGGGCGTGAAGGTCGATACTCCCGGTATTAGGCAGAATAATCCGTTTTCTTTTCGACACACTCGACGAGAGTGCTGAGATTGAATTAAAAAATTTGATAAATAGCGTGTAAAATACACCCGGCAAGCAGCTAAATTATTAGCTAATTTAACAGAACTAACGAGAACACAATTGGACATTACCGACAGTAAAATTTCAAATTTAGAAACTCTTATGAAGAACATTTCAGAGTCGCAAGACTATAATAGGCAGCTAATCATGTTAAGTTCAGCTGTTGAACTGCTGAACGAAGGCATCCTACAGAATAATCTAGAGACGGAAATAGTCACCGATGCAATATTATTCGCCTCGCAAGGCATCATATATCCATGCTTTACGCCGTATTTAATAAAATACTCGGCTATGCTTGTCAAGAAAACAGTAATTGATGCACGATTCCCGGAAATGGACAAACCCAATTTGATTTTAAAAATTATTAAAATTTCTGATATTTCCATATTGTTTTCGAATTGTCAGTTGATATATCACTTGTCCATACCCTTGTTTGACTTTCAGAACTTTATTTTGCATAAAGCACCTACAATTCTAATTAGGCAGAAAACAATAAATAATACCAATACCTTTGCATACATTTGGCCCGACTCGCATTATTTCGCGATAAGCATCGACGATAGGACATACATGACTTTGTCGAGTGAAAAATTAAATAATTGCAAAATTCTTGACAATCTGTATGTATGTAAAGATACAGAACCTGTTCACGAAATTAGAGAAAGTACTACTTGCGAAATTAAATTTTCAATTAATTACAAATCGATAAATATAGCCGATTGCAATATAAAAATCACACAGTTGAACGATACCTATTGGATGAGATTACACGAAACTAATACGTGGATCTTTTCGACTTCTGATTTAGAGACTATTTTGTACAGTGCTACAGAGCGGTACAATACACGTTCTAGATAAACGGTACAGGAATATTAAGATTAAACCCGGGATGCACAGTACATACTAACAATGCGAGGATTTCGGCTTCACGAGAGTTCACAGCGCTATCCTCGGAGATAGCGTTTGCGAAAATAAATTTGGATGTGCGCGCAATATTCGCTAATTTTTCTAATATCCAAAATGTCTCATACTTCTTGAAAAAAATAATTAACGAGGATGTCGAATGAAAGGTAAAACACCTGCACGGCGTTCACATTGAGGCGCTTAAATCCGGAACTAATTAACTAATTTTAAGGAAATCTTACAAAAGGCGAAGGCCCTGGCCGAATATAGGTCACTGGGTTACAGAGTCAGCTCAGTGCACGATACAGCCATCACCTTCTCGTATTCAACGATAGGGTTTATGGCAGTCTCATTGGTGATATGTGTATGCATCTTTCCTGAGTGGTCCAGATATTTCACCCGGTACTACAGCACCGGCGGAACCAAGCGCCGTTCGCATGCAGACATTCGAGGTGGTGAGGCTGCATCCGGCCGAATGATCCACAGGTACGCCGAGGCTGCAGTACCTTTCAACGGAGAATTTGGGCTTCGCAACGAGAACCGTGCGACCAATAACGGGCGAGATGTAGCCCAGAACTGCGCTGTTTCCAAACTTCGTAATTGCTGTGAGGCTGCGAGGAGAGACCAAGAGTCTTCTCCCCCCTCCCCCCAGCGAGGCGACCGGCGAAACTGTAACGAGGCTGCGAGGAGAGGTTTCAAGGGCATCCCCGCCCTCAACCAGGTGTCCATTGCAACAACAACTTATCACCGCATATAGAGAAGAAGAGACGAAAAATTCATGTGCATATAGTGCAAACGTTAAAGTGACTTTTACAGAGACATTTATTTTGTTACAATATTAAAAAAAACCATTCATTTCTTATTTTAATCGCTTAAGATCAAATCTAATTGATTATTTAGTACCAATCTTCAATTTCATGTATTCTAGATTAATAATGCATTCTAGAAATATTTTGATAGATAAGCTACACCTATCATACATATGTTAATAGTAATCTCTACATTGTATTACATAACTAGTTTATAATTTTAATCTCATAATCAATTAAAATGTCTCACCTCATATGTGAGCAATAATTTTAAATAAATATTTATGTTGTATTACTTAGTTATTTTTGAATTTTAATCTTATAATCAATGGAAACATCTCACCTCAAGTGTGAGCAACATTCTTATGAAATATCTACGTTGCAAGTTTAGAAGGAAGAGAGAGACACACATTTATCTGTATACACTTAAGAAGACAGCCAAATAACAGTACACGCACAACACCCGCAGTGCTGATTAAATTTAATTTTTGTTCTAACAAATATTTTTAACATAGCTGTCAATTTAATAATGTAACAGTAAATTCAATTTTAAGTTTTACCTTAAAATTTCAACTTTCAAGTAGCATATATTTCATGTGAATTTATATGAGCATCGTACAACAGACGCATTTTCAATCGGAATTTCATTTTTTTTCTTCCTAACGAATATTTTCTAACTTTTAAAATTAATAAAATAATATTGGATTCAATTTAAAATTTTTACATTAGAATTTCAATTTTCAAATTACATATGTTTTCATATGAGTCCATATGAGTATTTTAGACACATGTATTTTGCGTCACCGTGGCGTCGACGTGTGATCTACAAACGTTTCACGGATGTAGCCTAACGTCCGTGCTCGCTGACTCAGGTATCCTGATAGGCCAGGAGAATTAAGCCCGAAACCTAGCAAATATGACTGTAACGTACAGGAAATTAGTTATTAGTGGAATTCGCTCACAAATAATATATATAATGAAAATAAAATGTTCCTCCGGCTTAAAAAGGTGTGCTAGCTTCAGGAAAAATCGAGAAGTGAAAAAATACGCAAAAATCGCACTTATTTTTGCATATTTTCCTATATAACTTTGTAAATATGCAATTTAGGGAAAAAAATAATACTAATAAATTTGTTTGTTATAAAATTCTATACACGATAGAAGTGGATTAAAATGCGTACATATTAAAATTTCATTGCAAAATAGTCATCAAAGTCGAAAAAAATAGGTAAAAAGCAAGGTAATTTTCAAGCGTTCGTCTCACAGGTAAGAAATTATCCAATTCTACTGTCATTGCGGATTTTAGTACTTTAAAATAGTACAAAATGAAATCCCGAAACCCGATCCAAATCGGTCTGATAGTTTTAACATGAGACATTTGTTAAGTAATTATCGTGTAAAATATCATAATTTGTTTGCGTCAATTCTAGGGTTAAAGTTTGGCACTCTGATTAGCGATAATTTTTTTACACATACTTGTACCTCTTAACTATCACGTAGAATCGTTATAATACCAATTTTCTTTTTTCAACGACTTCTGGAGCGATTTTAACAGTTGGTAATATTTTGACTTTATAAATAAATTATTTTTCGAAGCGGTATTTCCCGTCGAAAAATATAATGAAAGCACCTAAAAAAGTACTCGGAAAGACGCTTAATTTGAAAGCAAAAACGTTGAAATCGAACATATAAGTTCTGAGATATCAACTGCCAAAGACGGTAAGCGTTAGCTGCAAAACTATGTACAACGTAACAATAAAAAAATTGATTTTGGTAGGTTTTTTCAAGAACTTTTCGAAGACGTTTTTATAAATATTATCGCACGGGTGCTTTTTGTAGGAAAATTCAATGAATATCACCAAGCCGACCATCTGAGCGGCAAAACAGGAGGGGAGGAGATGAACTGCGGAACTTGAAATCGCGCGTTCAAAACGAGCGAGCGCGCTTCAGCTAGCAATATCTCGGCTTCTATGGTATTAATTTTGATGATTCTTTTTTAAATGGATATACCGAATCGAGAGGAGCTTAATTTTCCGGGTCTCGTTGATTAATTATGGATCCCTACCAATCTTTTGCAAGTACTCGTAATTTGACGTTTTTATATGTTGCTAATAATTTATGCTAATAATAATTTCCATACTAGGTACCTAGTGTTCACTACAAATATGTATTAGTTTAAATAATTACGTAGTAAGATTGTTATAAATAAACAAAACTTATATTTCATCCTTGATATATTAGATTATATGGGTATAAGGCTATATATGGGTATGGCTACAAATATGTATTAGTTTAAATAATTACGTAGTAGCAGGCTTTTATTATCGTTACCGTTATTCGAACGCAGATTATCTTTGCCGCCCGAATAAGCCACGCCGTCGCGTCGCCCGTAGGTATAATAAAGTAATTAAGTATTCTAAGGAATCATGTAGTTCTAAGAAATGTCTGTACACTGACGCCAGTTATGTCATTCTTTCTTGACCGGGGACGTCGCCATATTCCTTCCTGTCTAGACTGCACATTGCCAGCAGTCAGAATGAACTTGAAGAACTCCACCCCTTATTTTGACTAGCATAATGTGAACCCTTACGGAACCTTTGTAGAGTACCGCAGGTATACGGCTTGGATACAAAAAGGGTCCACAGGTAGGAAAGATAGTCAGTCTCGAGACTCCAGATAGAGGCATAAAAACTTTTTTTTACATTGAAAATAAGCAAATGAAAATATGCATGCGCGCAAGTACGATTTGATTAACAGTGCTGTCTATTGACATTAATAATTATATAATATAATAAATATAATATGAAATAACTTATTTGAATTGCAGGTTGCGATGGCTGGAGAGGGCGAACCCTGCATTATTTGTAACAAAGTTTTGAGCAGTGGCGACATACGGGCAATCCAACAAGAAGGTATCAAACGATGTATACAAGCAAGTCTCAGGAGACAGGATAATAAGCATTTGCAATTTAGAAAATACGATTCTATTAATGTTCACGACAACTGTTCTAAAGCATATACAAACGAACAAGAATTTTACGTCATTTAAAAACATTAGAACCTGCAACTGCACATGAAACGCGTTCTGTGGAAAAATTTTATTTTGAAAAACTATGTTTTATATGCGGAGAAGATGCATCAGATAATTTTATTGAAAAACAGAAAAAGTACCCTGCTCATAGGCGAATAAGTAGTGTACATGATTTAACAGTTGTAGGCGCGAGATCATGATAAGTGTAATAAGGAATTGTTTATAAAATCAAAAGCGCCTTCAGAAGCGGCAGATACAATTACTGCAAAAGCTACTAAATTTTTAAGTGACTATATTCTTGCAAATAAGGAAGAATGTCAGTTTAGTCTTAAGTCAATACTGAAAAACTTTGAGAGTGATGAATGGCCTGGCATGAGATATTTGAAAGCAAAATTGTTCAAGACTTTTGGAAATGATATAATTATACACTCTTCTAAAAATGGGCCTCTTTTAATATTCACTAATATGGGTGGGACAGTTTTAACAGAAAATTGATATAAAACAAGAAATCTTGACGAGAAAAAAGAGCGCGTTAGAATAGTTCAAACTGCTGCAAAAATAATTTTAGAGGATATTCGATCACAAATTTATGATACAGCTCAGTATCCTGCGCCGGATTGCTTTCTTGAAAATGCGAATTCCGATATACCGGAAACTTTAAAAGTTTTATTAAGTGAAATCATATTAAAGAACAAGTTTTCTGAAAAAAAGTATGAAACAAAAGTAACGTCCATAGCTCACTGTATAATAGCAGCTACTCGTCCAAGATCTTTTATCTCTTCTCTTCAAATTGGTTTAGGTGCTATGCTTAATAAGAAATATGGCTCTAAAGATCTTGTACGAATTTTGAATTCTTTAGGATTTTGTTGTTCGTACGAAGAAACGCAATTATTTGAAAGTTCTCTATTAGCTCATCCGCAACAGACCGCGTATAATAATGCATACACTCAATTTGTTTTCGATAACGCAGACCATAATATCAATACTATCGATGGGCGCAATACGTTTCATGCCATGGGTGGCATTCAAATCGTTACTCCGCATAGTTCAGTTTCTTCAGATAAATTTATTGATAGATTATCCGCACGAACATCTTCTGAAATTATTAGAACGTTTGGTAGAATTGATTTAGAAATCTTTCATAAACCTACTCGTTCAGGGATGGAAAATATTGTTGTTCAAGATCTAAATAAAATATGTCCTTTATCTCTAGACATAAAATTATCTCATACCGATTGTATATGGCTTTATGGCAAGCAAAGATACTCATCTGATTTCCCAGGTTGGAACGGTTACATGGTGGAGTCTATCACAAACAATTTAAGTTATGAAAAAAGCAAAATTCTTTTTTTGCCCTTTGTCAATGCGCAACCGAGCAATTATGACACGATCTATACTGTCTTGCATCAAGCTCGTATAAAAAGTCACGAAGTAGCCCAAAAACATTGCTTTATTACTTTCGATCAGCCCTTATACTACAAAACTCGAGAAATATTAGAATGCTGTAAGAGTGAGTTATCATCAGTGATTATTAGACTAGGTGGATTTCACCTTTTAATGTCGTTCATGGGCGCTATTGGATTTATAATGGACGGAAGCGGTCTTAAAGAACTGTTTTGTAAGATTTTTGCAGAAAATTCTGTTGACAAAATTTTAAGTGGTCATGCTTATTCCAGAGCTGTTTCTTCATATTTATAATAAATTTTTGCTTCACATTAAACAGCTGAAACAGCAAGGGCCAACCTCAAAATTATGGTTGCAATATTTTGACATGGTCACTATAATGAAGCAATTTATCGAGGCTGAGAGAATGGGTAATTGGAATTTACATCTTGAAAGCGTGCGAAAAATGTTGCCTTTTTTCATGCAAGCGGGCACCACTTATACGCAAAATCTTGCCAACTTTATTTACAAGACATGTACGACCTTGAAAAAAAAATGGACCCACTGGAATATAAAAAATTTACAACACAGGGCTTTTTTACTATCAGAAGGTCTGACAAATTTTGGAGTGGCATTTGGTCTGATATGTCTATCGAACAAGTTCTTATGCGTTCCATGAAAAGCAGTGGTGGGCTCAGGCATGGTAGAAGGATCACAGATTCTGTGTTAGCGAAGTGGATTTTGACCATGCCTTTTCTTATTGATGTCAGTAATTCAATGCAATCATATTGTAACGGATCATTTGCTACCTCAGAACAGCACGTTGATGCTCGACCTTCGCGAATTAAGCAAGACACTGCCGATTTAGCGTTGTTATTCGATTTTTTTTCTTTAATGAGCCATTTGCAGTTTCTGATGCAATTATTTCGCTAAGCTCGAGAGTCAAAGGTAATGAAAATATTAAATGTCATAATGCTCTAGAAGTTGGCTTGAAAATGATGAATAATATTTTTGGGAATAATTTTAATGCGCTTAAATTTCAAAGAAAAAATCGAGTCATGCCTCTTCAAGCCGTTCATTCTATCAAATTGAAAAATGAAAATATCATCATTAATCCTACATTAATATTTCAAAGGATCGCTATAGCAATGGAGGGTAAAACAGAATTAAAAGATTGTTTTGAATATGAACTGGCACCGTATCCACTTTCTATTTTTGATAATGGTATAATGCGTAAAACTGAAAAGTCAAAATTGTATGATCATTTTCAACCTATGTGTGAAGAGCCATTACTGCAGGACTGCTGTCATGTTATAGATGGAGGGTTTTTATTGCACAAAGTTGTATGGCCACAAAAGGAAATTTTTTATGTGATTCTTGATCGTTATGTAGCTTACGTTACGAAATACTATGCTGCGAATAGCTTTATTATATTCGACGGATATCCTGAAAACTTAAAAAATAGTACAAAAGGCGCAGAAAGACAGCGTAGACAAGCTAGGTAATTGTGTACAGAAATTCAATTTGATTTGTCGATGACAGCAACAGTAGCTCAGGAGAAATTTTTATCAAACGAACGTAATAAAAATCGGTTTATTTCATGTTTGCGTGAAAAATTGCAAGTGGCTGGTTTCCGCACGGAACAAGCTTACGAAGATACTGATACTCTTATTGTTGAAACAGCTACAAAAGTATCCACTGATGAGAAGCCAGCCGTGATCGTAGCAGAAGATATAGATGTATTAGTAATTTTAGCACAAAGAGCGACTATAGATACAAAAGTATATTTTTTAAAACCAAGTAAAGGAAAAACAGCTGAAAGATTGTATGAATCTATAGCTTTCATCAACTCATCTTTGAGAAATTTGATTGGTTTCATTCATGCTTTTACTGGATGTGACACGACCTCGGCTTTTTATAAACAGGGAAAAGGTAAAATTATAAAATTATTAGAAAATAATGTAAGTTTAATTGATCAAGCATTAGTTTTTAATACTCCGAATGAAACCAAGGAAGAAATTGAGAGTGCAGGGCAGAAAATAATTGCAGCTATGTATGGCGGAAAAAAATGTAGTAATTTAAAATTAAATGAATTAAGATATTTATGTTTTAAAAATAGTTCTACAAAAAAAACGTTCAATTTAGCGATGCTGCCACCCACCGAATTGGCGGCAACGCAGCACTCATTAAAGCATATTTTCAAGTACAGCAGTAGCTCGGCAATTCTTTAGATGCATCGCAGTGGGGTTGGGCCGTTAAAGATGATAAGCTACAGCCAATATTTACAAATGATTTAGTAGTACCTGAAAATATTTTAAGAGATATTATTTGTAAGTGTACGAAGGGCTGTACCAAATCTTGTAGTTGCGTCAAACATGGATTAAAATGTTCTGATTATTGCGCAGGGTGTCACGGGCAGTCTTGCAGAAATAGCGAACAAAATGTTACCAATTCTGATATAGATTTAGATGAAACTGAAAGCGAAACTGCCACCGATAATGATGTAGAATTAAATATAAATAACGAGCTATTAACGACGATTTTAGATGATTTAATTTCCGAAAGCGAAAACAGTGACGATGGCATTGAACAAATTCCATGTAAAAAAGCGAAATATGTTGATTAATGTAAAAAATATAGATATATATTAAATACATATTATAACATTAAAATATTTATTGTTTTTATTCTTTTTCAACACCTTATACCCATATAATCTAATATATCAAGGATGAAATATAAGTTTTGTTTATTTATAACAATCTTACTACGTAATTATTTAAACTAATACATATTTGTAGTGAACACTAGGTACCTAGTATGGAAATTATTATTAGCATAAATTATTAGCAACATATAAAAACGTCAAATTACGAGTACTTGCAAAAGATTGGTAGGGATCGATAATTAATCAACGAGACTCGGAAAATTAAGCTCCTCTCGATTCGGTATATCGATTTAAAAAAAGAATCATCAAAATTAATGCCATAGAAGCCGAGATATTGCTAGCTGAAGCGCGCTCGCTCGTTTTGAACGCGTGATTTCAAGTTCCGCAGTTCATCTCCTCCTCTCCTGTTTTGCCGCTCAGATGGTCGGCTTGGTGACATTCATTGAATTTTCCTACAAAAAGCACCCGTGCGATAATATTTATAAAAACGTCTTCGAAAAGTTCTTGAAAAAACCTACCAAAATCAATTTTTTTTATTGTTACGTTGTACATAGTTTTGCAGCTAACGCTTACCGTCTTTGGCAGTTGATATCTCAGAACTTATATGTTCGATTTCAACGTTTTTTCTTTCAAATTAAGCGTCTTTCCGAGTACTTTTTTAGGTGCTTTCATTATATTTTTCGACGGGAAATACCGCTTCGAAAAATAATTTATTAATAAAGTCAAAATATTACCAACTGTTAAAATCGCTCCAGAAGTCGTTAAAAAAAGAAAATTGGTATTATAACGATTCTACGTTATAGTTAAGAGGTACAAGTATGTGTAAAAAAATTAGCGCTAATCAGAGTGCCAAACTTTAACCCCAGAATTGACGCAAACAAATTATGATATTTTACACGATAATTACTTAACAAATGTCTCATGTTAAAACTATCAGACCGATTTGGATCGGGTTTTGGGATTTCATGTTGTACTATTTTAAAGTACTAAATTCCGCAATGACAGTAGATTTGGATAATTTCTTACCTGTGAGACGAACGCTTGAAAATTACCTTGCTTTTTACCTATTTTTTTCGACTTTGATGACTATTTTGCAACGAAAATTTCATATGTACGCATTTTAATCCACTTCTATCTTGTATAGAATTTTATAACAAACAAATTTATTAGTATTATTTTTTTCCCTAAATTGCATATTTACAAAGTTATATAGGAAAATATGCAAAAATAAGTGCGATTTTTGCGTATTTTTTCAATTCTCGATTTTTCCTGAAGCTAGCACACCTTTTTAAGCCGGAGGAACATTTCATTTTCATTATATATATTATTTGTGAGCGAAATCCACTAATAACTAATTTCCTGTACGTTACAGCAATACCAATATGTAGTACTCCTGGCCTATGAGCCAGCGAGATAACGACGGGTGTTAATGCTTGTATGCTGATGCTGCATACTTGATTTTGCGCGACGGCTTCGCGATTCGCAACGAGCGCATCCTGCGCCAGCTCGTTTTGGGCAGACACACCGTGCAGACCCACTCCCTCTCTCTCTTCTGTCCAATAAAGAGATAATCAGTCGGACTCCTCATTTTGTTCTTCCGCAGCATATCCCAAAAAACGAAGAATAATGTACCTTAACTGGTACGTGTGAATAACGCGACCTCATCCTTTTCCCTTTTTAAACCCACAAAACACTGTTAAAGTTTGACCAAAAATTAAGCCCCCTTGAGGCCCTCGCTCGATACGGTACCCATTACTGAAAGCACCTTAATTATGTTCTAGGTTACATGCTAGATTAATTTAATTGAAAATAGTCGTGTTTACCTCCTGTACAGACATAAAAAAACGTCGTTTTCAAACAAAAGGCGTTTAAAGTTTTATAACCGTCGCAGTGCACTGTATACAGGATTCCAAGATACCTTCATATTATAAATTTGTTAGTTGTTTGTAATCTATCAAAACATCCAAACAGATTTTGCGGATTTTTATCACTCGCTAGGAACGATACGCTCTATCCTCCTATGTTGCTGCTTTATATTTTTGTATCAGACTAAATTTTCTTACAGGTATATTATTGGTAACATAACTATTAGTACACGGCAACAAAAAACCGTTGTCAGAACCTCTTACTAGAATACCTTCTTAAATAGCTCTGTTCGACTTTTCGATATCTGATATGCAATCTCATCATGAGTCTTCAAAAACTATTTATTTTCAATAAATTTAGTTTTACTTTTAAGAAATACTGAAAACTTCTTTAATATCATTTTTATGTGACAAATTACTTGTCTATTAATAAACAATTATTTACTTGTATTACGTGAAAATATTAAAAAATTACCTCGTCTAGAATATCCTTGTTTCTTTGTAGTAGTTCTGGAAGTTCGTTCATAGTATTTTCTAAAGTTTTAATACCGCCAGCTTCATTGATGAAAGTGGCTTTATCTATTAAGGATTGCGGAACTTCTGTCCCGCTCACATCCTCAATCGCTGCAGGCAAATTTAAACTTGCAAGTGTTCTAATAAAAAAATATTTAAACGATATATATAATAGTTATCTTTCATATTAATAATATTAATTATTTATCTGATAGAATAACAAAGACAATGAAAATATCAAGAATTGATAATGAGCATACGAGACCTTACTGCAATATAATTTCAGAACAAATATTTTTTTTTACACATTTTATCAAATCTTTTTCTGACTGAATATCTAATTTTCATCTATTATAAAAATAATAACATTTTACAAGTACATTACTGCTATAATTTTGAAGTACAATTTTGCAACGGTCCAGCTGTATCTTAAGGTGGACAAGGCAGTAAAGCGGGTTTAGAGTAGAGGTATAGTTAAATCAGCAAAGTATTGCGTAACCCCACGCGCGCTCGCCTAGCAGGCCGGGCTGAGCTTGGACCACGCGAGGTCACGCGACATTAGGCTGAAAAGCTAAGGCTGATTATACAGTAACTGAGGACAAATTTAATAAGAAAAAAACACTTAATATTGTTATATGACAGTAGGTAAATCTACTCTTGAATATGAGGGGCACATGCAAACAATATTTAAAGCGGTCATAAATTAGTATTTTAGCTAAAAACAATACGGTGTATGTTATAAAGCCACCGCAAATGTAGACTCCCATTTATCGCATTTCGCGAATTTTTGTGTACACTATACAGCTCAGCAGAATGTTTGTACCTATTAAATTACAGGAAATAATTGTATGATCGGACATAATAGAAAACCTAATTTGTTTATAACGCAATTATTTAAAACTATTAAATGAACAATACAATGTTTCTTTTTTCCATAAAGCCAGTTAATTTGAGTTACATAGTAAGCTGTTGGAAGATGGATGTAAGAATCTTTGTACACAAAAGTAGCACAAATAGTTTATTGTTAATAAATTAAAATAACGGGTTCGCTGATTTTCACTTGTTCAGTATCAGACTGGACGAATAATGTCTTTTATTCATAACCAAACATTAATATACATAAAATAAGAGGGGAAATGACGCAGCAGCGGTATACGAGAGAGAGGGACGTGCGCGAATATTATTTATTACCTGAGTACGTAATTTCGCACTCGGCGCATATTTGGAGAATCGAGCCGCCGAGAGGAGAGTAGAACAGAGCAGAGCAGAGCAGAGCAGCAGTAAGGAGCTGAGAGGTCACTCATCGTCAAACTACCAAGGAAACAATACATACAAATTCTAGCGCCAAGGAAGCCAATACATATCTGTAACTTTTGCAGATCTATCCGCATGGGAGCACACCGAGCAGAGTACGCGAACGTGAACGTCCGCATGCCTCTAAGCATGCAGAGAAGCACATTGTCTGTTAATGGAAAGTATACTAACAATACATAGATGTTAAGTAGCGGCCATGGGAATAAATCTATTTAGACGAAACCATGAGTCGGCGCAAGCTGACTTTGACGACCTAACCATTTTAACCTACACGGTCGCACAGCTGTAAAAGGAATAATTTAATTTATCCCATACATACCATGTCTATCGCTAATTTGTATGGTTGGTTGACCGTATATTAATAAATAATCATTGGTAACAAAGATAAAGTATATTCACTCTTTCAAATAAATAACCGGCCGCGATAAACAAATTCACCGGGATTACGTATATGCGCACCAAGACTTACATAATAACAATAAGTGGTGATAAGGTGACAAGTTGGTGTAACAACGAATGTTTCGTTTATAAATACAAGTAACAAAAAAATAAATTCATCGTCTTTTGATATCGAATTCTCGGTTTTCTGGGACACGTGAGTTTTATTCAAATTTCTTTATATATCGCTGTAATCGGTAAAGAATAAAATCATAGTTAACTCTATACGAACAATTTAATACAGAGTTTCTTTAACAAATAAATTAGTGTTGCTTATTCATGCCAGGTGAATGGATTTGTTGCAGAAATTAGATGTTCCGTTCAATATACTTCGAGTCACAAACAACATACGAGGGTAGTTCAATAAGTCTTTAGAATGACCAACAGATGGCGCGCGAATCGCTCCAAATGATCTGTTTTCAGTCAGCACCACTTCCGACTAGATATATGGTGCAGTCACAGTCCACATCTTCTGAGTTTACGTGTTTTTATAACCAATTGAAAAAAAAAATTGCTTGTTAAGAAAAATGGAAAAAACGAGTTCAGAGCGGTAATTAAACATTTTCATTTAAAGGGTTTAACTCCATATGAGATAAAAAATGAATTGGACTCAGTTCATGGCACATCTGCCCCTGCCTTAGCAACGGTTTATAACTGGGTAAATGAATTTAAGCGTGGTCGTACATCAATAAGTGACGAACCACGTTCAGGAAGGCCCGTAGAAGCAACTACTCCCGAAATCATCAATAAAATCCACGATATGGTGTTGAAGGATAGAAGATTAAAAGTGCGTGAGTTAGCTGAGGCCACAAGGATATCTATAGGTGCAGTTGTTTCAATTCTACATGAAAAATTAGGCATGAAAAAGCTATCGGCAAGATGGGTGCCGCGTTTGCTCTCAGCTGAGAATAAACGCAATAGAGTGGTCGCCTCTGAGGCTCTTTTGGTGCGCATAAGTCGGAATCCTGAGGAATTTTTTCGTCGATTTCTGACTGTGGATGAAACATGGATACACCACTACACTCCTGAGACAAAGGAACAATCCAAACAGTGGATTTCCACAGGCGAACCAGCTCCAAAGAAGGCAAAGACCGTAAAGTCAGCTGGTAAGGTTATGGCTACAGTTTTTTGGGATGCACGTGGAATTATACTTATTGACTACTTGGAAAAGGGTAAAACAATTACTGGTGAGTATTATGCATCATTATTAGAGCAGCTGAAAGAAGAAATTAAAAAAAAACGACCACATTTGGCGAGAAAAAAATTCTCTTTCATCACGACAACGCCCGAGTTCACACATGCTTCGTTTCAATGGCTAAAATTGAAGAACTAAAATTCGAATTGGTCGAACACCCACCGTATTCACCAGATTTAGCCCCCAGTGACTTTTTCTTATTTCCAAACTTGAAAAAATGGCTCGGTGGACAGAGATTTACGGACAACGAAGACGTCATTGCCTCTGTAAGTGCTTATTTTGAGGAACTTCCGAAAACGCACTTTTCTGAAGGATTAAAAAAACTTAAAAAGCGATTGACCAAGTGTATAGAGCTCATAAAATTGCATTTGAATATGGTTTTGTTTATCGGAGTCACATCAAATTTCTCTAAAACATGGTTAATTTTCGGAGTAATAGATCTTTTTAAACCCCCAAACGTCAGCATTTGACTAAACTGATAAGCAGTAGTTCGTGGAGATCCATACGGCCTTCTCATTCTAATACATACATCTACGAACGATAAATTCTCTTTCAAATAAAAAGATTTTAAGTATAATTATAAATAAATAAATTAAGTTAACTAATTAATAAAATTAATAAAATAAGCTTTGTTTCATATAAAAATATTATTATGTTGCAAAGTTATGAATTATCAAAAATAATGACGATAAACGCATATAAAATGGAGGATTCTCATCTCTTTTAATTGAGTAGTTTTCCATGCATTTATAGTCATCATTTTTGATTGTTCATAACTATGCAACAGAATAATATTTTAATATGAAAAGAAACTTAAATTAATTAATTAAAATTTCCTAATAAACTCCCCCTTTACTAGACAAACAGATAACAGAATTATATGATAGGCAACAAAATATGTCGATACTGGCTGCAGAACAAGCTCATCTTACTCGATCTAATCTAGAAGATTTGCACAATAAATATGACCATAAGCAAAAACACCTTCGAGAAAATCCTACAAAAGCTGAATGAAAACACGCATAATACGGTAGAAATGAAACAAAACTTCCGCTGCACAAGCCATATCGCTATGGGCCGTTGAATTCGAACAAAACCTAGAAAATATGATAAATTACTATAAAGTACTCATCAACGCTATCGAAGTCACTGCTCGAGGAAATCTCCATCCTCTCCTCTTAACATACGAACAATTAACCCTTTCCGGGGCACATTTTTCTTCTGTACATACATTTAAGGCCAGCTTACTCCAAACAATTTTGAAAAAATCGAAAATTTTTTTTTTCATAAATTGCTACTGTATACTCGTAGAAATAGTATAGAATTAGTCCCGAAGGTCAGCAAGACCGAGAAGCAGGTATAAAAGAGTGGGGAGCGGTGCGCGCCAAGCGGTAAATCCGGCCGCTCGAACGCCTTCGGTAGCGGCAGCTGCTGCGTGCCTTCGGATCGTCTTATTGTTTTGATTCCCCTCTATTTCTCGAAAATATTCTGTCCTTTACAATTAGAGAGCGTCCTTCGTATATAATATACGGCAGTACAAGTGAAATTTTCGTTGGTGATGGTTGTTTGCTTCAGTCCTCGCACGCGTCGGTAAATTTTTCATTTGTGTGCTCTCAAAAATTATCATGGACAAAAAAAGAAGAAGTGGTGTCCCACATAGATCGGGAAGAAGGAGTTTTTTGGGTAATCAACATACTTCAAATGATGATACAGAACAAACCAGTGCTGCTGCAAAAAAACTGAAAAACGCCGTTCCTCAACTTGAAGTGAAAATCCATCCGTTGATGACTTACGTGATCGTTCAGTGGTCTGTATTTGCTACATTGCAACAGAGAGTTGTTTGTGCAAAGTGTTATTAAAAAAAGTGGAATTTGCAAAAAATGACAAATTATCTGTGATTGTGAGGAGAGTGAACCAATCCCTTCATCTCAAAAAATCAAAAATGGTTATGAAATAAACAGAAGAATAGTTTATGCAATGCGCTTGTTAGGAGTTGGATTTTATGGCTTATTGAATTTTTGTGGACTGATGGATATCTCAGCAACTGCATTAAGTATAACTGGCTATTATAAATGCATAGAGCAAGTTTATATTGCATTGAAGGCTGTTGGTGAAATAGTTTTTAAAAAAGCTGCTAAAGAAGAGCAAGAAAAGAATAAAGAGAGAGGATTACCCGAAGATAGGCTTACTGTTTCGGGCGATGCTTCCTGGCCAAAAAGAGGATTCACAGCTTTACTCGGTATTGTTAGTTTGATCGGCAAGTACACGAACAAAGTCATAGATGTTATAGTAAAATCAAAGATTTGCCAAGCATGCAGTAACTATTCAAAAAAATTCCCCGAAAATACGCCAGAGTTTGATGCTTGGTTTACCGAACATTGTGAAGCAGGCAATTGCACAAGGGATCATGATGGTAGTGCCGGTCTTATAGAAGTTGAAGGAGTGGAAGAGATGTTTCGGAGGTCTGTGGAGCAGTACGGTGTTATGTATGAATATTATATCGGCGACGGTGACGCTAAAACTTTCAAGAGACTCGAAGAATCTGAACCGTACGGCGAGGCTGTCAAAGTAAAGAAAAAAGCATGTGTTTTACACGTAGGTAAGAGTATATATAGACGTGGTAAAGAAGCCAAGAAAAACCATGCAAAAATAAAGAGAGCTCTGAAAGCGCAAGAAAAAAGAGAGGCACTAGAAAGAGGTGAAGAAGTACCCAAAAAGAAGAAGGCTAAAAAATGCGAACAGCCTGTCGTAAAATCTTTAAAATTTACTGAAGCGCAACTGTCGCTCTTATCTAGCTATTTTAAAAAAGCTGTGCTTACTCACCCCGATTCTGTGCCAGACATGAAGAATGCAATTCTGGCCTCATTTTATCACAAGTGTTCCACCGATGCTAAGCCACAACACCAGTATTGTCCAGCCGGAGCAGATTCATGGTGCGTTTATCAAAAGGCAGTAGCTACAAAACAGAATTACAACCATCCTCCAGCTTTCGATCAGGAAATTCAAGATCTTTTACAGCCAATTTATGAAGAACTAACCGACGAAAAGTTGCTCGAGAGATGTTTAGGGGCTAACACGCAAAACAATAACGAAAGTTACAACTCGTGTGTCTGGAACATAGCCCTTAAACATAAGTTTGTTGGGAAAAAAACGCTTGAAATTGCTGCTCTCAGTGCTGCTTGCATTTTTAATGAAGGGCTTTTACCCATATTAAAAGTAATGGAAGTTATGGGTGTCAGAATCGGCCAGGAAGCAAGGCACTTTGCTGATAGGGCCAACAACAGGCGTGTTGATCGAGCTAAGCTAGAAGCTACTGAAGCGTCTAAGGAACACAGAACTGCTTTAAGAAATGCAAGAATTCTTCAGAATGATGCTTACGAAGACCAGGAAGGAGTTGTGTATGAAGCTGGAATGGATATGTGAGTAAAATTCAATTTTTTTACGATTTTTCACGAATAAAAACTTTAAACTGATTTTTCTCCGAACCACGTTTTTTCGCATAGATGACACTCTCATTTCAAAACTATTGCACTTATCGATATGAACCAAACGGCATTTTACTCTTTAGATGTCTGGCTGTATCCTCAAGCAGAACTAGAAATATTCATTATTATTTAAAAAAGATATAAACAATTAAAAGTGAAAAAAAGGGTAAAAAAATTCAAAAGTCCGCCATTTTGTTTCTTTTTTCATTGAAAATGTTTCATTCTGCTTGAGGCTATAGCCAATTCGATACAGAACATGAAACCGTTTTGTTTTTTGCTTTCAGATAATTCGTTTCCAAGAAATGATGTCATCCATCTACTAATCAGACGAGTTTCAGCAGCCATTTACAAAACCGCCATTTTGAACAAAAAAAAAATTTTTTTTTCAAGTAATTTAATACATGTGCTTTCATATGTAAAAAAATTGATTACTCAACATGTTTTGTACTATGAATAAAATTTATTGAAAAAAATCACGTTTTTTGGAGTAACCTGGCCTTAAAGTCATTAGTGGTATAAGGGTTTCCGGGGTCGCTGAATACGAATCTGACGTCAGAATTACAAAATTCAAGATGGCGGATCCAATATGGCGACTATTTTAGGTTAAATTCGTGGTTTTATTGCCGGTTAGGATAAAACTTTGTATATAGGGGTTTTCGGGGTCGCAGATTACAATTCTGACGTCAATTTTTTAAAATTCAAAATGGCGGATTCAATACGGTGACTATATTTGGTCATATTTGTAATTTTCAAAAATTTTATCAAAAAAACTAACGTGCGAAAAAATTTGAAAAAAATATATATTATAGAGCTGGACACGGACTATAGATAAAAAAAATTAAGAGCTCTAGAGTTTTTCGTTCAAGAATAAACGATTTTTTACGAAGAAAAACGAGTTTTTTGTGATTCAATTGTTTATAACTATTTATAAATAAATAAATTTGCATAATTTTCTATACAAAACTTATAACTTATCATCTCAAGAGTCCAAAAAGTACTCACACGCATAGGAGCACTGAAAAATACGTCCGAAATACAGAAAAAACTGAAAGCAAAAAGGTGGTACGTATATGTACCACTGCCCCTGAAAGGGTTAAAGGACCACTTACTACATATTAACATACACAATCCTGGATACAAACTACCTTGCCGTAATTGCCATACAAGGCAGACTAGCAATCATCCTAGAATTCCCCCTCACAGACCACACTAGTTTATCCAATTTTAAACTACACACCCTTCCTACCTTTGCTCCGGTTTACGCTAATACGACCGGATATTTTAGTATTAAACCGCGTTACTCCAATCTATTAATTAAAGAAAACCCAAAAACCTATGTATTGGTAGACCCAAACGTTTTCGCCCCCTGTATTAATTATAATCAGTCACTACTGTGCCCTCCGAACACAGTCCTTTACGAAGAAATCAACGACGCTCCATGTGAATATTTAACGTATACTCGGCCCAGTCAAGAGGCACTTTCGAAATGTGATTTACTTTTATCAGTACAACCATATGTACATTGGACGAAACTTATATCTACCGATGAATGGTTATTCTCGACTCACCAGCCTATCTCCATGAGAATAACATGCAAAACGAGAAAAAAATTGATGCACCGGAATAATAGCCATTCATGGGAAACGCTTAGCCCACGCTAAAGGCATGGCCGTATATGGCCTAAACACTCTGCTATCATCATAAACACTAATATAAAACCCTAACATTAACCTAGACTTGGCCTCTTTACTGCCTACCTTTAGCACTATTACTAGCGAAATAAAATTAGATGAAAATACCGCTCCAGAAATTACAAATTGGGCCGATAACGCCGACGCTACTTCGTTAAACAGATAGAAAACAGCTTTAAACAAATAACTCAACAAAAGAGAATCAGAGAAATAAATGCTATTTATTTAGCTTCCAGCTACATGGGACATATTATCATGGTCATAGCATCTTTCGTCCTTACTAAATTAATTCAATTCCGCAAAATCCGTAAACAGAAAACCACATATAGATGAAAACCAACTCAAACTTCTGCTACAACATGGACCTCGAAATGGCTGAAATTGCCGCTTCTAAAATCCTATTACAACACCAGCCTCGCGAAGAATCTACGATCACTTACTTATATCCAAGACAGATTCCGCTCGTTCGCAGCCCTGCCCAATCGCCGAAAAAGTCGCGCCAAGGTCCACTGCGTGAATTGAAACGAAATATTTATTTTAAGCTCTCTTTGCCAAAACATAATAAAAATAAAATCTAGCTTAAATAATTGTAAATACTTACATCCACGCTTTCATACTGCAAATAACACCTCGAACCATAGTAATAATGAACCAACTCTTACACCGTAACTGGAAAGAAATTTTTTATTACTCTAAGAAGCCTCCGAATCACTCGGCAACAGAAATGCAAGTGATTCGACGAACACGCGTCTCACTATACGCTACAAGAAACCGTAAATCGTGTGAGAATCAAAATTCCTTCAACAAATATGCAAATATAACGAATATTGAAAGCAGTGATTTATTGTGACGTGTTGAGTCAAGATTCTGTGATTTTACAACCGCAAAATTTAAGATATTCTTGTGTTTTGATAACATACAAATTTTCAGAATGATTGCTTTTAAACATAAGAAGTTTTCTGGACTCGTAAAAAAAAGTATTTTTTTAGATTTAACCCAGGTCTGCCACCTTAAGAAAAATTTTATAAATACTTTAAAATGTTTAAACAACTACAAATATTTTGCAATACAAATTATACAACAGACACCTATAACTTAGTTATAAAAATAACCTTAGAAATAATTCTCAAATTTCAATTAATTTTCCAAATATGAGTGCATCGTTTCAATCGCAATGGCTACACACACCGATTTAGTCTTTGCGAAAAAAAAGGGTCATCGCGGCTCGCGATTCGCTAACTAAAGGCTATCTACAAGTATCGGAGGCCCACAAAGTCAAGAAAATCGCGTTAAAAAAATATTGGGAAGCGGTAGAAACCTATGATAAAAATATTCGCGAAATACACTTCGGTACACCGTCTCTATTAAGTGCAGATAAGATGGCGAGTGTACGGAACCGACAATAGGTACTTCGGACGCTGCGCAACAAAGTACCTATACTTCGTGTAGTGGCAGTGAGTTCCCCCAAAGTGCCATATCCACAAGCTTAATAAGAGCAACCCCATCAGACGATGGACCCCACATGCACTCCCACGAGCCTCGAACCATCGGTCTAGAACACAGTGCAGCGAGCATACATTGCACCAGTGTATTAGGCCCGGACGTATGCGGACAACTTTTAAAACCACGAAAAGAACAAGCACTTGAAGAATTACGACAGCCTACTCTCTCACTTGTGACTTCAAGTGCCCATTTCGAGCAGATACGACGACACCATCCGAGAGCGCTCGCTCCTAGCATCGCCAATAGCTTCGCTCGAGCAGCCAAGATCACACGCCGAAAGAGTGTAGCTCAGCGAACAGAAGAGAGCACGTCGAATATATCTGTATACGAGGCAAGTATTCAGTAAAAATTTCACTGACTTTTATCGTATAGTTTTCAGTAATAAATGTTGGAAATAAAAATTTTATCACATAGTATACGAGGGTAGTTCAATAAGTCTTTAGAATAAAGTATAAAAACAATTTTTTTTGGGTAAATTTTTTTTTATTTTTCAACATAATCTCCTTGGAGCTCTATACACTTAGTCAATCGCTTTTTAAGTTTTTTTAATCCTTCAGAAAAGTGCGTTTTCGGAAGTTCCTCAAAATAAGCACTTACAGAGGCAATGACGTCTTCGTTGTCCGTAAATCTCTGTCCACCGAGCCATTTTTTCAAGTTTGGAAATAAGAAAAAGTCACTGGGGGCTAAATCTGGTGAATACGGTGGGTGTTCGACCAATTCGAATTTTAGTTCTTCAATTTTAGCCATTGAAACGAAGCATGTGTGAACTCGGGCGTTGTCGTGATGAAAGAGAATTTTTTTTCTCGCCAAATGTGGTCGTTTTTTTTTAATTTCTTCTTTCAGCTGCTCTAATAATGATGCATAATACTCACCAGTAATTGTTTTACCCTTTTCCAAGTAGTCAATAAGTATAATTCCACGTGCATCCCAAAAAACTGTAGCCATAACCTTACCAGCTGACTTTACGGTCTTTGCCTTCTTTGGAGCTGGTTCGCCTGTGGAAATCCACTGTTTGGATTGTTCCTTTGTCTCAGGAGTGTAGTGGTGTATCCATGTTTCATCCACAGTCACAAATCGACGAAAAAATTCCTCAGGATTCCGACTTATGCGCACCAAAAGAGCCTCAGAGGCGACCACTCTATTGCGTTTATTCTCAGCTGAGAGCAAACGCGGCACCCATCTTGCCGATAGCTTTTTCATGCCTAATTTTTCATGTAGAATTGAAACAACTGCACCTATAGATATCCTTGTGGCCTCAGCTAACTCACGCACTTTTAATCTTCTATCCTTCAACACCATATCGTGGATTTTATTGATGATTTCGGGAGTAGTTGCTTCTACGGGCCTTCCTGAACGTGCTTCGTCACTTATTGATGTACGACCACGCTTAAATTCATTTACCCAGTTATAAACCGTTGCTAAGGCAGGGGCAGATGTGCCATGAACTGAGTCCAATTCATTTTTTATCTCATATGGAGTTAAACCCTTTAAATGAAAATGTTTAATTACCGCTCTGAACTCGTTTTTTCCATTTTTCTTAACAAGCAATTTTTTTTTTTCAATTGGTTATAAAAACACGTAAACTCAGAAGATGTGGACTGTGACTGCACCATATATCTAGTCGGGAGTGGTGCTGACTGAAAACAGATGATTTGGAGCGATTAGCGCGCCATCTGTTGGTCATTCTAAAGACTTATTGAACTACCCTCGTACAATCGTTTCTGGCCCTAAATAGAAGGATTTTATAAGTACTTTATTGTGCAAAAAATTCGCTTCCCAAAAATAATTACAGCATTAAAAAAAATTCAAAAAACCAAAATTTGAAAATTCTAAATTTTTTAAAAATGGCAATAAAAGGAATTTATTTGACCATTTTTGCTGAAACTTTCAATCGCACACCGCGTATTGATAGCAAATATCTGTGCAAAGTTTGGAATAGTTATACCGCAGATTGAATGAATGGCGATATGTCACATACTAACACACACACACACCCACGAACACGTACACGCACACACACACACGCACACACATGCACACGCACACGCACACACACAGACACACTCCACACACACACACCCACGAACACGTACACGCACACACACATGCACACACATGCACACGCACACGCACACGCACACACACACACACAGACGCACACACACACACACATACATACAGACATTTTTTAAGACTCATGTATTCGGACTCCCCAAGGCA
Organism: Gastracanthus pulcherrimus; assembly: GCA_949152435.1. Lineage (NCBI taxonomy): Eukaryota > Metazoa > Arthropoda > Insecta > Hymenoptera > Pteromalidae > Gastracanthus > Gastracanthus pulcherrimus. The sequence continues at coordinate 97,760,187 of OX424576.1, read as the reverse complement.
TAAAACATGTTTATACGATAATGAAAAACAAAGAAAATTTTACCATCACATAGTTTTCTCTTTGAATATTATGATAAATTTATTGTAAATTCAATAAAAAGAGCATAAAATTCCCTATCTTTTACAAATCTAAATTTTGGATAGGCTCTATTCTTCTTATTCTTTCACCTGAATTATTTTTAGAATAAAAAACGTGACTACACGGAGGGAAATGGACTAGCAATAACTTTTATTTTAGTAATAAATACTACATTAATAGCAGTTATTGCTATTTATCTATCAATATGTACTAGCAAGTGTAGGATAATCTGATAAATAAATATAATAAATATAGTGTATAGTATAGTGTTGTTCTAGCTATTTTTCGATTTTTCGATTTCTGAGATTTAGTTTTGCTGCTTTTGCTTCGCCCTACAGCTTTGTAATAGTAAAAAGAAAAGTTTTCGTAAAAACATGTTAGAAACATATTTTAGACCATTGGCCATCAAAATACACTATTTTTAGAAAATGTATGTGTGTGTGTACATGTACGTATGTGCGTGTACGTATGCATGGGCGTGTGTGTATGTGTGTGTGTGTCTGTGTGTGTGTGTGTGTGTGTGTGTGTGTGTGTGTGTGTGTGTGTGTGTGTGTTTGTGTGTGTATATGTGTGTATGTGTGTGTGTGTGTCTGTGTGTGTGTGTGTGTGTGTGTGTGTGTGTTTGTGTGTGTATATATGTGTGTATGTGTGTGTGTGTGTGTATGTATCCCTCTGTATCTCGAGTGATCCACCGTAAAAAATAATGTTTCAGGGCTTATTTCTTTTTATTTTTAACGTACGAAGGGGGCTGACGAATAAAATTTCTGATTTTTCGATGCTTTTTTGTTGTTCTTTTTACTATTTTTCGATCTTGGGTTTTAGTTTTTTAGTTACTATAATCAATTCGAATAAAATGCGTTTGAAAGATCTTAAAATTAGCTATCTTTTCCGACCCGAATTTTTTTATTAAGTAATTCCCTTCTTTTGTTATACACGAAAACGTAATTTTTTTAAAATGGTTATATCTCGGAAAGGTATCACAGCAATTTATTAAAAAATGAATTTATGTAAAATTTGAGATGATTATGAATGTAGAGAAGAATATTCAGTAAAATTTTTGAGTCTTAATACTTTTCTGCTGTCGAGAAAAAAATAATTTTGTAAACAAAATCGATTATTTATGTCGTACGATAACTTGAGTAAAAAGTCAGTATTCTCTTTAAAAATGTATAGAAAGGTAGCGTTTAAGTATCTCTTGGCCAAGTTCTTTGCCCAGATCATGAGGACTTTTATCTTTCAAGATATAAATCTTCTCTGACACGAAATATTTTATAAGCTCTTTTCCTTCTTTTATTATACACGAAAACGTCTTTTTCTTTAAACTGCGATATTTCGGAATCAGATGCTAGAAAGTCTTTAAAATAAATTAAGCTGGAAAAGGTGGCTTTCTACTATATCTTGCTGAGCTCTTAGGCCAGACTATGGGGTCCTTTATCCTTCGAAATATTTGAGGTTATATTTTTTATTTAATTTTGATTGCATATATCTCGAGAACGTTGCGGTCATTTTTTATTAAACAATCGAAATCTTATTTGCTTTTTTTATAAACATACGAAATCAGAGAAAATAAATAAAGATTCCTCGATATAACGATTTCTCTGTTTTAAAATAGCGTTAATATTAAAACAAAAAGTTTAATATTGGAACTGTTTTTTTTTTATTTTTATAAAATCAACTGTATTTGCTTGAAAGTTGCTAATTGGGTGTTTTTGGAGTCGCTGATCACGAAATCGCTAACAAAAATGCAAAATTCAAAATATTGGACAACACTTTTAATATGTTTTGGTTAATGATATTGGATTCGTCATATTGAATTTAAAAAATTGACATCACATTAAGATGTAGTTTAACATGCTTATTAAACTACATCTCAGCGCGCTTTTTTTAAGAAACATAAAATATTTATTTTATGTAATTTGTATGTAATTATTGCAAAAATAAAAAAAAATAGTAATAAAATAATTTTATAAATGGCTTGTAAATATTTTATATTTCTTAAAAGCAAGGTTTTATCCACTTTTAATTGTTAGATAGATATATACATTACTGTATAGTGTAATGAGTCCCGAATAACTCACAAATAATACAGCGCGGAGAATGGGCCAAGTGTCGCCATCTGACAGCCGCGCGCTTCCTCAGGTAGGCAAGATACAGCAGACGGCGAGATGTCGCCGAGACCATGCAGAAAGGCCATTCTAGCTAACGCTATCGTGTCGCGCACCACGTTTTAGGCCTGCTCGCCGCCATCTTGGCGATTCTCACGCTCCATAACTGTACGTGTTCGCACTTGGGATGTGCACGGCGAACGCTCGACCCCCACCATCATCAACAGAAGGAGAGTCCGCACGTGAGGGGAGAAGCCTCCAGCAGCAAGCGCCGAGGCGACAATGGGGGGGGAAAGCGGGAGAGATAGCGGCCAGCAATGAGAAAAAGAGAGAGAGAGAGAGAGAGAGAGAGAGAGAGAGAGAGAGAGAGAGAGAAGCTTCGGCTGCAGCACCGTCGACTCAGACACTGCACTCTGGCGAACAGAGGTAAGGGCTAGCCCGGGAGTAATCGCCTATGTGCGTAAGGGCCACACTAGGTATAGTGTGCCGTGCCCCCAGAATTTAAGGGCTCCAAATAGCCCGCGATAGGAAAGGCCCGCGCATGATTTAAGCCCTCCCTGATTCCTGCGGCGTGTGCAGCGACATTCGTGCTGAACACGCATACGACGCTCGATCTACGCGTAATAATTATTAAACTCATTGTAAATTTATTGTTGTTAACTTCGTTGTACATATTATTTATATATCTCAGAATATAGTAGTTTATTGTTACTGTTAAATCAGTGTGCCGACAAGCGAGGCTTGATCGCTATTCGCGTTGCGAAAGAATTAGCCTTCGCGTATTTGCGCTCCTTCCAGGTCGCGAAAATTAATGCGTAGAGGAAACTCCGCATAAAGCTGAATCCTCGTGGATTCGGTGTACACATGGGAAAAGCCTGCAGAGCTACACCGGGGTAAGGTTACAATGGCGTGTTGCGTGTGGCGCGCGCCAACAGGTTCTTGGCTCAACTAATAATCATTAATTGAATTCACAATTGAACACCCCGTTATAATAGTAAATAAGAAAAACTCTATTTTTGCAATTTAACCGCTGTACTGATTACAAAATTTCAATAATTTTATTTTCAAATAGATGACAAATTATAATATTTTTAATACTTAATATTGTTTTGTTCATTAAATCAAAGGACTCAAATACGTTAGCCTTTTTTCCATTTATTATATTTATAGTAAGTATATATTTATACTTTCGTGTTACTTAGTGCAAAATTCACTCTACTAACTAGATCTTCAATTCACTAACTCGAATGCAAATCGGCTACATAAAATTGAATAAACAATTTTATAGTATTTCAAAATTTATTGTCATTTCTAAAAAATGTTATTTGATATGTAAAAACTTCTTAAGGGGTAGGGGAGGTCCTGCTTTAGAAGGCCTAAAAAACGCTGTTTTTCGGGAAATTCTTAGGATACAAAGAAATAACTAACCATAGCGAACTTTTTGGTATAGTTTCAAGCATATTTTTAGAATACAAAATTATTGTTTTTATGCAAAAATATTAATATACATACATGCTATATGTACATTTGCACAAAACCTCGTTATTGAAGTCTCGCAGCTGCAGGAAAAGTAGAGTTCGTAATGCTTGTCTGAAACAGAAATTGAACAAAAATTTTTAATTTTTATATGTTTTCCTTCTAGTCTTCGCTATAAAAAACCCAAAAAAATTACAAAATTCTATATTCTTAGCAAGTTTGAAAAAGAACACGTTTTTAGAAAAAAAAATCACTTCAACGTGCTGTAAAAATTGTTTAAACAAACTCTTTTAATAATTTTTAGCTATAACTAGAAGAGAATTTAATTCTGAATATAAACAACTTTCATTCGTTTTAATCGATCGTATAGTTTTCTTGTAATCTTTCCCGCAAATTTAAAAAAATCGTAAAAACGAAAACTGGAGAAATCGCGCTTCAAAGTTTTTGATAGGAAAAAGTATCAATTTTTGATTACTTACAGTAATAATCGACTAATCAGCTATTCCTGCTCCATATAAGAATCCTGCTTCTACGTAAAACTGGTTTAGATGCATTTGTTCCAATCGTCTTGCTATACGAGCTTCTTTAATCGATAAGGATTAGTGCCTGTTCTGCCTCTTGATGCGTTGCTTGTCGATGTTATCCGCAAACATCTTGCATTGCTGGCCGATTTTGAGGTCGAGTAGTTGCATGATCTTCAAAACTGCAGATTAGCCCTCGTTAAATATGCCTGCAGTCATAAACGCGGCTATTTCCACTATTTTTTGGCTAGAATGCAGCTGTTTAGGGTTCATGTGCCAGACTGTAGCATTGAACGACTCGTTCGGATTCTGTGTGTGACCGCTTAAGCTCCGCGTTAGAAGTTCGTCCTTGGACAGCTCTTCGTAAATAGGACGAATGTGCGACTCGATATCCTCGTGAATCAATCTGGCAGGATGTTTATATTAAGCCAGTGAGATCGTACCCTCAGCCTTACGCCATTCGCACCAGCTGTCAGCGCCTGGAGGACAGTTTTCGGACCGACGAAAATCATCTGCAGAACAATAATGATCTAAAGTAGCGATTATCGCTTTTTTCATATTTTCTACAGAATCTATATTCCTTCGTATAGCTAAAGCATAATACATGGTTAGCTTCTTGATGATGCCATCCGTCAGGCGCTTTTTACCTCCGAGCTTCTCTTGCTTTTTTTTATTACGGAGTTATAACAAGGCACTCGTCATCGTATGGATTGATGTTCAAAATCCCAGTAAAAAATTTACAGTCGCCGTCGCCGATATAATTGGCATATTTGACGCCAAATTTTTCGTCAGATCTTGAAAACATTTTTACGATTGAATTCACCTCCATCTTCCCCGCCGAACCTTCGTGATTTGAGGTGCATGACTGTTTATGATTTCCGTACCACTTTTCAAATTCGTCGACGTTCAATGATGCTTCTTTTGAGGCACATGACTGACAGTATGCATTTTCAACAATAAGGTCGATGACTTTGCCAGAGTAATAACCAATGAGAGTTGTTACACCGACCAATGACGTATAGCCACGCTTTTTCAATGATCTGTGGCTTGAAACTTTTAAATGCGTTTCGGATCTTCCATTTTCAACATTTTTTTCCTGCTCCTCTTTGACAGCTTTCTCGCAGACACTATTAAACATTAAGTTCTTCGCTGCATGAGAATGCTGCACTATCTTATCGCAAGTCGATTTCGATAAATCTTGGCACATATCCATAATACCACAAAATAAATTAATGCCTTCTCGTCCAATACCAAATAACCTCATAGCGAACACAATACGTCTGTTTATTTCGAAGCCAGTATGTATTAACGGTCCTGAATTTATTTCTCTTCGACCGCATGCATACAATAATATAATTTTAAAGCCTAAGCCTCGTTGTCTACTCTCTGCAAATTGCATGCTTTGTTTGCACGATCTGCATATTCTTATATCAGTAAGTGCATTGAAAACTGTAAAAAATTCTGGTATTCTATAATAGTGAAGTGGATGCACAATTATATCATCGGTGCTCGCAGTTGGTAATTTTCTCGCACTACTGCTTGTATCTAACTCCGTCTCGTCCGATTTTCTTGTAAATTGATATCCTTGAAATCTACGTTTCCGCCGTTTTGTAGCACGCTCATTGCTCAGACGATCACATTTCGGATAGCTTGACATGATTTTCTTTCGACGTTTACTCGTCGAGAATCACAGCAAAACTAACCATTGAACCAGCAAGGTAGAAATATGTACACACGCAGAGAGAAAGAGAGAGAGAGAAATCATTATACTTCAAAACAGTTAGTATACCTATATATATATAGCTATAATGCTTACTACAATTTCAAAACATTGTCCCGAAAGATCTTTGAACCTTTCTCAGGTATGAAATTCGGATTAGAAGAGAGAGGGTAGGAGCGCGCGCTCAAGGGGGGCCGAGCGCTCGTACATCTGCTCGACGCCGCACCGCTTCGGCTTATATATCTTCGAAAATACTTTGAATTTGCCTCTAAAACTTTGGGAATATATTCTTGGATACAGTTGGGATAGATTCAGCGACTAAAAAAATCGAGTTTTTGGACCTGTTCGATTTTTTTAAAGCAGGACCCCCCCCCCCCCCCGCTTAAGTTTTTATACAATTCAAATATGTTTCCATAATATAAATTATACTTTTGCATATGTTTAAATGGTCATTTAAAAGTTTAAATCTATATCGTCATATATAAAAAAGGACTTGTCGATTAGACTTTTCGACGCAGAAGTAAATAGAATAAATAAATACATATAGAAAAAATTAATAAAGTTGGATGATGCTAAATGTCAATTAATTGACAGAGTTTTTTTTATGTTAAAAATATAGTGATCAACTTAGTGTAATTTTTAGATTATCATATTGCTTTTTCAGCACAGAATAAAATAGAATAAATAATTTCATATTGGAAAAATTTATAACGTTTGAGGAAGATAAGTGCCAATTTATTGGCAGCGGTCTTTTTGTAGTACCATCAATAGCCACACTTACGTATAATACGAGTAACTGCAAAAAATTACAAAAATGTAGTTTTGAGAAAAACGCGTTTTAAGTTTTTACATTACTACACGATATTGTTAAATAAAATATAATTTATGGTACTTACCATAATGAGCGATGTCATGCTCATATAGTATGTTTTTTTCTTCAAATAACTTATCTTGAGCCGATTTTTTTCGCTATGCCGAGCAATCCTAGCCACTTTTAAAGCAAAACAGCTTTGCTAATCAGTTTATGTCATAGGACTGAAGTACGAGCTTCAATAGTTTGAAATGCTTTTTGCAAAAATTTTAATAACTTACCATATTACTAAAATGCAGTTACATCCGCTTCATTAAAAAAAAAATTCCAAGCGAAAACCCATATGCGTTAAATTTTAAAAGAATAGGCTATCTTTGAACATTTTTCAAGACTCTAATTTTCTGATGATTTTTCAAAACCCAAAATTTTTTTGAATCTTGGTCCGAATAGAATCTACATAAAAACTGGCAAACGTAAATAAATCTAAATATAGAAACTATTCTAATATCAATATTGTGCAATTTTTCTAGCATCTTAAATAATGTATGTCATAGTTCCATGCAATTTACTTCCGGTTAGTTTTTAAGTTATTTGTCATCACTTATACGATAAAATGTCAATATCGCGGCTCCTACTGGTACTTCAAATTTGTATTTTTTAAGCATATTCTAATGCACTTAATTACAATACTTATATATTCCAATCTTCGAAGATATCGCTCTTTAGCAACGGCAATTTTTTCGTTGTTGATTAAAAAAAGGGGTGATTTTAAAACAAAATTTTTTTACTTTTGCATGCATAAAGTACATTTTTATACCTTTAATTTGCCACCAGTTACATGAATAGATTCTCAGGAGGACAAACGTGACAGCGAATCCAAGATGTTGCATATGCAACGTACGGCGCAATAGGCCGCCATTTTGAAATTTGGAAATCGGACCCGGCTCATCTTCTTAAGTACCCACAGCGGTATCTTAAGTTCCATTATTCACAAACACTTCTACACGAATTTTTTTATACGCAAACTTTCTCAAGTTTTTTTACCTTAAAGAAGCTTACTGGTAATTTTTGACGGAAAAAATGAAAAAAACATTATTGTTGAAAAGTGCTCTTTACTCGTCAATGGAAAATATACAAGTAGTCCCAACACAAGAAAACATTTTTCGATAGTGGAAGTAATATAAAAAATAAAGTTTTATCGTTTTTTTACCAAATAGAATGAAGACTTGAAACTTTAGTATACTTATAATTAATTATTGTTTACCGAATATAGTACCTGGTATAGTTACCTGATGTAGTGCCAAATGTATTTGATACATGAAAGATTTTAAAAAATTTAAGAAATGTGATGTAAGGATGCAATACGTAATATATCAAAATTTTTGTCTTGTTTTTACAAAAGTTCGATTTTCTCAGCTTCAAGTTTTCCGGTATGCTAAAGTTGATTTGCGTCAACATATTCAGAGGGGAGTCTGGTCCAGCCGAACGAAAATATCGATTTTTCTTTTTGCCTTAAAACCTTCCCATATATATGGAGAATACATTCCCAAAGTTATAGTACCAAATTCAACCTTGAACCGTAGTTAGGAGAATTTTAGACCGATTGACTTCATCGACGGCTTAAATGAATGATAATTGAATTTCTGTACGGACGCAGCTCGACTTATAAAAAATCAGTCGTGGAAAAAGTTATTGCAAAATCAAGGCCGATTATTTTCGTCAATTTTCGTTTTCTGGCCGCTATTTTGTCAAAAAGAAAGTTTTTTCTGCAAACTGTGGTTCATGTGCATTCTACGTTCATATTCTAACGCTATTTTCTCGAATCCTACGTTTCAGATTTTCTCCAAGGACTGGGGAAATGCCGCCAATGTTGTCGGACCCTCCACTTACGGTCACTATATATATATATATATATATATATATATATATATATATATATATATATATATATATATATATATATATATATATAAAAATCACATTATCGACATTGAATTTTCTTTTTCACATGTACTTTTACATGGACCAATAGTTCTGTAATGAAAAATAAATTTTATCTCTGAATAAACGCATTTTAAAAAAACCTTGGCTAGACCAGACTCTTCCCTTATGTCAATCATTTTGAATCGTTTTTCATGTACTTTTATTGAATTAATAATGGTATATAATGATATTAACATTTAAAAAATCATGAAAATATGACATTTATTTATCATTTCAATAGAGTATATTTCTAAAAGTAAATTAATAGACTTAAAAGTATAATAAATGCTAACTTTTCTTCCTTTTAATGTCAAGAATGAAGGTAAATTTTTCTAAATGTGTTCAATGAATATCTTGACGCAAACCAACTTTACAAAACCAACTTTATTTTGGTCTAAAAAATGACTAATGTGTGCATATTTTGGAATCTAGGAGGGTGAAAAATCTGAAAAATTCTGGAGAACATACTTTTATATTACGAATATTGGGTAATTTTTTCAGATTTTTATCCTGGGCTAAACAAACACTTTGGAAAATCACCAGAAAGCCACCTTAAGGGAAGAAGATACAGCGAATACTAAAATCCTTTAAATTAAGAAAAAAAATGTGTTTTCTACAAAACATGTTATAATATACCGAGTGATAATTTAGGAATCAGTGTACTTTGAATTTTCATAAATTTTTATAAAATAACCTAGGTTACGAGATATTCTTGTAACTGGCGACTAATATAGTTTATAAAATTCATCAGTACAATAATTTCTCAATGTAATAAGAAATTATGCAACGATGAAGTAATATAAATTTAAATCGGCGATAAGAATAAGTGACATTGTTTAAGTCAATAGAAGATGATCGAAGATAAGATGATTTTCCCCAGCGTTGTAAACTGAAAGTGCTGAAGGCGCCCCTTACAGATAGATTCAGAGCACACCAAGTAGGATCAGCTATATTCAAGTAATATTTTCGTTGCGTCCGTTATTAGCTGATCAGCTGATTGGAATAAATACGGAATATGGTTAACATGTTTATACATCCACATCTAAAATACGTATAAAGAAAACACAAGTTTGTGTTATTTTGAGACCAATGACAACAAAATTAATATTAAATAATATTCAGATAAGTAAATCTATTCTCAAGTTCGGCGTATAAATATTTTATACCGATTATAAGAACCGGCGCTTTGTTTCTAAATAATTGTTTATTTTTTCAGATTCATTTTTGATTCACAAAAGTACAAAGAACGAAGAAGAAGTACTAAGAAGTTTTTCATTCCAAAATAATTAATCAATAATCATAATTGATATATAACTAAACTGAATGTATATCAATATAAAAATATTAATTTCTCTGCTTTTTCATCATAATACATTGTTGTCTTGATACTAATGGTGTTAATTTGTATTTAAACTCAATATACAGCCATTACTAAAGAATCTAAAATACGTTATTCCAATCAAAGTAATAGAAATAGAATACTGTTTATCTTAATTTTTACTTAAAATTAGTGGTAACTTCTTTTTTCGTACTACAGAAAAGTATATGCAGCAACGAGTAAAGCCTTCGAAAATTTCCAGAATCGTTGAGGAGCCAAAACGTATTAGTAACTATACGAATTTTTTACTGAAAGCTATTCCTGCTGCTGCTAAGCGATTTTTCGGCTCTACGAAGGAAAACTAGATTGTGTTTGCGCAAGCAGCATAGGGTAAAGCGCAAGAAGTTTTCTAGAAGCGTTGAGGAGCCGAATCGTTTAACTTACTATACAAACTATTTACTAAAGGCTTTGCCTGCAGCTGATAAGTAATTTTTCGACTCTACGAATGAAAACTAGATTGTGTTTGCGCGGGTATCATGGCGGAAAACCTATGAATATTTCTCGTAGCTTCGGGCTACGGAATAGTTTTGACTAACTAGACGAACTTTTTACTGAAGACTTTTCCAACCTCGGCTGAGCAATTTTTCGTTTCTGTGACGGAAAACTAGCTTGTGTTTGCGCCGGCAGACACGAGTAAAGCCTTCGAAGATTTACAGAATCATTGGGGAGCCAAATCGTATCAGTAACTATACGAACTATTTACTGAAGGCTTTTCCTGACGCTGCTAAGTGTTTTTTCGACTGTAGGAATAAAAAGTAGATTGTGTTTACGGAGACAGCATCAAATAAAGCCTATGATGTTTTCTAGAAACGTTATGGAACTAAATTCTATTAGTAAATATACGAACTTTTTACTGAAAGCTGTTCCTGCTAAACGATCTTTCGACTCTACGAAGGAAAACTAGCTTGTGTTTACTCGGGTAACATCGAGTAAAGCACGAAAAGTGCTCCGGTCTTATAGTAGTTCATGTCAAAAAGAGTCAAATAACGAAAAGCAAAACTTAGAAAAGCAAAACTTCTTTAGTATGATAAAATAGAAGAAACAATTCTCTACGCAATAGAACTCTTAAAAATTTACTAGCAATTATCACTAATTTTATTTAATATTGCAAGTGAAAGCGCGACACTATAAAGGGGTGAAGCCTCAGTTAATTTCTGTAAAAAATCATTATTCATTTTATAGACGGCAAAAATATTTGGATACAATCTAAGTTGATGCAACTTTTTATATCTTAAATATGTAGTAATAGTAGTAGTAGTAGTATTAGTAGTAGTCATTTATTTCCAAATAACATTCTTTTGTTAAAAGCATTTGATCGAAAATAATTTTTAATATTATTATAATCACAGTTCACGAAGTACCTTATTTTCCACTAAATTCCTTCTTATTGACTGGAAAAGTCAAAGCTATTAGAATCAATATTAACAATTTAGTCCAGTCGGTAGAGCCCGGGGACAAGGACTTTTTGGAAAAGTCGTATACTAAGTCTACTTTTTGTTGATTCCTATGTAAAATTTCCTGTAAAATCTGCATTTGTGATGGCCAAAGTTCACAAAAGTTATGGAATGTTTTTTACCAGTATTGAAAAAGACATTTTTTTGAATATACTAAATTAATTTCAGTCACAGTTCAATAAGAAAAATGCTATTTAATGTGCATAAACTGAATGTTACTTTGTAGACTGTTATAACTTATAATTGGGTATTGGCATGAAAAAGTTTTTCATTACGGTATCTACGATTTGAATAAAGAGCAGAAGCTGACGCTTCATTTATTACGAGTTTTCAATAGAAAATTGATATCTAAGGAAGTTATAGCCTTAATAAATCCCTTTTAATGACATCACACTCGCATTTAGCACCAATAGAAGAATATGAGGTACCTGTAAAAAAATTATTATATATTTCTATTAAGGTGGGCCCTAATGATTTCTCACGCCTTTCTAAGTCCCATTTATATATAATTATACAGAACCATATATAATTGTATATAAAGTGAAAACATAGTGTGGCACGGATCTGCACGATACTACATATGGCATGAGGCCTTATTCAGGCACCTGATCAGGACCTTATCCGACTCCTAAAATACTTGATCATATCCTAGTTTTACCAGAACTTCCAGTGTTGTATAGTTTCAACAGTACGAGTTGGGGTAACGGTTAATGTGCTGATGGATTCTCAACTGAAAAATCCAGGGTTCGAGTCTCACCTGAGACAACTTTTCATTTTTTTAATAATATTTTCTTTTAATAGGGATAATAAATCATTATTTTTCAATAAAAATCATTATTAGATTGATATTTGAATAAATTAATCATATTGTTAATTTGGTATTTAATTCTGCTCATATATGATTATACACGGTGCTATATAACTATATATAATTATATATCTTTATATATGGTCAAAATGTATGTATAATTATATATAAGTGATTACATATAGTTATATATGGATATAAATATAATATTTGCTGTCCAAGCTACTTTCTCCACTACGGAGAGGGAGAAGCAACGCGCAGAGAGCGCCAAGGTGCGCTTAACTTTTGAGAGTGACTTTTCTGACGGTTGCCATACATATATCATATATACATTGTACATATATAAGTAACTTATATACAATTGTATATAGAATAAGATTATATATAATTATATAGATTTATATATAAATTATAAATTATATAGATTAATAATATAATAATTAATTTATGCAAATTTAACATAAAAATTGTATTTTATAACACAAACTTGTGTTTTCTTTATACGTATTTTAGATGTGGATGTATAAACAGGTTAACCGTATTCCGCATTAATTCCAATCAGTTGATCAGCTAATAACGGGCGCAACGAAAATATTACTTGAATATAGTCGATCCTGCTTGGTGTGCTCTGAATCTATCTGTAAGGGCACTTTTCGGTTTACAACGCTGAGGAAAATCATCATATCTTTGATCATCTTCTGTTGACTTCAAATATGTCACCCATTCTTATCGCCAACTTACTACATTGAGAAATTATTTCGCTGATGAATTTTATAAACTATATTAGACCCCAGCTACAAGAATATCTAGGTTATTTTATAAAAATTTAATTTTAACGTAAAATAAATATTTTTTATTTTATTTTTTAATTAATCAAAAAACTAATTCCACTATCGCATTTAGGGCGGCCAATAACCCATAATATACTTTGAATTATTCAATTTGTTCTTTTCAATTTTAATTTATTACAATTCAAAGTGCATTAATTCCTAAATTGTCACTCGATAGATACAATATACCAGTAAAATAATAATTTAAGATCTCTAACTTTTTTATTTTTGTTTATATAATGGTTCTTAAAATCTTATTTCTATGTACAAGATAACCTACACATAAAAATTACATAATAACATTTTTTTTATTTATAGGTATAACATACAAACAAATTGTAAAACAATGACAAAAATTATGGAATTATGATGTGTAAAAAAATTCTACAGATTCAAATAAATCGAAATAAAATTAGTTTTTGCATTGAACTTTTTACTTTCGAAAGAAGAAGTATTTAAAAGTGTTTATCACTTAAAGAAAATGATTTTTTGACCAAAAATCGGTTGCTTCTTTCCTTAAACGTTCATTTTGAAAAGAAATTGGTATTTTGACTTTCGAAACTTAATAATCCTATGTAAAATTTACTTTTAAACCACTTTATTACAGTACTTATTTTATAAAATCCATATTTATCTAGTTGTTTTAAGAAAAATAAAAAAGAACGGTAATTGGGTCACTTTTTGCACAAATTACCGAATTTCCGCACCAGATCCATTGTAACCGATTTAAAGGCATATTTAATAGGTCAAGAGCTATCGTTAGCTATCGCTTCTCGATGACCTATGTTAGTTGCAGTTGGGCTAGGAATTCCCTGACGCCCCGCCTATTTTAATTACAGTCGAACCTCCCCGAACAATATTGAGACTGTAACAGTTTCTATATCTAGATTTATTTACGTTTGCCAATTATTATTATATAGACTCCATTCGGAACAAAAATTCAAAAAAAGTTTGGGTATTGAAAGATCGTCGAAAATTGGTCTTGAAAAATGTTCAAATATAGCCCGTATTTTGTTAAAATTCGGCGAATATGGCTCTTTACTTGAACAGCATTTTTTTGATGATGCGAATGTAGCTGACTTTTCATTTTAGGGATATGGTATGTTACTAACATTTTTTTGAGTTGATATATAAAGTTTTAATTACTTTTTTACCAAATTTATTTTAAAAAATCGAGGTAGGAACCTTTAAATCTCAACATCCAGCACATGCCTTGCAGGAGAGTTAATTTTTCACATTTGTCAATTTTTGAAGCGGTTACAAAAAGAAAAATCGAAACCTTGAATTCTGGACCACCCTAATGTATATACGCAAAAGTTAATATAATTTAATCTCGTATGGTACAAACTCGTAGAAGCTTTTATACTGGAAGAAACGGCCATTTCTCTCGATTTCGAAATTACTTGTATCTTATCTATTGTCAATCATCAAATTTTTAATTTTCATTTGGTGAAATTGAAATCTTACGATATAAGGTTCACGAAAGATCGAGGGAATATAAAAAAGAACTCGCAGACATTTTTCCAGACGGTTTGGATCAATATTTTAGTGTGATATGCTTGCAGAAGCGATCATTTTTGTCGTTATCAAAATTTTCTCGTAATTTATCTGTCAGTGTTTTAATTATCATTTGGTCAAATTAAACCCTTACGGTAGAAGGCTCTAAAAGAGTCGAGGAAATATAAAATCGAACTTGTAGAAATTTTTCCAGATTGTTTGGATCACTCACGAAACGAACATTTTTGTCGTATTCGAATTCGTAAAAGCAGTCAAGTGAACACGTTTTGTAAATGCACGACAGAGATCGAGCTAGTCGGGACATAACGAAGTGCAGCCCGCTGCAGCGAATGCTTGCAGACATCTGGGGGTAATAAAGTATGACATGTAGCAGATATGGCCCGCGCTGGGCCCGAAATGAGACTTTTCTAGATGTATTCCTTTCCGGATTTTTCTACCCTGCGAAATATTTTCTTCCTTCATACTTTAATTACTTACAGATTAATGTAATAATAAAAACGCTGCCAACTGCTTTGGTACTATGCTTTCTCAAAGAGAATTTAATTAAAATTATTATATAAATAAGGAAGAGCTGCGCAGTACCACCCATCGTGAGTATTTTCCTGTCTATCTATTTTCATTTAGTGATTTGTGCCCTATGAAAAATGAATATTTTTCAATAAATATATTATCGTATATATCGTATATCAGGGTGTCTTTAGTCAGCGATATGTCATTGATTCTAAAATCTACTTTTATCTATAAAATAAAATGAAATTTATACCTATAAAAGATTGCATTATTGTATTTGCTTTTTGATTCATTGCAAAAAATGCATAAGACACAAAAAAGCATCATTTTTTAAAGTTACTCATTTAAAATTTTACTATTATTCAACATATACTAGTTTATAAATTCCACAATTAAAATAGTATAACAATTATGAGTTTTCTATGCTATATTATAGATAGATACAGATTCAGTATTACAAAAATAAATTATGTCACTATTAAATAATTTAAAAAAAATCACAAAATAATAATATTTTTAATATAACATTATCTTTGGATTTTATCGTCCAATATAATACACAAAGTTGGCTAGAAGTTTAGAATAGTGTAACTTATATATAATAATACTTAATACCTACAAGAAAAAGCACAACGATAAATCTTAGACATGTCGTGATATACAGGGTGAAAATGTATTGTTTAAATTAAATAATGTCTAATATCTGACTGACTATTTTTTCATTTAGTGATTTGTACCCAACTGAAAAATTTTGCAATCAACATATTATCGTATATCAGGGTACTTTTGGTCAGCGATGTGTCATTGGTTCTAAAATCTATTTTTATGTATAAAATAAACTGAAACTTATACATATAAAAGATTGAATTATTCTTTTTTTCTCTTTCATTGCAAAAAATGCATAAAAACGCATCATTTTTTAAGTAATTCAAAAACTGTACTACTATTTAACATATACTAGTTTATAAATTCCATCATCAAAATAGTATAAAAATTACAATTTTTCTATTTTCTACTATAGATATATTTAGATTCAATATTGCAAAAATAAATTATGTGCTTAATATTAAATCATTTTTAAAAAGTCACTAATAAATTAATATTTTTAATATAACATTATCTTTTCAGTTTTTGGATTTTTTCGTGCAATATATTGCGTAAAGTTGGCTAAAAGCGTAGAATAGTGAAACTCATATATAATAATACTACAAGAAAATGCACAACGATAAAACTTAAACAAGTCGTGATATACAGGGTGAATAAGTATTGTTTATAATGACCAATCTCTCATGTCTCTATCAAATCTGTTCAAACATGTTCATCCAATAACCTGATACCTAACAAATATTCTCTGAAATTTTCACGGCATTACATCAAGATTACTCAAGTTATCGTTGTCCAAAAAAATGCATTTTTTTGACATTTTATTCTATTTTGTAGAAAAACACACCGCCTTATTGCCTACAAATTTACAGAAATATATCTGTATATGAAACAAGTATTCAGTAAAAATATCACTGACTTGTATCGTACAGTTTTCGAGTAATAAATGTTGAAAAAAGAATGTTGTGACACAGTATGACAACGGAAAAACGACTCATATAAAATCGTTTACGGTCTGAAACTGAAGGATTTAATAAGTACTTTATTGTATAACAAATTTGCTTCGCAGAAACCATTCCTACATTGAAAAAAACTAAAACCGTCGAAATTTAAATGTCTTAAATTTTGAAAAATATTCGTCAAAAAATTTTACTGGACCATTTTTGCTAAAACTTAAAGCGCATACCGGGTATTGATAGCAAAAAACTGCAAAATTTGAGAAAGTTATACTGCAGATTGAACGAATGGCGATATGCCACATACCAACTCACACACACACACACGCACACACGCACGCACGCACGCACGAACGCACGCACGCACGCACGCACGCGCACGCGCACAGACACATACACACAAACACATACACACTCACACATTTTTTTAATATTTTAAAAATTTTATTTGTCATACGGGAATTTATACATCAAAATTATTGACCAAAGATCTATTCACGCCAAAACTATTCGATTTAAAAAAAAAATTCATTACGAAATATAAATTAAAAAGAGAAGCTGAATAATGATCTATACAAATTCCCACATGCATATCATAAGTACATGTTCTTTGAACATAATAAAACCTTGAAAACGCCAATTCGATCATGTTGGCTCACAAAACCTTGCGGAGCCCAAGAAATGTAGATATCTATATTATGGCGAATCAAATAGACCTAAGGACTATAGAAAATATATTATTAATTTTTCCGCCATATTTTTGATAAAATGTGCCTGACCGAAAGAAAAAGTAATATATGATGAGTAACTCATTTTTACCATAAAGTTTTTTAACAGTTAATTTAAAGTTTAAAAGTGTATCTGTCCTTTAAGATGCATAACTTATTTATTGTACCTTGGTAATTATACAAATGTTTTAATAATAATTATTTATTGAAGAACGTACTCTGAAAAATGAATTTTGTCAATTTTTTAATAAAGTAATTATTTGCTTATTAATTTGTTTTTTAGAAAGATTTAATACTTTTTAACAAAATTGCAAATCGCAATTAAATTAGAACGAGTTAAAATATATTGAAAAGATTTTATTCATATACGTAGACAAATATACAACGTAGAAAAATATACATATATCTTCAAATTTGCTATTAAAAATTCATTTTCGTGAAGGCAAATTGTATTGTCTTGTGAATAATCTAAATCAAGTTCATCAAATTCATGACGTCAAATATCAATCTCGTACGTCATTTGATCAATAATATGTATGTACAAGTTCCCACATAACCAACAAAAGTTTAAAAATATTTTCCTTTATATTTTGTGACATGGGATTTTGTCACTCTGGTCTCTTTAGTGTTAATTGATTATTTCAATATTCACTCCAAGGGTTGGCTCTACACTTTACCGAATTTAGTTATAATAAAATGGCACCAGGTAAAGCGCGGCTAGCATAGCATGAACTCTATCCCCGAGGAGGTTCCGCGATACAGGAAATCAGGATGAATTATTTACTACTAAAGAATGATACTGATTTAACCGAGTTAAGTACCTACGCTTTATTCATAAATATTCAAAACAGGTCGCTAATTATTTACAGATATAAGTTACAAAGTTAACGGTCGCTTTCCCAAAATGGCTACGTAAGCCCGCGCACGCTGCTTATACGACTGAACCACCCCGTTTTCCCCGAGCTAGTAAATATTCGTATAAACCCTTAATCAACCCGCTTTCGCATCTTTCTCTCCTTTTCACTGAATTATTCCCTGTGTCAACGTAATCGAATTACCCCTTTTATCGATGCAATAGTTTTCGCACCGCACACTGATTTTATGGACTTGGTGTCACACCACCAATGCAATTCACGTATGTTCCAATGAATTATATAAATAATAAATAAATATTTTACCGACCCTGAAGTAATGCCGAGGGTGGCTCGACAATTAACAGTCCAACTCACCGCAGATTCAAAATGTCTACACTGCGTGCGCTGAGTCGCCCGTTCCGTGCATGGTCTCCTGCGGTTCTCCGGTCGCAAATCTTTAATAACTGTATTAACTTCTACTATCTAACACCCTCCCAAATGAACTCAACAAATCTAACAAATCTATCAACAATAACTTTAACTCGACTCTATTCACTCTCAAAATCTATCTCTCAAATAAAACGTGCTCTCTCGTAGACGCTGGGACAGTCAGTTGCGTAAAATCGGAGAGGCTGGAAATCTTTTCCAAATTTCGGCTTTTCTTCGACTATCTTCTGCCCACACACACACCTGTCGCTTCCGTCCATATCTTTTTTTTTACGTTGGCCTTGATTTCCTTTGATTTAGGGAATCAAGGATTAGTCTACTGCGGGATGAGTCGCTATTTTTCCCTGCGTACAGAGCGCACGAAATGTGAATTTGTCATTGCGCGTATGCTGTAGCCCGGTGCGTAAATCTATAGCGGCCGCTTGGCTTTTCGTCGACGCTAAGCTCTCGCAGTTGGTAGAGGAGCATGCGTAGGCTGGCCTACGCTATGGTAGACCGGCAGCGTCAGGCACCTCAAGCTGCTAGCTCTCCCATGAGCTGTCGGCTGCCGCGTCTGTCTCTCTCTCTTTCTCTCTCTCTCTCTCTCGTGACTACAGCCGGTGTTGTGTGCCTCGAGGAAGCTGCCGGTGCTGCAGCGAATCCTCTCTCTTCCCGCGTCTGGGTGCATCGGGAGAGAGGAGGGGTCGCGCGTGTAAGTGTGCACACGAGGAGCGACTCATCATCCTCGAGATATGGGAGGGAGAGAGCAAAAGAGAGACAGAATCGCGCGTATAGCGCGCGACGGTGTAGGTGCCGTGTGTGTGTGTGTGGGACTTGTCGTCGGTGCTCGCCCGTGTAGCCAACAGCGATACCCGGCACTACACATTTATGGTATATATAAATATACTTTCACACAGGTCGGGCATCGGTTTTGGCTGCGGTGGTGCTCGCTCTAACCAGTCACGTCTGCTGCACGATCAGCTGTTGTCGCGTGTGTGTGTGTGTGTGTGTGTGTGTGTGTGTGTGTGTGTGTGTGTGTGTGTGTGTGTGTGTGTGTGTGTGTGTGTGTGTGTGTGTGTGCGTATGTGTGGGTGTGTGACGGTATCCGTACTTTTTTCCTCGGTCGTGATTCTCCTTCTCCCATTCCCTCAAACAGGGTTTATGGGTTTGGGGTTTACGGGTTTAGGGATTACGGGTTTAGGGTTTACGGGTTTAGGGTTTACGGGTTTAGGGTTTACGGGTTTAGGGTTTACGGGTTTAGGGTTTACGGGTTTACGGGTTTAGGGGTTTAGGGTTTACGGGTTTAGGGTTTAGGGTTTACGGGTTTAGGGTTTACGGGTTTAGGGTTTACGGGTTTAGGGTTTACGGGTTTAGGGTTTATGGGTTTAGGGTTTATGGGTCTACGGTTTATGGGTTTAGGGTTTAACGGGTTTAGGTGTTATAAGTTTTCGGGTTTATAGGTTTTACGGGTTTAGGGTTTATGGGTTTAGGTGTTATGGGTTTTCGGGTTTATAGGTTTAGGGTTTATGAGTTTTCGGGTTTAACGGGTTTAGGTGTTATAAGTTTTCGGGTTTATAGGTTTTACGGGTTTAGGGTTTATGGGTTTAGGTGTTATGGGTTTTCGGGTTTATAGGTTTAGGGTTTATGAGTTTTCGGGTTTATGGGTTTAGGGTTTATGAGTTTTCGGGTTTATGGGTTTAGGGTTTATGTGTTATCTACGCCCCCTGGCGGCCCAGTAGATAATTGTATGCAAGCGTTGTTTAATCAGTTAGATGTGTTCTTGAATCAGTAACCTGTTTCACCACCGAATAATTGTTATGTTTATAGATCATATATCGAAACACTATTCAACTTTGGATCTTTAGCAGAAAAATCACATTTAAAGAGGGTATTGTAGTATGACGACAGCAGGAAAATGGACGATACGGAAGGAGGTAATAAGAGCTTAAATAAACTTCTCAAAATTTATGGTTGATAATAAAATAGATGTTATCGGATCACTGCAGGGGGGTGTATTGAATTGCGATAGACTGTTACTCAGTGGTGTTATGGTGAGAGTGCGGCTTGTACGTTTTTGCAATAGGTTTTGTCTCATGGATTCTGTGGGTGCACAGTTCATTAAAATACGTCAGGCTGATCGGTTTGGTGGACGTTTAAAGATTAACTCGAATATTCTGTTGGCTCATGGTAGAAGGTTATCGAACGTTATAGCAAAATACCCACTTACACATGTGGAGGTAAAATCTGTAAGTCTACATAATGGTGTCCACGGTGATACAATATATAACGTTATATTGGGTCAACTCCCAAAAAAAACTGTTATTGGTTTTGAAGAAAGTAGAACTTACAATGGCGACAAGGGTCTCAATCTTTTTAATTTTAAAAGCTTTAATAAAAATTTCCTGTGATTGTTTGTGGATGGTGTACAAATCCCGTCCAAACCCCTGCAACCAGATTTCACGGCTAGTGAAATGTACGTCGATGCGTGCCATACGCTATTTTCAGGTACTGGTGTACATTTCTCGAATGGTGGCAATTCAATTACACGTGAGGCTTATGATAACGGGTATAGTCTGTTGTCATTCGATCTAACTCCTGATTTATCGGCCAGTGGTGATACTCATTGGAATTTAATAAAAAGAGGCAGTGCGAGAATCGTCGTAAGATTTCATGATCCGCTAGATGTCGCTATGAATTGTATAATTTATGCTGAGTACGATAATTTATTGGAAATTAACTCGTCACGACAAGTTCTTTACAGTGGTTGAGAGACAGGTGGAACAATTATGATCCTAGAAGTTCATGATCCTAGAAGTTCGTACCCTAAGACATCAGAGTGTTAGTCATCACGTAGCAGCCATAGAGTGAAAATGGATTTAGTAAAAAACAAAATTCGTGTGGTGTCTAAACAAGTTGCTTTATTGCTGTACAGAAATACTTTAGTGCGGATTGGGTTGTGTGCCCGATTTGTAACTCGATATTTTTACGGAAAGATATTTCGAGACAAAACAATTGGCCGTCTTTGCATCATCATGGATTAGACTCGCATGAAGGTAATACTTCCATAATAAGTTTGTATAAAAGTTAACAAGAAATGTGTAAGAGTGCTGGTAAAAGTTACGTGTGTGGTGAAGAAAAAGCAAAATTACTCATTATAATAACAACGCGAGAAATCATTAATTTGGAATGTAGAAACGGCTGTCCGCCATTCCAAAAACTGTCTTGGTGTGAGAAATATTATATGCAGCACTCTGTTAAATATATGTTAATTACTATATGAGTATTTTGAAAGTATTGCAGTAAATACATTTATATTATTATTATCGGTATATAAACTATAAAAAATTATTTTTAATCATTAAGTTAGAAAAACATAGAGAAATGTTAAAAAGTTCCTTGCGTATTTTTATTGCGAATTCTTGAAAAAAATATATGATAATTACTTTAGGAGTATTTAGGAAATGTTGCTCTAAATACATTTATATTATTTTAACAAAATTCGTTAATTTGTCAAATCCGTCGATATGTAAAAATATTTAATCTGCAAGAAAATAATAATTTACAGGCTATACTTTTAACGGATAAAATTAATATGCATATATGCAGATACTTTTAAATAAATTTATGAACATTAAAAATTATTAAATTAAAAATAAAACAATAATCGCATAAAATATAGCTTTTAACTTTCAAGGAACCCCCCCCCCCCCCTCCCCTAACCCGACCTCACCGATTTTCATAATTTTTGGATATGTTATAGTACATGACAAAATAAGGCACACGTGTTTCCTTTTATCTGCCAACATCTACTTTTAAGAGGTGAAAAACACCCTTAAAGTTTACCCTCAAAAATCACTTTTTTCTTATATCTCCGCATATAATGGATGTTTTTGAATGAAACAAAACGGAAAATATTTCTTATAAGAAACCCCAGTTATTAGATGTACTTTTGACCCATGGAATTGCAATCCTTATTTTATATTTAAAAAAACTACATTTCTTATCAATATTTTTATCTTGAAAATCAGGGTATGAAATGAAAAAAATTAGAAAAAGCATTTTTGTTATCAATATCGAATATTTAAGGTGACATGTTTCAGGATTTTTCAACATATATTTTTTTCTTAAAAAATATTCGACGTGTAAAGAGAATGGGATTTATAAAAAATGCAAATATATTACAAGTTTTCAGCAATAGTAGTATTGAGGAGGTGAGAAAAAGTCACCCTCAGAAATGCGGGTGATTATATCGAATATTTTACCCACCCCCAAGTACTGTTAATTATCCCTTGAAGTGAAGGGCTACATGTAAAAAGTAACACATGTCTTTCTTTTTTTTTAAATATTCTACGTTTAACCAGAAAGTTATTTATAACAATTTAAAATATGAAACTGTTTTCCATAAAAGTAATGTCAAGATGGAGAGGAAATTTACCCCTAGAAATGAAATAAAATGAAAAAAAATCAAAACAAGCTATATTCATTTACATAAAGCTCATGCAAAAAAAAATTTTATTGAAATGTATTGAAATTTTTTTGAAACCATCGCTACATGAAGCATATTTTTCTTTGAGATACATAATCAGTTAATAATATATAATATACTAGCATCCCCCGTCACGGCTTCGCCCATGATAATAGTGCCTGGAACTCACAAGTAAATAATATCTATTATTTAACTTGGAGACTTGAAATTTTATAATATAATAAATATATATGTGTTATGGTTTAGATAAGAAAGGATTTTATCCCTTTTGGGTAACCATAAATCCATAAATTGATATTTAGGTAGTTTTATAGGCAACCTTTGGGGATAGAACTCGAATTCGTAACTTTCGATATTCCGAAGATATCGATAAAATCGTAAAAACACGTTTACCTCCTTTCACCCTGTTTGAGGTAGATGGGGATAAAATCCGTCCTTATCTCACCCCTACACCATAAGAGATATATACCACAAAAATGTTAAGTCTATAGATCCAGTGGTTTGGTCTGGACGTTGATGAGTGAGTGAGTGAGTGAGTGAGCCAGTGAGTAGGTGTATCGGACATCTTCTTTTATAGATATAGATTGATTTATAAATATTTATTTTGCTTCTTAATTATATTTAGTTGAAAATTAACCTGAAGAAATTTATACTTTTTCAAAAAATTCGCTCATGTATCAACTTAATCTTTTGTTTTCAATTAAATCTTGTTTCCTTGGATAAATTAAGGAAATATAGTAAAAAAATATTATAACACATTTCACCCTTTTTCACCCCTTAGAGCTGGAATTTCGGCAAACCTGAAATTGGTTATTACATAATCCTATTTCTGATATTTTGACGCAAGAATAAACTTAAAATCTTATTTTCTTGCAGAAATACAGTAAAAAAACATAAAAACACATATCATCCCTTTTCACCTCTTATGGGTGGAATTTCAAAAAACTCTTTCTTAGTGAGCACCTATAATTTAGTAGGAAAATAGCCAGAAATATACAAGTTGATCGGTCCAGTGGTTTTGCTGGGCGTTGATGAATCAGTCAGTCAGGACAAGCACTTTTATGTATATAGATTTGTAACAACATATTAAATTACTATTATAATTACAATCACTGCTGTCATAATTTGTATTATTTTTATTACTGTTATTATTATTATTATTATTATTATTATTATTATTATTATTATTATTACAATAATAATTATTATTATTATTATTATTATTATTATTATTATTATTATTACAATAATTATTATTATTATTATTATTATTCGGAGGCGGAGACCCCGCTACCCGACGCGTCCCCAGGTGGCGGATAGGGGGACGGCCAGCAGAATGCCGCTGGCTGGTTGTGAAATAAGCACTATGAAGTGACGAATAATCAATCGTGGACCAATCCTCGGTCAACTAATAGCGGTAAATGGCTGAGTAACATCCTCTCCACACTGAACACATACAAGCACAAACATGAGAGACAATCATGCATGACACTCTCCTACGCCAACACACATTACCCTTACAAATACGGCTCTTCGATCGGTAAAGTCACCCAGGCGAGCAGGGTAAAGACGAACGACGCAATTTCGGGAATGATTGGTTGGAGGCTCTATAAACGGGCATCATCCAACGAGTCACGCGAGCTAATCGAATCGAAGTACATTCTCTTCGCCCAGGGGCTCTATAAACGAGTTTCTACTGGGGGGAGTAGAGGACGACTTCTCCCCGAGGGTCACATAAACGGGCTTTTCTCTGGAAGATGTCGTCCATTAGATGCAGTAGTCAATCGAAGCGCCAAAAGCTTGACTCTGGTGGGCTATACCAAGCGAAGGACCACACTTACGTTATACATACACATACAGATAATACACACATACACATAAACATGACTACGAATGAATGGGCTGTGGCCAGCGGCTGGTGGATATTCCCGTCAGACTAATCAAGGGAGGAGTAGTAGCCTCCTGACCGGGGAGGTGCGAGATGTCAGTACCTTACCTCTGTGGGAGAGTGTTGCGCTTTCTTCCCTTTCGATTGCAGCCTCGGGAGGGGCGGGCGCACCGCTCAACCACATGTTCAAAGTGGGAGGACCGCTCTTGCATCGCTGACTGGAGCCTAGGACGGGGTTGATATCAGTATGCTCTGGGCGCAGGTATGAAGGATTATCTGGTCAATATTTCCTTATACCCGAAGATGCGTAGGGTAAATCGCACACCGTCTAGCCTGAGGTTTGGGTCAGGTGTTGGATCGGTACCGGCATCGCCCACTCGATAGGGGTGACGTTAAACCTTTTGCTTCAATATGGCGCGGGCCTATCCCGTAACCTTTTTTAATAGAGTCACTGATGACGATAGGACTGACCTCCCGACAAGCCGCTTCTCGGTTTCGGCATCCATAAATAGGGAATATCTCAGGCGGGGATAGCAGCTCCACTGCGGTGGGGCTCCCATAATGGGCGAACCGTCTTAATCCATTTTTTTTATATACAGAATGTCAAATACAACAACAATAATTGTAGAAGAAGAAGAGAAGAACTCGGCGAAGACCCTCCCGAGCACGCCATTATGCAGGGTATTTGCAAAAGAGAATCCTGGCAGCACAGCAGATACGGCAGAAATAGGAGCTAGCTGCTCGAGTAATAGTTACGAAGAACTAGCTACCATCAGACGCAGTGTAACGCAATCAGAGAAGGAAGAATCGGGCATCTTTCAGGAAATAAAGATTGTCCTCAAAAAAATGATGGAGGCCGCAAAAAAACAGCCAAATATCACCAAAATTGTAAAAGATGGCCTTTATATCTTAGAAGACAAAGTAGAGGCATTAGAAGAAGGTCGACGAGCTTGTCTAAAGGCGCGCCGTACGCTAGCGGAGAAATCTCGAGAGATCCTCCCAGAAAAAACACTGGCAAGTCTCCAATGCCCAGCGATGGGACCACAGCCGAAAAGGCAGTCGTCTGTGTCACCATCGGACATGCAAGGAGGAGGAGGCCGACAAAAAAAAAAAAAAAAAAAAAAAAAAAAAAAAAAAAAAAAAGAAGAAGAAGGACTCAGCAGCACTCCAGTCGGAAGCAGCATCCCTTGGAGCAAAGGCGAGCGAGGAGATGATAACAAAGGAAAGTAATTGGACCGAGGTTAGATCCAACAAAGACAGAAGAAGGCAGCAGCGAGAGTCACAAACCGACGGACGAGCGACCCAGCAGCTACAGCGGCGGCGGCAGCAGCAGGGACAAGGTCAGCAGCAGCAGCAGAGACATCAACCAGATAATGATATCCGAAAGAGAAGAGTCAAGCCGAATGCCATCATCATTAAGTCCACGACTGGCAAGACATACGCTGAGATTCTTGTTGATATCCGGAAATCCGTCATTCTGGAAGATAACGGAAAGAAAATCAAATCTGTCCGGCAAACGAGAGAAGGCCAAGTCCTTCTCGAATTAAAAAAGAGCACGGCTGACTCTAGGGCAACCTTCTCACAAGCTCTCAGGTCAGTAGTGGGGCAACAGTGTACAGTAGGAGAGTTAGTCCCTAGAGCAGTCCTAGAGATAAGGGACCTCGATGCATGCACCACCTTGGAAGAAATTCAGCAAGCTCTGCAGCGGGACCTGGTAGATTACGACGGGTATATGAAGGTCTCGCTCTCCCTGCCAAACCAGAGAGGGCAATGTATGGCAACGGTGACGGTAGAGGAATCCGCCGCCACTACGCTTATGAAGACGGCCCGGATAAAAGTCGTCTGGATAAACTGCAGGATACGAAGGAGGACTATAGTGCCCAGGTGTTACAAGTGCCTGGGCTATGGTCACCAGAGCCCCAGATGCGAGGGTCCGGACCGTAGCGCACTCTGCTACCGATGCGGGGATAACGGGCACAAGGCAAAGGACTGCTCCGCCGCTCATAAGTGCTTTCTCTGCCCCGAGCAGTAGGGGAAACCCGAGGCTCGCAATCACATAGCCGGCTCGGGAGCGTGTGCCGCTTTCCGTGCGGCTCTTGAAAGAGAAAAGAGAAAATGGCGATAGTTCTCCAGGGGAACATAAATAGAAGCAGGACGGCAAATGACTTGCTCCCTCTGATCTGTCTCGAGAACAGCGTTGACGTCGTACTCGTCAGCGAACAATATCAGGATAGAAAAGATGGGGGCTGGTACCGCGACGCTCTTGGAACTGCAGCGATATGGGTTCCCAACCCATGCCGCTTTCATGTGACATGCCATGGATCCGGTAGTGGATATGTTTGGGTGAGGTGCGCGGACGTCAACTACGTTAGCTGCTACCTCACACCAAATGAAGCAATCGGGCGCTTTCAAGCTAAATTGGAAGCTCTCGAGGATGCTGTCGGAGAAATGGAGGGGGAGCTGATAGTGGCCGGAGACCTCAATGCCAAAGCTCTCGAATGGGGTGAAAACCAACCAAACTCCAGAGGGAGACAAATCATGGACATGGCATCCAGATTAGGACTCGTGGTCCTAAACACCGGCTCCACGCCAACCTTCAGGAGGCTCGGTTACAGGGGTACCATCATCGATGTCTCTCTGGCAACGGAACGCCTAGCAGCACAAATACAGGACTGGAAGGTGATTGAGGACTACACAGCCAGCGACCACCAGTATATCACGTTCCGCGTGCGTGATAACAAGCCGATTGGCGGTCCGCTGGCGCGAGGTCCTGCTAGGTGGAACGTTGCAAAAATGGACTTCGAGAAGCTGTCTCTGGCCCTAGAACGCGGTCAGCAAACCTTGATAGAAATCCCGGTCGATGCGACGCCATCCGAACGGGCAGAGATAATGGCAAACACTACCATGCGCATTATCAATCGTGCCTGCAAAGAGGCGATTCCAAAGAAGCGAGCGCGGAGTGGAAGGCGTCCTGCTTACTGGTGGACGAACGAAATCGCGGAGCTGCGGCGACAGTGCTTACGACTAAGGCGCGTAGCACAAAGAGCCAAAAGGGGTGACCGCGATGTTGCTCTTAAGATTGCAGAGCATCAAACGGCAAAGAGAGCTCTCAGCCGAGCCATTAAAGCTAGCAAGTACAACTGCTGGAGGAAATTGGGGGAGGATTTGAACAACGATCCATGGGGGCTGGGGTATAAGATCGTCGCTCGCAAATTGAGAGCGTTTAAAAATGACTGTTCCATGAGCGCAGCGACGATGGACAACATCGTAAGTGCCCTATTTCCCACACATCCGAAACGCACGGATACCCCCTGGATGTCAGAAGGCCCTGAGGCCCCACCATTTACAAGGGCAGAACTGAATATGGCCGTACGCAGCCTAAAGAAAAAGAAAGCCCCAGGGCCAGACACCCTTCCAGCGGAAGTACTGAAAGCAGTGGCACGGAGTCAACCCGAACTATTGCTTGCCATGTACAACTCTTGTCTCCAGGCGGGAGTTTTCTATTCCCGATGGAAGGAGGCGAGACTTGTGCTGATAAGCAAGGGTAATGGGCCAACCAACGAGCCGTCGTCGTACAGACCTCTCTGCATGTTGGACACTGCCGGGAAACTCCTGGAGAAGCTGATTAGACCTCGGTTACACGCAGCATTAAGAACAGCTGGCGATCTCTCTAAGAGGCAATACGGCTTTCGGAGAGGCAGATCGACCATAGATGCTATCCAGGAGGTAGTTAAGGCGGCCAGAAGCACGGAACGCGGAAACCACTTTTCGCGTCCAATGTGTCTAATGGCCACACTTGATGTTAAAAATGCTTTCAACTCGGTGAGGTGGAAGGATGCACTGCAGGCGATGGAGCGGGACTTCAAGGTGCCCGTGCACCTCCTCCAGATTATCGGAAACTATCTGAAGGACCGCTACATCTTGTACGACACGGAGGATGGCCCACGGAGGCGGGAGCTCACGTCCGGTGCCGCTCAGGGCTCCATTCTGGGATCCGATATATGGAACATCTTCTACGACGGAATCCTTCGAATGGAGATGCCTGAGGGCTGTTTCCTGATCGGGTATGCAGATGACGTAGCGCTCATTATCATCGCGAGATGCATGATGATAGCGAGGATGCGACTCGAACAGGCAATGCGCCGAATTCGCCGATGGATGAGCGATCACGGGCTGGAACTGGCGGAGGCAAAGACGGAGATCGTGCTCCTCACGAAGCAGCGTGTCCCCAGAATACAACCGGTACTGATAGGTGGGATGGCACTACAGACCAAGGCAGTTGTGAAATACCTGGGGGTGATGCTAGATACGAAGCTCACCTTCTGGGAACAAATTAGAAAGGGAGCAGACAAGGCGGCCGTGATAGTGGCCTCACTGAGCAGGGTGATGGCCAATATCGGCGGGCCTCGTCCATGTATCAGGCGGCTACTGCTACGAACCGCAGAGTCCATAATGCTCTACGGTGCTGAGGTCTGGGCTGATGCCATGCGTTACGAAAAGTATCGTAAACGCCTAGCGGCAGTGCAACGGAGATGCGCGCTTCGCGTAGTGAGTTCGTATCGCACGGTCTCTGAACCTGCGGCATTAGTGGTTGCCGGGGTAATACCCATCCACCTACTAGCCCGGGAGCGACAATTCGTCCACCAGAAGAAAGAAACCCTTGGAAGAAGAACAGCCAGAGAAGTCGCCAGGGAGCAATCACTGCTCTCCTGGCAGACACAATGGGAGAGCGAAAAGTACGGAAGGTGGACAGCCAGGCTTATAAGCCAGGTAGCGCCGTGGATCAGTCGTAAACACGGGGACGTAAATTTTTACCTAACGCAGATGCTGACTGGACACGGATACTTCCGTACGTACCTACACAGGATGGGGAAGGCGGCGGACCCACAGTGCCTCTACTGCAGATCCCCACAAGACGATGTCCTCCACACGTTCTTCGAATGCGAGCGATGGAGGGACACTAGGACTGCTCTGGAAGAAGAGATGGGACGTATAACTCCCGATAACATAGTCAACGTCATGCTAAATGACGCGCGCAGCTGGAGGAGGATCGCCCACTTCGTACAAAACATCTTAATGTCGAAGCGGGAGGATCTCCAGCAATAACGAGGTGCCACGTAGCAAAAAAAACTGGCTCCACCCCGAAGTAATGCCTCACGGCGGTTCCGGGGTGGATGCAATGGCCAGTCAGAGAGGAGGTCCCCTCGGTGGACTCCCGTCGACTCCGGTCTGCGGCTGTAGGCCGCGGAGCGCAGTCGGCGGGTCTGCACTAAGGGGGTGGGTTTTAGTGGGTATGCCAACAATGGAGAGTCTCACACACCGGGGGGTCGGCCCCCTGAGGTCTATCAAAGATTTCCCCCTCCCTACAAAAAAAAAAAAAAAAAAAAAAATATTATTATTATTATTATTATTATTATTATTATTATTACAATAATTATTATTATTATTTTCGTTATTATTTTGAATTTTATTATTATTTATCTTATCATAATTATTATTACTATTATTTCGACAAAATTATAAATATTTAAACTCAATTGAAGCCAGATGTTATTTTTGTACACTTATCTTATTTATAGCTCGCCGAAGATATATATGTTATCGTAAATTCACTAATCTCATCCATGGCTCGCAGAAAAGAGTTTCACCCAACTTGTTATTATTGATAAAAGTTTCAGAAAATGGAAGCATTTAGAAAGTCACTTATAGCACTGACTACTAAAAATGTCAAATCATTTAGTTTCCATAAAACACGTATACATATTTATTAAATACATAAATATAATAAATAAAAGTACTATAGATGTGCTTACAAATAATCAGCTAATTTTTTTATCAATCACGTGAGTATTTTATTAACTGTCATGTAAAGTTTTTTAAGGATAGTAAAAAGATATTAAATATAAATGTTAACCATTATTTTATTTTTACTAATTTCAAAATAGTGTATTTGACGCTTTTGAGCATTTTTCAAGCAAACGTTCTTATTCGAATCATTTTAATATTTTCTTTTAAATATTATCTAGTATTAGTATCTACATTGCAATTTTTTCGCATTCCAATTAAATTTCTATTAAATAATCGTAACAAAGAATTATTTCAATGTTTTTATTTTAGATTCAAAGATGAGGATTAATCCTTTAAACGTATTGAATTTATTATTAGCGTATTTTCGAACCTTACAAATACCAGATAGCGTGATGAATTGTAAAGAAATTCAGTTGTCAGAAAAATTTAAACATATATTAATACATGCTACAAATGACTTTAATGACGTAGACATGATTATTGAAAAGTCGTTGGATTTTCGTGAAGAATATAAAGACTATGGTGCTAAGTTAGTCGAGGATGAAATACAACATCACTTCCCTGATTATGTCGTGGCACCGACAAATCAGCGGACAGAAGATAATGAAGAAATTAGTTTCGAATACAAACAAAAAGCCGTAGAATTTTGGAGAAGCGGCAAAAAGAAAAACTTGAGTATTGAAAGTGTACAAAAAAGATTCAGAAAAGTCTGATCTATCAGTCAGTTAAAACGTTGGGCTCATACGATTAATAAAGGTGGAACATATAGACAAAATTGCACGCTTTTGTCAATATACACTAGATGATTTTAAAGCTGATGTTGAAAGTGTTTTAATAATTCATGATCGCGATATACATAGATGGGCGCTACAAGCTCAAAAAGAAATTGTCTCTGAAGATTTAAGATTCAAGGCTTCTAAAAATTGGTTATTAAAGTTTAAAAAGTCTCATAGAATAGTATCTAGAAAAGTAAATAAGTTTATCACTAGGAAAAATTGAAAAGTGGTTCAGAGCTTCAAACCAAAGCAGATGCATTTGTGGCTGACGTTAAGTCGTGTATACCAACAATTGGAATGCAGAATTTGTGCAATTCAGATCAGAGTGGATTCCAATTAGAAATGCATACTGGAAGAACACTAGCAGTTGAATGAGAAAAACAAGTACAATGCCTGTTACCATACAATCACTTATATCAGCTATTGGACAACTACGATCACCACTTTTTATAGTGTTAAAGGAGCAAAGTGATCAATTTGGTCCTATTATAGAAGCTAGTTTATTTAGACTAGAAAACGTGTATGTGGAAGTATCCATATCTGGAAAGCTAACTACAAAGTGAGCACATTTTTGTTTATTTTTATGCAATAATATAGAAAATGAGTTGATGAATAAATTCTCTAATTACAGATCTCTATAAAGATTGGTTAAAAAAATATTTTATCCAAATGTAGGTCGTCGGTCTGTACTATTACTCGATTCTTGGAGTGGACACTCTGATAAAGTTATAGAGGCAACAATTCCAGAAAACAAAATAGTTATCATAAAAAAAATATCAACAGGAACAACAGGAAAGATTCAATCAATTGATGTATATAGGTTCCGCGCGAGGAAAAAGCTTAATTTGACAATTCTCTGATCAAGTGATTTTAATGGATTATGATATAAATTTACATTTAAGAAATAACATCATAAAAATTCAATCTATAGTCCACCGCCAGCTTTCTTTGCCGAGATACACGAATATTTATGAATATTCCTGGTACAAAAGTGTTTACATAGATAAAAAACTAGATAAAATTGAAAATCCTGTGCATTTTAGTTTTGGAGATTCTTGCAATATCCGGTGGGAAGTAGAAGGATGCACAAATATTGCTATTATACGATGTGGTTGGTGTAAAAAATCATCATGTTTCAAACACTTTTACGAAGATTATCATTACTATCGAAACTTTGTAGAATAATATACTGTAACTCAACCATGGAAAGTATAGACAAATATTGTAATTAAATAACTGAAAAATTGCAAACGAAAAATTCTT
Organism: Gastracanthus pulcherrimus; assembly: GCA_949152435.1. Taxonomy (NCBI): domain Eukaryota; kingdom Metazoa; phylum Arthropoda; class Insecta; order Hymenoptera; family Pteromalidae; genus Gastracanthus; species Gastracanthus pulcherrimus. The sequence continues at coordinate 97,727,206 of OX424576.1, read as the reverse complement.
TTTTACAATTGAAAAAGAACATCATGTGTTATACTCGTACATAAAACGAGTAATATTTTATTACATTTAAATTTGTACTATTTTTATTTGTATCAACATTTACATAAAATTTTGAAATATATTCCAATGCAGGTATAGTAAATGTTTGCTAACTCGAAACCGAAAATTAATTTGAATAAGAACTCGGGGACTAATAAATACACATTGCAGTCCCTGAGAACTTCGGACCTAAGCTTATTCAGTTCCCGCGACTCGACTGTAATATACATTTAAAGGTATAGGATAAACACTTCATTGCTCACGTAGCATAACTTTTGAAAACAATAAAGTACATAATTAACGTATTTTTCAACATAATTTCGTTCTTGTTTTTTATAAATAATATTAGATACATATTTTCCATTTTTTAATTGGATAATCCATTTCTGGCGGTGATTTTTTCTCACCCCTTTAATGCTACTATTGTGGAAAAAATTGTAATATATTTGCATTTGTTATAAATAATATTCTGATTACAGGTATAATACTTTTAAAGAAAAAAGATATGTTTTACTTATTAAAATAATAACATGTAATATTACATGTGGCCCATCGCTTTAAGGGGCAGTTAACGGTACTTGGGGGTGGTTGTTTGAAAAATCCTGAAACACTCAACTTAAACATTGGATATCGTTAACGAAAATGCTTTTGCTTAATTTCTTTGAGTTCATAACCTGATATTCAAGATAAATATATTGATAAGAAATTTAGTTTTTTTTAAATATAAAATAAGTTTCGCAACCCCTTTCGTCATAAGTAAATCTAATAACTGGGGTTTCTTATAAGAAATATTTTCCGTTTTGTTTCATTCAAAAACATCCATTATATGCGGAGATATAAGAAAAAAGTGATTTTTGAGGGTAAACTTTAAGGGTGTTTTTCACCTCTTAAAAGTAGATGTTGGCAGATAAAAGGAAACACGTGTGCCTTATTTTGTCATGTACTATAACATATCCAAAAATTATGAAAATCGGTGAGGTCGGGTTAGGGGAGGGGGGGGGGGGGTTCCTTGAAAGTTAAAAGCTATATTTTATGCGATTATTGTTTTATTTTTAATTTAATAATTTTTAATGTTCATAAATTTATTTAAAAGTATCTGCATATATGCATATTAATTTTATCCGTTAAAAGTATAGCCTGTAAATTATTATTTTCTTGCAGATTAAATATTTTTACATATCAACGGATTTGACAAATTAACGAATTTTGTTAAAATAATATAAATGTATTTAGAGCAACATTTCCAAAATACTCCTAAAGTAATTATCATATACTTTTTTCAAGAATTCGCAATAACAATACGCAAGGAACTTTTTAACATTTCTTTATCATTTTCTAACATAATGTTTGAAAGTAATTTTTTATAGTCTATATACTGATAATAATAATATAAATGTATTTGCAGCAATACTTGCAAAATACTTCTAAAGTAATTATCATATATTTAACAGAGTGCTGCATACAATATTTTTCACATCAAGACAATTTTTGAAATGGTGTACAGCCGTTGCTACATTCCAAATTAATGATTTCTCAAAATTATTGTCTCATTAAAAATCATCCGTTATATCCCGCAATATAAGAAAAAAGTGATTTTTCAGGGTGAACTTTAGGGGCGTTTTTCACCCCTTAATAGTGGATGTTGGCACATAAAAAAAACACGTGTTCCTTATTTTGTCATGTGCTACAACATATCCAAAACCTATCAAAATCGGTGAGGTCTGGTTGGGAGTGTTTCCTTGTTAGTGTACATTATATTGTTTCGAACAATTTAAGCAAATCTACTTGAATTCATCTATATCATTTGAAAATAAGGTAGAAATAGTACATTGCGCAAGTAGGGGCAAAAATTGTATTTTTCTAAGCTCTTTCTATTTTTCAAATCATCATCTGATTCTGAAAAAGCATCCCCCCCCCCCTCCCCGACCAATTTTTTGGTCACGCCGTATTTTTTGTAATTAGTGCACGAATTGGCACTTTTGTATGCATGCAAGACAGATAGGGTATTGGGAATTTTGAGTCGTCCACCATACCGATAAAAATAAAAAAATTAACAGTAACTTAAATTCTTTTTAAATTTTGAAAATTTTGAAAATTTTGAAAATAATTAAAAATGTTGAACATTTTTAAAAAAATTTTAATTTTTTTATAATTTAAAAAATTTTGAAATTTTATTTTTTCTCTCACAGTGAGGTAAATAAAGTAGCTCTCCTACTATTTAAAAACGCTCGAAATTCTCATTTTTCCATTCGTTTTACAGTCATTGAAAAGGGCCTTATCATGCACGTGTTGTAAAAAATTCATTCCAGCTGTTTAATAAAAAAACATTTTTCTCTGAAGTTTGTGGTTATTTTGACGAATACCCACATATTTACACACAGATATATATACACACGCATATGTATATGCGTGATTCTGCCATAACTTTCTCACATAACGCTCAGAGCTCGTATATGAATGTACGGGGATGAAAAGAAATACTGGACCGGCTAATGTATGTATAATGTTGTCAACTTTCATGGAAAAATTACAGGAACCGTGTTTGCTAACTTTTTCTATTCTTAGTAACTGAATCTTTCCATAAGGGTGCTTTTTACTATCTCTTGGCTGCGTTTTTTGCTCAGCTCATACGGTCTTTTAATTTCCGAGATATTTAAGTTTATATTTTTTTTTAAATTTTGATCTCGTATCTCGAGCATGTCTATTCAAGGCTCATTTTTTCCGTTTTTTGATACAGATTTGAAATTAGAAAGAATTTTCTTCTTTCGTAAATTCGTTTTCGTTTTATAACAATTTTTATAGTCCATGCTTTTTCGGTTAGTAATATAATAAATTCACTCTTCATAAACTAAAATATTTTACTATTTATAATAATTTGCTGGTATTCATTTATTATTTAACACGTAAAATAGTATTATTGTAATGGCTGTGGTTATCGAAAAAAAATATATAACAGATATCGGGGATCGCATAAGTCCCGCTTGGACGGCAGTCACGTGACTAGCCTTTTATTATGTTCTTTCTACGGTAATATATTTTGATAAAATTTGATACTCTGGACAACTTTGGGGTCGCTGATAGCGAAGTAGGTGTTAAAAATACAAATTTTAAAATGGCACATCCAATACGGTGGACGTACTTTTTAAAATCCACTGTATTCACTTGAAAATTTATAGTTGGGTATTTTTGGAGGTTACTGATCCCGATTTCGCTGATAAAAATACAAAATTCAAAATAGTGGAACAAATGTGGAGGACAAAACTTTCAAAATCAATCGGATTTACTTGAAACTAACTACTCGGGAGATTTGTATGATGCTAATATTATAGAAGAAGTTTATTAATCAAAAAATGAACTAATTGGTAATTACAAATAATATATTAAGAGGTAACACCACTGTAATAGCGAAAAAAAGCGTTTTTTTGAGTATTTTTTAATGGAAAGAAAGGTTATAAAGAAATGATATTTGGATATATTATTAATCTAATATTATAGTATATTTAAAAAAAAATTGATTAAAAAAAATACAAATTGACTGATTGGCCTCTACCCCGCCCTCTAACCGGTAAGTTGGGTGCGCCGACGCCTCTTGCATATATTTACTTTTTCTGACAGCTTGTTCACTCCGAGGAGTGATTATTTCTAGCGGATAGGACCCTCCAAAGCGGCTCTCACGCTCACGCTAAAAAACCACACATCTTTGTGCTTTTTATGAGCCTGGAGGGAAATTCCGCGTCAAGCTATGCTAACATAACCTCGAACCTCACCTTGCACGAGGAGTCATGGCGCGTCGTTCACCATCCATCATCACCACATCTCTTCAGTGGTGGTTTGGTGCATGGATCACCAGCAAAAGCTTACCAGCGAAGAAGCGGGAGAAGTGAATAAAGAAATAAAGAAATGAAGAAATAGAGAAGAAGATCCTTAAAATTAGAGGTTAGAATATCTATCTTTCTCTCTCATACCAATTTCGGTCACGGCAACGTCGCCGCGCCTCGTCAACCAGGCGTTTTTGGCTGATGTGGCAACGCCGCACGGTCGATTTTTCGACGTTCGCCACCAGAGTGCAGCACCGTCACCTTATGCCGATCGGTAACACTGGCTTGCGAGTGTCTCAACTGCGCAACAGATTCCGCTACCATCAACTTTTTAAGCGCGAATTTTTAAAAACATCTAATGAGTGTGGCTCACCTTTCTTTTAATTTATATACAATATTATTTGATTACCGGCTATTTAATATTTATTATAATAGTTTTTAATTATTGCACGCCTGCGTAAAGACCGTCAGAGCCGTACAACTCTTACACGTTAACTCTTAGGCTAGTAGTTATTAAGTTATTTTAATTTATTTAAATATCTGTCAACACGTAGACTTTTTAAGTAATTTTCTGACTAGACGTAGATCTACTCTACTCTTTTTGAGATCTTGGCTGACCACTTTGATAGCTAACTACTTAATTTTTACACTATGTCTTCCTCATCGTGTAGCAAGTGTAAGAAAATTTACCGCAAAGACGTGATTGTGCGCAGGTGTAAAATATGCAACAAGAATTACCATAATAATTGCCGTGTCATGAAGTTAGATGGCGCTGCGTATATTTGCATTGACTGTGATAAAGAAAAGAAAGCGAAAAACAAGAGTTTATCTGCAGATAACAGCGGTTTAAATGCCACGAGCGTTGATCCTTCACCAAGTAGTGCAGATGTGGGTGGCGGGCTCACTGCATCGACACCCACGGTTACTTCTGCAAAGACTAGTGTTAGTACTAGTACCATGATCAACGCTTCTAGCATATCGGACTCAATGCGTTATTGTACTCTACCGTCATCTTTGTTCGACCTGTTCGATAAACAGTTTGAGTTACTTACAAGAACAGGGAACGATCACTATTCTTCTCTAGTGAAAAAACTTGATGCTATCGGCAATGTCCCAGCATCAGCACCAGCAGCTGAAATGCTAGTCGATAAACTGACTGCTCAGGTTTTGTCGCTAGAAAAGAAAATAGATGTGCAGACTTCCCAGCTAGAGGGGCTGCATCAAGATCGGTTGCTGTTACAAAGCGAAAATCAACTGCTGAAAGAACAGCTTCAAACGCTGATGCATAAATTTAAGGTTATGGTTACCAGCTCGAGCAGTACACGTAGTAATAACACGGATTTTAACGCCATTCCTGACGCTAACGAGTCACACATTCTAGTCTCGCTTAGAGACATCGACGGGTCGATGTCAAGTAGTTGTAAAAATAATGATAATAATAATAATATGGTTAAGTCTGTACATAGTAGGGTTAGTAATAATGATAGTATTAATAATACTTTGAATAACAAAGTAGACCAAGATAATGCGCGCTCAGCTCCATCAGGCAGCGTCCTGCCGGCGGACTCTGATGGGTTTCGCACACAGAGTCGTCGCCGTCGAACTCAGTACCAAAGTTCTAAAAACGTAAATCTTACTGACCGGAACAGGTATTGTTCAACGTTGAACGGGATGATTAGTGGCGAAGGATCGGCGGAAATAATTATTACCAATATTTTTTAAGGTTCCGAATCGCAGCGTGAGGACGTAGTCCATGCCATCCTTACCACTGTTCTACCGTCCATCGTGAGGGAAGACTTAATGTCTATACGCCTGCTTCGATCGGAAAGACAGACCGTTGCGAACCAACCCGCGAACAATCACCAGCGTCGACGATCCCCGTGGGTTGTCTGCTTTTCTCGTAGCAGCTTGGTAACTGAGATTATGAGGGCCAAAAGTAGATTTACAGCATTTAGCACTAAGGATGTTAACGTAACGCTTTTGAATCAGGACACGAGTAATAGCCTTATTAGAAGTAAAATTTTTATTAATGAACTTTTAAGTAAAGAATCTTTTACTCATTTCAACACCTTAAAATCTATTGCTCGTGGTTTAAGCTTCAAATATATTTGGCATAGGGGCGGTCGTTTCCTGGTTAAGAAGCGAGACGGTGAATCGGTGCATGAGATCACTTCGGCTGCAGATCTGCACGCATTATCTGCATCTTTTCGTAATGAGGCTAGCGATAGTGTTAACGCGGCGGTAACACAAAATACTTGTAATCTAGTCACTGTTACACCGGAAACGTCAAAAACGTCGAACTTAATTTCTGGCGTTGGAATTTGACTACGCGGGGACGTAGCAAGAGAGGAGGAAGCTGGGGGACTAAGGGCGGGCTTCCTCAATGCAACATCGCTTAGTAAGCATATGAGTATGTTCCGTCAGTTCCTTGTGACTGCTCGTCCTTTCTATCATATATTCGGCGTGGCTGAGACGCGTTTCGGGGATGGCGATGATGTTGGCGTTCAGATCGACGGGTTCTCGTCAATTAGGCAGGACAGGAATAATAAAGGATGTGGGGTGGTTCTTTACGTATGTAATTTTTATAAAGCAACGGTGCTGTGCTCCTCAAAAACTACGTTAGATAAAGGCAAACCAGGTATCCCTGAATATTTGATGTGTAAAATTCAGCAAGGCAACCATCCGCCAATTTTCGTGGCCGTCATATATCGACCTCCAGGGATTTCATTCACTGACGATTCTGACCTAATACAGAACCTGACGACTTATTCGGTAGGGTACGATCACCGGATTGTAATGGGAGATCTGAACGCGAACATGTTGTCGACATCTCAGGAAGCGTCGTTTGTTAGAGAGTTAATATGTGAATTAAACCTTAAATTAGTTGATCATGGCGCGACTCACCACGTCGGAGAATCTCACACTTGGATTGATATGATCTTCACTGACGACAATGATGTGGTGCAGGATGCGAACAACATGATGGTGACCTTTCCGAATAAACATAATATAATTGATGTCACAATCGACATCCAAACTTCAAAGTCCCCAGCTCTCAATAACTTTTCATATAGGGATTTTAAGTCTATTAGGCAGGAGGAACTTCTATCCCTCCTTACTGCTTGTGATTGGTCGCCCATCAGTTGCCCAGATAAGAATGTTGATAGTAAGTTAGAACATATTACCCACAACATCTTGGCGATCATCGACGAACTTGCCCCTCTGAAACAGTTCACACTGAAGAAGAAATGTCTCCCTCCTTGGGTGGATGTCGAGCTGAAAGAACTTTATAATCAGCGTGATGCTGTTCGACGGCGCTACAAACGGACTCGGGACAATAAGTTGTGGCAGGAGTTCCAGTCTCTCGCAGCTCAAGCAGAACAGCGCACAGTTGAAATGCGAGAGGCTTTTATTCAGAGCAGAATTTTTGACGCTCTGGATAATAACAAAAATATCTGGAAAGAACTTCGGCACCTTGGACTGTTACCAAAGGCTAAAGAGGAGCTGCATGGCTTCACTCCGGATTAATTAAACATCCACTTTGCTGGGGTCTCTGTCTCTCAAACGGAGCATGACGAAAGTCTAGATAACATCTTATCGACGGCCAGCGATGATGGCTTCACTTTTCGTGAAGTTACCTTCTCGGACGTTGTTCTGGCCGTTGCTCATTTCTCGTCACAGGCAAAGGGCGAAGACGGAATACCCCAAAATGTCATCGCAAAGTCTTTTCCGGTTTTGGGCCATCATTTGGCTAAGATTTTCAACTCTTCTCTGTCTAGTGGGGTTTTTCCCGGGACCTGGAAGAAGGCTCATCTGGTGCCTCTAAAAAAGACGGCAATTCCATCTGCCGTCTCAGACTTCCGTCCAATAGCCCTATTGAGTTTTCTCTCCAAGGTCTTGGAAAAGATCGTCCACGAGCAAATTTCAGAGTTCATATCATCCAAGAAAATCCTTGATCCACGTCAAACTGGTTTTCGACAGCATCATAGTACGCAAACAGCACTACTGAGTCTGTCAGAGGAGATTCGTGATGGTATTAATAGCAAGAAACAGCTGCTTACCATACTCCTAATGTTTGATTTCAGTAAGGCGTTCGACACTATTTCGCCCTCTAAATTACTTCGTAAGCTGATCAGAATGGGGTTTTCTAGGTCCATAGGCCTGTGGATCAAGTCATATATTACAGGTCGTAACCAGCGAGTGGTTACAAAATCTAATGGGGAATCTGATTGGTACACAACCAATCTTGGCGTTCCACAGGGCTCGGTTCTTGGGCCCCTTCTGTTCAGCCTTTATATTAATGATCTTGGAGACATACTAGCTGCTTTCAAAAATCCCCAGGGTGAATTATCGGAAGGTGTCGAGCATTTGCTTTATGCTGATGATTTACAAACCTATACGCAGGTTGCGAGAGACGATCTTCAGATAGGCATTGATCGCCTGTTAACTATGGCGCGAGCAGTGTCGGCTTGGGCTTCTGAAAATGCCCTTCACCTTAATGTCGGGAAGACTAAAGCTATAATTTTTGGGTCGGACTACAATATTAATAAATTGCAGGAATTGCACATTGAGGTGCAGAATAACGTTTTTATTCCCTTTGCCGATACTGTAACTAACCTCGGTGTTGTTATGGATTCTAAATTAACATGGAAACCGCAAGTGGATGCAGTTAGTCGGAAGGTTAACAGAGCCTTATATGGACTCAGATCTTTTAGATCCTGCACCACCGAAGCGTTACGCAAACAGCTCGCAGGTGCTCTTGTTGTCTCTCACTTAGATTATTGCTCTCTTGTATACCTCGACGTATCAGGTGAGCTGCAGACCAGGCTTCAAAGTTTGCAAAATTCCTGTGTGAGATATATATGTGGTGTTAGAAAGGATGAGCATATCTCTCCCTACAGGAGGAAACTGGGCTGGTTGACTGTGGAGATAAGAAGGGAGTATTTTGCGGCGGTAATGCTTTATAAAGCAGTTGTCATGGGACAGCCTCCGTACCTTGCGGCCCTTTTTGAACAAAATCAGTCTAGAACCTCAGGTAGGGATCCCAAGGAAATAAAAATTCCAGGGTCGCGTACTGATGTTGGCTTGTACTCCTTCAGAGCCCAAGGTGCTCGCCTCTGGAATTCGCTCCCCCGCGCTATTAGGCATCTTCCGTCTCTAAATAAATTTAAAACGGCAATACGTCGGCATATTATTGAAACCTGCGACGAACGAAATGTGTTCTGTGATAAAAATTAACTGTGTTATACTGCTAAGTAATTAATTAATTAAGGTATATTGTGACGTGATAGTTAAGACTACTGACATAAACTGTGGATTTATAATAAGCCTATGTGATGAAATCTAACGATGAATCTGTGATATGGATACAAATTTAATTTAATGTATCGCAACTATGTATATTTGATGTATATTTTTGACTTGTGCAAAATAAATCTTAATCTATCTATCTATCTATCTATTTATAGCCGATCGCTTGACGCCTCTTGCATCGGAAGCGCTCCGCGGTACGCAGTGTACCAATCGCACATTTCAACCTGGAACAAAAAAAATACACTTATTCTTTATGTTAATAACTAGTGAATCACGTAGAGGATTTTGAAAATATTGATTTTTGCAAATTTGGCAGTAAATTAAAAATAAATTAAAAATTTTCATGATAAAAAAGGCACGTTTTTGTTTATAAAAATTTTTTAAATCAATTTATTAAAAATCCCCTACGTGATTCACTTCGAAATATAATATAATAATATAATAGTTAATTATTATATTGTATTAATTAACTATTATAATTAATTATTATATTCGAAATATAATAGTTAAGATATGGTTTAAATTTCAAATGGATCGGATGAAAACTGTTCAAGTTATGTTGCGTACCTGTTGAGGAAAACTCGTTTCGAGAAAAATCAACGTAAAGTTTCGAAATCAGTTTCGGACGTAAAAAAATGAGGAAATCATTTAAAGAAAATTTTTTACCGCTAGTCTGCAACGGCAGGACCATAAAGCTGCCCTTCCAATTGCAAATTCTCCTCCTCGTCTTCTTTTATTATCGCCTTTATGTTCGATCGCGCCTCTTTCGCTGCGTCGCACACAGTGCGCTCAGCGTATCTGATGCGCTTATCGTCGGCTTCACAACAAAAATTGTAAGCCTGCAGACCTATATCCATCTCCAGAGCTTTCATAATTCGAAGGACACGTTTCAGGTCATCATTAAAATTGCACACTGCAATATCAGTGGCAATATCCAGAACTTTCTTGCCACTCGAGTACGATTTCGGAGGCAAGTTCCAAACGGTGGCATTGAAACTTTCATTGCTGTTCTAAGTATAATCTCCTAAGCAACGGTGCAGCAACTTATCTCGACTCAACTCTGTATAAACAGGGTCAATGGCTTCGCAAACTTCTTCAGGAAGTGGCGGTTCATGATGAAACGTGTCCAACGAACCTTTAGCTTGTGCGATTTTCCAAGCACACCAGGAATCTGAACAATTATCGTGCTGAGGATTGTCGTCAGTTGATATTTTATGATACAGAGTTGCCCAGATTTCATTCCTCATTTTCTCTAGGCAATTTGGATTCCTCCGTATTGCCAAACCATAATAAATTGTTAATTTATCAATCAATTTATTTATTAATTTTCCTTTTCCTCCAAGGCCTTTCATCTTTTTTTTTTAAATTTCGATGACGCGTTCCCATTCTTTTCTGTACATGATTGATGCACTCTTTTTTCTGTACTTCAAAATTAGTGTACGGTTTAGAATCCAGTATGCCTTTAAACATACTTTAGGCTATGGAGACTGTCGGAACGAGAAAACATTTCAATAACAGCATCTACCTCCAGTTTCCCAGATGGACCTTCATGATTTGCTTGATATAAATCAGCGTGTGATGCATACCATTTTTCGTATTCAGATGTTTTTGTTTTATTTATCCAGTGCTCGCAAGACTTACAATATTTAGATTTTACAGTCACATCGACGATTTTTCCAGTAAGCCATCCAATCAAAGATACAACTCCAAAAAGCGACGAATACCCTCGTTTCCTCCATGAACCATCTCCTGAAATGGTAATCCCTTGAGATTGACCATTTTCTTCGCTCTTTCGTCTCTGCTCTTGTCCAGCTTGCTTCATACTGATATCACGAACTGTTGATGTTGCTATTGAAATAAGATTCACAATTATATCGTAGGAAGATTAGAAAATAGGACGTGGTAATTCCATAAACGCACAAAATTTCATCATTCCATTCAGTCCTACTCCTATCAGTCGCATTGCTAACACCATCCGACTATTAATTTCATCTGCATTTTTTATAAATTTACTGTTAGGTATAACAATTTCTGGACACTTTGGGCAAACAATCACAATTTTTAAGCCCAAGCCCCGAGAACTTCTTTCATGAAAAGTTATATTAGAACCGCACGTTTTACACTTCACATGCTCAGAAATTGCAGAAAATACAACCAAAAAGTTAATGATTCGGTATCCAAATGTATAATTTACATCGAAATCGTCCTCGGATGTCTTCAGCTTTTTTGCCGATGCACTGACGCCACTAGAATCACCTTCACCTTCGAATAGATTTATCGGACGATTCGCTGATTTACGGCTCCGATGTCGTGTTGGATAGTTTTTTTTCGTGCCTTTTCTTCCTGCGTACACTTTTTATTTTTCCATTTTGCTCAACGTAATAATAAATAATTAAAACTTTCACAAAAATATAGTTTCGAAAGCGAAAATGACAGCGTCGTTTTCTTATGATATACAGACACTACACTAACGTACTTTGTTTTGAAACTAGCCTAACTGACTCATATTAGATTAAGATCGAGATCTAGAGGAGCATTAGGGAAGTTTACGAACAATAAGCAAGCCATAAGGCGGTCCTTCTCATCAGATACGTACATCTCGCAGGTAAGCGATAGGCCGTTTCGGAGCGACCGATGACGGTCGGTATATATCCCGAAATTTCAAATAAAATTTTTTTTTTCGGGATAGGACCTTTTGTATTATATTCTAGAAGGTTCAACGCATGTTTTAAGCCAATAAAAAAAATCGATTTTTTGAAATTTCTACAGTGGTATTACCCTTTAAATCAATGTTGATTTCATATTGGAACAGTTGATTAGTTAGGGCGAAGCTACGTGTCCACGAATTGGTAGCGGTTTTATCATTGATGGCTTTTAAAAATATATATTTTTACTAAAATTACACATTTAGTATAAACCAGCTTTAGTTGGTACTCTGACTACGTTAAAGAAATTTAAAACATTTTGTAAATAATACACAAGTTTAATATTGTAAAGAGCTTCTCTGCGAAAAACGCGTAATTACTCTGCATCTGGCTTACGAATTATAATATCTAAATAGTTTCTTAAATAATATACCAATAATTTCTTGAATATTGATTAAGGTAGGATTTTAGAAACAGAAATTGAATGTATCCTTAACCCATTTCTTCACAAGCGGCCATTTTATAGTAGATTGGTTTTTTGCCTAAAAAATTGTCAAAAAAAAAATAATAATAACCAATAGCACTTTTCTGAAGTAAAATTGTCCGCTCTTTCCGATTCTGAAGTCAGAATTTTGAAATTTCCGTTGGGAAATTTCAAAATGGCGGTTTTAGGCAAAAAACCAATCGACTATAAAATGGCCGCTTGGGAAGAAATGGGTTAAGTAAAAGAATGATTCTAATTACTAATTTTAAGATGCAAATTAACTCTTCTATTTCTACGATGTAGTGAATCGAGGAATGAAATAAAGGTGTCAGATAGAACCGGATGCGAAGTGATTTTATACACACTGACATGTGCAGCAGTAACTACGTGCATATAGACATACGCAGTTGTGACTACATCCACTGCAGGCATGCGTAGTAGTGATTTCATTCACGCAGGCATACGCAGTAGTGACTACATGTACACAGACATGCACTGTAGTTTCTGCTACTAAGAAACATTCCAAGTAGTCGTTACATGCATACAGAAGCATGCGCAGGTCAGTCCACGTGCACATACGCATGCGTGGAAGTGCCTACGTGTTCTTTAGTATGCGCAGTAATGACTTAGTACACGCAAGCATGCACAGTTGTTACTTATCAAAAGTAATTTATGTAAAAAATATTATTACCTCTTTTTTGTTTGCAATAACTTATAGAATATAACTTTTTCGAATCTAAAATAGATAAATTCTGATTAGTTCAAAATAATTAAAACTCTCATCATTAAGTACAAGAATGATTGTAATCGCTAAGAGTATAACACAGAATTAACTCTTAATTTTCTACGATATAGTGCATTGCGGAATGAAGTAAAAGGGTCAGGAAGAGCCGGGAGCTGATGAGATTGAAGAAAATATAGCTGGATGGAGTGTGGCGGGTGATGGGGTGGTGGAGGGCCGTGGGAATTAAAATTATTGTGAAATACATGTGGAAGTATCATCCGGATGATAACACTCAAACTGATGGACTAAGCTTAAGCTTAGCTGATTGATGACTTGAGCTTTGATATTTTCATTTTAACAAAAAGAAATTGTTACATCATAAATTAAAAAGAAACATAAACGATGTAATAAAGTGATGTAATAAAGTTACATACTAAAATTACGTAACTTTTTTCAACAGGTGAAAAATTCCTCAATACCGGTGGAGAGGGCCGAGGGGAACCACGCGACACACGCGGGTCAGCGCGCAAGGGTCTTTCCGAAAAGCAGAGAAGAGAAATCTCCGGGCTGCTGCCACGGGAGTATCGCGGAATCTTGCGTGCGACCGGTATATGGGTGTTAGTGAAACAAGAGATTGATTGATTGATATGCATTTATTTGTTCTTTTTTAAAAAAATAGTACAGTCAATTTTACAAAATATCACATAAAATATCACAAGTAGAACGATTTGTTTTGTACAGTTTAGGCTTGTCAAATGCATTTTATCACAGCTATAGTACATACGTCGGGTTAAATACATATCTCGTCACTTTTATAAAACAGTCATATACGATCTAACACACAAACGCTAATAAATACACACACGCAAGTAAAATATCACATGATCGCACATTTTGAAGAAAATATGCTCGTCAGGTACTATATCACAGAAATGTATAAATTGCGTCAATTATTAAGAAACTAAATATCATACATACAGAATAAAGACAAAGACGGACTACATCATAGCTTATAATTCTATGCAATTTTGATCATTGCTTTGTGAGCGTATGTACCTGCGCATCAACGACATGAATTTATACAGTGATGGCAGGTACTTGATGTTGCGGGGTATGAAATTCCAAAGACGTGAACCGCGAGCTCTAAAACAGTACAAGCCTACGTAAGTGCGCGACCCTGAAACTGAGATATATCTGATTGTCACACCCGTACTGGAGGTTCTGGCCTGGTTTTTATCAAAAAGATCATCAAGATATTTAATATTCAGCCAGTCCAGTTCCAATCTGTAGGGGATAATGTGTTCATCCCTCCTGACACCGCAAATGTATCTCACACATGAATTCTTCAGTCGTTGTAATTTAGTCTGCAGTTCCTTGGATACGTCAAGATCGACGACCGAACAATAGTCGAGATAAGGGACAATCAATGCACCCGCCAACTATAAGGGACAATCAATGCCCCCGCCAACTGTTCACGCAGAGCCTTGGTGGTGCAGGATCGGAAAAATTGCAACCCATAAAGAGCGCGATTAATGCGTTCGAATCCATAACAGCACCGAGGTTCATGACCGTGTCAACGAAGGGCACGAATCCTCCGCTCTTCACCTTAATGCCCGGCAACTGCAGAATCTATGGAGTTGATGTTGAACATTGCACCAAAAATAATAGCCTTAGTTTTACTGACATTGACGCACAGACCCGCAGACGACGCCCATGTCGACACAGCTCGTGTTGCAGCCGTTAGACGCATGATGCCCTGTTGTAGTTCAGTCAGGTCAGTCAGTGTGTAAATTTGTAAGTTGTCTGCGTAAAGTAAATAGCTGATGTCTTTAAGGTCAACAATGTCTGCTAAGTCATTTATGTAGAGGTTAAAAAAGAGAAGGGATCCCAGGACCGAACCCTGTGGAACTCTGAGATTGGTTGTGAGACAATCCGACTGCCCCTGAGTTCTGGTAACGACTTTTTGTTCTCTCCCTGATATATAAGATCTAATCCACAAAATAACGCTCCTGGAAAATACCATTCTAATCAGTTGATGTAGCAATCTCGTCGGCGAGATGGTATCGAAGGCCTCACTAAAATCAAAAAGGAGTATATAGTAAGCAATTTTTTATTTTTATTCACACCATCAATATTAATCTTAATGCCATCGATGCCACCTAGTATATCTTCAGTTAATTTGAGTAAGGCGGTCTGAGTGCTGTGGTATTGTCTAAAGCTGGTCTGAAGAGGATTATGGATATTTTTTGAAGTTATGTACTCGGTAATCTGACTGTGCCTAATATTCTCAAGGACCTTGGATATTTTCTATACTCAAAAGGGCTATCGGATGAAAGTCCATACGATGCTTCGGCTGTCTTCTTTAAAGGCACCAAGTGAGTCTTGGTCGATGAACGTTCTTACGAAATGCGCGTCTGCCGATGTTGATAGGTTCGTATTATGACTAAAGTCATTGCCGCGTGACGTTAATTTGTCTACGAGGTCTATCCCTTTGATAAAAGGGATATGTGATGGCCTATATATTATTGCAACGAGAACGGGAGCTGACCGACCCTTTTGCACAGTTCAACATAAATATTCTGAAATATCGGGAGTACTTAGTTGTGCGATATTAGACTGTGTGATGATTTTAGCTTTGAGATAGTTGTACAGATACAGGGCCATTCCATCCCCGTTCACGTTGCGATCCTGCCTAAGTATTGAAAAACCATCAATGCCAACCGCTTGTTAGGAACATCGTCATCTAGGCGGTAGAATCTAGGATCGGTAGAAGATGTGCACGCAATGAAGTCACATTCACAAATCCAGCTCTCATCCCCCGCTGCTTGTCTCCCCAGCAGGCGAACCTAGTGAATTTGAATCTGGCGCATTTTTGTTATTATTATGCTGTGCTGGAGGTGGTAGATCGCGCACGGACGCAATGTTCTCAAGCATATTCGCCTGATCCTCGCCAGAACCTTCATCGCCGGCCAGTCAGTGTAGCCCTGCTCACACTACCAACATCTGCAGCCAGCGCCGAGAGTGCGAGATAGAGAGACAGAGAGAGAGAGAGAGAGAGAGAGAGAGAGAGAGTAACCGCGAACGAGCGACGGTGACGAATTGCAAGCGGCGGAGTGGATTCGCAGAAGTAAATGTGATTCGCGCTTCAGTTCAGCGGTACTGATAATTGTACACGAGCGCAAAGGGTGCAGCGGCACCTTCTGATTTTTGCATTCTCTCGCTCGCGAATCTAAGGGCCGCGCACCCCTTGTATTTATATGTATATTACTATTTGGTTTTCTTATAATATACGTGTTGTTCCCGTTTAAACACGTATTATCATTTTTGCATGCTGCACACCCTCACGAATCCTTATACCCTCTTACCCCATAGTTGCGTGGGTCCCCACTGACTAGTTGGACACACCGCCGTAGCTCAGGCAAAGCTTCGGCGACGAAAGCGAGCGGCTGCGCTCGGATTAACGGTAGGTGCCGGGTGGAAAATCACCCGGATGTGCTGTAGAAACGCGCGCCGGCATTTAATAAACATTCTTTTCTTATTGATAAATAAAATTAATTTATTGAATAAATAGTTCTGTTGTACAGGGTTGGTACAAATCTATATATATCAAAGAGAAAGAAAGAGAGAACGGAAGAATTTGGGAAAGAAGACAGGATACAGACCTTAAGCATAGGAGGAGTGGGGTGTGTGGATAAGGTGCGTGGAGTGAGGAGGAGGAAAAGTGGGTTGTGAGAATCATTAGAGGGGGGTCAAATGGTGAAAATAAAGAGAACGTACGGAATAGAATGCACTCCGGCATAGGTATTGAGAGGTATAGAGTGAGGTATAGAAGGGCAGACGGGTGCTGTTGTGCTCTCTTGCATATACGCACACACAAGAGTGTGCAGGGGCAACTTCGTGCATGTCAGCATGCGCAGTAGTGGTATAGTGCCCACAGGCATGTGCACTAGGGTGGTCCAAAATTTTCAAAGTTTCGATTTTCCTTCTTGTAACCGTTTCAAAAGTTGACAAATGTGAAAAAAATATCTCTCCTGCAAGGCATTTGAAAAATTATCGAGAATTAGACTCTTGAAAAATGTTCAAAGATACCCTGTTTTTTTTCTTAAAATACGACGCATATGGTTCTTCACTTAGAAAAAAAAAATTTCTTGATGAAGCGGATCTGGTTGACTTTCCATTTTAGTGATATGGTAAGTTACTAAAATTTGTTTGCCTTGATTTATAAAATTTTAATCATTTCTTTACCAAATTTATTAAAAAAAGTGCATAAATGCACCTAATAAACTTTGAAATCGAGGTTGGAATCTTTAAATCTCAACGTCCAGTGATTGCCTTGTAGGAGAGATATTTTTTTTCAAATATTTGTCAACTTTTGAAAGGGTTACAAGAAGGACAATCGAAACTTTGAAAATTTTGGACCAGCCTAATGTGCAGTAGTAACTTTGTGCATACGGGTAATGGCCACGTCCATAGATATGCTCTCAGTTGTCAATTATCAAAAGTAAATTACGTAAAAAAATATAACTACATTTTTTGTTGTATATTACTTACAGAATGTGCCTGATTTTTTAAAATCCCAAATAGAAAAAAATTGATTCGCCCAAAATAATTGAACTTATTCAGGCGTAATCTAATTAATCATAGTTAATTTAAGGTCGTGAATTTTTTTTATTTTTATGTTTAATATTTTAAATTAATCTTGGGAGAGTGGGAGAAATAAAGAGAGAAAGGGAGAGAATTGAATTGAATTGAATAATGTTTTTATATACTTAACACTCTAGGTCCCTTATGCCACAGCAGTAATACATATATAATTACAATGTGTGATGCGGAAGTCGCAAGGTCGAAGGCGCATCGAAATTTGTACATAGATGAGTAAAGCTCGTCGAATCTTATAAACTAAGTATGTACATTTGTAAAATTAATTTTATATAAAAATATTAATATTAATAAAAATATAAATCAATTGATATACATATATATATACACAGAAACAAAAAAATAAAGTAATACATAAAATTAATCGAAGTTAGGACATAGTCATGTTTGAGACATATTATTTGAAAAAAATTGAGCAGTTCAGTTGACTAGTACTCTACTTAACATAAAATCACGTAATTTTAATTTAAAATACTTGGATTTGTAAGACGCGCGTAGTTCAGATGATAGCAGGTTCCTCCAGGTTGCAGTAGCTATGCAAAAAGCATTCTTATAACCAGTTGTACGGAAACTATTAATAACTAAATCATTCTCAGATATACGCTTAGAACCAACATCATCGATAGATCTAAAGGTAAATTTGCTGAAAAGGTAGCTAGGCTCTTTGGATCTTAAGATATTTGCGAGTAGGTACAAATTTATAAATATCTTTCTTGCAGAGTAAGTGAGTATTTCGTTCAATTTATATGTCGGTGTTATGTGCTCAAAAATGTTAGTCCCTGACGCATAACGCAGAGCAGCATTTTTACACTTGCTTAATTTTATTGACAGTTCCGCAGTTAGATCATTAAAAAGACTCGCGCAGTAGTCTATGTAAGGAAAAACAAAGGCTTTAACTAATGTTAGCTTCGTACTGTTACGTAAGTAACCATTACACTTTTTGATTTTTGACAAAGCAGCATAACACTTTCTCGATGTGGCAGTAGTATGTTGCCTCCAAGAAAGAGTTGAGTCTAGTACTACTCTTAAGATCTTAATTTCATCGCAAGTTTGATTTTGTTCATTATTAAGATATAGATCAGGTAACTACTTGTCTCGTAGTCGACTTATGAAGCCTCTAGATCCGAACCATGAGGCTTTGGTTTTTTTCGCGTTTATTGCAATGCCATTGTTTTGAGCCCACCTAGATATTCGCGTAAGGTTAGTATTCGCACACGGAATGATGAATGCGGCTTTCTTAAAAGGACTACTTATATAAAATTTAAAGTCATCAGCGTATATATGGTATTTACCGAACTGAAGTATATCTGGTAGATCATTGATAAATAAGGAGAAAAAAGGGTCTGCAAAGTGGCTACCTTGGGGTATACCTGCTTCGCGCAGTAGAGTGGATGTATTTTGAGCGTCTCGAGAAACAATCTGCGACCGACCAGGTAAATATGATTTTATCCAGAGGCACGCACTATTCGAGAAGCCAAGCTGCTTAAGTTTATAATAAAAATCTCAATACAGACTGAGTCAAATGCTTGTTTGAAATCAATAGCCATCAACAGTGTAATAAGTTCTTTATTAATACCTTCTCTAATCTCATCAGTAATTTTAACAAGTGCAGTATGAGTACTTTGCGATTTCCTGAAACCCTATTGAAGTGAGTCTAAAATAGAATTATTAGCCGTATACGTATTAATTTGTTTAAAAACTACTGCCTTGAAGATATTAGATACTGCACTGAGAATACTTATTGGCCTAAAATCACTTGGTTGAGTTGGTTGAATAATTTTGGGTATTGGTTGAACTATTTCCTGTTTCCAAATATCAGGAAATACACCAGATTGTAGAGAGTAGTCAAAAATGTTCAACAAAATTGGCAGTGTAACTCTAATACTTACTTTTAGAAATCGTAAGGGTATATTGACAAGTCCGAAGGCATTGGAGTGTGCAGAGGCAGGGGTCTCCAAAAAGTCGTTGATTTCTATATATTTAAAATAAAATTTATTTTCTGTATCAATGCTAGTAGATGGTCGTCTCAATATCGCACCACTAGATGAAGGGACACTAACAAAGTGTGAGTTTAGTGTATTGACATCAACGGGTAAAGAAACAGGATCCTTATATCTGTCAGATAGCCCTAGTTCTTCGATGATTTTCCACATTTCTCGTGCGTTTAAGCATTGTGACAGTTTGTCACGGTAGTAAGCAAGCTTTGCATTTCTTATGAATAATCTAACACGATTACGAAGGTGTTTACATGCTACTAGGACATGCTTTATTTCATTGTGAGATGAGACTCTTAACCTCTAGAGAGCACCATGGGGTTGTTTTTTTCTTATAATTTTTATATAAATGGGGCATGTAAATCGTAGATTTGAAGTAGAGCAGTGGTAAAAAAGTCTACTTTTTGATTCACGTCAGGGAAGTATTCTATGCGAGACCAATTAATTTTCTGCAAATCGAACAGCACTCTATCAATATTGAAGTTTCTAAAACATCTTGATGTGACTGATTTAGCCCGTGTCTGAGGAGCTAGGATATTAATGTTAGCAAAAATTACGTCATGTTCCGATATACTGGGAGCATGAAACTGTTCATAGCGGGAAACTTTACTCATATTTCTTCTATGACAAGTTGCTTGAAAGGGTATGCGTTCAAGGTTGAGTATAGAGAGCGAGTCAGCGAGAATAGCACGAGGCGTAGATCGTCGAGCCCAATCAATATTGAAGTCCCCAAAAAGAATAGTAAAGTCATATGCACAGAAGCAGTTTAAAAATGCTTCATCTACCTCGGACCAATACCCGGCTTTTGGAGGATTATATGCCAAAACGAGGAGTATTTTGAGGTTATTCAGCTGGATTTCGATAAAAAAAAACTCTGGCCTAAGAGTGAGAGAGAGAGAGAGAGAGAGAGAGAGAAAGAAAGAGAGAGAGAGAGAGAGAGAGAGAGAGAGAGAGAGAGAAAGAGAGTGAGAGAATTCGTACTTTATAAAAAACGATCTCAAGTTTTATTCGTAATTACATTTATGCACATCTATCATGCTACCAAGCACACTACTATTCACGTACTCTATTATCAATGCCCTTAGATTTAGGTATCCTTCTATCCATGCACTTCTCTAACTACTTATTCTACTATTCACGTAGCTCTATAACCAACTTTGCCACTATCCATACATCGGCTTCCAATTAAGTTTTGAGTCCATGAACACACCGAGGTTCTTAACCGTGTCGACAAAAGGTACGAATGCACCACCTTCCACCTCAATGCCAGGCAACTGCAAGTCCTTGAGGGCGTTCATATTAAATACGGAACCGAAAATTATAGCCTTAGTTTTGCTGACATTGAGGCACAAGCCCGCAGACGTTGCCCAGAACGTCCGCAAGATCGTTAATATAAAGGCTGAAGAGAAGAGGTCCCAGGACCGAGCCCTGTGGAACTCCAAGATTGGCTGTGAGCCAATCAGACTGACCATGAGATCTGGTGACAACTTTTTGTTGTTGCCCCGTGATGTAGAATTTGATCCACAGAAGCGCGCCCCTGGAAAAGCCCATTCTAATCAGTTTGTGAAGCAGTTTCGTCGGTGAGATGGTATCGAAGGCTTTACTAAAGTCAAATAAAAGGACAATTGTTACCAATTTTTTAATTTTTTTCTTATTATTATCATCCTCAATACCATCGATACCACCTTTTATGTCCTCTGTTAACTTCAATAAGGCGGTCTGAGTGCTGTTGTACTGTCTAAAACCAGTCTGGAGAGGATCGAGCATATTTTTAGATGTAATGTACTCAGTAATCTGGGTATGCACGATCTTCTCAAGGATCTTGGGGAGAAAGCTTAAGGGGAGGTCGAAGCCGATTACAGATTTCTGCATTTCATTTTACATTATTCTAATTTAATTGTTTATAAAAGTTACAAATTTTAGTTGTTCGGTGTTCTCAATTTACTAAGGAACACTGGACAACTGAGATAATTGAAAAAAATGAAAAATTGAATGAGAATACTGAAAAATACGTAATTGTCGGTAACTACGTAACTGCATGTAAGCTTCGACCTCCCCTTAAGAGGGCTATAAAACGGAAGTCCGTGACTGAAGATGGTATACAAGTCTTTTTTAGAGGCACCAAATGAGCCTTCTTCCAATCCCCTGGGAAGATACTATTTGATAGTGATGAATTAAATATTTTGGCAAGATGAGAGCCAATAGCCGGAAGAGCTTTAGCTACTTCTGTTTGCGGGATGCCGTCTTCCCCGACAACCTGCGAGGAGAAATGTGAGACAGCTAGAACAACGTCCTCAGGAGTGATTTTGTTAAAAACGAAACCCTCCTCCAAGGCCGAAGCTACGATGTCATCCATCTCATCATCGCATTCGCCCTGAGAGACTGACACCCCAGCAAATTGAGCATTAAGCTCTTCTGGCGTAAAACCGTGCAGACCATCCTTATCAGCGGGCAGCAGTCCAAGATCACGCAGCTCCTTCCAAATATCTCTATTGCCATTTAAGGGGGTATCCCTATATAGATGGGCAAAAATAAACTGAAACTTTGCGAATTTTTTTTAAAAAACTATACAAGATTTTTATTTGAAAATTTTTTGGTTTATTATTCAAACATTAAATATGCATTTCTTAATTTTTTTATTACATTATTTTGTTTATGCTAGTGATAAAAAAATGATGAACCATGAACTTTTTTTTTCTTCCTACAATTTTGTGTGCAGACTTATCGTCGTTTTATCTCTCTGAAACATAAAAATAAAGTTTTTTGTTATTATTAGGTCTAAATCTCGTCGACTAACCTAAATTAAAAGTATAAAAAAATTCCATAGCAAAATGGTGGACTTTTGAAAAAAAACTTTAATTTTTTTTTATTATTATTGCAAAATTGTGGTTAAATAAATTTTTATTTCAAAAACAAGTAGGTTCATCGACTAGATAATGAAATTACCTTCAAAATGGCGTTTTTTTGTGATAAATTGAAAACTTGCCGAGAAACTGTGCACACAAAATTGTAGGAAGAAAATAAAGTTCATGGTTCATAATTCTTTTATCACTAGCATAAACAAAATAATGTAATAAAAAAATTAAGAAATGCATATTTAATGTTTGAATAATAAACCAAAAAATTTTCAAATAAAAATCTTGTATAGTTTTTTAAAAAAAATTCGCAAAGTTTCAGTTTATTTTTGCCCATCTATATAGGGATACCCCCTTAAGGCTTCGAAAATTCTATTTTGAATGTAGGAACTGCGTACCTACTCCGCTCTATCCTCCGCTTCTTTAGCAAGTTGTAGATATTCTTGCCAGAGTTTATTATCACCTATTCTTTTACACCGTCGACATACAGCGTCACGTTTGTTATAAAGGTGCATGAGATCGACGTCCACCCATGGAGGTTTAACATTATTCTTAGGTGTGAAAGTTTTTAAAGAAGCTAGCTTATCTATTGCCTCCATGAGATTGGAGCCGACACACGCTAGTCCACTGTCCACGTCACTGTCTAGGCAATCAAGCGGTGACCAATCACAGTTTTGAAGAACATGTAATAATTGATTTTGGTGGGGAGAGAGAGAGAGAGAGAGAGAGAGAGAGAGAGAGAGAGAGGGAGAAAGAGAGAAGCAGAGAAGCTTCGACTGCGGCACCGTTGACTCCGACACTGCGCTTTGACGAACAGAGGTAAGAGCTAGCCCGGGAGTAAACGCGGACGTGCGTAGGGGCCGCACGAAGAATAGTGTGCCGTGTCCCAAAAAGATAAGGGCTCTTGTGCTGTTCTTGTTAAATCAGCGTGTCATTAATAAACCCGGACCCGCCTACTCCTCGCATCGAGTTAGGCCGACAAGCTAGGCTAGATTGCTATTCGCGTTGCGAAACTATTAGCCATCGCGTTATCGCGCTCTTTCCAGGTCGCGATAACCAGTTTGTCGAGGAAACTCCGCATGAAGCCGAATACTCGTGGATTCGGCGTATACGTGGGAAAAGAATGCACAGCTACATCGAGGTAAGGCTACAGCGGCGATTCGCCACACGCCGCCTCAAAGGTTAGAGCTGCGATAAGCTGCACACACGCGTTGCGTGTGGTACACGCCAGCATGTTATTAGGACGGCTAATAATTTCTTTATTCTTTACAATTGAGCATCCCGTTATAGTCTATTATAAATAATGTTTATAATTGATTTTTGATACAAAATGGATATTAAGGGGCTAGTCTAGTTTCTCACTTTCAAAAAATCAATTTTTTTTTGCCTAATTCGATAGTATACTATTCGGAGAACAAGTTGCCAAAGTTTTATAATCGTATCATAAATATTTCTGAAATGGGAGGGGACTTAGTCGGAGCTGGCCGTCGGCGCGCGGCGACGGAGCGGAGCGCCGTGTAGCTGTGTTCATTGTTGTGCTCCGAGGGCATCATAAATCAAGTCCCCATTGTACAGCGGGCCAGGCAACTACCTGGATGGCTTCCCAAAAAAGTAATTTAAGCTATACATTCGTTCGCAACATACATTCGTTACAAGAAGACGCAGGTAGAGAAATTATACGAAAGCCGGCGCTCACGAAACGTCCGCTTCAGTTCAGTTTGAGCAGAGGTCTAGAGCGCATCGCAGCTAAGTAAAGTGAAAATGAGTGAGAAAAGTCCTTACGACAATCAAAAAGGCACGACAGAGGACCCAGTGCGCAGATCTTCAAGTAGGAAAAGAACTTTCCATTACAGCTGAAAAATTTGCGCGTAACGATGACGATGAGATTATTATTGATAATACTCACGGCTATCGTATCATTGAATTTTTCTCCGTCTTTACTGCAATTAGCACCATAGTACTTTGCAAGAATTGCAAAACAAATGTAAAATTCGAAGAAGCGAGTCTGGCAGGATTAGGTTTTAAAATTGCTGTCTCGTGTAAGTGTGGCGTTTCTTACATCGAATTTCGTCCGAAGAGTGGAAAAGCCTATGATATTAATCGACGTGCAGTGATTGTGATGCGGCTTTTAGGGATTGGAAGAGAAGGTCTGAGTCTTTTTTGTGGTTTGATGGAAATAGCAAAAACATTTAAATCTTGTACTAAAAATGCTGCGAAAGAAGAAAAAGAAAAAACGCTTGAAGAAGAAGGTTCCGATACGAATTTAACAGTTTCCGGAGATGGTACGTGGAAAAAACGGGAACATACTTCACGCTATGGCGTGACGACTCTCGCAGGAAAATATAGCAAGAAAATCATCGATTTATCAGTGAAATCGAGTTATTGTAAAGCGTGTGAGTACTGGACAAAAAAACAAGAGGAAGATCCTCATAGCATTTGAAGAATGACTCTCAAGCGATCAGGATTGCCTATCTAATCACGCCGGATCGGCTGCGAAAATGGAAGTCGACGGCATAAAAGAAATGTTCGGCCGCTCGCTCGAAATGTATAATGTGAAGTATAAAATTAAAGGTATTTTAGATATGAATCCTTATGATACTCCTGTTGAAAAGCTAGAATGCTATCTACACGTCAAGAAAAGAATGGGTACACGATGCTGAAATGAAAAAGAAAAGGGAAAGGTTTAGGAGGAAGGAGTAAAGATACAGTAAAATTAACTGACAAAATCATAAATAAACTCCAAAAATATTATGGTTTAGCGATAATAAGGCATCAAGATAATGTAGAGGAAATGCATAAGGAAGTTTAGGCTACTTATTTCCATATGGGCTCGACTAACAAGAATTCACATCAAAACTGTCCGGTCGGCGCGGATAGCTGGTGCACGTATCGCCGAGCGGAAGCTGAGGACTCAATATGAGAAAATTCAAGCACGATTATCTGCCATTAGATCCACAAGTTTTAAAAGTTTTGCATCCAATTTATACGGATTTGTCAAGAATGGAATTGCTAAACAGATGCAAAGGGAGCAACACACATAATAATAATGAAAGTTATAACGGCTTGCTATGGCACTTTGCTCTGAAACATCTTCCCAGCGGCCTAAAAACCATATAATTGGCCAATTTTTTTGCAACGGGGATCTTTAATGGTGGCATGAAGTCCATATTAAGAATATTTCGCACTATGGGCATAACTGTTGGCCGCTACGCACTAGAATACGCCAACAGTCGCGACATAACACGCATACAGCTAGCCGAGAAAAGGCACGAGAAGACTTCAAAGGAGGCTCGGACAGCTCGCAGGAAAGCTGCAGCTGATGAACGGCACTTTTCGAGTAAGAGGAAGGCGAATTGTATGGCCTTGGAATCGCAGAATAACTTTATCGCAAAATTAAATTTTATAACCGAAAAATCAGTTGTCAAAACTTTAAACGCGTTTTTCTCAAAACTGCATTTTCAAAAACGGCTGGAGCTCTAGCTCAAAGAAAAAGTAACGAATCGATTTGAAATATTGCACGAATATTCGTAACATGTATTTACATACCATGAACTAGGATCTTTTTGATATTTCAAAAAATACAAATTTGCCGAGCAAAAAACGAGCGTTTTTTTTGTGAAAAATTGAATTTTTTTTCAACACGCTGCCATTTTTGTAATTTTCAAAAGATCCTAGTTCACGGTACGGGGAAAGTTATCTAGTTTAACGTGAAACAAAAATTTTTCAGATACTGGCATTCTGATGACCTCTACAACTGCAGCCGATTTACAACTTCATTTTTGGATGACTTGAAATCGGAGCGTATAACTCGGCTTACAGTCGACATTTTTTCATGAAATTTTGTGTATTAACTTGTCAGTAGTATCTGAATATATCCTCAAAATTTTAAAATATTTGACCGCATGATTTTTTTTATGAGTCCCAAAAAATTACCTCCATTTTCCGCCTGAGAAACTAGACTAGCCCCTTAATATCTATTTCCTGCAATGTATATGGATATTGCTATCGATAATGATTGAAATTGTGGCACGCATAGCGGGCCTGTGATTCATAGTTTATTAAATGGAGTGTGTGTGTGAGACCGTATGCGTGGGTATTTGCGTGTTAGCGTGTACGTAGATTGGTGCGCATGTGTATGGGGGCCAGTGCGTGGGTGTGTGTATGGGAGCATGAGTGTATATATGTGTGGGAGCGTATGCGTGGGTGACGTGTGTATGTATGGGTCTATGTGTGTGTGCAGGGGGTGTATGTGTGTGGAATGTATGTATGGAAGAGGTGTGAGTGGAAGAGTGTGCGTGGTTTAGTATACGTGTGCGTGGGAGCGTGTGCATGGGTCAGTGTGTGTGCAGGGGGTGTATGTGTGTGGAGTTGTGTGTGGGAACAGGTACGTGGGTGTGTGGGGGTATATATGAGCGGGAGGGTGTGCGTGGGTTGGTGTACGTGTGTGTGTGACAACGAGTGCGTGTGTGTGCGGTGTGTGTGGAAAGTGCTTGTGTGTCAGGGGGTGTGTGTGGGAGCATGTGCGTGGATTCGTGGGGATGTATGTGTATGAATGGTGTGTATGTGGGAGCATTTGTGTGGGTTGGTGTGCGTATGTTCGTGTGTGTATAGTAGTAGCATGTTCGTATGTGTATGTATGTGTGTGTGTGTGTGTGCAGCATCGTGTGAAACGGACATCAAATATTTAAGTCCATATTTATATCGCATGTGATCACTGACCCCAACGTCCCTTATATTTAAAACAAAATTGTAATAATGGTTCCTGTGGATTTTGAGTAAAACGGACATAAAAAATTTCATATTTATCATTTTCAAAGTCAAAAGAAGGACTTCCGGTTTACTTGAGGATTACTATCGGTGATATCCGCATTAATTTTGATCCAAATTTAAATCACACATAGTTATCTACCTGTACCCCCTTGCTATCTTCAAACAGGAACAGATAAAACATGGTTATGTGTAGTCGGTTTTGAGTGAAACGGACGTCAAGAATTTCATATTTCCAATTTTCAAAGTCTAAGAAAAGGACTTCCTTTTAGTTTCGGATTAAGTCCTACGATACCCACATACATTTTGGTCAACATTTATACCACACATAATCACTGACCCCATGCACTTGCTATATAAAAAAAATAAATGTTAAAAAATGATTTCGGTCGGTTGTGATTGAAACGGACATCGAGAATTTCATATTTAATTTTCAAAGTCTAAATAAACGATTTCCGGTTTCTTTCGGGTAACTTCCGGTGATTCCCACATAAATTTTAGTCCACATTTACATCACAACTCTTACTTAATGGCATAAGCCCAAAAATAAACGATCAAAAATTGTTAAAGTCGATTTTAAGTGCAATGAACATCCGAAACTATATTTTCCTAATATTTAAAATTAAGAAAAAATACTTCCGGTTCATTCCAGAAGTGGTTCCGGTAACATACGCATAGAAACTGATTCCAACTCCCATGGCATCAGCCAAAAAATAAGCGGTAAAAAATGGTCGAGTCACTTTTCAGTGAAACGGACGGCGAAAATTTTATTTTCCTAATTTTTAAAATTGAGAAAAAATACTTCCGGTCATTCGTACGCCATCATTGCGTCGAACGCGAAAAAACCTCCTGATAAGTCGGATCATAAATATTATAAGTGTCACCCTACTAAAACAGTTAAAACAGTGATTTGCATAATCTGTGAAAATGCATACCATAAGAGTGATTACGATAAAACAAAAAATCCCAAATACGTAGGTGAACATTTGATAATTTGCCGAGACCATATTCTGAGAGACATAACGTATAAATCTGGAGAACATATGTTAAGTGATGTGGCATGGAATGAATCAAGTGCACTACAACAAATACATAATATACAAACTAATAAACTACTTTACCAAAGGCAGGTAAAATCAGTGAAGAGTATAGTAAATAAACTGTGTGCAGACAATTCCCCTACACAACAACAAACCAAAGAACAACTGACATTATCAACAAGTCCAGAACCTACACCAGAACAAACAACAACTACATAATGGAAGCACAAATAAATTTAATTGAAGAAATACAAAATAGCATTCACAAGCAAGAGAGATTATATACGGATCTTGAGACTTTTAACAAAGAAAGAAATAGTAACAATAGTTTGATTTTATACTTAAATATTAGAAGCCTAAATGCCAATTTTGAAAAGCTTCAAATCTTTATTAAAAGTCTTAAGATAAAACCATATGTTATTGTATGTACAGAGATATGGAATTTAACTCATTATCAATATTATACAATTAAGGACTACAAATTATATTATAATTTCGGGAAAATTAATAAAAATGATGGTGTAGTGGTATACGTAAAAGAAAATATTATACACACTAATGAAACGATAGAAATAGGCAAACTAAAAATATCAAACACTATAATTACATTAAATGATAATAAACAACTAGAAATTTTATCTCTATATAGATCACACGGACTGAATTGTACTGAATCTAATCTGTATTTCAAAACTTATTTAGAACAAAAAAGAAAAGCAAAAACTGATATTATAATTGGCAATTTTAATATAAATATAAATGTTATATATATAAATATTATATTAAATATAATATATTTAATATAAATATAAATATAAATATACAGGATTATAATGCTATTAGCGTAGATTTCCTAAACAACCTATTGGACAAAGATTTTCTCCCAGGATTTACAAATACCACAAGGCCATCAAGTATAACTACGGATAAAGGAACGTGTATTGATAACATTTTTATCAAAACAGACTTTCTCATCACTAAATCACTAACACTTATGATGCCCATAACTGATCATTATCCATTATTTTTAGAAATAAAAATCGGTAGACCTAACTCAAATGAAGAGACAAAAATTGACTGGTATTGTAATTACAAAAAATTATTCAATAATGCTATAAAAATAAATTGGTCAAAATTTAAAAATACAAAGATCCAAATGAAACTATTAAGAAAATAATAAAAGAAATTAAAATTTGCATTGAAAAATCAAAATACAAAAACCCAAATTTGCGTAACTCCAAGAAAACCCTCAGGAAAGACTGGATAACAAGAGCAATATTGAACTCTTGTAATACAAAAGAAATACTATACAAACGACTAAAACATAATCCAGATAATGATGAACTCAAAGACAATTATAAAAAAATTGTTAAAACTCTAGATAAGGTAATTAAAGTAGCAAAAATAGAATATCATAAAAAAACGATAGAAAATAATAGAGATGAGCCGAGAAAACTCTGATCTTGTATAAATAATAAAATTGGGAAAAATAAAATCAGAAACGATACTACTATTACTCAGTTGAAAACTGAAGATAATAGAATAATTAAAAGTAGGAAAGAAATTGTGAACAAAATGAATAAGTACTATTGCAAACTTGGAGAAACACTGAGTAAGAAAATAAAGATACCAAAAGATAAAAAATTAGAACTACCTAAAAGTAATCCAAAAACAATCTTTATAAAACCTACAAACGAATTTGAAATTACGAAGATAATAAACAGTTTAAAACCGAAAAAAAGTGGTGTAGATAATATTAATGCAAAGGCATTGAAAACTATAGCTACAACTATAGCAGACACTTTGGCCTATGTAATTAATCGCTGTATCGAAACATCAATTTGGCCAGATATGCTGAAGGAGGCTGAAGTGATACCAATATATAAAGCCAATATATATCGTTAATATCAAATATAGCAAAAATTTTTGAAAAAATCATACAGAATAGAATTATAGACTTTAAGCCATAGTATATTAAGTAAAAAACAATTTGGATTTATTAAAAATATTGGCACTAAAGATGCATTAAGCCTTATATCTAAAACAATTTATGAAAATTTAGATCAAAGTAAACCCATAGCTATTACATTCCTAGATTTGGCAAAAGCTTTTGACACAGTAAATCATAAAATACTGTTAGATAAGCTTTACTCATATGATATAAGAGGAAAGGCGCATAAACTAATTACAAGTTATTTAACCAATAGAAAACAAAAAGTAAGAACAGGTTCACATGTAAGTGAATTTGAAAACGTTAATACTGGTGTCCCTCAATGGACTATACTTGGGTCTCTACTTTTTATACTTTATGTGAATGACTTGATAACAAAAATGCCAGACAATTCCATCCTGTCCTATGCAGATGACACTGCTGTAATAAATAGTAAATGCGTATCAAAATAAACTACACTTATTGCAAACAGTTCAAACAAAACTTTTTAAAATTATAAATAAAAATACTTTTCAAAAATTAATTTCGCATAACCTACAGCAATTATTTGCAAATGAGAGTCTTCGGTATAACTATGAAAATTTAAAAGATCAGTATATCAACTCGATGAGTAAAACAAGAAATAAACTATTAATTTTACCAAAATATTACAAAATTGTTAGTACTAAAAATAGTTATATTAAAGCAATCAGTATCTTTAATAAATTGCCAAATGAACTAAAAATGTTAGATATACAAAACAAAACAAATATAAAAAAGATTCAGGATTGGTTGAGAAATAATGAATGAAATAAACACTGCAACGACAATAGATTGTCAACAATTTAAATGATGGCTCTTATCGCTGTGCACACGAGATGAATGTGTATACCAGTGCCAAATATCCTCTAAATTACAGTTTTTACTACAGCAGAGAAAAGCAGCTCTCATTGAAAACAAACTTGACGTTAGTATGTATGGATCCAGAGAAGACTCAGTATTGGCTAATAGTATAATGCTTGATATTAGAACATACATTTGTGCTAAGGGCAAATGTAAATCATACAATAATCGCAAACATCGGCGTATCACCAACTACAATTACAATAAAATGATAAACTCATATCCAAAAATCAGCAATAGTTTATATGATATAACAAACGAAATAATAAATATATGATCACACAAAACAGAAAATGGAAAAGCGAATATCAAATACATAAAATTTGTTAAAGGAGCAAATAATGATTTAGATGTTAATATAGATCCAAATATAGAAAAATATAAAGCAGTAGAAACGGTCTTCACCAAGATTGATGAAATGGCTGAAAAGAACAACAAGAAAGCCAGAAAAATGGAAGCAACGGCTGCACCTGGACAGAAGATTAATAAATCAGCAAGTCACAGAATAACATAAGGAGATATCAACTACCTAGGATCGAACAAGGCGATTTTTTACTTTGACAGAGGAATAAGAGGAAAACAAATTTTCACTAACTCAATGTATCGACTTAAACAACATCATCTTATAATGATATGGTAATTATTGATGATATGGTCTTAACATCAAACTGCAAATGTGATTCAGCTGACCAACACAAAGAGATGTTCCCACATTACAGAGTTACCTGTGATGTTGGACTTACTTGCCCGGCTAGGCTCAACACCATAGAAAGAATATTATATACAAGAGATAAACACGCGACAACAGAAAAATTTACGACGGCATGATCCATGTCAGTGAGATATTGGTAATATTATAGTGCTAGGTCACCATGATTAAATTATAAGAATAACAATATTTATAATATCGAAGAAAAATGTACAAAAATATAGAATCTTAAGCATGTGCAATGTAATCTTAATTAACGCGAATTAATATAATGTAGTCGTCACATTATTACTAACTATATAAAAATATAGAATCTTTAACACAATTTATAATGATAATATTAATTAATAAGGATTTATATGGAAATGTTAAAGAGAGATTATATATCACTGTTAAATTTTTAATAAATTATTAATAATGTTATATAGAGTTGGGATGAAGAGTCAGAAGACCTTCATAACCTAACCAAAGTATGTATGAATGAATGGTGAAGGACGGAATGATCCATGTCTGGAAGTCCGACGTGGATACATTCTATCCTTATGAATGAATGGTACTTGCATTGTACGGTTTAGTATACCTGGAGGTTTTTGCTGTAATGAATACAGTAAAACTAACCAGCACTTTTTATTTTTATTTTTGTTGTTAATCCGGACCTGCGAAAAGGGAATACCAATTCCCTCTGCAGGATTTGCGGCATTATAGTGTGTTATTGTGTAAATAATTTCTACTCTGTATCGAATTTAGCAAATGTTATATGTAACTCTGGAGTAAATAAATAAATAAAATAAATAAATTCTGGTAGTAGTTTCGGTAACATACACATATCTTTTAGTCTACTATTACATTAGACATAGTGACAGTCTTCCACCCTCATGGTATCAGTCATAAAATAAGCAATATAAACTAGTCTGAGTCGAATTTTGGTGAATGAGACATCCCCAGGATGGGCTTTTATAATATTGATTACAATTTAACACGTCACCTTAAAGGTACTGTTATAGGTGCATTGGGTTTTTTCTTTATTTTAAACATTATTTAGAAATTACCTGAAAATTATTTTTGTTATCAGAAAAATACGAAAACTAAATAAAAATATTTAACCTCAAATATCTTGAAAAATAAAAAACGTCATGCTCTAACCAAAAAACTCAGTCAAGTAATAGTGAAAATCTACCTTTTTGGAAACTTTCAGATAAAGTGCTGCTGATTTGGTCCAGTAATTGTTGAAATAAAAAATATATTTTTTTCACAAATTAAATAACATATAATGTTTTCATGTGAAACAAAAGAAGAGGAATAGCTTTGCCAGAATTTCGGATCGGAAAAGATAACAAGTTTTATACTCTTTCAATGTACTTACATTGAATCAATTATATTATTTCTAACATATCAGAATAATTTACCTAATCAAATTGAATATATTGTAATGGTCCATATCGATATGGTATGAATAGTGGTTTATTTTAATTATGTTTTAGAATACTGTTATATACTATTTTATTATTGATATATGCAAAGAATGAATGATAAGAATAAATAAATTGAAGATGAATAAATGAATTGAAAATCGCGTTATCCGAACAAAGAAAAATCGCGGAGAGAAGGGATGTGTGCCTACATCCATGTGAGTTGTGAATATTGGAGGGAGTGAAAAGAGTGGGAAGAGTAGGACTTGGTTGGCTAGCGACGCCGGCGGCACGTTTTTCACCGTTGCGGAATTTCTGGGATGGTTGTCGATTCGCAAGTCGTGAGTCAGTACACAGTCGCCTAGCGAGCAGTGACTCACTCCTCTCGTTTTTATAAAATGATTTGGACAAATAACTTATACATTCGCTAGTTTACTTATTACTACTAGAAAACATATGAGTAAGCACATGTTGTTTTATGGTGTAAAACTGTGATATTGAATAAATGCAAAACATTCGACATGCTTAACATAAAATTCTAATAGTATTTCTTTTATATACACATATATGAATCTTTCCAATTTCCCTATTTCTTTCTTTCATTTAGGTACCTCGTTGGAAAAATAATAAATTGAATAAAATATAAATATCTATTTATTTAAATAAATAATATACAAATTCAAGAACTCTTACAATATAGTAAAATAGAAAAATTGTTATGAAACAAAAACGAATCAATAAATATTTAAAATTCCTTTTGAATTTGAATCTTCATCATAAAACGAAAAAAATATACCCTGTACAATAAAAAATGACCACGACGATCTCAAGCAAGATATAAGGAATCACAAAAATAATTTCAATAAATATATAACCTAAAATATATAACCGAAAAGATACTTTTTTTTTAAATTTTCAGATAAAATGCTAAAATTAGGCAATTATTTCCTCTTTCAAATGCATTTACACTAAATCGATGATATTATTTCGAACATATCATGAAACCTGAAAACTAAAACTGAAATATTAATTTTGAACAAATAACAAAATGGCCTAGCTTTTTCGGAGGGTCGGTTGCGGTGAAAACCTGTATTTCGAGTTATTTTGACAAGAAAAATTATTTACGGTCAGTATTCTTTGAAGAAAAAGCAACGATGGGAAGTGCTAGTAATTGCATTACGTACAATTATTGTGTAAGGATAAAATTATTCAATTTAACGAAAAGTGGCACTTTTACAAGGAATAAAAACGATGTTTTTCTTCTGTGGTTTGACCATTCCGTAATTATCTTGACCAAACCTATTCTAAGCATTATAATTACATAAAACATATATTAACTCATTAAATCAACCAAAAACAAATTTTGCTTTCTCATAGAGGAAGTTTTGTACCGCTGCCATTTGGAGCTAAGTGCTAAGAAATCTTTAGCACTTAGCTTCCTCAAACTTGCATTTTGTTATCGAATATATTATTCGTTTGAGTTTGAAATATTACGAGTAAATTTAAAATGTGTTAGCTTTTTTATATAACATGTCTGTATATGTGTGCGTGTGTGTATGTCTGTGTGTGTGGGTGTGTATCTTAAACAAGGGACAGTGGAAAGCCGCATATTTCAGCTAAATTTATTTAAATATACATCGATTTCAGAATATCATAAAACAGAAAAATCGTTAGAAAATAAAAACGGGTCAATGAATCTTAAAATTTATTTTTAATTTCCAATATTCATTAAAAAATGAAAAAAATTAGTCCTGTTTGGTACAAAATAACCGAGCCATCCTCGAGATATTAGCGATCAAAAGTGTGTTTCAAAGAATACATAACCTCAAATATCTCGTAATATCGAGGCTATTATGATCTGGGCAAATAACTGAGCAAAGAGATCGTAAAAAGTTTCCTTTTTGAAAAGTTTCACATAACATGCTGCTGATTTCCTCTAGTTATCGTTGGCCCCATAATAACGTATTTTTTTATAAAATGATTTTTTCTCAAGTATAAAAAATTATTGTCTTAATTACCTCAATTTTTTCGAAAATTTTTCCTACATATTCAGAGAAATAACCGTTTAAACTAAAAATTACATTTCCGTGTATAACAAAAGAAAGGAAACCCCCTGATCTAAAATTTCAAATGATAAAAAATAGGTAATTTCATGCTTTTTCAAATTCATTTTCAATGAATCAATACCATTATTTCTAACAAACCAAACCACCCGAAAAACTAACACTCAAAAATCAAAAAAACCTTTAAAAAACAAAAACACATAAAAAAAAATTATTTTTGTCCCCACAACGCGAACAAAAAACAAAGAACATGAGCCCAGAAACATTAATTTTACCGCATATGTCTCGAGAAATGACAGTATACACATACACACACGCGCAAAGCTATTTTGACACAGTGTGCATAAATTTTACGCACTTTTTTCAGTGTATAAAATGCGTTTTTACGCACTCATATAAAAATCATGTTTTTACAACTAAGGGATGAAATTCTACACTCCGGTGTGATCGTACAACATGAAGGCCAGTTTCGCCGGTTATACACTCGTGGTGCAATATTCAACGCCCGAGTTGCACACATACACACAGTTGCAAACATTATTTGTGTGTGTGTGTGTGTGTGTGTGTGCGTGTGCGTGTGTTTTTTTGTATGTATGTATACCTGCGTGAGTGTATGCGTTCGTGCGTGTATGTGCGTGTGTGTGTGAGTGTACTTGTGCGTGCGTGCGTGTGTGGGCGTGCATGTGTGTGTAACCCTCTAAATTTCGGTAACAATATAAACAATTTTAATTTTCTAGGGCTCATCTTTTTTGTTTTTAATACACGAAGGCGACTGACAAATGATATTTTTTATTTGTCGATGCGTTTTTGTTTTTATCAGTTTTTTGATTTTTAGTTTTAGTTTTTGGGGTTTTAGGTTCATTAGATATAATATTATCAATTCAGTGTAAATGCATTTGAAAAATAAATAAATTACCTATCTTTTCCGATCCAAAATTTTGGATAAGTTATTTCCCTGATTTTGTTACACACAGAAACGTCATTTTTTGTTTAAAGAGTGATAACTGGGAAATATAAAAGGGAAAATTTAAAAAAAAATGAGGTGATTAGGAATATAGAGAAGATTATTTAATAAAATTTTCAAGTTTACCCTTTCATTTTCGTAGAAAAAATCATTTTGTGACACAAATCAATTTTCTACTTCCAACGATTACCAGAGTAACTCAGCAGCATTTTAACTGAAGCTTTCCAAAAAGGTAGCTCTTAGTTTAGTTATTCGACCAGATCATAAAGACCTTTGTATTTCGAGATATTGAGATTATCTATTTTGTGAAATATTTTTAATCGCTTATATCTCGAGAATGGCGCGGTAATTTTTTACCAAACAGGGTTGCTTTTTTTCGTATTTTAAAGAATATCGAAATTAAAATAAAAATTTCAAGATTCTTGAAATCGTTTTGGTTTTTTAACGATGTTTCTATTTTATAATATTCTGAAATCGATGAGTTAAATTATTTTGATATGTTAGAAATAATATGTTCGTTTCAGTATAAATGCCTTTGAAAGAGCAAAAAATTTTCTAATTATAACATTTTATTTGAATCTTTTCAAAAAGGTAGCTTTTTACTATCTCTTGGCCGAATTCTGCCAAGATTTTAATGACCTTTATGTTCAGATATAGTTTATGTTATGTATTTTATGTGTTTATAAATCTTTTGTGATCCCGTATACCTCGAGAATGGCGTGGTCATCTTTCACCGTAAAGAGTTTATTTTTTTTTGTTTTTTGATGAAGATTCGAATTCAAAACGAATTTTAATGATTTATTGATTCGTTATTGTCGTATAACGATTTTTCTATTTTACCATATTTTCAATTTGATCAAGCAAATTAGTGTGATATGTTAGAAATAATATAATTGATTCAGTGTAAAAACATTTGAAAGAGCATAAAATTTGTTATCTTTTCCGACCTGAAATTTTGGAAAAGCTATTTCTCTCATTTTATTTTACGTCAAAATTATGTTTAATGAGGTAAAAATAATGTCTAATGTCGAATAATGAGCTAACTTCAAAAGCATGTATCTCGATCTAAAAACAACGAAATTGAACGATCCGAAAAGAATTTGAAGGTTTTTATATACGAGGTCTGTCCAAAAAGTATCCGACCTACCTCGATTTCTCGGCGCTTGATTTATTCTTCGTCATCCGGGGGGTGGCATCCTTCAAAGTAGTCCCCATTTGATTGAACGAGACGCTCATATCGATGTTTCCACTTATTAAAGCACTCTTGAAAGTCAGACTTCGGAATCGCCTTTAGTCGCATTAGTTTCAACAGTCTGTTTATTGTCGCATCGATGTCCTTTAAGCGGCATTTTCAATCGAGGAAACAGCCAAAAGTCGCAGGGAGCTATATCAGGACTGTATGGAGGCTGGCGGAGCTGCGCAACACTGTTTCAATAAATACTGCTGCACAAGGTTTGATGCGTGCGCTGGAGCATTGTCGTGATGAAGAAGCCAGTCACCGGTTTCTCAAATTCTCGGTTAAAATTCGCCAAACAGTACTTTTTGGTATTCCAAGTTCATCTTCCAGTTCTCTCACAGTCAAACGACGATCTTGTTCAACTGCGACACGCACACGCTCGACATTATCCGACGATGTTCCCGTCGAAGGTCGACCAGAACGAGGATCACTGTCAACAGATGTGCGGCCACTTTTGAACCGCCTATACCACTCTTTTATTTGTGTTTTGCCCATACACTCATCTTTAAAGGCCTTTTGCAACATTTCAATAGTTTCCGCACAACTTTTACCGAGATTAAAGCAAAATTTTATGCAAATTCGCTGTTCGGTTCGTTCTGCCATTTTTAGCAATAAGCAAATTGCGACGAACGCAAAAAAGTAGTTGTAAACAAATACACGCTGCGCGGGAACTAAGACGTTTCATCGGTATCTCAGGCTACTGATGAGAAGGTTAGGAGTTGCTGGTGACGTTCGTACCCTCCAGAGGTAGCCTGAGTCTCTCTGCGCGAAGATATGAACGTAGGTCGGATACTTTCGGGACAGACCTCGTACTGAGCAAAGCTAGAGGTGTTAGACTCTAGAATCTAAAACCCTATAAATATTACCAGTTGAAGGAGCAAAAAATGTCCAAAATTCGTGCATTTTCCATTTAACAAATATGGAAAAAAAGTAGATGGCTTGCACCACGTAGTTTTTTAATATAAAAGCTCTACCATGTAGCAAACTTATTTTTTTTGTAATGCAGAATCGATATCACATCAGACATACGAAAAGAAAATTAATTTAAAAAATAACAAACACCGTAATAGGGGAGATCAAATTAGCGCAAAAAAGAATAAGCCGTTTGTCAGTCATAAAACTAAAACCCTCATAGGGCCCTGGCACTGATATGGTACACACAGCTAAAGTCACCTTAATATAAGTGCCAGAGAATATTGTAATACAATGTTCATATAAAAATAATAACTTACCCATTTAGAATTTGACGCATATTTCGTAATTTAGCAATTTCACAGTTGACTAATTCAGATTTCTGTGCTTCATAATTTGAAATCGCATTATGAACTGTAATCGGTAGTAATTCAGCAAATATATCTAAAATTAAATATAAATACACGTATGCAGATATTTATTAGCGTATATATTTATTTTATATTCAAACGTGTATATCGTATATAATATTTTCCTTGTAAAAAATAGAACATTTCAAAATTTTTGGTAAACCGATATTAATTTAAGAGAATTCCAATAAAAACCAGTACATTCATAAATTGTTTGATGATGAATAACATATTAAAAGTAATACAGGAACGGAGTTTAACCAACCCAAATATTAAAAAAGCCCTTGCCAATTCATAGACACTTAGCTTTCTCAAGCTTAGCAATACAATTTAATGTTCCATGATTAATTTCCACGATATAACCTATAACACGGGATTTTAGCGTCTGTGGGGCCATCTCCAGAATTCCGTGTATAATGTGAAATACAAAATAAGTATAAGAAACAGAATTATTATGTCCAAGTCGATTGACGCATCTATGAAGGGCGCCAAGTACTGAATGTAATTTTAACTTCTTACTACTCACAAATCTTCTTACTTCTCACTACTTTCGAATCTCACACTTGGATTGCCATAATATTATTGATGTTACAATAAAAACACACACCATCACAACGCCTTCGCTATCTTCATTCACACACAGATACTACAAATCCATAGATCAAATACAGTTACTTTCCACACTTCAAAACTGCGATTGGTTGCCACTCGATCGCTTAGACAACGACATTAACGAGGAACTGACATGTGTGAGATCCAACCTCATGGAGGCTATAGATAAACTAGCACCCCTAAAAAGCTTCACGCCTAAGCATAATACTAAGCCTCCATAGGTGGACGCTGATCTTGCGCATCTCTACAACAAACGTGACGCTATACGAAGACGGTACAAGAGGACGAGGGATACTGTCCAACGGCTCGAGCTTTCTCTTCTGGAAGGCAGGTACATACATACAATTCACATATAATATGATGAGATTTAAATAAAATTGATAAGACCAATTTCATTTAAATGTTGAGCCTTTTAATGATACCAACTCAAATCTGACGCATCATTATAAAATATAGGTGCATTTAACAGGACAGTTTTCAGGTCGGTTAGTAAATTAGGATGGACTATTTTGATCTTAAAACTAGCCTAGTTAATCCCTAATAAAGAAAAAGAAAACGATGGCGAAGATAGAGCCTGCAACCAGCTATCCGGTTTAGGGCAGTAATGCCCGTATATGTAATTAAAAAAAAAAGAAAAAAAAGATAAGAAAAATACAAAATTATCGGCTCCGAGGTATTCTATGCATAGATAATCGATTGTTAAAAAAAGAAATTATGAGAAAAATATGAATAATTAATTAACAATTAAAGGCCTCACAGGCACTTCTATGTAAATTGACTATTTTAAGTTCTAGAGCTCGCACTCTACCTCAATTCCGGCCGCGGTCCCACGTGCTCGACGACACGAGCTCGCTCTCAGAGCTAACTAACTCGAACGTTTGAATTGTAATTTACAAACTTTTCTAGACGTAGGAGAAAGAAATGCGCTAGCGCAAATTTCTATAGGCCACGATGTAGGCAAACTTAAAAAAACTAACAGAGTCAGAGCAAAACGAGTTACGTCGTTGATTTCGATGCCGATAACAATAAGTTCTTATAGAATTAATTTAATAAATTTAAGCGAAAAATATTGGTCAAGTATAAATTAGAAATTAAATGAAATTGAAAAACATCGCTAAAAGCAAAACGCTATGCTTTTCGCATAAGGCACTCGCAAGTCTTTAACGAATGATCATTAAGGGGAGTATTAATACCATATAAGGGGAGAAAAATTCGATAACAACTGAAGTATGTTGATGGTATATTTTATTTTACTTCACTGGTTTCATATTTCAGGGACAGACTAAGCCCATTCGGAAAACTCTTATGAGAGCATAATTTAAATTTTGTAACAAAATTGTAGAAATTTTTGGAAGTCATAATAAAAGCTCTTAGAAGGATAGTTCACACCCTGCAGGAAACGAAATTCGGTCACACTTTGAAAGGTGTTTTCTGGTAACCAAAAATGAAGCCTAGTACCAGTAATGAATTGTAATAGACCCTTGTTATCGAGATATGACGTAATGTACTCGAAATATTCGTTATTTTAATGAAGAAAGGTACCTCTTTCTCTAACCATATTTCTACAAGTTTTTATTACAGATAAATGACTCAAAATATAATAAAAAGCAGGTAAAAAGACCTTTAATCTAAGCTTTGTTACGTATAAAAATATTAATCTCATCAAAAGTTATTTACAATTGAAGATGGTGACTGAAATTTCATGAATATTCAAAGAAATTTAACACTTTTCAATTCGTTGATTTTCAGTCTATTCTCAGTCACCATATTCAATTGTTAATAACTTTTGTTCAGATTAATATTATTATACGTAACAAACCTTAAATTAAAACTCCTTCCGACTACTTTTATTCGTGGGTGGAGGACGTGTACAGGCCATGGGGTGGCGCTGGAACCGGGTGATGCGTGTATAGGTTTTCTTGGTGTAACCTGGAGCTCGGTTTGGGCGTGTACAGGCTGTTCTGAAACCTGGAGCCCGGAGTGGGTGTGTACAGACTATGGTGTAGCCTGGAGCCCGGGTTGTTGGTGTATGGGAGGCCAGCTGCTCGCTGGTCTTGATGAGGTGGTGCAGCCGTCTGACTGCAAGGAAGAATGGCGGAGGTCAGCTGTATGCTGGCTTTCGTGGAAGGTGGCTTCGTCGAGCGAACTTTTGCAGGACTTTTGTCCCTCTCCAAGATGTTGCCATAAAGAGGAGCCATATTCTGGCTATTGTCGGTGGGTGCGACAGTCAGACCGTGGTGAGGCAGGACGATCGCCTGGTTGCCACTGTAGGCGAAAGATGAGTACTCGCCGTCTGACAATTGCAATAGGTTATGCCAATTGGAGAGTGGCCAGGAAGTGCGGTCGTCTGCTGATGGCGATCTGCGGCCATTGAGCGCCAGGCAGAGTGCGTCCCACTTCTGCATAGCTGGAGGTCGACTCTTTTGGTTAGGAGTTACGTTGTCGTTGTTGGGTGTGATAGGTGCCACTGGGTGTTTCTCTACTCCCAGAAGTAGTATCAGGACGAACACTAGCTTGTGTTTTTTGGTGGTGTGGCGGCTAGTGTCAACCGTTGCAGGTGCTCCGGTAGCTCGTGGTGTCATGGGATCGCCTACAATCTCCGATCGTAGCAGACGTAGTCTGTGCCCCACATTCGGCGCCAATTGTTGTACGCCTGGTGGTGGGATGGTGAGAGAGCGGGAAGATGACGTGTACAGCCATGTCCGGTAGCTCTGGTGAAGTCGCTAAGCAGAGAACAACGAGTCGGCAGGGCCGTGGTTGCCTGCAGAGGCGATAATCCACCGATGAGTGCGTCGTCTTTCCCTCTAAGGTGGCGGTGCTAGAACACTCGCATGGAGCGCTTGGATCGTTGGCGGCGCTCATCGCCCTTCGGAGGTTGAGTCCCGCGTCTGGCTTCCTCGTTTGGGTAGACGGAGAACACAGCACTGACCCTTCTACCTAGCTCTCTACGAGCCTAGAGCTGCTCCGAGAGGAGCAGCCCGGCGACATTCATCGCCGATGAGACATACTCATTGCATAGGTAGATATAGAAGTGGAGGAAAAGGAGTGGGATGAAATAATTAAAGAAATTGTTTAATTGAACAAAATCGTGATTTAGTCTCGAACTCGAGTGATTAACTCTGTAGTCATCTCTAGGCGTTACTGGGTAGGTTTATCAAGTGAGAGTCACGAGGGGGGAGGAGCAGGTCGAGTGCCTTCCCGGCAGGCCCTATATGTGCCTCGCTGCCCTACCCCTACTGCAGGAGAGGCCACGCCACCTAGCGGAGGCGGGCGAACTACGCTGCCGGGGCTCCGCGCAATGGCATGAAAATTAAAATACAGCTATTCTAAGTTGCG
This sequence comes from Gastracanthus pulcherrimus, assembly GCA_949152435.1. Classification (NCBI taxonomy): domain Eukaryota; kingdom Metazoa; phylum Arthropoda; class Insecta; order Hymenoptera; family Pteromalidae; genus Gastracanthus; species Gastracanthus pulcherrimus. The sequence goes on along the minus strand of OX424576.1, from coordinate 97,684,383 downwards.
CGAAAGAGCCTAGTATTGGGCATATAACAATGATTCTACATAAATCTTTTCAGTTCTAAATTAATTTTATTATTATAGAAAAAAATGAATGTAATTAAATTGTAATATTTGAATGAAAGTATCAATAAAATTTTTTATAAAAGACTTTAATCATTAAAACATATAATTATAAATGGTTTCAAGAGGAAAAAGGGTACATAATCAGGTTAATAAAAAGAAGGTAAGTGCAATTAAATTTTCTTATTTATTTAATGATAATCGATTACACAGCCCCACAAAAAAAAAATTGTAAGTCCCAAAAACTTGACCACGGTACTTATATGTTTTTGGGATCGCTGAATCCGAATCCAGGGTTAGTTTAACCCCATCAGATCTTTCTCAAGGTCAGTTGAAGGTCAAATTATCGAAATACATGAAAAATACACTAAAACCATGGTATCTTGGGGTTTTTGGGGTCGCTGAATCCGAATCCGGGGTCAGTTTAACCCCATCAGAACTTTCTCAAGGTCAGTTGAAGGTCAAATTATCGAAATACATGAAAAATACACTAAAACCATGGTATCTTGGGGTTTTTGGGGTCGCTGAATCCGAATCCGGGGTCAGATTAAACAATCAGATCTTTCTCAAGGTCAGTTGAAGGTCAAATTATCGAAATACATGAAAAATACACTAAAACCATGGTATCTTGGGTTTTTTTGGGGCGCTGTATCTGAATCCGGGCTTATTACAACCCTATCAGGTCATGGTCAAGGTCAGTTGAAGGTCAAATCAGAAAGATTCATAAAAAGTAGAGTCAAACCATGACATTTAGGGGTTTTTGGGGTCGCTGAATCCGAATCCAAGGTCAGTATAGTCCCATAAGGTTATATTTATGGTCAGTTAAAGGTTAGTTCAAGGTCATGGACGTAAAGAGAGTGAAAAAATTAGTTATAAACTGAAACAATGCAAAAGGTAGTGTAAACCATAAAGCAAAGAACAATGTATATGCAAGTACAATCGTATCCTTTAAAACTATATCATAGTTTGCTGCTCCTTCATTTACTTTAAATTTGTTAGAAGTATATGCAATTCAATAAAATACCCGTAAAAATATTAAGCCCATTACTCTTTTTTATGGCAACGAACTATTTTATTGTCAAATGATCTACGAAGTGGATTACGCTTCCGCTTGTCCGATGTTGATGGTAGATCTCTTTTTAACGACCAACAGTAATCTGCTAACATATTTACGTCCCATCTTCCTTGGTACCTGCGCTCCATTTCCTTGATATCTTGGTGAAATCTCTCTCCCTGCTCTTCGCTGTAATCACCTAGGTTTTCTGGAAATTCATCAACATGCGAATATAAAAAGTGTAATTTTAGATTCATTAGGCAGCCTTGATTTTTGTAACTATTTACTAAATTTAAAACTATTTGTTAGTAATTTGGGCTCTTATGATTTCCAAGAAAGTTTTTAATTACGTCCTTGAAACATAACCATGCTTCTCTCTCTGTATGATTCATTTTCGTAACAAAAATTTCATCATTTATCATCTTACGAATCTGAGGGTCATCGAAAATTCCTTCATTTACTTTAGCATCACTTAATTTGGGAAACTGATTTCGCAGATACTTAAAGCAGCTACCATCTTTGTCTAAAGATTTTGTTTCATAAGTCCCAATTTAATGTGCAGAGGTGGTATAAGAATTTTTGATGGATCAACAAGTGGCTTATCTTTTATATTCTTAGAACCCGGTTCGAACTTTTGTCTAAGGGGCCAGACACTCTTTATGTAATGATTCTTTCTATCCCTACTATCCCATTCTCATAAATAGCAAGGATATTTTGTGAATCCCGATTGTTGCCCCAGAAGTACTGTTATGATTTTAAGATCCCCACATATTTGCCATTTATGATCATTGTATTTTATTCGGTCTAATATTACTTTCATGTTACAGTACTCTTCATTCAGTATTACCGAATATCCTATGGGAATCTCTGCATAAACATTTGTATTGTGTAACAGAACGGCTTTTAAACTTCTCGTTGACGAATCGATGAAAAATCTCCACTCGTTAGGGTTGTAACATCCATGTTTAAAGCAATTCATCAACCCAACTATATCTTTGCAGTAAACTCAGGAAAATTCTTCATCTTTAGCGAAATAATCACGATATTTCTTATCTCTGTCTCGGTAGTAAGAAACTTTAATTTTTCCAGCTTCATTAGTATTTTCTTTTAGCCATGAAGCCAAGTACTCCGGCCCATCCTTTGGTAGGCCCAAATCGCGTTTGAGATCATTCACTTTTTCCTGTGTAAGTGGACCTTTCTCCTTCTTAGTATTGTAGGGGATGTATTCTTCGTCACTTGTATCACTTGTACTAGCAACGTCATTGTCTTCATCAGGCGCTATTTCTTCTTCCGCAATAATATCTCCTTCCTCCATTTCTTCTTCTAAGATTTCATCTTCATCATGTCTTTCTAAATTTTCCTCAAGATCCATACTTCCACTTGCGTACATACCCAGTGGATCTTCTCTTTTATCAATTGACGATTCATATATAGGTTTCGTGTCACTCTCAACATTAGCGTAATTAATTTGCGACTTGTTTTTACTATTAACTCCATGAAAATTCGTATTACAAAAATAACAGTCTTCTTTTCTTAAAGGTTCCTTCCATATCGTAGGCACTTTCATTTTTACTTCAGTTTTACCATTTTTGTCTTTCTGTAGCATTTTCCTACATATTGCGCATATGATTTTAGGAACCCAATCAAATTCATCAATTTTCATGTCTAAATCAAACATGTTCTTGTGCTGCTCTTCAATATTTTTACGGGTATTTTATTGAATTGCATATACTTCTAACAAATTTAAAGTAAATGAAGGAGCAGCAAACTATGATATAGTTTTAAAGGATACGATTGTACTTGCATATACATTGTTCTTTGCTTTATGGTTTACACTACCTTTTGCATTGTTTCAGTTTATAACTAATTTTTTCACTCTCTTTACGTCCATGACCTTGAACTAACCTTTAACTGACCATAAATATAACCTTATGGGACTATACTGACCTTGGATTCGGATTCAGCGACCCCAAAAACCCCTAAATGTCATGGTTTGACTCTACTTTTTATGAATCTTTCTGATTTGACCTTCAACTGACCTTGACCATGACCTGATAGGGTTGTAATAAGCCCGGATTCAGATACAGCGCCCCAAAAAAACCCAAGATACCATGGTTTTAGTGTATTTTTCATGTATTTCGATAATTTGACCTTCAACTGACCTTGAGAAAGATCTGATGGGGTTAAACTAACCCTGGATTCGGATTCAGCGATCTCAAAAACATATAAGTACCGTGGTCAAGTTTTTGGGACTTACAATTTTTTTTTTGTGGGGCTGTGTTATTTAGTACATCTATTATATAATACATATGTAGAGATTCGAGTCGATAAAATACATCCATTACGTCGTGTTTATAAAGAGGAATTTGTTTATTCAATTCCTTTGAACGTGTGTGTACGCTGATGGTTATAAAGTTGATTACATTATCGTCAACTGTACTTACAACGTCTTTAACAATACCAGGTGCAAACACTTGTAATTGCGCTTCATGCATAAGACTACTTTCATTTACAATAAATTCAATAACTTCATTCGTAACGTAACTTGCACTACCCGCTATAGAATTTAAATATTCGAGGCAAGCGTCAATACCCTTTGCTACGTATTCGATAAGACAGTCAAAAGTAATTTTCTACATAATACAGCTATGCCGAAAACGTTTACATGCAATAGATTTTCAAGGTCTCTTTACCTTGATGACTACGTGTGAACTTTAAAATCCAACCATTACCGTAAATATTTTGATCCCTTAATTTATCAGCGTCACCATGGAAATATTTGACAATATCAACGAAAGTACCTTTAAATTCTTGCCAATCACTGATTGAGAACGCTATTCCCTCAATATCAAAAGACAACAATCTTACAGTTGGTCGGTTATATTTGTTTTTGTAAGTATCGTATTCTAAGTCAACGATAATCTTCTTGGTGAAGGACTTGTTTAGTCCATATAACGTACTGAACATCTGACGCGAATGACGAGTGGTTCGTGGTTGGTCAACCATGTTGTCGTTTCTCTTCAATTGGTTAGAAATGACTGATATAAAACTGTCACCATGCCAGCTGCTAATATATCTGTCAAATTAGAAGTGGAGGTGGAAAGTGGAAATATTGTAAAAGGGGGAGAAGTATCGCATAACACTAAATACTGACATTCTTAAAAGTCTGAGGAATATTGCGTCAGACAACGTGGCGATATAAAGCAACAATGATTTGGTGAGGGTGTTATATTTCACCAGAATGTTGCATCAGCCAGATGATATCATGTTACAGTACTGATATTTAGAGCTGTAGTTTTGTAACACCTGTCCATACAGCCACTTCTGTCAATAAAATTTCAATCAACATTATTTTAATACTTTACAAAACGTCTGGCTAACCTATCATTTTTCTTCAAGTCAGTAAATTTTTTTTCGAAGTTTCTGGAAACCCAAGTCCGTGATCATGTAACACAAGACCACGATACAAAATTGGCCACATACATCAGTCGATTCATTTTGTAGTGGCGTTATATTCCAATGAAAATGTAAATGATTTTTACATAAGCGATCTATATGGTCCGTTATAAAAGGCGGTAATCCAAAACTATCAAAATACAAAGCATTCCAAGTTTTATCAACGTATATAACGATCCCGTGCATACCAGGTCTCTCGTGATTGTCAGCGTTTATCACAAACGTTGTCGGTTTCATCCATCGACGCACAGTGGGACGGATAGACAAAAAAGTGATCCAAAGGTTGCTTTACTATTAAATGTACATTAAAGAAAATGGGTTTCGAAAGGTTTTGACCTCAAGAATCCGAATCCGATTTCCCAAAAAAAAAAAACTTATTATAGGGTGAAATTACCCTATATAATCATGTATATCACAATTTCGTAGCGAATCAAAATTTCTACATACTTCGATATCTAAAAAAATACCCAAACTATTTTTCTGTTTAACAGACAATTGAGTATGTCCAAAAGTATCCACCAAAAAATTTTGAACACTTATCCATGCACGAAACCCTTTCAATTACGGGTTGCGAGGGGGTGGAGAGCGATAAAATATTATTTCCATCTTCAGCATATCCACAATATTTTCATTTTTTTACAAACATGTTCAGTATGTCTACAAGTATCCTCCAGAATATTTTGAACCCCTATTCATTAAATAAACCCTTTAGATTAGGGGTTGAAAGGGGGTGGAGAGCGAAAAATTAATACTTCCCTCTTGAGCATACCAACGTATTTTCTTTTTTAAACAAACATGTTCAGTACCTCTAGAAGTATCCTCCATAATATTTTGAACCCCTATCCATCAACTAAACCCTTTAATTTAGGGGTTAAAGAGGGTGGAGAGCGAAAAATTATTACTTCCCTTTTCAGCATATCCAAAGTAGTTTCATTATTAAACAAACATGTTCAGTATGTCTAGAAGAATCAACCAAAAAATTTTGCACCCCTATGCATCAAATAAACCATTTCATTTACGGGTGAAAGGGGGTGAAGAGCGATAACTTATTACTTCCCCCTTGAGCATATCCAAAGTATTTTCTTTTTTAAACAAACATGTTAAGTACGTCTAGTAGTATCCAGCAAAAAATTTTGAACTCTTATCCATGAGAGAGAGCGAAAAATTATTACTTTCCTCTTGAGCATATCCAAAGTATTTCCATTTTTAAACACACATGTTCAGTACGTCTAGAAGTATCAACCAAAAAATTTTGAACTCTTATCCATCGAATAAATCCTTTAAATTAGGGGGTTGAAAGGCGGTGGAGAGCGAAAAATTATTACTTCCCTTTTGAGCATATCTAAGGTGTTTTTTTTTAAACAAACATGTTCAATACGTGTAAAAGTATCCTCCAAAAAAGTTTGAACCCGTATCCATCAACTAAACACTTTAATCTAGGGGTTGAAAGGAGGTGGAGAGCGATAAATTATTACTTCCCTCTTCAGCATATCCGAAGTATTTTCTTTTTGAAACAAACTTGTTTAGTACGTCTGGAAGTATCCTCCAAAATATTTTGAACCTCAATCCACCAACTAAACTCTTTAAATTAGGGGTTGAAAGGGGGTTGAGAGCGATAAATTAGTACTTCCCTCTTCAGCATTTCCGAAGTATTTTCTTTTTTTAAACAAACATGTTCAATACGTCTAGAAGTATCAACCAAAAAAGTTTGAACACTTTAATTTTGGGGTTGGAACGGGGTGGAGAGAGAAAAATTATTACTTCCCACTTCAGCATATCCAAAGTATTTTTTTTTTAACAAACATGTTAAGTACGTCTAGCAGTATCTACTAAGAAACTTTAAACCCCTATCCATCAACTAAACCCTGTAATTTAGGGGTTGAAAGGCTGTGGAGAGCGAGAATTATTACTTCCCTCTTGAGCATATCCAAAGTATATCCTTTTTTAAACAAACATGTTCAGTACGTCTAGAAGTATCCACCTTAAAATTTTGAAACATTATGCATCAACTAAACCGTTTAAATTAGGGGTTAAAAGGGGGTGTTGAGCGATAAATTATTACTTCCAACTTAAGCATATCCAAAGTATTTTCTTTTACACAAAAACATGTTCAGTGCGTCTAGAAGTATACTCCAAAATATTTTGAACCCCTATCCACCAACTAAACCCTTTAATTTAGGGGTTAAAGAGGGTGGAGAGCGAAAAATTATTACTTCCCCCTTGAGCATATCCAAAGTATTTTCTTTTTTAAACAAACATGTTAAGTACGTCTAGTAGTATCCAGCAAAAAATTTTGAACTCTTATCCATGAGAGAGAGCGAAAAATTATTACTTTCCTCTTGAGCATATCCAAAGTATTTCCATTTTTAAACACACATGTTCAGTACGTCTAGAAGTATCAACCAAAAAATTTTGAACTCTTATCCATCGAATAAATCCTTTAAATTAGGGGGTTGAAAGGCGGTGGAGAGCGAAAAATTATTACTTCCCTTTTGAGCATATCTAAGGTGTTTTTTTTTAAACAAACATGTTCAATACGTGTAAAAGTATCCTCCAAAAAAGTTTGAACCCGTATCCATCAACTAAACACTTTAATCTAGGGGTTGAAAGGAGGTGGAGAGCGATAAATTATTACTTCCCTCTTCAGCATATCCGAAGTATTTTCTTTTTGAAACAAACTTGTTTAGTACGTCTGGAAGTATCCTCCAAAATATTTTGAACCTCAATCCACCAACTAAACTCTTTAAATTAGGGGTTGAAAGGGGGTTGAGAGCGATAAATTAGTACTTCCCTCTTCAGCATTTCCGAAGTATTTTCTTTTTTTAAACAAACATGTTCAATACGTCTAGAAGTATCAACCAAAAAAGTTTGAACACTTTAATTTTGGGGTTGGAACGGGGTGGAGAGAGAAAAATTATTACTTCCCACTTCAGCATATCCAAAGTATTTTTTTTTTAACAAACATGTTAAGTACGTCTAGCAGTATCTACTAAGAAACTTTAAACCCCTATCCATCAACTAAACCCTGTAATTTAGGGGTTGAAAGGCTGTGGAGAGCGAGAATTATTACTTCCCTCTTGAGCATATCCAAAGTATATCCTTTTTTAAACAAACATGTTCAGTACGTCTAGAAGTATCCACCTTAAAATTTTGAAACATTATGCATCAACTAAACCGTTTAAATTAGGGGTTAAAAGGGGGTGTTGAGCGATAAATTATTACTTCCAACTTAAGCATATCCAAAGTATTTTCTTTTACACAAAAACATGTTCAGTGCGTCTAGAAGTATACTCCAAAATATTTTGAACCCCTATCCACCAACTAAACCCTTTAATTTAGGGGTTAAAGAGGGTGGAGAGCGAAAAATTATTACTTCCCCCTTGAGCATATCCAAAGTATTTTCTTTTTTAAACAAACATGTTAAGTACGTCTAGTAGTATCCAGCAAAAAATTTTGAACTCTTATCCATGAGAGAGAGCGAAAAATTATTACTTTCCTCTTGAGCATATCCAAAGTATTTCCATTTTTAAACACACATGTTCAGTACGTCTAGAAGTATCAACCAAAAAATTTTGAACTCTTATCCATCGAATAAATCCTTTAAATTAGGGGGTTGAAAGGCGGTGGAGAGCGAAAAATTATTACTTCCCTTTTGAGCATATCTAAGGTGTTTTTTTTTAAACAAACATGTTCAATACGTGTAAAAGTATCCTCCAAAAAAGTTTGAACCCGTATCCATCAACTAAACACTTTAATCTAGGGGTTGAAAGGAGGTGGAGAGCGATAAATTATTACTTCCCTCTTCAGCATATCCGAAGTATTTTCTTTTTGAAACAAACTTGTTTAGTACGTCTGGAAGTATCCTCCAAAATATTTTGAACCTCAATCCACCAACTAAACTCTTTAAATTAGGGGTTGAAAGGGGGTTGAGAGCGATAAATTAGTACTTCCCTCTTCAGCATTTCCGAAGTATTTTCTTTTTTTAAACAAACATGTTCAATACGTCTAGAAGTATCAACCAAAAAAGTTTGAACACTTTAATTTTGGGGTTGGAACGGGGTGGAGAGAGAAAAATTATTACTTCCCACTTCAGCATATCCAAAGTATTTTTTTTTTAACAAACATGTTAAGTACGTCTAGCAGTATCTACTAAGAAACTTTAAACCCCTATCCATCAACTAAACCCTGTAATTTAGGGGTTGAAAGGCTGTGGAGAGCGAGAATTATTACTTCCCTCTTGAGCATATCCAAAGTATATCCTTTTTTAAACAAACATGTTCAGTACGTCTCGAAGTATAATCCAAAATATTTTGCACCCCTATCTATCGAATAAACCATTTAATTTACGGGTGAAAGCGGGTGGAAAGCGATAAATTATTACTTCCCCTTTGAGCATATCCAAAGTATTTTATTTTTTAAACAAACATGTTAAGTACGTCTAGTAGTATCCAGCAAAAATTTTGAACTCTTATCCATGAAAGAGAGCGAAAAATTGTAACTTTCCTCTTGAGCATATCCAAATTATTTCCATTTTAAACACAGATGTTCAGTACGTCTAGAAGTATCAATCTAAAAATTTTGAACTCTTATCCATCAATTAAACCCTTTAAATTAGGGGTCGAAAGGCGGTGGAGAGCGAGATTTATTACTTCCCTCTTAAGCATATCCAAAGTATATCCTATTTTAAACAAACATGTTCAGTACGTCTAGAAGTATCCACCTTAAAATTTTGAAACATTATGCATCAACTAAACCGTTTAAATTAGGGGTTAAAAGGGGGTGTTGAGCGATAAATTATTACTTCCAACTTAAGCATATCCAAAGTATTTTCTTTTACACAAAAACATGTTCAGTGCGTCTAGAAGTATACTCCAAAATATTTTGAACCCCTATCCACCAACTAAACCCTTTAATCTAGGGGTTGAAAGGAGGTGGAGAGCGAAAAATTATTACTTCCCTCTTGAGCATATCCAAAGTATTTCCTTTTTTAAACAAACATGTTGAGTACGTCTAGAAGTATCCACCAAAAAATTTTGAACCTCTGTCCATGAGAGAGAGCGAAAAATTATTACTTTCTTCTTGAGCATATCCAAAGTATTTCCATTTTTAAACACACATGTTCAGTACGTCTAGAAGTATCAACCAAAAAAGTTTGAACCCCTATCCAACAACTAAACGCTTTAAATTAGGGGTTGAAAGAGGGTGGAGAGCGAAAAATTATTACTTCCCTTTTGAGCATATCCAAAGTATTTCCCTTTTTAAACAAACATGTTAAGCCCGTCTAGAAGTAGCCACAAAAAAATTTTGAACCCCTATCCATCAACTAAACCCTTTAATATATGGGTTGAAACGAGGTGGAGAGCGAAAAATTATTACTTCCCTTTAGAGCATATTTAAGGTGTTTTTTTTAAACAAACATGTTCAATACGTGTAGAAGTATCCTCCAAAAAAGTTTGAACCCCTATCCATCAACTAAACGCTTTAAATTAGGGGTTGAAAGAAGGTGGAGAGCGAAAAATTATTGTTTCCATCTTCAGCATATGCAAAGTTATTTTTTTTATTAAACAAACTCTTACTACCCTTAAAACATTGAATATCTATGACCTAGTCCATTGTCTTTTATAACTTGTGTTGGCGATCGCGATTTGAAACCGATTGACGAGTGAAAGATACAGGCAAACTTTTGTGTACATAACAGCGACATCTATATGTCACAATTTCAGCCGCTAAAGTCAACGACAGCTAGACGTGACGCATTTAGCTCCAAAATATTGTCCTATTCCGCGTATACGATACAATTTACTATATCAGTCAAAGGATTATCGAACCTCACGTCTATTCTAATACTACCGTGTTTAATCAAGTTAGCGAGTGCAATCATTTGCCAACAAGTCAGATGTCAAATCAAAAGCAAGTAAACAATAACCGTTAAGATACTGTTCACGCGTGATTTGATTACCTTCAATGAGAAAGTGTATACCTGTTCCCGAATTTAAGGTGTGATAAGAGTCAACGTACAATTCATTTGTTATGCTAAAATCGTGTTGTAAAGATTTTGAAGGTATTTGTACACCGTCAACGTATAAGTATAGAAAATTGATATTAAAATGTTGAAAGTTAAAAGGATTAAGTTCTCGATCACCATTAAAAGCTATATTATAAACAGAACCAATAATAATTCTTTTTGGTATGTGGCCTAATATAACGTCATGCAAGGTTTCACCGTAATAACCACTATGAATGGTAATAGTCTTGACTTCTACTCTTGTAAGAGGATATTTCGCAGTTGTCTTTGAAAGTGCATTAGCGTGCGCAAGTAATACACCAGGACTAATTATTATGCGACTAACTAATAGATTAGCTACCTCGATATGTAAAGAAAAGTTTTCTGTAGGATCCATGAGGGTAAAGGTGCCAGATTTACTAAACGTACCCTTACCTCAACACCATTTATTAGCAGCTTTTCTTGGTTAAAATCGTTACCGTGAATATGACCTTTTAAGTGAATAGCTCTTCCCGCTGATAGAAATTTTCATCGTTGTACAAGTCCCTCGTTAGCATCTACCAGATCGTCCATTTTCGCAGGAGTATCTTCACACCATAAGACAGTCGCCAAGTGAGATTGTTTTGCAGCAGGTCCATATTTAAGCAGCGTCTCAATGTACGCTCTGTAAGCGTACGCATTCGTTGATGGTGATACAGGTTTTTGATTGAAAAAGACATCCACTTGATTAATCGATGAGTGCATTAAGTTGTTAACGCCGCCAACTTTGTTTATAGGAGGTGCTGGATTCACAGGTACATCAGCTATAGGTAAATCATAGGCTAGACGAACACGTAAACTGAGCATCGTGTATGCCAGACAAATGTATTCTTCGCTATTACCAGGTATAATGAATTCTATTGGTGAGTCATCTGTTAACGATGATATTGGCTTATAATTTATCCAGTGAAAGCCTTCGATTGTCATTTGAATCGGAGGAATTCCAAACAAGAGTAGCTCCAACTTTAGACATTCACATGAATTGCTGGGTAAAATGGCAATCTTTAATTATCATAAATATCTCGTTGTTCTTTTATTAGTCTTCCTCTTCTTTTTTGATAGCTTCTTCTTCTTCTTTAATTTACCTTTTTTCACAACGGATGACTTGTGTCTTGATACCTTTCTCCTCTTTTTTGTAACTCTTTTTCTTATTCTGCCTTGTAAGAGGATCGACGTGGCGGGACATTTTATATCCTGACCCCTCCATCAACTTATCTGGTTTTTCCTCGGCCTTTCTCTTCAGAGTCTCGTCCGATTCTCTCATGCGGTTGCGAATGATTCTATGATTGGTGTATTTCGCGTGCCGATGTTAGAAATAATCTTCATTCCAACACGTACAGCCTCTTTCCCAAACGCTTTGGCTCGACGGGTAAAGAGTGGGAGAACACGTAGGAATATACCAGCCACGATTGAACTAATGCCACCATGACCTCGTTGGTAGGTGAAGCAAATTGAAATACTTCCAACCCTACCAATATAAGGACCACCACCGAATGCACCCCACCACCACTACTAACTTGCATGTTGAAATATTCATCATAACGATCTATTTTCTTTTCTTTTTTTATTACGCAATCACTATAGTCTGTTCTTTTAAAATGAAGAGTCACCGTCAACGTATCGTAATAGAATGGTATTGGATTCCCAAGCTGGTACCTTATATGAATTTCGATGGTCTGAAAGGAGGTGTATAGTAAAGGTAGGTACATGGGAGGGGAGAGACTCTTGATACTGATGCCGTCATATGCGTAATGATCTCTATTTAGCTATACTGCTCGCAACAACCGTGATTGAACGTCTCCCGTTACATAAGGTTCACAAATGTCAGTATAAATGATGATCATGGATGGTAAGCAGTTGGAAAGGTGAGCTGATCTAGCGCCCTCTATTGGATCTTGATTTTTAATAAAAATGCTGTGTATATATTCAAACCCCAAAGTCTTTTGTAATTTTTTGGACAGACAAAGCTCGTGACTAAACTCGGTACAAGTCGTCTTTACACAAACTCTATTAAACGTTACGCATCTGCCACACTCGACTCTAAACTCCAAATGATCCTTCGTACAGTCTAAATTATTTATTTGGTATATCAGACTCTGCACATCTTTGTAAATTCCTGGGCGAATCAGTGACAGGGCACTGCTGGAATTTTCCATTCTTAATTTATTTGTCTCTAGATGCGTGTGTAGTATGCTGTTTAACAAAACTTTTCTGTCTTCTTTTTCTTTATCCGATGAGACGTGTTGAAACGTCAGAGGTATTTTATCCTCCGTACGTGCAGCTGGCCATGACCCATGTAGTCGTATTTGTTGTTGTAACTGTATAATAAAGTATGTTGTAGTTGTTAAAATACACTTTATCTCTATTTTAAATGATTCACCTTAACCCAAGAGTTAAACTTATCGGGGTAACCTTTCCAACTAACAAAATATTCCTTAGAGTGTCCTTTACCTCTACTCTTTAAAACTTTCTCAACCTCGAAGGTGTCTGTATATAAATCTTTTCGCACTCTGCTCAGCTCTTCTGCGTAAAAAATCTCATGAATGTCTTCGATTGCCAAGTCGTTCAAAAAGTATACCGGTGGTTCACGTATCAAAGAGATTCCAGCAATCTTGAATAGTTTCAACGCCGACCCGCTCTCGTAACCTTTGGCAAAGACCTTCTTTGCATGACTGACTCGAAACAAATCACCAACACTGTATTTAGGTTACTGAAAAGCATGATTGCTCATTATTGAGTATCAGAGGCAGGTGTCAGTTTTATAGTTGAATACTTACTGTTGTATGATTCTACGATTTTCGGCAAAACGTCAATGTAACGTCCCATGTTCTTGTGAGTAAAATACCGCCACATTCTCTCCTTCACAGTTCTTATAAATCTTTCCACGATGGCGGCCTTTGTATCAGGGCTGCGTACCACTCTATACGCTATACCATATTTGTTCAAAATCACTTGCATTTCTCTCTCTCTCTCTCTTCTCTCTCACTCGTCTCTCTCTCTCTCTCTCTCTCTCTCTCTCTCTCTCATAGCGTTGTTCAATACGTCAACCATGTTACCAACACGCATCCGCACACCGCCTACCGTTGCAGATCCATTTACACTACAAACAATATTACCTCTAATAAGCAAACGACGGAGGAGTTGAGCTGCCTTATTTCGGTACTATTGAGGAACAGTCTGCAGGATATCGGTATCGATCCGGTCCGCTAGCGCCTCCTCCTTCTCCTCCTCTGCCTGCATTGTATCTTCTTGATTGTGTCCCTGATTAACCGGAGCGGAGACATTAACATCATTGAAGTGAACATAACGTTGCAAGACTTAACGATACAATGACCACTTTTCTCGCTCATCCTTACACGTCGGTGTGCTCAGTATTTCGTTCATCTCTGCGTCGAGTCTGCTCATCACTGTACCGGGTGTTTGCACAGACTTTAGGGAACCATTTGTGAGCGTGATCTGTAGACGTTCCATGCTCTCCTGTGGTAGGAGAACCATTTTTCTAGTGTGCTCCATTTTTTTTGTTTATTTACTTCCTAGAGTAGCCAAAACGGTACCTAGGAGTGGTGCTAGTAGAGCAGGTAAGAAGTCTCCTCGCTGCACGATAAGTTTTTTCTTTCTCGACAAGCATAGATTAGGTGCTGCCAATTTTCGTAGAGTTGTTGCGTGTTTACGTAGACGAGACTTGTGTCGTTTCTCGAGCGATACGTTACAGATTAACACGTTCAGAGCATACTCACAAATATGACGAACTAATTTCGCATCCGCTATTTGCAAAAGACCCTTGAGTTGTTTCGCGTTGAGATGATACAATGCTCGTGAATGGTGGCTTCTTTGTGGGAAAAAGGATGTCGAGTTTTCGGAGCCATCACAACAACGCGACTGGTACCTGGTTCAAAGTATCGATACAATTTATCTCTTTTCGCGACACGTAAACGTAGTGTAATTCATCGTCAGGAAAAATACAAGTGCGAAATCGACAATTATCGGGTGTACCTTGCTTCAAGTCCAGCAAGAGATAACCACAAGGTTTTGCGGTGGCATCCCAGTAAGCTTATTGCAAAAATTTTGGATCTTCAGGACACACTTGACGAGAGAGATGTCGTATCTGATACTTGTCGCGCAAATTTCTAAATACTACCATGTATTGAACATTCACAGAGATATCACGCTGTCCTTTTCCTTGATGACAGATATCTTGGGTGATGGACAGCACAGATAGGTTATGATGATGACTAGCTTTTAAAATATATCGACGATTGCACCTCCAAAAGACGATGTACGCATCAAATCATCTATAATCACCAGTTTTGCTCTTGAATCATTGCCGTAGTCAGTGTTCTACGGTAAACCTGCACGAAATTCAACGTTTTTGTCGAAACATTTGTAAGAAGGCTGCCACTCTGAATAATAAATGATTATGCATTCGATTCGAGTGTCACGCATACGATCGATGGTTGTTAAAAAAATTTTTACAAAGACGGTTTTCCCAGAGCCTGTTGGCCCACGCAATATTGACGTGAATCGATGTTTCCAGCGCAAATCCATGACTCGTACTGACTCATACACTTTATTCAGCAGATGGAATCCCCTTCTCATTTGGTTCCACCTCTACCGACCATTTCGTGGCAGCGGTGGGGTATCCGTGCACGTCCGCTCACGAGTCCGTGATCGCTATGGTGGGGCTCACATGAGCAACAATCAGCCTATAGCACTACCGCAACCAGCAAACTCGTTTACGCCTGCGACCAATCAGCTCGCGGATATCACTGCGGTCGCCAATGAGATTCCAAACCCCCGGTACCCCAACTAATCATCTCATTAATACCCCACGAAAGATTTGTTGTTGTATCTCATATTTCCAGATTATTCTGTGAGATTGCGTCAGTCGTTGCCGGGCCGCTTTCGTAACCGTACGAGTAACTCTTGTCCGCCGTCACGAATCTCCTCTTTCCATACACCGGTGTGCGCGTCTTTGTCTCGTTTTGTATAAGTACTTCGTGAAAAACTGTTCGACGAATAGCAGAATTCGATAGCACTATTTCGGTGTGCCGCGCTGTGATCAACTCGCGAATCGTATAAAAATTTATCATCAGACTGTTCGTATAATTCAAACGTATACCTTCTATCTTACATACATAGTCCTCGCTACCGTGGGGTTGCTTGTATTTGTACGCGTAATACTTTGGACTGCCTGATAGTAACGTCGTTATATACGTATCGCTACCCTTGTCCGCCAGCTCGCCCACCAGACTACCAATTGTCGTGCCGATTGGCAAATCGTACTCACCACTCTCACTTTTGTTAACGTAGAAAACTGAATCTGTGTCATGGTAAAGAGCACGGGGCTCCAAAGCGTGTAGATACTAAAGCAGTTCCAATCGAGTCTATACGGTTGTAAAAGCAGCAATGACAACGTTCGTGGCTGGAGATGGTTTCAGAGCTTCAGCTTTGTAGCATCAGTTCACGTATAGTATTTCCTCACAGACAGTTAAAATCCCATTAACGTCTACTTCAGCACTGGTAAGTAATTCCATATTCTAGGATGTACAACGGGGTACTTACCGCACTTTCAAATGTACGGCTATAGAGAACATACGTCCACGTACTTGATTTTATCGCTCCCTTGACAATCAAACACTTTATCTGTTACCTGTGCGACCTCCGAAAAATGCATCGAAATGGATCAAGCGGGTTTCTCTTAACAAGATTTACGTTTTCTTTAACGAACCGCTGAAGTTGTTCATTTTGAGAGAGTTCCTTATTAAACTCACACCCCCATATTTCAATCAACTCGCAATTTAAGGACTGTATCTTGACAATAATAGAGAGCGTTCTCTAGCGCCTATCATCCATCGATTCACCACTTGCCAATGCTATGTCTTTATTTATTCCGTAACTGTGAGGACATCTATGCCAAAAACAGTAATGAAATTGTAATACTATACCTTTCTGACTTTCGTCGGCTTGCGGCGGACTATAACTATATACAACGATATCTTTGGGTAACCTTTTCTCACGACATCGGCCAGCATGTTCAATAAATCGATTGAGTACACGTTTCTCCATCCAGCAAAGTCAATGCACAGCTATTTCAGACAGGATATTGGCCCACTTGTAACCATTTGCCGGTACAATACCGATTTGATTCTTTTTTAAAATTTTTTTTTTGGAAAACACGCATACCCGCTGAAGCAATAGTTGTACAGTAGACAAACGGCTCTGCACCAAATTTCATAAATGTTCTTCGAAAAGCCAAACAAGCTAATCGTAAAATGGACACATCTTTCTTGCAGTAATTTTCTATTTCTACTTGAAATATGAACATGTCACCGTTCTTCAACTATTCATTGTACCAATGTAAAAATTAGATTCTTTCCGCTGTTTGCATAGTATCAGGTGAATACTTTTCTAAAAGTGGCCGTGGACCTTCGTATATTTGATTTTTAAGTGTATTAAATAAGTGGGGGAAAGTACCTTTTTCGATTTCCTTTAGACCATATGATTTCGGTAAGTGAGATAATGGCATATGAAAATAGTTTAAATTATCTACAAATTTTGTATGCATAAACTCCATTAAGTTTATTTAGAACCGTTCAAAATCATTGAGTGTTTAATACGTTCACTTTTATTTTCAACAATATATTAAAATATAAGTTGAACGTCGAATCCTTGTGAATTATGAGCAATACATATAATTTTTTTGAAGTTTTTTTGTTGATCCAGAGCTAGATCAACCAACTGTTTGACTGAATTGATTTTGAACACGTATTCACGCATACCACATTCTCTACAGTCAATCAAAATACCGTCAATCTCCAGACACTGAGTACAAACTGGTTGTACGACACACAAGGTGGGTACGTGGATTCTTTTCTCTTCGTCACCCGACACTGGTGACGATTGCCGTGTTTCAAAGTCATAAATCAAGTATATCAGTGTGGATGATGTTTCTTTTGATTTGATAGGTTGCATGAAACAGAAACGACCTAGTGGTAATCGTGTTTTACATGTATAACAAAATGAAATACCGCACTTGTGTTCAACTTTATCTTTTCAATGTTGTGTACGCACAATCTTGAAACATTTTTCACAGATCTTTATTTTCTCACATACACTGCTAGACTTACTGAGATTTAAAGACTTTTCAAACATAGGAATTTCATACATTTGTAACATTTGTTTGAGCATCTGTGATCTTCGATTCGATCACAACTCTTGTTGCAAGGTATACAATAAGCTTGGGTTTCAGCTACACGTGTTAAATGACGTATCCGGTTGTAAATGCTCCAAACGTTCGTAGTACATGATTCGTAAAGTATGAATAACCCTTGTATGGGCATCAGTGACAAAATGTGTACTATCATAAAGTGGTGGAGACTCCTTTCCAAAATTACTCAAAAAGTACACAACTATCGTAATACTTCGGGTAGCAAAATAGTCTTGAAAATGATGAATTTCTTCTAGACCACAACCTTCAAGTGTTACCTGGACATTTGCTAAGTTTAAAAGTTCTTCAGTGGCTCTCTTATGAACTGTGCCTTTGGCTTTAAGTATCAGTTCCCAATAATCATGCAATTTACCTGAGCGTATCTGGTCCCTGATAACGTAAGCATAAGCTGTGACAAATGACCGTGGTAAACAAAGATTGTACTCGTTTCTTATATATAATATAGACTTTTTATTTATCGCTTTTCGGTTAATTATACACGTCCAAACCCTGCTACACTTCTCACGATAGCACAACTAATTGACAAAGTATCATAAATATTAAAATCGATAGAACTCTGGGCTGCGTTGAACAATAAACCCCAAAAACCATCCGCCATAAAATTCTGGATAGGTGTAAATGAAAGCGATGGAGGTCCATGATTAAATCTTGCAGTGTTTTTTGTCACTCCTATAAAATCAGTAGATCCTCTTTGTCTGCAAAGTTGTCTATGTAGACTATGCATACATCCCTCAAGCCAGTGATAAAGGTTTGTATTTTGCGGTGGTGGTGGTGGTGGTATTCTACCTTGTATCTCTCTACCTTCGTACCCAAAACGGCGATAGTGTCGTGTACTCATTTTCCACAATAAAATGAGGTCGTACTCCTTCACCATGCTGTAAATATCAACCTGTCAGATTGATTGTAAAAATGTTGAATATGAAAAATTAAAAATTATACGAGTAAACTTATTTTCGTTATTTTCCTCTTCTTCTTCTTTAATGCCTATATCAGTGCTGCTACTGGTACTGCTACTGGTACTGGTGCTGGTGCTAGATTCCGTATCGAATTCGTCTTCTTCCAGCATCGTGGTACTGGGTATGGTATGGACGTTTCACATAAACGCGGAATTTAGTGCCGAGCTTAAAATTATAATACGTCTGGTTGTATTAATTTTTTAATTAAAATTGTGTTTTAAAACTACTGTAAAAGTATAATAATAAAAAGTAGCGTATGAAACTAGTTTCAAAAATTTAAAAATAAATACTACAAAAAATAATTAAATCAGGGAATCGAACACTTTTAAATATATTAAATTTATTGTCGGTTTCACACATGGATGTACTAATTGAGATGTGGAAGTGGCCAATAAATTATATCAAATACCACTGGTAGATGAAAAAATTATTGTGGACTATGTTTTTGAAGTTAAACAAGAAGAAAAAGTAGAAAACGTTATAAAAAGCCTATAAAAAGACTCATGTTACGTTTCTATACTTGAGAGTAAAATCTATTTCTAATAGCCCACGATAACTGCAGGCGTAAAACCATATGAATGTTGCTAACATTTTAAGGAAGATAACCATTGTGTATCTATTAGGATCCATTTCCAAAACATCCGCTAAGCGGCAGTAGATGCCGCGACCATTAGAATGACGTTCACTCACACATGCACGATGCTATGTGTGCTTTCGGTGACAGTATCCGTGATGCCGTACAGGATCGGTAAAGTGGTTTACTGTTTGTCTAGCGAGACTATCACAAATAAAGAGGCTCACGGATACGCTCACACACATCGCACGTAGCACAGTGCACGTGTAAACGAATACCATTTTATCGTTCATGGCACTTGCTGCTACATAGCGGATCATTGCTATGAATTTTAAGTGGCTAAGTTCTTTGCCCAAATTATTAGCACTTGTGTAAGGACTTTTCGTATACATAGGTGTAAAGTAAAGCAAAGTGGGAATGAAAAGAGTAAAAAAATGGTAATGAGAACGACACAGCGGTTTCCATTTGCACCAATTGAGTCGCTTCGGAAAAAAATAAAAAAAACTGACGAAAGAATGTTATGATAAGTACATGTAAATTCTTTGGACATGTTTTGAGCAATCCTACTATGGGTTATGACAGAAGAAACGGCGTTTTATTGATATTTCCAATTTACTCAAATATCAGAATTTTATTTTTCATTTGCGCTAATCAAGTCGATTTGGTAAGCACACTAAGAAGGGTCCAGAGAATGTTATGATAAGTACTTGTGAATCTTTTTGACAGGTTTTGCCCAATCCTATCATGGGTGATGCCGGAAAGAACGGTGTTTTATTAACATTTCAAATTATGTCAAATATCAAAGTTTTATTTTTCATTTGCACTAATAAAGTCAATTCAGTAAAATCTCGAGGAAGGGTCGGGAGAATGTTATGATAAGTACTTGTAAATTTTTTGGACATGCTTTGACGAATTCTACCATGGGTTATGTTAGAACAAACAATATTTTGGGAGTTTTTCAATGAATGTAGATACCGTGCACGGACGTACTTTTGAAGAGAAGCTTCTAAGGGTGTCTAACAGGTGTAGAGAAGTGTTTTGAGTGATATGGAATAACATATCAAATTATATGGCAAATGAATTTTTGGTCAAATCCATAAGGCATATTTTTCATATAGAGCCTCTGTATAAGGATATGGTGATAGCCTAAATACTCGAGAAAGGGTCACGAGAAATCATGAGTACTCGTGATTTTTCTTGGCATATTTTAATTAATTCTACCATAGGTTATGTCAGAAGGAACAGCATTTTATTAAAATTTCAAACATTATTAAATATTAGAGTTTGAATTTTCATTGACGTTAATCGAGACGATTTGACAAAATCTCGAGGAAGGGTCGGGAAAATGTTGGGATGAGTACTTTTGAATTTCTTGGGCATATTTTAATTTATTCTACCATAGGTTATGCTAAAAGGAACGGCGTTTTATTAATGTTTCAAATATTGTTAAATATTAGTGTTTGAATTTTAATTCGCGCCAATCAAATCGAATTAGCAAAAACTACGGAAATGGTCCGAAGAATGTTACGATGAGTACTTTTGAATTTTTGGATATTTTTTTACCTATCTTACCATGGGTTATGCTAAATGGAACGGCGTTTTATTAATGTTTCAAATTTTGGTAAATATTAGTGTTTGAATTTTAATTCGCGCTAATTCAGTCGATTTGGTAAAATATTGAGAAATGGCAGGATAATTTTATGATAAGTACTTATAGATTTAGCAAAAACTAGGGAATGGGTTGAGAAAATGTTGTGATAAGTCGACTTAACATTGATTATATTATAATCAACGGCGTTTTTTTAATGTTTCAAATATTGTTAAATATTAGTATTTGAATTTTCATTCTTGCTAATCCAGTCGATTTGGTAAAATATTGAGAAAGGGCAGGAGAATTTTATGATAAGTACTTATGAATTTTTTGGACTTCTTTTAATCTATCTTACCATAGGTCATGCTAAAAGGAACGGTGTTTTATTAATGTTCCAATATTGTTAAATAAGAGTGTTGGAATTTTAATTCGCGATAATCAAGTCGATTTTACAAAATCCCTAGGAAGGGTCGGGAGAATGTTGTGATGAGTTATTTTGAATTTTTTGGACTTGTTTTGACATATGCTACCTTGGATTATGCTAATGGGAACAGCATTTTATTAATATGTTAAATATTAAGGGAGCATTCCAATGTGACGGGTCGGAAAAGTCGATTCCGTTTTTTGCATTTTTCGATAGTTTTTGGTCATAGCATTAATATCCCACTGTTGGTGTGGCAATTCCTACCTCATTGAGTAGGCATTCGGAGCAGCTGCTTCGTGTTTATACCTGCGTCTATATGTACAAGTATACAATGAAGGCATCGCTTTTCACTACACAAGTTAACGGTCTCTCCAAGCGTCCAGTACTATTTGACATTTTGTTGCGAAAAGAGCGTCAGTTTTCAGAGCATGAATGAGTGAAATAGATAAGAAGCAAAGTAAAACATCATCAAGACGCCCTAGTTATCCTAGTAAATAGAGCAAATTTCGTGGCAATCAAGTTTCAGATGAAGTTATGAGTGATTTCGCCAAGTACATCGGCGAATAAATTAAGAGAAAGTAAGGATGAGAGTTTCGATGTGAGTGAAACCGACTTTGCCATTTACTGCTTTATCCAGTTTTCTCTAGCATTTTCATCATTGCAAACAATCGTTAAATGTCGGCAGTGCGTTTCGGATATTACTTTTTCCAGACATGGTCAACGAAAACTTGGTTTTAAAATTAACTTACAGTGCGGGTCTGAAGATAGGTTTATACAGCCGTGTCATATGATAAATAATGCCTATCAAATTGATCGCGGTTTTATATATCTTATGCGATTGAATGGCGTTGGCTTACAAAGCAGCAACGGTTTTTGTGGATATATGGATATAGGAAAAGATCTTAACATCAGTTTATATTAGAATATTATAAAATCCATCAATGAAAGTATAAACGCTGTGTACGACATAGTGATGAGCAAAGTTGTAGTGGATGAGAAAGAGTTGAATGCTACAGCTGGCTTTTCGGAAAACGAGCTGTCAGTTTCTGGCGATAGTTCGCGGCCAAAAAGAGGGTTTTCTTTTACTAGGTATTATATCCTTAATTGGAAAATATTCAAATAAAATCATAGATATCATCGTGAAATCAAGTTTCCGTCACGCATGCAATACATGGAATGGCAGAGAAGATTGAAACGAATATGATGCTTGGTATGAGCCTCGCGAGCAAGAATGTCAAGCAAATCACCATTGTAGTGCTGGTAAAATGGAAGTGGATGGCATTATTGAAATGTTTCAGCAGTCGTTACAAAATCACAATGTAAGATATGCTTTTTATATTGGTGACGGAGATACAAAAACTTTCAAAAATCTACTCGATACTGCTCCTTACGCTGATGAGTTTATTGTGAAAAAAAAAGAATGCGTGTTATGCGTAAAAAAAGGATGTACAGGAGAGCAAAAGAAGCTAAAAAACAGCTTACACAACTGACAAAGTCACAGAAACAGGCTGAAAGTCAGGATAAGAAGTCAAAGAAACAATAAAGGAAAAATCAAAATCTCAACCGAAAAGTGCGACTTTAACCAACAAAGTTATGGAAGACTTATCCTTGTATTATGGATTAGCGATTCGACGGCATGCTGATTCAGTGGAGGACACGCGCAGAGAAATATGGACTACTGATTACCATAAAATTTCCACGGATGAAAAAGAACAGCATCACCTTTGTCCCGAGGGAACTAAAAATTCTCATCCACCTGCTCTCGATGAAGCAACTCAACAAGTGTTGAAGCCAATCTATGAAGAGTTGAGTCAAAACGATCTTCTCGAGAGATGTTTAGGTTCCAACACGCAAAATAATAACGAGAGTTTCAATTCCTGCGTTTGGCGTTTGGTACCTAAACACATATTTTGCGGCAAGAAAATATTAGAAATTGCCACTCGTACTGTTGCGTGTGTATTCAACGAAGGCCACAAACGCATTTTAAAGATTTTCGAAACAATGCGATGCTTACTTGGCCAAGAAAGCTTGCGTTTCACCGAGGGGTGCGACAGCGTAAGCGTTCGCCGAGCAGATAAGCGCAGCTCCGATGCCTCGAAATAAGCTCGTATCGCCAAAACAGAGGCCAGAGCAGCTAAAGATGAACTGTATGATATAGAGGAAGGAATTATGTATGATCCTGATTAGCCGTAAGAGTATGTTTTTTATGAGATTCCATTTGAAAAAACTTTGAATACGTTTTTCTCAAAACGACATTGTTGCACCTGGAGCAGGTGATTACTCAAAAACGGCCGAACATATCGTCTTCAAAACTTAACACATTATTTAACACACTTATGGCTATGTCCCGTACTTCAATCATGTTAAAATATTGATTCGAACACATAATTTTGCCTCATTAATAGCGCAAAATATGTGTGTTTTATCACTTTTGCTAGAAACACCGCCATTTTGTTAATTTACAGTGAAATGTAAAAATTGAAGTACGGGTGATAACGACGATGACATAGATTACGAATTTCCTTTGATTTTCTGTTTCATATATACAGGAGGGCCGGAATCACCTGCGCCAGTAGATAAAATATTTCTTTCATTGATCTGAAAGTAGCTTTATAAATAAATAAATAAGTATTTCTCTACAATAGAATTTTTTTCTACTGTCCTGAATCGCCATTTTTTAGGAAAAAAAAGTTTGCCTAATTATCTTCTTTAAATAGCTTTTGAAGAAAAATATTTGAAAATGTGCTTTTTTAGGCGTTTGCATTGGAATACTCTTAACAAATATCAGGCTTTTAGTTTTCATTCCTTATATTTTTTTCTATTCTTTTCTTGCTTAACCTTTGAACAGCACTAGTGTCTATTGAGGAAAACACAAAGAACAAGTCTTGTTAAAGATTGCTTGCCATTGGCTGTTAGGGATTTGGCATGCTAAAAAAATAATGCGAGGAAATAGCAATAAGAAGCATAAGAAGGACCATTAGGACCTTTGAACGCTAAAAGAATACGGACATAAACATAAGAATTATCTTAAAGAAAATAGGAATAAGAGGAATAAGAAGGACATAAGAGCGCTTATGCCGCTTATGTTCCAGTTATTCCTGTTGCGCCTGCGAGGGATACAAGAGGAATAACTGGAATACAAGCGCTTTTTATGTCCTTCTTATTCCGCATATACATATTTTCTCGCGCTATTCTTTTATGCCGACACTACATTGCGTGCTGTGTGCCCTGTGGCCCTGTGTGTATGTCGTGTGCCGTCTAATAGAAAAATGGTTCAGTCTTTTATTTTTCATTTGTGCTAATCAAGACTATTTGGTAAAAATATTAATAATAACAAATATCATTGTTTCATTTTTCATTTGCGCTAATCAAGTCTATTTGACAAAAACTTGAGGAAGGGTCTGGAGAATGTTAAGATAACTACTTGTGAATGTTTGGACATGTTTTGACCAATCGTACCATAGATTATGCCAGAAGGAACAGAATTTTGTGGATTTTTCATTGAATTTGGCTACCGTGCCCGGACGGACTTTCGAAGGGAAGCTTCTAAGGGTGTCTAATCGGTGTAGAAATATGTTTTGAGTGATACGGAATAACATATCATATTATACGGCAAATGAATTTTTGGTCAAATCAATAAGGCAGTCGCTCACTATAACTATTACTGTGCATATTATAGAGTATATGACATACCTAGGCTCTATATTACATATAGAACCTCTGCATGAGGATAGGACCAGTTACTAAAAACGGATTTAATAATACGGCGCGGAATGAGCGATAGATGGTGCACGTGTCGCAAGCTCAGGCCCAGAGTCGTCTTCTCGGAGCGAAAGCCAGGAAATAAGTTACTCGTCGTTCGGTTCCAGCCCGGCACAATATCTCTACTTTTCTACCATGGTCGTTGTTCATTGACCAGATCGTCTCGCTGCGTCGTCGTCGGGGAGTATATGGGCGCTGCGTACAGGCAGCATGTCTCTTATCTCCTTCTTTCCCACTACTGCTTACGAGTCACTAAAATGTACATGGACTAGCTGGATTTTCAAATTGTTTTATTCCGTTAACGAAATTGGAAGCGTTAGAGTTGCTAGCGCGCAAGAGCGACTTTTAGTGTGTTTCTTTTTTTTAACACAATGCTTCAGAGGAATTGAATTTGAAGAGAGAATTCGAGAAGATAGAGGAAAGAGAGATAACAGCTCAACTCAGCCATGCTTAAGGCACTTCTAAAGACGACGAGAGACGACAGCGTCCAGTGACGTAGGCAGTCCAGCGGAATGGGTAGTAATATAGAGGCTTGTACGCGGGCCTCGTCTGGGATGGTGGGGGAGCGGGGCGAGTGCAGCAGCATTATTATATCTAGTATTTTTTATGGTAATAAAAATAATTACAACAACGTTGCTTATGCTGCTCTCGTCACGATTCTCCCTTCCCTAAGACGCGAAGACATTGTATGCACTCGCCTACTTCGCTCGGCACGATCAGCGGCATCTCCAGCGGCGGTTGGCACAGTAATCGGCGTTCTCCGTGGATTGTCAGCCTTTCTAGCAGTACGATAGTCAGTGGCATAATGCGCGCAAAAAGAAACTTTACCCGGTTTTGTACACGAGACGTCAACATGTCGCTTCTTAATCGAAATATCGCTGTTTGCCTCACAAATGGTAAAATATTTATAAACAAATATCTAAATAAAGATTATTTCTTAAACTTTCTTAGTTTTAAATCTGTTCTTCAAGGACTTAACTTTAAATATATATGGCATAGGCAAGGCAGGTTCATGGTCAAGAGGGTAGATGGTGACATGTCTCATGACTTCTCGACCGTTACTGATCTATACACTATTTTGGCATCATATGAGAAAAATCCTACGTCTCGGCCACTGCGCAAAGCTCATAAAAATTCGTCAGTCAGTAAAGCGGCCGAGTGCGAAGAGCCTTCGAGTAAAGAACCTTTATAAACGCCGCTCCGAAATAATAATGTGTCCATTTCAGAATGACTAGGTTCGACTGCTGTGGAGGCAAACGGCTGGGGATTGTGAGCTGGATTTGTCAGCATTACTTCATTGCCAGCACTACTAATTCAGAAATATACTGATGAACAGATCGGCATTGACGATTTCTCGGTACTTAGACAGGATCGTAACTTGATTGGGGTGGGGTGGCTCTGTATGTATACAATTCTCTTAAAGCTAAGGTCATTGCGAATTCTAAGGCAGAACAGCTGGGCACTTCTGATATCCATGAGTATCAGATTTGTAGTGTATAACATAGTTGCTTTGCTCCTGTTTTTGTTGCTGTAATATATAGGCCGCTACACATTCGATTTATTAAGCGTACAGATCTTATAGAAAAACTTACATCATGCGTGAGTGATTTCAGTAATAAAATTACAATGTGGGATCTCAATGCGAACTTGCTTTCAACGTCAGGGACGCGCAGTTCGTGAGGTTATCCAACGACCTCTCACTAAAAATCATCGATCACGGCACGACTCATCATAACACTGATAATTTTTACACATGGATTGACGTTATGCTTGTTGACGATAATGGCGAGATACTGAGTGCTGATAATCGAGCGGTGACTTTTCCAAGTCGCCATAATATTATTGATATTAACATACAAACGTACACAATCAAACATCCAAAGCCATCCACTTTCATCTATAGAGACTATAAGAAAATAAACCAAAATCAGTTACTATCTGTTATCGAAAATTGGTCGCCGGTCGATTAGTTATACGATGACGTGAACAGTGGACTGGCATGTGTCGGCTCCAATCTCATGGAGGCAATAGATAAATTAGCTCCTTTAAAAAGTTTTATGCCTAAGAATAATGGTAAATCTCCATGGACGGACGCCGATCTCATACACCTTTATAACAAACAAGATGCTGTCCGACGACGATGTAACAGGACGAGAGATAATAAATTCTGGCAAGAATACCGACAACTTGCCAAAGCAGCTGAGGAAAGGGCAGATCAGGTACGCAGCTCTGACCTTCAAAATAGAATTTTCGAATCTTTAAATGATAATAAAGATATTTGGCAAGATTTGCGTACACTCGAATTGCTACCCGCTGCAAAGGATGATCATCACGGATTTACACCGGAGGAGTTTAACTCTCACTTTGCTAGGGTATCAGTCTCTCAAAGAGAATGCGATGGTGAGATGGACGACATTGTAGCTTCGGTCTCGGAGGAAGGTTTCGTTTTTAAGAAAATCTCTCTGGCGGACGCTGTTCTCGGTGTCTCTCATTTCTCCTCGCAGGCGGTGGAGGAGGACGGCATCCCGCAAAAGGTGGTAGCTGAAGTTCTTCAAGCTATTAGCTCCCATCTAACCAAGATATTTAACGCCTCGCTCTCAAATAATATCTTCCAAGGGGATTGCACGAAAGCTCACTTGGTGCCTCTAACAGAGACAGCTGTCTCATCTTCAGTCACGGACTTTCGTCGAATAGCCCTATTGAGCTTTCTCTCCAAGGTCCTCGAGAAGATCGTGCATACCCAGATCACTCAGTACATTACATCTAAAAAACTCCTCGATCTTCTTCAGACTGGCTTTAGACAGTACAACAGCACTCACAAGAAAAGTCCATAACTTGTAGGAAGCGGTTTTCGATGAGGCTTCAGGAATTGGTTTCTGGTACCTAAAAATGATGCCTAGCATCCGTAGTGTCATCTCACAAGCCTTTGGGATCAAGATATGGCCGTTTGTATTCAAACCAAGCGTTATTTCCGTAAAAATGGCACCTGTACTTCGTATCATAACTCTGCAAGTTATTTTGCTAGAGAACCGATGTAATAGTATAAAAAAGTTGACCAAAAGAACTTTAACTTAAGCTTTGGTTCATATAAAGAATATTATTCTATTGCAAAGTTATGAACAATTAAAAATGATGACGTAAAATGCATGGAAAACTACTCAATTTAAATTTTCATGCATTTTTCGTCATCATTTTTGATTGTTCATAACTTCGCAACAAAGTAATATTTTTATATGAAATAAAGCTCAAATTAAAGCTCTTTTAATCAACTTTCTTATTTTATTACTTCATTTCTATAGCGAAATAATTTTCAGAATTGTGATACGATGTATAGGTACTATTTTGTACATAAGAGGTAGTATCGACGGTATTGAGGGTGACAAAAACAAAAGAAAAATTAAGAAATTGATAACAATTCTTCTTTTATTTGACTTTAGTAAAGCCTTCGATACCATTTCGCCGACGAAACTACCTCGCAAATTGATTAGAATGAGCGTTTTCCAGGAGCGTGCTTCCGTGGATTAAATCCTATATTACGGGGCGGCAACAAACAGTTGTCACCAGATTTTACAGTCAATCGGATTGGCTCACAACCAATCTTGGAGTTCCGCAGGGCTCGGTCCAGGGACCTCTTCTTTTCAGCCTTTACATTAACGACCTTTCGGACATCCCCGATCCTATACACATCAAGCACTTACTTTATGCAGACGACCTTCAGATATAAACGGTAATTGAACTGACTCACTTACAAGCGGGCATCGAGCGCTTAACAATTGCAGCGCGGGCTGTGTCGTCATGGGCAACGTCTGCTGATCTGCGCCTCAATGTCACAAAACCTACAAACGAGTATAAAGCTATATTTCAGTGCAAAACAACTCGAGAAGAAAAAAATTCTATGCTGCGCGGCACGTACACGAACGCAGTCCATGTCTCTGAAACCGGGAAAAAATGATTAAAAAAAGAACTTACATAATCGTACCGTATGCACACAGACACTCAATTGCTCCCGCACGTCAGCTCAACGGCGCCTAATCAGGTGTCCACTTCAAAAAACGTTTCAATTATAAGCTGCACTTATGCCACTATTATCCAACGAGAATCTTTCGGACGCTAAGCTCACCGAAGTCTCGTAGTTACACGAACACGAACACACTTACGTACCAAAAAAAAGAAGTGAGAAGGCGGCGTCGCTGGAAATGACAGGGATATTCCGCTATCCAGTGTAGCCCTAGAACTTCCCGGTCATGATCAGAAGCTTCAGCTATGGAGACGTTCACGGCACGGAATTTTTACACCTGCGTGGTTTGAGGCACGAGAGTCCGAGAGAAGAGAAGGAAAAGTACGCACGCAGCACTGGAGTGTGTGTATATGCAGCGCGAGCACCTCTAAATATGTCGCACACAATATGTCGGCGCGAGCTGTTCCGGCAAGACGGCCACGCGGGGAGGCGCTCTCTCTCTCTCTCTCTCTCTTTCTCTCTCTCTATATCTATCTCTCTTGCCTCCTCTCTCCATGCCTAGCGTACACGCGAGGGATTACTTCGCTGCAGCGTGGCTCCTCTGTTACTTCCATCGCGAAGCATCTCTCGCGGCCATGTACCAGCGCGCCACGGGAATTATGGATCGTTGTGCGTGCGGCAATCATTTAAAACTTTACGGTGCGTGGCTTATATGACGCAATCTTGCACGACGCACGGGCATCATTTACAACCAAATAATTAGTGACATTAATTAGAATTTGATATTATCACTCAACCGTAGAATTAAAGAATTTTGTCTTTATCGATTTTGGTGAGTCAAATCTTCGAGTATTAGTAAACGAACAACATTTTTCTAGTTATCAACGTTTTTAACGGCTTTCCATTGCCGACATCTTTTGAGAACTGATTTATTAACAAAATTTATTACACAATTAATAATACACTTTACACTACTTAATTTAGCCTTATAATTATGATTTTTATACAATAATTTACCTTATAAATAGAACGAGCATGTTACAGTTTTTTCGATGTCACCGGTGTTGCCTTAATATTATACGTCTTATCTACATGAAAAGATTAGTTTTATTTAGTTGTTTTATTATATGCTATGATACAATGGTATCTGTTTATTCTACGTATATTTTATTATGTCACACTCACCTTTCTCTGTTTATTTTTCTTTTTCTTTTTCATCATGAGATGCTATTGAATTTATTTACCTTATGTACAAGCTGTCAAAACAGACGCGTGGTGGGACGAGATTGCAAAATTGATGGTTTCGTGAGCAGTTAGATCGTGTTTTCAGATATTGATCAATAATATTAGGTGTCGCCACTTACCGGCCCGAATGTTCTCCATCATTATGTGTAGCTTGGTGTTTTACGGCGCGTAATAGCGTGAAATTTTAATTTCTTTGAGTTCCATTTTTTGTTATTTATTAGCAACTTTTTGATCTTCGTCTGTCAACAAATTTTGCATAGGGGAAATGTAATTTTCTCGTATCTTGTTTAATATTGATTGCATTATTTTGTAGTTTTATAAGTAACATTTTGGATAGTAATCTTTTATTTATATTCTTTTCTTTATCAATTATTTTGACGTTTTTGAAGTTGACTTTTGTGATAATTTGTTAGTTTTGTCTTTACCTTTAATGATTATATTACTTAATGTGTTGTTAATTTTCGGAAGTAATTATATGCCTATTTTTTTGAAAGCCGGGTGCATTTTTTCGTATACGCCTTGAACATAAGGAACACTTGTTTTGGTGTAATTTTTGTGGTTTGGATGGCTCAAATTTATATTGGTAGTTTCGTTGTTTCCGTCGGTTAATGTTATTAGTACCAGAGTGTATATAATGCCTATTTTATGTGGTCGCGGGTGTGATGATTTGCAGTTTAAAACCGCTGCTAATTGTCTTTGAAGAATGCTTTCTCAAAGAGAGGTCCTGATTAATCGATTTAAGGAATCTTATAATGAAATTTCACAATTAAAAAATTAATGCTATAATTAATTCATTAGATAGGTGTTGCGGCCGAGGTTTAAATCCTCGCGCCAAGCGAGTGTTAGAGCGCGCCGTGGGTCACTTGTCCGTCGCGTGACCGGCCGTGAGATATCTGCGGGAGGTCTATTCGCAGGGTGTATAGCGTCGAGTCCGACGACTCCCTTCCGCATAATTTTTTCCTCCACTTTTGAGGAGGCGCAAGGAGAGCAAAACTCCTTGCTCGCCCGGTTTTCGCCCTCTTCCGCTCTACTCGCGGCTCTAACCATAGCACCTTCACAACCGTGCGTGCAACACTAAAATTGTCCCCACGTGTTGGCCTTTTCGAAACTAAATTTATATTTTCCTTTTACACACACATACACACATAGTCAAGCATTATTTTATTAAATTGTTTAAAGTTGAATTAACGAAGTACAATAAATGCTATTATTGTTATTGTTCTAAAAATAAGTGTACTTCAATATTCACTCGCCTCACTCACTCCAAACTCCTTACATGCGCACCTTTACCACGGCAATCGGTGTCTCGCTACACCCGCTCGACGGTAATACCGCGCTCGACTAACAAATAGAAGTTCACCGGGTTAACGCGCGAATCAATAGGATTAAAGTTGTTCGGAGCTAAATATGACCATATTTCAATATATGTATATATATAAAGAACAAAGAAAAATTTTATTTCAGAAAAAATATTCCTTTTGGTATACAAGATGAGCATTTTAATAATGACGGATTCAAGATGGAGGTCGAGGTTCAAACAATATTTACCTTTGAAAAGAAATCTGGATTATTACTTGCTTTTATTGTATATACTGGTCCAGATACAGATTTCGATAACATAAATTTAGGGGTATCGGGACATATCGTAGCGCATTTTAAGAAACTATATTTCCATAAAAGTCATATTTTATTTATTGATAACTGGCACTCATCTCCGTTGATTGCAGAATTTCTGCTCGATCGAGATACAGAGATGTGCGGAACGGTGTGAAAAGGAATACCTGAGCTAAATCTAAACTCAAAATAGGTGAAATTGAAGTAGCTCATAATTCTACCTTGTTTGTAATCAAATGGATGGATAAGAATGAAGTTTATGTAATAACAACAGTTCATAAGGTTGAGCTTTGTTCGACTGTCAAAAAGGACTACAGTACTGCAGCAGATATTATCAAACCACTCTGCATTCATGATTATAATCAAAATATGGTTGGTGTCGGTAATTTGTATAGTTATCTGTTGAACCTAAGGAGTCTACTACGCGAGTCACACGGTGCACTAATTTCCGCGACGCGCTCCGAGAAGATTTCCGCTTCCAGTAGTCTCCACGCGACTCTCGCCCGAGTAACACGCACCCCCACCTCGCTGCTAGCTCAACAACTTATTAGAGAATATACGTTAATAATTCTCTAAACAGGTATTTTTTATTCCCACCTTTATCCACTTCCTCATCCTCGTAGTATTTGGTCCTATCGGAGCCGGATTACCGGAAAAATAAAATAAATAAAATCGGAGTGAGTATTTCGGAGTCGCAGTGAGCACGCGAGAGAACAAAGGCAGACGCCAAATATATATGTATATATGATCAAGGCTTGTGCGCAGAAATATCTGACACAGTAACTCTTGTCTTGTAAAAAGGGCAAGCGCTCGGTATATTAGTTCCAGTGAGGTGGAAATCGCGACACTATTTTCCGAATTTAATCGGAAAATAACAGTTTGGAGTGAGTAATTACTCACTCTGTAAACGTGTACAACGGTGGGAAGTGTTGCTTCGAGCGGCCGCCGCATTATATCGTCATCGACGGAGCACCGGGGACGTCAACAGCGGGACCAGAAGGTCGACGGCAACCCGGCGCTGGGCGATCTGCGAGAAGAGGAGAGACATCGTCGGGGGAGCATTTCAGCTCATATAGCAGTAACCTGCTATTTTTGTTGGACGAGTCCATTCTACTCCAGAAAGGGGAGTTTTGGCGTCAAAATGACTGCTATTTTTGTATGACTAATACCAAAGGTTTTAACAGGGCTACTAAATCTAAAATTGTATACGCAGACGTTTCTTCAGTAGTGAAACCTATGAAAATAGAAGTCAGGAATAAAAATGTTACCATCGAACCCATGGATGTGGACCGCTCAGGCGAAGTAGAAGAAATGCAAGTTGATGAGTCCTGTGACAAAGAAGGTTCCGAGATTGAAGAAGAATCTGATGAAGAATCCTCAGACGAAGAATACTTGCCAGCTGGTACAAGAAAAGCTCCAGAAACCTTTAACCAAGAAGAGTTAAGTGACGTTATTCGAAATTTAGGATTACCTAAAGATGGAGCTGAATACCTAGCGTCAGTACTTAAAAAGAAAAGCCAGTTAGCAAAAGGAACAACAGCTTCTTTTTATCGAGATAGAGAAAAAGAATTTAGGAAATTTTTTACAAACGATGAAGAGAATTTGTTGGTATATTGTACAGATGTTAAAGGTTTAGTCGATGCAATAAAACCGAATACGTATAAAGACGAGGAATGGAGACTTATTGATTCGTCAAAAGGAAGTCTGAAAGCTGTTCTGCTTCATAACGGAAACAAGTTTGCATCTATTCCCATAGCTCACTCGACTAAGCTGAAAGAAACTTATGAAAATTTAGAAATTGTATTGGAAAAAATAAAGTACTCGGAACATCAATGGAAAATTTGGGGTGATCTTAAAATTGCAACCATGATCTTAGGACAACAATCAGGTTTTACAAAAAATCCCTGCTTCTTGTGTTTATGGGATAGTAGAGACAGGGTAAATCACTACGTTAAAAAAGTATGGCCAACTAGAACACATTTTGAACCAGGATCGACGAACATTATACGTACGCCATTGATTGACCCATCAAACTATCTGCTACCACCACTTCATATCAAACTTGGCCTCATGAAGCAGTTCGTCAAAGCTCTGGATAAAGATGGCGATTGTTTCCAGTATTTAGGAGAAAAGTTTCCCGCAATAAGTGATGCTAAATTGAAAGAAGGTATTTTTGATGGTCCTCAAATTCGTACTGTATTTTAAGACGAAACATTTATCACAAAAATGAACGACACAGAAAAAGCTGCATCGCAACGGTTCAAAACTGTTCGTGAGAACTTTTTAGGAAATAAAAAGAGTGAGAACTATCCGGAACTAGTTGCACAAACGTTGGAAAAGTTCAAAAATTTGGGTTGCTTGATGAGTTATAAAATGCATTTCTTACATTCCCATCTTGATTACTTTCCTCTTAATCTAGGAGACGTCAGTGAAGAACAGGGAGAACGGTTTCATCAAGATATAAGTGTAATGGAGAATCGATACCAAGGAAGATGGAATGTCAACATGATGGCAGATTTTTGCTGGACGCTGAAGAGAGACATTAAAACAAATAACAAAAAGAGAAAAAGAAACCCATTGCATAGGTCATTTGAAGAAAAAAGAGTTTGTTACAAGAGAAAAAAGGAGTAAAGAAAGACGTCGACAGTTACTAAACTAGTGAAAAAAAAATTAAAAATAAGAAAAAAATATAAACAAAAGCAACTTTGCTCGGTACACAAGGAAGATATTACGTGATCAAATCTCTTGAATAAGACTTTTTACAATTTTTGGTATCTTTTTCCATTGTTGGGAAGTTTTTATATGACCCTTTTATCGGTTTCAACATTTTCTTCTCAATTTGACCTTGAACTGACCTTGACCCTAACGTTATGGGGCCAGACTGACCCCGGATTCGGATTCAGCGACCTAAAAAACATAAATATATCACATTTTTATCCGTTTAAACCGTTTCTTCTCAGTTTAACCTTGAACTGACCTTGACCCTGACGTGATGGGGCCAGACTGACCCCAGATTCGGATTCAGCGACCTAAAAAACATAAATATATGGCATTTTTATCCGTTTAAACCGTTTCTTCTCAGTTTGACCTTGAACTGACCTTGACCCTGACGTGATGGGGCCAAACTGACCCCGGATTCGGATTCAGCGACCCGAAAAACATAAGGATAGATGGGTCTAGTTTCTTGTACAGACAACTTTTTTTTGTGTGCCGGTGTAATTATTGGTCACTAGCAGAATCTGTAAGTAGTTATTCGTTATTTGATACAATATAGGAACTGAAGGATTGATCCAATGGAGCGAGCGGATTTTCTGATGTATCCCTTTAATAATGTCATACTGGCATTTACACAGTGCAAAGCTGAGGTTATTCTCTTGCATAGAACTTCTGCTGTAGATAAGAGCACATTTAATTGAAGCATAATAGAAATGCATTAAGCCATACAAGTCATACTGGCGTTTGTCGGAGCGGTTCAATAGTGTATGAGAGCATACTGCTTTGGAAGCTGCATACTGCAGTCGCTAACCCAACGACCAGCTACGGATTTCTATTTTTCAGGCTTATTTTGCGTATTGCTTGTTGCTTATATTCTATCTGTTTAATTTTCTTGATTTCCTGGATTTATTGCCAGATTTTTTTGCACTTTTCAACCCACTGAAGCAGTATTCCATGGATTACCGGACTACTTTCTGCTTGTTACATTGAGAAATAGTAATTTTTTTTCTTGTAGCTACATATGACAACTGATATAGTCAGTGTCTATTAATAGTTTTGTAGAGTAATTGTACTCGCTAGCTTACAAACAAGTTTTTTTTTCTTATACTTGATATAGTATCAAGGTAAGAATATTCGCTAAAATTATTTGACGGCATACTGCTCATTTTTTATAATATTTAGTTGCATACTGCATATTTCTTATAGGATTTGTTTGCACACTGCAAAATATATTTTCTTTTATCACAAACAACCTTCTGCACATATGTGTGTTAATATTTTGGCATGACACTTTAAGGTTAGGTTGCTTTGTTATAAAATTTTACCCGCTTTTGATGTTTTTCTGGTTTTTGGTTTAGATTACTTATCTTCATAGTTAATTGAAGCATGGTATTACTGGCAAATGCTTTGACTGCATCATAAGTATCGATAGACATATTTTTTGTAAAATCCTCATAATTTTCCAGGCGCAGTTGAGCTTATACGACAATACTGTGGATTATCTCGACTGAGCTCACCACTGTTTAAGTATAGTGAGCTCAAATAAGTTTAGGGTTAATAGTAATTTGTTTTCTTCTTGGTTTTTCAATTTGTGGTAAATTGTATCGCACATTTCTTGGCTGAAGTAGTTAGCTTAGTTTTTCATTTTTTTTCTTTTCTTCAATCTGCTTGTCATAGACCTAACCCATTGAGATCCAACTCTGCGTTGTGTATCAGACCTGAGATTGTGTGAAGCTATTGCAATGTTTCACCTGATTATTGCTTCAGCCTACACTGTAAAGTTTTTTTTTGTCTTTTGTGATCACATACTGATTAGTCAGTCACAATGACTACCATAGACAAACAACTAGCTCTTAATGTGAGAATTGCTAGAACTTTTGAAAATTTTAAGAAGTTAGGTCAAGCAAAAATGACGGAAGGTGCTTGTGTAGCTAGAATTGAATTAATACACCAACTTTGGGAAACATTCGATGCAGATCACAAATCTGTGACGATGACGAAGTAGAGACCGACGACAACTACTTTAAAAATGATATGTATGGTAAGACTGAGGAAATTTATTTGTTTAATTTAGGTCTCTTCAAAGATTATCTCACTGACTTAAGAACAAATAGGAACATAGGGGCACCTCCGATTGCGGCGACGACGGAGTCTTTAAATTTTAGGCAAGCTAAGCTGCCTCCGGTAGAACTTCCCACCTTTTCTGGTCATATAAAGGAATGGGTGAGATTTCGAAATACATTTAATGAGATGATTGTGAGAAATTCCAATCTACCCACAGTGTACAAAATGCACTATTTGAGACGGGCTTTAAAAGATGAAGCTGCCGAGCTGTTAGAAGAGGTTCCAGTATCAAGAGAAAGTTTTCTAGAGGCTTGGAAAGTCGTAAAAGGGCATTACGACAATTCAAGGTTATTGATAACCAAATTACTTTCAAAGTTAATGTCAATAACACCTATGAACATCGCAGATGCCCATGAAATTTCTCGTGTGCATAATGGCACAAAGAATCTACTTCAAGCATTAAAAACGTTAGGCAGTCCAGTGGATCAGTGGGAGATCTTCACTGTATTTCTAACCACCAGTCGCTTATCTCCACAAATTCAAAGAAAATGGGAAGAAGTCGTGGATAGGTTACGACTTCATCCCACTCCTCAGCAACCACCGACATTTCTATCATTAGATGCATTCTTGGAAACAGAAAGATTAGCCTTGGTCCAGTTAGAAAGTGCAAAGGAAGCAATATTTTCAGCAGGCTTCAATAAAAGTAGTGGGAGTAGATCTGAGTCTTCTAGCAAACATTTCGTTTTTAAACCTAAATCAACAAAATCTGTCAACGTTGTTCATACAGGGAAGAGTAGCACTTCTTCGTGTACATTGTACAAAGGGGCACAATTCATTATCAATTGTGAATCATTTTTGGCCAAAACATCTTATGAGAGGAAACAGTGGGCCTCAAAAAAGCATTTGTGTTTTAATTGCTTATCTGGACACAATGCCCAAGATTGTAAAAAGATTAAGAGGTGTCAAAAGTGTTCAGGAAAGCATCATACGCTATTGCATTTCTGCAACAGTAATAAGACTAACTCTACGAGTTTAGTCGAAACTAGTAAAATTTCAGAAAACGTCAATTCAAATACTTCTAGTACAAATCATTTATCAGTCTTTTCTCATATTACTGTAACTGCGTTGTACGAAGTCGATTTAACCTTAATAGATTCCGTGCTGTTAGCAACTGCCTGGGTTTATGCACAGGCTAAGGGAGATTTCAAACATTTGAGTCGTGCACTCGTAGATCAAGGAGCCCAATCATCGTTTATTACGGAAAGACTCTGTCAACTTTTAAAACTCAAGAGAAAATCGATTAGG
The DNA here is from genome assembly GCA_949152435.1 of Gastracanthus pulcherrimus. Taxonomy (NCBI): domain Eukaryota; kingdom Metazoa; phylum Arthropoda; class Insecta; order Hymenoptera; family Pteromalidae; genus Gastracanthus; species Gastracanthus pulcherrimus. The sequence goes on along the minus strand of OX424576.1, from coordinate 97,646,337 downwards.
GTTTCAATTTCGGGTATCGGGGGGGAGAAAGAATATTTATGTAGAACTATTGTAGACTTCAATATAAAACCCCATTTTATATTTAACTTTTCTTGTAACGTAACAGCGTACGTTATCCCCAGAATTACTCGCTATAAACCATTTACAGACCCAACTGCTGACTGGCCACATCTCAAAGATATCACACTTGCTGATCCCAACTACGGTGAACCGGACCGCATCGACATTTTACTGGGTGCGCAAGTGCATGCGCAGATCATACAGGAAGGAGTTCGAAAGAACACGAGCACCCCTGCACCGATCGCAATGAAAACGCTGCTGGGATGTATCATCTCGGGGCATACATCAGCTGATCGGATGGAGAGACCGACACTAGCAGTTCATCTCTCGACGTCTGACATTGAGCTGAACACGCTTCTACGCAACTTATGGGAGATCGGGGAAGCTCCACGCAGAAAATTCCTGACAGCTGATGAGCAAGCCTGCGAGGAGTTCTATTCCAGAACGGTAACTCGTAACGAGAGAGGACAGTATGTGGCAAGATTACCTTTAAAATCTAATATTCCTAAGCAATGGTGCAACTTACACGATTTAGCAGTTCGCACGTTAATTGGTATGGAGAGAAGGTTTGTAAAAAATGTAAAATTAAAAGAAGCATATGTATCTTGTATTCGGGATTATATTGCAAAGTCACATAAGATGTGTTTCGAGTGAGATAATAGACCTAGATAGATGCTATTTCTTGCCTCGTCATGGAGTTTTTAAAGAGAGCAGTACCACTACGCAGGTGAGAGTAGTTTTCAACGCTTCTAGGCTTACTTCTATAGGGTTAGCAGCGAATGATTGTTTTTTCGTTGGGTCGAATCTTCTGCCGGAAATCGTTGATATTCTCACTAGGTGGAGGCGTTATTCCATTGTCTTTGTAGCTGATGTGGAAAAAATGTTTCGTCAAATTTGGATCCACGAGAATGATCAACTTCTGCAGGCAGTTGTGTGGAGAGATGATGAATCAGAGGAGATAAAACCATACTTCCTTACTACGGTTACCTTTGGGTTCGTACCTTCTCCTTATTTAGCTAGTCGTACTGTCAAACAGCTGAGTCGCGATGAAGCTCGTGACTTTCCATTGGCAGAAGAAGTCTTATGAGAAGAAATTTATATGGACGATATCCTATCTGGGGGACACAATATTCAGGAAGCTAGAGAAAAACAGGAACAGGTCATGAAGATGATGGACAGCGGTGGGTTCAATTTAAGAAAGTGGATGTCCAATGATCGAAATCTGATTGATTGGCTTCCAGAAGGTCTTCGAGCTTTAACAGCTTCTCTTAAGGTTGGCTCAGGTTTTTCAGTTTTAGATATCGCTTGGGATCCAAAACTTGATTGTTTTTACTTTAATATTTCTCTCGAATCACTAGATGGCCCAATTACTAAGAGGTCAGTGTTGACAAAAATAGCCAAGTTATACGATCTATTAGGATGGATGCTACAATAATAATTTCATTAAAAATATTCATGCAGTCGCTGTAGATGCTGACCAGAGAATGGGACAAACAGCTACCACCGGAGTACGCAACACGATGGCAAGATTTGTATTCTTCTTCTCAACCGATTGCTGATATTCGCATTAATCGTTGGATTGGTGTGCAATCTACAGGAACTAAATACGAGTTCCACGGCTTCGCCGATGCATCTAAGCTTGCTTATGCAGCTGTAGTTTATCTTAGGTTATTAGATGAGCGATCGCAGGTTTTCTTATTGGGGTCAAAGACAAAGGTAGCTCCTACCAATACGTTGTCAATTCCTCGCCTTGAATTGTGCGCCGCACAATTATTAGCTAAATTGTCAAAATACTTTGTCGACATTCTGCAGCTTCAGAACGCTAGCGTCCATCTCTGGTCAGATTCTAAGCATGTACTGTATTTGTTAATAGACATTCCAGCCAAGTGGCCTGTATTTATTGCCCATAGGTCTGCCGACATTATCACTCTGTTGCCAGATGCTTATTGGCATTATATGAACAGCGCAGATAACCCTGCAGATGTTGCATCTTGCGGCTCTTCAGCGAACGACCTCAGAGATAATTTACTGTGGTGGCAAGGACCTAAACGACTCTCTGATAGTCAGGTAGAGTGGCTACAAATCCACATTTTGAATTAGATAAACTTAAGTTAGAGGAATCGAAATCTTCAAATTCAGTACCACAAACGGTATCAGTACTATTGGAGCAAAGGACAAGAAAATCAATGAAATTGTACAGACACCTATTTCTCCATTTTATTGATTTGATGTTGTCTAATGCCCATATTCTATTTCAAATGAAGACGCGATATAAAATGTCCTTCTCAGATTTGCGTTTCCATGTAGAGAAAACTTTATTGAATATTGATTCTGAAATACCCCTAACTAATTTCACTGACATTTTCTCAGAAAAAATGCAAATGATAATTCACTGAGAAATCCATCCCGGTTATGTGTATTGTGCACATGTTTTACAGCTTTATGAGTATCTCCTTATTTGGAAATTTATCATACAAAAACTATACTACCATAAATCTAAAGATAAAAACAAATTGAGTATAATATTATGTTTCAAAAATATTACAGGCAATCTATGAACTTACAAAACAGAAATACAGAAGAAACTATAATACAAAAGTAAAACTTATAACATATTAAATGTAGACAAACACATAAAAAAATATAAAAAAAATAAATAAAAATAAAAAATAAAAGAAAGAATACAAAACAACAAAAATAAGAACTACACACTCTCTTCGTCCACGTCGTTTGATCTGGGTAACGCTAAAGGAGAGTTTATACAGAGTATAACAGAGGCTACGCCATTGTCATATAGTGTAAAGGAGCTGCGAAACATTTCATCGAATCTAGTTAAATAGCCCAACAGACGGCAGGTTAAAATTGACCTCGATTTAACCTTGTATGATTTTTTACCCTGGCACATGAATACTTTTGAATGTGAAATTTCACGAATATTGTATGTAAGATAGGGGTTTCCATATGCAATTATCAAGTTAACATGTGGACTTTGTCTAATAGTTTTTTGTATAATTTTCTTTTGAAAGCCGGGCGTCCATGTATTATATCACATTGAGCATTGCATTTATTTGCCTACTTTAAAGCTATCTCTTCGAATTCGCGTAACATATGTGTAAGTAATGTGTTTACCACACCGAGACACAAATGAAATTCGAGAGGAGAAATTATATCTAAAAATAATCTATCTTTACTAGTATTAAACAGCGGTGGCTAAATGCAGTTGATGTAGTTTTTTGCCTTAGATTTATCAGCTCCCGATTTTTGCCAAAATATGTCATTTTCAAGTGCACACGGAAAACCGGTTCGACTACGAGCGTATTCTTATTCATTTCGCAGTAGTGTACGATACTTGCTGTGTGACGTTCTCGCGTGACAATTATTATATTTTAGTTTACGCCACCTGCTTTATCAGAGATACGTAAGATTATAGGTAGATATCTGACAGACAAATTGTTTGTTCTTGAATAATTATATTTGACGACCGCTGTGCGACGATGTGATTATGTTAGTGTATTGTATGAATTTTATGAAGCATGCGATAAAATAAGATTTTATTGACTTATTGAGATGAAGTTTCGCTGATTTCGAATAAATAAATTGTGATTCATTTTTAGTGAATTAGATTGATGTATCTCTTTTAAATTTTCTGAACCCATCCCACTAAATAAAAGAACTATAAATAGCACCTAACTAATGGTAAAAATTTGAAGGATGAATTCACTTACAAGGAGGGACCACGGACTTTGGTTCACGGATTTTGATGAAACTTTCGGGATCGTTTTCGGATACTTAAAATTAAAGCCTAATACTCGTACAGCGTATTTCATTAAGGTTGATAGTATATATATATGATTTTTAGCATTGCCCATGTGAGTAATGCTAATGTTTTTTCGCTCTATCTCAGATTTAAAGACCCATTGGAAAGTTTCATCAAATTCTGAGACCCAAACTCCGTGGTCTCTCCTTATTAGATAACCGAAAAAATTCTCGGTAACTATGGGAGTACGGTATTACCTTATTAAGGAAGTAAACAAGCATCTCACTAAGCAAGCTGAGAATAATAGTAATATACTACAAAATTGCTTTCGCTCATTTCTAAACGAGATGTATAACCTATTCTCACACTCCCTCGAGTATAAATTCTTTTTGAAGGCAATTTGGGGTCTCGTTGCCTCTTGCCAACTACGAGTTTAACGGCACAGCTTTCCTTTTTGAACCAGGAACGTCCGATTTTGCCTGTCAAAAAAGTTGAGGTTATCTAGTTTTGGTCATCCGCTTCACTGCCTCACAGCGTGCCTGGAGCTGTCCGTCTACCAGACCGATACACTTGCCTACCATTCGCTACGGGATTAGACGCATATCACGCTAGCAGTTCAGCATGTGGGTTCCCTCTTCAGGTTTACTCGTGCAGTTATGGCTCCCATTGTGCCATCCTGATGCGTAAAGGACGTTGAGTGACCGTCGTTAGTTCAGTGCAATTCTATTGGTGCTCTCTTGCCCTATCTAAGACTTGTTTTTTATAGTTTGCATCAGTTTTTAAATATTTTCTTTCACATTCTTAGTATATTACTTTAGAATAGAGAAACATTGTGCGGCGTATATTTTTTGGTGGAACCTGCCACGAATCTTTCTGCGCATTAACTTGGTTAGGTTAAATGTGACGGCACAAAATATTCAGTTTTAAATGTGTCTTTTGAAAAATTCATTAAATCTTACGTCTTTACCAGGCCTCTAAATAGTATCGTGGCGTGCAAGTTTCGTCTGCGTTTCATTTTGTTCAAATCAATACTGCAACCGTCATTAAAGCCCTTGCGCAAAAAGTTTCGGCGGCTGACCACTTTTGGTTTATACTGGCGTAAACACGGGAGTAAATAGGTCTCTGCCATACGGATGTCTGCCCGTGTTAACTTTTTTCTACCGATCTCTTGAAAACCTCTATTAATGCAAACGAAATGCCTTAAAGCATTTTTCACGACATTTTACTTATTTACTTGCGTATTTAACGGTTAAATGTTGTGAATGTAAAAAAAGGGATTGCTAGCGTCGGACTGGAGTAAATTATCTCCAGATCAACAAAGCGCCCGAATAATGCCTCAACTCATGATGAATAGTAATAGTAATACATTACCATCGATACACGCTCAGATGTCACAACTGATGGCAACAGTTCGTGAACACACTTCGACAATATCTCAGTATTCATCTGATATTAAATCAATTACTGTTAGTGTAGATATCTGTAACTGGTATCCATATACCGAATCCAATCTATCAAAAACAATCTGACAACCACCACATTCACACTCAAATAATTATCTCAATAATGTAAATGCAATTAGTTCAATTCGATTAGTTGAATTAAATGTAAATTCCTTAAAAGACCACCTTGGTGATATTGAAATTTTTCTGAAAAATGAATCGATCGATATTTTAACAATTAGAGAATAATGGCTAACCCTCTCGTGATTTAAACATCTAACTTAGAAAACTATATACATTAATACGTAATGATAGAAATGTGCGGTCCATCCGTGGACGACGTGAGTTTATACAGGGTGGCGGTATAGCGTGTCACATACGCGATACATATTCGTATAAAATCTTAAATATTCCACAGGTCGCGGATATAAATTCACCTGAATATCTTTTGATTGAAATTCGTCTGAGTAATCAGTATAATCGAGTAATGTGACGTGGCTGTCGCCGATGTCATTCGATGGTCATGTGATGGTCATGGGACCGCCACAAGACCATTCAAAATATGACAAAAATTCGTGACTGCAAGTGCAATTTACGCGAACTTTTGCACATGCCGCTGCATAATTGAAGGACCGGATTGAATAACGGTGCTAGCTATTATGATGATTTTTATCTCTAATAATAATGCTTAGTTAAAGATACAAAAAATAATGTAGACAAAATAAGCGAGTTCACAACACTATATTTATTAATTCCTTGTCCGAGCATTATTATTTGAGACATAAATCATGAAAAAAGTGCTAGTACCGTTATTTATACTTGTTACTAAAATAATTTATAATAATATTGAAAATTTATAATAAATGTCATTATATGATATAAATCGTATAATGGTTCATAACTATTTAATGGATAGTGTATTCATATATTAAGGGGGAATTCTTATGTGTTGGTAAAATAATTGAACAATTTTTGAAGATTTTTTATTTGATAAATACAATATATAAACATATAGATCTTTCTATATCATGTTTATGTATCTAGAATCCATACAAAAATATTCTTTTAAATTTTTAAACCCTAAAGTACTCGAAGAAGCTCTTAATAAATCTGGCTTCAATGAATCACTCGCTAAACAGCGGAGGATCTGGAATTATATTCCAAATAATGTAAATAAAGACTTAATTTAAATAAATTTAAAATACGTATATTTCTGCTATCTTTAATGTTTATAAGCTATTACCCGTATGTAATGTTAACAGAAAATGTTATACATATTTGTATCATTACCAGAGTGTGAATTTGGACGAAGTAGGTTTATTATTACTACCTGATATTGTAGTTTATATGGTAAAAGGGCAATAGTAGTGCCCGATTATTTAGATAAACCAATAAATAAAAAAATAAATAAGTAAATAAGTAAATAATTAAATAAGTAATAAAGTAAATAAGTAAGTATGTAAGTAAGTGAGTAAGTAAATAAGTAAATAAGTAAATAAGTAAATAAGTAAATAAGTAAGTTAGTAAGTACGTAAGCAAGTAAATGAATAAGTAAATAAGTAAATAAGTGAATAAGTAAATAAGTAAGTAAGTAAGTAAGTAAATAAATAAATAATTTTTATTATTTAAAAACGGTGCCCCAATTCATCAGCTATATTAAGATGAAGCGGAAGATGTGTTGCGGTTCATGCACATAAGAATCGTCCACATTTTAATTGCCCGCAATTTAGCATGGGTCAATATATTTATATATTATTTGACCAATGCTAAATTGTGGTCAATTGAGATGCGGGACAGATTTCGGGTCGTAGACTTATCTAGAACGAAGAACACAACAAGATTCTTAATGTGTGAGAGTCGCTATATTCCGTAGAACTACCGACATTTTGTCAAAATTAAACAAAATGGCGACCGCTCAAAATTCTTAGCTATTTTAAAGCTGGTTTTTTAAATGATTTAAGTTATCAAAATTGTATGAAATAAGCATTTAAAAGACTTAATTCTGCTACATGCTATAGCCACTGGTTTGCAGATGTTGCGCAAAAATATTAAGACCGATTCGTTCAATAAATTTTCTTTATCCACACCGTAGATAAAGAGAAAGTCATCTCGAGACGAACGCGCTTAAAGTTTTCCGTACTAATACTACCGCGCTGAGATGCACTTACTTCATGGGCCCAGAACTATCGAAGTTCATCGAATTTCGTTACCAAAGTTTTACAGGATATTCTAACAACCAAATACTTACAAAAACTCAATAAAATATATTTGAATTTTTTGAAGTCGAAACATAAGAATACCCCCTTATTTGTAATTTTGTGGCAATAAATACTTGTTGTTGTAAAACATTATTACAAGGATTGTTTTAAAACACTACAGCACTTATAAACTGTGACTACTTTTTTAATATGCCAAAATTAAGGTGGGAAGGTATTCAGAAGGTACTAAGAAGATTAAAAAAAACTTTCTTTATTATTTATTTTGGATCACATATGTGTGAAGAGTACGTCAAAAAAAATTCAGAACCTCATTTAACAAAATAATTTCAGAAACTTTGATTCGTTTTATCTCGTAACTCAATGTTCTGATATTCAACATGTTCCACGCGTCTCAGTTTGTAATCAATCAATCGGAAGCTTTACACACAAGTTCATATACATTGTGACGGACATAAGCCGTTCCTTTTCTGTCAAGAGCAGAAGTGGTGTTAAATAATATACTTCAAACGCGGTTCACATACAGATTCTAGAGAGTTCGCCAGAAAAAAACCTCTAATTTTGACTTATACCCTTCCTAATTACGCTTCTGCAGCCGCCGTGATAGGAGCAGCAGGAGTGCACCGGTGGATTGTTTTTTGATGTGCTAAGTCGAACCAGCGGAGGAGCGCGTTAGCTCTCCGAAGGGCAAGTAGTCAAAGTCCCGGGAAAAACACTTCTGCGTTTTTCGCTGGAAAAAACCTGGAAACGTAGTCTCGTTTGGCACAATGGCCTCCACGAGCTATGCTCTCAAGGAATTTGGGTTGCACGTTTCTCCCCCCAGATGCTACTGAATGGAGTCCGGTGCATCCAAATGGGGTAATCGGAACGGGTGAGGGTATAATGCAATGATAAAACGTATTAATGTGACTGTTGGTTTATTTTAATGGATAGGTATTTTGTGGGTGGAGTGGGTTTAAGGTAGAGGGGACCTGAGACAGAGAAAACACGTAACTTGTCTCCCGAGCGCGAGGCTTGCTTGATAGCTAGCCACGGCTTGAGAAGTCATAGAGAACTGAGAACTGCGCGGCCGTAAGCCGGTCAATTTATACTCGCGCCTATTCTCTCCATCTCTCTCGCTCCCGTCTTCCCTATTCTCTTTTTCTAATCGCGATTCCCCACTCTCTAAACGCGCAAATATTTTGAATTTACAATTTTTATACTTATCTTATGGATCTTTAGTGGTATAAATTCATTACATTTATAGTTATAATAAATTTTAATAATTTTTGGTTAGTACAGGTCGTCTCAGTGCCCTACAAATAAAATTTTCCATTTGGCTAAAATTGAAAAATTTATTTTTGAGAAACGGCGTATACCCTCACTGACTCGCATTCGAAAAAGAAAGAATAACTCGGCTAATTATGTTTATGTATTATCGTTTATTATAATTAATAACGTACATAAAGACAAACTATAAAAATCCCTAATCATCTATATGTTGAAGCCAGTCTTCAAAATCGTTGATGGTGTCCATCAAATCAGCGTGTTCGATCTACCCACACGTAGTGGCCAACTCCTCCAGTATTCGGTCAATCTCATGTTCCCCCGCATCCGGCGTGATTGGTCTTGCATTCTCCCTGCCCGCCCCGGTTGCGGACTCATCCTGGACCTTAGTACTCTGTCGCTCCTTGGCAATTTTCCTGTGTTATATACCCTTTTCAAAAAAAATTTTCTTCTTTTTGCCCATATTGCGGCGATATTTTATACACTCAGCATACCTTTCTATTATGTTCAAACATACCTGCAGTCTCCACCCACTGTCCTCCGACCGATCTACCGCTCGAGGCACATACTCTTCACTATGGCTTTGGTTCGGTGTGTCCTCCTGTAGCAACCACCACGTTGTTGGCTTATGAGACGGGGCTGCAGTCTCCTCCGGAGTCGTCGACTTTCCCCTTGGGCTGTCGCTCAGCGCCGGAGGAGCAGGTAGCTGATGTGCTGTCCTCCTTTTTTTCTTTCGGCTCTTCTTCTGGGCCTGCGGCTGCTCCGGATCGGGAGTTAGCTGGATGTTAGTCGGAATGGGCACGTGGAATTCGGGCTTCCTCGGCCGGGCGGTCGGGCTTAGGGGCTTCCAAAAAACACCCATCCCCGGTGTTTGCGCATGGCCGTCTCTAGGTCTCCTGCGACTTGTGTTCCCTTCTGCTTCATCGTCGTATCCGGACCCAGCCGCTTGTCGTCTCTCGGCCCTCCGGGTGGGTTCTTCGGCTCGCAGAAATCTAGCCTTTCTGCCCTTTTTGAATCGGAGGCAGGGGATAGACGTTGCCTTATAAGGCACCGTCCTGCAGTAGCCGCTCTCCAGCCTATGTCCTTTTCACAGATCACCCTTTCCTGGTCGCACACCCCGAAAGTCTCGGCGCTCGTCGCCGAGTCACGGGCAGCAGGCTGTACTTGTCAGGAGTTGCTCATTGTAATCGATTTAAATCAATTGTGAGGTCCTGTCGTATGTATCCCTGGCGCGTTACCTCGCTTTTCTATCTCCTTAAATAAAAATACCTAGTCTATAGTCTAAATACAGTTTACGCAAAGTTAAACAAATTTATAACGAAAATGAGAAAAAACATGTAGGACTACATATGACCCAAGTAAAGCCATTGAAAACTCTGTTATTACTTATGAATAATTAAATCCATAATTATTTTTTCCTAAATAAAAATCGCTAACCTTTTCTAAAGAAGTTACTTGTTATAATAAGACCTTAAATTTTTTAAGTGAAATTTTCCCCTTTCTCTTTTCAACATAGGATAATATAGTAAATACGTGTCTAGACATACGGCCTGCTGCACGATGAACGGCCGCTCCAATACTTCGAAAAATTTTGCTATTTTCCCGTTTTCAGCGTCCGATACATTTAATGCCTTAACTAATACTTTATCGCCGTTTTTAAATTCAAAATGCGTCTTATTGGCATTCCTTTTCGCAGCTCTCTTTTTTAGAAACTTATGTGCATATTCGCGAGCCAGTAAGATTCTATGATCGCGGGACACATTTTCGTCCTCTTGCGATATTTTCATGTAGTTTTCACATATTCGTGTTGACTTAAGGCCCATGTGCAATAAAACGGGCGGTTGGTTAGTCGTTTCATGAGGGATTTCATTTATAATATTTTGAATCTTTTTTATATAACGAGCCCACCCACCGTTTTTATCTTTCACGAAAGTGCGTAAAAACCGTGCTAACTCTCGGTGTACACGTTCCATTACATTACTCTGAGGATGTCTTATTGCAGAATATACTAGGCGTATATCTTCGTTTTTTAATGTTTCAATCCATTTTTTGCTCGTAAACTGCGTACCATGGTCCGATATTATTGCCTCTGGTTTCCCATATGTAGGCACGTAATCATTTAAAAATTTTCTAATCACGAACGCGGTATTTGCTTTTTTAAGGGGGTAAAATACTACATATTTACTGAACACATCTATAGTTGTCAATATGTATTTTACTCTACCTGTAGACCGGGGTAAGGGACCGAAAAAGTCTATCGACAACATTTCTCGCGGTCTATTCGTTAAGTTTGGCTGCGTAATTTCGTCATACCGTTGCGTCAAATATTAAGTTTTTTTATATGTATCGCAGGTTTTTAAAATTTCCGATACCCTCTTTCTCAAATTTCGAGTATAAAAATGTTCGAAAATCATTTTATACACTTTACGTGACCCTACATGTCCATATATCTCATGTACCTCCGTCAGTAGTAGCTCTAAACTTCCTTCGGGTACATATATTTTCATACAATCCGGTATAATTTTACATAGTATATTTTCTCGCATTTCAATTCTCTTTTTAATTTTATCGTCACCGGACCTTAATTTTTCTATGATTTCCCATGCATAAGGTTCCCTTCTTTGCGTTTTTTCTATATTTTTACAAAATTCGATTAACGCGGGGCTTGGTTTTATTGCGCTATCGCGGCTATAATCATTTCTGATTTTTCCGCGCGGTTAGGCTCTAGATCTGTGACTTGACTAAGATAATCTATGACGTCATTTTCTTTACCTTTAGTACATATTTCGGATCAATGTTAAAATCTTGTATTACAAGATTCCATCTTTGTAATCTCGCATTACTGTATTTGCAGGTTTTTAGAAATGAGAGGGCTTCATGGTCCGTTCTCACGAACATATTGGCTGCCCCCTGTAAAAACGTATCTAATTTTTCTAATGCCCATATTAAAGCGACCATTTCTTTTTCTGTTGTAAATTATGAACACTCGCTCCCTTTTAGCGCTCTGTTCACGAAGCATATGACTTCTTCCTCCCCCTCGTCATTTAATTGAGATAATGCCGCGGCGCATGCAAAATCCGACGAGTCAGTTGACAGTATGTACGGCCGTTTCGGGTCAGCTTATTTTAAGAAAATATTTTTATCTAAAATTTCCTTTATATTATTATAAGCTATTTGTTGCACCGTCGTCGAATGAAATATAGCCCCTGTTTTAAGTAATTCAGTCAAAGGTTTGGTGTGCAAGCGAGTAGTTTTTTACAAATTTCGTATAAAAAATTACAAACCCCAAGAAACTCTGTAATTCCTTTACGTTTCTGGGCCTTTTGAAATTGTTTATCATTTTGATTTTCTCAGGATCCAGCCTGATTCCGCGAGCTGATATAAAATGGCCCAGAAATTCTATTTATTCGCATATGAAATTTGATTTTTTTAAATTTGATCTTAAATTATGGGCTAAGAGCCTTTCATAAAGCAACACTAGGTGAGACAAGTGTGCTTCAAAAGTTTTTGATTTTATCACCATATCATCCACAAATAATACAAGAAATTCGTCAAAATCTGACGTTGTTTGGTCTAAACCTCTGATTAAGGCTGAACCGCTGGTCTTAATCCCAAAAGGTAGAACATTATGCTGAAAAATATGATTATAGCACTTAAAAGCCGTATATTTTTTGCACCATTCTGCGAGTTTTACCTGCCAATAACAGCAAGTAAAATCTGATGAACTTGTTATTGTCTTTCCCGCACATCTTTGCAATACCTCCTCTATGCCCGGCGGTCCCTCGTAATCGTTAATCAGCCGCGCGTTTAGTTTTCGTGCGTCTAAACATAATCGAATGAAACCGTATTTTCACAAGTTCGATACCGTCGAGCTCAGATTTATTCTTTCCTCCTATTCCAAAGTTCGCACCGTTACATAGTTTAAGGTTTATGGACTGAGGGTTTATGGTTTGGGGGTTTAGGGCTTAAGAGTTTTTGGGTTGAGAGATTATGGGTAGAGGGTTTATGCACTGCACAAATAGGAAAATATAATATGACGCGCGCAGTTTCGATGTGCTTAGCGAGACATCGAGAGCCACTCACATATTTGTATATGTAAGGCGTATCTATCACAATCTATGTTATCCTATCATATCATATCATATATGGCTCTTTGGTAATTTTGACGAATTAACAAATTAAATTAACAATAATATTATCGAGTATAAAATAGAGATAACATAAAAGTAAAAATATTAATGTGAACAATAACAGTAGTATATATATTATAACACAAGAACAAATAGATATAACGCTTCAGACTTAATTGGTAAGTTGTACGACGTTATTATGCAGAGTTAGCAGTATATATATTAACAGTGATTTTATGGTTTGGAGGGAGATAGATTTGAGAGGCAGGGAAGTGATGTGATCCGGTAGTCTGTTCCATAAATATGAGGCTGAAATTACAAATGAATTGGCATATAAGGAAGTTGTAAATTTACGTATGAGGAGGGGCTCAGTGCGAAACCGAGCTGATCTACGTACATCGGTTTCAGCCGTAAGTATAAAGTTAGATTTTAGGTATTCTGGACAATTAGTTTTAAGTATTGAGAACGTCAGCGCACCCATGAAATACTCTCTTCGGACTTTCACCGAGAGCCACCCTAGCCGTTTACGGAAGGGGGTAAAATAAGCCATCCAGGGAAACTTACCAAAAACGAAGCGTGTGCAAGCGTTCTGCGCTCGCTGAAGCTTCAGGTTCTGTTCACCAGTTAGATCATGATATACAAGGCAGGCATAGTCGAAATGAGGGAGACTAAGTGAGAGGATGAGTGATTTACGGACACCGAATGAAAGGGCACGTTTCTGTGGTCGGAGTCGTCTGAGGGTGCGAAAAACTTGCTAACAGATGTGAGACACTTGTCTTCTCCAGTTAAGATCAGGAATCAGCCAGACACCTAGATTTTTTACTTCGTTGGCAAAGGGAATAGGAATGCCATTGACCGTAGCCTTAGGTAAGAGTTCTGTATTGATTAACGAGAGGTTCAATGTGCTACCAAAAAGTATTGCTTTGGTCTTAGATAAGTTTAATGTGAGCCCATTACTGGTGGCCTACTGGGCAATAGCAGAACAATCGGCAGATACTTTATTGATGGCGTCAATAAGTTCATGTCGCTTACAACTTCTGTAAATCTGTGTGTCGTCAGCATAAATCATGTGTTGGTGAATCGTAATACCCTGGGGAGGTCATTGATGAAAATGGCGAACAGTAATGGATCAAGGACCGAGCCTTGGGGAACTCCAGCCAATGTGGCGATCCAATTTGATATACTCCCACCCTCATCAATGACGGTCTGACATCTCTCCACGATGTATGAGATGAACCATTGTAATGAATGATCACTGATTTTAAATGAACGAAGTTTGTGAATTAGGATATGACGAGGGACCCTGTCAAACGCCTTAGAGAAATCAAATAGTATTAATATAGTATAGCTAGAGAGATCCTTTGCAATTCTGACGTCATCGAGAACACCAAGCAAGGCCGTCTGAGTGATGTGTCCCGTCCTGAATCCGGCTTGCCGTGGAATGAATAAATTATGATTCTCTATGTGACAAAGCAGTTGCTTAGATAAAATCTTTTCAAGCAATTTGGAACATTCAGACAGCCTTGCGATAGGTCGCAGTTCTGATACGTCAGTTGGAGAGGGTACTTTGGGGATAGGAGCTATGAGGATCTGTTTCCAAAGCGTTGGATAGGATGCCTTGGTGATTGATGAGTTAAAAGGGGTTGTGAGTGGTTCGAGAATGGAGGGACAAGACAGAAAGAGATGCTTAATGGTAATGCCATCAAGACCAAAAGTTTTGGACTTTGCAGAACTAAAAGCTTCAGAGACGTCACTTGGGGTAATGCTAGTTAAACTCAATGATGGTGTATGAGGTGAAGTTGGAGGGAGAGTGGAGTAGCGGGAGTGGAGGGGATTGGTAAGATACATTGGAGACAGATGCGAAATAATTGTTAATAATGTTGTGTGAAAAATGAATAAAGGGTGAGGTTGAACGTAAGGAGACTATGCCTAGCCTGTTGAGGGAGTTCCATGGGCGATTTGAACGTTGTGCTTTATGAATTTCATTTGCGTAATAAGTGGTTTTTGAGTTTCGCAGCATTGTAAGGGCTTTGGTGCGCAGGACTCGATATTCGGTGAGAGGTAGTCCACTGTCCCGTGCTCTCCTATAAGCCCTATCACGTTCTTTTATAGTCGCGCGGATTTCGGATGAGACCCATGGTTTTCGGCGGTTATTTATATAAATTGATCGAAGTGGTGCGACCTTATCAAGTGAGCACGTGACAGTGCTCTTGAAATGCGAGACCATTTGTTCAAGATTGTTGGTATTGGATATGTTATTAATATTACTAGATAACTCAGTGATATATTGAGCCTTATTGAATCTACAGAAATTACGAGAAGTGATATGGCGAGAGAATTTCGGCGAAATACTAAGAGGCATAACTAGTTCGATTCTGTCGTGTCCATAGGTAAAGGGTACATCTGATTTGCTATATCTTACAACTGCCGATGGCGTATGCACAATGAATAAGTCTAGCCAAGTATGAGATTCAAGACGATCTTTGTTGATTGTGTGATGCGTTGGCCCGGTAGGGACCAGATATAGTGCGTTTGATCGAATGATGTTATACATATATTTGGCTTCATATGAGGCAGTAGATAGCATGTTACAGTTGAAGTCACCCGTGATAACAACATTAATGTAGCGCGTGAGAAAGACTGAGAGTTTATTAAAAAAATTGTGAGGCATTGCTGTTTTAGGAGGTCTATAAACGACAGCAAATAGGAGAGAGTCAGAACCACGGATAATCTCAACTATAACATACTCAGGGACGCTGCCATCTCGGACATCGGGCGTCGCTAAAGTCTTAAAATTAAGTGAATTATTTAGACGATCATGTCGAACCAATGCATACCCGTCTATGACCACAGTGGAGTCATCATCACCGAAGTCATCATTATCTCCATCAGACAGTTTAGTTTCAGTTATAGCAACTATATGTTTCGGATTTGCGTAAAGGTAGGCCTCTATTTCCTCAAAACGAGTAGTTAGGCCATTCCCATTTGCATGCATGATTTCAACATTCACGGAGGGAGCAGAGGATAAGGAGTTTCCCACATTCTTAGGATTTAAACTCACGTTTACGTTGCGCCGTTCGCATTGGGCGAAGCGCGAAAATTTGATCGGTAATTATTACTATCACTATTATTACTAAAATTAATGAGATTAGAATTACTAATGTTAGTTGTTTCGGTGCTCCCTCCCCTAGCAATAACATCATTGTTTACATTATTATTAATAGTCATCGATTGGCTAGACAGCTGTTGCCTTGATATGCTATTTGCGTTGCGCAAAGTTTGAACAACCTGAGTAGCTGGTGTCGTTCGGATTACGTTATTTACCGGTGGGCAGGATGACAGGTCGTGTTCACTGTGAATCGGAATAAGCGGAGAGTTTAAATCTTTACACATATGAACCACCAGGCCAATCACTCTTGGACGTCCGTACCCCAACGTACTAGACGCAGCTCTGGCTTTTAACAACAAATTAAATACATTTCTGGGGTACAGAGTTCTTAAAGCGATTGCCGAGGTGGAAGCGTGACCGAAAACCGTAACAGCTGTAAAAGTTTTGAGTTCAAGCCGCGTAAAAATAACGTGATCACGAATTAATGCAGACTTAAATTTTACGACAATACTACGGAAGTTTCTTGATCGCATAACCGACGAATTATGTGACAAGTGTTGCAGTGGTAGCGTGCCAGTGCCTTAAAAACGAGGAATAGCAGGTGGTGCGGCATTTAACGATGCAATGGATGTTCCTGGGAATTTATCAGCAGACAGTATGTCGGCTACGAGATTAACCAGATTCAGTGCTTCCAAGATCTTTGCAGCGATCTCACGCGGTCCCAGCAGAATATCCACTGGAATGCCTGATATAATCAGCTCCGCCGTATCAATATAGTTATTTGGAGGTACTGGAGTATCCATGAAACTAACTTGAGGGCGCATATTGGCGAGTGCGTCTAATTTCTTGTTTATTTCATCAAGCTGTGAACTATGTGATTCAGCTACCTGTTCACATTTTTGTAAGTGAGTGTCATGTTTATTGAGACGCGAGTGAATCTCAGATAGATCATTTATTTTCTCCTCGATTTTGGCCTCTTGCCTTATGGAGAAGCTATCAAATTGTGTCTGTTGGGACGCTTTAAGTGCATCAAATTGTGAGGAGATTTCTTGCGTTTGCTGTGTAATAAGGTTCCTAAGGATGGTCATTGCTCCCCCGGGTAGCGAAAAGTCCCCCGCTAATGCATCACTTTGCGCTTGGTGAGCGGCATCTGACTGCGTGGACACAGACGAACCCCACAGCAGGCCGCTGCTGCTGCTGCGACAGCGTCGTCGGCGGCGGTATCGATGGTGTCAACGGACGAGAGAGAGAGAGAGAGACGGAGCGGGAGTAGCGGTGGGAGCTGTAGATGTATTGCTGTTGTCGACTGCGTCTAGACTAAGAGAGTTATCAGTGAGCTAGCCTGCTCGTGTATGTGGGTAGGTAGCGACAGAGCCGCTGGTCTCATGCGTGTGCATGCCTAGATATGTGTACGTACGCTCCGTACCGACTGTAGCAGGTATTGTAACTGCGCCATTACCAGCTGATGACGATGTAAAATGTGATGACGAATTTGATGCGATAACTAATGAGTTTTTCGGAGCATTTGCGAGCTTGTCCATAGGTGCATGAACAGTGGGGCGTTTATTTGTGCGAATGTTGCCAAGTACGTCATACTCTTTATCGCTGATATCTAATGCCAGTTTACCGGGCAAAAGAGATGTGTCTGCAAGCCGCTTTTTACAGCACGTCATAACACCATTATCACCGAACTATACATTACGCACACAATTTCGATGATACCACGTTTCACATTTACAGCACTACACTGCTTCTGGATCTGCACGGGTGACGAAGGCAGAGAAAAAACCACACTTAATTGCACGTCGAGTTGCCACATTGGATTGGCTGATGAGGAGCAACAATAGATTCAAACAGCTACTGATCGTTTGAACAAGAAAAGACACTCGCGCATGCACATATGAAGCACAGTACGCAGATGATGCCAATCACCGACTAATCTCGAAACTCGCCGATTTGCGAAAATCGATGTTATTTGACGAATTACACAGAATCACTCAAGTATTTCGCAAGAGACTAGAGACAAAAATATCTTAGTCCTTTACATAGATGTTTCTCACTCATCTGTGAAGGTAAAAACCTTTGTGTAGCCTTAAGTACGGAGCACGCGTCCAACAACCAAAGAGAGAGAGAGAGAGAGAGAGAGCGAGAGGAGCAAGAAGAGCCGAATAACTCTGAAGGATAAGGGACGGAGCCGGCGGCAGCACGACATCTGCTGGCCGCGGAGCGAGCAAACACACTGGCTCAGCGACGTCGACAGGGTTCGACACGATAACAAAGCGGTGGGCGTGCGAGGCGACAAATCGGGCAAGCGACGACATGGTGTCGATGATCTGTGCGAGAGCCAAGACCACGTGTAATTAGAACTGCATCCATCAAAAGCTTCCGTCACGGTTGAGAGCGACTAAGGCCGAAACCGGGATACTACCGAGATTCAGGTGGCGGGAGCGTAAGAGTAAGTCTGATCGTTCAAATTGTAAGCAGTAGCAGAGTACGTTGGTCGCTCGTTGACTAGAGCGATCCGACGGAAGGCTGTAATCCGTTTACTCGCTCTTAAATCAGATACAGAGTCACGACTGCGAACAACGGAATAATCGTTACAATCATGAGCGTGAGATTATTGAAAGATAAAATCGGGATTGCGTAGATGTCTTGCTGGGCGTTGAAAGTGCGGAAATGCGAACAGAGTGATGTGCGGTGTGAGTGAGCGAGCGGGAAAACCACCGCTATACGCAAAACGCGACAGTGCGGAAAGACAAAGAAAACGAGAAAAGCTCAATATCGTGAGCGTCGAAATAGTATATTTCAGTTTTGTTATAATTTTGTTAATTAGGTTGTTTGTTT
Source organism: Gastracanthus pulcherrimus (assembly GCA_949152435.1). NCBI lineage: Eukaryota > Metazoa > Arthropoda > Insecta > Hymenoptera > Pteromalidae > Gastracanthus > Gastracanthus pulcherrimus. Next base: position 97,627,513 of record OX424576.1, on the reverse strand, counting down.
TAAATAAATAGAGAGCGTTCGAAACTAACTCGTATTTGATTTTATATAAAAGGAAATTTATTGTGCATTCATTTCATTGTTAGTAATTATACGTCCCCCAAGAAAGCATACTAATTATATAAAAGGAACCTTCGATGCGGATGCTTTCCGGGGTATTTTATTCATGAAGGGAAAAATTAATTATTATTAGGATTAAAACAATAAACTGAGCACCGGGAACATTAGTAAAGAGAGCAAGGTATCCTTTTATGGAATTATTTCCATAAACCTGTTGTCGACCCGAAGTTTTGGTTATGTAATCTTGGGAAAATTTATAAAGTATAAATAAAGGTGGGAAAATAATTTATGTCTCAGCCAAGATCCGAGTCACACATGGCGCCAAACTTATTGATAATATTATTGTAAATAAATAAAAAAATAATTTTAAGATTGACTAGGTCACAAATAGCGCTCAAGCTAACAGTAAAACTAGTATAAATAATTGAAAAAATATAAAGCACAATGTGACAAATAACCTAGAATAAATAATAAATAATAATTGAATGCTCTACACGAATATTAGGAAAACAAGCACGAAATGCGCGTAATAGAAAATAAATGACGAAAATCCATGCGAAAAATCGAGAGCGAGATTAGGTGGAAAAATCACGTGGAAACAAAGGTGCGAAATATTTCGTCATAGGACACTAAAAATATTTTTTTTTTTTAAGAAAAATAATGAAACTTCTAGCAAGGCAAATTTTTCTGTGATAGCGAAGAAGGCGAGTATATTCCAAGCACAATCGAAAAATTGCGCACCGCTCATCGACCGTGAAATGCGCGCAAAGCATGTAAACAACTTCGGTCAAATAATAAATTGTTAGTTCGAAGGCGTTATTATAGACAATCGCGAATTGAAAAATAATATGTGAAGTAAACAATAATAAAACAATCCGAAATTATAATAACGTAATAAATATTACGAATGATAATATTTAATAAGCAATTCACACGATAAATCGAACAAGTAAATATTAATAAAACTATATATAGTTATTCATTTCATATATAACTATATATAATTGAGTATTTATGTATGCCACCAGGTGGTGTAAGTAAAGTTATACGTTACATAATTGTTAATATTATCTATTAGTTACTCTCTTATTATTGTAAACTTTATAATTAAACCATATTCAAACTTTCTGGAAATAAAAGTTTTATTGTCTGAGTAATAAAGTCTAGCTCTTAAATAAGTATATTTTGAGTGTATTGACGACTCCTTTGCAAGCAGCTTTTGAGGTCAAGTTTTTCATATTTGGGCATTACTAACTTATAATGTCTAGCTGCAAAAAGTCGGATTGAGCTTTTGTAGATGGTGATCTGATTGCTGTATGCTTTGTTTGTATGCAAATGTTTCATGGTACTGAGGAATATGCCCAGGTCACAACTACTGAAATCAGGGTCCTCAAGTTGAGAAATAAGCTACTTATGTCTTATCGGTGTGCTGAATGCGTTGCTAATGGCGGTGATAATCCAAGTTTAATTAAGACCGCTACTTCATTACAATAATCTGTGAATAATCTAAACAGCTCTGTAGACTCTCTGAAGAAATTAATCTTGAAATGAAATCTGCCTAAATGATATTAAAGTCTTAAAACTTCAAATTGATGAACTATCTGCATAGAAGGAGGATGTCACTAAAGCGAAAGTTGATGTTGACAGTATAAATTCAAGACTTTCTACTCTTGAAATAATAACGTTACCTCAAATTTAAATTCTATTTCTAATGATGCTATTCAAGCTAATGCCTCTTCTACTACTAATTCTCTTGTTAGTGTTCAAAACCAATGGTCTGAAATATAGGGTAGACAAAGTAGGTAAAAAATATTCTGTTTTATGATATAATTCATAAAAAAGATGTAAATATTGCTCAAGATATTCAAAAGATAAAAAGATATGTACAAGAACTAAATCTAACAACTGATTTGAACCCAAATAATACCAATAGGCTTGTAAAATAGAAAGCTGGCTTCAATAGACCTATAGTCATTACTGTGGATAGTCGATCTGATGTATTCAGAATTTTAAATAACTGAAAAAAGCTACCGGATGGAACTAAGGTTTCATCTGATCTAACACTTATTCCGAGACCTCAATATAAAACACTGAAAAATGAAGTCAAAAAGTTTAATGCTACTAGTGCATTGGTCAAATATGTAGTGAAATTTATAAGTGGCAATCTAGAAATAGTTGTTGTTGACAATGTTAATGATTCTGAACAGTCAAAAAGCTAATAAATTTATCTACCGATAATAACATCAACATTTACTATCAGAATGTTAATGATCTCATAGATAATAGTACATTATGTAACAAGGGCAAAAAGTCGAATATTTTCCCCGCGGGTGAGTATTATCGAGGGAAAAATCGACTTTTTTCTCGAGTTACATATAGTACTTTATGTCCATCTCAACTGTGGACTCTTTTTGACTTGGAAAGCGGGACTAATGGACTGTTAAAAGACAATCGAAAATCAGGGTTATTGGTAGAACTTGATGAAATTAAGGAATTTTGACTATTTTCTAGTGATCACCTTTTTCCCGCTAATCATTTTTGCATATATGCATGCTGGGTGTCTCACAAGTTCGGGGATAGCTGAATATTCCCTCAGATAATTTTCGAGGTGAAGATTAGTTTTGTGTGTATATATGTATATATATATATATATATATATATATATATATATATATATATATATATATATATATATATATACATATATACACACAAAATATATATATATATATATACACACACACATATATATATATAGCTAAATTCAAACTTTATCGTCTTATAAATTTATATTACATAAATTATAAATTTTTGGGTTGCACTAAATTTCCACATAAAAATTTATAACTTCGATTCTCACCGCTAGGCGGCTGCGTGCTTTCTTCTATGATAATAGAGATGATTTTGTCATATAAGACGATCAGATTTTGGATGCTTCTTGGTTGCGTTTTGGATAGTTTTGATATTTTCCGTGTTAGAGATCACGTTTGAGTGACAGGCTAACGGATAAATATGGCATCTTCTCTTCCAGTAAAGAATTATGAATCCATTCATTCTAAAATGGATCATAAGTGTAATCATGAGGAGAATAGAATGAAAATTTGTGCGCCATGTGTAATAGACTTATTTTGCTGTGTGTAGTTCCTCTATTAAAAGAAACTTATGAAAATCTTGAAATTTTAGTTTCGTTAACCCAACTTAACAATATACCGTTCAGATTCGTTTCAGATTTTAAAGTTTTACTGCTGGCCACTGGTCAGCAAACTGCATTATCAACTTATCCTTGCCCTTATTGTTTCGTTACATTACACGAGTTAGGTAACTTACAAAAAGAGACAGATACAAGTTCTGAAGAGGTCGATGATGACTCTGTGAAATTGAAAACTTATGGAGATTTGAAGAAAGATTATGAAAAATTAGAATCCTTACGCAAGGATAAAAAAAGGGCTAAGGAATGTCATAGCACAGTTAACCGTCCTCTTTTTGAAGAGTACGATGATGTTTATGTGATTCAAAAATGTGTAATCCCCGAACTACATATTCTGCAGGGATTTGTCAATCATCTGTTTTGGGATGGGCTAGTTTTACTTTTAGGAGAAGAGAAAGCTAAACTTTTGCCAACAAAGTTCAGTTTAATTCCAAAAAATTATCAGGGCAGAGTTTTTGAAGGCAATGCTTGCCGACGACTACTGAAGGAAGCAGATAAACTTCGAGCACCTGATATTTCTGGGGAAGTCGAAAATAGTCAAATAGAGCCTTTCATCTTTGCTTTTACAGAAATGAACGAGGTTGTTGAGTCTTGTTTTTCCACAACGAATTCCGGAGTTGATTTATATCAAAATTTGATTGCATTGTCGAAAGCTTTTAGGAGCACTGGAGTCTCTGAATCGTTAAAAATCCATGTACTTCTGAAGCACTTAAAAGACTGCCTTGCATATTTGGACAATGATGATGGGCTAGGATTATGGTCCGAGCAGGCTGGCGAATCAGTACACAGAAAATTTTTGAAACTTTGGGAAAGGAACAAAAGCAACTCTATTCAGGTTCCTATTTATATTACAAAACTAAAAAAGGCTGTCGTTCAATTTTCTTCAGGAAATATATAAAGAAATATGATTTTTTTCGTTGATAATAACTTATATATATATATATATATATATATATATATATATATATATATATATATATATATATATATATATATATATATATATATATATATATATATATATATATATATATATATATATATATATATATATATATATATATAACATACATATATAAATTATAATTTAAATAAGAAGTCATATTTAGACTGGTGCATTGGATGTGTAAGTGTATTATATTGATAATACGTACTTTTCCACAACTTGTAATTTTGTTCAGAAAGTTATTATCAACGAAAAAAATCATATTTCTTTATATATTACCTGAAGAAAATTGAACGACAGCCTTTTTTATATATATATATATATATATCATTCCATTTATTTGATAACCAGGTCTACATGTATATACACAATATATCATACTTATATATAATATACATGATATCTACATATTTTGTATATCCTCGTTGATTATATAATGAAGTTCCATGCATTCTTAAGGTACAACTCATTCGCTTACATCAATAATTTAGCTAAAATACGTAAATTGACGATATCTCGAAAACAGGAGCCGAACGGATTTGAGATGTACATTCATGCCCGAATACCGCCCCGGAACTCGATTTTATTAATTTATCGTCCGATACGTACTGTATTCATCACGCTGTAAAACCTTTCTACCAAAAATATCGCTGCCCTTTAAATAATGTATATCGTTTAAAATCTTGGTTGTGTACACGAGGTTCTGAGAATTGTGAAAACAAGGTTGAATTTTGTAATGGACAGTCTACAAATCTTGAACAGCCTTTCGGCAATCCGATTGTATACTGTAGGTGTATTCGCAGCAGACCAAATGCCACGTCGGTGGATGAAACCGACAAAGTTTGTGGTAAACACTGACAATCACGAGAGACCTTGTATGCACTGGATCGCTATATACGTTGATAAATCTTGGAATGCTTTGTATTTTGATAGTTTTGGATTACCACCATTTATACCAGACTATATAGATCGCTTACGAAAAAATTGTAAACAATTTCGTTGGAAAGTAACGCCATTACAGAGTGACTCGTCCGATGTATGTGGTCAATTTTGTATCATGTTCTTGTATTACATGAGCGCAGATTTGGGTTTCTAGAAGTTTCTAAATAATTTTTCTACCAATTTAAAGAAAAATGATAGTATAGCCAGACGCTTTGTAAAATATAAAACAAATGCTGATAGAAATTTTATTGGCAGAGGTGGCTATATTGTCTGATGTTTGCAAAACTGCAGCTCTAAAATGTCATTATTTTAACATGATATCATTTATCTGATGCAACATTCTGTCATTCGTGTGAAATTTAAAGAAGTTTCTCGATATTTTTTCTACTACCTTTGTAAAACATGACACCCTCACCAAAACATTACTGCTTTATCTCGATACATTCTCGGAATATCAGTATTTATTGTTATCTGATACCCCCTCACTCCTTCTAGAATATGTACACTTTCCACCTCTACTCCTAGAGTGAAAGAAATATTAAGTGCTGGTATGATGACACTTTTATAGCAGTCATTTATAACCATTTGAAGAGAAACGACAACATGGCTGACCAACCACGAACCACTCGTCATCCGCATCAAATATTCAGCACGTTATATGGACTAAACAAGACCTTCACGAAGAAGATTATTGTTGGCTTAGAATACGATAGTTACACGGACGAATATTACCGACCAACTGTACGACTGTTGTCTTCTGACTTTGACGGAATAGCGTTCTGATTCCTATGAGTGATTGGCAAGAATTTAAAGGTAGTTTTTTTTATATTGTCAAGTATTTCCGTAGGGACGCTGATCAATTAATTAGAAAATTGTATTGACGCTCGCCTCGAATATTTAAATTCTATAGCGGGTAGTGTAAGCTGCATTGCGGATGAAGTTATTATATATGAATAAAAGTAGTCTTATTCATGAAGCGCAAGACGTTGTAAATACAATTAACGATAATGTAATTAGTTTTATAACCACCAGTGTTCAAACACGTTCAAAGGAATTGAATAAGCAAATTCCTCTTTGTAAACATGATATAATAGATGTATTTTATCGACTTGTATCTCTATATATGTATAATATAATAGATGTACTAAATAATCGATTATCATCTGTTGATGTAGCCCAGCGCGTGTACCGTAGGCTAAGTAGAGTGCCGATATGCCGGCGATGTTCGTTCGTAAGAGGGAGACTGTAGCGACAAGCGAGCCAGCGGGTAAGCGACGGCTGAGCGTCTGTTGGACACGAGCCGCCATCACGCACGTAGCTGAGTATTCAATAAAACTTTTACCATTCATATTCGAGAAGCGTTACGAAAGTTATTTATACATCCCTTCTAATCTCCTCATCCAATCTACACATTATACGATAGCGTCAATATCATCAAATAAATAAAAAATTTAATTGCACTTACCTTCTTTTTATTAATCTGATTATTTGTTCTTTTTCCTCTTTAAACCATTTATAATTTTAATATATTTAATTTAATATATTTTAATGTTTAAAGTCTTTTATAGGAAAAATAAATTTTTCATACTTTTATTAAGATATTACAATTTAAGATATTACGATTTCCTGCATTAGAATTTAAAATGATTTCCTTGATGAGCCAAAACGGCCAGTTTATATATATATATATATATATATATATATATATATATATATATGCTATTACTATTTTGTAAATTTATTTTTGTAAAATTAAAATAATAAAACATAAAGTGAATGTACCAATAACTGGCCGTTTAGGCTCATTAAGGAAATCATTTTAAATGTAGAAACTCTTTTGCATATAGAAATATACTGATGTTTATTATCTATTTAATTGTCTAATCTAATTAATTGTAAAGATAAATGAAAATAGACCTGATATCCAAATATATGGCCAGTCAAAAATGGCTATCCCAGCGTATAATTTCTCGCTTTCCAATAACTGATCATAAGCTCTAAAGCATATCAAAAGTAATTCAGATGTATAATAAAACATTATATTGTTGAACATAAGCGCTTGAGAGGTAATAAAATAAAAGTCACAAATGTTCATTTTATTAAAATGACCTTTTATATGTGGAGCGTCGTACAGTATGAACCCCCATAGCGTTTTTGGACATAATTTCTTGTTGGTACGATGAAAATTAAAATTTCAGGAATGAATCCAAAAAAATTATAAACAAAAATGTAAAAGTGATGATTTTGAATTTTCTAAAAGGTTTTGTTCAGTATGACCACTTATTATTTTTAGTTGATATTACAATCTAAATGGTTTATAATGATACTCACAACATTTTATAATGTAGTATATTTATTAAAATATATCTTCATAGATAGTTAAAAATTACTTTATAAACAACAATACTGCATATTTATTAAAATAAAGTATTTCATAGTTATAAAGAACGAAAAATAACTAATAACGCGTAATAAATGTTTGGAGATTATATTCAAATGCATACATGACAAATAAATAGCAGACATTTTTCTTATGACAAAAGATTGAAGTAAATAGTTGTAATATTTTACTATTGAATTTACATGTTTCGTACTAGACGACAATTGTATTAGTCATTCTGTACGACAAACAAATTCTAGTGTTTTAGCTTATGTTACGTGTAGAATAATGATATAATCCGGAGTTAACAGCGTCTCAATCGACTCATGTAGGATTAATACTGGCCGCGAATTATGTTTAATAGAACCCAAACATACGTCGAATCCACTTGGCGACGCCTTCAACTCGCAACAGTAGCCCAGAACTAAAAAATGTTCGTACTGTACGACTCTCCCGTACATTTATTATTATCATTAATCGTTTAATCTCTCGGTCCAGCTATTTTTTTTCTTCTAATACAACCTTTTAGGCTTTTTTGAGGTTATAAATCCAACTTAGCAAAATAAACAAAAATATGCACAAAACGGAAAAATATGTAATGCAGTGTATAATATTATTAAAATTAATATATTATAATTGACTGTAATTACTATTTTTATACAAAAGGAGTTCATAAAAGAATATTAAAATGTGGGGAGTTGTTGTGGCCAGATATTGGAGCATAGGAGAGAACACGTATCACGTCGACTCGACCAATAACTGACCAGTCCGTTAGATATCGGGCAAGATAGAATTCACGTAACAATACATAGTTACGTAAATATTTATATGGAAGATAATATAAATGTCCAATTTCGCATTTTCCATTTATTATAAACGTGTTTAAGATTCTACAAGACCTTTTGTCATGCAAAGAAAACTTATTATTTTAATAATTATCAGCTTAACCAGCATCTCACTTTTCTTAGATACTTTGTAAGAAATCAATCGCAATACACGATGCATTTGTGTACAACTATTCAAACATATTTTAAAATACCTTAAACATAGTTATATGTACTAATTTTTTTACATAGTTATCTAAATAGTTAAATGTTATTATTCAGCAATAATATATTAAAAATTCTATTTTAAAAGCTTAATTAAAAATAAAACTTCCATCAGTGGTCAGGTAATGGGCAGTGGCCAGTTATATTAAATTTTTCATCATATAAAATCCCACACAAACTATATGAAAGTAAATAATTTGTTTATTTACAATTGTCTGTAGCGTTGTTGACATTACACTCATAGTTCAATACTATAGCCTCATTCATAGCATTCTCAGACGTCTTATATTTGACTGTTAGTAAAGCACACGAAGAACTAGTGAATAGGAACTACTGCACAAATGAAATGATAACGTGATAAACAATCAGCTAATTTATATATGTAGATAAGCTTTTAAACATTTAGAATATAATATTTGAAAATAAATAATTTTTCTACCTACAATTGTCTACAGCGTTATTGACATTACACTTATAGTTTTCTACTAAAGCCTCCTTCGTAGCGTTCACAAACGTCTTATTTTTCACTGATAGTAGAGCACATGAAGAATACATGAATAGAAGCCTTTGCACATATGAAATGATAGCATGGCCGAACGATTCTAGCCGTGCCTGCACGCAATTACTGGCGCAGCGCTCGCTCACTAGGGCGATTTTCGTAAAATGCAGTTAATTACCATATTTTCGGTTAAAGATATAATTTTTGCAATAGCATATCTAAAAAATACTGAAAATATAACGTGGAATATATTTAAGGATTTATTTCCGAGATATTTAGAATTGTGCGCAACGGTTTCCAACTCTAGCCGCGCCTGCGCAGAAGGTTGCACTTAGCGCGCATATGCGCTCCACGCTAAGCTAGATTTTATCTAACCAGCTTAAAGTCAATCGTAAAAAATCACAGCATTAGAACATATATTCTACTATCAGTGTACCACATTTCAAGGAAAAATATTAATTAGGTCGTCTGTAATCAATAATCAGGCAAAAAAATGATACTGGCTCCTATTGCTCTTATCTTAACGTTCTTTTTTTAAAATTCATTTTTTTTAAGCACAATGTAATGCACTTGGTAGCATTATTCCAAATTAAAAATTACGAAAGATGTGGACATTCAAAAATGGTTTTTCATAAAAAAGAGATTAAATTTTCAATTTAAAAGTCTGGCTCTTTGTATATTAAAAGTGCTTATTATAAGCTGTCGAATACAATAAGATTCATTTAACAGACCTCTGCATTTAAAAGTTATGACGTAGTGAAGTTTCACACGAAAACTGTAGGTACAGGCCGCCATTTTGAAAAATGGAGCTGGTCTTGTGCTTCATGTTTCCAACACCTAGAGACATCATTCAGTTCATTTGCGTTAGATTTCAACCATTTTAGCTATTTATTTGATACATTATTACTTTTTCACTTTTTCAATGTTTGTTACAAATTTTGTATGAGAAAGAATAAATTATCTTTTTTTGAAACACTAATCATTGTAGTAAATTTTCTCTTGAACAACTTTTGTGGAGGAACTTTTTTAATACAATCAATATTTCACGAGTTATAACGAGAAAACCGAAGAAAATGACTCATATGGATTACACAATGAATAATTTGACGTTTTAGCAGTAAATATATATTCGATTAGGCTACATGTAATAGAATCACATATGATATTTTTGACTAACACAAGATCATTGTAATTATGTAAGGATTTAATTGCACTTAGTTTCAAACTCCTGGTTTTATCCGCATAATAATGATCATCAAATCTCATAGGTTTTCCCATCCTAAATAAGAGGTTTCTAATAAATTAGTGCTGGACAGAATCAAGTTTAGAAATTTGAGTATCGTAGCATGTTGTCCAAATCTGATATCTATGTAACAGAGCAGGAATAACTAAAGATTTGTATAGATAAATTATAAACCGATATCAGAGAAATCTTTTATTGAGCACAGGATAAAACCAAGAGTTATTAATGCTTTTGCTACTACTAGATCAATACGTCAAGAACATTCAAATGAACTCTCATAACTCATACCTAGATCATTTATAGATGCAACCTTCTTAATAGGGCTATCTTAAATTAAGTAATTAAAATCTAATGTTGATCTTCCCCTAGAAAAGGATACAGCTTTTATTTGAAATATTAAGATGTAAATAATTAGCATAAGATCAATCAATGATACTGTCCAAATCCTTTTGAAGATTAGAGGCATCTAATGGTCATTTAATATTGGCAAGAAACTTATCATTATCTACATATATTAAAATTTTTGCAGATTCTAAATTATTACATATATCATTAATAAAAATGATAAAAAGAATAGGCTCAAGGTGAGATCCTTGCGGAACCCCAGATACAACCTCATAGGGATTGGATTCATTACATTTAATTTTGACTATTTGTTCTTTCCCAGTCAAGTAACACTCTAGCCAACAAAAAAGAATTAAAAGCCTTTGAAAAGTCCAAGTAGACAGAGTCAACCTGTTCATTGTCATTTAATGCTTCAGGAATAAAATCGTTATGCGAAATTAGGTTTGGAATCTTTGATATTCCCTTAACAACGCCATGTTGAAGATCGTTAATGTAAGAAACGAAAGAGTCCGTTAACTTATTCGCAACAATACAATCTAATAACTTAGGTATACAACTGATAATATAAGTAGGTCTATAATTCTCAATGTTGTTTTTATTGTTACTTTAAAATATTGGAGTTATGTATGGAATATTCCAGAGTTTAGGCATATTTCCTTTTTTAAAGGCTTAATAAGAAATGATTCACAACTTTTAATTAGGAAGGCAGGAATTAGATCAGGTCCTGCATTAACTTTATAATCTAGTTTTCTTATTGCTTGTAGAACATCATCATCTTTTAGAATTAGATTATCAAAATGACTATCATTATCATAGTTAAGTATAGCGCAGAGTTTTTATGAACAGATTTAAAGAGGTCAGCTAATAAGTTAGCAATGTCGACTAAATTATTAGCTACCCAATCTTTTAAGACAAGATTATTGGGAATATTATTCGAATTTTTAAGACAATTTACATAATTCCAAAAGGCTGTAATATTCCTTTCAGAGTATTTTTCAACATTATCAATATATTCCTTATGGCCTTCCCTTGAAAGTCTTATACATTTTCCTCTTAGCTTTTTAAATTCAATATAATCTTCCAAAAATAATCGAAGAATTTTCGATTAAATAGACTATAACTTCGGTCAATAATTGTTATATACAAATTTCCACACTCATATCATAACTAGATGTATTTTGAACATAATAAATCCTTGAAAGTGTCAATTGGATTACATTAACTCTCTAAACCATGCAGTATACCAAGAAATATAGAGCTTTTTATTATAGCCAATCGAAGGGACTTAACAATCTTAAAAAAGAAATAAAAAAAATTTATTTAGTTATATTTTGATAGAATGTTAAAATTTACCGAAGAAAATCAGGTAATATATGATGAGTATCTTATTTTTACCTTAAAATGTATTATCAATTAGTTTAAAATTTAAAGGTGTATCTGTTTCCTTAAATTCTCTATAATACTAATATCACTGAGAATGTTTATCCAACTAATTGTATTTATTATAAATTTGATTAAGCACGCGATAAAATAAGATTTTATTGCCTTCTTGAGAATAAATAAATTGTGATTAATTTTTAGTGAATTAGAATTGATTTATCTCTTTTAAATTTTCTGAATCCATCTCACTAAATAAAATAACTATAAATGGCACATAAATAGTGGCAAAAATTTGAAAGATGAATTCTCTTACAAGGAGAGACCACGGAGTCCGGGTCACCGAGTTTGAAGAAACTTTAGGGATCGTTTTCTGATACCTAAAAATGAAGCCCAATACTCATGGTTTTATCCAATGGGCCTTTCTACGGTAGATACGGCGTATTTCATCAATGTTGATAGTATATCTATATATATTTGAATTTTAGAATTGCCCAGAAAACGATCCCTAAAGTTTCTGAAACTTCACTACGTCATAACTTTTAAATGCAGAGGTCTGTTAAATGAATCTTATTGTATTCGACAGCTTATAATAAGCACTTTTAATATACAAAGAGCCAGACTTTTAAATTGAAAATTTAATCTCTTTTTTATGAAAAACCATTTTTGAATGTCCACATCTTTCGTAATTTTTAATTTGGAATAATGCTACCAAGTGCATTACATTGTGCTTAAAAAAAATGAATTTTAAAAAAAGAACGTTAAGATAAGAGCAATAGGAGCCAGTATCATTTTTTTGCCTGATTATTGATTACAGACGACCTAATTAATATTTTTCCTTGAAATGTGGTACACTGATAGTAGAATATATGTTCTAATGCTGTGATTTTTTACGATTGACTTTAAGGAGCTGGTTAGATAAAATCTAGCTTAGCGTGGAGCGCATATGCGCGCTAAGTGCAACCTTCTGCGCAGGCGCGGCTAGAGTTGGAAACCGTTGCGCACAATTCTAAATATCTCGGAAATAAATCCTTAAATATATTCCACGTTATATTTTCAGTATTTTTTAGATATGCTATTGCAAAAATTATATCTTTAACCGAAAATATTGTAATTAACTGCATTTTACGAAAATCGCCCTAGTGAGCGAGCGCTGCGCCAGTAATTGCGTGCAGGCACGGCTAGAATCGTTCGGCCATGCTATCATTTCATATGTGCAAAGGCTTCTATTCATGTATTCTTCATGTGCTCTACTATCAGTGAAAAATAAGACGTTTGTGAACGCTACGAAGGAGGCTTTAGTAGAAAACTATAAGTGTAATGTCAATAACGCTGTAGACAATTGTAGGTAGAAAAATTATTTATTTTCAAATATTATATTCTAAATGTTTAAAAGCTTATCTACATATATAAATTAGCTGATTGTTTATCACGTTATCATTTCATTTGTGCAGTAGTTCCTATTCACTAGTTCTTCGTGTGCTTTACTAACAGTCAAATATAAGACGTCTGAGAATGCTATGAATGAGGCTATAGTATTGAACTATGAGTGTAATGTCAACAACGCTACAGACAATTGTAAATAAACAAATTATTTACTTTCATATAGTTTGTGTGGGATTTTATATGATGAAAAATTTAATATAACTGGCCACTGCCCATTACCTGACCACTGATGGAAGTTTTATTTTTAATTAAGCTTTTAAAATAGAATTTTTAATATATTATTGCTGAATAATAACATTTAACTATTTAGATAACTATGTAAAAAAATTAGTACATATAACTATGTTTAAGGTATTTTAAAATATGTTTGAATAGTTGTACACAAATGCATCGTGTATTGCGATTGATTTCTTACAAAGTATCTAAGAAAAGTGAGATGCTGGTTAAGCTGATAATTATTAAAATAATAAGTTTTCTTTGCATGACAAAAGGTCTTGTAGAATCTTAAACACGTTTATAATAAATGGAAAATGCGAAATTGGACATTTATATTATCTTCCATATAAATATTTACGTAACTATGTATTGTTACGTGAATTCTATCTTGCCCGATATCTAACGGACTGGTCAGTTATTGGTCGAGTCGACGTGATACGTGTTCTCTCCTATGCTCCAATATCTGGCCACAACAACTCCCCACATTTTAATATTCTTTTATGAACTCCTTTTGTATAAAAATAGTAATTACAGTCAATTATAATATATTAATTTTAATAATATTATACACTGCATTACATATTTTTCCGTTTTGTGCATATTTTTGTTTATTTTGCTAAGTTGGATTTATAACCTCAAAAAAGCCTAAAAGGTTGTATTAGAAGAAAAAAAATAGCTGGACCGAGAGATTAAACGATTAATGATAATAATAAATGTACGGGAGAGTCGTACAGTACGAACATTTTTTAGTTCTGGGCTACTGTTGCGAGTTGAAGGCGTCGCCAAGTGGATTCGACGTATGTTTGGGTTCTATTAAACATAATTCGCGGCCAGTATTAATCCTACATGAGTCGATTGAGACGCTGTTAACTCCGGATTATATCATTATTCTACACGTAACATAAGCTAAAACACTAGAATTTGTTTGTCGTACAGAATGACTAATACAATTGTCGTCTAGTACGAAACATGTAAATTCAATAGTAAAATATTACAACTATTTACTTCAATCTTTTGTCATAAGAAAAATGTCTGCTATTTATTTGTCATGTATGCATTTGAATATAATCTCCAAACATTTATTACGCGTTATTAGTTATTTTTCGTTCTTTATAACTATGAAATACTTTATTTTAATAAATATGCAGTATTGTTGTTTATAAAGTAATTTTTAACTATCTATGAAGATATATTTTAATAAATATACTACATTATAAAATGTTGTGAGTATCATTATAAACCATTTAGATTGTAATATCAACTAAAAATAATAAGTGGTCATACTGAACAAAACCTTTTAGAAAATTCAAAATCATCACTTTTACATTTTTGTTTATAATTTTTTTGGATTCATTCCTGAAATTTTAATTTTCATCGTACCAACAAGAAATTATGTCCAAAAACGCTATGGGGGTTCATACTGTACGACGCTCCACATATAAAAGGTCATTTTAATAAAATGAACATTTGTGACTTTTATTTTATTACCTCTCAAGCGCTTATGTTCAACAATATAATGTTTTATTATACATCTGAATTACTTTTGATATGCTTTAGAGCTTATGATCAGTTATTGGAAAGCGAGAAATTATACGCTGGGATAGCCATTTTTGACTGGCCATATATTTGGATATCAGGTCTATTTTCATTTATCTTTACAATTAATTAGATTAGACAATTAAATAGATAATAAACATCAGTATATTTCTATATGCAAAAGAGTTTCTACATTTAAAATGATTTCCTTAATGAGCCTAAACGGCCAGTTATTGGTACATTCACTTTATGTTTTATTATTTTAATTTTACAAAAATAAATTTACAAAATAGTAATAGCATATATATATATATATATATATATATATATATATATATATATATATATATATATATATAAACTGGCCGTTTTGGCTCATCAAGGAAATCATTTTAAATTCTAATGCAGGAAATCGTAATATCTTAAATTGTAATATCTTAATGAAAGTATGAAAAATTTATTTTTCCTATAAAAGACTTTAAACATTAAAATATATTAAATTAAATATATTAAAATTATAAATGGTTTAAAGAGGAAAAAGAACAAATAATCAGATTAATAAAAAGAAGGTAAGTGCAATTAAATTTTTTATTTATTTGATGATATTGACGCTATCATATAATGTGTAGATTGGATGAGGAGATTAGAAGGGATGTATAAATAACTTTCGTAACGCTTCTCGAATATGAATGGTAAAAGTTTTATTGAATACTCAGCTACGTGCGTGATGGCGGCTCGTGTCCAACAGACGCTCAGCCGTCGCTTACCCGCTGGCTCGCTTGTCGCTACAGTCTCCCTCTTACGAACGAACATCGCCGGCATATCGGCACTCTACTTAGCCTACGGTACACGCGCTGGGCTACATCAACAGATGATAATCGATTATTTAGTACATCTATTATATTATACATATATAGAGATACAAGTCGATAAAATACATCTATTATATCATGTTTACAAAGAGGAATTTGCTTATTCAATTCCTTTGAACGTGTTTGAACACTGGTGGTTATAAAACTAATTACATTATCGTTAATTGTATTTACAACGTCTTGCGCTTCATGAATAAGACTACTTTTATTCATATATAATAACTTCATCCGCAATGCAGCTTACACTACCCGCTATAGAATTTAAATATTCGAGGCGAGCGTCAATACAATTTTCTAATTAATTGATCAGCGCCCCTACGGAAATACTTGACAATATAAAAAAAACTACCTTTAAATTCTTGCCAATCACTCATAGGAATCAGAACGCTATTCCGTCAAAGTCAGAAGACAACAGTCGTACAGTTGGTCGGTAATATTCGTCCATGTAACTATCGTATTCTAAGCCAACAATAATCTTCTTCGTGAAGGTCTTGTTTAGTCCATATAACGTGCTGAATATTTGATGCGGATGACGAGTGGTTCGTGGTTGGTCAGCCATGTTGTCGTTTCTCTTCAAATGGTTATAAATGACTGTTATAAAAGTGTCATCATACCAGCTCTTAATATTTCTTTCACACTAGGAGTAGAGGTGGAAAGTGTACATATTCTAGAAGGAGTGAGGGGGTATCAGATAACAATAAGTACTGATATTCCGAGAATGTATCGAGATAAAGCAGCAATGTTTTGGTGAGGGTGTCATGTTTTACAAAGGTAGTAGAAAAAATATCATGTTGCATCAGACAAATGATATCATGTTAAAATAATGACATTTTAGAGCTGCAGTTTTGCAAACATCAGACAATACAGCCACCTCTGCCAATAAAATTTCTATCAGCATTTGTTTTATATTTTACAAAGCGTCTGGCTATACTATCATTTTTCTTTAAATTGGTAGAAAAATTATTTAGAAACTTCTAGAAACCCAAATCTGCGCTCATGTAATACAAGAACATGATACAAAATTGACCACATACATCGGACGAGTCACTCTGTAATGGCGTTACATTCCAACGAAATTGTTTACAATTTTTTCGTAAGCGATCTATATAGTCTGGTATAAATGGTGGTAATCCAAAACTATCAAAATACAAAGCATTCCAAGATTTATCAACGTATATAGCGATCCAGTGCATACAAGGTCTCTCGTGATTGGCAGTGTTTACCACAAACTTTGTCGGTTTCATCCACCGACGTGGCATTTGGTCTGCTGCGAATACACCTACAGTATACGATCGGATTGCCGAAAGGCTGTTCAAGATTTGTAGACTGTCCATTACAAAATTCAACCTTGTTTTCACAATTCTCAGAACCTCGTGTACACAACCAAGATTTTAAACGATATACATTATTTAAAGCGCAGCGATATTTTTGGTAGAAAGGTTTTACAGCGTGATGAATACAGTACGTATCGGACGTTAAATTATTAAAATTCGGACAATTGACATCGTATTCCAAATTAATACTTTCACGAACTATAATTCTGTGTAATATTAGCCATTATTAATTTCCTCTTACGTATATTTTTTGTTCATTTTTGGTAATATCGCGCAGTCTTATAAAGTACCTTCAATGATATTTCACCTTCAAAATAGTCAAAATCATGATGATTTTGAGTTACCAGTTATTTTGTTTCCGTACATCATCATCATTAAATTGTGTATAGGAGCTGTTGGTGCTACTAACCAATGACCAGTAAAATCACCGTTTACAGCGACCACGGCGACTTCCTTCGGTACAGTAGTATTGTTAATACACGTAAAACACTGAATATCTATGATCAAGTTCATTGTCTTTTATAGTTTGTGCCGGCGATCAAGATTTGAAACTGACACGCGTGAACGACGGAGGCAAAGTTATATATGAGCAACAGCGACATCTAGATGTCAGAATTTCAGTTGCTAAAGTCAACGATAACTTGACGTGACGTATCTATTTCTAAAATATTGTCGTATTCTGCGTATACGATGCAATTTACTGTGTCAGTCAAAGGATTATCGAACCTTACATCTATTCTAATACTACTGTGGTTAATCAAATTCCAGTGAGTGCAATCGTTAGCCGATAAGTCAGGCGTCAAATCAAAAGCAAATAGACAATTACGGTTAGGATATGCTTCATGCGTGATTTGATTACCCTCATTGAGAAAATGTATACCTATCCCCGAAAATAAGGTGTAATAAGTGTCAACATACAACTTATTTGTTATACTAAAATCGGGTTGTAAAGGTTTTGAAGGTATTATTTCACCGTCAACGTATAAGCATGGAAATTTGATATTAAAATGTTGAAAGGTAAAAGGGTTAAGTTCTCGATCCCCATTAGAAGCTTTATTATTAACAAAACCAATAATAATTCTTTTTGGTATCTGACCTAATACAATGTTATCCAAGGTTTCACTACCAAAGGTCGAATGCCACTACTCATGATAATATCCTTGACTTCTACTCTCGTAGGAGGATATTTAGCAATTGTCTTTGAAAGGGCTTTAGTGTGCGCGAGTAATACACCAGGACTAATTTTTACGCGTCTAACTAAAAGATTAACTTCCTCGATATGTAAAGAAAATATTCTGTAGGATCCATGAGGGTAAAACTATTGCGAGCTTGTACTAAATGTACTCTTACCTCAATACCGTTTATTAACAACTTTTCTTGGTTAACGCTACCGTGAATATGACCATTTAAGTCGATAGCTCTCCCCGCGGATAGAAATTTTCTTCGTTGTACAAGTCCTTCGTTAGCATCTGCCACATCGTCCATTTTCGCACGAGTATCTTCACAGCATAAAACAGTCATCAAGTGAGATTGTTTTGCAGCAGGTCCATAGTTAAGCGGCGTCTCAATGTTTGCTCGGTTAGCGTACGCATTGGTTGGTGGTAATACAGGTTTTTAACTAAAAAAGACATTCACTTGATTAAACAATGAATTCATTAAGTCGTTAACGGGACCAACTTTGTTTATTGGAGGTGCTGGATTCGTAGGTAAATCAGCTGTAGGGATATCACAGGCTAAACGAAGACGTAGATTGAGCATCGTGTGTGCAAGATCAATGTATTCTTCACTATTACCAGGTACAACGAATTCTATTGGCGAGACATCTGTTAACGATGATATTGGTTTATAATTTATCCAGTAAGAGTCTTCGATCGACGTTTGAGTCGGAGGAATTTCAAACAAGAGTAGCTCCGACTTTAGACATTCACATGAATGCATGTGTAAAAAAGTCATCTTTAGCTATCAAAAATATCTCTCATTGTTCTTTTACTAGTCTTCCTCTTCTTTTTTGTTAGCTTATTCTTCTTCTTCTTCTTAACTTTACCTTTTTTCACACCGTATTATTTGCGTCTTGATACCTTTCTCCTCTTTTTTTTTACTCTTTTTCTGCCTTTGTGGAGTGTGACAGGTCCGCCGAGCAATTGCAACTGAAGAGGATCGACGTGGCGGGGCACTTTATATCCTGACTCCTCAATCAGCTTATCTAGTTTTTCCTCAGCCTTTCTCTGCAGAGTTTAATCAGATTCTCTCATGCGGTTGCGGAATGATTCTCTAATTGGTGTATTTCGCGTGCCGATGTCAGACATGATGTTCATTCCGGTACGCACAGCCTCGTTCCCAACAGCCTTGTCTCCACGGGTAAAGAGTGGGAGAACCCGTTCAAACATACTAGCCAGGAATAAACCAATGCGACCAAGACCTCGTTGGTAGGAGGATCCCATGTAAATGCGTTTAATCCCGCCAATGTGAGGACCGCCACCAAAGGTACCCCACCACCACTACCAACTTGCATACTGAAATATTTTAGTCTGTTCTTTTAAGGAAGGAGGAGTATAGTAAAAGTAGGTACATGGGAGGGGATAAACTTTTTATTCTGGTGCCGCCGTATGTGTAATCATCTATACTTAGCGATACCGCTCGCAACAGCCGTGATTGAACGTCACCCGTTAGGTAAGGTTCACAAATGTTGGTGTAATTCATGATCATGGATGGTAAGCCGTTGGAAAGATGAGCTGGTCTAGCGCCCTCTATCGGATCTTGATTTTTAATAAGAATGGTGTGTATATTTTCAAACCCCAAAATGTTTTGCAATTTCTTGGACAGACAAAGTTCGTGAATGAATTCGGCATAAGTCGTCTTTGCACAAACTCTATTAATCGTCGCGTAACCACCACACTCTACTCTAAACTCCAAATGATCCTTCGTACAGTCTAAATTATTTATTCCGTGTATCAGACTCTGCACATCTTTGTAAATTCCTGACCGAATCAGTGACAGGGCACTGCTGTAATTTTCCACTCTTAATTTGTTTGTCGCTAGACGTCTGTGTGGTAGCCTGTTTAAAAAAACTATTCGTCTTCTTCTTCTTCATTATCCGATGACACGTGTTGAAACGTCAGAGGTATTTGACACACTGGTTTTCGATTGTTACTTCTGGACAAGATACGTTTGAAAGCAACTCCGACGTTTCTCGAAGTTTTGTCCTTGACTGGTTCCACAAAGCAGTACTTGCATACCACGTCTATGACAGCTAGAAGGTAGCTGCAGCCCGCATCGTAAGATTTTATAGACCTCACATCCATTTAATCAGCTTCCCATACATCGTCAATATTTCGCACATTGTAACTTCGTCTTGGGAATCGATGTCTAACAGGTCTGTGCAATGCGTAGGCGTCTGGACTCTCGAGCCATTCGATAACACTTGGTCGATTATTTCTTTTACGCGTAGTTTGATAAAGTTTATCAACATCAGCGTATGCCGGAGGTTGTGGAGCACTGTTGGAAAGGTTCTCAAAAGTTTTATTCATTGTCCGCCTTTTTATTCACTTTTTTTCCTTTATTTTTTCTCTCACTCGACTTTGATTTCCTTATATCTTGTATTGGTTTTCTCTTTATAGACCTCTTGAAACGAAAAAAAAATGTTAATATATGTAAATATAAATTGAGCAGCAAACCGTTCCGAATTATGAGCAATACATATAATTCTTTTGAAGTTTATTCCTAATCCACAGCTAGGTCAACCAACTGTTTAATCGGATTGATTTTGAATACGTATTCACGAATACCACATTGTCCACAGTCAATCGAAATATCGACAATCTCAAGACATTCAGTACACGCTTGTTATACGACGCACAAGTTGGGTACGTGGATCTTTTTCTCTTTGTCGCCCAGCACCGGCGTCGATTGTTGTGTTTCAAAGTCATAAAATAAGTATAGAACGGCTGATGTTGTTTCTTTTGATTTTATAGGTTGCACGTAACACAAGTGACCTAGTGGTAATGGTCCTTTACACGTATAACAAAATGAAATACCGCATTTGTGTTCTTCTCTATTAACTCGATGCTGTGTGCGCGCAGTCTTAAAACATTTTTACATACACTGTTATACGTATTAAACGATCCTCTTTTTAAATGATTTTCGTAACAAATGTCGCCGTAAAATATTCGGCAACAACTGGTACAATTTTTGAGATTTAAAGACTTCTCACACACAGGAATTTTCATACATTTGTGACATTTGCTTCAGCATCTGTGATCTTCGATTCGATTACAACTCTTGTTGCAAGGTATACAATAACATTGGGTTCCAGCTACACCTGTTAAATTAAGTATCGGTTGAAAGTGCTTTAAACGTTCATAGTACCTGATTCGTAAGGTATAAAAAACACTTGTATGGGTATCGATGACAAAACGTGTACCATCATAAACTGGTGGAGACCCCTGTCCAAAATTACTCAACAAGTATACAACTATAGCTGTACCTCGGGAAGCAACATAAACTTGAAAACGATGAATTTCTTCTAGACCGCAACCTTCAAGTGGCACCTGGATATTTCCTAAATTTAAAAATTCTTCAGCGGCTCTCTTTTGAACTGTACTATTGGCTTTTCGTATAAGTTCCCAATAATCGTGAAATTTACGTGATCGTATCTGTTCTCTAATAACATAAGCATAAGCTACAACCAAAGACTGCGGTAAACAAAGATTGTCATCGTTTCTTATGTATAATATAGACTTTTTATTTACAGTTTCTTCGGTTACTCGTACACGTCCAAACCCTGCTACACTTCTCACAATAGCACAACTAATTGACAAAGTATCATCAATATTAAAATCGTTAGTACTCTGGGCTACGTTGAGCAATAAACCCCAAAAAACGCCCGCCTTAAAAGTCTGGATAGGTGTAAATAAAAGCGATAGAGGTCCATGATTAAATCTTGCAGGGTTTATTGTCACTCCTATAAAATCAGTAGGTCCGCTTTTTCTGTAAAGCTGTTTATGTAGATTACGCATACATCCCTCCAACCAGTGATAAAGGTTTGTATCTAGCGGTGGTGGTGGTATTCTACCTTGTATCTCTCTACCCTCGTAACCAAACCGGCGATAGTGTCGTGTAGACTCATTTTTCATGATAAAGTGAGGTCGTACTCCTTCACCGTGCTGTAAATATCCATCTGCAAGACTGATTGCAAAATGTTGATTTAGAAAAATTATAAAAAATATTTATACAAACTTACTTTCATTATTTTCTTCTTCTTCTTCAACGCGTGTATCTGTGTTGCAACATGTACTACTGCTGCTGCTGCTGTTACTGCTGCTGCTAGAGTCTGTATCAAGCTCTTCTTCCTGTGTCGTGGTACTGGATATGTTATCTGAAACTAGAGTATTGGGGTGTGCCTTAATAATAATAATGTAAAAAATATAAGTTTTTACTTTATTTTAATACAACCAATATCCATGATTTAGGTTATGCTAATTGGGCGGTTGTACACTTGAATTGTTTGATAATCCTATAATATACATTTATAGGATCTGAAACTAAAAGTATTGGGATGTGACATAATAATAGTAAGATAAAAAATATTACGTTTTATTTTATCACATACGATACTTACAATTTCTTATATTAACGTTGTGTCCTTGTACGCCTGAAGTTGTCGATAATCCAGCTTCAATGGGTATAGGATCTATAACTAAAGTATTGGGCCGTACTTAAATATAGTAAAAAATAATATTTAATTGAAGCACATCCAATACTTACGGTTTAATGTGTTTTGTATACCTGCTGATGATGGCGCAGGTTGCTGATCATCATGATAGACACAACTCAAAATAGCCTCATCACCCGCTGTGTCATCGAGCATTTGATTGATCGCTAAAAGCATAGGGTCCATTAATTTATGAAAGTTAAATCTTAATAAAATGAATCGACCAAATACTTACAATGTTGACGAATCAAGCCGCTAGCCGGAGGATTCGTGTGATCGTTGCGTTACCTAATAGCTTGTACAACGATCGACAATACGTCTTTATTATGAAAGACCCCGACATGATACATATAATTAATTGTTGTTATGCAACAATGTAATAAAAGAAAATGTAATTTTTTTGTTGAAATTTCTACG